>JAQSVV010000677.1:0-1452215 GCA_036375495.1 Agrotis segetum | reverse complement strand
GTTTCTACACAGTGTAACAGTGTTCAGAGATAGGGCTGTTCTAAACCTACCTCTGGTGTTGAAGCAATATGCTATGAACGGAAAGCTAAATACCCATTCCAAGAAGTAGATGGAGAAGAACTCTATGGAGAAGAACTGGCAAAAACTCCATGGACATTCTTTTTAGATCGCCAAAATTGTTACAAAACCTCGACCAATGAAATGCTTGAAATAAACTTAGGTAATATGAAATAAAATATACCTACATAAAAAGTAAGCCCCGAAAAAAGAAGCTGAGGAAATTATAGCCGTCTTTATGAATCGATCTTATCGATCCGAAAAAAAATCGCATGAAAATCTTCTGTTAATTTTGGACCTATATTGCATACTTTTAAACCCCCGTTTTTGCATCAGGGGTGTTAAAAATAAAACTGATCTCAAAGAAAAATAAATATTTGAACTTGTATGGCTATCAATCAATCGGTCGACGAACCAATCAATCAGGAGCTTATTCAATCAATCAAATTCAATCGATTTGTAATGCAACTTAATCACCTTATGTTTATCATCATAGTCGTTCAAGTTGCTAAAAGTAATGATAAACAGGGAGATTGGTAATAGGGTGCATTCAGTGAAATGGATGATACTTGACCTAAATTGCAACGATTTTAACCCCAACAATATAGGATATAACCTTGCTTGTTTTGGAGATATCGAATCTCGAGCACGATCTAGTCTAAAATTCATTAAAAAATATGAATAGACGTTGAATTCCGAATCGTTATACTAGATTAAAAAAAAACGATTCAAACCACCACAATTCAAAACCGAACAGCATAATTAGGAAGTCCAATTCAATTCCAACCAATTCCGTAGGAACACTGTTACAATTCCCGATGTTATGGTTGTAAGTTGAAACTCCCAGTAACCTGATACTTACATGTTTATTAAGAAAACAGGGGCCAGTATTCCTAGTAGACTGTTATATGGTGGAACCGAGAAAGATTCGGTTGATTTAAACTGTTTGTTAACTTCGACGAATTAAGATTTTTGGAAATTCTGCTATTTGAATTTTTGTAGAGTAGCTTAGGTTTTATGACCACTGTTTGTTTTAGTGTAGAAATCTGTATCATGTATAACTTGGTTCGTAAATGCAATCGAAAATCTTGAGACAGATTCCCAATTTGTTGAAAGTACAAATAGCGAGCAAAAATATTGACGCTATACAAAGTCAAAGTCAAATCATTACACATACACAGTCACTTTTAAACGTCAACTTAATAATGAAAAGGGTTTGATTCTACTATGCTGCTATGCAATAGAGAGTAATTCTAAAAGTTTTACAGAAGATACATGAGACAGTTCATAAGATTTAAGACTGACACAAAGCACAGATAGCAGGCACATAGGTTCCTAATATTTTTTATCGGATATAATATATTTTGAAAAATGTAGTAAAAACAAACGCCTCAGATAAACCAATGCTGAATTAGGTACACACGGCTACACATCAACCTACGCAAAACCAGTATAAGCTGTAAGTTAAATGTGCGGAAAAGCATGTATTTAAAGTAAGACCAGAGCAAAATGGTTTTGTATAGCTTGATGCGCAGCCGTGTGTACAAACTAAAAAGGAAATATCATCAAGTAAAAAAGTTACTTAAAATCTTACGGATAACTATTATGAATCATACTTAAAGATAGATAATAATCACATAAAACCGGCACATGTAGCTACTGAAGATCACAAAAAAGATTCGCACAGTTAGTTACTAAACAATAATTTACTCGCCTGCTCTACAGTTTTTGTGCAACTTGACACGATGTCTTTTTTAAAATAAATAAACAAGCAAAAAATGGTGAGCAATAAATCTGCAGGTCGAAATGAGAACACAGAAATCTGTGGAGTGAACAAACGTGTTTATATTTTTCATATTAGTATCTTTATTTTGCAACATGGGCATGACTTCACTATATTAGCAGTAAGTATCGATATTTTGTAACTTACTGTATTAAATCAAAATACTACTAATACTAAGAGGCTTTCAAATATAAATACCTCAAACGCGGGAATACACAAAAATATAGGAAACACAACCACAAATCTATATAAAATTTCCTGTCTTTCTTTAAAAGATAAAGACCTTTTTTTCAAATAAAATTTCTCGGACAATTTGTACCAGTCTGTACGAATGTCAAGTTGGGTCAAGTTGATGCGTGTAACTTGTAAGCAATGTATTAAACACCTATCAACCACCATCCTGGTGTGAACTTTGAACTTACTTCAACATGTAGGGAAATCCCATTACCTGTTGTAACCAGCACCTACGATTTATTACGTAAAGAAAATATTTTCGCATTAAACAAAAAAAAATACTTCTTAATATGCGAATAAAAGCAAAAAAAAAATGTATATACTTGTCAGAGACATCCTCCGCATTGCAACTACAATATTCGTTCTAGTAACCACAAATTATATGAAAACACAATCTACGGGTAACATTATATACCTACACATAGTTAATGAGTTAAAAACTCAATAAAAATATATTTTCAGAATTCAAAAGATTGACAATGATTTATCCAATATTTATAATATCTACAATTATTTAGGTACTAGTTTATAACAGGACAAATATCAAATAACCTTTAAGCAAAACAAATCAAAACGGACACTAATAAAACAAAACAAGTAAACAAATTGATGGCAACAATCCAAACATAGAAACACACAAACAAACATCACATCCTTAACCTAATGAAGTTTCCCTTGCGAAACACGTTAAATTAAACATTAAACTTTCGCTGGCAAATGCAACTGCATGCCCTCGGAACCCATGTGTTCGTGAGAAAAATTTTAATAATGTACACAACCATGCTTTGAAGACCCGCTGTGCTAGCAGAAACTCAATAGGTTTTTTACAAAATAAATCTATAGCGCAAATGTTTTAAGTTGCTAGGACCCATGGTGATTGGAACTTTTTGTTTTTGCTGTGAATTCTCCAAGTTATTTCGCTGAAGCATTTCTGCTGCTTGCTCGTATATCCGTTATTAATTGCAAACTTGCAATTGCACTTGGGTTCTCCCGCCTACATGCCAGGCAATTTGCCTGAAATACCAGAGACATAATCCAAACGCGCTGATATCTAAACAGATATCAAAGCCCATCATAAAGTATTCGCTCAATCTAAGATCAAACATACAACTTCAAATGCTCAAGCAACACAACCAACAGGACATTCGAAAGCTCGAAACATTAATATAACAGATACCACCGAAGAGGATACCAGATAAACTAATTCCGATAGATACCAAACAGATGGACAATTACTTATCAAAGATAACGCAGATTTTAATATTATCGAAATGGCATAAGATATCTTAGACCATTCTCTGATAGTGTTGGCCTCTGATTCCGCAGTCCAATTGAATAAACGGGCCTATATTTCTTATCAGATTTATGGCCTAAGATTGGATCGGCTATTAATTTTGTTATCTAGTGCTCGCTTGCAGGGATAGCGGAAACAACTGGGCTTTCACGAAAACAGGCCGTGTACGCATACAATCATCTATTAACTGTTTGTGTTATGTAGGTTGCAAGTGTTACAATATCAGATTTAGATAAATCCAGAAAAGCCGATAAGAAAATTGGAAGTGAAATGGTTGGAATGAACGAATTACACAAGGTATCTTATTAAAACGAAACAATTGAACCAAATAGATAAGAAAGAAATAAAGTTATTAATTTAGAAAGCCTTGTACACCACAATGAAGTGAGACATAAGCCTAAACATAGAAACTGTGACAAATATGAAATTGTCTCGGTAACACAGTGACACAAAGAATCAAAACCAAGTTAATCAGTAATTAGTCAGGACACAGTAATTGGGATCAAGTTCACTAACTCGAAGACACCAAAACTAAAAAAGCCGAGCCTAATAAATCCAGACAGATGCAACCGAATAAGAAGACAAATTGCCTGGTACAAATCTCCCCTACCGAAACTTTGGCAAAACGATAACTGGACAACACATCTGGGCACCTGTACCAAAATACGCGAATATATGGAGGAATAATATTCCTAGAATAGCAACAGACTGTAAAATGAATATGGAGACACCATGTGCATTCAAAAACTTGCACCGGCAAACAGGTCCGCTGTTGCAAATATACTTGCCAAGGAAAATTAAGCTTTATGATTAGGAAGTTAGAAGTTTTCAGGGAACAAAATTGCATGTTCTAAAAGCATGTGCTGGTAATGGGATGATTTGTCATTCAGAAGACAGCGTTGACGTGACGTTTCGCTCTTTTGCTAATGTTCATTTTGGGAGGTGGAGCTCCTCTTCAGGTCTTTAAGTGGAAAAATGTCTGCTGCAGTTTTGGTATCTTCGATGTTTTAAATTAAGCATTGGTTCTGGATATTTCTAACCATTACTTGATAATTGACTTTCAATTTCACGTTAGTCTTAACAAACCACCTTTTATTTTTTTAATGACAAAATTCTATGCGTACAACCATACATATAATTCAATTATATAGTAACTAGAAATAAATTAAACAAATACAGAATTCAAACCGAAGATGCATAAACTTTAAATTCATTAAGACTCTAATACCAAGAAGTAGTTTACCAAGAAGTTAGAATCACCCACAATTTTGTAACTCAACGTCTTCCTTAATTAACCTATTCCATGACCAAATAGTCAACCAACACAACATCTACATTACAGTTGTCCAGTTATGCCCACTAGTCACAAATAGAAGCGTGGGCGCAATGAACTGAAACACATATCATACCGTGGCACAGCAAATATTTACAGTGCTGCAAGTCGCCGCGAATACATCAATGACAAACATTAAGCTTGAGACATAAACGAGGAAAATTCAGAAGGAACTGTCGTATAATATTATAGATTAGGACGTAATAGTAATGCTAATGTAAGGTATGTTAACATAAATTTGAGTTGATTGAAATGAAACATAACATCAATGAAATACCGATGGAGAACGTGGTGTCGGGGTTGACTATAAAGTTGTAAATAGAATTTGGTTTAAAATCACAGTTTGAGAAGTCAATTTATATAACTGACCACCTAACAGCAAACCTAAAATTGAATACGACATAAATATCCCTAATATTAATATGAGAAGATATAAAACTGAAATAGAAGAGAAGATACGGATCAAATAAGACGCAACGTCAAATACGCAAGATTTATAATGTGCCGCTGAAGCAGCGTTTAATGAAGAAACATCGAATTTATCAGCTGCCGACGTGGTGACAAGACAAACGGGGGAAATAAATGCAGATGCAAAAGTGTGGGAAGGAAGTAAAGTTTGTGAAGATATGTATCTTTATACAATAGCAAACAAGGATGGTAAAAGTAAGAAATGTGTGTGTAAAAAATGTGTGTCATAAAGATGCAGCTGTTTTTAAAAAAAAAAGTTGGCATAACAATCTAGACACCGTTGTTCATTTTTAAAGTTGTCATGTAGCCGACTACATCCATAGTAGACATACTTATTGAGCTTATTATAATGTACATTCACAAGACAGAAATAGAAATACAACATCAACTTATCAACCACATTAATTTCAAATACATCGTGACAATAAATTCACAAGCGAATAAAGGTAAAAAAGTTCTGCTTACACATTTATGACATGTTGATAAATTCATGATTTGTCTTTATTGCTTGTGCATATGTTCTGTATTGACAGCTGAAAGAGCAGGTGCTCTTAGAGGTCTGTAATAGATGACCTTTTTATCTTTATGTGTGCCTGGTACTTAGGCCTCAGTTTTGCAAATGGATGAAGCAGTTTCAATAGTACTTACAGATAAAATGTTGTGACTGAATGAATGAACTTAATATTAATGCTGTGGTGACACCTATATTAATAAAATCGTTGATTTGAATTATTGCGATCATGAAGCTAGCCACAAAATGAAGATAGTTCAAGCTGTAGACCATTTGCAACATTCTGCGACCGATTTAGATGAAAAGCTTTACTTACATGACGGGAAAATTAAAATTAAATGCAAATTAAATCACCGATGTCAATTATATGAAAACTGCAATAATTGATTACAAGCAATATTGACAGATAGCGTAATAAATTCAAACAGGACAAACAGTTCTAACTATAATTCTTGATAGCTTGTCTGATTATAATCTTTACAACATACATCAAAGGAGCTATTTTCCTGCAAAACACCAATTAATTCAGTCTCATTTGGAGAGAAAATAACCGTTATTTATGAGTTTAGAGTTACTCGCGAGATTATGCACGCACTCCTGACAAATTTCCCGGAGACAAGCGCCGGCGCAGGTTTCACTTATTTGGTGCGAAATGAGCGAATATATCAAGTTGAATAATTGGCCTTATTTACTGACCCGCGGTCTGGAAGTCTTTTGAGTTAATCATTGAACCAGAGACTATGTTGTAACAGTGAAATAATACAAAAGAGGCAAAAGAACAACCGGTCATGCTTTTAAAATGATGGACGATCAATGTGAAAATCGTTACGACTAGAAAGGCGGTGACTACGGAGATGATGACGAAGGAAGAAGGCATGAGGAAACAAAATGCATAAAGGCCGGAGAGTGATGCCCCGATTACAATCTCTCAAATGTTGTTACAGTAGAAGTGTTGAAAATGTATAAAAGAAATAAAAATGGACTATCCAAATCTATAAAAAGTGATGGAACTGCAACCAACACCACTCCGCAAAAAAGTTATTTTTAGTTTACATAGGTAACAAACAAATTTTACATTTAAGATCTGTTTAGTAATTCAGTACGTGGCTAAACAAGTGGCAAGGTTGAACCAATCAAAGGCATCTAGATTAGAATGTAAGGTGCAGAGATTGACTCAGCCGCAGCAGATTCACAGACAGATATTGAACTTCATATACTCTTAGTAACAGTTTTTCAAGATTATTTTATTACGCAATATGTTCCAGAAGTCCATTTTCCTGCAGTTGTAAAAACTTTTATAGTGAACCATCTAAATGGAACACGGTGAAAAACTATTTATTTTCATTCGTACCATAAAATTTTACGACATTTTAAGCATCATCTCCACTTTGGAACTACATTTCGGAGACTCTCAGTTAGAGGTTTATTTGTCTTTGGCTTAGCAAGGATTTTAGTACATGTCAAATCTATTATGTCTCATTTAATTGCCCGTGTTTCTTGGAAAGTATCAACTGCGGTAGAGTGATTGGCTGTGAGAGATACGAGCTGTAAAAATTGGACATTTATGTCTGACATCTGTTTATTGACATGAAAATTGCCTTGCCAGATTAGTGCTACTTCGTGTTTGTCCACTAAATTAATGAATTTAATGTTTTGGGAGTTGAAGAAATAAATATGGTTAAAATACTGCCAAAAAATATGTTTTAAAGTTTAAGTGAACAACATTTCTCTGTTAGCATTCATTTATTACAAAATGAATGTCATGATGGACAGGAAAAGAAAAGAAAAATAGAGACTCCGCAAATGATAACACATTTATCATCAAAAACAGCCCCACCAGACACCCTGAAACCCACCATTTTGTCACTACAAATTATTGTCACGAATCCAAAAATAAAGCCATCATCCATGCCAAGATTAATAAATAAAATTAATATGAAAAGCAAAGTGAGTGGAAATAATATGAAGAGAGCTTTCTTGGTTGTCATAATAACATTAGATGAATACAAAATGGCGACGTACGTCTCCAAGGTTGGGTAAGGACGTCACGAAGTCACTGATCACGATTTTCCCAACGTAATAGAAATGCAAAGGGCGTTCGATAACCATACAAGGGCTGGTAGGGCGGAAAACTTTTGCACTGGACTTGAATGAAGAATTGAAGTCTGTGTTGAATAAAAGGGTGAAGTGTGTTGTATTGTTAAGAAAAAGACTGCAGGTAAAAATTGTGTAACAATGGTGTTTGTTTATAAGATGCCGTATGTGATATGAAATATGAATTGGCAAAATACAAACAAATAAGTTACAAATACCATGAGTTTTATTCTGTGAAATCAAAATTAAAGCATTTATTTTCAAGTAGGCCATTATAGGCACTTTGAATTAGTCATCATGAATCTATGTTATACTATGGTATAACATGAAATCTATTCATCTTTTTTTCCAATATTTTGATTGGTTCTGCTTTAAAACCAAAGTGCCTACACAAGTTTAAACTGATTTTAAAGGGTCTCTTTTCCCTACAATTCCTACCTTGATTGACCCAATTCATTGAAATTTTCGTCATCGTTAACGTCAATAAAATGTCACTTCATCTAAGTCCTATGGATTTCAGTTTTAAGTTCTCCATAATTAAATTCAACACCATGCTCCTCAATTTTGTCTCTTCTTTTTTATTAACTTTATCATGCAAGCCAACCATAAAAAAAAATCCCACCCAGTGACCACCAACCCTACAAGCCCAGAGGATGCTCAGGCGCAGTTGTCATCCGTCGTGTTGGCACTACTGTTGCAAAAGGCGCCGACATCCGTCGCAAGCGCACGCCATTTGTATGCAATACGAAATCATATTGATTTGCCATGGAATCGTTTACGTGGGATCAAAAGTTTTTTCGAATTTTAAGGAAACTCTGTAGCCTTTTGTTTAGATCTGTATTTACATGAGATGGCTGTTAAGTTTGTGATTTGCATGTTTTTGTGCATGATATGTTTGGGTAAGATTTACCAAATAAATCATTGTAAAGGTGGACTCATCATTCAAAAAAAGGAGCCTATAAATCTTCAATGTTGCACGTTCATTGGCCAGAAAGAATGGTGTTGATTCAGTAAACATTGCCTCTAGACACGGCACTTATACTTCGGTTCCTAACCCAAGAGCCATCGTTAACTTGAACCTTGTTCCTGATGCTGTTGGATTACTATTTTTGATATACCTACTTAATATTTTTTCAAATATGAAATTGAAAAAAAAAACATTTTAAAACTTTATTCCAAATAACCAAAGTGCTTTTATCTATGACCAATAAATTATAAGCTGTCGATAACATTCGTATGAAACAGACTATTTGTTTAGGTCCACGTGTGAAAAAATATTCGCAGAAAGTCATCACTGTACACAAATCTATTTGGTTTTCGATAGTGACGGAAAAAATATTTGAGTTCCAATAAAAAAGATATAAGATAAAGAGAGATTCCTGCATATTTATCTTGAGATAAAAGATGATGTGACGAAATAAGAGGGGCGAATTATTTGAGTTTGCGAAAGCATAGACGTTTGTGGCAACCTGTATAAATAGCCAAAGGTGATCCTTGATAAGATAAAAAGCAACTATTCAAGTTCTCCAATTCTAATTAAAATTAAGAAATAAAGTGGTGACATTTTTAATAACATACGGTTCATTTAATGTAATAAAAATAATCCATAACATCCTCTCAGCCCTAAAAATCACGACAAATTAAACAAATTATCATCCCTCAATCAAATTGATGTACCAGGACCCCATAACTACACAGGACGTTACATTAAATAGATCAGAACGGCCAACATAAGACGACCTCCCACAGACGGACGCTGGACCGACCAGACACAATGATGAAGATTCGAAAAAGAGAGCAAAGGGCTCTAAATTAACTGGTTATTAAAGTAATTAGGCATCCGGTGCTTCTAATGAGAACCAAATGAGAGGGTTGGGGAGGGAACAATCGATTTGTGACCGTGAAGTAATAACCTTTTCCGTTGCTATATTAATTTTTCGGCGTTAACTTGTGATACAAAGTTGAAGAAACTACACATGGAAGTAATAATTTGGTTACTGATGATCCCATAGGCCTAAAATAGCTAATGCCGTAACTGTTTTAGAATTTAGCACAACCGGAGTAACAGTTACAAAAGCTGTATCAGCCTAAAAAGGGACGATTATGAATTCATATTCAAATATCGTTGGCGCAGCAGTAACGATTGTAGATACCGATCAAGCCCTGTAGACACAGTTTGACAATATAATTCTCGACATGGCGCCTTAAACCTACTTCGAATAATAAACGGACAAAAGAAATCATTTCCGATTGCCAAAAATAACGTACCATAGGCCCTACAATTGATTTCGGTACACCAATTCGTATGCACAGTACAAAGCGATTAGAATTTTAAATTCTTAGTATCGCATCCCAGATTTTTGTTAATACGGATGGATTTTGAATACCAAATTCATGGGTTTTGGTTTTAAGAAGGTAATATACATTCGACACGTGTATTTTGGCCCCTATTGTTGGTTTGTTGAAATAGTTGTTATTTGTTACAACTGTATTCTTACTTCCTACGATTATTTGGCAATTGATGCCTAAATGCATAAGGCGCTTGAATCATAATTGTTGAAGTAAAATATGAAAAGGAAGTAGACGTACATCCTTTACTCGTTTCTTATTAATCCTGTATTATTATTCATCTGGACACAATGCCTCGTATTGGACATTTTTATATTCAACCGTCAATTCTATATAAAAGTTTATACCTAATTGATTTAGATTTTAGAGCCTGTTTCATATTTTCTATATAAGAACGTACATACTTAAAATTTTAAATACAACTAAAAAACGAATATTTTTATGAGGAGTTTTAAAGTTTTAAGTGTATGTCTGTCTGTAGCATTCCAAACAAATGGGTAGATTTTGATTTTCGTTTTTTTTTTGTTTGTTAAGTGATTTAATTGAGTAGCAACTCAAAATTAATTAATATATAGTTAATCCTACTGCGGTACTAAAAACAAGTATGTACTATTTCTACTTAAAAAAAATGGATGTTTATAATTATTTCTATGGTTCAAAGGAAAAAAAACTTACCCAAAACAATATCTCTGGCTGTAACAAGACACGCCGTTGCCAGGAGGAACGTGACGGCTACTGGCATTTCGCGCCAAAACGCAATGGCGGCGAACGTCATGTTTCACCGGCAAACTCAACTGCTCTTATTGGGATCCATTAGCTTCTGGAACAAAGAAAGAAAAAAATAAGCAACAATTTATGATTATCGATTTGGAACAATTTGCCAGGCCTGGGATTGTGACCCAACATCACTTGTCCAGCAGTCACATTTGCAACCACTAGACCAAAGAGGCAGTTTTCTACTATTCTACTGTTATAACTTTTTATTTCTGACTAGCTTTTACCCGCAATTTCATTTGCGTGTATTTTGGTACTTGACAGAAACGCACTTTTACTTATTCCAACTTTTGAATAAGATTGTTAAAGCT
Source organism: Agrotis segetum (assembly GCA_036375495.1). Lineage (NCBI taxonomy): Eukaryota > Metazoa > Arthropoda > Insecta > Lepidoptera > Noctuidae > Agrotis > Agrotis segetum. Next base: position 1,441,007 of record JAQSVV010000677.1, on the reverse strand, counting down.
TAGCTAATACGCATTATGTAAACATAATTTATAGCAATTTTTAAGACAGAAGTACAAATAAAAACTAGTAATTTTAAACATAAATAGCAAAGTTGCACAAACAACCTCAAACGCATATCACACAGTGTCCGTACCGTTCGCGGTCGCGGGTAATGAAATAAAAATAAAATTTATACACTTTTATATGTTAAGTTATAAAGTCGCTGAAAACAGTGCACTAATATTGTTATAGGAAGACAAGTGACACGAAATGAGAAAAAACAACAAGAAAATAATAAACAAAATTCTTGAGTTTTTTTTTCATAATGCCAGATGTTTCAAGCACAAGACACATTCCATCCATTTCAAGCTAAAACAATAGCCAACTGTCAAACCTATTTACCATATTTGTTGGCTATACGCATATTGGGGGAACATCTGCGACCCTAAAAATAGCCTTTCTAACATTCATCGACACTAAAACGCAATACACTGCGCATGCGCACATTGGTTGCGAAGCTGTAACCTCTAAAGTACAGGGTGTGTAAAACTAATAAATGTCAAAAGATTTAGAAATAGAGCGTTTAAAACTTTAAGGAAGCTGAGAGCAGAGTTGTATGAATCAGCACATTTCGATTTTGTATTATACGAGTAATATGCTAAGTGAAAAGCCCGACCCGAAGCAAATCTACTTTGGCTTTCATTTGGTTCGTCCCGATCGGTCAATTCCGTTCGGCATCTACCATCACTGAAGTATGATCAAGTCCGACCGGCCCACTTTAAGATAAGTCGAACTTTAACCCTAACCTTATAATGCATCAATTTACTTTACTCAAAAATGCATGTAATGTGGTCATTATTTTGACAACCTTGTTTGAGCAAAGTCGCCTTTGCCGGAGTGTTTCAAGGAGCGGCCAGTAATGTTTTTGCTGGCCGCTCTACAGGTCGGTAATACATTGCCGGCCGCTATTTTGACGTTTCAACGTTTTAAAAAGACAAATGCAAAAAGATTTTATTTAAAACACAGCTGTTTGTATATAAAGAGGTAGGCACAAAAAGATTGTATTCCATATTAAAAAAAAAAATACAAAGAAGTAACAATAGCGCGGTTCAGCGAAATTTTAATTTTTATTTAGTGACTTTTTTTTTGCTTTAAGTAAGTGAAGAAAATATACCTAACAGTCAAACACCGCATTAAAATTATCGCAAACTATTAGTAAGTAATATGAAACCCGGAAACCCAGTGTTGAATTTTAGTAACTGTACTTTTCATATTGTTATTTTAATTAATTTTCTAGTTAATACCTATATGTATTTTATTTAAATCACTTGCTGGTTTTATTTAGGTTAGGTACTTGCATTTTTGAGTAAAGCACTATACAAGCCTTGGCCCATTATGACTCTTCGCTGGTCACGCTATGATTGCCTCGAGCTAGCCTAGCTACGCTCTAGGCCTTCCAGCTTGGCCATCATGCAGCCCTTGCTGTCCTCACTGTAAAGGCCTCGGCCTCCGGCCTCGGCCTTTATCTCAGCTCGTCCATCAAGTGGTGCATGCTGACCGCGCTGTGTCGGCCTGGAGCTGCGCTAGGCTGCGCTGTCGGCCATCATCAGCGCGACCAGCAAAGTAGCCATTATAGGCCGCGGCAGTAATGTACTATTACAAATTATTGGACTTTTATCATAAGTTTGTGCCCAAATAAACCCCAAGAACTATATTTTATCACCGAAATACTTAAAGTCGGAATGCCAGTATATTTGTACAACAGATTTTCAAAGTACGTGTCTATTTAATAGTTAGTAGAAAACTGGTGCCAGAGTGTCTTCGACGAGACGACAGTTGGTGCGTTACGTTGCCAAAGACATTTCACTCATGAATTAGTTTTACGACTAACTGTTCATAGAAATACATACTAGAAGAATTAATAACTATAATTACACACATACTAGAAAATCACTGCGTAAGAGCACATGAGCTTTTGGCTTATTGTAGATGTAGGAAGTACTCAGAAATATATTGAGTACTTCATATTAAAGAATCTTCAAAAGTAAGTCAACAAAATATTTCATGACATTAGCACATTTTCTTTGAATCTCGGAAAGAAAAACACATCAGATGATTTCGAACGAAAATAGAATCGAACAACAATATTGAGTCATATAATTTCCCGTGATTCAATTTTATAAAGAATCATTTATCAATCAACAGGTCCCAATAGTCGACTGGTCATAAACCCTACCTACACTGTTTAACCAGCAATAAATTAACGAAATTGCCTTCAAAAAAACAAGCTAGCATTAGTAACATTCAAGAAAATCAGAAAATTGTAACGAATATTGAAGTGAGTGTATGCTTGTTTGTTACGATTAAATCGTTGAACAAACTTTTTTGCAAAATAGATGAGATAATAATTATGGTTCTACACTTCTAGGCTATTCTTTGGGGGAACTCGTGGCTAAATAATTACAGCCGCACAGGCCGATCTTTCTTGCCGAGATTGGTCTGCGATGGGACCATCTGTCATAGCGAGTTTCCTCCGTGTCTCGGAAAGCACGAAAAGCCGTTGGTCCCGACTGTCATTTTTAGATCTTTACTGACAGTCGTTACTGTTACAAGCTCTAAAGTCTGACAACCAGTCGTACCATGGGGTATCGTATACCCAGTTACTGGGTTGTGGAGGTCCGACAGGTAGTCGCTCTATGTAAAATATTGATATTCAGCTGCATCATCATCAATATAATTAGTTGGGAAAAGACTAGGCAGATGATGACTTCTAGGCTATTCTTTTCATAAAACTTGGGAGGGGAAGTAATGGGGGAAGCACTAGTAACAATTAAAAATACGTTCAGTTGTCATAAATACAACGTACTTCAATTTAAAACAAATAAAAGACACACCAAAGTTGGCACAGTGACTGAGTTGTGAACTGCTGCGCTTCGTGTCGTGAGTTCGATTCATGGATGGATTAATTATTCCCAAATGTTATTATTTGTATGGCAAGTAGTTGTTTGTGCATTTGACTTTAAATTGTCAACGCACCCACGATATGGAGGAAATTCCTAGTGTGCAGCAACTTTTTCTTAAGAAAAGAAACCCAATTCAGAAAAATTGCAACTAAATAGTACCCAAAGCTGTTTTTAAAATGGACTGTCTTACATCAATACAAGAAGATGACTCAAAAAAACAAGTTGTTTAACACAAAATTTACGAGGTCACAACGATTTAATTAAGAAGCTGAAATATTAGGTTGTTGTCAATGACACTGCGATTGAGGGCAGTGCAAATGTCTGGCCAATGTGTATGTTTGGACAGATTTCTGGGATCCGAGGAGGTGATAAGGAAGACGGTGATAATACTGAGTTAAATATTATAGAGGATAAAGCTGCAAACCTAAAAAAACTACTGAATAAAGATTTATGAATTAAAAAAAAGAAAAACAAATAGAAAAAGACTTAAGTTAGATCAACACACTGCAGGATAAGATTTTAACAATGATAATACCTACGTGATAATAGAAATAGTCAACATGATCTAGTCGATATCATTAAAAGATGAGTACTACGAAATCATGATTTTAGTGTCGCAATTACTGATATTGTTTGAAATGCAAAGAGAAAATGTGGAAATGAAACAAAAGAAGATGATGAGATAATGATCAAAAACAGATTCTTAACAGATTTGTGTGGAAACGAAACAAGAGACGTTGATGAGGTAATAATCGAAAAGAATTTTTGCGAAGGTATCAACTACAAAAATGAATCAGACGAAGACAGAAGTATGGAAGTTCTTAGAAGTAAGACTGAAAATAAACATAGTCAGTAGAAGAAAACTAGTTCAAATTCTTCTCAATTCTCACCTTATTATCTCCCTATACAGAACCATCGTTAAACAACATTTTTATATACATATAATTATAACTTTCCTTGCAGTACACGGCACCGGTCGTTGGCACGGTATAAATTTAAACATTAAATAAACAAGCATATAAAATAACTCTGGTTTGATTCACTGCTGCATCGCTTTTACTGAAAGGGGTGAAGTTTTTATTCCGTGTGTTAATATTAACTTTATATTTTGTTATTCGATCTTGATTGTGTTTCGTTTATGTAACAGGGTGGAAATAGTATCTTATTGAGATATGATTTCAGGTTAATGTGTAAGTTCTATAAATATACTAGCTGTTGCCAGCGGCTTCACCCGCTACAACTCGAAAATTATCCCACGGGAACATAAAATCGGGATAAAAACTATCCTATGTGTTAATCCAGGTTATAAACTATCTGTATACCAAATTTTAGCCAAATCCGTTTATCGGTTTTTACGTGAAAGAGTAACAAACATACTCCATCATCCATACTTACAAACTTTCGCCTTTATAATAGTAGTAGGATTATTATCTTCAGTGTTAAAATTAGTTACAAGTTCTGTACGTTTATTTCATGTATTTTGTTATATTTTATATCGTTTAAAGCTTTTTCAGTTTTGATAATTTTATAATCGTTTTGTTTAAAATTTGTTGATGTGTAAGTTCTTTAAGTATATTATTACCTTCAGTGTTAAAATTAGTTACAAGTTCTTTACGTTTATTTTCTTGTCTTTTGTTATATTTTATATCGTTTAAAGCTTTTTCAGTTTTGATTTAATCGTTTTGTTTAAAATTTGTTCAATTTTTTCACTAGCAAGTTTGAACACTAGTTATATTTCATTAGATAAAGTGGTGACATTGTTAGACATTCAGTAGTGTGCTCCAGCAAAGCGAGGCAAAAGACAGCTAGACACCATGAATAGCTTCCTCGTGCTTATTTTGTAAAAAATTACTTTAATTAAAGAGACACTGGAGATTAGAAAAAGATTAAGAAAATGAGATATAAGATCCTACTACTATTATAAAGGCGAAAGTTTGTAAGTATGGATGTATGGATGTTTGTTACTCTTTCACGCAAAAACGACTGAACGGATTTGGCTAAAATTTGGTACACAGATAGTTTATAACCTGGATTAACACATAGGATAGCTTTTATCCCGATTTTATGTTCCCGTGGGATAATTTTCGAGTTGTAGCGGGTGAAGCCGCTGGCAACAGCTAGTAAGACATATTTGTGAAGTAAAATGTATGGCGATGGCGGCACACGACAAATACTTTAAATGAGGCACAAAGCCAAGACTATAGAACATATTTTGAGAAGTCTATAATAGATAAGAGTAGGTCAGGGAAGACTAAACAAAAATCAAAATGTCTACGCTATTTGATGTTTAACAGCTCGCGGGTTATATTTGGGTACACAGAATTCTTTGTTTTGAGGAAAAAAGTATATTATCTGGTGCTTTATTATTTTAAATTATGAGCCCATAAAAAGGTTGTACTATTCTAGATGGACAGGTAGAACTAGGTGAATTATAATAAGTATGATAGGTTTCTCTAAAAAGTTAAGCCCATTATCATCATCTGAAAGACAATCCGCCATTGCATTATCGGTTGCCCGCAGCTCACAAGATTTAAAAATTAAGCCCACTTGCACTGAAATAATTAAATGCATACCTTCTACAGTACTGGTACCTAGAATACCTTCCCTAAGATTCATTTTAATGTCATCTTGACAAGTATATGTAAATAAAACTTTAACAAATAAGTTTACGTATCGTCAACACTCATCACCGAAGTGTTTTCACTAAAACTTAACATTTCTAATTTGCCTAAAATTAATTTCACATGCACACGTACGTAAACATAATTTTTTAACGAGCAATCATAAACAAAAATAGTCCAGTATATTTTCCCTTCAATTTTCTTCAAACACCATATTTTTTTTCATACTTCTGCTTTATTTCAGAATTCATAGCATCATATAACAGTAACGATAACACGTGCCGTGGCTCCGTGTGTTATAATCTGGAGGGTTAACCCGTCGAGTTATTTTAAATATGGATCACCATCAGCATTTTAGTGTTAGATCCTTTTTATATACCCCTCGTACTGAATCTGTTTTTTAACAATCATTTTTAGGGTTACGTGCAGAAATGATGCTAGTGAGCCCTTTAAGGTTCAGTGCAGTCAGGGTTTATGCCACAGGGCTGTAGAGTGTAAACCGTATCAAGTACGTTTTTATCATTCACCTACAAGATAATACGAGTTTTCTTTTAGACAGAATAAAAATCATGCAAACAACGTAATTCAAACATGTTGAGATCCAGTCTTACCAGATGCAGCTGAATGCCTGAATTATCACGGATCGCCTGCCTATCTGATTTCCTAAACCTAGTCGGCACATTGTATGAATTATATAGCTGGGTACTCACTTAGCAACGTAGCACGTAACGTATCAGATACGGTATCAACCTGCAAGTGGGTACGGCTCGTCCGAGCACACTGCGAGCCGCCTTTGTGTTTGTATGACTCGCTGAGAGGCGGTATCACTGCGAACTTACAGCGAGCGGTTCGCAGCGGGCTCGTGCCTACGTACTCACTTGACACCGTATCTGATACGTTACGTGCTGCCCTGCTAAGTGAGTACCCAGCTTAAGATAGTACGGAACCTTTCTTATTCTTGTCCTTCTCGCACTTGGCCAGTTTTTTTAGTGTTAAATCCTTTCCATAAGCCCCTCGTTCTAAATCGGTTTTCAACAATCCGTTTTTAAATGATTTATTTATTTCAAAGGGGCATAGAGATTGAGGCGCGTAATTGTTCAGCTATTAATAACTTTGTAGTCTAAATTGTTGAGATGCTTTTTGTTTTTTTTTTTTTCTGTCACGGGTGAATGAACGGGTGTTTAGGTTTGTCATAGAGCTCTGATTTATGGGTGATTCGACAGTCTGGGTGACGTGTTGGTGATCAAAATTGTATACGTCTGATAGGTATTTTATATCTACATAATATACAGTAGTGGTGGCCCGGTGGTATCGGCCCCGACTTACGAGTTGTAGGTCATTGTTCGAATCCAGGCAGGCGCATTACTTTGTAAAATTTATTTCATCACCACTGCTCTCAAAACGGTGAAGGAAAACATCGTGAGGTAACCGGCATGTCCTAGAACCAAAAATTCAAATACATGTGACATCCACCAATCCGCAGGGCCCGCCTGGTGGATTATGGCCCACTCCCTCTCACAGAGAGGGGGCCTGTGTCCCAGCAGTGGGAACATTAATAGGCTGATGATGATGACTTTACGTTATTCTTTAATTATTATATTAATAAATAATGTCTAAATAGATTGAGACGGCGAAAAATGTTTCACAATTTTAGAAATAAAGAGACGAAAAATACGTAAACGTAAAGATGTATTCATAAAATAAATAATTACATAACTCTAGCGCCAGATGTCGCACGCGGTGGTTTTTTTAACATTCATGTTAGTAAACATTGCTTTATGAGTTTGTATAGGGTGCTTCTTTATTGAATGGGGCCGTTATATCAAATAAAATATTATTTTTGTAGATATTGATTAGTTTTTTGAGTCCTACACTAAATTTTTTATCATGTTTTTCAGACCATAAACTACATGTTTTTTTAAACAGTATGTAGTGTACGTAATTATAAACTATTTAAATTAGTAAAGAAACTCCCCGAATATTGTGTACCTACATACATTTGCGGTATTTTCTAAGGAGGTAACCGTGGCTCTGAAAAGCAAAGGGCATTTGAACGAACAAGGTGGATTTTTAGACTGTAAGCGTCCAAAAATCCGTTCTGCCCAGGGGGAGAACGCTCACTACTCAAAAAAACTTGAGAGGTGTCAAGGGACACCCGGATGGAACGAAGTTACTGTATACACTCAACAAATATAATCCACTCCGCTCCACTCCACTCCACTCTTTGAGCTCTAGCACCCTTTCGCAACGCGCGATAAGGAACCTCGTTCCAAAAAGTGTCGTGACAACTTTTCGTAAGAATTTTTTCCGTCTAGCCCCCTTTCACAACGCGCGATAAGGAACTTCGTTCCAAAATAAAAACATTGATAATATCAAATTTAAATTAAATGAACTGCAATACCATTAGTTTTACTCTCAGCCAGAATCATAGCAAAATAAATAAAGCATTTACCAGTAGCATTATATTCCGACAAAACCACCTATTTACAATAAATAAGTACTCATCACTATGTGCAATACACAGTTAGTTAATCTGTTTATACACAACCCAACTAATTAACCCAGTCAATACACAGTTAATTAATTACGCATGTACAAACAATCACATTAAATCTCGCCACACAGAACGTTTACTGGTGATAAACAAATAGTGCTAATTGTGTACGCGCATGTAAATGTGCGTAATATGCACAAAGCCGCACGAGAACGTAGGTTTATTTGACAGGTTCGTGCTGACCGCAAGCATAGACAAGATATAAGCAGAAGCACTAGTTGGTATTTTAAAAATGCAGTCTTCAATAAATGATATTAATTCAGCAAATAGGTTTTCTCAAACTCTTTTACACGTCAAAATGCGTTCCAATTTTCGTTTTTTTTTCTTAAATTATAAAATGAAGGTTGTATACAGTGTTTGTCTTTGCTATATGCAATGGCAGAGATGGTGTCTTTAAAAATAAATATACGTTTGCGTTGTTTTTAAATTAAAGTCCAAAACTGTCTAATATTGTTTAAAATCCTTGAAAAGTGTGAAAAAATATCATTTTTTTTTATATTGTTCTAAATGATTAATGAAGAAGGATTCAATATAGTGGATGAACAAATTTTTTAAATTTTTAATTTTTTGATTGATTTATAGATTTTTTGATAGAAAGCGTTGAGTGCCGCTATGAACAAAAATAAGAAACTTATTTGTATGGATTCCATACTGGACCTTTTTAGGCTAATATTTCGTGTTGCATTTGACCACAAACCGCAAAGCAGTGATAATAATTGTCACGAATAAACATTTGAATACCACCACAGACTGATGATCATACGAAACAATAAGTTACTTAAAACAATGTATATAAATGATATTTTCATATCGTGTGAACTAAAACAGGAATATTATTGTTCAATAAAACATGAATCAAACATTAAATATGTACATGATACATAATATTTTGAGTTCTTGTAATATTATTGTTGGTGTCAAAAGAAACAATATATATAATCTTTAGGAGTTTTTAAAGTCGGTTAAAGTAAAAAAACGTCGTAAATGGTGTAACGTGTAACCGATTACATTTCTTAATTTTATTCAATAATGTTTTTTTTTTTATAATAGCTTCTAGAAAAGTTCAAAACAGCGCAGCGGGTGATTGAAAAATATCACACCTTTTAAATTCATATAATTTATTTCAAGTAGGCCAGTTACAGGCACTTTTAAATGAAAAAGAAAAAACAAATACTTTTCTAAAAATAGTTATGGTCCCAGTCACAAGACACAATAACTGTGAAAGTACTGTCGATACCAATTCAACGAGTAGATCTATAGGCTCCGATAAAACCGGGCAAGACACGTCAATCAAGTTCAATCACTAATTTTGAAGCATTTTCTAAATCCCAATTCTAAATTAATAGTATACAAAAATGCTAAAGTAAGTTTGCTTTCATCCAAAAATTTTGCTACAACCTACCGCAGCAAGTCAGCAACATACCTACGAAAACTAAATTCGCACGCAAGTACCAAACGCCATTGTTAATTCGGATTCGCGTTCGTATTTTAAAACATCCTGTGCGAGGAAGCTCGCACGTGCCGCGTAAACTTCCTGCGTTCACCTTTGTGCGCCGCGACACGGGCTTGTATTGGGTATAAGCGATCGCACTTGACGGTTTAGACTGAAATTCACTATACTAATAATATTCATATCTTTAGACAGATCATCATTTATTGTCCTGCCTTTTTCCCAATTTATTTGAATCAGCGTTTGTCTATTTTATACTTCATTATTATTTGTTACTTCTTAACTAGTCATATCATCTTTCACACAGATCAACTATTGTTTCTTAATAATATGTAGTTGATGAAATAATATCTATTCACTTTTTTTAAATATCGCTAACTTAACAAGAGTAACATTTGGCATGTACTCTAAGGCAACATTAGCAGTTGATTAAATAATAAGGTTGCTGTTGATGACGACGATTACAAATTTGTTTGTTGTTGTGTGGTTTTCAAACAAACACCTATCTGTAATCAAGAAAGAGATATAGGTATGTTTATGGTTGGTTTCTTTACCTCTCATTTGTTATGCAGATAATCAAGGTAAAATGTTTAGGTTTCTGGTAGAGGTTCCATTTACGAAAACATCGTAATTAAATTTTTATAAGATTTTATGACAAATCATAGATAATCTGTAAAAATACCAGTAGGTATTCGTATTTAGTCACTGAGATGTCCAGCATAATCCTGGTATATAGGGTAATCCCGGACAGAAATGATGTTGATGATGAAGACGCGTTTTGTTCAAAAATCCTCACCTTAAAACTTTAAAATTACTCTCTAAGATAACTTAAATGCTTTAACACTCATAGCTTCGAACATTCCAAGATAAAAACTTAAAAGACCCATAAAAACTGGTGGTCGTACAGTTAATATGTTCTGTACATTAACCATGGGCTTATGGGCTACATGGGGTGCGAGTGTGGGGCTATTAATAGCCCATGGCACCAGGTAACCCCTGCATGGCCACGGTTTGAAGAATCAACTGAGAAATTACATTTTTCGGTATTGAAACGGGTGAGATTTTTCAAATGGTTTTAATTTAATCCTGATTTATAAGAAAAAAAAAACAGCCAATGTACAGTTTGCTAAACAGTAATGCAATTACAATCTAGGTTATATAATTTAATTTTTTTGCTTCTGCCTATTCGAGTTTAGCCAGGGCATGAGTTTTGGGTCGCGGAAATGATTTAAGAGAGCATTGTGGCCCTGAAACGCAAAGAACAACCAAAGGAACAGCTTGGGTTTTAGTCCGTCTAGTCTGATAGGCCATTCTGCTCCATTCAGAGCTGCAGTACCCATTCAATGATTATCCAATAAAAAAAAAGATTCAATGTTTTTAAAGGAAAAATTACAATGAAAAAAGTAGAGATCAAATAATAAAGATCTCACAATTACCTTCTAAATTAATTACTAATTTTCTACCATACCTGTTTTAAAACCCTTAACCTCGACTCATGCGTAGCCTTTGAATCAGTTCATAGATAACATTTCTATTACAAGTGTTTTATGAAGCAGTAACTTATCTCAAACTAGTAAAGATATAGAATGGAGTACCACTAGGGCCACTACTTGGACCGCTTCTGTTTCACAATTTCAAGTGCAATCCTTTTCTTTATTTTTAGATAAGTTCCAAGGTAGAAGGTTACGGACGAAAATAAAACTGAATTGGTTTCTGAACGAGCTTATGTCTGTGTCTGTTTTTCTGGGTTTGAAAAGAATAAGTCTGGAGATTACGGCTTGGGCTTAGGCTAGGTAAGCTCGGGTTTAATACGTCAGATGAAAGATAAACTGTGCGTATGTTGAGTTGAGACTTGAAAATTGTAAAATATATTCGATTTTTCAAAGTGATCGCAATTGATTTGTGTATGTCAAGGTCATAGCGGAAGACGTTCTGTACTTTATGCCAATGGAAAAAAAGGCTTTTTTTCTCATGGCTAGCTAATGCCAGCAGCTTTACTAAATGTTGAAAATTATCCCATGGGAAAACAGGATTGGGATAAAAACTTACACTACATACACTATCTGTGTACCAAAATTCATCTAAATCCGTTCATGATTTTTTGCGTGAAAGAGTACCTATCAAACATCCATCCATCTATCTTCATAAACTTTCGCATTTATGAATTAGGCAGAAATAAGGATGATTTTTTTCCAAATTATTTTCGTGAAAGCATGGGAGAAATCTTGTAAAGTGTTTCTATACTGAGCTCTGATATCACAAAATATCAGTAATCAAACGGTACGTTCACACGATAGGTCAAATTCATACGATCAGCGTTATTTTGGGAATTTGTATACCTTATGCTGCGTTTGGTTCGGGATAGTAGGTGGGGGAGCGGCGAAAGAGTTAGTGGGAAAAGTAAGTACGTGTATTTAGGTTTCTGATCCAATTTCTGGTTTCGTTTTTGTCCTCTGCGTCTTAAAGAAAATATAAGATAAGAACAAAAATGTAATGAAGTATAATGACAATCACTTACTCGAGTATAGAGAATAGAGTACTCAGCAGAGCACTCAGAGCAAGAATTATTGTAGCTTAAATATATCAGATTGTGGTTTAAACATATCAGAGCAAGAATTATCGTAGCTTAAATATTTGCCGAAGTATACACCGTGACTTTTTAGTCGTCTTACAAAAGGGGTCCACATAATGTATCCGACCTAAAATACCTCTTGGCAAGTTTTTTTTTTTATTTTTATCGTCGATAATATTTTTTATTTTGACATTAGAAATATGAAACACCCTGTTAAAATGTTTACGTATCAAGCTGTAGAGAATACCTACCCAGCGCAATAAGTAGGGCAGATCATTTCATTCCATTTTCTGTGAGACAAGGGTGTTTCTAACTACGCCTTACGTCATAATAAGGAATTGAAAGGGCTTTGTGCTTTTTGTACCAGTTCCTTGTCCGCCATTTTGATTTTTTTTCAAAACAGCGTACACGAATGAAACATTGATAAATCGATAGATCAAATCAATACAAACATAAAATGTGAGCGGCTAAACCTCGTAAACCGTCACGTTTCCGAGTTATGAGCTGTCAAAAATGTTAAATTAGCGACACATTTTTTCTTTTTTTTTCAATATTTTAATGTTTGTTGATCAAAAAGGTTATTTCCACAATAAAAATAATTGAATATTAGTTTTTCACGCATTTCAAATGCTTTTACATAGGATTATTTCGTTTAACGCAATTTCAGCATTTAAAATGCGTGTAAAAACTAATATTCAATTAGTTTTGTTGCGGAAGTATCCTTTTTGATCATTAAACATCCAAATATTAAAAAAATAAGAAAAAATGTGTCACTAATTTTACATGTTTGACAGCTCATAACTCTGAAACGTGACGGTTTACGAGGTTTTGCCCCTTACATTTTATGTTTGTATTGATGTGATCTATCGATTTATCAATGTTTCATTCGTGTACGCCGTTTTGGAAAAAAAAACAAAATGGCGGATGGCATCTGGTACACGGCCCATACAAAAAAGTTCAAACCCCTTTATTATTTAATTTTTCAAATCTCTTAAATACCTATTTTTTTTATTTTAATGTGTTCTAATCATTGGATACATGAACTGGGCTCCTTTTTTAAGACGACTAAAAAGTCACGGTGTATATTTTTCTGAATTAAACGAACAAATGAATGAAATATAAGTTTTTGAGATCAATGGGGTTTACGCTGAATGCATCTCAGTTGTTCAACAAAATTTCATTTCGATGTTCAACGATTCAAATAATAATTCTGATAAACCTACTTTCAACCGGAACAAACAAACCAAAATCGCAACCGTTACCTACAAACTTCAAAACACTCATAAACTAAACACGAAAATTTTGCAGAAAACATTAATATCCGTTTCCGCAAGTTCATCAAGTCGACCCACTTTCTTACGCGTAAATCATAACTAACAATAATAGGAGAGTGGATTAGTGATCTTTTACCGAAAATCTACTGGCTTATAAACTCGACCGATAATCTAAACAGGTCATGGGAGAGAACGGGTGCTGTTTTCTGTCTGTCGGTTGGTTCTGCAAAATTGTTGGTGTAAAGTAAGTTCGTGCAAGAGTTATGGGCTGAAAATGGTCTTGTCTTGTCTTGTGTAAGTGCTTTAAGGGCTATAATTGCATGACAGGTGGTTTGTTGTAGTCCGATTTGTGGACCGTCATGTGTAGAGTTTTTAGAAAAATAAAACTTATGTGATAAAAATATTTCTGGATTGAGGTTTGTTTTAGCAAATAATAATAGAGTTGCCAGGCGTTGTATAAAAGTTTAGATGTAAAAAATATGTGCTCGACCATTTCATGCACATCTTTATATTGGTAGAGTTTTGTTGTTGATGTAAGTACTTGTAATTTTTGACACGCAATTGCATACTAATGACGAATCGGGTATGAAATTATTTAATGAAAAAATCATTTGTTTTCTAATGATGATGAATCGGGACTTAGAAACAAAAAATAGTGAAAATAGCTCAAACTAATTATACATAACATTTGGGCAAAGAACAGAAAATTTTACATGAGCCAAAGAAAATCAATGTAGCAATGTTGATTTGTCACCAAAGTCAATCCAGAAAAAAACGGGCAATTACAAACATACAATTTTTAACAAGAAAAAGACCGATTCAGTACCATTTCATAATAATAACGACTTCTAGCAGAAAAAAAAATCAATATCAAGAAAAAACATCTCCCTTGCCCACATAAATATTCCAAACAAAGAATTTACCACGCCCTTATATCGCCATTAAAAACAAAATATTCCCACATTACGGAAACTGCTACACAAAACACATAATAAATATTCTATTGAATAATAATATCATCATTTATATGAAAAAACTTCCGCATTACGTTAAATAAGTGTATCTCCCGGGGTTCAAACTCCCGACCTTGGCGACCGGTCCTCCCCTATGGCCATTGTCCGTCTGTACAATTTGTAAATCATCGATAAGGAGCTTGAGATTTTGTAGGGAGGGGACGATGTCGATAACTTTATAATAATTTAAACGAATATGGTCATTTTTTTTTCATTCAATGTTTATTGCTTGTTTGTATGGCGTGCTAGCATGCATAAATATGATGTAGGTACTTATTTTATCATAACGTATACAAAATAGAACTAATGTAGTGTGAAAAATGTTTTAATGCAAATATTAAATACTAAAAGGTGTCCAAATAAGCCCATACATTCGTAATAAACTAAATTATAATTTCTAATCAGCACTATAAAACATTAATTTGTCACATTGTTAATTGCTACAAAACACTTCACACATAGTCAAACAATCAAAATTTCTATCACGTATTTGAAATGTAATCCGTTTATCGATAACAATAACAATCGACTATAGGTTACAACACTAGCTTGCGCCCGCGCAGAAAATCGTTATTCAATTGGGCGACTGGCTACTACAGGCCATAACTGTTGCTACTATCAGAAACGTGGTCTGAATTATACGATGGTCATCAATTCGACATTGATCAGTGTTAGCTTTTGAATTTTCGCTTTGACCACACATTGTAGAGACAATTTAATGTTTCTTGAAGTACCTACTGTAGATTTATAGCCAGAGAAATTTTGTTTAGTTTTGTGTCAAACATTGTTTGAAATTATACTGTACAGATTTACGGTAATTGAGCATGTAATTTGTTTTTTAATAAGGTTTTCTTAAATTATTCTTTGAATGTACCTTTACACTCTACTACTTGCGCTCAAATATCATTTGACTATTATTTCGATTTAAAATATACCTTGAAGTGTCCATAGATTATGATTTCGTTGAAACAATTAATATTAATTTGCTAAACGCAAATTAATTGTTTCAAGCTCATCTCGAGTCAATATCTTACGCTCTATCATTATTTGGAACTTTGCATTGGCAACGTCAAACGTTCAAACTCAGAATTCCTACAAATATTTTCATGCACATTGGTACTTATGCACATTGGTACATACATCAGCACTGCTCTCAAAACGGTGAAGGAAAACATCTTCAGGAAACCGGCATGTACTAGAACCAAAAATTCGAAGACATACCAACCCGCCCGCATGGTGGATTATGGCCATAACCCTCTCACAGAGAGGAGGCCTGTGTCCCAGCAGTAGGAACCTTATAGGCTGATGATGATGATGATGACATTTGTACTTGGTATGAAACTTTCAATAAAGAAGAATCGTACAATCATCATTATCTTCTTGCCCATATCTTGTGTTACTTAGATTAGACACAACACTTTATTTCATTCTGCGGTTACGCCATTATTTACTTCTTCCAACAAACTTGCTGTAAAAGTTATTGATTACATAATTTTCTATCTTCTTGATAGCGGCTATTAAATAAAAGAAACTAAAGGGCTTCACACAGCTATAATGTAAAGATGTACATTATAGCACGATAAATCTCTTTATATCTTTCCATAGAAATCGTCAGGAGACCACACATTGCAGCTATAATGTATATTTTTACATCTTCGAATTTCTATGGAAAGATGTAATGAGATGTATCGTGCTATAATGTACATCTTTACATTATAGCTGCTGTGTGTGAAGCCCTTTAGGGTTCCAAACACAGGAGACCAAAATTGACTCCATCAGTGACTAACTAACTTCAAGTAACAAATCATATCACGTTTGTCAAACCATCGCAGGATTATAATATGCAGATTATGACAGTTATAAGTAGGTTCGTACTAAAATTTAAACTAGCGTTAGTAGTACGAGTAACTGTTAGATATATAGACTACGAGTAGTCGTTTACAGTAAGGTGTTGTTATTATTCAATGGCTTAGTTAGCGCTCTGTATTTTACGGCCTTGCTTTAGTTTCAGCTGTGGGTGGTATGTTTCCTTGGAAAACTTGCAGATGTTGTTTTGTTTTTAATCTATATTTTACGTCAACATCGTTCTCCTGCTCTTATACGATTTTTTGTAGATCAGCGAAGTCTGTTTATATTCATTAAAATCTGTTTGCTCTTGACCGTAATCTAGCTCAGAATCATTGTTCAGTTATTTATGAACTTAAAAAGTCAAATGAACTCACTAGAAAGAAACTTCATAAATATCCAAGAAACGATTACAGAATGGATATTTTAAGTGTTTTTAATTTAATAATTAATGTTAGTCTTAAATATAGATATCAAATTTTGTCGGCAATGAGACATGTAGTCTAAAACATATTTTACTTAATAAACCATCACACATTCTATAATTAATAATCATAACAGGAACGATAAACATTAAGTTAGTACTTAGATTCATAATCTCAGCTAAACTCATTTATAATTTGAAGTTCAAACCATATGCGTCGCAATGTGCAGTGACAGTATGCAATGAAAATATTAATAGATATGTGTATGAGACCATGAACAATACCAAAAGAGGATTCATTTGGTATTATGAAGGCTAGCCCCTGTATAAATTAACTTGTGGCTATTTAGCAGCTATATTACAGTAGGTTTGGTTTACAGATCCTGCTGTAACTCAAAAATGTTTTTACCTCATCATAAGATAATAATTATATCAGAAGCACAATCAGCCTATAATATTCCCACTGCTGGGATATACACTGTCTCATTGTGGGAGGAAGTGGGCTGTATATTTGGCATAAGACACTAGTCTAAATATATGAGGTGGATGGAATAAACTTTACGTTTCTATTTATACCGTATTTGCCTTATTTCATTATGTTTATCATTTATCAAATAGTGTGTATGGCAAAGAAAAATATCCAATAACTAGTAAAAATTGGTAAGAAATCATTATAAACCAAATCACAGATATAGTTCACAATGTGAAGCAGCCAAGCACTTAGCATCTTTCTCATAGAATCTGCGAACGCATCACAATTACAAAGCAGTATAGTAAAATGTTTTGCATCCTTCTTAGAAATTTGTTTTATCGATATGAGAGTTTGAAAGCCTTACCCTATTATATCGATGAAAAATAGCATGCCTATCTATCTGACTTACTGTCATACGAATCAATTGCAGTAAGGCTCTTTCAGGATAATTTGTATTCATATTTCAATTCATTATTAACTATTTATTTTCATGATTATTTGAAATTGAATACAAGATGAAAACTTATTTAAATTTAAACCATAAGTCAATCGCAAATGGCAGCTATTCGATTCGCATAGCCTGTGTGTTCGTTATTTATGCTACAGCCCGCTGAAGTTTTCACAGCGCTTGATAATTTATATTGAGCGTTATTTCTGTACTCTTACAGCATTATATTTTAAATAAAAACATCGTATTTTATACCATAACTCTAAAGCATTAAAGTTGGGTATTGCATGCGTGATTTGAAACAATAGAAGTTGACGTCTGAAGAGTTTATCGATAAGTTTTATCGACCTTTTGACAGCATTGCTTTTGAATATTTTTGCGTAAGTGAGGTACTTTGAATTATATGTGTGACGTAAATGTTTTTAAAGCACTTTGATTTAGTACATTTTAATGTAATAAAAAAGATATTTTGCTCTATCAATAGCACAGTGTTTTCTTTGAACAAAGTACATATTGCAAACTTTTCTGGAACACGTGGCGGTTTTGTAGTTTCTACAACTTTTTCACACAAGGCTAATTTTTACTAACACAGGCCGTTTCCAACTGAGTCGGGCCCCCATAAAGGGCCAAAGCCTGCCAGGGTCGTAGGACTATCTCAACAAGTAACAGTCACCCTGGAGCATAAAGAGCTGTTGAAGTAACACCGTGGATTTAAGTCAGTACGAGTCTCCAAGTCCATCACGTTTACGTCCCACCCGGGGTCTACCGATCAAAAAAGGTTGTCACCATATGGAAATTCTTGGAATCAAAATACAAGAATAAAATGAAAAAAGTTAAAATCAAGTAACCATGTACACTCGACAAAGTGGAATCATGACCCATTTTGGCAATAAATCGATTGAATCCGTCAAATTGACTAAGATCAAAGTCGTTACCATGGATATGTATGTTTACGCGAATGTGGACCTAATTGTATTGGAAAGTCTGTAGGAAAATGAGCTTATGGTGGGTCATAATTCCACTTTGTTGAGCGTACCTACTCGATTTAAACAAAAAGCCAAAACCCATTAGTTTCTGAAAACAACTAGGTAATTCACATAATATCTCTGAAAATATCACCCCACTTTCTCAACATGACAGGCGTTGTAAATACGTCTGCATCTCATCAATGTACTGTTGACTTATTGCAATCATTATACTACTAGCGAATTAAATGTATTTATTAGCTTGTTCGTGTAATAAATATTAGACCATTTAACGTGTGCAAAAGTACTTGAAACCGTTGAAATATAACAAGAAGACATGTTGAATTGTTGACAAGATATTTATTTTATCCGGTTCGTGTAGTGCAAATCTAATAATTATAAAAAAATAAGTCGGGTTTTCCTTCCTGACGCTATAACTCGCACGAACCGATTTCGACGGTTTTGCATTCGTTGGAAAGGTCTCGGGCTCCGTGAGGTTTATAGCAAAGACTGGTGGCGAAACGGAGTTCGCCGGGTTTGCTAGTTAAATTATAAAATAATAATAAAATTGTAGTTTAATTAATTGTTGATTTTTCAAAAGGAAACATCTTTAGGTAGGTACTCAAAAAAACCCAAGTATTTTGTGTTTAAAAAGCCCGCTGGGTTGACGAAATAGTCCAGATCGGGATGTAAAGTCACGAGTAATATGTATACTAAGGCGTATTCAAAAGCGCTGTTCTGCTACCATATTGATTAAACATTTGCCTTTTCATTAGACTTCTATTTTGGAAGCTATACTATTACGAAATAGGTCTTATTTCAAAGTGGAAACGAGTATTTCACGAGTAAATTGCATTTGAATTATATTAAGTGTATACATGTTATTGCTCGTAACTGTACAGATGGATGAGGGGGGAATGCAGAACCGAGGAATATGACAAAAAAGGGGACGCATACACCGAGAAGTGGGTGATCCCGAGGTAAAGAGATGATGATGATGATATTTCGAAAGTCAATCATTTCAAACCAAACTGCCCTAACAAGGGGTTCAACACAATAGAACTGAATCTTCTAAAAACCATTAGGCAGATAAGTAATAACAGAAGTATTCATCATCAGCCTATTATGTTCCCACTGCTGGGAAGTATTGGGCATTTGTAACTGGAACACTGAAAGCAATACTGTAAAACGATGTTAATAAATAATTCCATGAAAAACTTCTTTCACAATAAACTCTACAAATGCTCAATATAATATTTACAACTACACTTCTGTTGAAGCATATCATCAACATGAAAAAATACTCAGAAAAACGGATACGTTTATCCCAATCAATATCCCAACTTCCTAGCACCAAAAGAAATTCTCAAAACCCGTAATTCCATCAAAAAACGGTACACTATCTAATTTTTACGAACATCAGAGTCAATTAGAGCCATCAAAATTTATTCGAGGCGACTATAAAAGCTTATATCAAAGAGATTTCTGACTAAATGTATGTGTTTTTCGATATTAAATCATTCGCAGTGAAGGAGCAAGGTCAGGAAATCCGTGTGGACTTAAAATAGACTGTAGTAGATTGAGTTTAGAGTGTTTTTACGTATACATTTGTAGTTGTACTGTCTTATATCTTTAGATGACTGAATAACGTAGTTTATAAAGCTCGAAATGCGTAGAGCAATGAGTTTCAAAGGGTGGCTGGTAGTAGCAGTTGCTTATGAATAAAAATGTTCCTTTTACGGGTTCATCAAATCATCAAATGAGTCCTCCCGCGCTAGAAGGGACTGTCAGTCTCTTGAAAAATCTACCCCTTTCCTTCATGAACCAGAAGGGACTGCCAGTCTCTTGCTGATTTAAAATCTACCCGTTTCCTTCAGTAGCCCATTGAATTCCATAGTGTTCTTTACAAAGAGTCCCTCGAAATAGTTGGAACAGTTCGAGCTGTCTGTGTATGTTGGTCACTGGCTAACTGCTCGAGGAGGCAGTGTATGTCGGCCTTACATGGTCATCATCATCATCATCATCAACCGGAAGACGTCCACTGCTGAACATAGGCCTCCCCTAGAGACGGCCACGCCGAACGACAATTCGCCACTTGCATCCATCGGCTGCCCGCAACCCTCACGATGTCGTCGGTCCACCTAGTGGGAGTAGGCCTGCCTACGTTGCGTTTTCCGGTCCGTGGTCACTGGTCGCCACTCGAGAACTTTTCTTCCCCATCGGTTGTCAGTTCTACGAGCGATGTGGCCTGACCATTGCCACTTCAACTTGCAAATTTTATGAGCTATGTCGGTGACTCTGGTTCTTCGCCGAATATCCATATTCCTTACATGGTACTTTCTGCTAAAAAGTAATCTTTAACTATCCCTTTGGGAATCACAGATATGACGTTATATCTGGCAATAGCTCAGCTATTTCAAGTTTTATCATTTTGCTTTGAAGGTTAAAAACTTGTGTTGATTGATGTGTTGTAAACATCATGATTGATGATTGATTGCGTTTGCTTTTACATTTAGTCGTAAAACATGTAGGTACAGACCTACTGAAACTGAAATTCATGAGAAGCGCACGTACAAATATATTCAATTATACAAGTTTCCAACTTTTCCTAGATTTAATAATGTAAAAAAGTTGGATTAATAAGCGAAAAGCGAATTTAGATGTATGGATGTTTGTTGCTCTATTATATCAAAACAGTTGAACGAATATTGATATAGTTTGGCTCTGAGTATAGGTTAAAATCTTGAATGTCTGCATATGATACTGTACAGTCACGAGCAATAACATTTACACACTTAACAAAATTTAAACACAATTAGCTCGTAAAATACTGCTTTCCATTTTGAAATAAAACCTATTTCATAATACTATGGCTTCCAAAATAGAAGTCTAATGAAAAGGCAAAAGTTTAATCAATATGGTAGCAGAACATTGCTTTTCAATACTGCTTAGTGTACTATTATTGGTCGTGACTGTACAATGTTTTCGTAGAATATTTTTTGAGTTACAGGCGGGCGAAGTTGCTGACAACAGCTAGTATATCAATATATATTAATATTTGTTCGAAAGCAAGCACAATTCTGGATAGAAAACCCAAGAGAAACATCTTTGAGAGAAATTTTAAAATAACGTAATTCAGGTGTATTGAAATATTATGCATGTAAAACCCGGCACTAAATAAGAATTACAAGAGGAAATCTCTCTCGGATTCATAGTAAACCATGACTTGACCTAACGTTTCGCTAAAACGTTTTGCGTAATCTTTATATTTAGAAATCTGGGAAGATCTTAACGCAAACTTGTTTGTTTGCGTTTCGTTTCGATAAGTTTTCGTTTCGAATGCTCTACGGGGTGTTCAGTATTTGACTGTGAATTGGTTTATTTTTAGATTTTCGTTAATGGTCTACTAATCTGAAAACGCCCGTTGAACGTCACAAAAATTGTTCTGTATCTATCAGTTATCTACTTTATTCCCTGAGCAACAGAATAGAATATCCCATTTTACTGCAATGCATAATATTATGAGGCGTTAGAGTGGCCTTTTCAGACCCGCTAGTCTTCTAATGGAAAAATAAATTTAAACTAAGGAATTTTTTAATTAAGGTCGGTGACTTTCTTTAGTATCTGCCTATCCTCTGTGTAACAATCTTCTCGATCACTGTCATATAAATACAGTATACAACCTTGGTAACAATTACAGTCACGGAGCTAGCACGAAAAAATCTGAAAACATGTCTATGACATTCACCAACTCATAATGAGCCCGTGGCTTTATTCAAAGAGGAGGCTTATGTCTCAGCTTTGGGAACAGCTATTTTTATATTTAGTCACATAGGTACATAGATAATTTTGTCACCAGACTTTTTTTATATAACATCTAAATGGCAAAGTTAACATCACCATCAGCATATAAATGTTTTCACTGCTGGGACACAGGCCTCCTCTCTGTGAGAGGGAGTGGGATAATACACCACGCGAGCCCAGTGCGGATAGGTAGATGTCACGTCTTCAAAGTTTTGGTTCTAGGACATGCCGGCTTCCTCACGATGTTTTCCTTCACCGTTATGAGAGCAGTGGTGATGAAATAAATTACACAAAGTAATGCGCCTGATACTTGGCCAGAACTGCTCTTGTATGGCAAAGTATAGGTATAAAAATAACAACAAAAATAGTGTACAAAAATAAACATCACACCACACGACAAAACGGTTCACTTCTCCACAGTAGAGTGACACATTACGTGTGACCACAAAGGTCAACGCAGTGACAGCTACGTATTTGATCTTTCTATGTTTATTCATTGAAGATTTTCTTCGATTCAAAAATTAATTATTAATTTCATGGAATTAATAATTAATTTTTGAGTTGAAAAAAAGACAGGAATAATGTTAGTTGAAAATATAATACATTTTGTTGGATATGAGAAGTTGCAAATGAGAGTTTGACTATATATATACATTGCATTTTTGTTTGATCAACTGAATTTATATTTTTGGTCTTTAATAGTCTGCTATGTAGTCAACCTTGCTTGTAACTCGCATTCATTTCTCGCAGAGTGTAAATGAGTCTTAATTAAAGCCAATATCTCGGACAAATCAGAAAACAAAGCAGAACACAATAATTATATTAAAGATATCAAATTATAAAAGATGAATCAAAAAGCTGCTACAAATTCCAGTAATATTAGTTTATAAACGAGGCGTATTGTTTTGTTACGATTGTGAATCATTTACATCTGTGAGAACGGTGGTCAATAAAAAGTTTGAGTTTTTTTTATTAACAGTTTATCTGTATCCAGAAGATTCGCCATATTTTCTCATCACAATTTACAATTTTTATAAAAATTGAACTCAATAATAGTAAACTTTGATCCAATATTGGTTACCAACAAAATAACAACACTGTTGATGTTCTTTCTGCGAAAAAAAAACCAAACATTATAAATATTTTAAACAATATCATAAGCAAAATAATCGACCAATTTTACCCGACCAACATTCAAAATATGAAAAAAAGGTCACAAGAAAACAAAAAAAACAACTAACCTCCATATTTTTGACAAACACGTTCCCTAGCTCCCGAACTAGGCCAATAGTATAGCAGCTATTAGTTCGAAAACAATAGTAGCATTGTATCAAGCGGGATTGGATAACAACCGAAGCGAAGGGGGGAACAGATTGATGCTGGTGTCTTTGGACAAATTGCCCGTTTGTAGGTTAAGAGATTTCAAATGGTTCACCGCACTGAGCTTGACATGGCATGAGTGCTTGGACTGGATTGAAATAATTGAATAAGTGGCTTGTCTATTAAGGAGTTAGTGGAAAAAATAGAGTTAGGTACCTAGTTTTGTTTGGCAAATCAAATTGGCAAGGAGACTTGGGTTGAGTGGAAAGAAACTGTCAGATATGATGAGGAACTACAGGTCCTTTTGAAAGAACCTTTTAAAGTCCAGGATTTTTTGTAATCTTTAAATGAAGACACAATTTTTGATGATATGTCACGTGTTTTAAATAAGTAGTACATTTATGTACAATCAAATTAGAAATGATTGGTATAAAAAGCGACCCCTAATATCCTAAAACCACGAATACAAAAATATAATAACCCATTTCCCTCCCATAACTGCCCTCCAAACCGACTGACTTCACTCCACAAATCCATATACAATTTCATCGACACAACTATGAATACTTACTTACTCATCAGACATTCCAAACGCATCCTTATAACGCGACGGAATACTTTACGCACATCGACACATTTTTCGACGAACGTTTCCGAGAATCGACAATACCGACATGACTATTCTGGATTCGTCTCACTACTCGAGTCGGCGGGACGCATGTCAAGTTTGAGATGATAATCTTCGGGACAATAGGTGTGCTGTTAACACCTCTACGGATGGAAAGGATGAAGATAAGGCGCTCTATGGTAATTTTGTTTGTTGTTGGAATTAATTGTTTAATAATAATTAAGGCGGGTTTTTTTTCTGAAGGCTGTGTCTATAAATATTTGTTTTCTTTTTTAATTCTATGAATTGGATAGACAGGTGGTGTGACTAGTATCCAATTTACTTTTTAATATTTACACTTTTTTAAATCGTTGCTACACTTCTGCAACAATATTACTTCTATTCATAAAAGTTAAATTAAAGGTGGATTTGTGACTAGCTGATCAACAGAACTGGTGGAATGCGTGTAGAAATACTTAGCCACACGTGTCTTAAAAATAGGCGTGCTTTTTCTGTTACCAGCGAAACAGGTGAAAAGGGCCTTTAAAGATATTGACCCATTTATAATAACCACGTAACAGAACCATAAATGGTAACGCCACCATTAACCTTGGTTACATCAACAGTTAATCAAAACTATTACTAATGCAATCAAACAAACCGGCGATGATCACGAGTCAATGTAAATGGGTCGTCTCAATCGTTCCAATTCTTACAAATGTTTGTACCGACGTAACGTGAGCCGAGCGAGACGAAATTATGTGCTTTCATTAGGGCTGACGATGTAAAGAATAGGGGAAGACCAGATAAACGATGAATGGAAGGATGATGTGGCTGGAAAGGAGGTGGCTCCTGAAATAATGAGTAAAAGAGAAACATTGAAGAAGATATGCCACGTTGACCAAGAATATTAAGATAAGGCAGAAGATGTAAGGAATGGGAGAAGATCAATGAAAAGATGGATGGACTACTAACGTGGGGGATGACATGGCTAAGAAGGAGGTGATTGCTAAGATGATAAGTATAGTAAAGAAGTATGGAAGAAGAAAACATGCTGCACCGTCCCCAAAAAAATGGGATTACTGCAGAAGAATGATCGTTAGGGCTAACAATATAAAAGACATTCAAAAATTGGTCGATACCAGAGCTTTGATTTTTCTTAATGTTTGTGAATTATTTGTTCATTCGACTGTTGATTTGGTTTTGTGAATCATAAAGAATATGGCACAACGTTTAGGTGTCAGTCATTCAAATATTAAAAGTCGAGCGTATATTTTACAGCACGGGCGTAAAATTCCATGCGTTGCCACATTATCACAAGGTTTTTACTATTTTTAACAGAACAAGCTTTCTTTGCTCTATCACATGCAGCCTGTCATTGTCCATTATTACCAGTAACAGCTTTTCATTAACTCCTTCAACTCAACCAATTTATTCAAAGGACCACCAACGATTAAAACTTAACATAATCCTCCGTTTACTTGCTTTCACAGCCCTAATTCAGGCAGCACTAACATTAGCATTCTCTGCATCGCATACAAATTCCTACAACTTGTCGACTGCCGCGATTCTTGTAAACACACTAGTTTACGGAATACGGACGCGCTTTGACAGCTACTAGGACTAGAGTCTATTCAAATCGTTGTCTTCAATCTGACGTTTTTTGTTATTAAAGAAATATCAACTTTAGAAAAGGGTAAAGTGAGTTGATTTCAGAATGCCTAGTTCACTATAGCGACAAGAGTATTTTGTGCAAATATCAAATCTACAGTTTCAAAATAATTTGTACTAATAAAATTGAAAGTCTCCCTGTCCGCTCCCGTAGTTAAAAGGTTTTAATGGACAAAAATGGAAGAGATCTTTGTGGCCAGCATTAAAAACACTTATGTACTAGCCTGTCAAAATAGTTTACCTTATCACAAAAGAGATGGCTTATATTGGATTGGGATTTGAAAGATTCTGTAATTCTTCTTAAACTGTAGATTTTATTTCGCGCTTCATTTTTACAAAGATACACATTATTTTTTTCATATTGGTTATGTCGATTATCAAACAAACCGACCATATTTAATAAGCCATATTTGTTTACATATTTAGAAACTATCCACAAATGCACTGTAGGAGTCTTATTCGACATATGCAGTATTGTTTATGTTACGGATTATGTGTAAATTGCATACAAACTCTATGACAGCTAGACAGTTTATCACTGAATAGTGTGAATAGAATTAATGTGGTATGTAATTATAGAGGAAATTGTGAGTCGAAGGGTGTGAGAATTTGATCGATTCAGGCATCATAAGTCGTGTTGGCAACACTTGTACTCTGACTCTTATGTTTATGATTAGGATACCAGTTTTTGCTTGTCGTTAGAATAATAGATTCTACAGACTTATAGACTCGATTGAACTATAATTCCTCGTAGGGTACGATTACAGGCCGATGACAAAAGTCTCATTAAAGCGGTCGGTCTGTAACTCTGTACGCCTGATCCCTAAATATTACTAAGATATTTTCATGATTTTCGCATTTATTAATGTCAATATTATATCTACAGCCATAATTATACTACAATACTAAAATTATATACAAACTATATTTATGTATAGTTTAAGCTTGTATCTTCTAATTTATTTTCATCAAGGAAATGTGGCTACATTTACTGCCTGCATTACTGTAGGTAATATCTTAGTTTTATCAAAGCTTGCCAACAAAACAGAATCAGATCTACATAGTCAATGTAATTCTTGAAGGCTTTTTTATCACTAAAAATAGACTATATCATCATCTACTCAATATTCTTCACAATAAAGTACACCAAGAGGTACTTAAACACGTGTTTTCCGACCGCTGCCGCATGCCTGCGCAGACGCAGGCGGAATACCGTTGATTTTCATTAACAATCGCATTCTATTCATTAATTAGTGATGTTTCCATCTCCTTTGTTAGTAATGATTAGCAGTACTGTGACTGGGTGGTATTTAGGTAACTTCTACTTAGGTACTTACTTTCTTATGTAGGCAGTCGTCGTTTTATGGATGGAGAGGAAGAGGTAGGCCAAAGAAATCTTTTCTGATGATGCATATTGGGAGGAAATGATGTAACGTCTGACAGGGGAGAATGGAAAAAGAAAACATGTTGCGCGGACCCCAAGTAAAATGGGATACAGGAAGGTGATGAAGGGATGATGATGTTGGCATTCGTTCGGTGCCTACAAGCAGGGAGAAGAGGAAAATAATTATGTATGTATAGTATAATATAATAGGAAAATAAATAAGTATGCGTTAATATTGTCGAAGTAGATGTTGCACTAATTACACCTTTGTGTAATACGAGTCAGCATCATCATCTCAACCGTAGGACGTCCACAGACTGCTAAACATAGGCCTCCCCTTTTGATTTGATAATACGAGTACAACAAAAATATACATATTTTTTTAAAATCAATATCTATTAGAAAATAATTAATTTATTTGATTTCTTATAATTTACCCTACAAGCCATGCAAAGAAAGTTAAAGCTAAATAGATTAAAATTAACGATTGACTTCACACAACTTTGTCCGGTGCTCTCTTTAAAAGACATTACATTTCAATTCAATTCAGAAAAGATTAGATAATTCATTAAACCTTGATCAAGTAAAACTCTTCCAATGATCCGATACCAACGACGATATAATAATACTAGACTCGTAATAACAGGCGATCGATGTCTGTCAACACATTAGGCAAAAAAGTCTTATATTCTTCTCATTTCGACCAATCCTATGAGCCGTAAACATACGTTGAGACAGAACAGACCTCGAGTTAGCCAATCACAACGCAGTACCCCGTCCCCCTCGCTTACGTAGTATCTCAGCGAGTTGACAGAATAATTTTTGTTCCTTAGATCGTGCATGCGGAGTCTAGTATTATATCGTCGTTGTCCGATACTTATGAGTATGATAATAGGACCATACTCAACTCAAATATAAAAACACTTTCACCAAGCTTAGCTACTTCTTACCTAAAATATAATTATAAATTCTCCCAGTGACACTGTCCTTGGTATACACGCGACAAACCACTCGTCAGTCGTCTGGACTCTTTGATTAGGGGAGACTACGGACTGTCTTACGATTGGCTGGAAAAATAAAACTATGGAGTTGATTCCTGGACAAAAGCATGCTAACCAAAACAAAAATCTATGAACTGAATTCGAAAAATGTTACAGATGTTTCAACTCCGAACGAAGAAAATTTCAGTTGTATTGCTATTATTTATGCCACTGTATTGTTTCCACAGTCAAATATTATAGATTGCGGAGATTCCTGGCATTTTCCATCTGAAACTTTGAACTTTGTACAATCGACCAAGCGGAATTATGACCCACCATAAGCTTATTTTCCCAGAGACATTCAAATACAATTAGGTCCACATTCGCGTAAACATACATATCCATGGTAACAACTTTGATCTTTGTCAATTTGACAGATTCAAACAATTTATTGTCAAAATGGGTCATGAATCCACTTTGTCGACTGTACCTAAATAGATAGTTTAATATAAGCATTTTCTTAATGCTAAGATTGATGGCTATTTTGAATCAGACTTAATAAGTAAATCACTCAATTTTTTGTTTTCTTTAACATTTATAAAGGAACTTTTAAAATAGCCATTCATAGATATTACAGTCCCATTAACATAATTTCATTTTTTTTAACGTGGCAAAATTATCAAATGAGTCCTCCAACCCCGGGCAGGGCGGGAGGAACTGTCAGACTTGTACTGACAAACTACAGACTAATCCACGGTGTCCTTCAATAGCCTTTTATGTTCCGGGGTCACGGTGATGGAATAAGTCCCGCGACCATTGACTTAATTTCATAACACAAAGGTAGGAAAAGAAAAACTAACAACTGCAAGTCCTCTCCACAGCACCTTTGTTCCAAGCAACACCAATAAGTCTCCAGAGCACAACAGTGCTTCAAAACGTTAAGATATCACAATATACTGACCACATTGTACTAGTACTTGAGAGGGACCCTCTTTAAGTGCAACGTCTTTTGTTTTTGTGCCATAAATGTAGTCTACAAAGAAAAAATGAAGTGTTGTTTCAAACTAGAAGTTAATAACATATCCCTTCAGTTTTATCGTTGTCTGTAACCAATCAATGTGACAGAATTTGTCTATCCGAGTCAGGCGCGGTCGCAGACTGAAATTTTGGGGGGGGTCACTCACTACACTAATAAAAAAATGGTATCTGGAATAAAATAAACAATATTGCACAAGAAATATTGCATTATTGTACAAGATGTCACAAACTATTTTATCGCCGTTAGGGGATAGTTAGGAATTTCCTTTTGTTATTTGGCAAATTTTTGAGATTTTTCAATGTGACCTTAGATTTTCGGGGGGGGTCATGTCCCCTGTGACCCCCCCCCTTCGGACCGCGCCTGATCCGAGTCTTTATAGATATCCAATTAGAAACAAAGCCGTCAGAACAAAAGGAAAGTAACGTAAGTAATACCGTCCAAAATTAATATTCTATGTCAATTATAGTTTGAGGTAGAATATTAATTTCGGATAGGTCGGATAAAGATAAGGATGGATAAAGGCTATTCAACATCACGGCAATACGACCCTTTTTTTTCGTTGTAAAATCGTCAAATAAATCCAACCCGTTGATTAGAATTATTACGATCATGAAGCTAGCCACAAAATGTGGATAGTCCAAGCTGTAGACCATTTGCAACATTCTGGGACCAATTTATATGAAAAGCTTTACCTACATTTTTTTTAACGTGGTAAAATCATCAAATGAGTCCTCCCACCCCTACTGTCAGACTTGTACTGACTAAAATCCGCGGTGTCCTTCGGTAGCCCTTTGTGTACCGGAGTCGCGGTATACGTATGTCCCGCAACCCCGGCAGGACTGTGGCCCTCTACAGGGGAGCCCCGTCATCATGCTGACTCTCCTTGAGGCGCGCGTGGAACACAATGCGCCATCGACCCAGGCATGGTCCATGGTCGGACAGCGAGTTGAACGGTACGACCCTTAGAGACTGAAATACGTGTGAAACCGTCAGGGAGCACTTAGCTCATCTCATCATCATCATCACATCAGCCGTAAGACGTCCACTGCTGAACATAGGCCTCCCCTTTGACTTCCAGTAGGACTGGTTGTAAGCGGCCTGCATCCATCGTGATCCTGTGGCCTTCATAAGCTCGTCTGCCTAAAAATGATTTGATTCTTTAAAACAATCTGTTTTTCATACGAAACAATGAAATGACTCAAAACCGAATAATCGACGTATATTTAACCCTCATCTGACACACATTAACTTTCTGGATGATTTCCGGGATAAAATGGGCTTCCTTCTCAGAATATTTGGCAAGTGTTTAATAAACAGTTGAAATCGATCGTAAAATAAATATCGATTATTATCCATTCAGACTGATAAATATGAAAAGAACTTTGTTCGTCTGTTTGTGAACTTTTTACAGTAACCGCTGAACGGATTTTTGGCACTCAAATGAACCACGAATATATAGGCTTCGTACGCGTTGCAATCATACAAACTATCAACCCCGAAAACTACCCATTAGGGGTTAGTAGTCCATTAATGATGTATCTGAACAGTGACGTAGTCAATGGGTTTCGAGAAAATTAAGTGACACTCTGATAATTCCCGTTTGAGACACTGAACATCAACATATCTTTATATGCTTATTAATATTTATATTTACTAAACTTGTACTTATAGTCAGTAAAAGTCTGTCATACACTAGACCCACGACACAAGAAATTCTTAGTGTAGGGCAACTTCTTTCCCTAAAAATCTGAACAAAAAATAATCAACGTAGTAAAGAAAGCAACACGCGAAGGAACGACTTATTCGTCAACTCGCCCGCAATTATCTCGCCCGCTCGGGCGAGTTGGCACCTTCCGATTTTATCAAGCTATAAATTCTCAAAACAAACCACGAAACTCTAAAATTTCACAATCACCGCATCACATAGACAGTTTGATAGACTCCAGGATTCAGACAATCCATCAATAACATTGATAGTCAAAACTACATATAACCAAACCTTTCATCCAGTCAACGACTCGACCGGAAGTGACGATAATATTCCACTAGCTACCACGAATATAGATGATTGGCTACAATAAGACGTTGCCCGAGGAGGCGGCCATCTCACTCTTACATAACTAACTGAAGGTAGGGAAGAAAGGGAAGGAAGATAACCAATAAAATGCACTTCACGTACGAGGAAGTGGGAATGATTCCTGATGCCATAGAAATATTAATCGGGTGCGTTGTGAATGCAAATGGTGGTTTTTGTATGTTTCTTATGTAAGAGTACATAAATTATTGTCGGTTGTGTGAAATTTTGTTGTATTCGTCTACAGGAGTAGTAAGTTGTTACATGGAAGATTATTTGAATGAAATTTTTAACGCTGGTAGCTAGTACTTAATGTGAATGAAAATTCTTTGACTGGTAAATGATTCAGACATAATTATTGCTGTAAATAGATCTTATTTCTATCTTTGATTATTAAAAGATGCATTATTTTCAAGCTTTAATACGGTAGAAATATAATTATTATTTGTATGCATGCGAAATTTGTGAAGGCTACACTCGACCAATATTCAAATAGTGCGTTACAAGTCAAAATAGAAAATAGTTATTTTTCTGCACTTTTATTGTTTTGACCTACATTTCTAGAATTCATGCATTCCCAATATTTTTACGACACTGATCTACATTTCGAATTAAGTGCACTTAAAAATACAAATTGTGAAAATGTTTTTCAGGATGCAATAAAATATGCTGTTTTAAATAAATCAATCTCAACGACATTCCCATTTTTCTTAAGAAATTTTAAAAATTTTCAGAAATATGAAATGTATTAAAATTTATCATCACAAGCGAACATCTTTCGATGAACGAATACTTGTTACATAGAATCTAAAGAAATGTTCGTAATTAAAAAATATCCATCATCTGCCTAGCCGTTTCGATTTGGGGTCGGCTTCCAATCCAACCATCAGTGTTTTGAATGGAGTGACTGCCTATCTGATCTGCCTATCTATCCACAAGCAACTGAGTGATACCCCTTGGTAATATTAGTAGTCAGACTTTCGAGCTTCTAACAAACAGTACTTAACGACTATCAAAGATCTTCAAATGACAGCCGGGACTTTTCGTGTTTTTAAAGGGAAACATGTGTTATTGGAACATATTTTTTCCTCAGAAAGCTTTGAATTAAATTACTTTATTTATTGCCTGTTTTTACAAGTTAGGTGCACTTGAAATAGACGAGGTATGAACAGTTGAATTTTGCAGACTTATTTCGACTTTATTTGCCGTGTTGTTATTTTTTCAACGAATCGTTTAATTTATCTTAGTTGTAAAATAAAATTCAACAAATTAATAAAATACAGTAATATACACACCCTGTACCAAAGTTAATAAATTAACTTCTCAACAAACAATAGCACATAATAAAAAAAAAGATGCGCAAACGCATCCATTGCAATAAATTACTACACACAATCGATTCAACATTATTTGCATATAAATTGATTGAAAATGGCCCCTGACCGTCATTTGACATCACTTAAGAGTTTATTTGAAGATAATATGGGTATTACGTTGTACATACATAATTGATGACTTGTATGGGAGTAACGACTTACTGGTGAAGTTCTTCAGAAAGGTCAGGTGCGTAGGACTTTTTTTACATCAAATAAGTCCTCCCACCCAGGGCAGCACGGGATGGACTGTCAGACTCGTACTGACTAAAATCCACGGTGTCCTTCAATAGCTATCCTTTACGTTCCAGGTTCACGGTAATTCAGTAAGTTCCGCAACCCCGGCAGGCTTTGGGCCTCTAGAGGGGGCTTCCATCAGTATGCTAACGCTCTTTGAGACGCGCGTGGAACACAACGCGCCGTCGACCCAGGCAAGGTCCATGGTCAGGCGGCGAGTTGCTCATTACTGTGGGTGCAACTGGGTTGGTGCACCAACCGTGTTGGTGCAGTGGCTGGTTGGTCAACCAATTAAATAATTAGGTATGTATACTTAAGAGGTTATAGATGCGTCTTAATTTTATTTACAAGGTATTGAGGCTACCAGAATACATATAAAATGTCGAGCAAGGTCAAATAACTCCAGAACAGAAAAAAAAACACAACAAACTAGAAATACAATACAGGACATCCATATTGCGAAGACAAAAACCACAAAAAACTTCAACACTAAATAAAAACAGACGCCAACTTTTTGTCTAGATCAAATTTCATCACCAGAAACAATAATTTTTCTAAGAAACCAATATGTCTTCTTTATTCCTTCTTGGCAACACAGCCTAGGCAAATCTGAACAGTAAGGGTTCCTATACACATACGCAAGCTTATTTGTCGAACAGCAAAACCGACCCGAAACAATTACAACTCTTGTTCAGTTTTAATTGATTTGTGTCGATAGCGTAATTCATTCGGATCCGATCGGCAGAATTCGTTTTTCATGAGGAGTTACGTCGCTTGGAGTGCCTCTACCTATCAGCACGTCATTCTACGGTAAAAGCTGATGAGCAAAAGTTGGTCAAGCTGAGTGTTATACTGTGGTTTTACCGTCCGGCAATGCCGATTATCGTTACCCGCTCATGTACAGGCAACCTAAGACAATGTCATATACAATGTTGACAACATTAATTGAAATTTATTACATCTCACATACAATCCGAGCCACAAACTGACACTTATAACCGTCAATTGTCAAATAAAAATTGAACTTTAACACTGAGGTCGTAAAGATGAGATTTGTATCATAAAAAATGATGTAATTGTGTCGTTTTGTAGTTGTGGTCTTAATATTTTATTGTAGACGTTCAATCGAAGATAATGCCTCTTGTGATTTGAGACAATCGCCTGGTGGTTTTGTCTTATTGAATTATTGTTGGTATCTTGCGACGATCAGGATTAAGTCATTTATCTCTTGTTGCTGTTGTTGATAGGTAATGGGTGAACTGGCTAGACTGATAGATTTTGTAGTTTATAGCTAGCAGATGGTATAGTGACACAAGATGTTTCATAGAAGGTTAAAGAAAGCACTGACATAAGACATATTGTTAAACATTCCAAACAAGGTAGAAAAAATCCCTGTTAATTAAAAATGCAATGGTGAGTTTGTTACTTATTAACGCTTAGACCTCTGAAAGGATTTCGATAAGATTTCGATTTTAAATACGGAGATAGTTGAAATCCCGGAGTTATTTATAGGCAGTTGGATATAATATTATGTATAAGGAAAGAAACTTAGTCACGTTTGGTATCTGCCCTAGTTCAATGGTGTTTAATTACACTTCTGATAAAGGTTTTTCATGAAAATGGTGACCACATAGATTCAACTTTACACCATGCCAACGGCAATATTATATTTCATACAAAATCGCAAAAAAACAGTAAAATGCCACTCTCTTCATTAAAACTTACATCAAAAATGAAATTGTTAAGAAACAAAATTCTTAATTCGAAAAAACTTATGACGTCACCTCCTTTCTTAAAAAAGAACACTTCCTCTCTAAGTTTACAGTTACCATAAAACCAGGGCATCATAATATTTTCAGTAGTCAAAAGAGTATGAGTAATTTTGATTGGCTCAGGATATTAGCACATTATAATGATTAATGTTTCCCCGTTTCTGTGGGAATGTTCCAAAATATTTTTACCATATGTAAGTGTTACCAACATCGATAGATTTACTTCTTGTGTACTTTAAATCAATATTATAATACTAATCCAAGTAAAGTACACCATCAAAATAAGTTTGTTATCACTAGCCTTAGCAGTACACTTAGCACTTATTTCTTTTTACACTCTTTTACTTTACAGCGTTTTTCCAGTATTTACAGCGTTTTGTATGAAAAAATGGATCTGGTGTGTGAAGAAAGAAATGATGTTATCAGTATTTTTAATACTGTAATACCTCAATATTTTCAGCTCCTGTTCAGATTATGTCCTTTGGAACCACGATTTTGAAAGAGAAACGTACAAATCCAATCAGTTTTCTTCTTCTTCTCCAAATAAAATTGATGTTTTTGACAAATTCTGAACAAAGTTGGAATATTGTGTGGTTTGTGACTTATAGAGTTCAGAGCATGCACCTGTCGTAATGACGACCACTGCCATTGACGATTTTTTATTTATTTTGTTTCGTTTATTCCAATGAAAAAAAGGAGACTGGTCATAATTATGCTATTTTTATGCTTTACAAATATCTTAATTTAAATTTCCGAAGAATTTTACTCAATGGAAAATTTATAGTAAAATTAATGATTTCATATCACCCGTAGACGTGCGCCCGCGCAAGCTTAAAAGAAAAATTGGAAACTGTACAAGTTGGCGGTTGGTTGGTTTTGCGTCATATTTACAAGAAATAACATAAAAAAGTGATAGATTTTTTAATGGTCGTTGCCAATTAAATTATCTTAGGAAGTCGTAGACGTAATATAATAAGTTATGCCACAAATCATATTAATGCGCATGTTTGACAAGATGAATGAACGTGTAAAAGCAGAAACTATATGTAAGAATACAGTAATGACTTGCGATACTGTCTTACCAAGTATGTTAAGAAACCAGAGGCCTTACCACAAGCTCTTAACGCGATCCAGTTTAGGCTGTGGAAAAGAGACAGAGCTATACAAGTCATCCAGCTCCATTTCTTTCCCACAGCCTAAAGACTCACGCTTTAAGAGTTCATGATAGGCCAATAGGGTAAAAATCTTGGAAGACCGCTCCTCCCAGGACGGGTTTCATCATTTCTTAATGTTCACGGGACCGTCTTATTAGGTAACCGTGGCTCCAGAACGTAAAGGGCTATTGAAGGACACCGTGGATTTTAGTCAGTACAAGTCTGACAGTCCCTCCCGTCCTGCCCTGGGTTGGGAGGCTCATTTGATGATTTTACCACGTAAAAAAAACTTTGTTCTTTACTATCAAACAAAAGTTAAATAAGTACGAACGTCATAAAATACATTAATTTATGCTCGTTGCTTTTTTGTTTATTGTAAGTACAATGATTGAAAAGCTTTTAAAGGATAATCAATCAAATAAATGTATTTTCTTTCTTCCTTTATATTTTCTTACCTCACTTATTCCATAAGCAATAAAATTCTAATTTCAAACATTTTATTGTAATTCGAATATTCCTTAAACACTTACACGCTTATACTTACCAAAATGACCCAATGAAAGCTTGCTATCGAATTTTAAACTTTCACTGCCTGGACTGAAAGTTTAGATCTAACAGAAAATTTATTTCGTACTTACAAAAATCAACTTGGACCCGGACATACATATCCTATGACGCTTTAAACAAGCAACAGTAACTCAAAATGACATAAAAGTTGACAACAAAGAATGTTGTAAGCATTTATGTCTTTTTTTATGACGCAGTGATGTGACCACACATAAAACGGTCTACAGTCGTGACTTGGAGTCATTCTTATCGGTCATAATATTGTACAGACCTAGTTCAATTTTACCTTTTGTCTGCCGTTTTTTTTAGCGTGGTATAATCATCAAATGAGTCCTCCCAACCCGGGCAGGGCGGGAGGGACTGTCAGCCTCGTACTGACTAAAATCCACGGTGTCCTTCAATAGCCCTTTATGTTCCGGAGTCACGGTAATGAGATAAGTCCAGCGACCCCGGCAGGCTTTGGCCCCCGTCATCTTGCTAAAGCTCTTTGAGGCGCGCGAGGAACACGACGCGCCGTTGACCCGGGAGTGATCCATGATAGGACGGCGAGTCGACCATTCATTACTCGCCGTCCGCATGCTCGCACCTACGGTGGCTGGAAATCGCTTGTTATGTAGTACA
Source organism: Agrotis segetum (assembly GCA_036375495.1). Classification (NCBI taxonomy): domain Eukaryota; kingdom Metazoa; phylum Arthropoda; class Insecta; order Lepidoptera; family Noctuidae; genus Agrotis; species Agrotis segetum. The sequence goes on along the minus strand of JAQSVV010000677.1, from coordinate 1,403,823 downwards.
CTAAGCCAGTGTTGAAGTAAGTACGTTGGCTAAGTACCCTTTTCCCAACTATATTGGGGTCGGCTTCCAGTCAAACCGGATGCAGCCGAATATCAGTATTTTACATGGAGCGACTGCCTATCGGTCTTCCACAACCCAGTAACTGGGTAATACGATACCCCATGGTAAGACTGGTTGTCAGACTTTAGATGAGCTTCTGACTAACATTAACGACCGGGACCAACGGCTTTACGTGCTTTCCGAGTCACGGAGGAAACTCGCTATGGCAGATGGTCACCCATCCACAGACCAACTTCGGCAAGCGTGGCTTAACCCGGAAGATCGGCCTGTGCGGCTGTAATTATTTAGCCACGAGCTCCTCAACTATACTTTATCTACGAGCCATATCAATTATCTAAAAATCTTTACAACCCTGAAACTATCAATATTCTACTCCCATCTCAGATAATTCACTGCACAGTTACTTGCTGGACGATGCTACTCAATTATGCATGTCTTTATAACTTGATATGTCAATCATAAGCTCCTCGCTTGGTTGGGGTGAGGACTTGGTGGAAGCGGAAGCGATAAAGTTACTGAGTTATGAATAGAGTTTTACCGTGGTTTCTAAGCGGGTAAGCGCAGCGTTGGACTACTTTAAAAAGGTGTTTGGATTAACCGTCGACCACATCTTCGCTTACCTTAAATAAATAAATAAAACCAACTAAATGTGGAAGGCGCAAGATCCCTAAAGGGCCATTGAAGCATAAATTGAAGGAACAGTTTTATTCAGTACAAGTCTGAGAGAGCTTTTCCGCTCCACACTTTGTGAGATTAATCATTGGATGATTACCCAAAGACAGGGTCTTGTAGTGAAGCTTTTTTTTTTTTTTTTAGCGTGGTAAAATCATCAAATGAGTCCTCCAACCCCGGGCAGGGCGGGAGGGACTGTCAGACTTCTACTGACTAAAATCCACGGTGTCCTTCATAGCCTGTTAAGTTCCGGGGTTACGGTTAGGGAATAATCCCGCGACCCCGGCAGGCTTTGGCCCTCTGAGAGGGGGGCCCCGTCATTATGCTGATGCTCTTTGAGGCGCGCGTGGGACACAACGCGCCGTCGACCCGGGCATGGTCCTTGGTCGGGCAGCGAGTTGCCCTTTACTCGCTGCCCGCATGCCCGCGCCTACGGTGGCCGGAGATCGTCTTGCGACGTCCGTCGCCGTGGGCGCCTACCACTGTGGCTGGGGGGGGAGGGAGGACGCTGTCCTCTCTCGCTCGCGGCCTGCCTCCTCCTTTACGAGCATTACTGCCTCGCAGAAGGAGCTGACCGCTTCCCACTCCGTCTCGCCCCGCAGCATGGCCGCAACCAATGCCGGGCGCGAGAGGTCTCCGCCTTTGTAGTGAAGCTTACGAAAAGAATATTTCCAGTTCGGAAAGAGATAGGTCGAATTAGCTGGTAGATATGCAATCAGACTACCGGAGTCGCGGGTCTCATCAGGTAACCGTAACCCTGGAACTTAAAGGACTATTGGACCGTGGATTTTATTCAGTACGAGTCTGACAGTCCTTTTTTTACCGCCCTGAGTGGGAGAACTCACTTGATGATTTTACCACGACAAAATAATTAAAAAAAAAGATATTCAAATGCCGTTTTAGTACGAATGTATTTTTTGTTTTAATTACTCTCGAAGTCTTCCTTCTCTCTTTCACTTATCAACCTTATCTTTTCTTTTATTTATTTTACTATTTTATGTACACACAAAACAGGATAATTAAAACATAGAACTCAGTACAAGGGTACTGCTTATTTCTATCACATAAAGATTATTATATCTTACCTATAACATAAAAATTGGTTTTGCCATATATTTCACAATTTAATTCAGTCAGTATTTTATTAGTCTGTTCTTCCGCTACCGCTCCCGCTCACTCTAAAACCTCACCCAAACCGACCACGTCCAGAGCGTTATCATTCGCACATCGTATCCACGAGGAAGCGATGATGTATCGCCGGATATCGCTATTCGCTTGACCCATTACGTTGAAGTTATCTGTAGCGTCTGCGACACTGAGTGAAGATTATGGAAGAGTGAGTGAATGAATGAGGTAATTATTGTGTTTAGAAGAAAGATGGTTATTATTGTAATAGATAAATGAGCGTAGTATGTCTCTTTGAGAAGTGAGGGCTCAAAGGCGAAACCTGACTTCCGTATGAAGTTGTGAGTTCACACCCCGGCAAGTACTAATGTGTAATTCTTATTATTGTGCATAATTTTTCTCTCTATAAGTACACATAATGAGATAGGTGTATTTTTCGTAGTAAAATCATCAAATGTGTCCTCCCACCCATTACTGTCAGACTCGTACTGACTAAAATCCACGGTGTTCCTTCAATAGCCCTTTGCGTTTCAGGGTCACGGTTATCTGGTGAGACAGTCCCGCGACCCCGGCTGGCTTTAGCCTTCTAAGGTAAGCCCCATCAGATTACTGACAGTTCTTTGAGGCGCGCGAGTCGAACACGACGCGGCCGTTAACCCGGGCATGATTCATGATCGGACGGCAAGTCACACATTTCTCACCGTCCACACAATACATAGGATACCGTTTATCCAGTTTAAACGTTTTCCTTGAAATAATTCGCGATGCGGACAAAGCTGCGGGCAACAGATAGTTTGTATGAATGCAAATTTTCAGCAAAAAGACTTGATGAAGGCTTCAGCATTGACTTTAACTAATTAAAAGCAAGTAAAAAGAGGAATTCAGCCAAAAATCCAGTTCTAAAACAAGATGTAGACTAGCAATAAACCTGAAAAGTTCCTAAGTTTATTTTGATCTCAATACATACAATGTGCCGCCGTAAATCTTCGAATAAACTGATTATGTTTATTGAGCGTAATGGCTATATTTATCCAAATGATGCAACCTGTTTACTGTATACCTATAGCTTAAAATATAATTAGATCTATTATGTGCTGATCTAGACTAAGCATATAGGTTACAAATTAAGACTACGGTTCTGGACAAAGTCAAGAACCAAAAAATTTATAACAACATATAGAGCGGGCATTGGGAAAATTGTCATACAAAATTTTTGGTGCCGTGCGTCAGTGCGCTATCTAAGCGTTGCATAGCAACGCAACTACTAGACTGAGGGACATTTTACCTATTGGTAAAAAGTTTTGGGTCACAAATATCTTCGTGATGTTCCGTCTATTGCTCGTTTATAGTTTAATGTCTTTGTCAAGTACAAACTAGTCTTACCGACATAAAACGCCAAAATAAAACCACTTTCAATTACTTACATAATAGGGACGTATCTATTTATTCCGTTAATATTTAAAAGTCTACAAATCCCCACAGGATATTACAGGTACTCTAGAGATACTAACCATAGACGAAGTTCAATGAATTTCCTTGAATTTTAATTAGTTTAATATGGGAATAATACTAATTTGTATGTGAAGAGGTGGGCCCTAATAGTTTTTGTGCCGTCTATAAAGCTATGGGGACATGCGTAGCATATGCTATGGGCATTTTGTATGTTACAATCTCGTATGCAGATGACGTATTAATTTTATATGCTTCCTGGATAGTGGGGGGAAGTGGTGGTCTGGTAGTCGAGTTCTAGTAACTAGAATAAATAGTTTTCTTCAACAGTAAATAGATATGGAAGTCTGAATGGTTTTCAAATGGTCAGACGTCCTTTCTATTGTCCCAGTTGTGGAAACCTAAAGTGAGTCCTACTGATGTGTGCTATGAAGATAACTTTTTTTCAAAATAATCATCAAATGAGTCCTCCCACCACGGGCAGGGCAGGAGGGACTGTCAGACTCGCACTGACTAAAATCCACGGTGTCCTTCAATAGCCCTTTGTGTTCCGGGCTCACGGTAATGAGATAAAGTCCCGCCACACCGGCAGGCCGTGATGCTCTTTCAGGCGAGCGTGGAACACAATGACCCGGGCATGGTCCATGGTCGGACAGCAAGTTGCCCTTTACTCGCCGTCCGCATGCCCATGAAGATAGTTTCAAAATTAATATATCTACATCTAAAATTGCAAGTCTGTTGAATGAATACTAGTACTACTACTACAATGAATACCTATATAAAAATTATAGAAACGGTGTTTTTTTTAATATATGACTTCAAAATTCGGGAGTGGGGGCTTGTAACGTCATAACGTCTGTAAAATTATACCAACGGAGTGACGTTTTTTGATTCTTAGAAGCGGTTTATCTTCGCTGAATCTGGTTTACTAAACAAAATTGAAAAATTCAGATCAAATAATTTTTGATAGCCTGACGGCCAAATTAGATTTCCGCCTTGTATTTTGGCCAATTATTATAACTTCCATCGATTCGTTCTTAACACATCCCATCTCTACCAGCATACTACCGGGTTCACGGCCATAGAGTCTGACGTAACCCTGAGTCCATAGACACAGTGATGACAACCATAGAGAATGCTGATCTTATGCAGATCGCGTCCTAATACTAAACCTAGAATGTGTAAGTATTCACGTTCAAATTCATAGAGCATCTAGACTTTGGTACGGTCGTTACTAGGAAGATGTTATACGTGTAAAACTGCAGAACAAAGTCTGGAGTAAGCTAAATGTAAAGTTCGTAAAGATTTTGATTCTGAAATATTTTTAAACTTATTTTTTTTTAAACGTTAACTATAAGAATGTAAGGGTGCCGGATTTGGGTGCCACAAAGGGCTAATGAATTATTTTAATCAGTTACTGGCTCAAAAAGAAAGAAGAATAAGTGTCACACACACACGCATACACAGACAAAAATTTGAAAAATTCAGTAATATAACAAAGGTAATCACTTCATGTATGTAAAATACTAATTATAAATATAATAATTAGCTGCATTTATCAGGTGTATCAAAGGTACTGTAATAATTAAATTTATTGAAAAGAGTATCCATGGAGTTTCTTACCCGTTCTTCTCCATAGAGAAGCTTTTGAACTTGTACTTTTATTTTAAGGTCCATTTAGGCGACCAACAGTTTATTGTTGAAAAAATACATGCAATTTCTTGTATGTAACTTGTAAATAGGTATTTTTAATTTTGGTAAATGGTCTTATCTTTTGACAGTTCAAAAATGTTTGTAACTAGCCTACTTGAAATAAATGTTTTGATTTTGATATGGTTAATTACACTGGAAGCCAGTTCCAACAAAGTTGGGAAAATGCTAAGCATACGAGGTAATCACCTATTTACATTTGTTATTATGTGAATCGAACAAATAATTACTTATTATTGTACATAATTTGTCAGTAAGTAACAGTTCAATCAACCAAATATCATAATAGTCGCATTAAATACCGTTGATTGATTAATATTAAGTTTTATTGCAATACTTTACGATGACAAATGTTATGTACGATACAGAGAAATATATGCCTTATGTACAAGGTACATGTGTAGAATCTAAATATAGAATTGCATATCTCTTCCTGTCTTCTGCCCAGGATATGACGAACATTTTGCTTTGATAGTAACAGAAGTTAATTTCTCAATACATACTTTCAAAAACTTACTCTTAAATATCGCGCCAATAATCTTTGAAAGATAGACAGAGTTCAAAGGCCATTGTTCAAAAAACGTAAACGCTTTTTTATAAAATTTTTCACACACAGCCACAAACTCAGGCTGATGTTGAGAAATTCCTGGTTGAAAAACCCAATAACCCAAAACTTCATGTTCATGAATAAATTATATGAAAGTAAAGAAGTATTTAGGTAAGCGCATTAGCAATCATCATCATCATCATCAGCCTATTAATGTTCCCACTGCTGAGACACAGACCTCCTCTCTGTCAGAGGCAATGGCCATCCACCACGCGGGTCCAGTGCGGTTTGGTAGATGTCACATTTCTTCGAATTTTTGGTTCTGGGACATGCCAGCTTCCTCACGATGTTTTTCCTTCACCATTTTGAGAGCAGTGGTGATGAAATAAATTACAAAAAGAAATGTGCCTGCCTGGGTTCGAAAAAAACCATTTGGCAACCACTGCTCTGTATTGGCATTAATCCAGAAAATTAACCTGTTTCATGCAAAAATCTTTACCACAACTTTTTTAATTATTGTTTTGGTGTGACGTCACCATCTCAGAAGCCATTTTTATGTATAGTCTGTGGTAACAGTCAAGTCTGTATGAGCAATGACCCAATTTGTTTGAGATGACTTACAGCTTGCGGTTTTAACAAACAAAATGTTTTGAGGAGAGTCTATAAAAACAGCTGTTTTACTTAAATGTTTAAGAAATAAGTCGTATCAGATTTATACTTTATCTACCAAAAAAAATCTGAAACGATTCATCGCGTAATATTTCAAATATTTCTGGAATTGCACAATTTTTCGTTTTCATTACCCAAAAAAGTTAGTTTCGGAAGTCGGTGGCTTCAAAGTTTTTTTTTGTTTGTTTCTGATCTAAACCTGACTCAGAAATGAATAGTTACTCTTGTAAGAGGAGTATTAAAGTATAGTTTTGTTTTTTATTTTTTTTTACGGAAAAGCCTATTTTGCTCAACAACATTGTTGGTTAAAAATGATGGTTACAAAAAAAGAGACCGCGACTGAGAAGTCCTGCGAAAAATTCGTGGTACAATTTTTTTAAAAGCAATTTTATGAAATCACACAGACACTAGCGCCGCGTCAAAAGGACTTTTTGGCGCGGAATCTAGGTGGTCCTCCATTTTAGAAAGTCAAATCACTAAAAAGTTCAAACAGTAAAAAAAAACGCGAACGGAATTCCTAATTTGAATTTGTATTTAGTTCTTTTCATTGTCACACGCATTCTATTTTCGATCTGTATTCTATACGGCCAGTGTTCTGATTCCGTCGCCCTTTGCGCACTCGACAAACCTTATTTTACCGTTAGTTAATTGGAAAATATTCTAAATTAAACCTTGCTGCTTCGAGTCAAAGTAGCATACAAGTTATTTGACACATGAGTATAAGTTTGTTACTATCAGTATGTAGTTCTTGGACGGATATTGAAAACTATTTTTGTCTGACATTTTTTGTTTTCGTCTGGAATGGAATTTATATTTTTAAATATCAATAAACTAGCCCGTTAACTTAGCTTTTGCAAGCGTCTTGGGTTTGATTCCCATGTTGAGCAGTGTTATTGAGTTTTCCGATGAGCATTGCTCCCCTTCACTAGTTTACCATCTATCTGGTTCTTAAATTCATCAAAATCCGTTCCATCGTTTTGACTAAAAATGGAACATAATTATACACACACTTTCCATATTTTTTTCAACGTATTTAAGTATCCCATATTCGTAACAATCAAAATCATTGTGTTTCAGGCTATAAACTTATGCAACATCCTTATTTTTAGCACAAGCGGAACCTCGGATCAAACCTAGTCCATTTCGAATCTCGATCAAACATCATACAAAAATAGACTCTATTGTTATTGTACTAGGAAATAATTCGCCATAATGTGCGGTTTGGCAGCTATCATTTATTGTTGGTTTCCTTGAATAAAGATTTTATTCGAGAATGTTTTAGATTTGCAGAAAATCTATATTTTCTAGGTATTACGAGTATTTTAGACTGAAATGTATTCTGCAGATGGATCATTGTTCTAGATATTTTTCTGAGCGTTCATTGTAATCGTTTCAGTAGTTTAAGAGCTAAATAAAATAGGCCATGACGAATGTAAATGATAACAAGAAAAATTATACACGGACTATTCTATAATTTTTCCGTTTTTTTAATCTTCTTTGACCAGATATGGTAAAAGTAGATGGATATGGTCCGTGCGGCCACGCCACGACTCAAGTATTTTTGACGCGGCGCGGCGCTAGTGTGTAAGTGTATGTCATTACATTCTATTTCATAAAAAAAGCAGTGAGAGCAAGAGCAGTGGTGGCCCAGTGGTATCGGTCCCGACTTACGAGTTGTAGATCATGGGTTCGAACCCCGCCAGGCGCATTACTTTGTGTAATTTATTTCATTACCACTGCTCTCAAAACAGTGAAGGAAAATGTCGTGAGCAAACCGGCATGTCCTAGAACCAAAAATTCGAGGACATGTGACATTCACCAATCCGCACTGGGCCGGCGTGGTGGATCATCGCCCACTCCCTCTCACAGAGAGGAGGCCTGTGTCCCAGCAGTGGAAACAATAAAGGCTGATGATGATGCATAAAAAAATGAAGCAGGTACCTCGAATTTTCCGCAGGGACATGGCAGTTATCGTTGAAGTCATGGGCAAAGATGTGCCCTAGAGACTATACCCGCATTCTATGGGATATAGTCTTTTTTGGGTGTTAAAGTCATCAAATGGGTCCTCTGGATGGAGCAAAAAGGGCTTTCAGACTCATATTGATTACAAGTCCACCCTGTTCCTTCAGTTGTTCCTTGCGTTCCACAGTTACGGTGTCTTTAGGAGACGATCCTGGGACGCCGAATGTGTTTTTTGTATTCAGTATGATTCGTCATACTAAATACAGCCTATAAATGTTCCCACTCCTGGGACACAGGCCTCCTGCTGCCACGCGGACCCAGAACGGGTCGGTGGATGTCACATAAATGTCTTCAAATTTTTGTTCTAGGACATGCCGGTTTCCTCACGATGTTTTCCTACACCTTTTTGAGAACAGTGGTGATGAAATAAATTACAAAAAGTAATGCGCCAGGCTGGGTTGGAATCCACGACCTACAACTCGTAAGTGGAGGCCGATGCCACTGGTCCACCACTGCTCAATGAATATTGGCTAACTACATATGTGTATTTATATTTATCATCAAAGTGGAATTGTGATGGCTAAGTGTGATTAGTATGATTCCAGAACCCTAAAACATACATGGAGTTTCCGAAAGGTATTTCAATATTTATTAGTTTAGTTACTGACAAATTGTTGTTTACGTTCTGTGGAACAACTCACACTTGACCTATTTACAATGACCTTAATGCAGCAGATTGTTTATCAAATACCGATACTCAATGCATGTCTGTTTGTGTGAGCTAATGTTGGAAACTACTGGATTGATGGTGATGCATTTATGAATGATGGTTGAAACACACATTCTCACACGATATTTTCCTTCACCGTTTTGAGATAAGTGGTGATGAAATAAATTACACAAAGTAAGGGTGCTCCCACATCTATCGACGCGGATAGGTCTAGCAAATGGCAGTTCTAAGCAATAGAAAGAGAAAGGGCGACGGAAAAAGCTGATTCCATGTCGTTAGATGTGGGAGCACCCCAATGCGCCTGCCTGGATTCGAACCCACGACCTACAACTCGTAAGTCGAAACCGACACTATTGCGCCACCACTGCCTCACAGCTGCCAGTACATCAACCTACCTCAATTTGTCAAACTTCTTCAAAAGATTTTCAACCCTATCACAATACCGGAAGGTTAATGTTCGGTATTTGACAGATTCGAGAGTAGGTAGGCCTGATGGCGTCTGTACATTACCACATCTCTAATGTACCGAATATCGATTGAACATTAATCGATTAAATTGGCATCGATCCCAATTCGATTCTTGTCTTGTAGATAATGTGTGATTTATTATTTAGAGTACAGCTGAATGTGAGGCGGGAGTCACATTCAAAGTAGTTCACTCACTCTTTAGCGCAGTGATTGAGGCGATTGACAGCGCTGCGACTAGCGGGTTCAATTCCCACACGGAACAAGTATTTGCATGATTCGTTTGAAGAATTGGTATTTATTCCGGGTTTCGATGATTATTTATGTAACTTTAAATGTTATTTGTACCACATACACCAGAAATTACCAGTGTAAAAAAAAAATATTTTAGTAGGTAGTTTTCTGCTGTGGGCATGGGGCGGCGAGTAAAGGGCGACTCGCTGTCCGACCATGCACCACGCCCAAGTTGACGGCGCGTTGTGTTCCACGCGCGCCAGGGCGAGCGAGCGCGAGTAGGCCAAACCCTGCCTCGGTCGCGGTACTTATCTCGTTACCGAGACCCCGAAACGTAAAGGGCTATTGAAGGACATCGTGGATTTTAGTCAGTACGAGTCTGATAGTTCCTCCCGCCCTGCCCTGGGTGGGAGTACTCATTTGATGATTTTATCACGCTAAAAAAAGTTATTCCGGGTTTGTATAATTGTTTGTAATATTTTTAATGTTATTTATCGCACCTAGGATACCACAGAACTACCAGTTCGGAAATTAAAAAAAAAAACATTGGTTGATTTCTGCTGACCACCCACCACGTTAAATAAGCCAATAAAAATTAAAGAACAATAAAATGTTCCATTACATTAGTCAGTCAACACTCGCGGCCTAGAATAGAGTTTTTCTTAATAATTCTGATGTCTAATCGACTCCTGCGCAACGTGGGCGGAGCCAGTGACCATACATACTAATATTGTAAATGTAACTGTATCTGTTTGTCTGCCACCGCTTTACGCCTTAACCACTGAACCAATCTTGAGTAGTAACCTAGCTAAAACATTAGGCCACTTATGATCCGTCATAGATTATCTTATTTATTATTTATTTGTACTTTATGTACAGATCAATGGTACATAGGCGGACTTAATGCCACAAGGCATTCTCTACCAGTCAACCTTTGGGTGTATAACAACACTGTGGTAGGGTACAACAAAACAAATAAAAACTAGTAAAAAAGTAAAATATTATTATACGTCATTGCCACTTTTTAATTTCTTTGAAGGCAGCATCGAAAGTTTGGATGAATTTATGTTTGATACGCAATCACGTCCGAATACTCCGAATGGCGGATCAGGTTTTGGTCAAAATTTCCTCAGAAATAGGCGATAGTCTGCAATAATACATAAAATAACATTTTATGCTGGTATGGCTTCCCCATGAGATAATTTTCGAGTAGGCAAAGTATTATATTATTTGACTGGCCTGTTGGTCTAGTGGTTCGATTCCCACCCGGGACAAAATGTTTGTGTGATGAGCACGATCATTTGTTCTGTGTCTGTCTGTAATTGTTAAAAAAAAAAAAAAAAACTGAAATTTATGTAGGTAAATTAAACAATTTCTTTTTTTTTTTTTTTAGAATGTTTGCTCAAAGTTGTGTAAGTTGTGGTTACCTGTAATTGAGTGCTCATTACCGATATTGTTAAATTAAGCAAGTGTATTTTGTAACGTGTCATGTAATGTTCCCTCGTTGGTAATCCTTAAATAAATAAATAAAAATAAATAAAGGAGATGGTATCAAAATTCACCCAAAATCAAAAATGTGATCGATACGGTCAAACTGTATGCCGACAGATTCTCTAGAACTATCTTAATAATCGTACCAAGTTTCAACATCCTAATCCATGGGATATCGGAGTTATGAGCTGTCAAAGTGTGCAAAAAATATCCATCTTGTTCCTTGAGATTTCACGTTTGTGCTGCGAAAGTACTCATGCTGCCGATTATATTGCGTACCAACGACGCCTCAGATGTTATTAAACGGTATTACAAAAAAAAAAAAACTAGCCAAGTGCGAGTCGGACTCGCCCATCAAGGGTTCCGTAGCATCAAGTAACATGTTCTATGTTCTATGTTAGGGGTTTGGTTTCCGCACTTAGTCCTTCATGTGGACCATTGTGCGTGGGCCATAGTGGTGGCTTATTCCAACCAGCCCACCTCCCTCCAGAAGTTGATAAGGTTCTTTGGTCTGTGGAGAACATCTGTGTAAGTCCTGGGTGTCCCGAGGGTCTCTGTCCTGATCTGGGTGACACCTGTGCACTCGAAGAGCACATGCGCAACAGTTTCCTCAGTCTCCATGCAAGCCCTGCACAGGGGGCTGTCCGTTATGCCTATTGTGTGGAAGTGTTTGTTTAGGGAGCAGTGTCCCGTTATGGTCCCTGTCAGCAGACGCATGCCGGTCCTGTCCCAGCGTAAAAGACGTTTGGTTAGCCTGCCATCTAAGGATGATAGAGCTTCCCTTGATTGCTTGCAGCCTAGTGTCGAAGCACACCATCTCTCTGCTTGTGTGAGGATGCGCTCCTGCAGCCATCTACGTATCTGGTTGAAGGGAATGGGTATAATGGGTTCTGGTCCGCAAACTGATGCGCTGGATGCTCTCCTAGCTAGTTCATCAGCCGCGTCGTTGCCCAATGATCCGCTGTGTCCTTGTGTATTGTCACTTTGTTGCGTTTAGATACTGTTAGACGTTCTAGTTCATTGTGACATTCTAGTATTAAGCTTGACGTGGTATATTGTTTCTCCAACGATTGAAGGACTGAGGCACTATCAGAGAATATACGTATATGGGTGTCCGTAACTCTTCTGGCCTCTATCGCATATGCTGCTTGTATAATGCCCATGCATTCCGCCTGGTAGACGGTGTTGTACATTCCCAGCGGGCTGGATATATTTATGTTAAGGTCGTGTGAGAAGAGTGTGGGTTGTGCTCGGGTTTGTTCTGGGCCACCAGACCAATGAGCCGTACGTGACTGTCGGTCAGTATGACAGTGGTATATAGCCAGTGAGTGGTCTTGGGACTGATCCCCCAATTCCTGCCAAGCATTCGCTTGCAACTGCCACAGGGATATGCTGGCTTTTGTAGTGATGTAGTTGATGTGTTTTGCCCAATTCAACTGTTTATCCAAAAAGATGCCCAGATATTTGGTTTCAGTTGATAGGCTTAGGGTGGTTCCAAAGAAACGTGGAAGTCGTCAGCTTCCTCTTTTTTGTGAAGAGGATCAGCTCGGTTTTGGAGGGATTTACTGATAGCTGGTTTTTGTTGCACCAGTCCTCCACTATTTTCAATGCTTGGCGCATGAGGTTGTACAGGATATTTTCGTGATGGCTATATCGTCGGCATGCCCTACAGAGAAGTACAGCAAGTAACATAATATAAACGTTCTTGTAGTTGGTTGTAACTTTGAAAAGTTAATTGCGGATTACGGTCTATGACGTATTAAAAAAAAACTAATTACTTAATCTTGTTCAAACCAATTTTCAATTGAAGTTTGCATGGTATTGTACATCATATATTTTTTATAGAAGTTACAGGAGGGGGGGCACACATTTTACCACTTTGGAAGTCTCTCGCGCAAACTGTTTAGTTTAGAAAAAAATGATGTTAGTAAGCTCAATACCATTTTTCAAGACCTATTCATAGATACCCCACACGTAAGTAAGGGTCAGGTGAAAAAAAAAATTTGAGTTTCAATTCTATGTATGGGGGCAACTGGTTTTATTTTTATTTTCGTGTGAAAATCCTAATGCGGTTCACTCAATACATCTACCTACCAAGTTTTAACAGGATAGCTGTTATACTTTCGAAGAAAAAAGGCTGTGACATACGGACGGACAGACAGACAGACATGACGAATCTATAATGGTTCCGTTTTTTGCCATTTGGCTACGGAACACAAAAAAGTGCCAGCATTACATAGCAGTAGTCGCAATTGATGTATAACATCTGATATCTCACCGCATGTCATGGTCATCCACCCAACGTTAAGAAACAAAACACTTTGGGAAATGTTACTTTACAGTGGTCACCCATTCAAAGACAGACCTCGGTGAATGTTGCTTAACTTTGGCAACTCATCCTCAGATTGTTCTCAGCAAGTGTTGTTTTACTTGGGCCATTCATCAAAAGACGTACTTTGGAAAGAAAAAAGACAGAAAGAAAGAAAACAACAACATTAAAACTAAGCAAGTGCAGAGTGCTGCTGGCAGGCGTCCATATAGCAGTTTTGCAGCGGCATCTCTCCATAGGATCATTCATTGAATGGCTTTCTATTTTTTTTTAATCGTGAAATCATCAAATGATTCCGGAAACTCAGGGAGACCGCGGGAGGGACTGTCAGACTCGTACTGACTAAAATCCACGGTGTCCTTCAAAAGCCCTTTACGTTTCAGGGTCACGGTAAATTGATAAGTCCCGCGACGCCGGCAGGCTTTGGCCCTCTAGAGTCCCCCGTCATCATGCTGACACTCTTTGAGGCGCGGGTGGAACACAACGCGCCGTGGATCCGGTGTTACTGTAATGCTGGCAATTTTTTTTTGTGTAATAACAGCACAGCTATGGCGTCGTTGGTACGCAATATTATCGGCAGCATGACTATTTTGGCAACACAAACGTGAAATCTCAGTAGCAAGTGGAACTTTTTTGGCAAACTTTGACAGCCCATAACTCCGATATGCCGTGGATTAGGATATTGTAACTTGGTACGATTATTGAGGTAGTTCTAGGGAATCCATCTGCATACAGTTTGACCGTATCGACTACATTTTGATTCTGGGTTTTTGGTCCATACATTGTGGACCATGTCCTTTATCCATAATAATTATGTATGTATTTAGAAATATATAAGTATGTTTATCAGTTGTCTAGTACCCTAACACAAGCTCTGCTTATCTTGGGACTAGATGGCGTTGTGTGATAGTTGTGGAATATTATTATTATCAATTAATCAAATATGAAAAACAATATGACGAAGGCGAAGTCGCGAGCAACAGCTTGTATAGTTATTCTTATATTTCTGACAGATATGTGCCCTGAAATATTTTGAGTGCCCTCCTTATTCTCGTCTCGTTTGACATGAAATGATTTGAACTAAAAAATATACAATATGAGCTGGTAAATTATTTTAATTAGATGGGACGTTTCCAAACGTTTGATTATAAGAATTTTGGCGCCAGTCTGCCGTGAATGAAATGGTTCAGCTGTTTTTTTTATGTTGTTTTTTAACCGAAGACCTAGTAATGTTCATAACAGACGATTTTCATCAAGAATGAACGAATAAAATATGAAAACAGTATTTGGAGGCTTTTGAAGAAAAAATAGGGTATTGAGACAATAAAATGAATCAGTTTTAACACCTATTTCAAAACTGAACTGGAACTGTTTCAAAAAAAAAAAGTTATTTTACGTACCTTTATTCTTTGAGTTTGATTTGATTCTTTGAGTTTGGATTCTTTTTTTGACACAAATGAGGCATCAGACCATAGTCCGCCTTATGTTTTTTGCGATCGACCACATCCTTAATAGGTTAACATTGTCTTCATTTCACGGCTTTGAGTGCTATTTCTGATATCAATTCCTATTACATTGCCTACATTTGGCCATTCAGTAATAAAAGATCTATGAGCTATCAACACCGCAACAGGCAGAATATAGCTTTTACAAATCTAGCATTTATGATCGAAATAAAAAATATTCCTTCGTGGAAATGTGTTATGTTGAAAGAATAAAGTTTATTTTTGTTTGAAATATAAAATTCAGTTCTGTGATCGGGTTTTATCGTTTATGTTTGAAATATTTTGCAGTATGGAACTATCCATAAAATCTGTACTTCAATATCCATCTTCGACTATTAAAAACGCGGTGAATTCCTTGTGATGAATGGATATAATCATGGATGGATGGATTTTTGAAACTCTTTCACGGAAAAGATAATTAATTTGAGACTAGCTAAGTATATCCCAGCGGTTTCGCACGCTACAATTCAAAAAATACCCCACGGGAAGATAAAATCGGAATAAAAACCAATCTAGGTTACTAAATTACATCCAAATCCGTTCAGTAGTTTTTGCGTGAAAGATTAACAAACTATCTTACATCCATCTTCCAAAACTTTCACGTTTATAATATGCTGGTAAGTAAGCCCCTTCATTCACAACGCCACGCAAGTCTCCGATACCCTACGACTTTGGTATCCAGGCGACTATCGCAATACAAAGCCATAGATTTTCGCACACACACGCCTCAATGAATACCAAAGCCGTAAGGTATCGGAGACTTGCGTCGCGTAGTGTACGAAGGGCCTTAGCAGAAAGAAAGGTGTACTCTTTTTAGTAAGGATTAACAATATGTGCAGGGGCGTAGCTACCATATCAGCCGTATCAATTGTACGGGGCCCCTAAGTATCAAGGGCTCACCCCTATTTACCCTCAAGTGAAAAAATTAAGGGACTCTCAGACTCGTACCTACCGACTATAAAATCCACGATAGATATTCCTTCAATAGCCTTTTATGTTCCAGGGTTCCATTTACCTGTTTAGACAGCTCCGCGACCCTGAAGAAATGAGCTTCGATCAGTCAATCAGCATTCTCAATTGCCAGCTCCCTTCTAAATTTTGTTAATGGCATCAGTAATTGACCAATTGCATGACATAAACGAGATGCTTATTATGTTTAATATGCAAAAAAAACTATACAATTAAATTGGAAGGGCCCCAAATAAGTTTTTGATACGGGCCCTTCTGATCTAGCTACGCCACTGGGTATGTGTCACCTGTTTATTGCAACATTGTATCAATATTTTTTTTTGTTTGTACTTTGGTACTTTATCGTATAAATTCATCTTATCTATTGACTGTAACTGGCCCGCAAGGAGATGCTGGAGTCTCTGGACGGGGACCCATGGGGCCGCCCCTACAAGTGGGTGCGAGAAAAGCTCCGCCCCTGGGCTCCCCCGTTGACGCAGAGTCTCCAGCCTCAGTTCGTGGAGGATGTGGTGAGCGCCCTGTTCCCATCGCGGGGGGAGCATACCCCCCCGCCTATGGCTCCGTCTCCGACGGAATCTGAGGACGAAGCTGACGCAAACGCGGACCACAGCGACGACGACGTCTACGACGCTCCAGAGGTGACCGAGGTAGACCTGAGAGTGGCGGTACAGCGGCTCAAAGCCAAAAATACCGCCCCGGGACCCGACGGCCTGCCAGGAAAAGCCTGGGTCCTGGCCTCGGGGACTCTCGGGCCTCGACTGGGGGGGCTCTTTAGCGCATGCTTGGAGAGGGGCCAGTTCCCGCTTCGTTGGAAGACGGGGAAACTGGTCCTGATCCAGAAGCACGGGCGCCCTGCGGACTCTCCGTCCGCATTCCGGCCCATCGTGCTGCTCGACGAGGTGGGCAAGCTCTTGGAAAGAGTCATTGCAGACCGCCTCGTCGGGCACCTAAATCGGGTGGGCCCGAACCTGTCGGAGTGCCAGTTTGGCTTCCGCAGGGGGCGCTCGACGGTGGACGCTATCATGCGCGTTAGAGCCCTCACGACGGGGGATGCAGTGGCCCGGGGCAGGGTCGTCTTGGCGGTGTCTTTGGACATCTCCAACGCCTTTAACACCCTGCCCTGGAGTTGCATCAGGGAGGCACTCCGGTACCACCGGGTGCCGACCTACCTCCGTCGTATAGTCGAGGATTACCTGACGGACAGAGCCGTCATCTACCCCGGTCACCGGGGAGAGTGGAACCGGCGAGAGATGTCGTGCGGTGTTCCACAGGGATCGGTCTTGGGACCGCCCCTGTGGAACATCGGATACGACTGGGTGCTGCGCAGCGACCTCCCTGATGGCGTCAGCGTAATATGTTACGCTGACGACACGCTCGTCCTGGCACAGGGAGAGTCGCACCAGGCGGCGGCCGACGTGGCGGCGGAAGCGGTCGCGACAGTCGTTCAGAGGATCCGGCGGTTGGGACTCGACGTGGCGCTGCACAAGACGGAGGCCATGTGCTTTCATGGCCGTCTGAATGCGCCGCGGTCAGAGTCCCACATAACGGTGGGAGGGGTTCGCATCGGCGTCGGGAGGACGATGAAGTACCTGGGACTCGTCCTCGACAGCCGATGGAACTTCAGGGAGCATTTCCTGAGTTTGGCCCCGAGGCTGAACCGGGCAGCAGGCGCCCTCAGGCGACTCCTGCCCAATATCGGCGGGCCAAACACCTCCTGCCGGAGGTTGTACGCCGGTATCGTGCGGTCCATGGCCCTCTACGGGGCCCCTGTGTGGGCCCTGAGCATCCGGACGCGACCACTGAAGTTGGTCGCATGCCAGAGGGTCATGGCTATCCGGATGATCCGGGGATACCGCACGATCGCCGGCGAATCGGCCAACCTCCTTGCCGGATTGCTGCCCTGGGATCTGGAGGCGACTGCCCTCCAGCGCGTCTATGAGTGGCGCGTGGAGGCGCAGCGCCGGGGCGTGACCCCGCTGCCTCGCGAAGTCGAGGCGCGGCGCGAAGACCTCCGGCGTGATCTCAGGGCAGTATGGAAGGAACGACTGTCGCGACCGACGGCCGGGCACGCCGCAATTGCGGCGGTAAGACCCCTCTTTGAGGAGTGGCTGGAGAGAAGTCATGGCGTCCTGACCTACCGCTTGACGCAGGTCCTCACCGGACACGGAAGTTTCGGGAGGTACCTGTGGCTGATGCGAAAGGAGGAGACGCCTGGGTGTCACCACTGCGAAGATCGCCCGGAGGACACGGTGGAGCATACGGTGCAAGACTGCCCAGCTTGGGCGGAGCACCGACGTGTCCTCACGGCTGCGATAGGCGGAGACCTCTCGCGCCCGGCATTGGTTGCGGCCATGCTGCGGGGCGAGACGGAGTGGGAAGCGGTCAGCTCCTTCTGCGAGGCAGTAATGCTCGTCAAGGAGGAGGCAGGCCGCGAGCGAGAGAGGACAGCGTCCTCCCTCCGCCCCAGCCGCAGTGGTAGGCGCCCACGGCGACGGACGTCGCTTGATGATCTCCGGCCACCGTAGGCGCGGGCATGCGGGCAGCGAGTAAAGGGCAACTCGCTGCCCGACCAAGGACCATGCCCGGGTCGACGGCGCGTTGTGTCCCACGCGCGCCTCAAAGAGCGTCAGCATAATGACGGGGCCCCCCTCTCAGAGGGCCAAAGCCTGCCGGGGTTGCGGGATTATTTCCTCACCGTGACCCCGGTACATAAAGGGCTACTGAAGGACACCGTGGATTTTAGTCAGTACAAGTCTGACAGTCCCTCCCGCCCTGCCCGGGGTGGGAGGACTCATTTGATGATTTTACCACGTTAAAAAAAAAAAAAAAAAAAAAAAAAATAAAAAAATCTATTGACTGTAAGGACTTTCAAGAGTATCAATCATTATCTAGATATTTCACCGCACTTGACTTTCACGGTCTTTATCAATGACATATTTACTAAGTTAGTCACATAACACTTCAATTAGTTTAAAGCATGAAGTCCCGGATTCGATTCCTAAGTTGGGCAAAATGCTACTGTGTTTTTCCCATCAGGAATTACTGAAAACCTCAAAAACGGAGTCGGACTTTGGGCCCAGGTAGCTGACCTAGCAGCAGTGTTTGCCCAGTGGTTACGGCTCTGATTTACGAGTTGGAGGTTCTGGGTTTGAACCTAGCCAGGCATATTACTTTGTATAATTTGCAAAGAAAACATCATAAGGAAACCGGCGAAATGTCGTAGAATCTAAATTTCGGAAGATACATTGTGACGTCTACCAACTCGCTCTAGGCCCACGATTATAACCCACTCCCTCTCACACAGAGAAGGCCTGTGTCCCAGCATTGGGAACATTATAGGCTCAGTATGCTACAGCAACGATTCTTGGCCGTAGAACCAACATACAAAATTTATAAACATTTATAAAAGGGCTTTTGAGAAGCGCGTCTGAGCAAGATATTCAAACTAATTAATGTCACCTTAATTGTTATTTTATTTCTATTATATGTGATCACAGAGAACTAATCGATCTTACTTGTAATTTATACTTTTCTCAATATGTAAGCGAACTGTACCCTTAGCACGAGTTTTCAGTATTTGAGACGTAAAGTAAACTGGAACTTTGGCAATTTCAAATTGACAATTTTCAAGGAAAAAAATAGTTCCTTCTTCGCACACTAGAGGCGCTTTTACATTTTTTCATACAAGAAACGCTGTAAATACTGTAAAGTAAAAGAGTGAAAATTCGTGCTAAGGGTAGGTACTGTAATATTCTTTTTTTGAGAAATAAGTGTCTTTAAACCGAGAAATAAGTATAGTAGTAGTACTTCTTCGAACGAACACCATCAAAAAGAATCCTTCTTCAAAAATTCCTATTACTAATTCCAAATACGTGTCCAAATTATTGAATGAGCACATGTCGTAAGTTCAGTCTAAAGGGACCAACAGATTTGGGGTAACGTCTTCATTGTGGCTGTCCGTTTTTTTTGTCGCTACCTACAGTACCACGTGTTCCGCACACGTTAGGTTCACCGGAAAGGACAGAGACGGTTCCGAAATGTGGAGTCGTTGTTAGAGTTAAATTTTTTGGCGGTTAAAATGTTGTAGGTTACTGTTTTATTGATATTTTTTTTATTTATTAGCTTAGTATTTGTTTAATGAAAATGTAGCAATGGTAACAAGAATATGGGTTGTGTTGCCTTAAATAAAACTTTTTTTTTTAAATACATTTTATAATGTTTTAATTGTAACAACAGAGCTGGCATGAAATTACTGTTTTAAACTACAATTTCACACAGCTAAATAGATTTTTACTAATTTGCAAATAAAAATTGCAGCTGGTGTAGCAAAATACAAAGTAATAAATTTAAAAAAAAAACTTATTATGGATCAATAACAAAAAAAAAGTCTTGCTCTGAGAATAACTCACTGTACTGATAGTGTTGTTCAAAATATGGTCAATTTGTTCTGCTCGTCTTTGATTATACGCAGGTAATAGATAATGGAGAATTCACATTTACAACAGTGCATGGTACTCTGGGATTCAACTTTCTTGGTTTTAACTTTTAAAAAGAACATCATACTCTTTAGCACTATGCTCTATTTGAAATATATTTTTAGCATCTTGCAGTCTCCATTCATTCCTCTGTTCGTTAAGCAACAAAAACACATTGTTTGCCACGTGTTACGCGTTAGGACGCCGGCTGAATGCTAAAAGGGACACTGGTTCGATTCCCGCTTGAACATCATCCTCAAGACTGTCTTTGTAAAGATTTATTTATTGCTTAGATGTTTCCTTTTTTGTTAGTTTTTTTTTTGTGTAAGACAATGTCATGTCCGTTAATTGTTAACGATTTTTCTTTCAAGTTTTTTGGATTATTTTTAGTTGAAGTTATGAAATAGTTTAGTTATTCTTAAGATAGCGGTTAATAGATAATTTATTTTATAAAAATTAGTTATTTAGTAATTTATGATGCGTTAAAAAACTTCCTTTTTTTTAGCATGGTAAAAAACAACCTAAAGGTTATTTTTAATAGATGTGTCGGTTTTTCTTTATTTCGGTCTGTCTTTATTTTTTTACTTGCTTTGTTGTAATATAACTTTTTATAAAAAATTAAATAAATATAGTCTCAAACCACCTTTCTAGAATTAACATTTAAACAAAATTATGCTGCATGCTGTCTAAATGTAGTATTTATGTAGAGGTAGGTAGAAAGTAAGTATAGTAAATATTTTAAAGTTAATAATCGCATTTTAAAAGTCCGGCCACGGTATAGCCAGACGGTCTTCTTGATACATGACTAACTAAATTATTTAAAGCGGTTACTAAATCATTTTTCCAGTAAATCGAGTACATATTCAATAATTTATTACATCATCTTTAGCACATTCCCGCCAATTCCCATCTAATTAATTTCCGATTCCTAGAAAAATGGTACTTTATCTAATCACACCCAAAAAACAATACTGAGAATTCTGACTCACTACGTATGAAACTAATTATATTTTCATTTATATGCCGCCAGTCTATATTTAATTATATCTTAAAATAACACAAATCGGCTTACCAAGTTCTGGGAATAAACACAAATCCCGCCCGGAGTATCCGCAATGTCAGTAATGTCACTACAGCTTCCGAACTGTCAGTTTTTAACACAAAACGTCACTAAAATGTCAAAAAACACAATCACTTGGGCACAGTCACAAGAAAAGTTTAGCTCCGTACGTGAAAATTCGATTAAAGTTCGACACTTACAAGACGTCCGTACGCGGCGAGCTTTGCAAGATGACTGAAGACAGTTCGCGCGAGCGAGCTTTCAGCGATGCGCGTGCGCTGTATTTGGATCCGCGGGGGAAAGCGAGCGCGTCTTGCTATCTCTCTCTAACGCTGCGTGAAAATTTACGTTGTATTATCTCCGTCCTTGTTCGATTTTCTGTTGGCGCGTGAAAATCGAGGAAAACTCGAGTAAACAGCACGTTTGCGTCTTATTACGTAATGGTGGGTGCATTTATGATATATTTTGTCTTGTGATTAATGTATTTTCACTGTTTTCCTTACGTTCTGTTAATGTTGGCTTAAATTCAATGATATGGGCGCCAGAGACATGATTTTTGAAAGAATTGGGACGAGTTGTGTTCATTGAGAAAAGCGGTCATCTAAATGTGTTCATATATCGCGATAATGTCTGATATCTACATGAATATTAGAGTTTTAGAGTGGTTTCGCAGATGCTCATAAATAATAATAATGGCTGATTTAAATCAGAATAATGTGAAATATATTTTGTTTCAGTCGGCTTTTTGGCAAACGTTTAATTTAAAAGTTACAACAGGATGTTAATCCATGTCTGGTATTTTTTTGAACAGTCGAATCTTTAGATAACGGGCATAATATTGTATGCATAAAAAACACTGGTTATACATATTTGTACACGCTAATTTCCGAAATTGCCCAACCGATCATGGTGAAATTATATGAATTGTAGCTTTAAAAACTTAACGAAATTTAGGCTAATTTTGGTCTATAATTGACACCATTGTTAGTAAATTAAAGCCATGTGAATTTTGAGCAAAAATCATAATAATAAAAAGAAAAATTAAAGGGATGAAATAGTTTTTACAGCAGCATTATGTACGGTCGCGGGATTATTTCCTTACCGTGACTCCGGAACATAAAGGGCTATTGAAGGACACCGTGGATTTTAGTCAGTACAAGTCTGACAGTCCTTCCCGCCCTGCCCGGGGTGGGAAGACTCATTTGATGATTTTACTACGCTAAAAAAACAAAGTAGCATTAGGTATGTGTACAAAAGTTATTTAGAAATTGTTCAATGAATCAAAATAAATATAGATAAAAGTAAATAAATCAACAACACGTACCATATCCCTTGTCTTTGCCCATAAAACATGGTTCTAATGTATAATTATGTATAAGTTGTTGGTAAATAAATTGATAAAGCTGGTAAGATACTACTATTATCTTATTATTTATTATATTCTGCATTTACATTTATATTACACATTGAACATTATACATAAGCTTTCACTGTGAATACATAATGTGTGGTACTGGTCACAATATTTCTCTTATTTAGCAATATGAAAAAGGAATGTTTTTTTTTGTGTATTTGATTTTGACTCTTAAATCTAGCTCTTCAGTCTTAATTTTGAGTTTTATTTTATTTTAATTATAATCCCAACTTTAATTTTTATTTGGTTTCATCTATTTATTCTTATTGTTATTGTAATTAATGTAGTGTGACCTTAACTATGTACTTAATCTTATATTAAATTGATTTAAATTTTATTTACTTTGGACCATACAAGTGCTGTGAACTCACACGCTTTTTCGCCGAATTCACCACAAAACTTTACCATCTGTACCTAATTTCTAAATTTTTAAATAAGTCGTTAGTAAGTCTATTAATTAATAAATATATTAACTCTTTTTTATCGTGGTAAAACCATCAAATGAGTCCTCAAACCCAGGACGGGACGGGAGGGACTTTAAGTGTCAGGCTTGTACTGACTAAATCCAAGGCGATCCTTCAATAGCCCTTTACGTTCCAGGGTCACGGTTACCTGATGATCAGCATGGCAGTCCAGCGACCAAATTCATAGTGGAATTAAAAAAAAATAAGCAAACTTGCTTTTGTCTGTTGGGTTCACTTGCTTCCTATACCACTAAATTTCTCCTCAAAACTACACTATGACCGTATTTACAGCCCCATCTAATATCTATATCCAAATTCATCAAAATCGATTCTGTAGTTTAGGCGTACAAGAGTAAACAAACTCACGTGCTAATTATATAGTGAAGTACTAGGACATTCGAATTATTCCCGTTGGATCCCACTTTTCAATACCACTTGAATATTTTTCCCGGTCAATATTTTAAACAAACACATTTGTGAAATACAGAAACAATACCAAAGACAGTAATATTGTTATCTACACTATCTTAGGATTATCTTCCCATTTCTCCTGTAAAATATATTTATTGGGGTTTGTGAGTATTGAAACTTGAGGTACCTCTGTACAGGTAGAGTCAGCAACATAATCAGTTTTCACTATTCCAAAGGACATCGACCAAGTCCCATATGTAGAGTGAAGCAATAAAAAAAGAAGTGTCATCTTTACATAAAGTCACATGTCTCCGAATATTTGGTACTTGGATTCCCGATTTCCACACAATATTTTACTTTACCGTTTTGAGAGATGATGAAATAAATTACACAAATTAATAGGCCCGGCAGGGTTAAAACTTCACGACCTACCACTCCTAAGTCACTGGAGCCGTTACCAGTGGTTCATAACTATACCAATTTAGATTATTTTATATCATCTCGCCATCATCTTCATCATCATGCCCTATTTTAACTGGGCTTCGCGCAAAATCTAACAAATCTAATGTTACTTATAGATACTTATTGTAAACAAGAAAGTTTGATAAGGCGCTCCTTCAACGGGAGTATTAGCGTGTAATGTAACATTATAGATTCGACTTTGAGCAATACATTGCAATACTACCTCCCTGACTGACGAGCATTCACGTACATTTAGTAATGCTTATAGATTTGAAACAAGATGCGCATTGTGATTCTCTATTGTCTTCCGTCACTGATGAAATGTTTGAATTAACATGTGAATGCTCGCGGTGAGGGAGCGCCTTTCATTCATCAATTAATTGGTATTTTATTAATTGAAATTTTAATTACTACAGATAATTTTAAGCGAATTTTGAGTTAAAGCGGGCGAAGGCTTCGCCCGCTCTAACTCGAAGATTTTAGATATTTGATACAACTAGCTGTTGGCGGCGCAACAGCTAGTTCTATCAAATATCTACAATTTAAAATATTCAACATTCTGAAACAATCTTCAGCTTTGTATGCTGTCCGTACTACACTGTGAATTACACTAACATAACCTCTCAATATGGCCGGAGCTGTCAGTTTATGCTAATATTATCGCAATCTTCTATTATTACTATTATATTGTCCGTATAATCTATGAATTGAGTTGCAATACGACTGTATTTGATTCTGTTCAGATATTCTGGATAGTGTGTTCGTTTTGGCCGTGGTTTTGCGCGTTGTACACAAAATCATTTAATATCTCAAATATTTTCATTTTTCTTTTATGAAATATTTGGGCATAAGTACTAAAGCATAAAAAGGAATGTTCGAAAATTTCATCCTGCAACAGTTAAAAGAAAACATTCAAAATAAACACTGAGATTCAAAACTTATATGCCTGAAATGAATACTGTATTTTTTTAATCAAAATCTTTATAATCGTAATTTAACGACTGCATTGTGATTAAGTATAATTTTCAACACTTTGGTCATTAATAAAAGTCACTAAAAAATGTAATTGAAATACTTTATTTATTTTTCCCCTTAATTGTATAACAATCTTGATATAACAAACAAAACTGTTTAAAAGTAAAGGTATAAATTATAACTAATAATGATTGAAACAAACAAATCATACAGTTTTTCTTGTGATAAAATATGTAATGTAACACTCACAGTCACTTTCTAGAAATAAACTTAGTAAAGTAGCGATTTCTATTACTTGATTCTATCGTAAACCAAAGGGCCTACACGGAGGAGTGATCAAATGGAGTGCTCATTCTAAACCATGGTGCCCAGCAGTGGGACAGTTCAGGCTGATAATAATAATGCATTATTATTATCAGCGTGTCATTATTATTATCAGGGTGTCCCAGAAGTAAAGAGACATTTTTAAAAATCTTACTGTCCGAAAATTTTATAAGTAAGAAAAAAAAGTTTAGGTGTCATGGCGTATATGGTTTTGTTATCTGTCATTTAAAACGGGAATTTCATTATTGTGGTATATTTTTCGAAATGAAGCGTCTAGAATATGAAGTATTTGCCAACAGAGTTATTCTATTTTACAAGTCTCATAATAAAAAGGTACAGTAAACCACTTTCTTCAAGAAGGTGCTAGGCGAACTAGTATATATAAAATTATAAGACGTTACAAACAAACGGGTGAGACTAGTTTTAAGAAGATTCCGGGAAGAAATAGGGCAGTGGCGGTACCTCGTAATATAAATCGGGTTGAATCGATTTTTGACAAGACTCCTTCGACGTCCATCAAAGTGGCAGCTGATAAATTAAAATTACCTAAGTGGTCTGTCGCTATAATAAAGAAGAATGATCTAGGTTTGAAAGCATATGTCAAACAATCAGCTCCTAAATACATAAAGGACCAAGAGCAACGTGCAAAACGAGGGTGCCGAAGAGTTTACAACAGTCAGCTAAGCAAAGTGCTCGTTATTGACGATGAAACTTATGTTCCGGTGGATCCCAACGATGTTCCTGGAAAGCAGTATTTCCATTGTACCAGTCGTAAAGATGTGGCTTACGACCAGAAAGTTGCACCAAAATCCAAATTTTTCGCAAAATATTAAGTATGGCAAGCAATAGACCAATTTGGCAATGTCTCCGAGCCATACATTTCGTCAGCCTCCATGAACGCAAAAGTGTATCTGAACGAATGCGTTATTAAACGGTTGATACCTTTTATAGACAAGCATCATTCCAGGGATAAGGTTATCTTTTGGCCGGACATGGCGACGTGTCACTACGCTACTGATGTTACTCGGTACTTAGAGTGCGAAGACATCGACTTTGTACGTAAAGAAAAAAACGCTCTGAATGTACCACAAGCTCGCGGTATCGAAATGTTTCGGTCCCTGTGCAAAAAGGAGTACAAGAAACGACCAGAGAAACCTAAATGCATAAAAGCTTTCATACAAATATGGACCAAATTTTCCAAAGAAGTGACTGCAAAATCAGGAACAGCCGTAATGCGGCTGGGCTCAGAAAATTTAAGAAAAATTGCTTACAAAGCAGTCGCCAACGCAAATTTAATTTAAATATAGTAATTTAATTGCTTTTGTTCTTACTTTCAACCAAAATTATTACCTTTGATGTTTACTTTATATTAAAAAACTTGAAAATAAATTTGTCTCTTTACTTCTGGGACACCCCATAAGTGGTTTAGATACTTTAGAGTGGGCAGAACTCAAAAAGTAGATAAACAGCTCATATACGTTTTCGGGCTAATCTCGAAAGATGACGACAATTGAAATTCCGATATTGAGACTATCTAACAATAAAATCAGTATGCAACTGTAACATACTTCAAATTGTTTTTTCTTTCACGATAACGATTGCAATGTAAGATAACTTTCATATGACACATCAAAAGTGTTGTTTCTTGCGTCATTTGTAAATATTTATTCTTATCTTATGCACCTAACTTACCCTAATAGTGGAAATGAAGTCTTGTATTGGGCTCTCTTCATCTTAAACAAACTGTAAATAGTCTGTAGAAAGTACAATTATTTTAATTTTTCACTATGATATAAGGTACTCCTGTACCTGCTTGTATAGTATCTCTTGGTCTTTTATAAGGAAATTATTATTTATTTAAATAAAAACGTTAACATATTTGGTCTTCAACGAATTTGGTCTGTCGCCAGGAAAATGAAACTTCTTTCAAAACCCAGATTTCTACCAAATATCTTCCGTTCAGCATCCACCGTGCCTAGACAAGTCAACCTGAATAATTTTATAGCATAATCTTCAAAACTATGACCACTCCAGATGGCAACTCATTACACTCCATCTAAACATTACTCCATGCCCGCACATGTAAATAGTAAGAATTGTAGTTTCACAAGGAAACGAATTTCCTCCATTACTTATGTTCTAAGAACATAATAATGTGTTTTAAGAACTGTGTATGTATGTCTGTCCCTGCTTCCTTGTTCTATTAAACGGATGGGTTGTTCTATTATGTTATGATTTTGTAAGCTTACCTAAGTGATATTTGTCTACTCGCCTTCCGGTTTTTAGGGTTAATATAAAAAAAGGAATGATTACTATTTGTAAAAGTTTGATCTTTGATTGAAATAGCTCGGTAGCACGTTAAATTCAGGAATCGACCAATTTATCCTTGTTAAATGGGTTACTCTTTGTTGTTAGATAAGCTGATTTCAGACTATGCTATAGTATTGTGCTATAAAGTATAGCAGGACCTATAATGCTAGCAAGCCTCTGATATATAGTACAGTATACCTAATGTGAACGTGTCCTTATCAATGTATGGAGCGGGATATTGTTGTGCTATGAGCTATATATTATATGCTATTATACTCGTATTATAGCGTAGTCTGAAATCAGCTTAGTATCTAAAATCATCAGTTTGACATATTTTCTGCATGCAATCACTTTCTATCAAATATTAACTTCGGCTGCATTTAGAACACTTGGAAATTAAATGATTTGCTATACTTATGTAGCCGTAATGGCCCAGAGGTTTAGCACCTCACTACTCATGCATGAGGTTGCGAGTTCAAACACAGGCAAGTACCAATGTGTTTTTCAATTCATACGTCAGCACAACAATCTGTCAAATTTCTTTAATAGATTTTCAACTTCATCACAAAACAAGAAGGTTCACGTTCGATTGACAAAATTTTACGGACTAGGATAGGTTGAACTGCAGGCGTCTGTACTTTCTAAGTTTGTCTTAGACTTCACTGACTTCAGTGCCGGAGAACATCGGAAGGAAACATGTTTCCAGAGAGGCTTAACTTACTTTGAAAAAAATGGAAACGACTGAGATAAAATTGTTGCCATAATTATCAACTTTTCGATTTTATCAAAACAAAACTATTTTTTGTAATCTTTAAAAAAAGTCTCCATTATCCTTAAAACACACAAATTCTGACCTATTCCAAAAATGTCATTTGTACCCCAAAAAAAAACAAACACATCTTTGAGACATTCTTCCCTAAACTAAGAGGCACGTGCCAAGATTTACAACCGGAAGCGGATACGGATGCTCGTAGATTTAAGAACAAATTCGTGGCGCGACCCGCTCTTGTCGATTGATTCACAACTGATTGATTGATTGATACACTGAGTTAGTTTTTGAAACGACGAAATGTTGGAATTTGGGAGTGGAGAACAACGGATGTGGATTTTTTGAGGAATTTTGGAATGTTTTAGAATTTTGTTAAAAACACTCTAGGGATAGTTTGGTACTGCATTTAAATTAAAAGAAACTTTTAGAATAGATATTGCTGCTTGTTTTAAAACCTCGTTTCGACTATACACTGAATTACATGCAAGTTCATCATCATTGGGCTAGCCTTTTCCTAACTATATTGGAGTCGAAGCAGATGTAGTTGAATCAGTATTTTACATGGACCGACTGCCTATCGAACCTCCACAACCCAGTAACTGGGTGATACGATATCCCATGATAAGACTATCTTACTTAGTGCTTCCCTACGTTTTGTGTGGATAGGTGACCTAATTAATAGTGAGTTTCCTCCGTGTCTTGGAAAACACGTAAAACTGTTGGTCTCGGCTGTCTTTTGTAGATCTTTGACAATCGTTAATATTAAAATCTCTGAAATTATTACAGTACTATACAGTCGCTCTATGTAATATCCTGATAACCAAATATAGAGCGTCTCACGGCTATGCCACATGGAGCGTAAATACCATGAATATTGTAGATGGAACATTTTACTGAAAGAAAACATTATTTAAATTTAAAAAACAATTAAAACTGTATTTGATATTTAAATTATTACATGGTTGAACCGAGAATCGAACCTGCTACACGTAAAATTCATGGTCTTCCTTTTATTTCTGACACTATGTTATTTAGCAAAAAATAGTCCTTATGATGAAGCCTTTCGATCGGTATATTATTAGAGATATTTTTTTCTCGTGTAGTGAATTCGATTCCGGTTCAAGCATGTAATAATTTAAAAATCTATGAAAGCAGTTTAAATTATTTTTAACCCTTCATGTGGCAAAGCCGTGGAATGCCCTATATAATTGGGAAAAGGCTTGGTTGATGAGCTGATCCATTTAAATCAGGAACCGGACATTGCAAAATCAAATTAACCCACAAACAAACACGACAACTTAACATTAACACATCATCATAATATAATACTTGAGTACGTATTTCAGCACGCTGAAACTGTAATGTTTTCATAGCGAGAACTGGCAACAATGGCTTGCTGGAATAGAGCCATATTGTTCTTGAGTTTAGTGGGTTTTGCTTTCCTTTGGACATGTCAATTTTTGGTGTCAAGAAAAATAACTTTTAGGCGCCTGTAACTTTCAAACTATTATAAATTTTGAAAAAAAGAGAACCTATAAACCGAGTTTTTTACTGTGTCAGAAGCATTCTAAAAAAAAACCGGCCAAGTGCGTGTCGGGCCACGCACAGTGTAGGGTTCCGTAGTTGCCCATCAAAATACTTATGCGAACTAACTAAACTGATTCGCTGAATTTAATTACAAAAAGAAGAATTTTCAAAATCGGTCGAGGAGTCTTTGAGAAATCGGGGAAAATACATAAGAAAAAAGATTACAACGAATTTAGAACCTCCTCCTTTTTTTTGAATTTAGTTAAAAATAGTTGACGTTAATAACCTACCTATTCCCAAAAAACATACCTATAAAAGATGTAAAAATAAAGTTGACAAACTTACATTTGCAGTTGTCTCCGATACATTTTGTTTAGAAAATATGATATCCAAGTACATTTTATAAGTTGGTCGTCTATTACTCGTAAAGTTGTAAAGCCTACTTAGTCATGATAATTTTCTTTTAAACTTCGTTATATATACTAATATTGTGAATTTTTTCACACCCCCAAACATAACCGTTTAGCTGGTAGAGGGGGGGACACTCGAATCGAGCAAAATTTAGCACTTTAAAGCTTAATAACTCACAAAAGAATTTTTTTATCAAAAAATTGTTAATGGAAACTATCATTATTTTTTAAAGGCCTATTTAATGATACCCAACACTAAGGGGTACGCGAGAAAAAAAAAATCCTCACTTTACGTGTAAGTACTGGAGGTACCCTAAAAAAAAATATTTTTCGAGATTTTATTTTACCAATTTTTTGGCACAACAAATCCGTATATTTACACCAAATTACAGCTCTCTAGTACTGTGCGTCTCTGAGCTAAACTGCGGACAGACGGACGGACGGACGGACGGACGGACGGACGGACGGACGGACGGACGGACGGACGGACATGGCGAAACTATAAGGGTTCCTTGTTGACTACGGAACCCTAAAAACCGGCCAAGTGCGTGTCGGGCCACGCACAGTGTAGGGTTCCGTAGTTGCCCATCAAAATACTTATGCGAACTAACTAAACTGATTCTCTGAATTTAATTTTAAAAAGAAGAATTTTCAAAATCGGTCCAGGAGTCTTTGAGAAATCGGGGAAAATACATAAGAAAAAAGATTACAACGAATTTAGAACCTCCTCCTTTTTTTGAATTTAGTTAAAAATAGTTGACGATAAAAACCTACCTATCCCCAAAAAACATACCTATAAAAGCTGTAAAAATAAAGTTGACAAACTTACATTTGCAGTTGTCTCCGATACATTTTGTTTAAGAAAATATGATATCAAGTACATTTTATAAGTTGGTCGACTATTACTCGTAAAGTTGTAAAGTCGTGATAATTTTCTTTTAAACTTCGTTATATATACTACTATTGTGAATTTTTTCACACCCCCAAACATAACCGTTTAGCTGCTAGAGGGGGGGGACACTCGAATCGAGCAAAATTTAGCACTTTAAAGCTTAATAGTTCACAAACGAATTTTTTTATCAAAAAATTGTCAATGGAAACTCACATTATTTTTTAAAGGCCTATTTAATGATACCCCACACTAAGGGGTACGCGAGAAAAAAAAAATCCTCACTTTACGTGTAAGTACTGGAGGTACCCTAAAAAAAAATATTTTACGAGATTTTATTTTACCACTTTTTCGGCACAACAAATCCGTATATTTACACCAAATTACAGCTCTCTAGTACTGTGCGTCTCTGAGCTAAACTGCGGACAGACGGACGGACGGACGGACGGACGGACGGACGGACGGACATGGCGAAACTATAAGGGTTCCTTGTTGACTACGGAACCCTAAAAACGGCCAAGCAGCAAGCAACATAACATAAAAGTTCTTGTAGTTGGTTGTAACTTTCCAAGGTATATAAATTGCGGTTTACTATTTATGACGTATTAAAAAAAAGCTAATTACTCGATCTCGTTGAAACCAATTTTCAATTGAAGTTTGCATGGTAATGGGACAGGTAAACGTTTTCTCTTTTAGTATGGACGAGCGCTCGGTAGACGATTGTCTTAATACTCGCACGTTGACTGACTGGTTAAGTCACGTTCCTTGAAATTGGTCTAAGCTCTGAGCGACGCCCTACATAATTATTTTGGTCCTAATGTAATAACTGAAACTATTGTTTTCACTGTGATTTTCCTCCGACCTCTCTTTCTCTCAACTAGAGTCAGAGATAGACAGAAACCATGTCCTAGGCAGGCTGTTCCTTTTAAAAGCGTTTCATTTTACAGTAAAACTACCTTGAAGTGAATCGACATAATATATAAGAGTATCGATAGATTATTTTTTTCGAATGTCGACCACCAGGCGACTATTTTATATGTATATTCAAAATTCCTTACACAATCTTTATTTAAACAAATGAAGCCTTTAAAAAAAATATCTTATAACCAGCCAGCATTTTCTTCATAAACCCTTTTCGACTTAATTCGTCCTGCACTTACAAACGTACAATCTTACATCACTCCTTTCAAATATAGAACAAGCGAAGCAAATTTGAAAGCAACTGCATTTCCCCATTCATTCACTCCCAAGCCGTTCTTTTTATAGACTTCATTCATACCAATTCTGAAACGATTGTAGTTTCGATAAATCGATTCACATTAACACTTCCGATTAGTTTCGACCTATTTCACAATCGTTTGGAAAGGATACAAGGCGAAATTGCGATTCGACGATGTTGGTCCAATTTTACGTTTGGTCTCGCTTTGCATTTCTGGCCACCCGACGTTTCCCGTGTTGTCAGAAATGGACTGGAGAATTAACTCCGGATTTTCATTGATTTCCAAAAAGCTAATAAAAAGATAGAATATGATATTTTCCTGTTAGAATAGAATTTGTCAATCGTAAATGGAAAAAGGAAATGGCAACTGAAAGTTATGCTTCTGAAAAACATTTTATTTCACAAGTTTTATCGTAGAAGTCAGAGAAAAATAAATAAACCGAAGAAGGAAAAATCTGTGGCCTTTAATGGTGAGAAAATGACAATGGGCAAAAGCGGTCCAAGATCCTCCACTTATGACACTTATGGGAAATGAAAGAACATAGTTGTGACATCATTCTGGCAAAAAAATATCGAAATCTGTCCTGGGGTTCTTTTTTTATTTCCGTTTAAAAGTGACTACCTAATCTAACATAACCCAACTTTTCATTAAGCTGTAAATGACGCCCGACGTATATTGAACCATCTGGGAAAGCGGATGGCTTATGTGTGACTTCGAGCCACTAAAAATACCAACAAAACCTTAAATAGCTAACCTAACCTAACTTTTTTTGTTCAACTAAAAATGACGCCCAACGTATACTGAAACATCTGGGAAGGCGGTTGGCTTATGTGTGACTTCGACCCACTAAAAATACCAAAAAAACCTTAAATAGCTAACCTAACCTAACGTTTTTTGTTCAACTAAAAATGACGCCCAACGTATACTGAAACATCTGGGAAGGCGGTTGGCTTATGTGTGACTTCGAGCCACTAAAAATACCAACAAAACCTTAAATAGCTAACCTAACCTGACTTTTTTCATTCAGCTGTAAATGATGCCCGACGCATACTGAACCATCTGGTAAGGCGGTTGGCTTATGTATGACTTCGACCCACTAAAAATACCAATTTGACCATAAATAGCTAACCTAACCTAACTTTTTTTGTTCAACTAAAAATGACGCCCAACGTATACTGAAACATCTGGGAAGGCGGTTGGCTTATGTGTGACTTCGACCCACTAAAAATACCAAAAAAACCTTAAATAGCTAACCTAACCTAACGTTTTTTGTTCAACTAAAAATGACGCCCAACGTATACTGAAACATCTGGGAAGGCGGTTGGCTTATGTGTGACTTCGAGCCACTAAAAATACCAACAAAACCTTAAATAGCTAACCTAACCTGACTTTTTTCATTCAGCTGTAAATGATGCCCGACGCATACTGAACCATCTGGTAAGGCGGTTGGCTTATGTATGACTTCGACCCACTAAAAATACCAATTTGACCATAAATAGCTAACCTAACCTAACTTTTTTTGTTCAGCTAAAAATGATGCCCGAAGTATACTGAACCATCTGGAAAAGCGGTTGGCTTATGTGTGACTTCGACCCACTAAAAATACCAATGAGACCATAAATAGCTAACCTAAACGAACATTTTTTGTTCAGCTAAAAATGATGCCCGATGCATACTGGTCCATCTGGGAAGGCAATTGGCTTATGTGTGACTTGGACCCACTAAAAATACCAACGAGACCTTAAATAGCTAACCTAACCTAACTTTTTTTGTTCCGCTGTAAACGATGCCACTATAAACTATCTGGGAATGCGGTTGCCTTATGTTTCACTTACACCTACTAAAAATACCAACGAGACCTTAATTAGCTATTTAAATAGCTAACCCAACCTAACTTACTTGTTCAGCTTCAGCAGACCTTAAGGTCTCATTGGTATTTTTAGTCAGTTAGTTAGTTAGTTTAACCACCTTCCCAGATGGTCCATTAAACGTAGGGCATCATTTTTAGCTGAACAAAAAAAGTTAGGTTAGGTTAGCTATTTAAGGTTTTTTTGGTATTTTTAGTGGCTCGAAGTCACACATAAGCCAACCGCTTTCCCAGATGGACCAGTATACTTCGGGCATCATTTTAGCTGAACAAGAAAAGTTAGGTTAGGTTAGCTATTTATGGTTTTTTTGGTATTTTTAGTGGCTCGAAGTCACACATAAGTCAACCGCTTTCCCAGATGGTTCAGTATACTTCGGGCATCATTTTTAGCTGAACAAAAAAAATTAGGTTAGGTTAGCTATTTAAGGTTTTTTTGGTATTTTTAGTGGCTCGAAGTCACACATAAGTCAACCGCTTTCCCAGATGGTTCAGTATACTTCGGGCATCATTTTTAGCTGAACAAAAAAAGTTAGGTTAGGTTAGCTATTTAAGGTTTTGTTGGTATTTTTAGTGGCTCAAAGTCACACGTAAGCCAACCGCTTTCCCAGATGGTTCAGTATACTTCGAGCATCATTTTTAGCTGAACAAAAAAAGTTAGGTTACGTTAGCTATTTAAGGTTTTGATGGTATTTTTAGTGGCTCGAAGTCACACATAAGCCAACCGCTTTCCCAGATGGTTCAGTATACTTCGGGCATCATTTTTAGCTGAACAAAAAAAGTTAGGTTAGGTTAGCTATTTTAGGTCTCGTTGGTATTTTAGTGGGTCTAAGGCACGCATAAGCTAAGCGCCTTCCCAGATGCTTCAATATACGTCGGGCATCATTTACAGCTTAACAAAACAAGTTAGGTTAGGTTAGGTTTGGATAGGTAAAGTTAGGTTAGGTTAGGAGTCACTTAAGTAGACATAAAAAAAGAACCCCCGGACGGATTTTGATAATCTCTTGCCGGAATGATGTCACAACCATATACTTTCATTTCCCATAAGTGTCATCAGTGGAGGATCTTGGACCAAGTTCCATACATTTTTGCCCATTGTCCTTTTTATGATATTCGGAAATTATGGCCTAAAAATACAAACTTACGATACTTACTTGAATGCTTAGTTTACGTTCCTGTAGGATAAAATATGTCTTTCATGTTCCTAAATTATGTATCTATAAAGAAAATACATTTCTAGGTCAAAAAAAAACAACCTGCGGTTTTTCATGAAAAGTGCAAAGTTATGAGACAAATCAGGACATAATATATTATGATAAGTATCCCTGTTGCACCAGTATAAGGAAAGTACTAGATCAACGAGCAAAATCGAGTAGTCTATAAAGAAAATTTTCTCCCTTTCCCATATATCCATCATAACCATCCAATCCATCCATTTATAACATCATCCACATAAATCCATTAAGGGCAAACGGCTTTCAATTCATCATCTCCCTTTACATGCAAACATTCCCGGAGAGTTTGTAAACACTCGTGTAAACGTCGCGGTGATAATAAAGTGCTTGACCATGTAATTGAATGGTGGTGGAGGTCAGAGATATAAATCCATAAGGAGTCCCGCCCACAGATGTAGGGTAGAGGTAAGGACAGAAGGTCAGTTGTGAAAACTTTTAGAGACTTTTTGCCGGGTGACTTTATATTGTGTGACTTTTTGCCAGGTGACTTTTTGTGGGGTGACTTTTTGCTGTGTGACTTTTTGTAGGTGACTTTTTGTGGGGTGACATTTGACCGGGTTGACTTTGGTTGGGTGAAACAAGGGGCAAACATTGACATCTCAAATACCCCATTGGCCAAGGATTGGTATCCCTAATTCTGTCTCCCATTGATCTCCTTTTCAGCACTAAAGTCTCTTTTTAGCAGCGCAGTGAACATCTAATTTTGAATAAACCAACAAAGTACATAAATGTTTGTAGAGCAGATTCGTCCTCTAAATCGAGCGCATCGCATTAGATCAACTCGTGCGCAGCTGCCATAGAATAAGAAATAAACGACATTCGACATAGTCTATAGACTATGTTTAGTTTGAAAATGGAATAGTTGCGCTTGAACGCCGAGCAAATGATCTATGAACACTGCATTTTGAGATCAGAAACATTGCACTAGGTATTCGAGTTACAGTGGCTCAGTAAAAATAAAAAAGGTCCTTCTATTATAATAATGAACGACTTGCATCTTGTCAATGTTGATTTAGCACACTAGATTGTCGACATGTAGGACGTGGACTCAACAGTCATTGTAGCGATAGTCGTTATGATCAATGGACTAATTGCGGAGAGCCTCGACCAACACCTTAAGAGGCTCTCATAGTGCGGCTGGCTCATGGGCCTGATGCAGAAAGCAGTTCTCTTAGACGCGGTGCGCATTGTGAGGAGGTTCCTCTGTAGAGCCCTAACCACCGGCAACTTGGACCCTGCTCCCAATGCTGTTGGGCATTTTTTATATGGGGTATTTTTTTATAAATTTAAATTATTTTTTATACTGATAATAAAATGTATAAAGAGGAAAATATGATGTTAATAATAATCCGCTACCATCCTGTTGGAGTTCGGAACCAAAACAGTTTTTGCTGTATTCCGTAGGTGCGCAGGAATTTCAGTTCTTTTTAAGTGACCTCGCTCCATTTAACCCCCTCGTTTTCACCAAGGTTTATTTATTGCGTCTATTTTATTTTTATGCAATATTTTTGTGATTCTTGAAACAAGTGTATTCTCTGTTTCCATTCTACATCACAAAATTCCGTTTAAACTATTACTAGCATCGTACCACGGCGAGGTTCGAATGCAGTTTAACGTTAGATGCGCTTTATTGTAATTGATAGTAAATGCTACTTGTATGCTGCAGTGTAATTTGATGATATAGTACCCAAACTATGCTCATTCATACTCTATCTATGTGTTTGTCTTTAGAGCCGTAAGAAGGAGAGATAATTGACGACCATTCCATCTTGACTATAGCGTAGATGTTGCCATAAAGTGACAATCTATCAGAGTTTTAGGGTATCCACCTTCTATAGATTCACCGACACCACAAGAAACCTGTAACCTGCAGTGATGGATATGCGATTCCAATCAAGTTGTGAGAAAAACCGGTCAGACTAATCAGTTTGGCCCGACGTTTAGGTGAAAAGACGGGACACCTTTAAAATAACCGTAGAATAGAATAGAATATACTTTATTGTAAGTACACCAAAATTAATAAGCAGAAATTTCCAATTTTGTTAATCCTAAGGGTACAATTAGGTCTTATCGCTGATAGCGATACTTTTTCAGACAACCTCTGTATGGACTAAAAAATATCTTAAAAACAGGGTAGTTAGTGGTACACAGCAAATAAATGCGCAATTAATGCGCCAAAATAACAAAAAATCTACAGTAAATTACACTTATAAAAGACAAAAAAATACATATAGGTAGGTACAAATATTTATATAAACACGTATTTTACAGATATCACTCATACTAATAGAATACGACCAATTTTTTACAAATGCAAAGTTCCGCTAACTAAACGACAACGTGTAAATTATTCAAAAATAATGTAGTTTACACTACAAAAAGCACAGACAAACAGATGACCAAATCTCATAACTCTATAGACAATTCTACAGGGTGACCACCGAACACACTGCCTTATATCCAAGCAGACAGTCTACGGCACATTATAAATTAATATAAATTACATCGAGCGGCTCGTACTTTATGAACAGACTTCAAGTTAGTAACCATGAGAATTTTCCAACCCAATAGTTTTGAAAATGAGGTCAAATGTAGCTTGTTTTACATAACAAGACTTATGTGAAGACTGATTTAGACCTTGCATTTTAAGGCTGTAGGTAACTGTTTAGTCTTTTGTGCTGAATAACATTTAGATTGGAGAAAACTGTCCGAGATGTCCTCTCCGTCACGCATTTTGCCTCCTCCTTCGCTAGCCTTACTGCTGCGCAGAAGGATGCCTCCTCACCCCGCAGCAGCTTCAATTAATTCCGGGCATGAGAGATCGCCGCCTGTCGCCTCCATTACCGCCATCCCTACGCAGTCTTTTTTTTTTTCTTTCTTTAGATTATCCTATTGTAATGTGCCTGGCGGGGTTCGACCCAACGACCTACAACTCGTAAGTCGGGACCGATACCACTGGGCCACCACGGTACTCGGCGGAATTGATGGATAAAACATATTTCACCGTCACGATTAGCCCCAATTCGTGTAAAACCATCTTAATACCAGCATTGTTTATTAAATACTGACAAGTTACACTACCGCCCACGGCTTCACCTTTAATAATAAATCAATGAACTGTCCATTTCAATAATCCAGCGCATTATTATTCTACAACA
Organism: Agrotis segetum; assembly: GCA_036375495.1. Lineage (NCBI taxonomy): Eukaryota > Metazoa > Arthropoda > Insecta > Lepidoptera > Noctuidae > Agrotis > Agrotis segetum. The sequence goes on along the minus strand of JAQSVV010000677.1, from coordinate 1,364,939 downwards.
TTATATTTATGTTCAACACAATATTCGATTGGAGAAAGTTTGGATTATGACAATGGGGTTTAGTTTTGATTCATACTAGTATAACTCTGAACTTAAATCATATGGTATTAGCGGAGTCAGGATACTATTAATATTTATCTTTATTTTGCAAAACTAAACACCTAGATTAGAGGAGCCCCAAACAGGTATTGATACGCGGCCCCTTCTAGCCCAGCTACACCACTGGTCACGGCAATACTGCCCCGACGACAGACTTATTATAGGTCGTGGATTCTAACGCATCTAGGTGCATTACTTTGAGTAATAATTTCAAAACGGTGAAAGAAAACATGCGGAAAACGTGAGAAAACCATGTTCTTTACCTAACTAAAATTTCGAAAGAATTTGATATCTACCAACCCGCACTGGACCTGCGTGATGGATTAGGCCCTTTTTGTGAGAGGAAGCCAGTGCCCCAGCAGTGAGAACACTATAGGCTGATGATGATTATTATCTATATTTTGCATTTTGACAGCTCTTACAAAGTATGTCAATTAATTGGTGAGTTTACTCTCTCTTCTTAGTCGTAACACTCTTGTCAAAGTGGTCGTGGTTGCGCAGACGAGGTACATGGAGGGTTGTTCGGTGGGTCATTGATTTCCCCGAGCACTGCTCTTTCAGCAATGTGCTTCCAGTTTTGCCGGTTGGAGACGTTCCGAGTACATTGGACCATGATACACTCAGTAGCTCTTTTTATAAGTTCAGACCAGCGAGTTGGAGATCGGCCTCGTGACTCTTGCCTTCAACTTGGCCCTGAACCTCCAGTCTTTCCATAGTGAGTTTACTAGCCATATGGTAGTTAAAGCCGATGATGAAGCCCGTAAATTATTATTTTTCTTTCAGTTTATTCTCGATAAACTTAGAAAGTCCCTTCAAAACGTCACATTTCTCCAAACCAACAATAAATCCAAGTCTCAATATTTATTCCACAAACAATACGTCGATAGAAACCGAGATTATGTCAGTATAGTTTATAGAGCTATGCTCTAGACATATTTATGACTATTCAAATGGATAGATCTAGTTTCTATGGCTGAACTGGCATGATAGACTGTCTAGCCGTTAGGTTTGATTATGAAGATATTATTGTTGAATTAACATTCATCATTTTGATAACGATGTTGTTTTGCTGATTATATGACATGGAATTATGTTGTTTAACTTGTTTGGACTAAAGTGCATTATAACCTGTACTCAATCTTTTGTTTCTGAGAACGCACGACCTGAAAGTTCTTATTGAAGACGGTAACATTATCAAATATGGCAATATGTTTCTGGTCCTGCGAGATTATATTTACTACTAGCTGTGCCCACAACTTCGTTCTGGTGGATGTCGGAACTTAACAATGTATTTTTTTACAAAATTGACAAAGTTTCATACAAACTTTCATCCCCTATTTTATCCCCTTGGGAGTAGAATTGATCAAAATCCTTTCTTAGCGGATGCCTACGTCATAACATCTACCTGCATGCCAATTCAGCCCGATCCGTCCAGTGGTTTGGGCTGTGCGTTGATAGATCACTATGTCAGTCAGTCACTTTTGAGACATACACATTTAGAAGATAGTGAGAGAACATTTTCGAAACACACGTGGTCGATGCCCCAGGCAACAGTTAGTTCAGAGATAGGGTAAAGTGACATTATTTAGTGAGACAGGCAACTCAATGATAGAGTCTTAAAAGTCGCTCAAAACGTTACCTATGCATGCAGTAATGCAAAATAATGCAACTAGTTCACCACTAAAGTGGACAAGATGTAATGACACATCATTTCGCATTACAGCATGCATTTTGAGAGACTTTTAAGACTCTAGCTATCACTGAGTTGCCTGTCTCACCAAATAATCTCCCTTTACCTTATATGAACACACACCTACACAAAATTCAAAACTTAGCACTGGTATTTAAATAAATTAAAACGATTTCAAGGACAAGAAAAAATCGCAAATCGCAATCGACGCAATCGTTGTGGGAAAGGAAGGTATATGAAAAAAACTCAAAAACTTTATGTACACTCGACAAAGTGGAATCATGACCCATTTTGACAATAAATTGTTTGAATCCGTCAAATTGACAAAGATCAAAGTCGTTACCATGGATATGTATGTTTACACGAATGTGGACCTAATGGGCATTGTTCATTTTTTTTAATATGCTGTAATTGAAAAACCATTTCGAGGAATAGCGTTACTGATCATTATGTACTAATTAAAAATGAAAAATATTCATATTTCATTGATATTTTTAATAAAATACGTTTGACCTTCCTTGCCCTTCAAATGTTTAACACCTTCTTCAAACCTTTGGCTGTACACAGTTTTGTATCTTTGCCTCCGAAAACAGAAAATATAAAAAATATAAAACCGGCCAAGTGCGAGTCGGACTCGCCCATAAAGGGTTCCGTAGCAGCAAGTAAAGTTCTTGTAGTTGGTTGTAACTTTGCAAGGTAAATTGCAGTTTACGATTTATTAAAAAAAAAACTAATATCTCGATCTCGTTCAAAACAATTTTCAATTGAAGTTTGCATGGGAATGCACATCAAATATTTTTTTTTGTTTTATTATTCTCTTAGTTTAGAAGTTACAGAGGGGGGGAGGGGGCACATTTTACCACTTTGGAAGTGTCTCTCGAGTAAACTGTTCAGTTTAGAAAAAAATAATTATGTTTGTAACTTCAATCACAGAATAATAGTACTACCTCAATATAATTTTTCAAGACCTATTCATAGATATCCCACACGAATGGGTAAGGCGAAAAAAATATACATTGAGTTTCAATTCTAAGTATGGGAGGTACCCCCAAAATTGGTTTTTATTTTATTTTTGTGTGAAAGTCCTAACGCGGTTCACATAATACATCTACTTACAAAGTTTCAACTTTTTGTCGAAATTATAAGAGCTATCTCTTATAATTTCGACAAAAAGTGGCTGTGACATACGGACGAACAGACAGACATCTCGAATCTATAAGGGTTCCGTTTTCTGCCATTGGCTGCGGAACCCTAAAAAATAAGTGACAAGTATTTTCCAGGGTTGTCAAGCATAAGTACCAATGTCTTGGTATACATACCAGTTTGCAGTGTCACGTACCATGTACCAAAATTATTACTCGAGAAAAAAAAACCAAGATTGGACGTTGACCAACAATACAGAATAAACGACAAATTTTAGGGTGCAATCGAGTATTATTATTATTATAGCCTTTATTTAACAACTAGCTGTGCCCGCGACTTCGTCCGCGTGGATGTCGGAATTTAAAAATGTTTTCTTAGTGCGAAGCGCTTAATTTTCGCCTTGTTTTTTATAAATGATAATCGTTTTCATATAAACCCTATTATTATTAGAATTTATTTAGATTTTTCAAGAATATTTGAGCTGTTTGTGATAAACGACCTCTGTTGTTCAAAGCCCACCTAGCAGCGTTCAAAGCACCCATTGCATCCCCCTCCATCCCGCTCCATCCCGCTCCATCCCACTCCATCCCACTGCATACCACTCCATCCCACTCCATCCCACTTCACCCCACTCCATCCCACTTTATCCCACTACATCCCACTCCATACCACTCCATCCCACTTTATCCCACTACATCCCGCTCCATACCACTCCATCCCACTCCATGCCACTCCATCCCACTCCATCCCAATCCATCCCAATCCATCCCACTCCATCCCACTTTATCCCACTACATCCCACTCCATACCACTCCATACCACTCCATCCCACTCTATCCCACTCCATCCCACTCCATCCCACTCCATCCCACTCCATCCCACTCCATCCCACTCCATCCCACTTTATCCCACTACATCCCACTCCATACCACTCCATACCACTCCATCCCACTCTATCCCACTCCATCCCACTCCATCCCACTCGACCCCAGTTCATCCCACTCCATCCCGCTCCATCCCGCTCCATCTTGCTCTATTCCGCTCCATCCCGCTACATCCCACTACATCCCACTCCATTCCAATCCATCCCACTCCATCCCTCGCCATCCCGCTCCATCCCGCTCCATCCCGCTCCATCCCAATCTATGCCACTTCATCCCGCTCCATCCCTCTCCATCCCACTACATCCCACTCCATCGCACTTCATACCACTCCATCCCACTTTACCCCACGACATCCCACTCCATACCAGTCCATCCCACTCAGTCCCACTCCATCCCGCTCCATCCCACTTTATCCCACTCCATCCCAATTCATCCCACAACATCCCACTCCAAACCACTCCACTCCAGTCCACACCATTATTTATTTGTATATGGTTTTCCTATTCCAAGCTAGATCGCGCTACTGAACTGCGCGTTCGGTGTAAACTGACCGTAATTTTACTTCTGGTATTCTTTGAATTCAAATATCTTTTGATAGACTGATCCGATTTCAATGAAACAAAAACTAAATGTTAATTCAAGTTACCGTCAGTCGTTGTGTATTAAAGTTATCTACATAACTTTCGTACATTTTACGTGATGCCCGAACAAATAAACATACAAACAGACAAACAGACAAAAATTCTAAAAATGCTAGAAATGGGTTCTATTGGTTGTCCTTTTTTGAGTTTTTTTTTAATGTACAAAAATTACTTTTCTACAGTTTTATTATATGTATATAGATAGATCTTACAAAACAAAAATATTAAAATTAAGTTTACATTTTTTTCCTCTCTTTTATATATCTATATAATATGTATTATTAGACACCGATATTGAGATTGTCTTTCGATTTCGCAAAGGCCTCCCCTGTAGCTTGCCACTCCTTCCGTTTATGGGTCATCCTCCTCCAAGTAGCACCAGCCATCTTTCAAAAGTCGTCTTCCCATCTTAGGCGTTGCCATCCTTTCTTTCTTTTGTTATATCTTGGACCAACCATTTGGTTACGTCCTTAGCCTATTTATTATTAGTACTCCTCAACATATGACCTGCTCATCTCCATTTCAATTTCCTAATGCAATATGTGATTTCGCTGATTTTAGTTTGGTTTAGTAATGTGTCTAGTTTGATTTTGTCTTTTAACTTGTCGTTGAGCATGCTACGCTCCATGCTATGTCGACAGGGCTCTAGATTTCGCATATTTTGTTTAGTAATGCTCCAAGTTTGATATCCATACGTCAATATAGGTAAAATGAAGAAATCAAATATTTTCTTAGATTTGGGAGGAACCCGAGGATTTTTGACAACCTTGTGTGACCAATATCTCTTCCACGCTAGCTGTACTCTGTCATCTATTTCTTTAGTTACAATCGAGTATTGCTTACTAAAAAATCTCTTTTTTTTTGCCCTCTATTATCAGCAAAAGAAAAAAAAAGATTTTTCATTCGTATTTGATTTTCAACACATTTTACCGATGTACCAATATTTCATATTGGTAAATCACAGTGGCCGTCTGACATCCCTGATGAGAAAATCAGGGATGTCAGACGGCCACTGACAAGTGTCAATTTGGAAATGTCAAAGATGTAAACAAACAAGTTTTTATTGTAACTGCAAATTGCTTCATAATCTCGGTTAAATCTGTTAAATCGGCATCGGCAATATAACATAAACTACAAGTAAAATAGAATACAGGAAGTGCTTTGTCCCAACTTGCAACAATAATAGTAATAATAATCGAAACAACATTTTGTTCGTACTAAAGAAGATTTGCGAGAAAAGTGGTGTCGTGATGACGGCGTGGAATGTTGCAAGGTTTATACAATGTACTGTTGCGAAGATCACTTTGATGTTAGTATTTCAGAAGCCTTAGATTCCTTTGTATGTTCATCTAGGAGTAATTTTGTTTTGTAAACAATAACCTAGTGGGATATAAGTGACGTTTAGACAGTTGACGTTGTGTTGACAGTTTTTTAATTTTGCTCTAGTAAGGAAACGGCACAACTTTAAGGCCAAAGGTGACGTCACCTACCTCAAAAATTAAAATATTAAAAATAAAAAAGCTATTGAGCCAATCATTAAAATATTCAAATTAGTTTCTCAAAATGCTCTATATTTGCAGAAAATGAAATAAAATCAAATGTTTAAAAAATTAAGACAATCCCCATTGTATTTGAAATTCTGTAGGAAAGTAAGCTTATGGTGGGTCATAATTCCACTTTGTCGATTGTACATCTAGGCCAGAACGGATTGAAACGGAACTAAAATTTTTATTTCTGACAGCGTTTTAAAATCTTTGTTATTTGATGTAAACAAAGACCGCAGGTTTATTAGATTTATTATTGTGCCATAAAACTAACGTAATAAGTGAAAAAAAAAAATTAAAGTGCTGGTAGCGCGAAGACAGTGGCGACTTCCGGTTTTCTAAATTTTTATGTCAAGCTGTAATTGCAATTTTTTATGGGCGCCGAATATTGCCTGCTGGGTGGAGCGGAAAAGATATTCATATACACTGTGACCATTTCAAACAAGTAGCCTCGAAACACAAAACCAGTCTATTACCATCCTCAAGTCCCCATAAATCTTCCCCCTATCAAATGAAACCTAAGACTGACCAAACACAGTGTTCCTATGACATTTCACCTTCACCCAACCTCACGGGATCATGGCCTTTAAGACCATACGAATAAGATTAATATTCCTGTTTATTGTACAAATTATTTGACGTGCTACTTACTTGTAAGACACGCAATGGATATTACAATCTCCATAAATAGGAAGAAATGGCTTATGGCCTACATTTATGGAAGACCTGATTTCTTGTTTTGGTGACCTAAGGAGCCTAAGATAGTAGGTAACGTCGATAGTATCAGATGCAGAATTATTTACTCCCAAGAATCAAAAGATATAATTATTAGGTTGTTGAATTGACAAAATTGCACGGATTAATCCAAATGCGAGTAAGGGCTTTGATAAGACTTACAAAGCGTTACAAAGCGTTCCACGAGATTTCTATAATGAATTTCGACAGTAACAACAGATACTAATTTTCTTTTAGAAACAGGGATAAATTCAGATAGATCGTGCCAACCGGGACCAGTGGCCGAGCTAGGCACGGGCAATGAAGGCAGGGAATCAAAACTTCAAGAACATTCATAAACCACTTAAATGTCACCCAAAATATCAACGCAACTGTCAATTCTGACACACCTGCAATGTCAAAGTTTGACCGTCGGCCATGGGAACTAAAGTCCCGGAGTACTAATTGATTTTTTTTGACGTTTAACGCAAAAAAGCCTTTTTGTTTATTTTAAGTTTAATTTTTTCATTTATTTATATTTTTCTCAGATTTACAAATGAACCGACAGTGAATCAACATACGCCAAATTAGTTAAAAAAATCATCTTTATTATCAACAATATTTTGTTTTACACCATCAAATTATAAGTAGGCAGAAACAACGAAGCACACACAATAATAAACAAACACTCATTCAACATTCAAAAAAGGCCATTCAAAACATCATACAGTTATAAGAAAAGACTATTAGTACAGCAGGAATCAAAAGTCCCTTTACAAACCCATGACGTGACATGCACTATTGATTCTGTAACTCATTGGAATTGATTGATGAACTTACGTGTACGACTTTCACCACCATTACAAAATCTGTGTGTATATCTGTCTGTTGCTTTCGCGGAAACTGATGGATTGATCTTGATGGGTGCCGGAATTGTTGGGACTGGTTGCGTTAGCGTTGTAGCTTTTTGGATACTGTGTTGATTGATTGATTGACTTATTTTTCCTTGATTTAGTAAATGATACATACATAGCTTGAATGAATATGTATAAAATCCACTGGTTGAACCATTTTAAAATGAAAAAAAAAACGCCTTTTCAACCTCAACCATCCTCCCACACTTGATAGATGTTTGTTACTCTTTCACGTAAAAAATACTAAACGAATTTGGATAAAATTAAACACAGAGATAGTTTATAACCTAGTCTACCTTAAAGCATTTTTCTTTCCCAGTAAAACGTCCACGAATGACAATAACCGAATTCCGTGGATTTTAGAGTTTCTAATCGATTTAAAAAAAAAGGAGGAGATTCTTAATCGGACTGTATTTTATCATTGTTTTATTATTATGGTGCCGCAAGCAAAGCCAAAGGTCAATAAATACTATGCCAAACAAAAAAAAAACTATTTGTAAATCATTACTATAATGATTTGACACCTACATCGTTTTGTAATGCATTGTACTGTTTAAGCTTCATAATTTATACATGGTGTGTCATTACTTGAATATGAAATAACCTTCCTAATGTGATATTTGGACTATGCACACGCACAATTCAATACGGTATACTGTATTGCAATACAATATACCGATATAAAAGATATGTATTAGATAGATATAATTATATTTCTAGTGTTTTGGATTTTTAATTAAAACGGATAAAATTTTAAATATCGATAGAAACTGTGCCACTCGGCACTTCCACGTGAAAAAAGTTTTTTCTTTTATGTATGTATTTATAAATTATTTTGATATAATGTCGCTCAAAATAGGCTACATTCATTTTTATTTACAAACCCTTTTTTCATTCAAATTTTCTTGTGCCTGTTCCGAAAGTAAATACACATTAAGCCTTTCAAAAATAAATTAAAATCACTTTTTTTTGTATGACGAAGTTCTGAGGTAGCCTAAAATAAAAGAATCACCTCCTTTTTCAGCTTAAAATATATAATTTCTTGTTTTTTCTTCATACCCATCTGTCTTCTACTTTCTTACCAATCATGGTAATAAGCAAATTCCTTTTCAATTAATTTCACACCATGTATACGAGTTTCAAGTGTACAAATAAGGGAACAGCGGAAGATCAGTTACAATGTAGGTACCGTTCATTGTAACTCATCTCCCATTCATAAATTACTTAAGTGTACATTTTTTGCTCGAGTGTGTAATTAACCGAAAGAGTGAATGAGTATTTATTATTTTGCCGCCTACATTTTGAATGAGTCCACTTAACGTACCACGATATGTATCTGGGACCATTACTCTTTTATATATTTTTAAAACCAACATGTTAATAATTTAATTTTATCTTGGGTTTTTTTTTTGTCATTTCGGCTTTTTTATAAGTGTCATAAATGTGACACACATTTATGAGTCTTTGGCCAACTGGATCCAATCAAAATAATTTTGTTGTCAACTTATACGCAAAATATTTCAATCGAGAAGGATAAAACGTCACCCTTTATAAAAATGAAAGGGGCCAACTCATCCGCCAATTCGGTTGATTCATCACAAAGCTAATATTGCTGTGGTCATTTCATCCGAATAGACATGCATTCATACATAGGTACAAACAACATCGTAAAACAACAGAAAATGAGTACAAGATGTGAAATCTGAACAGTACTAGGAGAACAGGATCATAAATAAGTTGGTGCCACCGTCTTCGGTATTTCAAATCGTGTTTTGGTGAATACCCAAAACAAAATGCCTAAAAGACTCTTATCCGTTTTAAGATTCACTATTCTAATTTCAAATTCCAAACTCGATTCTTTAATCCGAATTTGACTGGCACCTAACTCCAAACCCTCAGCACTAATTGGTCACTCAGCAACACCGTACATATCCCAGCAATTAGTACCAACCAGTTATCGGTGGTACATAATCAATTGTTATTTATATCGGCGAGTAACTAATGACTTCCTACGCGTCTGTCTGTCTGTCACAACGTATCGGCCACTGTGGCTCTAGTGGGGCTTGAGTGTGGAGACGGCTCCTGTTTGAAGATTTTGTTTTGGAATGATAAGTAATAATGTAATTTATTTTCGTCACACGCAATAGACTATTTTCATACATAACAGAGTAACATATAAAGTAATTATATGTAAATGTGAGTTGGTAATTCGACTTTGTTGTTATGCACGGATGTAGATTTATAATTTCTTTTTAGTCAAAAGTAGGTTTTTTATAATATTGAAAGGCTGATTAGGCTATAGAGAAGGTCGCGGGATAATTTCCTTACCGTGACCCCGGAACAGAAAGGGCTTTTGAAGGACACCGTGGATTTTAGTCAGTAAAAGTCTGACAGTCCCTCCCGCCCTGCCCGGGGCCGGAGGACGCATTTGATGATTTTAACACGCTAAAAAAAAAAGGCTATAGAGAAATGGTATACTTATCTATGACATAATTATCTAAAATTCTGGGAATTTAATCTTATTTAAGGGAAGAGAAAAGACGTCAGTGAAAAAATCCAAAGTAACTGATCCGAAACGGTTTGAAATTCGTTGATAAATTAAAAAGAAAACCGTTACTTGACAAATCAATTTAACTAAGTACACTCATGAATGAGATACTGTCAGATGTTGGAATAATCAAAACAGAATCCCTATCCTTAAAGCAAAAATCTCATCATCATCATCAGCCTATTAATGTTCCCACTGCTGGGACACAGGCCTCCTCTCTGTGAGAGGGGGTGGGCCATAATCCACCACGCGGGCCCAGTGCGGATTGGTGGATGTCACATGTCTTCGAATTTTTGGTTCTAGGACATGCCGGTTTCCTCACGATGTTTTCCTTCACCGTTTTGAGAGCAGTGGTGACGAAATAAATTACACAAAGTAATGCGCCTGCCGGGATTCGAACCCACGACCTACAACTCGTAAGTCGGGGCCGATACCACTGGGCCACCACTGCTCCTAAAAATCTAATTTTATATAATTCGGATGAAATGATCACATCTACATTAGCTATGTGACGAATCATCCGAATTTGCGGATAAGTCGACCCCTTTAAGCAAAAATCTAAACATAATTAACCCTCACTTACTGATGGACAAAATACCACAATATAGCTATTAGAATAACAATATTTAAAACAACTGCACAGTTAACCCTTTCCATACTAACCCAACCGAGCAGGACATCATTAACTATCTTCCTAAAAAAAAAAAAGAACTACCCAACCCAACGCCACAAATTCTAAATGTGGCCACTTTTGAAAAAACCGTCACCATGTAACGGTTAAGGATGCGCACGCGACTCTAACTCGAACCATCGCTTTTTAACAATTAATCGTTTCCTCCTACCCACTTCCTCAGAGGAGGGAAATATAGATTTAAATTTAGAATAGATGTAAAGGAAATGTCTGATTTCTTGTGGATGTATAAAAATGTTCGCGCGTCACAATTTCTTGGTTTGTTTTATTTGTCGACTGTGTCTATGGTATTAGTCTTTTTAGTAGTCGCAAGAATATTTGCTGATCATTATGGATGCTGGGTACAATTCCCAGGTGGGTCAAATTATTATACAATTTTCTGTTTAGTTTCGAATTTCTAAGAAGCCACCAAGCAGTCTGCATTTATTGCTAATTGATGGCACTCAGTTGTGGTGAACGAAATTACACAAATGAATGTCCCTGCCCGGAGTTAGACCTACAACAGAACTCGTAAGGCAGGGTCCGTTGCCAATCGACTACCACTACTCATCCTGCTTTCTCTCATCACCATCTGCCTAGCCTTTTCCCAACTATATTGGGGTCGGCTTCCAGTCGAACCACATGAAGCTGGATGACAGTATTTTACAAGTAGCTGCCTATCGGTACTCCACAACCCAGTAACTGGATGATGCGATACTCCATGGTAAAACTGGATGTCAAACTTTAGAGCTTCTGACTAACATTAACGACTATCAAAGATCTATAAATGACAGCCAGGACCAACGGCTTTACGTGCTTCCCGCGGCACGGATGATACTCGCTATGACAGATGGTCACCAATCCACAGACCTCCCTCCAACCAACCAACCCGAAAGATCTGCCGGCGCGGCTGTAGTCATTTAGACACTAGCTCGTTCTGCTTTCTTTGAAGAGACTCATATCCTTTCCTACTTACCTCTCAACTACTCACATAAATAGAAGAAGAAACTTCATAGTTTTCCTACTGCTTCTCTATTCTTTTCCCATTCATTTCGTTGCAGGATCCAAGACAGGTAAATTCATTCTCCGGGACAGGTCAAACATCATTGACTGGACGCTTTTCTGGTGGTTGGCCATTGTTGATTCTGGCTTTCAGGAATTGCAGTGGTTTGGGAATAATTATAGGTTTGTCGTAATAAAATACTACTGAACATAACACAAGCCACCCACTAGGTGGACCGACGACATCGTGAGGGTCGCGGGCAGCCGATGGATGCATATGGCGAATTGTCGTTCGGCGTGGTGGTCTAAGGGGGAGGCCTATGTTCAGCAGTGGACGTCCTCCGGCTGATGATGATGATGATAACACAAGCCAAATAAATTGCATAACTCAAATACTCGAAACAGTTAGTATTCCACTCGTGCGCCTGCTATCAATCACTATCAGTATATGGCATAACCTTGATTAAGAATGTCGGTCGATGCATTGTTTTGAACAACAATTGCACTATAATATAATAATATATTGATAAATAATATGACAGATGTATTGATAGGTTTATAGTTATCAATGCATTGGTAGGAAGATATTTCAATTGCAGTTTTGGTTTTGTAGATAATTATGATAACATTTATGTTTATTTGCTATAGCCATACTTTTCAACTTAAATAATGTGTGAACTCGGCTCTTAATTTAAGGTGAATCCACATTGATACCCACAGAGCATTTTGAGTATCTCTATCTCATTGAAAATGTGTCATTTAAGGAAGTAGTTTTGCTTCCATATATTCCATAATGTGCAACAAACTGGACTATAAATTAGTTAGTTTTTTTTTCTTCATATTAATACAAGACCAAGTCCAAGTCAATCTATCTTTGCATTGTCCCAAATCTCATCGAAATGGGTTCAACGATTTCGTTATGAGAGTGTCACAAACAAAGTCACGTTCACATTCATTTTCAGCAACAAACACCGAGCTATCAAAGAAGTATTTTATAGGTTTTCACAATCGAGGTTAGAATCATTCACCATCGATCTTTTCACATAATAAATACAACTATAACCATTAATTAGAAAATCTCGCCTGTTAAATAGTTTCACAGTTCGTTAGCGACTGTGTCCAAATAAATTAAATTCAAGAAATAAAACAATTACAAAGTCAAACAAACATGAAATTCTTTTCTGCGTAACTCAGTCACCCGTGTCAAGTTATAGGCTGATAGACAAAATAATAGTTATCTGTTTTATTTATTTAATTTACTTTTTCAGTAAACAGGGTGGAATTTTGTAATGCCCACCTGGAGGGAAAGTACTCTTAATACTACAGATAGAAAATTTTACTCAAAGGAAACATTCCTTTATTTTTGAATAGAAAGCAAACTGCATTCAAAGATTTTCGAGAATTCTCTTCTCCCACACCCGAGAATCTAACCGGCTAAATCCCAGAAACAGAAACCTTTAGTAGGCTCATATGCAGCAGTACTAATTATTGTCATCTTATAAAGCCGTCAACAATGAGGTAAACAGCCCAAATATCGGCCGGGCTTATTTTAGTTCAGTATGAGGAAGGAAGACTTACGGACGTGGATTCAGGTCAGAATCAGGGCTGGCGAGTTATGTTATTGATTATAGGATATTGCTGACTTGCTTGACCGGTTATAAGATTTACGGGTTTCGAACACCCTGTGGGTTTTGAAAAAAGACAAGTTTTGCTTTTGCGTATTTTTCAAGAAAATTAATTATTGAAGGTTGTATAAAACAGTATTTCACAAATCGGGGTTTGAAGAAAGCAACTACATATTTCAGTTTAAAACTTCCGATAGAAGAAGAATGCGTTCGGAATAGTAATAGTCGTTATATGTAGAAAAGAAACAGAAACAAACTATAAAAATAAATAAAAAATGCTTCTACATTTTCATTCTAAGACTGCAACTTGTTTAACCTAAGTGATACTCATTTGGGTTGTACCTAAATGCAATATGATACGTCTAATTTATTCTCTACAATTTCAGGAAATAAATAACTTAGTTCCTTCACCCTGGAATGAAAAGGGCTATTGAAGAAACACCTATTAGTCCCTCCCTTCCCGCCCTGAGTCGGAGAATGATATGATGATTTTACCACGATAAAAAGAACATTCTCCTAAATAATACTAGACAGTGGTCAGATCAACCCTAGAAAACACACTAATGTTACATTTACCCGAGTTACAGCAAAACCTGGTGCGACAAAGTTTTTGACGAGCTTTTAACATTTAAGAGCACATTGTCGGGGACAGTGGTACTACATATGACATTTTATCTCAGGCCTAAATATTTTGTGGGTTACGACATTATAGCTGACATTCCTAGATGAGTATACTTGTCAAACAGAGTTTGCGTTGTTAATCTACAACTACAACATGCAATAAACAGTCCACTAAAAGGAGGTCATGCAATGGCTAAATAGTGATCTTTTTTTTTTTTTTTTTTTAGGTGGTAAAGTCATCAAATGAGTCCTCCCGCCCTGGGTGGGGCGGAAGGGACTGTCAGACTCTTACTGACTAAAATCCACCCGTGTTCCTTCCTATGCCCTTTACGTTCCGGGGCCACAGTAACCTGGATTAAGAAAAAACCCGCGACCCCAGCAGGCATTTGGCGCGAAACACGACGCGCCACCGACCCGGGCTTGGTCCTTGGTCGGACGGCGAGCTACCCATCACTCACCGTCCGCAAGCCCGCTCCGCCGCTGTGCCCTCTGCTGATCAGAGGGACACGCGTTGGAGCATTCACACGACAGGCTATTCGCATACGGGCAAAGAGACCACTTAGGCACACAGTGCCTAAGGAAGAGTTTTTGCCCGCATCCCAGGGTGCACCGGCCCGGAAAACTGGTCTTCCCCCTGGACGTATCCAAGAGGGAACTCCAGTCCACGGGCGCACGTGGAGGTTTCCTGTCATAGCACCCCTAAATAGTGATCTTAGAAATGTTTTGGACTGGAGTGAACAGTGGATAGCTATTTTCTGGGATAACATTTTACTTAATTGCTAGATTAAGAGCGTATATTCCGAAAGTTGGCAACGTCGCAAATGGTTGTCAATAATAACAAGTTTTAATTAATTTACCATTGTCACTGTATGAAAATAAGAAATATGGCTCTGTAGTGCACTAAAAAAATGATACGGGAATGCAATAATTAATAATAATATCATAACACCGAATATATAGTTTTAGATGTAAAAAAAGCATTTGAAAGCTTTCCAAATGCCATTTATACACCTGAAACGGTTAAAACATCAAATTCAGTGTTTTAATTGCATTCCTCTATCATTTTTTAGTGCACTACAGAGCGATATTTTTTGTTTTCGTACAGAAAAACTGCCAAAATTAAAACTTGTAAATATTTGACAGCTTTTTGCGACGTTGCCAACTTTCAGAATAAGCAGCCTTAAACACCATTTATATTTTTTTATTGTTGATGTCTTTATGGTTTCAATAAAGTTGAGCGATCGGCTACTACGTATCGGGGTTTGATGTCCAGTCCCACACAGAACAAATGTGTGTATGGCTTACAGATTCTCTTGTTCAGGGTCAGGCTATCTGTTATAATTTTGTCGAGTGAAAAAGGGCATCCATGGAGTTTCTTGGCTGTTCATCTCCAAAGTGTTCAACACTTTCTCAGTTTTTATGACTTGTGATCACGTCTATAGCACAATAACTATTTTTAAACTATCTTATTTTGTTTTTTGTTTTTTGACAATTCAAAGTGCCTGTAACTGGACTACTTGAAAATGATTTGATTTGATTTGTATGAGTTAGTAATAAATAATGTTGTACTTGAAAATAAAACTGAGGACACATTTTATTTTTAAGGATGCATTTTGAAACCAAAAACTTAAACATTTTTGTGTGCATGTCTGATATATCAACGTTCTGTATAAAACTTTTAAAAATAACTTTTTAAAATCATTCAAAAACCTAAAATATTGATTGCAAGACTCAATAATTACTTTCACCACAACATTTTTAAACAAACCGAAATTAAATTTAACGTTCCATACATTCAATACTCCAATAAATTCTTTTAACAAGCCGATTAAAAAAATAACAAGACGTTTTTAATATTAATGGCTTGTTGTAAGTTGTCTTTATATTTGGGTCAGACGGTCAGTGATGCGTCTGAGGACGCTGGATTTTTTCTGATGCAAAAATGCAGCTTTAACGAAGTATGTAACTTGACGTGTCTGTCTGTAATTTTGGGAGTTTCTGCTTCGCACATTATTTTTAACAACGAGTTTTAATCTTATATATTGTTAACCATTAGTTAAAAAATAAATTCTAACAAGTAGTTAAAACGAATCATATTTACAAATCACACTGGGACTGTCTTATCTTGAACGTGAACGCCTAGTATTGCAGGATCAACGCGGTCTTTTGTCAGTGCGAATATGACAGTAACGGATTCCAGACTTATTTGATGCCATGATAAAAAAGGGGTTGGATTATTACCGTTTCCAGATTTATAATTCTTTCTAGAAGCACAGAAGTCTGGCTAAATCGCGAAGTTTTAATTAAATCGTTTTATTAATTTGGTAAAATGAGAATTTGAAAGTATCTGTGAAATATCGTTAGGGAATTAAGCAGACACATTCTTAATTTCTTATTAATAACCGATACGAGATAATACGAGACTGAGTTAGAATTCTATCAATAGTTATGCTATTAGTTAAAATAACAGTTTTTTAACTAATAGTTAAAAGTATGATGATTTGACCAACTATGATGATTGAATAATTGCTAGTTTTAAGTTTAACTTCTGATCAAACAACTCACCCTAAAACGGCAAAAAAACTATCAACCTAATACCTATTTGATGTTTTCCGTAAGACAAATTTGATAATTACGCGAGGAACGTCACAGAAAAACGCTAGTGAAAAAGAAATGCATTCAGCAATTACAAACTGTTGATATCAGCATTCAATTTATTGAGTGGTGCAATTTCCTGTCATGAAAAATGATTAAAAATTTATTACAAGCACTGTTTTTTAAATGTTTTTAAAAAGATAAAGGCAACCGTATCACAGGAAATCCGCCAGTTTTTTTTTTTGCCTAATCACTTTTGTGTATCTAAGTAATTTTTAAATACTTTATTCATTTTTAGGGTTCCGTAGTCAACAAGGAACCCTTATAGTTTCGCCATGTCCGTCCGTCCGTCCGTCTGTCCGCAGTTTAGCTCAGAGACGCACAGTACTAGAGAGCTGTAATTTGGTGTAAATATACGGATTTGTTGTGCCAAGAAAGTGGTAAAATAAAATCTCGTAAAATATTTTTTTTTAGGGTACCTCCTGTACACGTAAAGTGGGGATGTTTTTTTTTTTCTCACGCACCCCTTTGTGTGGGGTATCATTAAATAGGTCTTTAAAAAATATTGAGAGTTTCCATTAACAATTTTTTGATAAAAAAATTCGTTTGTGAAATATTAAGCTTTAAAGTGCTAAATTTTGCTCGACTCGAGTGTCCCCCCCCCCTCTACCAGCTAAACGGTTGTGTTTGGGGGTGTGAAAAAATTCACAACAGTAGTATATATAACGAATTTTAAAAGAAAATTATCATAACTAAGTAGGCTTTACAACTTTACGAGTAATGAGAATAGCCGACCAACTTATAAATTGTACTTGGACAAAATTTTTCTAAAACAAAATGTATCGGAGAAACAATAAATCAACTGCAAATGTAAGTTTGTCAACTTTATTTTTACAGGTTTAATAGGTATGTTTTTACGGTATGTTTTTTGGGGATATGTAGGTTTTTATCGTCAACTATTTTTAACGAACTTCAAAACAGGAGGAGGTTCTAAATTCGTCGTAATCTTTTTATTTATGTACGAGTATTTTCCCCGATTTCTCTAAGACTCCTGGACCGATTTTGAAAATTCTTCTTTTTAAAATTAAATCAGCGAATCAGTTTAGTTAGTTCGCATAAGTATTTTGATGGGCAACTACGGAACCCTACACTGTGCGTGGCCCGACACGCACTTGGCCGGTTTTAGTTTTTTTTTTGGAAATAAAAATAAGGTTGAAAGAAAATCGCCAAGCCAATGCAATCTTTACAAAGCTTGACATGTCCCCGAGATTGAATTAACTGTCTCAAGCAAAGAGATTTAAAAGAACCTATAGAAGCGGGCATTGGGAAAATTCTCATACAAAATTGTGGATTTCGTGCGTCAGTAGCACTATTCAGCGTTGCATAGCAACGCGACTATTAGACTGAGCGCGACTTTTTACCTATTGGTAAAAAGTTTAATGTCTTTGGTCTTAAGTTAGATTAATCACAAAATAGCGGAGGAGTAGGAAAATACGTAGTTCGTAGTAACACGAGCGGAAGCGACTGTCAGACCCATCCTGAATTTCTGACTAAAAATCCACACTATTCCATCGTTTACTGTTTACATTGCAGGACCACGGTGTTCGCGCCCGGCACTGGTCGAAGTCATGTTGCGGGGCGGGACGGAGTGGGAAGCGGTCGTCTCCTTCTGCGAAGCAGTCATGCTTGCGAAGGAGGGGGCGGGCCGCGTGAGGGAGAAGACAGCGTCTACCTCACGACCCAGCCGCCGCGGCCCTCACGACAACGGAAGTCGCGAAACGATTTCCGGCCACCGTTATAGGCGCGGGATATGGGTGACTCACCGTCCTATCATGGACCATGCCCGGGTCGACGGCGCGTTGTGTTCCACGCGCGCCTGAAAGACCTGTCAGTAACTTGACATGGCCCCCCCTAAGAGAACCAAAGCCTGCCGAGATCGCGGGACTGTCTCACCATGTAACCGTGGCTCTGGTACGTAAAGGGCTACTGAAGGATCACGGTGAATTTAAATCAGTCATGTCTGACAGTCCCACCGGAAGGAGTCATTTGATGATTTTAACACGATAAAGAAAAGGACCACGGTGTCTATATAGGACAGTGTGCTTAGTGCGAGTTTTTTTACGTTGACGCGTTCGTAACGTTTTACTACGTTCGGCGCTCTTATTGGTCCGCTCCAAGGTCGTGAGAAATCTCAACCAATGAGAGGGCCAAACGCGTATAAGGCCGAGACTCCACCAAAGCTGTCGAGACGTGTTTTGAAAAACCAATAGAATTGCGTTGCGGAGTGGAGCTTTGTCAATAACGCAATTCTATTGGTAGTTCAAAACACGTCTCGCTCGACACAGCTTTGGTGGAGTCTCGGCCTAAACGTTACTATCGCGTCAACGTAAAAAAACTCGCACTAAGCACACAGTCCGCGACTTTTAAAACCTTATATGTTAAAATGCAAACCGATCTGTACTAAGAGAGACAAGAGCTCTTCAATTCTTGGAAGCAAGGCCGAGACAATTGCATTCTATTAAGGCGATTAGATGCCAATTGATTGCTAAGTTCAATCATTGTACTTACCTATTTTAGCTTGTTTGGATGGATGTGTATCTTTGTCTTGATTAACATAGCCTGTCTCATCATCATCATCAGCCGGAAGTCGTCCACTGCTGAAGATAGCCGCCCATTGATGGACAATGCCGCTGTATAGGCACTGCAGCAATCGGATGGCTGATGCCACCTGATGTCCACTGATCGGCATTCCGTATGACGTCATCGGTACGCATCGCATGTAGGCATTGCCGATAAGCCGTCCGTGCGATGCGGATCAGTGGACGCAGTTGTATATGTGTTTTAATAGAAGGCAAACTAAAATCCGTTGCGTACGATACGTCCAATACGTGCGATGCGGACCTGTGGACGCTTAACTTTGGACGGAGTAGATGTTTAGTAGTTTCACAAAGAACAAAAGGAATCAAAAACAAAAGAATGCTAGTTTAGAACTCGATGTCCTGAAATGCAATCCATTGGAAACTCAATACATTTCGATCGAGCGATCGTTTGAAACTTAATAGACGAAGGTATAAACAATGTTCTGCCTTGTCCAACATCAAGAAGATCACGCGAACTTGTATAGACTAGTTGTTCGCCTCAACTTTGTTCATTTAGATGCTAAAGGTATCAAATAAAATAGAGTAAAATAGCATAAAATAAAGTCACTTCCCGCAGTATGCGTCTGCACCGTAAGATCTTTCAAACTTCTTGCCTTGCCTGCCAGGGTTGCGGGACTAACGAGCTATAATGAACCCGGAACGTAAAGGGCAATGGAAGAACACCTGCCCTGCCCTCTCATTAACATTGGTTGACTTCTTGAGCATCGAATAATCGATAATATTTTCGTGATAATCTAGTTTTTTTGACACATTGAAAAACATAAAAAGGATGTAGGTATGTAATTACTGGGAATAACCGTGACTGATAAGATTATCTTTAATTCCACTGTATTTTTTTAAAGGACAATTGACGGTTATTGCTACTTATTACACAATGTCCATTGCATTAAAATTTCACTGGTACAAAAATTACTTCCGTACATAAAAAGCAATGTACGATAAATTGTCCTTTACGTATTGACCGATATCATTCATTCAATCATTGACTTTTTCAATCATCCTGTCATCAGATGACAATGACACCAATCATAAATCACAAACAGACAACAATAAGACATAAATGAGATTTTATTAAAATGTCCGGTTGTAAAAATCGTTCCCCTGTCCAAAAATGTAAAAATACTACTCGCCATTGTCATAGATTTTAGTATTCAAACGATATGCCTTTACTACCGGCTCAAAAGATCTTTATCCCGATAAGAAAAAATACTGGTTGCAAAAATTAAAATAAATCAATGAGAATGTTTTTTTTTTCTCCACAAACTTTTCGGCGGATATGCAAATTCGAATTTTGAACGTTCGAATGTTTTTATAAAACCTCTTACATCGATATTTTTTTAATTTCCTTTTGAGCATCCTGACTGTAGGTATATTGCCATTGTTAGAATATTCATTAAAAAAAAATCGCTCTCGTGGGAGAATAGATATTCAGAGTGTGAGATTTATCAAGCCACATGGTTCAGTTAGTTTCCAATATCTCTGATGATCAAAGACATTGGGTACTGTTTTGCACAGAACTTTATTTAGGTGACATTTTATTAAAAACAAAAATCTATCGACAATTATACGCACAATCATGACAGTGGAAAAACTTCTACTCTCCGTTATATTTTTCCTAACTTTGAAGCGATCGCTTCGACAGACCGCTCTACCGGTCCGCCAAATAATAAATTGAAATTACAGCATTGATATTGTTATTAATGATCGAAGCATTTAAATCTTAAACTATTTTGAAGTATTTTTTTTTTTACCTACCTTTAACTCTAATAGTTTTGATTGCACGTCAAACACCAATTAATTCTGAAAATCTCTCTCACAACTGTAAATTTCGCTGCTAGCAACACTCATATTTTTGCAACGTCAACACGTAACCAATATTTTATTACAAGACAAATAAATAATAAAGCCAAGCCATCTTATACAACAAGTTTTACATAGAACATATCACAGGTTTATCTTAAATAGAAACTGCGTATAAAATCGTCGGGTTGACACTAACGACTTTGAGGAAAAATATTATTTGTCAGCTTGCAACACTGGGCATAAAAACTAATGGGGCGTTATATCCGAACGAGACCACTATCGACGCATAAAACTACGAGGTAATGTCGCCACGCTTAGCGTATTTGTCGGAATTCCAGGTTTACGAGGAGGTAAATCTAATGAGACACTCAAACTCGATATATTAGAGCAAAAAATAAATAAAGCGAGTTCTAACATACTGTAGCGATATTACAAAAATGCAAATATGCTGAAAGCAATCAGTGTCAGTCATTTTTCTTTTTCGAAATGTAAAGATGAAATCAAAGTTAGGGTAACTTTGATTTCATCAATGGAGAAATCCCAGATTTTCTATAAACAAGCTAGGACTATACAATACGTATCTATCGAATATCGTAATCGGCTACATACTTTACTTTACTATCCTAATCTGATCGCGAATGTTGGTCACCCTACCAATCCTCAGCGGAACCAAACTGGGTGATAGCTAATTCAAGACACTTTATTACGGAACATTTTTTCTTCTTCAGAACTCGCGGCGCCAAAGATTTTAGTTCTACACTTAATTTAAATCACTAAGAAACTTTTCTGTTCAAGAAAATGTTCAGAAAAAGTAATGCGGTCGTTTTTCTTTACGATATTCATCAGTCTACTTTTCACACGCTTTTAGATAATATCCATCGCTTTGTTACTTGGGAGTTACTTCAATTGTTACTTTTAAAACCAGCAATGGATGTGATCAGTGGCGGCCTTAGGGGCGGGCGAACCGGGCACCCGCCCGGGGCCTCGCGCTTGCAGGGGGCCTCGCGCAACAAACCAAGCAAAAGAAAAAAACTAGTAATTTTTAATTAAAACTTTTGATATTGATTAATTAATTATGTCAAGTCAACATTTTTTCCATAGAAACTTCGTTGGGGTTTTACTCCACTATTTGACAAAGTACATCCAAAATTAAACATGGTATCGTTTTGTCTCATTATTAATTTTGTCTGTACGGAAGCAGATTTGTAAAATATGAAGCTATTAAAAAGTTACGAGCTTCTAAAGATTCATTATTTTGCTAATTTTAACACAACTTTAGGTGTAAATTAGAACCTAAAGAAGCATCAAATTTCCAAAACGAAGTCCGTACCGACACAGCAAAATCGAAGAATTTAATAAATTTAATTTGAAATTAATTGGTGCAGTGGTTTTTTCATAAAACCCCAACAGCCAAAGGCTTTTTCGTATTTTTTTACGCGCGCCTTTTACTCTGAATGATCGTGCGTCTCACTGAATAAGTTTTCCACTGTTTTCTCCACGGGGGGATGACCCTCGCGCACACATGAACAATATGGCTCGATTTCCGGTGAAATATCATGGTTTTTGACCATGCCTGCCAGTGAGTTCGAGCTCGCGACTAGCGGCGCCTTAACGAGTAGTTAGGCTACTCATTAACATAACAATCATAACGGCATAATTTTTTTTAATTACCCTCTCGGAGTTGGTTAATTTCGTAAATATTTATTCAGTACGAGTACAATAATTTTGTCACCTGAACGTACAGCTAGTTTAAATTAAATCCGGTAGTCCAGACTTGTTTATGATGTTGGCCCAATCGGTGACGTAGTGAGACCGAACCTAGGAGACGCAACGCATCTGCGAGGTCCTTTTCTTTGATGGAGGATGAAAATATCGCGCAGGTTTTGTGAATTTTTTTTAAGCCCGTTTATGGGTCACCGCGTGCGAGGCCTCTATTTTTTTGAAAATTGATGATCAGATCGCTTTGCAAGGCCCCTTTGCCTCTTTCTGTTCACAGTTAGTAATAAAAAGTAACCAAGTTATCATGCAGGGGCCTCGCGCGAGAAGCACAATTGCTAGACTTAAATATGATCGTCGGCGCCAACAGCTTTGGCTCTATCAATTCTCAGTTAGACATAGTAGTAGAAGTTAAATTATTACTGCTTTACTCAGTGGAAACAAAGTTGAGAATGCCGTTGTCAATTTTATTTTATTAAATCTCTAAGCGCGAGGTCCCGTCATGTGCAAGGTTAGCTAGGGTCCGCTAAGCCCCCCGCGCCTAGCTACGCCACTGGGCCTAATAAAAAATCAAAGTTTGAGACCTCAAACACCGAACGCTACTTTGTCAAAACATTAAAAAAAAACACGAAAATTTCGGTCTTTTTTGATAATTTTATGGCCGTAAAGGACTAGTTGTTGATAATAACTTCTCAGAACGGTTTCAAAGATGCCTTTTGCTACAATATGAGAACCGATTTATATCTGTAGACCCAGTTGTTTCAGAGTTGAGCTTTTCAAAATTTATATATTTTTCTATTTTTGCAAATTCTTGCAATATTTAAGACAATACTTGAGTAACTCTGGCTGTATCATCAAAAATAAGTGTGGAAGAGGCAAAGCATCAGAGTTGGGATGTCTTAGAACTTTGTGTCTGTTTTCGAAAAAATTAAAAAATGTTGGGAGGGTTTATCTCAGGGACTATTCGGTCTACTGAGGTATTTATATTCACTCTTCATCTCCATCAGCCTATAATGTTCCCACTGCTGGGACACAGGCTTCCTTTCTGTAAGAGGGGTCCATAAACCATCACGCGGGCCCCGTGCGGGTTGGTGATGTCACATGTATTAAAAATTTTGGTTTGAGGACGTGCCGGTTGCCTGACGATGTTTTCCTTCATCGTTTTTAGAGCAATGGTGATAAAATAAATGCACTAAGTAATCTGGGCTGGGTTCGATTCCGTGAACTACAACTCGTAAATCGGGTCGATTAATCGCTATCACCGCGAAACCGCTTGAGACGCACACACCTGCAGTTTGAAAATGGATTTCAAGGCAGTAGTGCGAGTTGTTGCTCTGATAATAAGAAATAGAAAAGAAGACGTCAACGCAAATTTCGAAAATATTGGATCCATCCACTTACTGGGCGTAGATCTGAGAAAGGTTTCTTTCAAATGAACTATCAAAACTTAAGAGACCATCCTTATAAATTCATATTCTGGTTCGTTTAAAACAAACTCCGACTCGGTGGAAGACATGGCTGGAATTGTGCGCCAATGCTCTGCTCTGCAAGACGGTCTACCGAAAAACAGCCCGCGGTTAACGCCAGTGCGTACGCGTCAACTAAGTTCTATTGATTAGTTTTGCCGCGGCTTTTATCCACGAGCATTTTGTAGCAAATCACGGTTTTAAACTCGGGAAAAAACCACGGTGTGGCAGCTTGTATTAGTTTTCTAGGGGCACAGAGAGACATGATATCAGATGCCTCTTCCAGATTTGTTGTAAAAAAACGTTGCCTTGAGACTACTACTACTACTACTTTTCAAAAGCGCTAACTCGGAAGCTTTTGGGTCTACAGAAACCATTTTAGTCTCATATTGTAGTAAATTTATTCTACTTCAAAAAAACGTTGTGCTTAAGTTTCATCAAAGTAGTATACTAGTTCTTTATGGTAATAATCGCCAAAAAGGCAAACAAAGTCTGCAAAAATCAGAACTACTCCATTTTACGCAAACACAGATGTTCAAAGTTCCTGTAGAATGTTTTTAAACTCAAATTACATTTATTTTATTGTATAACTTCAGCATTTATCTTCAAGCATGACAATCAAACCTACTTTCACACCACATACTTTTTATGAAGAGCAAGGGGCCTCGCAAAAAGGCTTGCCGCCCGGGGCCTCGCACTGGTTAAGGCCGCCTCTGGATGTGATATTCTGAACATTACTTAGAATAACATGAAACGGTAGCGTGTAAACGATAATGACAAATCTAGGAAGATTTATGATACAAATGTCGGAAGAGAATCGTTTTTCTTTTTAATTGTCTTGATGATAAACTTTTAGGCCAGCCATACATAAATTATGATCTGCTTGAAGCACACTGCTTTAGGGTGCCTGACTGCCACGGTGCCACCAGTATGTCGTACCAAAGTATGTCGCCGTTTCCACTGTCAAAATTCGAGAGTGAGGGTTCGTGGCGTTACAAGCAAGTAAAAACTAAACTTATGATATTTTGCCTATTATAAAGCCTGCTCTAAACTACTCGCGAAGTTGCTTCGATGAAGTACTCGTCGAAGTTGATCGAAGTCTCGTATGTGACTACACACTCGTGCAACTTCGCGAGCTCATTGAGTCCTTTGACTCGGTCGCAAAAACCGACAACAAATGGAAGTCGCCCGAAGCGAGCCGAAGTTGCACGAAGCGAAGCGAAGTGCCCTTCTACACCATCGTATTCGGTCAACTTCGACCAATTTGCCGTATCCTTGTCAATTTTGGAAATAAAAAGAAAGGGTATTTTTTTTATTTTGAAAATTTTATTGACGGACTAATAAGAGTTTATTTAAGTTAAAATACCCTAAAGTAGCAATAATTCCTATTAATACCTTGTAGTAAACGTTTCAGTATATTAGCTAGCGGGATCCACATAGCCGAGGCCCGAGAGATATCAGATCAAACGAGTCCCGTATACACTCCAGTGTTGACGAGCCGTGGACTATAATGTGCACTACAGATTAGTGATGGTAGACTGTTGATTTGTTTATCGATATCGATGAAATATGTCATAATATTGATCAATCAATGGATAGAATGAAGAACCAATAACTGCATGTAAAAACATTTATATGTGTAGATAAGACGCGCAGCTTTTAAATGTTTTCGAAACCTTTTTACTAACTAGCTTTTGCCAGCGGCTTGCCAACAAACAAACTTACTTTAGCATTTATAAGTGAAGTAAAAAGTGAAATAAAAAATTGAAATGAAATTAGTTACTATTCTTTAAAATATAAACGTCTTATCGAAAAAAAAATATATATCTGTTGAACGATTGTCTAAAAAATAACGGCTAAAGTCTAGACGATAATAACTGTTATAACAGGCAAAACAGAGACCACGTTTTGCTTAGGTAACACTAAGCAAGTGAAACAGGAGGTTTCTCGGTCACAAATCACTGGCAACATTACCTAATCTGTCGACAAAATTCTCCAACTAATCCCAACACTATTGTTTCGAACCCCTGTCCGCCGTATGCGCATTAAAATCGTTATTCAATTGTGGCACTCGTATTGTAGACCAATGACGGCACTTTAGTAGCTCTATTTGCTACGTTACAATGTCAAATGCGTGATTTATCGCTTTTCGATACCTCGCTTTGAATTTGGAACTGTCAAGGTTGGGAAAGTTTTCATCGATACTTTTGTGAATGATAGTGATGATCAACATGACAAAAATGCATATTCGAATAGGTGAACCATGATTAGTTATGGAAGGCTTGTTTATTTTATGGTATTATTTTATTACTACTGCGACACCATTTTGTGATCAGTTTCCTGTTGGCGATTCCTGAGTAAATCATCTAGAGAAAACTGGCATATCTATATCTGTGACATCTATGAATTCCAGCCCAAACTCTCTTTATAAGAGGTTTGTCAGAGACCATTATAATCTGATTATGGTAAGCCATCCCATAACACTAGTTTACAAAAAAAAAGTTTTTCTTTTACCCAAAGATAATTTATATTGGATATGTTTTCTACCCATCCCATTACTACAAAAAATAATGTGTCATTTTTTTATCACGTCAAATTTTTGAAATACCCACATTTAAACTTTTTAAGTTAACTTGTTCGCGGTGTCGCAGTTTAGTTTGTTTTAATTGCGTTTATGTATTATTTGAGCATTTTTATTTGTTTTAAAATGTCACCAAGATAGTGTAAATTAAACCCAAATAACTTTTGCTATGTTTGTGGCCAATATATTTTTCAAAAAATTAAGAGACCTCTCACTGAAGCCGTAACACGAGCGTATTTCCATTGCTTACAAATCTCGGTAAGAAACCTTGATAAAAATGGGTTCTTAGTGTAGTGTGGGGAAATTGCAGAAGTATTCGTATTATTTTATTTATATCGTAGTATTTTATTTATATTAAATATTAAACGGAGCTGCATAAAAAAAAAACCATTTGCGAATCTGCATACTAATGATATGAAGAGAACCCGCAAGTCATACTACTGACTGTTACTTCCGCTTCACTGAAACTACCGTTTTTAATAACAAAAACTGAAAGCACATAGGGACAATATCCTGATATTACATCACTTACAAACCACAAATAAGTAAGATGTCAAGGAATAAAAATTTTGATGGTTACTTAACCAATGTTGAAAAAGATGCTCAGTATTCCTTTGAAGGGGTAGTGAAAAATTTCCTGGGAATCAATAAATTTAAGAATTATGCAGAAATTATTTCTGAATTATTGAGGAATTACCAAAAAAAAATCAGTTTTTACATTCTTATCTGGATTTTGTCCCTGAGAACCTGGGAAGCGTGAGTGATGAGCATGGTGAACGTTTCACCGAGATTTAAAGGTTTCTGAGGAAAGATACAAAGGATTTTGGGATAAAATTGCTAGTTATCGGGTTCTGGGGTGCTATGACAGGAAACCTCCACGTGCGCCCGTGGACTGGAGTTCCCTCTCGGATACGTCTAGGGGGAAGACCAGTTTTTCGGGCCGGTGCACCCTGGGATGCGGGCAAAAACTCTTCCTTGGGCACTGTGTGCCCAAGTGGTCTCTTTGCCCGTATGCAAATAGCCTGTCGTGTGGATGCTCCAACGCGTGTCCCTCTGATCAGCAGAGGGCACAGCGGCGGAGCGGGCTTGCGGACGGTGAGTGATGGGTAGCTCGCCGTCCGACCAAGGACCAAGCCCGGGTCGGTGGCGCGTCGTGTTTCGCGCCAAATGCCTGCTGGGGTCGCGGGTTTTTTCTTAACCCAGGTTACCGTGGCCCCGGAACATAAAGGGCATAGGAAGGAACACGGGTGGATTTTAGTCAGTAAGAGTCTGACAGTCCCTTCCGCCCCACTCAGGGCGGAAGGACTCATTTGATGATTTTACCACCTAAAAAAAAAAAAAAAAAAAAGTTATGGGGTTCTGCTGGTCCTTAATAAGAGATATTGATACTAATCAGTATGAAAGAAAGGAGTAAAGCAAGCCATTTTTAATTGTTTTGAGATAACTGTATTATAATGATAGATAATAAAAATAATGAATATTTCCAAAATTTGTCGTCCTAATTTTTTTTCAACTTCAGTTTTTACGTAAGGGTTTATAACTCTACCGATACATATCAGTTTCATCTTTGGGTAAAAAACCTTGTAAACTAGTGTAATTTAAACAAAATGAAATTGTATCTATATATGAAAACTAGTAGGTAACTAGGTAGGTAAGTAGGTACAGTCACGAGCAATAGTATGTATACACTAAGCAGTATTCAAAAGCGATTTTCGGCTACCATATTGATTAATTAAACTTTTGCCTTTTCATTAGCTGTAAAACCGTATGGGACTCATTTAGAAGACGTACTATTACGAAATAGGTCTTATTTCAAAGAGGAAACCAATATTTCACGAAGAAATTGCGTTTGAATTTTGTTAAGTGTGTAGGTACATGTTATTGCTCGTGACTGTACACTACTTAGTTTCCAAACTTAATTAAACCCAATTACTAGATTTCTCTTTTAAACGAGAATCAAGTAAGGCCAACTCTTTATACCCGCAATAAAATATTAATTAGATCCCAATTTTTTTACTATCCAAAAACAAAGAAACCATACCTTGAAAAAAAAACTCCCATTGAACAAAAATTACATGCCAATAAAAAAACTTTTTCAAAAAAAAATGCAACCGACTTCAAAACAACCACAAAAAAAGTTCAAAATAACCTACAAAAAAACTTTTCTTTCGAAAGTCGGTGACTTTATTTTATATTTCATTGACTTTGTGTCACCGACTTTCTAAAGAAAAGTTTTTTTGTAGGTTATTTTGAACTTTTTTTGTGGTTGTTTTGAAGTCGGTTGCATTTTTTTTTGAAAAAGTTTTTTATTTTATCCTTTTTAGTTTCACTATTCAACCCAAATTATTGTCAAATACATAATTTTCTTACATGTGCACTAAAATGTTGTAATCCGTAGCACCGGTAATAACAAAACAACGCCCATGGATGTATGTACACAATGAGCTAAAAATATTTACTACTGCACCAAACTAAATGAAAATTTTATGGGATCAAATGGCAGATAAACTGTATCGAACAAAAAAAGAATCATCGAAATCGGACCAGAAACCTCGGAGTAATCGGTGTAGACAAAGTTGAAAACTTTTTAGGTTTTTGTTGATTTTTCAAAAAGTACTAGTCCGATTTCGATAAAATTTTAATGGGACCATTTCGGAAGTATACCCTATCCAACAAAAAAAGAATTTTTCAAATCGGTTGTGAAACGACGGAGTTATGCCCGAACAAACATAAAAAAAAAAAAAAAAAAAAAAATACAAACATCCGAATTGAGAACCTCCTCCTTTTGGAAGTCGGTTAAAAACGCCAACAATTAGAACTAGACGGCGTTCATTCACAAAACTAATTATAAACAAACAAACAGACATAACTAACGAACCGAACAATAATGTGGTAAATAATATTTACAAAAGAACGAACATGCTGTGCCGACCGGTTAGCGATCATTAGCAGTTGAATAATTAGTATTGTTTAAACCGAGAGGTGTGAAGAATTGAACAGTATTTTGACTTTGTAGTTTAGAACTATGAATTGACTGAAACTAGAGCAAAAAAATACTAAGCAATTTTTATAGTCGTATTTATTTATTTTTAGAAACACATTAAATTAATAGCTTTTTTTTTCTTGATAAAATGTTTTCACAAACAACTGGAAGTTTATCGAATAAAATTTTCGATTTATTCCATTAATTTTTTTTTATACTTATGGCTCCATAAATATAAAAAAAATACTCCTTCCTATTATTTGACAGTTTTCAAAATCAGGCGTTTAAGTTAAGCAACTAATTTTTACAAATGAATTTTATTTTGCAAATTCAAAATAATTTCTTCAAAATAAGATCAGCACTTTTTGAAAGTCAAATTTCAATCCCCCAAAACGTGCGCCCTACAGAACTTCGTGGTCTTATTTTCCTGAAACTTGACAATATCTCACGAATCAAACTTTTACTTTCAAAATGTTTAAAATAAATTGTGGATCAATGAAAAGTTGCGTGATTTTGAAGCCAGCATCTGCTGTCCATCCCCTTAACATAAAGCTCCTTTACGTAACAAATCGAAAATGCACCGGATCTCAAAATAATTGCATAAAAACTTTCAGTACTTACGTAACACCAACAGGGGAACAAATCGGTTTAATTACCGCACTACCGTTTGATGATACACCCTTCAGAAAACTTCAGCATTTCAGCGGCAAACACAACATGCGATTACCAGCCCTATATACTGGTACAAAGGGTGAACATTGCGTGGCTGGATTGATCATTATGGGGGGATATGTATGGTGTGTTGTACAAAATCCTTTTGTTCCCGGCTTCTTTGATTCGGTATGTGGAAGACTTTGATTTGACGTATGTGTTCTCTTTTGTAAACAAGGTGTTTGTTTGGTTTCCAATGTTCTTTGTATTTATAATTTATGGGTTTCGAAATGGCGATAAAATTCATTCTTGTTGGGAATTGGGGTTAAATTATGGGTGAATTACATGGAAGAGTGCAATATTTCTGTTTTTCTCTTATTATTTTACTAGCTTTTTGTTAATGACTTCACTTGCCCATCCACCATTTACAAATTCCAATTCATACATCAATAATGTTATGTTATTAAAATCATTTACCTTACCTAACTATCAATGCACTTCAATCACAAGATCGATTATTACAATGAGTTGGTAAATAGATAGAAGGGATCCAGACGAAGCATTTTAAATTTTAATTTAATTCTACCTCTATTCTACTAAAACTTTTAATTTTGTACATTTTTCATCGACATGCTTAAGGACTATACAAACCTTTCTACATGCTTTCATTTTGGCTAGAGAGGCTAGACTAGAGAGGCACCTCATTACAGCTTTGGTGAAAGAATGTTTTCACAACGTTTTTTGTCCATTGCTGCCTTTAATTTACTCAAAAGTATTATTAACTGACTTAAATGACCGGGTTAAGCCGCGCTTGTCGATGTTGGTCTGTGGATGGGTGAACATCTGTCATAGCGAGTTTCCTCCGTGCCTCGGAAAGCACGTAAAGTCGTTGGTCCCGGCTGTCATTTGTAGATCTTTGACAGTCTTTACTGTTAGTCAGAAGCTCTAAAGTTTGACATACCATGGGGTATCGTATTAACCCAGTTACTGGATTATGGAGGTCCGACAGGCAGTCGGTCCATTTAAAATACTGATATTCAGCTGATTCTGGTTTGATTGGAAACCGACCATAAAATAGTTGGGAAATGGGTAGGCAGATGATGCAGCAGTATTTGTTTGATCAAGTGAATTCATTGTCCAATTTATTCAAACTTACATGCAGCTTGCATGCAATTTCTTGCATCGTCTAAATGAGGCTTAAAGGATAGCGTGACGACAACCTTACAGACTTATAAATCTTCAAGCATTTTACAACTTATCCAACTGTCAAAACTATTTCTCTTACAAACAGGTACAACCACCCTTCAAAACTACTTGACATCTCGACCCTTGACGGCAGCAACTCAACTTCAACTTTAAACCTATGAAAATAAATACCAATATTCTTTGACAGAGATATAAATTCTAAGGCAAAGTATCTATGAAAGTGTTGTACAGCAAGTTAACAACTCATAAACCCGTTGACAGTAGCTGTCAATACGTTAACGGCAATTAAACGCTAGGTAACAATTTTACTATTCGAGCCATGTCTAGCTGTCAATGTGGGGTTAGATAGTATTAAATTATTTATGTTATGCATATTTTGATATTGAGCATCGTAAATTTTTTATTATTAGATAGATAAATATAAAGATTGTTGTTGTGGCTCAGTGGTATCAGGGCTTCGAATCCAGCCAAGCGTGCATTACTTTTTGTAATTTATTTCATCACCACTGCTCTCAAAATGATAAAAGAAAACATCATGAAGAATCAGGCATGACCTAGCGCCAAAAATTCGAAGACATGTTACATCTTACATATACGAACCCCCACTAAATAGATTATGTTCTTGATGAGACTGGTTGTCAGACTTTTGAGCTTCTGACTAAGCCCCGTCGTAACCAACGCGACACACCTTACGACTTTGGTGCCCAAGTCACTACAATACAAATCCATAGAGATCCATACACAGGAACGCGTCAATGGATTCCAAAGTCATAAAGTGCAGACCAGACAAAAGAGACAAAAGACGAGGACGCGTTGCAGACAAGCGCAGATGTTATGTGCGTTGCGTCCGCGACGCGTCTCTTCTGTATGTTTTGCGTCGCGACACTTCTATTCATTTTGTATGAAAGGGACGCTGAAGCCCCTACTCTACTGTCTACGTCTTACGTCTTTTCTGTGGGGCCAATGAATAAGGTATCAGAGACTTGCGTCGTCTTGTGTACGTAACAGTAACGTCTGTCTAAGATCTACAAATGACAGCCGAGACCAACGTCGTAATAGCCGGCAACGGCTTTTCTCGTTAATGTGGCCCTAGTATCAGACAAAGTCTAGTAAACATCGTTAAAACACGTTTACAACTCCACAATTCAAAGGCTGGGCTGTCAACAAGGAGTGCGATAGTCATAGATAGTAGAATAATTAGTAATATCACTACAACCAATTAATTTCCTCCCACGCCGCTGTAATCAACATCAAACATCTCAATTTCAATACGTGTGGGTTTGTAGTGATGGGAAAGCCGGGAATTGTGGAACAATACACTGTCTTATCTAAGTTATATTAAAAAGTAAACCAAGTTTGTGATGTTGCCATGGGTGGCTATTTTTGAAGTGAAAACTTCTTTAGCGGCGTTGTACACTTTTTCTGTAATGGGTAAAAAATTTAAAACTCGCGTCAGGGTCACGTGACCAAAACTCGCGTCAGGGTCACGTGACCCTGATCGAAAATGAGTAAGACGTCATTCAAATTAAAAATAAAACATAGTAACAAAAAAGTTTTCACTTCTACCGGCACTCCTGGAGTGCAACCTTTTTTTTTATGTCACAAAGTCAAATCATTTATTCCAACTAGGCCATCAAAGAGGCACTTTTGAACGTCGCGGTCGATTATTAAATTTAAAGGAAATACGAAGGGATGGGATTGATTCTACTCCCATTCACTAAGGTAGGTTGTATGGAGAAGAATGGGCAAGAAAATCCATACTTACTCTTTTTCGAAAATGTTTCACAATGTTTTGAAATTACAATTAAAAAAAAAGTAAATAAATGTGAAAGCGGTGTACTCAAGTCATGATGCCACATGAAAACTATTGACCGAATTTGGATAAAATTTCACAGATAACCTAAACTAAGACATTGAATATCAGAACCTCCGCCGAACAGACGCTTAATAAACGAGATATTTTTAAATGCATTACAAAACCTTCTTTTTTTGAAGTCGAGTCGTTAAAAATAAACTTTGCTTTCGATTTTCAACTTAGAATTGTCAACTTACAATTTCACACAATTACACTTTTAGCTAATACACTCAAGAAGCTAATTCCCGGGGTATCCCGCGAAAACCATTCGCGCACAACACTAGTAGTTCCATTGGCTGCAGAACTAGAATACAGGCGATATTATCTAAGTTGAATTTATTCACTGCATATTGGAGTGCAGAGTTAATTGCTATGTATCGCTCTGTGAAAGCCTGCTCGGTTCGTATTGGGACTGGGATCGTAGGACCAATTTTGTCGATACATAAAACATAATCTAAATTAAAAAAAAAACCATAAGGTTTTAATGTTGCCTCCTTCTACGAAGCAGTAATGCTCGAAAAGGAGGAGGCGGTACGCGTGAAGGAGAACGTCCTCCCTCCTTCTGTCCGCCCGCGTAATGGGTCGATTACACCTAACGAGTACAGTGGTGAGTCAGTAAATAAGCTCTCGGCCAGCCGGCCTTTGTTTACTAGGCCGAGTAGCCACTCGGCCTAGTAAACAAATTGGGATTCTAGTGACCCTCTCGCCTCTCTTCTCGACCGAGTACTCGGCCGAGAACTCGTTAAAGTGTTTATACCAACCGAGCACTCGGCCGAGGACACTGACTCGCCGCTGTACTCGTTAGGTGTAATCGACCCTTTACCCCGAAACATACAGGGCTATTGAAGGACACCGTGGATTTTAGTCAGTACAAGTCTGACAGTCCCTCCCGCGCTGCCCGGGGTGGGTGGACTCATTTCAAAAAAAGTTCCAGTGTTAATTATTGGGGTGTATAAATCTTAAAATTACCCACACTGGATGGAGCAGAAGGTGCTGTCAGACTTTTACTGACCCAAACACTGCTCCTTCACGTGTTCTTTGCGTCCCAGAACTCGGTACCTTGCTTAGAGAAACCTGCGACCCAAGTTTAAATGGTTGATGGTTGATGAACATGCAAACGCAAGTTAGGTACATTTAATGTGCTTCATTTCATTAACTAAGGACACGAGGAGAATTAATCAGGAGTAAAACAATAAAATTATTTATTTATTAAAACTTCATACACAGAATACATAGGCGGACTTAATGCCTTAGGCATTTTCTACCAGTCTACCTTAGGGTGATGTAGAGAAAAAAAAAAGGTTGCACTCCAGGAGTGCCGGTAGAAGTGAAAACTTTTTTGTTACTATGTTTTATTTTTAATTTGAATGACGTCTTACTCATTTTCGATCAGGGTCACGTGACCCTGACGCGAGTTTTGGTCACGTGACCCTGACGCGAGTTTTAAATTTTTTACCCATTACAGAAAAAGTGTACAACGCCGCTAAAGAAGTTTTCACTTCAAAAAATACAGTAAGTGCAAGTGCAAGAAAACTTATTATGAAAATATACAAATATTATAATAAATACATACATACAACAAAATATATTATAAATCAAATAGAAATAAAAATACATGAAGGGAAAATTCCAACAACAAAGTAATTAGTCGAATCTACCAACTTCTTGAGAAGATGTTCGCGCACTTTACAACACTTTACTACACTTTACTACCTTAAAAGTGAAAATTACCTCCTTATTCAACCATGAGTAAAAAAATCATAACCATAAAAGCAAAACACATGGTGATTTCCAAGTTAACCACCAAATAGTTGAATACCCGGAAAATTACTAAACCCGTCCACACAAAATAAATCAACATCAAACTCGTAAAAATAACAGTGAAAATCCAAAATCCTACTAATGACTAGGCACCTAATTAGCTGGCCAGCTACAAGAATTCGCTCGCACGAACCCGTGACAATCTTACCACGTCGTCTGCCATAGACCACCGAACGACCACGAAGACTAGTTCTAGAGATGGCAGTAATTGGTAAAGCCAAAAGTGCGTTGAATGCACATCTAGAGTCATAGACCGTCTTCAAAGATGTCAGTTGTTATACGCCATTTTGGACATCATCATCTGCCTAGCCTTTTCCCAACTATATTGGGGTAGGTTTCCAGTCGAACCAGTTGCAGCTGAATATCAGTATTTTACGTAGAGCGATTGCCTATCGGACCACAACCCAGTAATTGGGTAATACGATACTCCATGGTTAGACTGGTTGTCAGACTTTAGAGCTTCTGACTAACAGTAACGACTGTCGAAGATGACAGCCGGGCAAATGACAGCCGGGACCAATGGTTTTACGTGCTTTCCGAGGCATAGAGGAAACTCGCTATGACAGAAGATCTACAAATGGCAGTCTGGACCAACGGCTTTACGTGAAACTCGCTTTGACAGATGGTCACCCATCCACAGACCAACCTCGGCAAGCGCGGCTTAACCCGGAAGATCGACCTGTGCGGCTGTAATTATTTAGCCACGAGCTCCTCATAAGCCATTTTAGACAAAGCTCATTAATAAAAAGGTATCATTGAGAATCGATATGACGAAGAAGATGAAGATAAAAAAATATCGCAGCACGAACACAACAAACGATAATAACACTTCTGGGTCTGATATGGACCTGTTAGATCTTCATCAGTTCAGTCTTAACGACTGGTCAGAAGATAGAAATTCAGTAAGGTCATACGATAAGCTTTATGTTTACTCATTCAGGCAGTCAGGCTACTCATACCGGCAGTAGATCAAAACATTGTTTAGAAAAACTAAGCAGACGCTAATGACAGTAATTGTTAACCCACTTGGATTGTATGGGGTATGTTGACAATGCCGGTTCTACAAGCAGCTAATGGTAGCCATACACCATAATGCCTATTTGTCAATTCGGCATAAAACTGCCAATTTGCTCAAATAGAATTGAACGTGTATGGGGGTGGAATGCCAATTTGATGGCATGACATGCCAATTTTGATAGGTCATCAAATCGTTTTTGACACAACGTAAAATCGGCAGCAGTGATGCCATCTTAGCAACTTCATAGATAGTTAGCTAATTTTATAAAGGTGCTAGAAAAAAAGCTAAAAAGTGTAACTTGTGGCTAAACTTTTTAGCTACTTTTCTAACACCATTTCAATTCATCATGACATTGAGACTTTCAAAATTAGTCAAGTAGTGTCCCGAGTCAAAAGACAAGATAATGCAACAGTGGCTCATTCTACATATAAATAAGTGGCATTCTGAAGAAATAGTTTAGTTTCGGGTGGAAATAAAAAAAGAAATGAAATTCTTCCGGTGGCAAAATATATTTAAATATACAAGATACCCTGAATATGAATTTTCAATCTTAAGTAAACTGGGAAAGTAAAGCAGACTCTGTAGAGTAAAATACTGCAAAATCTCTGTAACAAATACAGGGATTATTGTCAGCCGACATCACTGAGAAGTCACTAAAATCCGACCACTCATGACTTTCGGAAATTTCTAGGTACTAATTTTTTAATGCATTTGATGTAATGAAATAGACACTAGCGCCATGTCTAAAGGTCAAGGAGTGGTGGCCAGGGCTGGGGTGCGTTTAAATCTTCCGGCGGTATTTCGCCGGAAAAAATTAAACTAGCGAAGGTTCGCTGAACGGAGTCATAAGTTTCTGTCAATGTTAGTTGTCAAATTCAATTGACAGCTCAGTTTATTGAACAAATAATCAATTTGCCGGTTTAATACAAATCCATAATCCACAAAAAAAAAAAAGGTTGCACTCCAGGAGTGCCGGTAGAAGTGAAAACTTTTTTGTTACTATGTTTTATTTTTAATTTGAATGACGTCTTACTCATTTTCGATCAGGGTCACGTGACCCTGACGCGAGTTTTGGTCACGTGACCCTGACGCGAGTTTTAAATTTTTTACCCATTACAGAAAAAGTGTACAACGCCGCTAAAGAAGTTTTCACTTCAATAATATTTACTCTCTAAAATAAAAATAATATTCGTTTTTACTGCGGATATCGAGCAAAACAACAAAACGTAATGTCAGTCTGACAGCAGGATAAAATATTGCGAGGTAAAAAGGTCGCAATATTTTATCAGTAAATTCCATTTAGTAAAAACTTATCCCAGCGAATGACCGTAAACGGGGCAGATTAAATTTTAGTTAGCTTCATTTTTCACGTCGCGGTGTACTTAAACGGGGTGTTTGACATTTAGGCAGTATAAATTTAAACTGGATAAAGGATATAAACGCAGCCCAGAGTCCTGCATATGGGATCATTCTGAAACTCGACTTTTTGACAAATATTTATTTTTATTTAAAAATAACCAGTACTAATCCAAATTCAGTGACTAAATAAGAAAATAATTGTACAAAAACGTTAATAATATATAATAGAATTGACTAAAAAAAAAAAACAAATATTCTCCGCATTTCATTTTACATTTAATTTACTAGACAAACGTTTTCGAACGCACCACGTCTAGCATGCGTACCTATCTAGTCTGTGATGCGTACGCAATATAAGACAGTGTTCCCACTTTATAAATATTTTCCCTTTATTTAGGGTAGGGGGGTCCTTTCAAATGTTGGTCATTATTTAAGCGAAAAAATTGTAAAATAAATAAATATATGAAGGTCTTTATGAAATTAACTACCCAAAAACCAACCTTCATGCTTTGTGCTCGTGTAACCCTCTAGGAGGCTAATAGC
This sequence comes from Agrotis segetum, assembly GCA_036375495.1. NCBI lineage: Eukaryota > Metazoa > Arthropoda > Insecta > Lepidoptera > Noctuidae > Agrotis > Agrotis segetum. The sequence goes on along the minus strand of JAQSVV010000677.1, from coordinate 1,326,587 downwards.
TAAATAATAAAAAGCAACACTTCTCTGCATTATTATAATTTTTATTTTCGACTTCAATTAAAAAAAAGGCAAAATTTTTCAATGTCAAAATAATCGTGTATTGAAAAGGTGATAATAAAAAAAACTTTTTCAAGAAAAATGTAACCGCCTTCTAAAACAACCACAAAAAATTGTAAAATAATCTACAAAATAACTTTTCTTTCGGTTGTCGGTGCCTTTGTTTTTTTTTTCTTTTCATTGTCTTTTAGCCACCGACTTCCGAATGAAAAGTAATTTTGTAGATTGTGGTTGTTTTTGAAGGCGGTTACAGTTTTTTGAAAAAAAAAATTTTTAACTCTTTTTAGTTTAAATATTCAACCCGAATTCTTGTCAAGAACATCATTCTCTTACTTGTGCACTAGAATTTTGTAATCCTTCGCACCGGTAATTACATCGCTCATGTACACAATAAGCTAATAAAATTCCATATCTCAAAAATTACTGACCGATTTCTACCGATTCTGATGAAACTTGCAGTGTTCCCTAAGTTAAATGATACCTCGCACACCAAAAAAAAGCATTACTTAAATCGGACTCAAATTCCGGAGATATGCGAACACAAACTAAATCAATCGATGCCTACTCCTTACTGTTAAGGAGTTGTACCTTCCATCATCAGCTCATCCACCTGAAATGATGATTATCAGATGCAAATACTCGAACAGCTTTAGAAAATATATATAATTGGTACTATCTGCCTATAAAATTTGAAGGAACCCTCGCTTTCCCTGGGATCCTATCACCAGAACCTGACCTGAGATTTTTTTTCCAAATCAGTCCAGGCGTCTTCGAGAAATCGGGGAACATACATAAAAATAAAAAATATTCCGAACTGAGAACCTCCTCCTTTTTTTGAAGTAGGTTAAAAAAAGGTGTCGGAACAGGTAGGTAAGTTAAAACTAAGTATTTATTATACTTACGGGTAAGCCCCGACTCAAACGAGCGTTTTCTTTTGCTGGCACTTTAAAAGCGCTGACGTGTGAACAGATTTTGACTGGCCTGTTGGTCTAGTAGTTAGTGACCCTGACTGCTATGCCGGGGGTCGTGGGTTCGATTCCCACTCAGGACAAATCTTTGTGTGATGAGCATGATCATTTGTTCTGTGTCTGGGTGTAATTTATCTATAGTAAGTATGTATTTAAAAATATATAAGTATGTTTTCAGTTTTCTAGTACCCATAACACAAGCCCTGCTTAGCTTGGGACTAAATGGCGTTGTGTGATAGTTGTGGAATATTATTATTATTATACAAGGGAATGCATTTGTTCTATATCGGCGGTTTTTTAACGCCAGCAGAAAAAAAAAAATTCGCGCGAATGGCGTCTTAAAAAGTCTAGGTAGGATTAAAAAAACCAGCAACTGCCTGCGGCACTATTACTACGATTAATGAGTAGTCATTATGACTTTTTTTTCAGATGGGTCTACGAACCAATATCATCAAAATAGTTCAGCGGTTTAGGCGTGAAAGCATAACGAACAAGTGCATTTATACTACACGAATAAGTTAGGATAAAATTGTAAAATCATTTTATTTTTAATTTTAATACCGTTTTAGTAATATTAAAATACGGGCAAAACTGAAATCAGAGGCTGACAATATGGTTACTATGACAACGAATATTCAAATAAAACAATCGATGTGTATCTAAGTAACAAACATCAAACAAAAATACGTTAGGAAATTCAATAAATTAAATTTTGTGGTTCGTTTCAATAAAATCGAGAAGCGTTTAAAATACCTACCTACCTAAGGGAGATCATCATCATCATCGACGACTTTGCTCTGGAAAAATTATATGGAAAACGCGTGGTCCAATTCTGACCCGACTCAATTTAGATTGCCATCGACATGCTAAGAGGATCAGCACAAAATAATCGCAGAACCTGCCATTCTTCAGACATGAATAAGGTGGAAGATAAAACCAGCTGACACAGTGATATACCTAGTGTGAAACCGCTAGGTATTGTACGAGTATGATCAAAATGTTTCCTAATTATTTCATGCAAACAATTTGATACAGAAAGTTGAGAGCCATTGGATCAATGTGTAATTCTTTATCATGGATTTAGGTACTTCGATTAACAAAAAATGTACAATGGATTTACATCTCAGTGAAGTGAAATATCATATTCCTTATTGTTGTTAGTAATAGTTATTTAGTGATTGTGTTTAAATTACAATAATTGTATTTTTCCTATGCTGTTATAACTTACAGAATGTTAATAATATAGGTAAAAGTAAAGTAAGTAAAGTAAAACCAACGACTTTCATTTTGATATGATTTTAATTAAAGCATTTCAAGCAAAGCTAAGCAGCTCTGCCAGAGCAAATATATAAAATATAATTATTTTTGCATGATTTTACTAAAAAGGTGAGTACTGACATAATGAGTAGAGAAAAATAGAAGATTTGATGAATTAGAATAAGGGCAAGAGAACGATGAGACGACGAATCATAAGATTTGTAAATAAAATATAACTATTAATATTTCCCTAAGTATTTATTTTAATAATAAAAGGTTAGAACACTATATATACCTATAATATTAGGTAAACTACCACATATTTTATCATATAATTCAGTGTGTTTTTCTTGCATGATTCACAGAGCAGCAGCGAAATTGAGAATAGGCAATCCTTGCTCTCAGTAGAGTTACTGTCCAAAGATAAAATAATCTGTAAACATGAAGAAATTACCATTAAATTAACCCATTTTTCTAGTGTAAAAAACTTGTAACTAAAATGATACAGCGAAGATGCTGGCTCAGTGATGGCCCTTGCTTGTGAATATTGTAGTTCAGTTAATTTATATTAGTGTGACAGATTCGGACAAAAGTGCACACTATATAGGTATGTTTTTAATCTACCAGTACCTATTAAGGGGTAGAAATGGGTTGTGAGACAGTTTAAACCAATAAACGTAATCAAATTGTTGATTACATTATATGAATTTGTTAGTGATGGTTTTGCATTTAATAGTTGATGTACGTATGTATCATCACATCCTGCATAAACTTATTATAGTAGTAGTAGGTATGGTTAATAATCTTTGGTCATTCCTACCTTATAACTATAGCAAGTCCAAGCTGATAACAGACTGTAGTAGTTTGCTTCTTGGCATACATAAAGTTGGTGGTTTTCTGTTAGTAGAAATCCTGTTTTAAATTCAGTTTTGCACAGATTCAACACATTGAAAGTACTTGGTTGCGTTTATAAAATAATTCGTGCTAAGGGTAAAGGTGTTAAAAAATGAACCGCAGGCATTTCGTGGGCGTACTCGGTATCAAAAACGAAGTCGATTCCAATTTTTTTATTATTCCACCGGAAGAATTTCATTTTTTTTACTTCAACCCAAAACTGAACTATTGCTTCAGAATTCCACTTATTTATTTATGTAGAATTAGCCACTGTTGCGTTATGAGTAGGCATCACTGATGCAGATTTGACGTTGTGTCAAATCAATCTTTACGATAGGCAGTGTGGTGTATGGTGTCTATGGACGAAATGCCGATTTGAAACAATTGCAAGCGTCACATCTATCGTTCACATAGGCAGGATGGTGTATGCCTACTATAAGGAAGGGATCCATGCTCTATGTTGCATTATGCCAATTAGTTGCTGAGGCAAGGATAAAAAGACCCGAAAGATGGTATCGAAGAACCGGCGCCGGCGTCGAAGATGTCGCGCTCAAAACATTGTGAGAATGTGTGCTTTGGTAGAATTTTGTTTGGAAATAAATGGGGTTGGGATTTAAAATATTGATTGAGAAGTTACTCGAATAAACTTCTTTGAGAGACTTGACAAATGACAATCTAAAGTATGTGGTACTTGTAGACGTACAGGTCTTAAAATTCTCATTAGACTGTTTTCTTATGGTCGTCTGGTACATTTTAGAATTTCCAGTAGCTATTATTTCTGAATGAATTCAACATTTTACCTAGGCTTTGATCCAGCTATATTGGTTTCCATGTAAAAATTTTGTTCTTCAATGCTACATACTTGCAAATTCTGGACATAGGTACTGTCTGAAATAAATAGTGTTTTGATTTGTTAACTTGTCTTCTTGCTATTCATTACTATTACAATCGATATTTATTTAGGCATGTTGTTAACCCTTTCCCTTGCCATTAGGCCATCAAACACCATCATCTACAAACCGTATACGAACACCTACTTATCCAGGAAGTCCCAAAATTTCATTCACTTCAGTTTCAGAATGAAATCGAATTAAAATTTTATGGGCTAAATGCGTGTGTCAATCGTCGTAAATGCTTGACACTTTATGCTTCTACACTGCGCTAATAAATTATGTCCAACGAAGCTACAATTTTTAGGCATGTTTTTAGATTTTATGATGACATTAAAGTAGTTTTCCTACTGAAAATAACTCAGTAAACTTAGCGATGATGTCTTTGATAGCATTTATTTTATACAGTAGCCTACTGATATAAAAACGCTTGAAAATAATGCTTGGAGGGCTTTCTGGATTTTGGTCAAACAGTGGGATATTAATGACTAAAAATCAAAAACAATACATAAACGGTTCTTTTTTACGAAAACTTGTAACAGTAAGAATTTCCTCAGTAAAAATATATCATTGACGGACAAGTTGTAGAATATAGAAAAAGACTGAAAAAGAATGCACAGAGAGCAAAGCCGACAGGTAGATAGATAGATAGATAGAATACACTTTATTGTACACCAAAATTGTTACAAAAACTGTTTTATAATATTTCTAATTCTATGGTTACAACGGCTTATGTAATAATACATAATGGATAAAACAAATATGATTTAAGATTGCGTTATTACGTGAACACAGGCGCAACGGAATCGCAATCACCCTGTATAATCAGGATCTCGGAAACGGCTAGAAAGATTTTCATGAAAGTTGCAGATTAGGGGTTTTTCGGCTCAAGGAATCGATTTATCAAGGTCCCAAGTTCGAGAAAAGCTCGGTTCCCAAGATATAGACATTTTAAAAACGGTCAACCAGATATTGGAAATAATAACGCCAAGTATTATCGATATAGACACAAGACCAGACCCAAGTAGAAAGCACCAAGAGGTTGATAAAAGGATTCATTTAATTGCCATACACGATTGTGCGGCTAAGATTTATTGAGAATACATTATGTTAATATTTATTATTGTATCGCTATTTCAATTAACTTTACATCTGGATTGTTCAGTTATTTACAAGTCTGTTTTGAGAATTACTATGTTGTTAACTTGTTCGATATTAATAGAATTATTTTCCTGGGAATTTTTTAAACCATTTATGGGTGGATCGGTAACTTATTTTGTTGTAGAGGTTAACTACAAATTAGACTAGCTTCTGCCCGTTGATTCGTCTGTCTGTGGAATTAAGAAAAAAACCCATGTAACTGCTTTTATGAAGAAGGGAGATGGAGTCAATGGGAGGGACAAGCGAGTATACCTTGTCACTCTTGCTAATCTGAGAGGGATCTTAGGGATAAAAATAATCCAATTCCATAATCTAGGTGTTTTTATTACAAGTAATAACAATATTTTCTATATGAAGTATCATTTTAAATTAACTTTAAAATTAGTTTCATGTCCGAATGGTAGAGGCGCTTTTTCGCTTTCCACACAATTTACGCCGTAATACTTCGAATGAACGGCCAAATACGTAAAATTTGTGCTAGAGCCTTAAAAATAGTACATATTTGATGCTCTAGCGTCTAGCATACTCATACATAACCGATAACTGTAAGTTACAAGTTTTAAAACAATGACTTACATGAATTATTTAGACGGAATCGAACTCTGACCTTTGTTGTTTTAGCTTTGTGCATGTAGTTTTATTTTGACAGTCAGAAAAACATGCACCTCTTCCGGAATAGCTAGGAGAACCGCTATGTTAGAATTGTATATTAACAGGTGATGATGAATTTTGTCCTAAGATAAGTTTTTCAAAATCCATAATATTGACATGTGTGAATGTGAAGTTTAGCAATGTATTGTAAAAAGTTTGGGAAGTGAAGCGGTTAGGTCTACAGTAACTTAAATATAATTTTGGATTTTTAATTATTACGAAAGAATATTTTATTAAAGACTTCATTGGTCACATTTATTTTAATATTTGTATAAAATAAAAAACTTTTACTATAATTCTCCAAAACAAATACGAATCAACAGGACAGTACCTACCTACAATAGAATTTGTGAGCGAAAAATGTAAGGACTGGTTTTTTTGTTTTTATTAAAAATATCTTTATTGTTTAACAGTAAGTAATTGTTTAGTTAAATAAAATCGGCCGATTAATTAAGAGTTAGATCGAACTCTACTCAAGTCAAAAAACACGTTCTAACAACTTCAGTTATATCAATGTTTCGGTTACTGATTCCAAAGTTCATGTAACTCGCCGATCATTAATAATGCAACGGATGTGAAACAATTGTTCCATTAAGCCATGGGGATGTTCATTTGTCTAACTAATCAATATCAATAAGTAATAAAACTGGCCATGAGCGATTCAGATTCGCACACGAAGGGTTCCGTACCATTATCTAAAATAATGGCAAAAAATCATTTCTGTCGTATCGGAGCCAGGCTTAAATATTTATTGTTTTATTTAATTTTTACTATTTATTTTTAAAGTTATTATATAACAAAGTATTCTCTGATTATTTCAAGAGTCCACCTTTTGACGTTATCAATATCGTGCAAAAAATCATGTCGTCTATTTTTTTTTGTTTTAAAAAAATTTGGGTCTTTCTCAGAATTGAAAACAGGATACAAAATCGTTTGAAATACAGTATGAGTGAAAATTTCAACTGTCTAACTATCACGGTTTATGAGATAGAGCCTGGTGACAGACGAACAGGGGAGTCTTACTAATAAGGTGCCATTTTACTATTTGAGTACGGAACCCTAAAAATCAAACTGTCCGTCTGTCATGGCCGTTGGATCAAAACAAAAGTTCAGACGTTCTGTATTGAAATTGTAGGAATATGAAGCCCTAGCACGAGTTTTGAGTTTCTCGTTCATACACTAGAGGTGTTTTTTTTTGTTTTTGTTTATACATAATTCGAGTACGGTTTTAAGCTACGTAGAATTCGAGCCTATAGATACCTACTATTCAATATTTTTACATATAGTTCTCATGTGTGCAAAAGGCAGCAAGGTAAAAAAACTTTGTCCTAATGACGGACACAATCCAGTCTTCGAGATGTCGCTAAGATTGACACTACCCAGACATAGAATTCAGGACCTTTAGCAATCGTTCCCGTATGAGGTAATAGACATTTAAAAAAATACAGTCGAATTGTGATTCACCTCCTTTTTTCGAAGACTGTTTACAAAAGTTTAAAGTGACACTACGTTTTATAAGGGTGCTTCCACATCTGGCGAATGCGCAGCTCGCGCGCCGTTTGCGGGCTGCGCGCGCAGTCACGGCAATATGGTGTATTGCGCCAAAAGCACAAAGCAACATTTAAAATACTGGGAAAAGGCTGCCAAAAGGCGAGCGCGTGCAGCTTGCAAACTGCGCATTTGCGGCGCATTCGCCAGATGTGGAAGCACCCTAAAAGTGCATCACTGGAACAGTTTACAAGCTATTTTTCCAAGTCATCGTTTGTGATTGCATTCAACTCAAACTAACAATTTAATTCATTAGTCGAACATGTCACAAACGTCGACGTTTTGACGTCGTAACAAATGACTGTATTTGTTTGTTATTTGTTCGACCAGAGAAGTATTGAAGTATTGACAAGACGTCATATTTACTGCAAATGCCATGCATTTCCATTATGTTCAGTATTGTAAATGTCTGATTTTACTGGCTATTAAAATGAAAAATTTAGATCTGTCTCAGAATTGAAAACAAGATACAAAATCGTTTTTGATAATGATGATTATTTGGGTATAGAAAACTTTACATCTTGTTTTTTCCATGTTCAAAAGATTTATTCAGTGTCACACACTGGTCACAGGACAAATTCATAGTGTGGAACAACGTTTAAAAAAAAAAAAAAAAACCGGCCAATTGCAAGTCAATCGCGCACGAATTATTCTGAACCATTATCCAAAAAAAAGCCAAAAACGACATGACTGTTGTATGGGAACTCCATTAAATACTTACTTATTTTGTAGGTTTTGATATGGTGGCAATAAAAATAAGCATTACCTGTGAAAACTTCAACAGCATAATTATGACGGTTTGGGGACCGTATTACAACCGTTTTAAAACTAGTCTTGTTCCAGTGAGTGAACGAGATGGCGCTAGACGACTTGAATAGCTTTCATTCGCCGGAACAAGCCTACGGCCGCAAGAGATACAACCCGGTGACAAACGGAAGGACCACGGATTGATAGGGTCCCGATTTACATTATGGGTACGGAACCTAAAAAACGAAACAAGAACTTCTGTTGGCAAAATTGTTTTCAGTGACTTAAATCAAATGGTTAACACAGAATTAATTAAATTAGAATTGATTATTCTTTGTAACTAAATAAATACGCTAATGAATTGCGGCATAATATATCCGCAATGTACTGCCAATTTACGCAGAAAACTCACTTCATGTACACGCTCCGTTTCTTTCATTCTCATTGGACCATTGACATGACAGTTGAGTTATGGGCCCTGTACACAATGGACGATGTAGGCCACACATCAACCATGATGGACTACTGATTTATTGAGCAATTATCCGCACCTTCATTCATGATGTAATCCTGGTAACTGGTAATTACAGAAAAATAAAATGTGATGTTTAATTTTGAGGCTATAAAGTGAATTAATTCAGAGATTTTTTTCTTTTAACAGCCTGCAATGACCCATTCCTGAACTTCCAAAGACATTTTCACAAATGTTCGCGGCTTATGAAAGACGGTTCGTTGTTTTTGTGCGACTTTTGGAACCTGATTCTGGGTATGACATTGCCACAAATTAAAAAAGTACATATACTCGAGAAAGTTTGATTATTTCTGCGTGGAGTGCTTTAAACACATTTTTAGATTTGTTTACATACATAAGTAAAAACCTTGTCTCTGCTAAGGATGTTTCATAAAATTCTACTTTTTGTCAAACTTTGGTACCGAATTACATAGAAGGTATAATAGTAAAATAATATTTGAAAATGTCCATGGTACATCTGAAAGATTATATTTGGACTGCATTAATCACTTTTTTATTTTTCATTCAGAAATAAACCAAAAATAATGTTTCAAAACAGGAAGAATTTGACATTTTTTCGTCCGAAATTATATTTTTTATCTATCAAGATTTACTGAATATTCAATCAAAAAGTATTGAATAACTAAGGTTACTATGTTAGCTTGCATTAAAAAAATAATTAGCTCATTTAAAAGTAAAATAATAGTATTAAACAATTATAATATGCAATGACAAAATTCAATATAAAACCAAGAACGTTTTTGTGGGTTTGTTCTTTGATTTAGACGGCGCGGGGCGCCTTCTGAGGGAGGACGTATCGCTCGCAACCATTTTGACAGTAGTTGCGTAATTATTAAAATTTAAAATACACGCCACCATTCATGACCTTTACACGCGGCGCCAGTGTCTTTGTCATGACATCAAATTCCATGTGAAAAATGTAGTACCTCGAATTTTCCGCAGGTCATGAGTGGTGGCCAGTAATTTTCCCAGTCGCCAAGAATACAGTATAACCTACCTTTCTTGATACAAGCTAATATTTTGAATTAATTTGATTGAATTTTCCGACTATATTCGAATGTGGATATAATTGTAAAAAAAAAATAATGTAAATAATACAAAAAAAAAAAAACAATTTAAATAATTCTGATACCTTTTTTTCTGAATTGGTAATTATATGTAATTTCAGACTTGCTAACTTCCCAAACATTCCAGTTCGTTTGGATAATATAGCTCGCTGCGGGACCCACCATACCACCGGTCATGCCCCTGGTGGTATGGCTTTTTATTACGTGGTAAAATCATCAGATCAGCCCTTCCACCCAGGGAAGGACAGGAGGGACATACAAACTTGTAATGACTAAAATCTACGGTGTCCTTCAATAACCCATTGCGATCCGAGGCTATGGATACCCGATAAGACAATTCCGCGACGCCCGGCAGGATTTGGCTCTCTAACGTGCGCCCCGAAAATCCGTGAAAAATTGATCTGATCGTTTTGAGGTAGCGGTTTACCAGAGAAAAGTTTTGTTTTAAACTTTTTGTATTCGTTTTTGATGTCGGTACTTTTTTTCAAAAAGTTTTTTTTTTCATCAATGTATTTTTATTAGGTTTGATCGAAGAGAGTTGAAGTCTTGTATCAGGTTCGGCATCCAGTCAATTGCGGTATTCCGTTTTGGCAGCTGCATTGTATTTTTTTTTGGTAAAATCATCAAATGTGTCCTCCCGAGCGGGACGGGATTTATTACCAGACTCTAGTACTGACTAATATCCATGGTGATCCTTAAATAGCCCTTTACGTTCCAGGGTCACCGTTACCTGATAAGACAGTCCAGTGACCAAGGCATGCTCCTACTATCAAATACACACATCAAAAGTGTCTAGGGATCAAGCATTTTTATGCGGATTTCTTGAGATTGAGATGTGGCTTTGTAATAAATTTATGATTTTATAAATTTATATGGATCCTTTATGGTGCATTTCATAATTTGAATCAGGAACTGTAAATCAAATTCGAGTAAAAGATGAAAATCAGCTGTCAATATTTTCCCTATAAAAACATACAACGCATTGAAGACATTATTAGTGCTACTGTTTCCCTACTACTGATTAAAACCAACGTTATTATGGAGCGGCGACGTCATTTAAGCAGGGAAGAAATGCTCAGAGCCGTGGGAATGATAGAAGCTGGTTCCCGGCAACGTACTGTGGCTTTAGCTCTGAATACAAGTCAGAGTGTTATCAGTCGACTTTGGACACGTTACCGAAGCACTGGTACCGTGGCTGAGCGCCATGGAGGACGGTATCGCTGCACCACACGGAGACAAGACCGATACATTCAAATCTTAACTCGAAGAGCTCCAACAATAACCGCCATGATGTTAGCCGTGAGGCTTCATCACTCTTCAGGGAACTTAATTAGCGACCAAACAGTCAGAAACCGCTTGCATGAAGTGAACCTTCATTCCCGAAGACCGCTACGGGTACCACCTATAGCAATGCACAATCGTAGGATTCGATATCAATGGGCTCTTGAACACAGAAATTGGGCAGAAGAACAATGGCGTTTCGTGTGCTTTTCTGATGAGTCTCGTTTTGGTATGAGACCGGATACAAGACGTATACGACACTGGAGAACCCCTGGACGCCAACAGCGATTAAAATCCTGCCAGGAAGTCCATCCTTATAGTGGTGGAACCATCATGGTATGGGCGGGTATTTGGATCAGCGGAAGAACTGAGTTGATTTGGATCAGAGGCAACCTCAACGCTCAAATTTATGCTGAGACGATTGTATCAGACGTCATCGTTCCTCTACAAGTGCAAATCGGTCCCTTATTTCAGTTAATGCATGATAATGCACGACCGCACACCGCAAGAGTTGTAAGACAGACTCTCGCCGCAGCTAACATCAATGTCCTGCCCTGGCCTGCTCAGTCGCCAGACTTGAACCCGATTGAGCATGCATGGGATATGCTACAGAGAAGAGCTCTGCCGAATATGGAGGGTATCCAGTCGCAAGAAGACCTTTTTTTGTTGTTGCAACGAACATGCGGCCATTCCACAGCGTGATATGGATGAACTCATTTTGAGTATGCCAAACCGATGTTCTTGTGTTCTTGTGTTGTTAGTGTTCGCGGTAGAAACACGGATTATTAATTGTTTAAGTTACCCAATAAAATTTTAAAGAAAACTGTTATTTCAGTCTTTTTTTCGAACTTTAATGTTAGTGGTTCAAATGTCACAGTGTGACAGTTATATACATAAATACGACAACCCAGTGTCGGTACATTTTGAGACGCAGGAGCTACACTGACTTGACACTACACTGAGGATATCCCAGACACCAGCCTGTACGAGATTAGAATGGCTCAACAGCTCAAGAATAACAAGTCGCCGGGTGAGGACGGAATCTCAACAGAACTTCTGAGAGCGGGTGGAAAACCGGTACTACTCTAGTCCTCCAGAAGTTATTTAATTCCGTCATACTCAAAGGTTCTACGCCAGAAGCATGGCACAGGAGTGTGGTTGTTCTTTTCTTCAAAAAAGGTGACAACACCTTGTTGAAGAACTACAGGCCAATCTCACTTCTGAGCCATGTATACAAGCTGTTCTCAAGAGTCATTACGAACCGTCTCGAACGCAGGTTTGATGACTTCCAGCCTCCCGAACAAGCCGGTTTCCGAAAAGGTTTTAGTACTATAAACCACATACACACGCTCTGCCAGATTATACAGAAGACAGAGGACTATAATCGGCCATTGTGTTTAGCGTTTGTGGACTATGAAAAAGCCTTCGATTCAATCGAAACCTGGGCAGTATTGCAGTCCCTCCAACGATGTCACGACTATAGGTATATCGAAGTGTTGAAGTGTTTGTATAGAAACGCCACCATGTCCATCCGATTTCAGCAGGCGTAGCATGGCGCCGTAGAAAGGGGTTTTGTCGACGGAAGAATAGACAAAATAACAGAACGTAGAAATATTTTTATCGTTTAAGCATGGTAATGTGAAAAATATAGAAAATAAACGTCCTTTTCTTCAATAGTGTTCAAATGGTGTCACATTTGTGCAAAAAAAACAGTCGATTTGTGTAGAAATAACGATGAAATAACGCCATGCTACGCGTGCAGGAAGAGAGCACGAAACCAATCCAATAAAAGGCGTGAGACAGGGAGACGTTATTTCTCCGAAACTGTTCACGAACGCGTTGGAGGACATTTTCAAGCTCTTGGAATGGAACGGATTCGGCATCAACATCAATGGTGAATACATCACTCACCTTCATTTTGCCGATGATATAGTCATCATGGCAGAATCGTTGGAGCACCTCAATGCTATTCTCAGCGACCTCAGTATCGTTTCCCAACGGGATGGCCTTAAAATGAACATGGACAAGACGAAAGTCATGTCGAATGTCCATGTGGCACCCTTACCGGTTGTTGTTGGGAGCGATACTCTCGAAGTTGTAGACCATTATACTTACCTTGGACAGATTGTTCAGTTAGGTAGGTCCAACTTCGAGAAAGAGGTCGCCCGAAGAATCCAACTCGGATGGGCAGCGTTTGGGAAGCTACGTGATATTTTCTCATCGAGAATCCCACAGTGTCTCAAGACAAGGGTGTTTGACCAGTGTATGTTGCCAGTGATGATATATGGCTCCGAAACGTGGTCATTGACTGCTGGCTTTTTAGAGAGACTAAGAGTCACTCAACGAGCAATGGAAAGAGCTATGCTCGGAGTATCTTTGCGGGATAAAATCCGGAACATGGATATTCGGCAAAGAACCAGAGTCACCGACATAGCTCATAAAATTTGCAAGTTTAACTGGTAATGGGCAGGCCACAGCGCTCGTAGAACTGACAACCGATGGGGAAGAAAAGTTCTCGAGTGGCGACCACGGACCGGAAAACGCAGCGTAGGCAGGCCTCCCAGGCAGCCGATGGATGCAAGTGGCGAATTGTCGTTCGGCGTGGCGGTCTAAGGGGGAGGCCTATGTTCAGCAGTGGACGTCCTCCGGCTAATGATGATGATGATGAGATACTACTCAGAATAGAACATACAAAAAAATAAGTTAGCATTCCAATAAATCGTAAAAATAAGCGAAATTGAATGAAAAGTGAGAAATTACAGGAATGTGTCAAGTTTCATATAAAATAATGAAATCGAAAAAATAATGTTCTTTTTTCTCTTAAACCCTGTGTTATTTTACTAAAGGTGAAATGTTATCTATTAAATAACGAACATTTTCTATACCGTTTCAATAGAAATTAGGTAAAAAGCCTGAGTGACCAATTGTAGCATCGTAATTCGAGCATAAACGAATCTATGCACTGGTAGTCGCGATTGATCGAAGATGAACTCAGGTACTACTTGCTGTGCGAATGGAATAATGTGGAGTTGAACCACCTTTTCTACGCAATTTTGAGCAGTTACGTAACTTCGTTAGGAAGTAAAAGCTCAGTTTTGCGAGATAGAGATTATAATTTAGAGCTCACCGAAACATTCTGTTTCAAGAGTTAAATGATCTGAAACCCTGTTGTTTAGATCTTCTCTACACTCTAATAGATGTGTCTTTATTAAAAAAATAACCCAGCTGTAACCCAGTATAAGAAGCACTGAAGCCCAGTCAAAACAGTTCAATAAATATTCTCCTTTCCGTCCCATCCGCTCACAGTTAACTGCAGGGGAACCAAGAATCTTCTCGAATATTTTTAATCTTCATGGTGTCGATTCGAAATTGTCTTGTCAATTCTATGGGAGCTTGTTGCTGGTCGCAATGGACTTTGTATGATCTGCGTAGTAGATTATCGTTCTCTTTGCGCGGTTTAACGTCTTCTCTGGCCTTGCTCACTTTCTTCCTGGATCACGGCGTTTGGTGATATTACCCGTCTCTTAATTGACACTAGTTTCAAATATTTTGAACCACTGGTTGGAAATATTCGAGCATTAAACCGACCATTTCTGGTTATATCTCCTTATCTATGTCACCTTAATCACCCCAAGTGGCTGGTTTTGCGTCCATAATTATGTCTCTAGATGGCATAAATGACTGTTTGATGTAAAAGTCAAAGAAAAAGTTTGAAAAATTTTAAACACCAAATCGTAAATTCTAAATAATTTCAAAAATCTAATTAAAAAGTTATGAATTCCAATTAGTCACTAGAAACAAAATCAACACCTGAAAGATGTCATAACAAGATAATTTACCCGTATAATACGAGTAAATTATCTTGTTAAGAATGAAATTGAATAATCTCTATAATGCACACTTTGTAAATTACAAACATATCCAATTCGCAGTGTGACACAATGTGCGGTTTAAAGTGTTATTTATTGAGTGGCCCTTATTTTATTTTGATAGGTATATATTTATCATGTATTATCCATTCGTTTATGAAAATAAGTAGTGTCTAGAAGACGGATCTTACTTTGTTTATTCGAAACAAAAGTGGCAAAAGCTCATGTTGTTTGCTTTCTGGTATACGAGGCATAGCTGTTTCGTTAGTGTTTTGTTTTTATGCGGAAGGCATCACGATGTCAAATTGACAGGAATTGTGTTCTTTCAGTATGTCATAGCGCCCTTAACAATGAGAAAGGAAGATTTTTGACATAAATATCGCATTAAGGGGTTGTTTTTTTTTTAGCGTGGTAAAATCATCAAATGAGTCCTCCCACCCCGGACAGGGCGGGAGGGACTGTCAGACTTCTACTGACTAAAATCCACGGTGTCCTTCAATAGCCCTTTCTGTTCCGGGGTCACGGTAAGGAAATAATTCCGCGACCCCGGCAGGCTTTGGCCATCTGAAAGGGGGCTCCGTCATTATGCTGACGCTCTTTGAGGCGCGCGTGGGACACAACGCGCCGTCGACCCGGGCATGGTCCATGGTCGGGCAGCGAGTTGCCCTTTACTCGCTGCCCACATGCCCGCGCCTACGGTGGCCGGAGATCGTCTTGCGACGTCCGTCGCCGTAGCGTCCACCAAAGGGGATGTGTTTGACGAAACCAAAAATGACCCAGTGATCCACTTAGGCTCTACGTTATAAGGCTTAGGCGATGACCCCATAAGGGCAGGAGACAAAGGTAAGTTCTCAATTTAGCTGGTTCTGAAGAAAGACGCAATTTAAAAAAAATATTACAGTTTTTGATCACTTGCATTCTATCTCTAGAAACAGTTAAACTGACGCAAAAATAAATTCTAACGCACACAGTGTATGTTACCTGAAATGTTTGATACCTATCTAGGAAATGTATACAATTCCGAAGCTATTCAGAAAATCTTTTCTTTATCTTTATCTTTACATATAATAAAATAATTGTAGAGCTGTCATTCCTGTACATTGAATATTTTTTTCTTTTTGTATTTTTTTCGAGATAAGGGATCAATTCTGATGCCAGATCAACTTTTATTTTTTTTCGAAATTTTTTTATGTTTTTTTGGTTTGATCTATCTCCGAAACTACTGTTAAGTTGTCCACCAAATTTTCCTCAAATATTCCTAATAATGTGCTTCTGTTAATAGGCTGTATATCATTACGCTATTTTCCCTAGGAGATAAGCAAATTTGAATTATGTTGTTTTTTTATGTTTGTTGAGAGTTGGAAGCTAAACCACTGTATATTATTTATTCATTTTTCCTCAAATATTCCTTAAACTGCTCCTCAATTAATAGGATATGTATGATTACGCTTTTCCCCTTGGGGGATTAGCAATGTTATAATAATGTTGATTTTCAGTCATTTTTGACATTTGTATAAGAATCGCTTTTTCAATACTACTGTCAGCGGACCAGCCAGTCTGGGTGGTGACCTGCATGACTTTCGTGCAATGGGTCTTAGGATCAAATCTTGCATTATTCTTCTTCAGGATAAACACGGATCTTTGAAATTAATGTCGCTGAAACAAGGACGTTTCCTGTGCAAACTATGCAAGTATGTTTGTTTTTTACCTTTTCACGCAAACTACCTACTGAATCGATCGTCCTAAAATGTTGCGTATATTCGTTGTCAGGAGTATAGACACGGAATATAGGGTACCTTTCACCTCCTAAAATAGAAGAGAGCTGTTGCCGAGAAAAACAAATATACTTCATATTCCAGATGGCGCTACTTACACGATCCGTGTTGTTTCTCAAATTCTAAATTAACGCAAACGAAGCCGCGGGCAAACACTAGTGTATTATAAAAGTGTTTAATGCACACAGGTAGACGGATCCCCGCTGAGCGGGGCTCCATTTCCGCGTGCAAGACTGTTTCAAGGAACCTAGCCAAACTGAATCTAGGGGTACTCAAGAGTCGTTGTTGCCTTTGAAAGTAAACGCCTGGGATCGATTTCGTTAGGTTTCCCACATTTCCGAGTGATTTTAGGAATTACAAATACATTTCCGTTAACATTAGTACAAAATTATCTACCCCTGCAGTCTTAGTCTTTACACTTCAACCCTTAGGTGGGCATAGGTCTTTGCTATTTAATAATGACCCTTTTATCTAGTTGTCCAGGGTTCAAAATCGTACTTCATTTTCACAGAGGTTTAAGTACTCCTCAGGACCCCTGCTCACCTACATTCCTGATAATCATGTTAAGATAGGCAGCTCCAAGTACTAACACCTATGTACAAGTACATATTTAAGTTAAAATTATACGTTAATTAACTAAACTTTGTTAGTTGAGATCTTAATAATGATACAGAAACAGTTAGGTTATAGTGTCATAAATAGCTAGATAACCTGTTGGTACAGTTGGCAAAAAAGCCGACTTCGTTAAAATTAACTTAAATAAGAACTAAAAAGAAAGAAACACGCCCAGTAGTTTCAAATTCACTCATTCACACTCACAGTCGGGGCCCATTCAAATTATATCAATCAAATCTTCCCAAGAGGCGCGATGAGGATGGTTTTAAAATACCTTTTCAACGATACCCCACATGACATAATTCGTCGACTTTCTTTTTTCATTTTGAAAATATGGTGTCTGGTTGTAGCTGTGGTGAATTTTCATTACTGTCATGTCTTTATTGACACTTTCGAGGTTAAGATGAATCGATTGACGTAAGAGTTATCAAAATCGGCCTACGCATTTGGTCTCTAGAACGCCACATAGAAACAAACATACATACATAGACTGATAAACACATTACCCTCCTTTGCGTAACGCAGTCGGGTAAAAAGGATGAGTGTGCAGGGAGTAAGGCAACATAGTAACTGCTGTTGTGATGACAGTGATGATGATATCTTCAAGATTAAAACGATGAAGGTACACAAACAAGCAAACACGACTTAGGACTCTTCAGGTACGATATGATATAGGGGATTTTAAAGAAAAATTTACTTATATTCTAGGTAAGGCTTTTTGCTTAAGTCCAATTTTGAAATTGGTAATGTAGTGTGTTATGTTGGCCGTTGTTGTTAAATCATGTCATGTCTGAATTATCTGAAATCTGATAATGTTTGTTTTATTATGTGTCAGCTAAGAACTCTAAAGTAACGTAAAAAAAAAGAAAAATATTTATTTCGATTAAGTACACCTAACAACGAGTTTTTAAACGTGATAACTTCAAAAGCTCTTTTCATTGTGTCTCAAAAATATTACCCACGCTGGAAAAGCTGGTAATTTTGCTGACAGTACCCAGATAGATATCAACACTGAACATAAGCGTCCTGTAGATGTAAACAATAACAATCAACGATTTGAATCGGGCAATAATCAACACCCTGTATGTTTAGACTGTCGATTGTAAGCTCGAACAGGGAACAATTTGAGTCTATTATCTACAATTTCGATTGACATCAATAGGTCATTGACATGGCATAAATACGTAATTAAAACAAAGGCAATAATTATGTGACCTAACCAATCCGGTTACGGTTTTTTTTTTTAATTAATTTTAATATTTCGACAAAGTAAGTATGTAATTTAGGGCGGCACTATAGTTGGTTTCCATTTAGCACCAACATTAGAACCGCCTTCATCTTGTAAATTAGGTTTATTCCGTGTTAACCTCAGTTAGGTATGACTATTGACTTTCCTTAATTCAAAATTATCTTTATTAGGAGTTCTCTTGTGTGGGTGCAAAAATGTTTGTTAACACTTATTTTATTTTAATTGAATATTCGGATAAGGCTTTTAACGTTAAAAGTGCATGTAAATAGTTAAATTCGCACATATTACATTGTAAGTTACCTAATTAAATGTCTTGTCAGTCATTGAATGACCACCAATTAATGACCGCTGCTTAAAAAATATATTTATCCATTAAATGAATAAGGGGATTCAATACAAATATTGTTTATTTGTCTATATATAATCCTATAAGCCCCATAGGTTTTTTAGATAAAAGTCTATGGGGCCGATATTAGTCATACAAACCTCTACATTTTTAATAGGCAGATATAAACAAAAGATTATATCGTTGTTTAAGATAAAGGCACGTGGTATCTTTGTAGTAAGCACACGCCTCTTAACTTTACAACTATTATAATAACATTCCTTTGTAAAACTCCGGTGCCGCGGTTCTTCTGTGAAAATTAAAAAGTACAAAGTTTATTTTTGTGCCTGTAACATTAAGTAAGTACTTTAGATAGTCTGTCTAATGGTTTCGATTCCCAGATCGGGCAGTGTTATTGGGTTTTTCCAGTAGGAATCTCTGAGTAACAGTCACAGAGTCTATATTTGTTCCCGATTGGTGGCAATAGGTTCTCGAAAATCAGAACTTTGGAACATCGTAAAAACATAAGTAGTCACCCAAAAAAGAATACAGGCCATATTTCGTCACATCCTAAGTTTTCTAGGACGCCACAGCGTGCTATGTAATTCTTCATAATATTTTCTCAGTCAGTCAGTTTAGCATCTATGGAAAAACTCACTCGCTGAAGTACTTTTTTTTTTGGGACAAACCCACCACACTATTCCCAAACCACTGCAACTCCTGAAAGCCAGAATCAACAGTGGCAATCACCAGAAAAGCGCCGAGACAATGAAGCTCGACGTGTCCCGAAGAATGAATTTACCTGTCTTGGATCCTGCCACGAAATTAATCAGAAAAGAATAGAGGAGGAGTAGAAAAAAGAATTGTTTCCACCTTCCTGCATGCAAGCAGGAGACAGAACAAAACAAGGCCAATATGCACAAAGGGGACATTACAACTGGGAGAAGCTCAGTTGCCTAGCACCACGGGTAAAATGACTACTAATATTAATGCTCTGAAGTATTTACCACCATCCCTAGTTTTTAGTCTGTCCAAACATCTGGTTATTTATTCAGATTAGACTAGATAATTATCATTATACACAAGACAGTCTTCCAAAACACCAGCCCGTTGGTCTCGAAAAATATCTACTTCAATACTCCAAAACCTTTCAATTATGCGTCTTATTGAAAAACTTAACACTGACACGGACAAACACAGACAATATCCACACTTTTTAATTGTCCATGAGTCATAAGAGTCGCGTGCCAAAAAGAAGATTATAAAAAAAATACTACAGTCACTGCACAATAAAATTACAAAGAAGTAACAAAAACAGTTGCAACAATGACCTTCAAATTCCTAGCAAGTCCGACTCGAAGACTTCACACCTGTCTTTTTTTAAAATAGAATCCTTTAAATTGTTCCACAATTCGTTACTAATGCTCAGAGTTTAGTGGTTCATGTAATATAAACAATGCTGAATATACTACGTTCGTGATTTTGTTTCCGAAAATGTAAACAATCTTCATCATCATCATCATCTCAGCCATAGGACGTCAACTGCTGAACATAGGCCTCTCCTTTAGATCTCCATGGATAACATAATATTATGTTTAAATAAGGCTGCTTAACCTATTATTAAGATTGGACAAAATTTCGATTTTGTATTAACAGTCTCTACTAAATAAAGCTTGCTTAAAGTTGACATTGATCCCTAATAATTTTTTATCATGTAGAGAAGTATTTTATATGTTTGCTGATATTTTGAGCTGGATATTAGCTTATTGAGAAGTCTCTGGGCTGGGTGTCTCTGTCTGTGCTCGTTTCGACTAAAACAAGTTTTTTTGGTCGTTTTCAGGATATCAAACTAATCTACCTACCCTCTGGCTTGATGTTCTGAAATCAACTCTCAGAATACTATCGATAACACAGTATTGCTGGCGGGCAAATTCGAATACAGAATAGGTATAAGGGGTAAAAGTAAAAGGAAGTATTATTTGGACGTCAATTGACAATATACTACATAATATTAGTTACTAGTATTTTACCTGGTACGAAGAAGTGGCGGAACAAACTCTCCAGCAACACATCTCTATTCAATAGAACAACTCATTCAAAAATGAACTTAATGTGCACTCTATTAAAGTTTATATTTCCTTAAAAACTATTTTATAACTTAGGAAACAAGACATTGAACAGATTTTAGATTACACGAGTTTTTTGTTAGAAAAATAGTGCGGAGTTGCGGACTTGCGTGTTTAGTCTGTAGTCTGAACTGAGATAGTGCGCGTATGGAGTTGAGATGCCACATATCGTTGTATTATGGAAGTCTGGAAGACATTAAACTTTTTTTTTTCAAGGGCAACTCTGTTCTACAACATTAACCGCTGAGGCTTATGAAAGCATTTCAATTTAGAATGGTCTAGAGGTTTGGAGAGTCACTTTACCAGAATCATAACATGTATTGCGATAAACTTCTATTGCCCTAATCAAAATCTAGCAATCCAAATTTTTCTGAAGTGGCCTATTTAGACCCGCTGGTAAAATTAAGTTGGTAAGAAATTGAAGGAGGTCGCGGGACTATCGTGTAACCGTGGCCCCGGAACGTAAAGGGCTACTAAAGAACACCGTGGATTTTAGTCTTTGAATTTTCCAATAACATTTACCTTTCCACCAAAAACATTAAACCACGTTGTATTTCCCAATCAAGTTGCACTCATACATGCGACATACATAAATCAGAAATAGCCGCGACGTCCAACGGGCGCGGGCGGGTACGCATGCGCTGCAAAACATCCTGCGAACGAGGAAACTGTGCGCGTGAGTCGTAAACTTCCTGCGACGTGACGCGCATGTAGGTTGGGGTGGGAGATTGGAGGAGGTATACTAGGTACTCTAGGGAACTCGGTGTTTGGATCAGATGCTGACACTGGAATTATAATGGTACCTTTAATTAATGAAGCAGTGGACGAATGCAGGCTGCGGATGATGATAAAGTTAAATAGGTAAACTACACAAACGTGGGATTTTGTTGTCTAAATAAAATTAAAATTTTATATCCACATTGTACAATAATTTAATAATTACAATAGTTGTATTAACAATTTCTCTATAACCAACACCAATAATTTTCAGCATTTAATGAACCTGAATAAAATGTTATCACTGCTAATGAAAAGAAGCTCGTGGCTAAATAATCACAGCCGCACAGGCCGATCTTCCGGGTTAAGCCGCGCTTGCCGAGGTTGGTCTGTGGATGGGTGACCATCTATCATAGCGAGTTTCCTCCGTGCCTCGGAAAGCACGTAAAGCCGTTGGTCCCGGCTGCCATTTGTAGATCTTTGACAGTCGTTACAGTTAGTCAGAAGCTCTAAAGTCTGACAACCAGTCTTACCAAGGGGTATCGTATTACCCAGTTACTGGGTTGTGGAGGTCCGACAGGCAGTCGCTCCATGTAAAATACTGATATCCAGCTGAATCTGGTTTGACTGGAAGCCGACCCCAATATAGTTGGGAAAAGGCTAGGCAGATGATGACTGCTAATGAAAAGAAGACTATTAAGTAGAAGTGGAAACCTAGGGCACTAATCACAGAAAGATCGACCACAACTGCTCAGAAAATGTTTGCCACATCCAAAACCCTTTCTTTCGTTCACACCTCCTTGTCGCAGTCCGCCGTTAGTGACTGCAGTGCAGAATGAATATAGATAAAATACGACCTGTCCAATTAACATGACGTCACCATTTTACGGTTAATTTCATTGTTATTTAGAGTAAATATTTCGAATTACTATTGCAGGTTACTCTAAATAGACGCATGGAAGCTCTATTTACAATTTTACATTGGCTAACTCGGCTGAGGCTGGCCAAAAAAAAAATAGACCGTAATGAGCTGTTGTGCAAAATAATAGTTTGTTTTAGTTTTCCAAAAGAAAACCAAAGAAGAAGAAAAAGCGAAATTGTTCTTTCGAGTTTTTTTCAGCAGGCTATACAGTTCCACTGCTAGAAAAGGCCTCTCTCAATTAATTAATGAACTTGTTTGTAGTTATTCACATTTTTTCGAAGCGATCCTACTCGAAAAACTAGCATAATAAGCTGCAAACAGCTTAAACAATTGACGCTCGCAGTTATTTTAATGTTCATGTCTAAGTGTCAAACCACAGAATACCTAATGATGAGACGTAAAATAATAACGATTAAGAGAATGTGGTTTAATCTGACAATATCACAAAAATAAAAATGAAGTTGAAAATAATCAACTGCGTACTTAAACTATCATATGATCTATAATGGTAGCGCTACCATATCGCATAATAATCACAGACCAACGCAACGATCTCTAAACACCTACCACAAAATAGCTTAAATCCCAACCTGCTAATTGGACGCACCACACTTCAAAATCAAAATGGCGGTAGCTATATTTACTCCTACTTATTTCCTAAATAAACCCATAAATTGTCATGATTTAAACTAAACCGTCTGCCTTTCATAAATGTGGAGGAAGATCATTTTATTACACAACGATTTATGGCAAACGCGCCGAAAAATGAAGTTTTCTGTGATTAGGTGCAGCGCTAATTATAAAGTTGTTAAGATAAATTTTAATGATTGTGTTTGGTACGGGGATAGATTTTCTGTTGAATTTTTACCTTATACCAGTAGAAAGGGATCCTCTTTTGAAGTTAGGGGCAAAGTCTCAGATTGTATGGTTGGCGGAGAGGCTTAGCGATCGACTCCTGCGCAGCGCGTCGCGGGTTCAATTTCCGCACGGAACAATTATTTGTATGATCTTCAAACACTTGTTTCGGGTCTGGTTGTTCATGTATTCAAGTTTCTGTTTGTAAGAGCAACCACGAAACAGGATTTTAAACAAAAGTAAAAGAACCTGCCCAATATTTGGGTCAGCTTCCAATCTAGTTAGATAGATGGAGCTGAATACTTACCAGTCTTACACCGAGTGGGATACTTACAAGTTAATTTCAGCGGCATCCAAGCGAGGAATAAGTAAAAGGCCATGCATGCGCTGGATTATCCTAGTTAAAACTTTAAGCATTAAGCTACTTATATCGGAAGTCGCAGTGCCGTCAGGCTGATATTATACTATAGATACTCTCTTGTATATTACACTCTGGATATATCATTAGATAGTACCTAATGCTGTCATTTATTTCATCGATTTAATTGATTTCCCTTTTCAGTTCTGCCCACACACTCACGGCTCACCAGGTCAGTATTTTATAACTTTTCTAGCCCTAAGTTTGGTGAAAAGTAAGTTATTGTTTTAAAAACAGTTTCAAAAATTCTTATTTTAATTAAGTTTACCTACCCAAACATATTTTTCACTATACTGGTCTTTTTATTTCGCATTCGTTTTGATGTAATGTTCAGTCAAATTCATCTTTCGCAAAAAACGAGTTTGCTTCGTTTTTTGTGTTGCAACGTTGCAATACGGTTCAATGTTAGTTTGTACTGCATGTAAGTCGGAATGCAGAGAACTAGACATAAATACTCGTTACGTCAGGTAAAGGCTGGTAAAAGAATTAAAAACTGTGTTTTGTGCTGTGTGTGGTGGCAATGGGCCATCTCCTTGTGTAGAGACGTCCACCACGTCATGTAGCATCCTTTCCAGCCGATTTTTATCTTCTATGTACCTAACCTTGCCAAACTGTGATTTCTCACAGAGATTGTCCTTCATCTGGACATCTTCCAAGTTAAAGTGTGCCAAGAGGCGATGAGGCAGAGCTATCCGAAGGATACTGAAAACCAGTCTAGGATCAATCTAGAATACTATGATAAGACTGGGAACACCCAAATACTCCGAAATATTTATTCCTAATTTCGATATTCCGATTTTCAAAACTCCGAATATCATAATACCTACCTAAAAATTACAATATCTATTATTAAGAATCTCGAAATTTATTTGACCGAAAGTCGTATGTCCGATTACTTCGTTTTCCGATTTCCACATATTCGAAAAATGTAATGCTCGATGAGTTCTCATTCCGAAAAACGAAATTCCGATTTTCAATATTCCGAATATATTGATTTTTTCGGAATATTGAAAATCGGCATTTCGTTTCTCAAAGTCAGTGACAGAAACGAATTGGTGCAAAACCGGCTCCACGTAATTTTGTCTACCGTACTCACAGACTATTATTTAAGCCTGTGTAGGCACGGAGTGGCGAGGCGTATCCTGTTAACTTTCACTGCTTGCCTTCACGATTTTTATTGTTATTAGGAGAACTTAGGATCCAAGAGCGAGCGAAGCGAGCTCGGGACTTGGGGCACCCCGACTCGGACAGGATAAGTTCGAATATAGCCAAATGTGAATTAAATTCCTACCTCGACTTGAAATACTCAGTACAATTAGCTATAATTATCTGAAGGTTTGTAGATATTATAATAACAACAACCTTGCACTCTACACCGATGTAAACAGGGTTCAAAATCCCACTTAAAAATATAAATGAGAAAATCTCGGTAGCACAGAGTGCTTCGTCTATTGTATATTTTCCAACCATCTCGTAGTTGATTCGACTTTATAAACAGTGTGTGGCGGCAAACGCCGATATGTAGGTACTTACTTAAATAAACATAAATAAGTGGTTCGGTAGTGATTTGGAACTAATAGCGCTAAAGATGTTTTCTCTTTGTTATTGAATTTGTAAGCGCCGCACCGAATGGCTTGTATAACGGGCCTGTCTACATTTTCTCAACTCAGAATCAGGGCTCTGACGTGATTCATGAGTAGAGACCAGTGGCCTTACCACGCCACGAGCTCCAGTTTAGGCTGTGGGAAAGAGACAGAGCTTTACAAGTCGTCTAGCGCCATCTCTTTCCCACAGCCTAAACTGGATCGTGTTAAGAGTTCACGGAAGGCCACCACATTTTTGTGGTTTTAAAAATAACCGAAAAAAATATTTCAAAACCAATTATACAGTGTGTCCGGGCACGAGTTAGCGATATTTGAAGAGGATATTCTAGGCTCATTTTCATCGACAAAAATGCTTTAAAAAAATTCTTACTCCAAAACTTAGCGAATGGCAGCCATTTCGAATTTTTGATCTGTTGAACTGGGGTGTGTACAATAAAATGCAAATATCTTTGAATCCAAGAGACCTAGATTCATGCAAATGACTTTACTGTAAAGTTAAATGTTGAGGCTTATCAAAAACTTACGAAAGTTTTCTAAATAATATGTAAAAATAGCCAAAAAACATGGGCAAACATGAAATTGCACACAAAAATTACTGAATAATTTCACATTTTTAACTCTAGCTCGATGAGTACCCCTGAATTTTGATAGGGTTTTTGCATTAATTTAAAAGTATTTGAGTCAGGCTATAATATGATATCAAAATTATCCCTCTACGTTAAGTATCTTAGGAGTTATTCTCAATTGAACATCACCCTTCCGGCTCGCCCCGCAGCAATAAATCCAAGAAACTGTACTATTTCAGTTTAAGGATGGTTACTTGGGGATCATTTATGCGGTGGTCAATAATGCCAGCTCATAAATATTCGTTGGAACGATTTAGCTCACCCAAAGAATGCGACACCTGTAATATTGGTATACATGCGCTAAGGAAGGGTGATGTTCAAGTGAGAATAACTCCTAAGATACTTAACGTAGAATGATAATTTTGACATCATTTTATAGCCTGACTCAAATACTTTTAATTTAATGCAGAAACCCTAGCAGAATTCAGGGGTACTTATCGAGCTAGAGTTAAAAATGTGAAATTATTCAGTAATTTTTGTGTACAATTTCGTGTTTGCCCATGTTTTTTGGTTATTTTTACATATTATTTCAAAAACTTTCGTAAGTTTTTGATAAGCCTCAATGTTTAAATTTGCAATAAAGTCATTTGCATGAATGTAGGTCTCTTAGATTCAATGATATTTGCATTTTGTTGTACACACAGATCGAAAAATTAAAATGGCTGCCATTCGCGAAGTTTTGGAGTAAGATTTTTTTTTAAAGCATTTTTGTCGATGAAAATGAGCCTAGAATATCCCCTTCAAATATCGCTAACTCGTGCCCGGACACACTGTATAATTGTACAATGCGCATTTTAATGATAATAATCAAAGTCAAATCATTTCCATTATAATCTAAGTCCAATCAGGCAATCGTTTATTTCAATTATAAAGAGGGAAATGGGATGGGATGGGATTGATTCTACCCTACAATCCAGTCTCTTCTCTACTCGATTAACGTTCCTGACTGTATCTATGTGATGTGACATTATCGTTCGATGTGGAAGGAAAGGTTTGTACTACATAGATAACACTATTATCTAATATCTTTAAACGAGCAATTCTTGTATATTTATTTATATATAATCAGGATCTCGTAAACGGCTCCAAGGATTTTCATGAAAATTACTGATTAGGGGTTTTTCGTCCCAGGTTCGAGAAAAGCTCGGTTCCCAAAATATACACATTTTAAAAACCGAGTAAAGCTCGGTCAACCAGGTTTGAAGCTAATACTAGCAAATATTTAATAATCTTCGATTTTCAAATTCATAATGGCTTCTAAGGTACCGTATCTATATTTAAGCTGTGATATTATGTAGATGAAAATAAACAGATTTTTATACAAAACTTTAGATAAGTATATTAAAAAAAAATCGGTTTCACTACTTAAACAGACTTTATACACGTGCACAATCGAAGACACAGCAAGTTAAAAATTTATGAAATGCACAACATAATGTGCGTCTGCGCATTCTTACACACGATGTACAGTCACGCACAAACAGTTTTTCCATTGATTTATGAACTGCAAGCCTGTTAAACTATCGTAAAAATACTACTTTAATTGATTTTATTTTAAGCTTTATTGAATAGGTACAAAAGGAGTTTATTTATTGTTTTAGATGCGAGTACAGTACACGACAGAAGTGTGAAGAACATTAAATCTTGCTGATTCAGAACTATTCTATCTAGGTTTATTTAAATAAGCTGGTATGGAAACTAGGCATGGTTTTAGAAAGTAAGTATATGTACTATAAAGATGAAAACGGAAATATAAAACCGCAAGTTTCTAAAATACCGAGAATACCGACCGTTCCTTAATAAAGCCGCACAATTGCACAAAGTACGTAACATCTTAAGATATAAAGGTAATTACCCACTACTAAGGCCGCCCATTCAAGCAGGATTACAGGAAATAAGTACTTCGCAGTAAATTCCGAGATTCCCACCTAGATGTTTTAAGTGGTTAATGCCAGCGCAATTTAACAACGTTTAATCACATCAAAAAAATGGCGCGTAATAATGCCGCGGTTGTTAAAATGGCCGACCGCATTTTACGCGGGATTTTCTTAGGTTATGAAGTGTTTAAGTCCAGCTGTGACAAATTAATGGAAAAACTGTTTGTCTTTTGAGCTTCTGGGCAGTCAGTTCACTACATAAACTATGCCATCTATGTACCTATCTACTTAATATTTAATTATTTAGTACTCCTTACCAGTATTTTGTCTTTGACTGCTGGCCTTTTAGAGAGACTGAGTCACTTAACGAGCAATGGAAAGAGCTATGCCATGGACCTAAAAAAAAGGGTTGAAGAACCCTTTTTTTTAGGTCTATGCATTGTGGTGCTTCAATTGTTTATTAGTGAATCAAAGTTCCGTCCGCCTCTTTTTTAGGTCCATGAGCTATGCTCGGAGTTTCTTTTTGGGATAAAATCCGGAACATGGATATTCAGCGAAGAACCAGAGTCACCGACATAGCTCATAAAATTTGCAAGTTGAAGTGGCAATGGGCAGGCCACATCGCTCGTAGAACTGACAACCGATGGGGAAGAAAAGTTCTCGAGTTGCGACCACAGACCGGAGGACGCAGCGTAGGCACGTAGGCAGGCCTCCCACTAGGTGGACCGACGACATCGTGAGGGTCGCGGGCAACCGATGGATGCAAGTGGCGAATTATCGTTCGGCGTGGCGGTCTAAGGCCTTTGTCAAACAGACAGGCGATAGCGAACCGAACCGAATCATGTCATATAAAAATGCGAAAGCGATCCGATATTCTATGTGACAGGCTTCAAACAATTCCATACATTACAAACAAAAAACGCCTCGCTTCGCGTTCGTCACGCCTGTCTGTTTGACAATAGCTTAAGGGGGAGGCCTATGTTCAGCAGTGGACGTCTTCCGGCTGATGATGATGATGGCCAGTCTTTAAACTAGAGAAGATGAATGAAGAGAGAATGAATTCACACCATCATGCCTTGTTTAACCCATTACCATGTAAAAGGCTGCCTCCTGAGTCCTGTCTGTGTAATTCTTTACTGGTTTGTGCCTCTTACCCAATTATATTATTAACCAGGTCTAAGATAGGTAAATAAAATATTAAAAACCTTGAGAAAGACCTGTAATAAAACTTAAAATAACCCAATTTTTTCTGGTTTTAGTCAGACCGTTTTAACGCAAAACTTACTGTCTTACAAACACGATTCATTGCCGTATTTCACGACACCATTCATCATTAATGTCATTTGTTACAATAAAACCCTTCGGTACTTGATCGTTTTGTTCAAAATGCGACAAGAGACGAAGGTTCAAAATAGCCATCGTAACTCGCACTCCCATATCCCAAAAGTCCATTTAAAATTGACATGCGGTGAATTTTGGAACTAAACTTAAATGTACCGAATTTGACATTAAGTTGACGTGTCCCCTTTGCAAGTGGCGCCATTTTGAAAGGCCAAGATATACTGGGTGTTGCACGTCTCATATTTCTATTTTGCAAATGACAAAGACTGAAGCTCATTAGAACCGTTGTACCATAAATATCTGAAATATTTTAATGCTGTCGTCACATCAAATGCTACACGACAAAATGTAATAAATATCAAAATGTCTTCTCAAATAATTGGAAACATTAAATTAATTCTGAGTCACGGCATCGTACTTGGTGCTGAAAACTTGAAATTGTTAATTTAAATTAATAATATGAAGTTCTGAACCTTAATTAATAGCCGCTGCACGGATGGATTGAAAAGACATGATAAAAAAAAGTCTGGAAATCTGATAACCAGTCAAGTTAGCGCAGTGGCTAAGCAATTGGACTACTGCACTGCGTGTCGCGGGTTCGATTCCCGCACGAAGGAAATAAAATAACATTATTAAGTATGTGTTTGTATGTTCCGGGTCTGGGCATTTGTATATGTGAGTTTATATGTTTGTCAACGCACCCACGATTCAGGAGAAATTCCTAGTGTGGGGATTTAAAAAAAAGTCACCCGGTTACAGGCTTATTAACAAATGCAATCTACAGACTTGAAATACCAATACCTATATATATATTTGCAATCAGCAGTTTTTTAGATTACAAATACAAAACAAAACCCAACTTTATTAGAAAAACTAAGAATGTCCGTATTTACTTTCACAGCAAAATGTTTTGGCTTCTCTGATCGGTAAGGCAGTTCTTCGAGACCACCAACATGCGCTAGGAAACGAAATCAATAAATTCATTCCACAATAAAAGCGAAGTTTGTTCCGTTGTACTTTGCATCTCTATCCGTTCTTAGAATAAAACCATGTTTGATTTAATCATAAAATTATTCAAAATTCAAATCACACAAATCGCAAATCCCGGCCATTATTCTACTTTTCCAAGTAGTTTTTTTTTTTTAATGGCAACTTTTAACAGGCAAAGGCAACAGGTGTCGAGTGGTTTATGCATCCTGATTCTAGCACGCTTGTGAGAAAATTCTTGCAAGGCCTTTATACGTCCTTTGCATTAATAAAAACGAAAGATTCTTGAAATTCATTGTGTAAAGATTTTATCTATTGTTATGCTGTTAGATTTTTACAAAATAAATAATGTGAATTATTTTTATTTCATTTACAACAGTACACGCGTAGGTACAATTTTTCGCCATGCGAATTTTTGCGCCCTGACGTTTTTCAATTTTTTTTGGAAAATACTTTGCCCTCACCAGCAATTAATTTATCCGAGTGTGTTCACAAACATAGAAACCCATGCACACAATCACCCAGCCCCGGATAGGTACTTGCAGATAATAAAAATATTTGCAACCGTGCTGTTTATGCTCACAAACAGCCAAATACGGAACTTGTAGAAATGTAGACTATTTTAGGTATTTGTTCCGTGCGAGAATCGAAACTGTGACACAGTGCAGTGCACAGACTTTATATTTTTATTACTTTCCATCACGTTCATCATAAATTATATTATTCAATTCTTAAGGTTGGTTCAACGCTGAATTGCTGAGCCACTTTACTAACTCACCATATTTTTCCAAATATTAGGTATGGGCAGACGTGAAAATGAAATCTAAAGAGCATCTATAGAGCATGCCTGCAGAAAATACATTTTAAAATTTGAAACTACAAAGATAAACCGCCGTTCCTCTGACTCTCTGTTTGTTTTGCAGACCCCGCTCGCTCCATGCACAGATCTGTTTATTTTCCCCATATTTTCCCTGAATCCGCATATTACCTAACCTTTACCGCCATCTGTTGGTATGTAACCAAAACTATTATTTCTATTTGCAGCGCCATCTTTTGATAAATAAATTAATTGTAGAATTTATTGAGAAATTATTTAACTAATTATTATTTTTCATGTCATAC
Organism: Agrotis segetum; assembly: GCA_036375495.1. Classification (NCBI taxonomy): domain Eukaryota; kingdom Metazoa; phylum Arthropoda; class Insecta; order Lepidoptera; family Noctuidae; genus Agrotis; species Agrotis segetum. The sequence goes on along the minus strand of JAQSVV010000677.1, from coordinate 1,295,106 downwards.
AGTTCCAGAATGTCTTGATTAATTAACATTTTCTATTAATTATAACATATTTTATTCTCCTTTTTTCTGTTCCGAAGAGTTTCAGAACAAGGCAGCACCGTATTTGACAGTTGCTCTCACTGTCACTGACATTGACAGTTCATCGACCGTCGATTGGAAATTGAACAAAAGAATTTAGCCGTGGAAAACCTGAAATAAATAGCCTAATCTACATTATTAAGGTAAAGTTGTTAACTATACCGGTTATGTTAAACACGTTGCACAATATCGTGTCATGTAACAGTCTTAGTTAAGTTTAGTGACGTTATATTCGTACAAATTAGTTGGTACGGTGCCGCTGTCACTTCTCGTCAATTATTGTGGATAAAATCAGAGTGAATCACAACAGGAGTCTATTTGGTAATTTCCTGCATCGCAATAAGTGATAAAATAAATCTGAACTTTTTCTACGACGTTGATAAAAGTGTCATTTTTTACCATTACCTACTTTTTAAAAACGGAAACGTAGTACTTACTTTTTTTTAATTTTAAGTGGTAAGTGTTATTTTATTTACCTATAACTTGAAACTCTATCCACGTACTGACTCATACATTAGTCAGATCCAATTATCTCCACACCTAACTATTAATTACCCATTTCCCTGTTTGATATTTCATAATGAAAATGTGCACAGATAACAATGAAAATAAACTGAGTCATTGTTTGCAAAACAAACAAAAGAATACTTTTTTTATGTTGTAAAAACTGGCACAGTCATGCTGTGTCTTGTGCCAATTTCCTTTTTTTTTAATGTAGAGTACTTATACACTTCTCATCAAAAAAATCGAAACACTTTCGTTTTTATTGTTTTTGTCCTAATTTTTTACAAAAGAGAATTAATTCCATGAAAAAAAAACATTACTGTGTAGCTGGCAGTTTGGTCATTACAGTAAGAAGAAAAAAAAAAAGGTTGCACTCCAGGAGTGCCGGTAGAAGTGAAAACTTTTTTGTTACTATGTTTTATTTTTAATTTGAATGACGTCTTACTCATTTTCGATCAGGGTCACGTGACCCTGACGCGAGTTTTGGTCACGTGACCCTGACGCGAGTTTTAAATTTTTTACCCATTACAGAAAAAGTGTACAACGCCGCTAAAGAAGTTTTCACTTCAAAATTAAAATTAATTTCATTTGTTTATCCTATAAATGAAATTAATCACTGTTTTGAGACAAATGTGTATTTAGGGTTGGAGTACGTTTCTCGTTTAAAAACTAAAAATTAGCGCTTGTCTTTAAACTTTCTGTTTCTTATTTCATTTACTGTGACTTTGGGACGTCTGAAAAAACTTTTTTTTCTAAAACATATGGATACTTCGCCCGCAGAAGCCGCCCAAGTGGTGGCATTGCTGGATTCTGGACTTAGTCAGCGTGTTGTGGCTGCAAGATTGCATCTAAGCTTATCATCTGTTCATAGAGTCTACAAACGCTATCGGGAGACTGGTTCGTTCACGCGCCGTTCAGGATCTGGCAGGAATCGGGTCACTTCTGAGCGAGATGATCGATTTATTGTAACAACTTCTTTACGAAATCGACGCCTTAACGCTTTTCAACTGCAGCAGCAGCTTCGCGTTGTACGAAGAGTAGCTGTAAGTGACTCTACAATAAGAAGAAGGTTGAAGGAACGCGGATTGGCACCGCATAAGCCAGCGAATGGGCCGAAATTAACTGCAGACCATCGAAGAGCGCGCCTTAACTTTGCACGCGAGCACCTAACTTGGTCATACCTTCAGTGGAGCAAAGTACTGTTTTCTGATGAGTGTAAAATTATGCTGTATGGTAACGACGGAAGGAACAAGGTCTACAGAAGAGATGGAGAACGCTTTGCACAATGCTGCATTGAAGAAAAGGTCAGCTATGGTGGCGGTTCGTGGACGGTTTGGGGAGGAATCAGCGCCGACGGTAAGACAGAACTTGCCTTTGTGTCTGGGCCACGGCTGCCTGCACTAAACTCTCATCGGTACATCGAACAGTGTCTTGAACCTCATGTGATGCCCTATGCACATTTTATTGGCAACGACTTCATATTCATGCACGACAATGCTAGAGCTCACACCGCGGGCGTCGTACGAGATTATCTTACCGAAGTCGGTATCTCCATTATGGTATGGCCAGCAAGAAGCCCGGACATGAATCCCATTGAACATCTATGGGATGAATTAAAGAGACGAATTCGAGCAAGAGATCCAGCCCCAGAAACACTTAGCCAGCTGCAAAATGCAATCCAAGAGGAATGGGATAATATACCACAACATGTGATCGTGACTCTCATCCGATCGATGAAGAACCGTATGGAAGCAGTAATAAGAGCTCGCGGAGGGAATACAAGTTATTAAATAAACGTTTCTTACATTTTTTTTTCATTTACGCGTGTTGTTTTACCCATTTCCTTCATATTCCATACAGGGTAAAAATTACTCATTATACAAAATACGAAACCAATGAAGACTTAATTTGAATTTAGAACATTAACATTAGGATTTAAAAACCTCATACTACTCACTATTAAATGACATTTTACATTTATTCCTAAATATACACATTTTTCTGATAATCCTTATCAAATCATAAACTGCGAGGTGTTTCGATTTTTTTGATGAGAAGTGTATTAAAACAAAATTTTTCAAAATCATCATTCCAATCTCCTCAACAAAATCTGAGTATAAGATTTATAAATTGATTGAAATGTATTGGCACATGATAATAATTATTAGAAATTAATTTTCTTTCCACTTGATGTAATTTTAACACGCGGAGCCATATGACCCGCTCGCTGTCCAGTTGACCTCCTGAGTGTTAACTGTGTCTGTGTTAAAAACGGTAAACCGAAAAGAGGAGAATGGGATAAAAATCCTATCCAATATATGTATTTCACCAGTTTTTGTATGTTTTTCATTTCAGTAAAATACAAAAAATCCCATCAGCATGACAAACTTTCACATTTATAATTAAAAGAGTTTTAACATAAACAAGAATGCTGACCCAGTTTAGGTTAGTAGATGTTCTAAGATATGCAGGTTTCCTCACATGGATATCACCACAAGTATAGGACTTTCTTCTTTATGAAGTTAGTTAAAAAAAATAATCAGTAATTCTTTGCATTTCGTTTCATTGCACTACTAGCTAAGGTCTGCACGGGTGCAATCGGTACTATATTATGCATGATAAATACACATAAACCTTCCTCTTGAATTGCTGTATCTATTAACAAAAATGTATCAAAATCAGTTGTGTAGTTCTAAAGATCTAAGCAAACGTGGGGACAGATAGACAGCGGGAAGCGATTTTTTAGTATTTGTGATGTGATTCATCATTCCAATAATATTGTCAATGATTTTAATGAAATGTCTCTCATCAGTGGCGGCCTTAGGGGGGGGCGAACCGGGCAACCGCCCGGGGCCTCGCGCTTGCAGGGGGCCTCGCGCCAACCAAGCAAAAAAAAACTAGTAATTTTTATTAATTAATTATGTTATAGCATAAGGGCAAAATTAAATAAGATTTTAGTTTAGGAAAAAATCAAAACATTTTTGAAATTTATTACATCAGAGTTGGTTAATTTTGTAAATCTTTTATTTAGTATAATAATTTTGTCGCGTGAACGTACTAAGTTTAGGCTAAATCCGGTAGTTCAGACTTGCTTATGATGTTGGCCCAATCAGTGACTTAGCAAGACCGAATCTTGGAGGAGGCAAACAAGAAGCATCTGCGAGGCCCTTTTCTTTGATGGAGGATGAAAAATATCGCGCAGATTTGTGATTTTTTTTAAGCCGGTCGTGTTGGTCACCGCGTGCGAGGCCTCCTTTTTTGATGACTTGATGATAAGATCGCTTTGCGAGGCCTCTTTGCCTCTTTCTGTTCACAGTTAGAAATAAATAGTAACCAAATAATCATGCAACTACGGGGCCTCGTGCGAGAAGCGGAATTGCTAGACCGAAATAATTATGATCGTCGGCACCATCAGCTTTGGCCCTATCATTTCTCAGTTAGAAATAGTAGTAGAAGTTAAATTATACAGCTTTACTGCCTGGTAACAAAGTTGAGATTGCCGTTGTCAATTTTATTTTATTTTATTAAATCTCTAAGAGCGAGGCCCCATCATGTGCGAGGCTAGCCAGGGTCCGCCAAGGGCCCGCCTAGCTACACCACAGGCTCAATTAATAATCAAAGTTCTAGACCTCAAACACCAAACGCTACTTTGTTAAAAAATTAAAAAAACCACGAAAACTTCATTCTTTTTTGAAAATTTTGCGTCTATGACCGTAAAGGACTAGTTGTTGATAATAACTTTTCAGAACGATTTCATAGATGCCTTTTGCTACAGTATTAGAACCGATTTATATCTGTAGACCCAGTAGTTTCAGAGTTGAGCTTTTCAAAATTTCTATTTTTTTTCGAACTTTGCAATTTCTTGCAATATTTAAAACATCACTTGAGTAACTCTGGCGGTATCTCCAATAAAAAACAAGTGTGGAAGAGGCAAAGCATCAGAGTTGGGATATCTTAGAACTTTGTGCCTTTTTTCGAAAAAATGAATATTAGGGAGGGTTTATCTTGGAGACTATTAGGTCTACTGAGGTATTTATATTCACTCTTCATCTTTATCAGCATATAATGTTCCCACTGCTGGGACACAGGCTTTCTTTCTGTAAGAGGAGTCCATAATCCACCAAGTAGGCCCCATGCAGGTTGGTGATGTCACATGTCTTTTAATTTTTGGTTTGAGGACATGCAGGGTTTCCTGACGATGTTTTCTTTTTATCGTTTTGAGAGCAATGGTGATAAAATATAAATACACAAAGTAATCTGGGCTGGGTTCGATTCCGCGACCTGCAACTCGTAAGTCGGGTCGATTAATCGGTATCACCGCGAAACCACTTGAGACGCACACACCCGCAGTTTTAAAATGGATTTCAAGGCAAGGCAGTGCGTGTTGTTGCTCTGATAATAAGAAATAGAAAAAAAAGACGTCAACGCATAAATATTGGATCCATCCACTTACTGGGCGTAGATCTGAGGAAGGTTTCGTACTTTTTTTTTCATATTGTATTTAATTTATTCTACTTTCAAAGCGTGCTTAAGTTTCATCAACTAGTTCTTTATGGTAATACACGGATGTTCAAAGATCACATACTTTTTATAGAGGCCAAGGGGCCTCGCAAAGACTTGCCGCCCGGGGCCTCGCAATGGGTAAGGCCGCCTCTGTCTCTCATAGAATGCCTACCTAGTCTATAAAAGTTTGTTAAACTCCAATTGAAAAGTAAATTGTTTTGCTTTCTTATCTTTCGTAAATATTTTTGTAAAATATTTGTCTCAAAAGTCATCGATATTTTTTTAAGTGAATGATTTTTTATAACATATAATATCTATGAAAAAAGGTCAACGTACTTAAAGTGCAACATGTTTAAGAATTTAGTTAAAGTTTTGTAGCCGGGCAAATATCACAGTAATTTCTTTACAACTTTCAATATTATGTTTTGAGTAACAAATCAACCTAGAATGTAGAGTTCTTCTAGATAGTAAAGCTTGCCTGATTGTTGGCATAAGAAATTGGTATCATCAATATAATTACTGCATTAACATCATCATCAAACCTCTATTTAATCATCTGCCTTGATGAGTAGCTGACTTCAACATATTTAGAAAAAGGTATAGTATACGCAAAAAAACTAAATGATTTTTTTCTCTGACAAGACATCAGCCTTTTTGTCTTCTGATGCTCTTTCATTTCAACAAATTAACGATATGAACCAATATTTATTGGTTTTATATATTGATAAAAAAACTAATAAAAGGAAATTCATTACTGTTGTATCAAATGTAGGTATTCAGAATGCTAGTTTGTGCCAGACTAAAGTGAATGGAACAGGAATTTTAATTACTTAGTTTTATTATGGGCACTGATTGGATACTGATTCACTATTGAATATGATAATGATGGATTGATGTATCAATGGATATGATTATAATTATGGATGTCTGTTTCTCAGTCACATCAAAAAGCCGTGCAAGAATAAGGACATTTTAAAAGTACTGCTGCAGCTTTATTATAAGACATCCACATTTAAGGACCCCTGAGTCAGTAATAGGCAAGGTGGCGATGTCATTTGCCGAAGAGATAGAAAAATACATATTACTAGATTTCACATGCACATTATACGTCATTATTAGATTTCACATGCATGTAAAGCTGGGTGCCATTGTTTTTGAATAGTAGGAAAAAGGAGGTGTTAATTTTTCGGCCCAACCATGTACCGAGGTACAAATTATTATTAAAATCCCTTCCAATAATTAGTATTTTTAGCTGTATTTAAAATCCTTCAATACTAGATAGAAAAAGAAATAAAAGTATATGAAAAAACACTACTTCGCAACGGAACTGCGTTCAAAGAAACGTTTATGACAGCGTTTACGGCTGTCAATCTGTTTCATCTGTCAAAATCACGTCAAAATATGACATCGATGTTTCATTATTTGACAGCTTTTTGACAGTAATGAATATCAACAACAATAGAAAAAAACTATCGAACTAGGTCGGGAACCCTGGCTTTTGGCCGGCAGATAACCAAACGCAAAAAATAATACGAAATGTGAAATAAATGCATTTTTTTAAATTATTGTTCCCATGATTATTCACAAAATATGTGTACTAGTAATTATAACTTATTTGAAATACATAAATAAATTCTATAAAGTACATTTTTGGGCTTTCACACGTTTATAAATGAAGTAACGAAACGCATCATGTCGGAGACGTATGACATTGCTAGATTGAAAATCAATTCTTGGGTTGCAAGTTTTAACATTTTGGATCGACAATTTCTTATGGTACAAATGCCCAAATAAATACAACATATTTTTTTTTCAAAATCTACGATTTTTTTCCTATAATTTCGTATTTTTGTCCTTGAGGTACACGGCTTGGCCTTAAATGTAGGGAAAAAATTAACACCTCCTTTGGAATTTAATGTAGGTATTTGTTTATTTGTTAAAATGTTTGTGATCATTTTATTTTTAAATAATGAAATTTTTGTTGTTAATTAGCGCAATAGCATAGACTTCAAATAAAAGATAAAGTTTGAATTACTTAGCTGAATCATTTATATAGTTGCTAGCCAACCCCTTGGACTATGGTAATGCCTCATCAATGTGTCACAAATGAGGCAATGGACATTGGAATGTGGTCAACTCAAGCCACTATCTATAGAAACTCTTGCATAATATTATACAATGTGTTGATCTGCAACCTAGTCAAATTCAAGGACGTGATTATACTCATGATTCTCGACCCAAATCAACAATAAAATAGGTAGGTATTTTTTTTATTTAATTTTTCCTTTTTCTGAAATCCGTAAGTGTGAACTAGTTTCTTCAAGAGTAGTAGATTCAATTCACGCACACCAGCTGCTCATCGCTGTGTGCGTACGCGCGGACTGCGTAGTCGGGTGATTCTCTTTCATTTGTATTGAATTAAGGGTTTAATTCTGAAATACTGTAAAATTTCAACAACAAAAAAAAAGCAGCCCTTATTAGTTTTGCCCGGTACTGTACTTTCAATTGATTATTTATGACTTTTGTGACAACCACCTGAAGTTTGACGAAAATGCAAAAAAACAGCGTGTATTTACATTATCTTGTCCTTCACCTTTTATTATTTAACCATTCAATCGTCTTTTCATTAAACTTTTTATTATGTAAATATTATGCTAATTAAATAAATTCTCATAATATTGGTATCTATACCTAGCAACTCTTTGGAAAACAGTGATTTTTATGTCAGCAAAAACGTAGTTTATTTAACCTAGATGTAAAAGTAAAATATTATGTATTTCAATTTAGCTTTTTTTTGAGATACGCAATTATACGAGTATTATAATTATGTTATTAAATGTTCAGCTGATAAAATTTTTCACTATTTCATGTTTGGTCTCGGACTGATTTTTTTTCCTTTCGTGAATGCACTCTCATATACTTTGTATACTTAAGTTAATTCGTTCTCTCATTTTCTTTTAAATAGTTAGGAAACTAAAATCCATCAGGATAAAACATTATACAACAGGATAGGAAAATGCAGTTTTTATTATAATCAGAATCAACACATACTTAACGATTATTAGGGAAAAACAACTTGAAATTTAACATACCTAATTTTATATTGGATACTTGTAAATAACATTTTTTAACTTTATTCACCCCTGTCGCGGCGAAAAAAAAACTTTTTAAGTAATTTCCTGTAATATAGAGTAGAACACACATTGGAATTCGGAATGTCTAAAAAGTTTCAAAATTGTGACCAAAAATAAAATTAATGGCAGCCTTTGCCCAATAGTGCAAAAATAAATAATGTTGACGCATAAAAATAATGAAAACTTACCCAATTCTTCACAGCACAAACAATGGCGGAACGAGAACAAATTACCGGTGGTGGATCCAGCAGGGACTATGGAGCTACTGCGGCTGTCCCAAACGTGGGCTTCGCCGACTTCAGTCCCACGGAGCTGTATAACTTGAGTGAGGGTATCGCAGACAATGTGAACACCATCAACAGTGGTTTGAAGTCTCTGGAGAAGATGATGAAGCAGATTGGAGGGCCTAATGATAGTGTGCAATTGAGAGAAAAGATGTAAGTATTGTGTATTTTGAATAACCCCCTGAAATCATTAAATGAGTCCTACTGTGGGTGGGACTAAAAGAACTCAGATGCCTACAACAATAACTTGACACCTGACTCGGAACTCGATCTCGCTCCCGCTACAGACATTTCGGGATGGTGGGAGGGGGATCGAGTTACGAGCCAGGAGTCAAGTTATTGCGCCGGGTTGTACTGATTAAAACCACTCCTTTCTTCAATAATTTCAATTGCCTTTGCGTGTTCTAGTGGGACTTCCAATACGCTGCGTCTGCCGGTTCGTAGTTGTCACTCGAGAACTTTTCTTCCCAATCAGTTATCAGTTGTATGAGTGACGTGGATTGCTGAATTTGTAGTACCCCAACTTGCAAATTACAAAATGTACATTAGCTCTTTTATTGCTAATTGTGTCATTAATTTTTTTTCGTGGTAAAATCATCAAATGAGTCCTCCCACCCCTAGCAGGGCAGGAGGGACTGTCAGACTTGTACTGACTAAAATCCACGGTGTCCTTCGGTAGCCCTTTGTGTACCGGAGTCGCGGTATACGTATGTCCCGCAACCCCGGCAGGAAATTGAGTGACTCTTTAAGTCTCTCCAAAATGAGAATGTCTCTCATATCTTCCATAAATACTTTGTTTTTACATCGTTATTGGATGCTTAATAAACTAACCATTAATTACTCGATCACGTGTCTACTAACAAGTGAAGCATCGGGATCAGTGGGCCAGAATCACCACGCATTGGGTTCCAGAAGACTGACATCGTTGCTAAGAGAGAACTATAAAAGTGGGCGTGGCGATTTACTCGCGTTTATTTGAGATTGGCGGGGGAAAACTGCACAGAGGAAAAACTTTTTTAAACGTTATGTTTTCATAGTTATAAAATCCATTAATGTTTCTTTTATTCCAGCCACGACACACAACAGACAGTAAACGGCTCTGTGTCAGCGACTGCGCGCGACATACAACGACTGGGTGTGGTCGTAAGGCGAGGTGATAAACCTCAGAAGCTGCAGGTGGAACGACTCACTCAGGCCTTTAGAGATGCCTTGGCTAAATACTCTTCAGTGCAAAAGGTTAGCATGTCACAACCCTTATTGCTGCTTATAATCGAGCCAAGATGCTTATCGGCAACGATGCACTGGTGGCCTACCATAGTTTGGCATGAGGGAAAGAGACAGACCTATAAAAGTCGTCTAGCGCCATCTTGTTCCCCCAGCGGAACTCTCGCTTTAAGATGCGCCCCCTGGTCGACTCAAATCTCGAGAACCTTGAACATCGATGCCGAATTGACAGCCTATCGGTTACATTTCGGGGAATATGCGATGGAATTGCAGAATTTGATCCTGAGTCCTTATCGTTATCTGACCACAAGACAATTATACGGCGATGCGCCCGTAAACTTCCCACCCTTACGTGCAGAGTTTTAAAAATATTTTTAGTGCGTACAACTTGAGCGGATTTCTCTGCCAGTCTGTTTCCTGATAGCTATAAAGGGATCTATTTTTATCGTGGTATAATCTTCAAAAGAGACCTCCCAACACAAGGCGTGATTAGATGAGAAGGACGGGAATCAGAATCATTTATTGCCTGAAATATGGTTTTTTACATATATAATAAAAAACGTAAACAATTATATATAGCTCTTCATATTCCGAGGGAGGCTAATTCGGACGTTTGGTTCAAGATTGCGACCGAGATAGACCATTAATAACGTTGGAATGTTAGAAAAAAAGGTATCTTCCTTTTCAATGGAGTATCAACAAACTACTACACCCTTTTTTTTTTTTTAGCGTGGTAAAATCATATAATGATCTCAGGGCGGGAGGGACTGTCAGACTTCTACTGACTAAAATCCACGGTGTCCTTCAATAGCCCTTTATGTTCCGGGGTCACGGTGATGGAATAAGTCCCGCGAACCCGGCAGGCTTTGGCCTTCTAAGAGGGGGCCCCGTCATTATACTGACGCTCTTTGAGGCGCGCGTAGGACACAACGCGTCGTCGACCCGGGGTTCCAAATAATACTAGAAACCATTTTAAACATTTTCGTTCATTTACTTTCACAGCAAGTATCAGAGAAGATGGCCGCCCATATGCCGCGGCCGCCGCGCGTTCGTAACGACCCGCAGATGATGGAACAGCAGGCCATCGCTGATGATGAAGAGGCCACGCTCATTGCCAACCAGCAGGCACAGGTAACCATGGCAACCATTGGCACTCGGCTTATTGCCCAAAATCGTGAGAACTCTCAACCAATAAAAGCGCCAAACGTGGTTAAAACTTACTATCGCGACAACCATTTTATGGCATTTGTTCATGCCATGTGCAGTGGTGGCCCAGTGGTATCGGTCCCGACTTACGAATTATAGGTCGTGGGTTCGAACCCCGCCAGGCGCATTACTTTGTGTAATTTATTTCATCACCACTGCTCTCAAAACGGTGTAAGGAAACATCGTGAGGAAACCGGCATGTCCTAGAACTAAAAATTTGAAGACATGTGACATCTAACAACCCACACTGGGCCCGCGTGGTGGATTATGGCCCACTCCCTCTCACAGAGAGAAGGCCTGTGTCCCAGCAGTGGGAACATTATAGGCTGATGATGAATGAATGAATGTTCATGCCATGGCCATGTTTTTTTTTAGCCAAGTCGGGCTAACCAGATTCACCAGTTGGATGAAAAAACGTATATTTGATGCGACAATATCGTTATTTCATACAAAACGACGCAAGTATCTGGTTAGCCGAACGGCAGTTACATAAATATCACTGAAGAATTAGTTGGTCACAATGACCTAGACATCCCGCTTTACCCTTAGGGTATGGAACCCTAATTACACAGTAATATAAATAGTACACTTTTTATATTTCAGGCGCGTCTAGTACAATTTGAGACGAGCATGCTGCTTGAGAAGGAAGCGTACATAAATAAAATAGAAGCCGATGTCTTAGACGTGAACCAAATTATACAGGAGTTGGCCGATATGGTGAATCAACAGGCTCAGTCTGTCGGTAAGTTGATGCTTTGGCTCGCAATAAGTATTTTAACATTTATTTGGGTGATGTGATGCATGTCTTCTCGTTAACCGACTTCAAAAAAAGGAGGATGTTTTTAATTCGGTCGGTTTTTTGCATACATAGTCAATTTGTCGTTTTCTCTGTATTCACCTTCGCTATCCATTTCATCTTTTGCACAGTCTACTCAACCGAACATCGATTTCAAACTAACTGAAAGTAACTTACTCATCATAATTGGATTCATTGGAAATTGGCTCACCCTGTATCATCGAACTGCAACTAGCTGTTGCGGCTTGGTCGTGCGACTTATTTTCTGGTCGCGGGACTTATTTCCTCACCGTGACCCCGGGACATAAAGGGCTATTGAAAGACACCGTGGATTTTAGTCAGTACCAGTCTGGCAGTCCCTCCCGCCCTGCCCGGGGTGGGAGGACTCATTTGATGATTTTACCATGCTAAAAAAAAATGTGTATATCCAGGTTATGAGCTATTTGTGCACCAAATTTCTTCCAAATCAGTTCACTTGTTTAGGCGTGAGAGAGCCACAAATATACTTAAATGAGACATCCTCACAATCTTTTATATTTATAATATTAGTAACATTTTACTTGCACTAAACACGTCTGTCTAGGATCAACGTAAAGGAGTGATTATTTAAATATACTAATAGGAAAAAATATTAATATGAGTTGTTAAATTAACCGTCATAGGTATAGTTAAGGAGAGGCAGAAAGAGGTGCAAAATAATTGTAAGAAAGGAAGAAGTCAATCTCTTTTCTAAAGGTAGAATTTTATATTAATACATGCTTACTGTGCTAATATCAGAGCCATGTGAGCTGAAAATTAATAACAAGATGAGCTATCAACAAAATAACCTAAATAATAATTGCATGACATCCGGACAAAACATACTTTCTTAGAAACAGGGGCACGTTAATCCGCCTATTGTGTAAATTTGCTTTAATTGCCTCTAACACATTGTAAACTTTTCTCAAATGCTGCAAGACGCGCCGGCCGATGTAAATCGTACTTTTGAAGCCTTTTCTTGATCAGACCATTACCTGACATGACCTAAAAGTCACAGACAATGGCCCGAGCATTGCCTTAAATTAGGTATATTTATTGAGTGAATCTTTTACACAGCTTTTACAGCAGAGTTCTAAAGGAAAATCATTTAAATCATATGTCAAATACAACAAACATAAAGCAGATAGCCAGTACCCATAGTACATGGAGGTGACATATCTTCAACACACCCCCTCAACTCATGCACGATACTATACACAAAATATAAACCTATTTATTTTCGCACACACAATCCTAATGCACTTATTAGTAACTCGTGTCTTACGCGAGGCAAAGGTTTGGTGAGGACATCTGCCAACATGTTATCAGTTGACAAATATTCCAACGTTATAGCTTTGTTGTCACGTAGCACATCCCTTATAAAGAAATGTCTAATGTCAATGTGCTTACTTTTCGCATGATGTATACCATGATCCTCAACAAGGCAAATAGCACTCAAATTATCAGCATGCATTCTTACCTTACAGAGTTTATGTAAACCTAGTTCTTTTAACAGGCTGTTCAAATACACAGCTTCCTTCATAGCTTCTGCCAAACTCACAAACTCAGCCTCACAAGTAGAAGTCGCAACGATGCGTTGCTTTTGTGAAGTCCACGATACGCTTGCGCCACCTAGAACGAATAAATAACTAGTAAAGGATCGTCTATCAACGACGCAGCTACCCCAATCTGCATCTGCATACCCTTGTATGCATAACCCCGTCGGTTTAAAGTTCAAACCGTGAGTTATCGTACCTTTTAAGTATCGAAGAACTCGCTTCGCAGCCCTCCAATGAGTTTCCTGCGGGTTTTCTGCAAACTGCGCAAGTTTTGCCGTAGCGTTAGCAATATCAGGTCTAGTTGATACGCTTAAATACATGAGCGCTCCAATTAGTTCTCTATATGGAAATTGTTTCCCTTCTATTACTTCTTTTTTGCTAATAACAGGATTTCCAATTTCCATTGGAGTCCGGACAGGATTGCAACTATCCATAGTAAATTTCTTCAAAATATCTTTTATATACTTCTCTTGTGACAAGAAATATTCATTGCCGCTTTTCTTTATATCTATCCCAAGACAGAAGGTTGCTTGACCAAAGTCTTTAAGTTCAAACCTCCTCGCCAATTTAGTAATTTTGTCGTGAATGTAGTTTTTTAGAATCCGCTTTAAATTTAACCCCTTTTCAATTACAGACACAGTGGAAAGCCACATCGAAGCCGCCAGTGCGAACGTAGAAGCCGGAGTCGACGAACTGGCGAAAGCAGCCGAATACCAACGAAGATATCGCCGAAAAATGTTCATACTCATTATCATCGCTACCATAATAGCCATCCTACTCATCGTATGGGTCGTTAAGGCTTTCAGATAGGTTCTTTTACCAAATACCCTAATATTATACCCTATGGATTTGTGAAGGTTTTAACCTAACCCGTCTTCTTGAAAAGTATCTATCTATGTATGTTAGGATACGGAAGGACGCAACGAATTTAAGAGGATCTTCGATGTAAGTAATCAATATTGGAGTTAAATGGTACATAATAATAGTTCATAATGATTGATATAAATCATGGTCTAATATTGAACGTTGGATTTTTTTTAATGCATTTTTTTTTCCAATTTTATGTTAAAAGACTGGGTTTAAAATACACAATTTCAATATGCCATTTATATTTAAAAAAAATAAGGGCAAATTAAGTGGTGAGTCATTTCGAAAATAAAAATAACCCTTTTTATGAAGTTCCCCATAAAAAGATTTTTCTAAAGATGTGTTCTGAAAGATTGAGCGAGTTTTTTGATATTTTTTATATTTAAAATTATACTTGTTATTTGCGCAACACAAATATTTATAAAGTTACAACATGTCACTGGCCTGCAAATTGCGAAAAACGTAAAAAAATTTGAATTTCGCGGGCTGGTTGGAGCATCCCCCTTAACAAAAAATATACTTTTTCAATAGCAACTTCTCAAAGATCATAATCATAATTTTATTAACACTTGGCTGTCGTGAATCTGTCAATTTTCTATCCACTTTCGTCAAAAATATTATGTCGTATAAAAACCATCCTATTGTTTACATTGATCTTAATACACGTATTAAAATATCGTGCATGTATCAGTTTGAATACTAAAAAAAAAAACGATAATTTAGGATCTTTACCTAATATTTTAATCTGTGATTACTCTTTCTAATATGTATTTAAATGTTTTTGTTTTGTCAAAATTGATCCAAAAAATGTACTAAATGCTCAGTATTCAAGGTAAACAAAAATTGCGACAATTCTCAGTAGAATTACCAAGTCGACCGCAGAAGAAGAGGGGCCCCCATAGAGTGCCAAACGTCTGCCGTGGCCGCGGAATTGTACACACGGCTAACTGTGACACCGGAACGTATGTGGCAATGGCAGGTTTCACGCAAAGCTCGGCTCAGATGGCGCTACCAGCGCATGATGTAATTTACTGTATGATTAACTTGACATAGTGGCCGGCATGTAAGTAGGCAGAGTCGTTAGATGCGCGGAAGTCATTTTGTAGATCTCTTTGGTGGCCATGCGGGTCGCGCGGTATGAGGTAGTGCCGATCCGAGCACGCGATTGGTGCGTCACTCGTCTTTGCCACTCGCACCCAGTATACGCGCTCTCGCTTACACTTGTGTGCCGCCAAATGCGATGCGCAAACTTACCCCCACTACACCACAATCTTGCCAACTTACTTGCCGGGTACTGTACACTACACCACAGATAACATAACTACACACTCGAAGCTACACTTGAACGTTGTTTACGTTATGCGCTTGTAGCGCCACTGACGGTTAAAACTCGCAGTGAAACGCCCCATTACAGGAACACGATTTTTAGTCAGTCGGTCAGACTCTCCTTTCCGCTCCGCACAGCGTGGAAGGGCTCATTAATAATTTTACAGATTAATAATTTTACAGTACCCGGCACGTAAGTTGGCAAGATTATGGTGTAGTGGGGCTAAGTTTACGCATCGCATTTAGCGGCACACAAGTGTAAGCGAGAGCGCGTATACTGGGTGCGAGGAGCACAGACGAGTGACGCACCAATCACGTGCTCGGATCGGCACTACCTCATACCCCGCGACCCGCATGACCACCAAAGAGATCTACAAAATGACTTCTGCGCATCTAACGACTCTTGCCAACTTACGTGCCTGCTACTGTACCACCTAAATAAAAAAGGTGGAATTCTCACTGTGGCTTGCTTTTGCAGTCGACTTCAGAATTGTACTTGTTGTAAAGGATTTCCAATAGATACCGTCTAACGGGGTGAATTGGGACCACAGGGATAAATTGGAACGAAACTTTACTTCTTCTTTTTTATTGGTACCTCAAAGCAAATATAGTTTTCAACAAAATCGGGGCCCCGAAAATACCCGAAGGAATTTTTCTTAGATTATTTTTCAATATTCTTTAAGGCCACGTAATTCGGAATCAACCTATTTTTGATTCAACGGCAAACAATCAAATTTTCGTTTTTCGATCTGAAAAAAATGTATGTTATAGTTCAATAAACTGTCTATGTTATTTTCCAGTTGAAAACGCGATATTTATAACTTGACTCGATCAAAAAAAATCGCGAAAATAGAGATTTTTTTAACGTTTTTTGAGTGGTACTTGAAGTAGATCAAACTTTTGGTCCTGAAGAATATATCAATAAATAGGTAATGATGTTTGTCAGAACTTTATCAGGTTACTTTTTCATTTAATAACAATTTTAATTTATAAAAAGACGTCAATGTGTTTGGGCACATACGCCGTTTTATTCTAAGCACACATTCACTATCGTCCTCTCATCTTTTGCCTTTCAAAAGTAGTGTCATCACTGTCGCTCGTTGACGAATCAGTCAGCCAGCGTGGCTCTTACAGACTAGACCTATGACACTTTTTTTCTGATCGGGGCTGTCAGATTTTCGTAATAGAAAAATTGGAAATTGAGAAAAAGATAGCGTAGGCTTATTGATTATTCAAAATATGTTTAGGCATATATACGCTGTGTTTAATGGGACCTGATTAAACGGACATGGCTGTAAAATAGACCTATAAACTTTCTATTTTCAATAACATATTATTTTCATTAATAAATATTGAAAAGAAACCGAACTATCTGAATTTAATTGCAGGAAATTTCTGACGCACAGACATTCTTGATGTACGGAGCAAATAAGGGATTTGAGAGAATGAGAATTTTAGAATACGTATAATATACATTACGAATTGTTTCTATCAATATAATAAATTACTCACAGGTACCTATATCAATGTTATCGTGATATCGTAGTACGGTTCTTGTTCATCGTTCTGCAATATTTTGCATTCTCCATCGTCCAATACTTTTGGATCTATATAACATTTCGCGTGAACTATTCTTATTAGTACTGAATTTCAGTCAACAATAATTATGTAACTGAAAACAACCACTAATGGTATCGAATTGCAATATAGGATAAGATGCACTTCACTTTTATTATTATTTATTTCATTTCGTCAAAGATTTATAACAATTTCGAAGAAACAGGATTAAAATAATTAAATGAAAATTACTGTATTGTCAATATTTTGAATACTTCAAGATTACATGTCACCCATGTCACCTACAAATAAGGAGTAACACCCACAACGCTGTTAAATATCGCATAAAGCTCCATTCTCACTAGCGCTGTTTTTTGGACGTAAAAAAACGCAGAGTTTTAACAAAAAGGTACATAAAATTGAACTTAACTGTCACCGCCTAGCATTTAAAATCAAATGGAGTTTGAACAAAAACGCCGCGTTTTATAATCGTTGACGTTTGAACAGATACAATATGGGAATACATTTTTTTCTATTTCCCATGCCCAGAAAAAAACACTTGTGCGATTGGCCACAAAGTACTGCGAATGCGATGAAAAATCGGTGGTTGTTGCTCAGTCTCACCATGTGTTCAGTACAAGTTGTTTGTCGCTCTATTTAATTTTTTTTTGCGACGTGGTTGAAAATCATAATTATCTAAGACCAAATGTACAATATTGTTTTTTTTTTTAAAGAATTTAGACGTACTTGTCTAGAATATAAAGAATAATTAGTAAATTAAAAAAAATAGTGATCGTGATTCAAGTTTTGTGGCGCGTCCACAATCTGTTTTACTAGGAATTAGCATCGCCTAAACGACACTGCATTAGTTTCATAGAAATTACTCTTTTTAATATTGTATTTAGTAATAGTTTTTCTAAATAATAGCAATTTTATTTTTACATGAAGTGTGATATTTTATCCTACAAAAAAATGGGAAAGGCACGTTCGCGGGAAATTTACAATTTTGGTTGCTCTAATAGAACAAATAGAGGATGACACTACCATCATTTACTTCATTTAGCCAGCTGCTAAAGTGCAGCAGTAACAAAAGTTCTCCATCTTGTTCTGATTTCCCGCCAGAAACGTTAAGAAGTCTTTTTATGGCGATCGGACAAAAAACCTGCAATTTTGTTGTATAAACCAGTGGCGGCCTTAGGGGGGGGCGAACCGGGCACCCGCCCGGGGCCTCGCGCTTGCAGGGGCCCTCGCGCAACAGACCAAGCAAAAGAAAAACTAGTATTTTTTATTAATTAAATACTTTTGATTTTTATTAATTAATTAGTTATGTTATTGCCTTAACGAGTAGTTAGGCTACTCATTAAGGCTACAACAATCGTAACGGCAAAATAAATAAGATTTTAGTTTTAGAAAAAGTCAAACCATCTATTTTTTTTAGGGTTCCGTAGTCAACAAGGAACCCTTATAGTTTCGCCATGTCCGTCCGTCCGTCCGTCCGCAGTTTAGCTCAGAGACGCACAGTACTAGAGAGCTGTAATTTGGTGTAAATATACGGATTTGTTGTGCCGAAAAAGTGGTAAAATAAAATCTCGTAAAATATATTTTTTTAGGGTACCTCCAGTACTTACACGTAAAGTGAGGATTTTTTTTTTCTCGCCTACCCCATAGTGTGGGGTATCATTAAATAGGCCTTTAAAAAATAATGATAGTTTCCAATGACAATTTTTTGATAAAAAATTTGTTTGTGAAATATTAAGCTTTAAAGTGCTAAATTTTGCTCGATTCGAGTGTCCCCCCCCTCTACCAGCTAAACGGTTATGTTTGGGGGTGTGAAAAAATTCACAATATTAGTATATATAACGAAGTTTAAAAGAAAATTATCATGACTAAGTAGGCTTTACAACTTTACGAGTAATAGTCGACCAACTTATAAAATGTACTTGGAATCATATTTTCTTAAACAAAATGTATCGGAGACAACTGCAAATGTAAGTTTGTCAACTTTATTTTTACAGCTTTTATAGGTATGTTTTTTGGGGATAGGTAGGTTTTTATCGTCAACTATTTTTAACTAAATTCAAAAAAAGGAGGAGGTTCTAAATTCGTTGTAATCTTTTTTCTTATGTATTTTCCCCGATTTCTCAAAGACTCCTGGACCGATTTTGAAAATTCTTCTTTTTAAAATTAAATTCAGCGAATCAGTTTAGTTAGTTCGCATAAGTATTTTGATGGACAACTACGGAACCCTACACTGTGCGTGGCCCGACACGCACTTGGCCGGTTTTTTTAAATTTACCATCTCTGATCATCTCAGTGTCAATCAACATTTATAATTTTGTAAAAGTATTTATTTAGTACAATAATTTTGTCACCTGAACGTACGGCTAGTTTAGTTTAATCCGGTAGTTCAGACTTGTTTATGATGTTGGCTCAATCAGTGACGTAGCGAGACTGAATCTTGGAGGACAAGAACCATCTGCGATGCTCTTTTTTTTGATGGAGGATGAAAAATATCGCGCGGATTTGTGATTTTTTTTAAACCCGTCGTGTGGGTCACTGTGTGCGAGGACTCTTTTTTTTTTGATGACTTGATGAAAAAATCGCTTTGCGAGGCCTCTTTGCCTCTTTCTGTTCACAGTTAGAATTAAAAAGTAAACAAGTTATCATGCAACTACGTGAACTACGGGGCCTCGCGCGAGAAGCCGAATTGCTAGACCTAAATAATTATGATCGTCGACGCCATCAGCTTTGGCTCTATCAGTTCTCAGTTAGAAATAGTAGTAGAAGTTAAATTATACTGCTTTACTGAGAGGTAACAAAGTTGAGATTGCCGTTGTCTATTTTATTTTATTAAATCTCTAAGCGCGAGGCCCCATCAGGCTAGCTAGGGTCTGCAAAGCCACGCAC
Source organism: Agrotis segetum (assembly GCA_036375495.1). Lineage (NCBI taxonomy): Eukaryota > Metazoa > Arthropoda > Insecta > Lepidoptera > Noctuidae > Agrotis > Agrotis segetum. The sequence continues at coordinate 1,275,143 of JAQSVV010000677.1, read as the reverse complement.
CTACGTACGCCAGTGGGCCCAATGAATAATCAAAGTTCGAGACCTCATACACCGAACGTTACTTTGTAAAAAAAAAAACGTTCATTTTGATAATTTTGCGTTTATGACCGTAAAGGACTAGTTGTTGATAACAAACTTTTCAGAGCGGTTTCAAAGATGTCTTTTGCTACAATATGAGAACCGATTTTTATCTGTAGTGTAGACCCAGTAATTTCAGAGTTGAGCTTTTCAATATTTATATTTTTTTCGCAAAACATTAGAGTTGGGATGTCTTAGTTTGTGACTTTTTGAAAAAATGAAAAAATGTTGGGAGCATTTATCTCGGAGACTATTAGGTTTAGTTTCTTTCATAAGAATTATCAAAACTTAAGAGACCATCCTAATAAATTCATGTTCTGGTTAGTTTAAAACAAACTCCGACTCGGTGGAAGCATGGCGGTCTACCGAAAAACAGCCCGCGGTTAACGCCAGTGCGTACGCGTCAACTAAGTTCTATTGATTAACAGTCTTGTGCCGCGGTTTTTACCCGCGAGCATTTTGTAGCAAATCACGGTTTTAAACTCAGTCGCGGGAAAAAACCACGGTGCAGCCGCTTGTATTAGTTTTCTAGGGGCACAAATTCTCGCCATTAAAAACCACAGCGGTTTAACCGTAGTGCGGCCTAAACTCCTTCAAAGTTCTTTTTCGAAAAAAGTTATAAAGTTGGAAAACATTCCAACTGAAGACATGATATCAGATACCGCCAAATTTGTTGTAAAAAAACGTTGATTTGAGATACTTTTGAAAAGCGCTAAATCAGAAACTTTTGGCTCTACAGAAACCATTTTAGTCTCATATTGTAGCAAATTTCTTTTTAACTCTTTCAATGTAACTTTAAGGTAATAATCGCCAAAAAGGCAAACAAAGTCTGCAAAAATCAGAACTACTCCATTTTACGCAAACACGGATGTTTTAAAACTCAAATTACATTTATTGTATAACTTTAGCATTTGTCCTCAAACATGACAACCAAACCTACTTTCGCATCACATACTTTTTATAAAGGGCAAGGGGCCTCGCAAAGACTTGCCGCCCGGGGCCTCGCAATGGCTAAGGCCGCCTCTGGTATAAACATCAAAATAAAATAAAATGTGTTTAAAATTTATATTTTAAACACATTTTATGAATAATTTGGTGTTGTAATTTAAATGCATAATAGAATTAGAATAATATAAATTCCATATTCTTTGTAATTTTTTTTAATAAACATTTATTTATCGAAGTTCTAATTTTGATAATGTTTTTCCATGCATCAGTGAAAAAATTGTTCTTAAATTATACACAAAACATCGTATGATCATGATGATGATGAATTGATGATAAAAGAGATAAAAAAATATGTTTTTAAATTCAAATCAGTAAATGTTTTATTCGTAAAATGTGTACTGGTACACACCACCAGATGCTCCAGGGCGTCCCGCTTTGTGAAAATGTGAACGCATGTTAATAAAACGCTCCGCTCGTGTGTTTGGGGCATTATAGATAATTGGGTATTGTCATTTTGGCACAGTATGCCAAGGCTCATAAATTTTCTAAAAAATAGTAGTTTTTTTTTTGTTATCTGGGGACATCAAAATCTGTGTCAAAATGTTATAAAATATATTTAGGTCTGTGAATGGACGAATATATTTATAAAATATTTGTTTGCATCAACAGGTATTTATATCATTTTGTATTCGTAAATGCATTGACATCCTTGTGATAAAATATTTCTACTACAGTAATAAATGTATTTTGCGTGAAGGGAACACTGTATGAAATATTGAAGTTTTAGAAATGAAATACATAAAACTTAGGTTTTCAATAATTTCGCGACAGTGGCGCTGGTGGCGGGGAAATCGTCAAACTTTCCCCGCTCATCGGACGTCGATTTTGCAAAATATGAAAGCCTTAAAGCTTCTTATTCGGCTACCCGAATCTTCTTGAACAATTCACCCCGTATAAATTCTCTATAATCTTTCAAAAGTTGCATTGCGATTATGTGATATTCATTTAATTAACATTATAAATTTCACCCCGAATCACTCCCTGTGTGAATAACACTGTTGACCCTGATTGAATCGATAGTGTACGCAGTTTTTGTTCACCATGGAAACAAGCCTGCCTAACATAACGTTTTAAAATTTACTTTTAAAATGAATTAAAAAATAAAAATCTTTTAGGTTACGAGTTTTACTCAATTGACTTTTAAAGTTTATACAACAAAATTTTTAATTTTTGCAAAAAAAATTAGCCTGACACTGATATTTTATAAAAACTAGCAACCGGCAGTATTGGTAGCTATGTTTATATTATATCTATTTATTCTGTTATAGCATTCAACTTTAATGGCATTGTTGCGAGTTCAACGTGGATCTAAATGAACGTAGATACCGGTCAAAATATTAAATTATAGAATCAGGCGTTATTTTTCGGAAATCTGAAGATACTCGTATTAAATGATATGAAAAACATTTAATTTTAATTCCGCGACAAAAAATCAGGCTCCTTAGGGTGCTTGTACACAGCGCATGTAACCCGCGCAAGTGCCTCAACATGCTCAAGCTACATGTGCCGTATACAAGCACCCCGCGGGTAACTTGATCAAGTAGCTTGCACATGTTACTCGCGCGGGTCACCCGCATCTTTACTTGCGCGGGTTACATGCGCTGTGTACAAGCACCCTTAGCTATGCGGATGAGTCGATGCCTTCATTTTTTCAAGTTTCGTTTCATCCTCGAAGCAAATCATTTTCGGATAATATTTGACACCTAAGTCAGACAGTCAGGGTTATAGGTACTTACTCGTACAGCGGACAATTCATGTCATATTTTTCACAATAAGATTTCAAAACATTTTATGAACGTAATATCTATATCGTTAATTTAGATTTCAGTCACTCTCATGTACTTCAAAGGTAGCGTCGCATATAAGAATGTGCATTACCCCGTGTCCTAATGCAAGCGAGGGAACGAATGTGGGTATCGCGATCATTACGTTCGACATAATATAGATGGAGGGCACCTACAACTTTTTGGAATAAATATATGTGAAACTATGCGAAGATCACTTATCAAGGTGACTTTAATCAGTCAGCCTTCGGTTAGGATGCCAAAAAACGTCAAAGCAATGATCGCTTAAATTAGGCCCCAAACTAAAAGTTTTTCAACAAAATATTATTATAACCGCTGTTTATAAGGCCTTATGTAATGTAGAGAATTATTATAATTGTGTTATTTATGTATTAATCGTAGTTAGGATTTTAAAGTAGGTATAATATTATTAATCAATTTCTGTCAATCTCATGTTATTTTGTCAACATTCCAAAGATATTTCACGAAGTAAACATTAATATTTATTGAAATCGACGACTAAATTCTACAATACTATATGTCACTGTCAATAGCATAGTGATCTTTATTTTTGGACAAATAAGGTTGCTTTCGGGTTGCTACTGTCAAAAGTCAAAATTATGACTTATTAGTGATGTTATATCCGTCGGCTTCTTTAAATATCGATGTTTTTCATTGAATACTGTCATCATCTAACTTAAAACTCACGCAACGCATTTCATACTATTAATCAAGAGACAAATCAGCTTTAATCATTAATACCCGGAAATAAGGTCGTTTTTGTCATAACCGCACGATTTGCTCATCTCTGAAGCATCGAGCGTATGAATTGCCACATTTAAAAAAATTAATTTGCTCCTAAATAGTTGTATTACAAATAACAAACCTCATGTATAATGTCATTGTAATTAATCATAGACTACTAACACCCTGTATAAAGAATATTATAACTTATAAAGTAATTATGTTAAAGCTGTAACAAATGCACATACTTTCATAATTTTTTGTTCAGTCTTCTGTTAAAAGCATTATTTATATAATTATAAAAATTTCTAGCATTAATATGGGTAGATTTTATACACTACCCATATATTAATATGGGTAGTGTATAAAATCCACCCTTGAAACTGCTTCATAAAATTCTCATACAAAATTCTTTACTGTCAAATTGTAAGATTTATTTTCATTATTATTGGTGATTTAATAGAAAGAAAATATGCGCAAACGCATTACACGCTCGTGCATGTGGGTTGCCAATGCTTTTAACACAAGACCACATTTTAACGCATATTTTGTTGAATTTGTAAAACATTATTTATAATAAATAAATCTTTGTCAGAAATAATTGTTTTATTTGGTACTTCTCTGTCCTGGGAGGGTATTACAACGTGAGTGTACGAGATGGCGCTAGACGACTTGTATAGCTATGTCTCTTTCCCACACTGAAATTACTGCTGACTGTAGAGAGAGTAAACGTCCTGAGTCCTGACAGTTCTCCATCTGCCAACTGTCACTTGAAAATTTTGTTTAGCAAGAAAATGCCTCTATATTTTTTTCGTATGTTTGAAAGCGTGCGTCACGTCACAATATGGCGCCAGCGCAGGTTTGTTATACCTTAGAATCTTATTAGGAATCTTCATGAAAAAAGAAGAATAAAACCAAACAAATTACCGAATCATATCTTTGTATTTAAATTAAACTGACGAGCTATTAAATAAAAAGAACATTGTATCAATAATGAACTATTCAGTGCTTTTACATGAATAAGCACGCATTTCTATTTTTTTTAATTCAATGATACTCTACTATGGGTGATAGTGCACAATATTGACATACAAAAAATTATAAAATGGTATAGAAAATCTGCATCGTATGATAGGTATTATGCAAACATTTAAATATACAAGACCTACATCATTATTAAACTTGCAACACTTTGGAGCTTAGGCCCAAATGTTTTCGAGCGAACTCAGCCTAGCCGAAAAAACCTTCATCCGAAAATCAACCTTATGAATGTAAAATGGAGTTGAAGCATATCCAAACGCATAACATTTTATTAAGATCACTTTTGGATGAAACGCAGATTTGGATGGAAAGACATGACTGAGAGAATTCTTTATGCTATTGTACGAAGTACAGCTTCAGATTAGAAAGTTCCGGAGAAATCATTATCAGAAATTTTTGCAATGAGAACCTTTTAAGACAGTTCACAATAGGTATTGATTTAAAGTTCACTTTGCTTTGAAGATTTCGTTACAATAATCCCTTTCCGTTATAAATTGAGGATAAGTTCCATAAACAGTATACGATATTATAAGCTCCGCTCTCTTCACTCTCATAAAGAATTATTGTCTATGGTTTCCTTTTAAACATTGCACTTGCACACTATCACCCGAACACATCCAAAAATATTATTTTACGTATCACGAAAATAATAAGTATTAAAAAATAAACTAAACGACCAGTTTATTAGTAATATTGCTTCAGGAACATTTATATTGGGCACCCGTTTATTCAGAAACATTGTTTACAAACTTACTGAGGTATCATGAAATGAAATAATGGTACAAATGATGATGAAGTTAGTACAAAAATACATTTCGTAATAACAATATTGATACTAAACGGGTGCAAATATCTTACGAGAGATCTGAAAAATAGTTTTTAATAATTTCAAAACTGAATTAAATAATTTCGATAGTAACTTACAATTTGACACAAAATAGAAAACAACACTAGCTCACTACTTGTTGACAAATTTAAATTAAATATCTAAAATAAATATTATTGCTAACAGATACTACTGGAAGGCTAAAATACATAATTATTGTTATAAATATTTATACTAGAACACATATAAAAGTCGATAGAAAGTATCGACACGGCACAAGAACGTCACAACACTACATGTCGATTTCTATTTTGTGTCGCAAAGTATTAAAACAATGAAAATAAAACAAACAAATGTAATAAAAAATGACAGAAACACCAACTTTAACATTAATGCTTAAAAATATCAAAAATTTAAATTTTTTCATAACCTAAAAAGTCCTGTCTGCAATGGCCTATATTAGCCCCAAACGACCATTCGTACAAAATACATGACAATTTGGGAATAAAGTACAAAAAAGAGGCAATTAGTGGAGGCACAATAATTTGAAATACCAATTTTGACTAAACAGAAGCCGTTTAAAAAAGTGTCAAAATGACGTCTGTACGAGAAGATAATTATTATACGAACCGTATATTGCCATCTCTTTTACGCAACAAGGGCGCTTTAAGATATAGCCCCAGACATATATTAAAATTTATGCACATACCACCACGTATTACCCACAAATCTATCCTGACCAACATAATTTGAAACTTCATTCCATCTATCCAATTCAATACATTTCAATCACAGTTCCAAATTCTACCGCGTCTCAAGTTATGTTGGTCACGTTTGATAAATCAATACACTAAAGCCCAAATATAGCGAACTTAGTCTAAGCTCAAGCTTAGCCGAGTTACGCTTTCATTTGAAAATAATCTTTACTTGTATGAAGATAAGTTGCATATTCCTACAGACGACTATAAACAAGCTTATACGAATAAGAACATTAGTTGTATGTTAATAAAGTTTATTTTCGGATTAAACGTGACTGAGCCAAGACTAAGTTCGCTCTATAGATCTGGACTAAAATACTTGCCAACATAAGCCATTCAAACACGGGAAAAAAAAAAAATTTAGCCAATATGTATGGTAACGAGATAATTTGGACTTTTCCAACTTATGAATCTACAAATAATGCGATTTATTGTCGCCAATCATTAAAAATTACATCAGTTTACGTTCAGTATTGGAACATTAGAGTATTAGAATGTTGCTATTATTAATATTTATGGAAACTGTTAGCAGTTAACTGTTAAAATCGTTAAAAAAAATACTCATTCGGGAACTTCGGTTCAAGTTCATTATAGATGGCGCGACTATAGCTAAGTCCCAATGTAACCCACCAATGAGTTTTAAGCTGTTTTGAAATATGTTTTATAATATGTATTACATTAACTTATTTTGAAGATGTACTGGTTGTCGTAAAGGTCACCTCAGCAGAATCATATTATTCGTAACATGAACTGTGATAATATTCGTACAAGTACCATTTTACGATATACCAATTCATATAAATGACTAGCTGTGCCCGCGACTTCGTTCGCGTGGATGTCGGAATTTAACAATGTTTTCTTAGTGCGAAGCGCTTAATTTTCGCCTTGCTTTTTATAAATCATAATCGTTTTCATATAAACCCTATTATTATTAGAAATTATTTAGATTTTTCAAGACTATTTGACCTGTTTGTGATATACGCCCTGTGTCGTTCAAAGTCCACCTAGCAGCGTTCAAAGCACCCATAGCATCCCGCTCCATCCCGCTTCATTCCACTACATCCCAATCAATCCCACTTCATCCCACTCCATCCCACTTAGTCCACTACATCCCACTCCATACCACTCCATCCCACTCCGTCCCACTCCATCCCACACCATCCCACTCCATCCCACTCCATCCCACACAATCCCACTCCATCCCACTCCACCCCACTCCATCGCACTCCATCGCACTCCATCCCACTCCTTCCCACTTTATCCCACTACATACCACTCCATACCACTCCATCCTACTCCCTCCCACTCCATCCCACTCCATCCCACTTTATCCCACTTTATCCCACTACATCCCACTCCATACCACTCCAACCCACTCCATCCCGTTCCATCCCGCTCTATCCCGCTCCATCCCACTACATCCCACTCCATCGCGCTCCATCCCACTCCATCCCGCTCCATCAAACTACATCCCACTCCATCCCACTACATACCACTCCAACCCACTCAGTCCCACTCCATCCCGCTCCATCCCACTCCATCCCAATTTATCCCACTCCATCCCACACAATCCCACTCCATCCCACTTCATCCCACTCCATCCCACTTTATCCCACTACATACCACTCCATACCACTCCATCCTACTCCCTCCCACTCCATCCCACTTTATCCTACTACATCCCACTCCATACCACTCCATACCACTCCATCCCACTCCATCCCGTTCCATCCCGCTCTATCCCGCTCCATCCCACTACATCCCACTCCATCGCGCTCCATCCCGCTCCATCAAACTACATCCCACTCCATCCCACTACATACCACTCCATCCCACTCAGTCCCACTCCATCCCGCTCCATCCCACTCCATCCCAATTTATCCCACAACATCCCACTCCACTCCAGTCCACACCATATTTGAATATGTAGTTTTTCTATTCCAAGCTAGATGGCGCTACTGAACTGCGCGTTCGGTGTACACTGACCGTAATTTTACTTCTGGTACACTTTGAATTCAAATATCTTTTGATAGACTGATCCGATTTCAATGAAACAAAAACTAAATGTTACTTCAAGTTACGGTCAGTCGGTGTGTATTAAAGTTATCTACTGAACTTTTGTACATTTTACGTGATGCCCGAACAAATAAACATACAAACAGACAAACAGACAAAAATTCTAAAAATGCTAGAAATGGGTTCTATTGGTTGTCCTTTATAAACCTGGCTATATTTTTTGAGTGTTTTTCAAATGTACAAAAATTACTTTTCTACAGTTTTATTATATGTATATATATAGATTACTGCTAAAGCTGGGCTTTCTAGGGCCCCGCCGAATAACATCTTCGTTAAAACCGTTTGTCGCCTTCCTGGTGGATGATCACAGAGAGGATGCCCGAGTCCCAGCAGTGGGAATATAACGTTATCATGCTAATTACATAAATACTTCAACAATTTAACTGCTAACACTTTCGTTGCGTGAACACGTGTGGCTTTTAAACTGCATCAAATTTGTTCTAACATTCGAAAAATTGCGTTTAAGGCACAAAAACCTAATAGAAGAATTGATTTCCACCTCAATTTTAATATTTAATATTTAGTACATATAATTGGTTTTATTGCGGCTATTTATGATCTAAATAAGTTTTAGAAACGAAAACATGTTTTTAAAACAAAAACAATTTCGATGCAGTTTCATTGCTTTTCAAGTGAAATATTCAATCAACGCGCAAGCACTTCTATATGCTGTGAAACACATAAGATATTAGTACTACACTTTCAGTTAGATTTGGTTCATCAAAATGCATTTATTACCTTTTAAATTATATTTCATTACGTACGCTAAGTAGGGACTTTCATGGACGTTTGGATGGTTGAAGAAATTTTTTTTTTTCGTTCCTGGACAGTGTCGCACAAAATACTATTTTATGAAAATATATTTTTGATGAAAACAGATAATATAATTTATTTCAGTTAATGATTACTAGGAAGTTAGCTGCGGTTGTCAATTTGCGCAGTGTTGTCAAATCGCGTACGTTTGATAACTAAAATTGTATTTTTTTTTTTTGTATAATTTTGACTCGATCTCTACATTTCAGTTGGAAAGGAAGAGGCTTTCATTTCAAAGTATACGTGAAGGCACTATCAACACAAAAAGGCGTATTGTGTGACAATTCCCAAAAAAGGAAATAAATGGGGGACAGAACATAAATAGGGTGACTGGCAATTAGTGTACGATACTTAAACTGTTCCGTACATTTATGTTTGCCTAATGTACTGAGCAGTTGATTTTTTTTTCACGATTTCGGCTTTGCTCCCATAACAAAAATTGTTTGTTATCATGAGCACAATCACGTGTTTAAGTATCGTACACTAATTGCCAGTCACCCTTTAAAGGAGTTATTACATTTTTAGCTATGGATCACCGTAATGACTTGTGATTCATGAGTTCCGTCCGTTTTAGTGAAGTTTTCAACTAACCATCATTGTCACTTCATATCGACTAGATAGGTACGCTAGGGAAGAAACAATAATTATACAAAACTGTTACCCTCTTACTACCAAAAACTAAAAATCTGTTAAACACTCTTGTCTCAGAAAAAGTGTAATTCCAAAACGACTCTTATGTCAACATCAAATGCCGTTTTTGCAGTTCTAGACAAGTTTAGTCTTACTTCAAAAAATATTAAGACAACCGATTTTAACCTTCTTTTGTAGTGAGACTGTTATGTGCAGCGAACAAATGAAAATAATAGTGCGTCTGTAAATTCGATTCTAACGATTATTCGTTCAACCGTCCAACCGTCCATGGGTCCCAAATTACATTATCTAAATGATATTAGGTATTCACAGATTATTGTTTATACATAAGACAGGCATATGTACAGTTTTGTTTGCCAAATTCAGTTAAGATGTGACGAGAAAGGTTTTTTTAAATAAATATATATTTTTAGGGAGCAGGAGTTAATGAAAATTCAGTCTTATATCTGGGTCTATTTACAAAGGGCAGTATTTGTTTTTAGGAGTTTTTTTTAAAGGATATTTGCTGTTTATTTTAATATAAGCAGACGTCGGCATTTTCGGTTCGGCAATATCGAAGGAAGCCGACCCGTTTACTGCATTTGTCCGATTTGACGCGGCTTGTGATCGGGTCGATTATTCGAATGCGCAGTATTAATGGAACTAAAATTGAATTATGTGCGGCTGCCGAGCGGTTTATGATTCTAGAATATTCATGTGCATATATTCGGTATCATCGCTCGGCTTTGCCGAAAAATACCGATCCACTAATATGTACAGTAACTCTGACATATCCGTATTTTGTATATTTTTTGGAACTTTTATCATGAGATTCCTTAGAGCATCAGATCATATTTAATTTTGTGCGCAATTTACAATTATTTACACCTACTTAATTTTTAAAGAAAGGGTATATAAATCGTATTTACAGAAACAAACCACATTATAATTAAAACCCACTTCACTAAAACTAGGCGTCACCTACGAATAGAATTCAAAGAGTGTAGTTAGGAATTAATTTAGGTGTTGCCTTAGTTTTAAGGAAAAATATTAGAATTTGGATATTTAACATTTTGTACTAGTAAAAAAGATTCATTTCTAAGTAAAAAATTAATAAAGGAATTTAATTTTCAATTTAAATGCTCTAAGACAACAACAATCACAACAAAAGCTATTTTTCAATCTCTTTTTCAGGTAAAATCTACCACATTTGTATATCTATGGCTTGTTTAAATATTGGGGAAAAAAAAAATCAGACTATTATGCGTTTCTCTCGTCACATCACTAACGTTCCTAAAAAACGACAATTTGACAATTTGGTCGCATTTATTCCAAGAAAAAAACATACCGTCAGCAGAAAAATTTACAATAATTATTATTTTTTAGCAAAATATTTTTTTATGTTTATGTATCACAGAAACTGTCTAGAAGCATATCCTAATATTTGTTTCTATCTATTACTTTTTTTATGCAATAAAGCGTGTATTCGAGTCTTAAATATCTTTTCAATTTATGCTGTGATTACAGTTTTCTGATACTCATGTAACACCACTTACTCTAATTAATCCGATATAATTACTAAGCGACGTTTAAACTTACTCAATTAGATGTCGAACAAATATCTTTTCTAGGACACAAAATATTAAAATAATAAACATGTTTACAAACAACAAAATATGTTACAACCTGTTTTCAACAAAATGGAAAGAATTCAGTAACAAATAACCGCAATATTTTGGACAACTCGCTTTCCAGGCAAAAAATTTTGGCATGCCATTCAGATATAAACAAAACTCCAAATAAAAAAGAACTTTCAGAAATAATATTCCCGACTAAATAATTTAATTACCCACAAAACGTATAACTTTTTCAAAAAAACAGACAACATCTTTTTATCACTTCATTTTATTAATCTTTCATAGTCGTTTCTGCTGACGGTACAAACAACTAAATAACTTACTACTACCGCAGTTTCGCTTGGCGTTGTTGCCAGACCGCGTATTTTGCGCACGCTGTGTCTATCATCTGATTCATATGCCGCGTCAACGTGGTCGCTAGCGGCGTTAGGTCCCGAAGCATTTTTTCCTGGAAATAAATTAATTGGTTATTTGGGAAGATAAAGATGTTTTCCCGAGAAAAGAAAATTCTGTTGCAAGTGGGATTTGAACCTACGTCTTCTGGATAAGTAGGTACTCCAGACGCCTTACCAATGGGGATGGCAACTAAGGAACTAATGGCGCTAGTATAGCTTGTTCCAAGCATCGTCATTGGTCGGATTAGGACTAAGCTATGGTGGCGCCATCTACAATTACCTTTGATTTGCCTTCCCCATTAGGCCATCGCAACTCACACTTGCAAGCTAAATCTTCTGTATTAACGTTTTTTGGAAACGTAGCGTAGCATAGTCTGGTTCAAATGAGGGAATAGAAGATTCGGCTTGCAAGTTTGAGTTGCGATGGCCTATTTGGTAAGGCTTGCAAGTGTGAGTTGCGATGGCCTAATTGGTAAGGCTTGCAAGTGTGAGTTACGATGCCCGTCGCAATGATTGAATGATTTTTGGTAGACGTTTATTCGTTAGAAAACTACAGCTATAAATAAATGGATAACTTGGATAATGCACAATGGTTGTAATATTCAAAATCCAATGAAAGTGAGCCGCGTTTTCCCATTCTACTGCCACTTCAACGTACTGTTACTGCAGCTTGACGATAACACTGGATCAGGTATGGCTTTTATAATGTGCTACAGCTTAGCTGAACAAACAGCTATAAATGTCGTCATTGTGGATTTTTTTTTTTTTTTTGGCGAATTGCTTGAATGGAATTGCTTTTTTAAGGCTAAAATTTAAATGCGCATCAATAATTCTTTTTGTATATCAAAATGGGTAAATGGTCACAAAATCTAAAACTCGCTTTAGCAAGATTTCAGGGACACCCCGAAGTTCGGTTTGGTTAGGTTCCTTTAAACCTTTTAGCGGGGTTTCGTCGACCCTGCTTAGGTAGATTTTTTTTTTATTACACATATAGGTTTATTTCTTTATTACTTAGGAAACGTTATTTGGTGACCATTTATCCATTTTGGTAACCGTTTAGAATTTGTTTGGTAGTAAAATAGGTACTTTTTTGGGTCGTGTTTAAACACAAGCCTTTTTTTACCACGAGTGGAGACACCACTCCTGATGGTGAGCGAAGATGTGTCTCCGGTCTTTTAATTTAAAGAACCCAACGTTGTAGCTATTACAAAATACGGACTCCGGCAGGAAATTCCACACCTTAGGCTATGCGCACAATAAAAGTATGTATTGGCAAAATGCTTGGTAAAAGTGGGAAAGTGGACGAGGGGGGAACCCCGATTTCATAGACAGTCAATGAACTGCTAATGATTTTACGTACATATCTCATAATGTTCTTAAAATCATTAGCAGTTCATTGACTAATAAAATACAATGACTGATTAAAAATTAATCGATATGTTAATCGCATTATGATAAGTAATTACCTACTAATATAGTTTTGGCATAATAATAATCTTATTACTAATTCGATTACTTGAATATTATTGCCAATAAGCCTATTTAATTGCGGTTTTTTGCCCTCCAAATGTTAACTATAGAATTAAGTAACATACACCGACACACAAATCTCTGAAAAAAATCTCTAGTAAGAGGGGTTGTTATCATAAACCACCAGTACTCTCTAAGAGGAGAGTCTTAACAGTGGGAACATTATAGGCTGATGATGATGATGATGATGAACAATAAGGATCACAAGACTCACCTCAAAAGGCCTCAATTTAACATTCCTAAATCTCAACAATGCTTCGTAGAACTTCTCAGCCCGGGCGCTAGTGTCGTCCGTGTCGGGCGCGGCTCCCGGCTGAGGGAAACATCGCCACAGCTCTCTAAGTAACTCGCCGCCCGACAGGTAGATACGATGAAGTTCTGACTTTACATCAGGAGGTATTAGTTCTGTGGAAAGAGAAAGGTTGATATTGAGACCTGGCCCTATAGCCAAATGGCAAGCGACATTCGCTAACGTTCAGCAGTCGCTAATACACTTTCAACTTTATACCCCATTGTATAAAGTTGAAAATCTATCAAAAATTACAGATCGTTTTCGTTTGTTTCATTCGCTATCGCTCAGCAGTCTTTACTAAATGCAGCAGGCTCTGAATCATCTCAGATACCGGCACGGTTCTTGAGCGCTTGGCGTAAGAGTGGGGATCGCTTTGCGCATCGTACTCTTATTGACAAATAAAACGCACAATCATCATCTGCTTAGCCTTTTCCCAAAAAAATTCTGGTCGGCTTCCAGTCAAACCAAATGCAGCTGAATATCAGTATTTGACATGGAGCGACTACCTGTCGAACCTCCACAACCCAGTAACTGGGTAATACGATACTCCATGGTAAGATTGGTTGTCAGACTTTAGAGCTAAATAAAACGCACAATAAAACAAATAAAACGCACAAAAGAACGAATCCTAAGTGGCGGCTATGATGCGATGCGCTACGGCACGCTACGGGCCAATCACTGCACTTTCCCCGCCCCCAACCCTCACTTCATCCACCAAAGGGCCCTTATAACTCACTTCTGCGCAGGTGAAGGTCTGCGCTCAAGATCCATGCCGATCACTGTACGCTGATGTCGGTTGAATAGTCGGTTGCGTACATTTAATTGGTCGCGTAAGGCGGACGCGCGTACGAATCTGCATTGTGATCTATGTGACATCATACTGTGATGCTGACGTCAGCGGCGTCACCGCCCACGACCACGCCTGTACAAACTACTCACGTGCCATGCTGGCTGCGTGGTGGTGCCTCATGAGCGCTCCGCCGGGCGACAGTTCTCCCAGCGCGCCCACACACGCGCCCGCACTCACACGCACCGGCCGCGAACACTGCTGGCCTGACGACCACGCCTGGACCACGAAAATAACGTTTTAGAACCACACATAAAAACAGTAAATACAATCAGAAAATTACATTTTAGTTAAAAAAAAGAAACACTTTTTTATAATAATGTACCTATGCAAAAATGTCTGTGCAAAAAGACCAGAGAAATAGACATCCGCCAATTCAAAGACAGAAGAGACACTGACAAAAAGAACAATCAATATCTATCAATAAGCTAAGCTGTCTTAGCAATTATTTCGTTTATTCTTAGGCTTTTGACAAGGATAGACAGATTATTTGCTTAAATTTTTTATTTAAAAACACAAATTAGTTAATTTGGCTTTGATAGTAACGACAAAATATTTATTCAACAATTTTTCAACTGAAAGGTTGCTACAATCGTTCAAACGATTTAAATAATTATAATTTTTCACCTGGAGTTCATCAGGGTCGTAGTTTTGGACCACATCTAATTCTTCTAATGAATATTTCATACTTAAAATTGTCCGAAGATAAAGTTTTACTTACTTGACATATCGACGCTAGTGCTGATAAAGGTGGTGGGTTGTTTGTTTGTGTGTGTGTTTGGTGCGTTTGAGTCGATGGGCCTAGGAGATACCGTTCTATCTGTAAAAAAAAAGTCTTCATTCGCCATGTGCTAAAATGTTTATCAATGCTCCTCTGTAAGAGAAGAGGCCTTTGTTTTGTTTTCAATACTTCAAGTATTTATCTGTGGAAGCTTGTTAATAGACTTCAAATAATTATAATTATGAAAATTTTATTAATTAGCTGTAAGTTTCCTGTATAGTATAAAAGAAATGAGTCTTACCTTTGATAATTTCAATTCCTGTGCTTCGTCATTCCCAGGTTTATCTTCTAGATCTTCATAATGTAACTTGTCTAATATCCTTTGTTTTTTATTTGGCTGTTCTGTAGTCTCTTCTGCCGTTCTCTTCTCCGCTACACCATTCGATTCTTTGACACCATTCTCAACAACTTTATTGTTATTCGTCGTTTTACTACTACTGTTATTATTATTATTACTAGAATTTGTTTTATGACTAGCTTTGAGCACCTGGAATTGAAAATATTAGGAGTGTTAGGACACTATTGATTATATTATGCATTGTTATCAGGAAATCATGAACTCTTAAAGCATGAGTCTTTAGGCTGTGGAAAAGAGATGGCGCCAGATGACTTGAATAGCTCTGTCTCTTTCTCACAGCCTAAACTGAATCGCGTTAAGAGCTCGTGGTAAGGCTCCAGTACTACAAAACACTCATTGGTTGTAAAATGATCTCAAATGATCGACAATGTTAGAAATAGGAAAGTTATGGTGAAAAAATCGAGAATTAAACAGCGCGGTATGAATATCTTTAAAGCTAGAAAAAAATCTAGTTCTAAGCATCAATGAATTACTAATCAATTTAATTCGTCAGTTGAGTATTGAAAAATAATGGACACGTAATTTATTTAATCAAAAAGTATTTTGACAAAGACAAAACACATAAAAAATCAGGAGTGATATTTGGTAAATCAGAACAAAAATTCCACCTATTTTTCGGCTTGATAACAAAAAATCAAAAGTAAACTACCTACCTCAACACGTACTACCTTTAAAAAACTCATAGACAAACCATAATAGAGTGTTGGTTGAAGCGCTTGATCATGTTTCTGTGTATGGATGCATTGTCTCCTTTCTCTTTCTCTGGCGCCGTGTCCTCTTCTGATGGAAGGAGAGGGATGTTTTCCGTGAATTGGGGGAGGTCCACCTGATAATGAAAAGTTAGACTCATTTCTTTTTCCTTATTTTTTTTTCTATGCCAGAAGCCTTACGACGAGCTCTCGAAAGCGATTTAATTTAGGCTGTGGGAAAGAGACAGAGCTATACAAGTCGTCTAGCGCCATCTCTTTCCCACAGCCTAAAGACTCGCGCTTTAAGAGTTCATGGTAGGCAACCAGATTGCCAATCTTGGCATAGAATAGTCAATGCCAAGTGCATATTTAAGCTAACAATAGAGGCTCTTTCTTTGGACTTACCCAACTAAAAGTACTTGTAGGTTATATAAATATTTGTTCCGTGCAGGAATCGAACCTGCGACATGCTGCGCAACAATCCAAGTGTCTAGCCGTGCTGTCACTTTTATGCTACTTAATATTTTTAATTTCTTCAGTGCTACCCAAAATAGTAAATTGATTATATTTGTGGGCACGAAACTTCCCCAAGTTTTTTCGTACGATTGTTTCTTGTCACCCATAATACGTAAAATGTATTACATATCGGAATTAACTAGTGCCTGGCTAGTCGCAAATAGATTCTATATTACATTACATTGGTCAGAAGAGCACCAATGTAAATATTGCATGGCCAATGTTTGTGCCAACATAGCCAATGTTTATGTTTTGTTAGAGCCAGCCAATATGATGTTAACACCATACAAACTACATAATTTACTGAAGTGTCTATCGTCAATTGACTTTCAACATTATCGACACCAGATATAAATACCAACTGCGTCATATTGACTCGTGTCGCAAATGCATTCATTGTCAAGTGCTGAAATAAGTTATGTTGTTTACTATTGCAGTGTTGTTTGCAATGCAATCTGGCAATTGTATATCTTTTTTAAAGTGTTTTTGTAATGCAAAAATATAAAAACAAAAGCAGAAGCTAAGGATCACAAGATTAAAAAATATATATAAAAAAACCGGCCAAGTGCGTGTCGGGCCACGCACAGTGTAGGGTTCCGTAGTTGCCCATCAAAATACTTATGCGAACTAACGAAACTGATTCGCTGAATTTAATTTTAAAAAGAAGAATTTTCAAAATCGGTCCAGGAGTCTTTGAGAAAACGGGGAAAATACATAAGAAAAAAGATTAAAACGAATTTAGAACCTCCTCCTTTTTTGAATTTAGTTAAAAATAGTTGACGATAAAAACCTACCTATCCTATAATAAAGTTGACAAACTTACATTTTCAGTTGTCTCCGATACATTTTGTTTAAGAATATATGATATCAAGTACATTTTATAAGTTGGTCGACTTTTACTCGTAAAGTTGTAAAGCCTACATAGTCATGACAATTTTCTTTTAAACTTCGTTATATATACTACTATTGTGAATTTTTTCACACCCCCAAACATAACCGTTTAGCTGGTAGAGGGGGGGGACACTCGAATCGAGCAAAATTTAGCACTTTAAAGCTTAATATTTCACAAACGAATTTTTTTATCAAACAATTGTTAATGGAAACTATCATTATTTTTTAAAGGCCTATTTAATGATACCCCACATTAAGGGGTACGCGAGAAAAAAAAAAACCTCACTTTACGCGTAAGTACTGGAGGTACCCTAAAAAAAAATATTTTACGAGATTTTATTTTACCACTTTTTCGACACAACAAATCCGTATATTTACACCAAATTACAGCTCTCTAGTACTGTGCGTCTCTGAGCTAAACTGCGGACAGACGGACGGACGGACGGACGGACGGACATGGCGAAACTATAAGGGTTCCTTGTTGACTACGGAACCCTAAAAATGGCATTAGTTCAAAACTTCATCGTAGTCGATGCTTACTGATGATGCGATGCGATGCGACGCAATCCAACCGATTTCAACTACAAGTGGAAATCATCCTTATCGCTAAGACATAATATGAATAACATTAACACGCTCGCTAAGGACGCTTTTTAATTTTAGTTAGAAGAAATTTAAAATCACACGAATCGTGTACAAGTTTGCTTACAGTCTCACATATGAAAAACAGTTTTAAAAATATGTTTAGGGATAATATCTACAGTAGAAATGACAAACATAGTAGGACCTGGGTTAATTTTGTATCGACCGTGCTTTTTTTTTAATCATTCAATTTTAGGTTAAAAATGTAAAAAAAAACTACTCACTAATTGGCAAACGGTTTTAGCGGTAAAAGAAAGACTTGGCGGGGGCACTGCCGTGCCCTCCGATGGCGTAATATTTCTTTTGGTTTCTCTCATAAATTAGCCACTATGTAGTCAACAACAGTACAAGCTTGAATATAACTTTTTGCTTTCAAATGTAATAGTATGATCATCATCATCAGCCTATAAATTTTCCCCACTGCTGGGACACAGGCCTCCTCTCTATGAGTGGGATGGGCGATAATCCTCCACGCGAGCCCAGTGCTTGTTGGCAAATGGCACATGTCTTCGAATTCTTGGTTCGAGGACATTTCGGTTTCCTCACGAGATGTTTTCCGTTTTGAGAGCAGCGGTGATGAAATAAAATACACAAAATAATGCGCCTACCTGGGTTCGAACCCACGACCTACAACTCGTAAATCGGGGCCGATACCACAGGGCCACCACTACTCTAGCTAAATGTATGATAATTCGACCAGAATAGAATATTGTACTTACTGTGAGATCTAAAGTTGTGTGTTTCATAGCTGATGCAATGGCTTGGTCATCCAATTTGGCACATTCTCCAAACAAATCTTTGCTAGACGATGAGGCGATACGGTCTCTGTAATAAATCGTGGAATATTTGAAAAATGTACTGTTATTTGTCGATAAGTCTTAATTTTTATTAGGTGGCAACACTAGCTATACTATACGTTGTGAGAGAGTAGTGATGATGTAACCACATTTATCGATACTTGTTCGATATCACATCGACTGTGGAATGAGTGCATTATTGGATTTCAATAATCGTCTTAAACCAGGCTTGTTCCGGCGAGTGAAAGTGACAGAGCTATTCAAGTCGTCTAGCGCCATCTCTTTCACTCTCAAGCCTGGTTTTAAGACATTGTAATACCCTCCCTGGGCTTGCTTGATTTATGGAATGCTTCAAAACAGATTTTTCACTCCGTGATTGGTGAATACACCGAACGAAATTCCGAAAACTTACCTATGAAAATAATGAGACTGAAAAAACTTGGTCCAAAACTCTGCTTCAGTCATTTTATTCGGTACATAATCAATGTGTTTCTTTCTAACAGCGGGATACGTTTTGAATATGGCGTCTATTATGTCTTGGGTAAGGTTGTATTTGAGGCCGTTACAGCCATCTGTTTGTGGCTGAATGTCAGCTAAAAAAGCTCCTGATACACCTGAAAATGAAATGAAGAATTTAATACGAATTTTTTTTCTCCTCTACATTGAAAGACTCATCATCATATCAGCCGTAAGACGTCCACTGTTGAACATAGGCCTCCCCTTTAGACTTCCAGTAGGACCGGTTGTAAGCAGCCTGCATCCACCGTGATCCTGTGGTCTTTATAAGATCGTCTGCCCACCTAGTGGGTGGACGTCCTACGCTGCGCTTGCCGGTGCGTGGTCTCTATTCGAGAACCTTACGGCTCCATCATTAAAAGACTAAAACTCAAAAAAGGTTTTACGTGATCATAATAATGACCTTTCTTTTTAGCTTGAGTCATACAGTGAAAATTGCCTATTGCCTCAAAATGGGAGATAATAAGCTAAAACTTTCTTTACACCTATTTTAGTTTTCTCTTCATCTCTAAACTCAGTCTCATATAAACTAGTATTCTAGTTTCCAGCTTATTATTTCTCATTCTGAGGTTGATCCCTTATTTCTGCTTATATGAATACACTACCAATAGTAAGGATAAGAACATTCTAATAATCATAGACAAGATTTAAAAAAAGAAGGAAGTTGTACCACCAAAAACATTTATGGTGTCGAAAATTATTTGGTGCTGGTAGTGTTACAAGCATTGTAATGCTGTCTCAAAGGCTGGCAACACACAGGCCTAACTTTTAGTATTGACACAATTTATGAGACTACAAATCTAAACCAAAATAATAAAAAATCATATAAAACACATACCAGCCTCCTGCTTAATATTATTAGATTCCGTATAAGTTTTTAGTGTGGGTGTGTTCCAGTATTCTTCACTATTAATCACCTTTGATATCACCAAATCTTCATATAAATGCTTCAATGTAGGATGCAAGGATAGTAATCTGAGGAAATTATGAAAATAATTTTATATACACTAATATAAGGCCACTACTCTTTTCACTGAAAAGATCGGCTAGATCTAGAAAGAGTCATATCAACGAACTTCTGTCTTTATGGCACAAAGAGGAGGCCTGTGTCCCCGCAGTGGGAACATTAGACACGCGGTGATAAGGGTGAAAACTTAACACGAACGAATTGGAGTGACGAATTTGTTCGTTTTGAAACATGTGTAACCTGGATAACTGGAACTAGGATCCTGGTTTTAATAGTTTTGGCCAAAATCAAAATCAAAGCATTTATTTCAAGTAGGCCAGTTACAGGCACTTTTGAATTGTCATAGACAATCAAAGGAATATTATTAAACACTACAAAAGTTATGGTGCTACAGTCCCAGTCACAAGACATAAAAACTGTGAAAGTACTAGATGCCCGTTCCAAGAAGTAGATCTCTATGGAGAAAAACGTGCAAGAAACTCCACCGCCTAGTTCCTCATCTGGTTTTCGAGGAAAGTTATAGGAAATTTCAAACTGCACTACGTCATAAAGAACCCATGCAAAAAAGGTTGGTTACAGAATTCGCACTTTAACAGCTAAAGTTTAGTATAAAGATATGAGTATGAGCTGGCGCAGCAGTTATGGTGCCCATATATTATCTATATTATAATCTATATCATACCTAAAACCTGTCATTGTTTTTAAAAAACATACACAAGTGTCCTCTGCATTTGAATTGCATGAACTATGCAAGTATACAGTGTATTTTTATTCTAGTCACACTTATTTGTATAACATTTTCCACATTTTTATTGCAATGTCAGTGAAAGGTTACAAACATACGCTATATTTATCCATCAGTTTTGTCTACATCTTGGTTTTGGCTCAGTAACAAGACTCGAATAACGTGTTTTTTCAATTTACAGTAAAACTGTTATAGTTTGCCAGTAACCAGTGGCATTGGCCTGCCAAAATAAACTGACTGTCTTGTGCGAAATTCTGGTTTTTGTAAAGAAACAGAGAAAGGATTTTATTGTCTGTAACAAACAGCATTACAAATATTTTAAGTCAAACTCAAAAGCATTTTTGAAACAATTTGCAATCAGTTTTATTTTTTTAATACTTAAGTATGCTTACTGATTAAAGGCAATGATAACAAAAATGAAGTATTTATTTTTGTTCTAAGAAGTTTTCATCAATATAACTCTGTCCGGGTCTGACTTGTCAGGAACAGAAGGGACTGCCAAATTCTTTCTGACTAAAACACACCCTTTTCCTTGTTTAACTCTTAAGACATTGACAAAAATAAACATCTTACCTAGATTTCATCTCCAGTTCCCCATCAATCTGTCTTTTAAACTTTGGTAGTAAGTTCTGCAACAACATTTTCACCTGATCCCGGTCCTTAGCCTGTGCCTCTGGACCAGCAGAGTTGACGAAGTGAAATGTTGAACATGTGCCATCGTGGAGCACCACTTGTAGTTGCACTTTTGGTTTACCCGCTGGGGATATTTTTTGTGCTGAAAAAATTGTAATTAACCATTTTAACAAAAGTTATATAAAGTTACGGAATCAGGCATTACTTTGTTGAAATCATTAAAATGTTAGGAAAAAATTATCATCAAAAAAGAAAGGTCATTCAACCTTTTTATCGTACAAAGTACAAACATTGTGGTTGATTGTCTTTTTTAACCGACTTCAAAAAAAGAAGGAGGTTCTCAATTCGGATGTTTGTATTTATTTTATTTTTTATTATTATAATATCTATATATTTATCGAATACCTCCATTGCAACCATAGAGGTAGTATTATTGTAAAACAGTTGTGCATCATTTTGATATACATTATTATAGTAAAGAGTATTTATACCTATCTAGTCTTGTGCTGTTACCCTGTCTCATCTCACAGATTGCAAAGACCTTTCTTGTGACTTCCAAATTGATATCTATGTTGCTATTATAAAGCTGAAGAGTTTGTTAGTTTAGTCAAATGAACTAATTATATCAAGAAGTACTGATTCAAATTGAAAATTCTAAAAAATAGAATATTCACGATTTTTGTTGTTTTGTTTGATTTTATTGCATCTATTCTATTTCTCTCAGTTTATATAGATAGACAGATAATAATTTTTATTGTACACCATAATATTTTACAAATCGAAGCTTAAGAGGAGCAGAAAGAGAGGAACTTGTATTTCACCGATTCATTGCTTGGTGTTGGGGGCACAACAATTGATATGGAGTCTAGCGGTTTAAGATTAAATATAGGTAATAAGATTTACAACTGGTTCATAAAATTAAAATTTCGAGGAAGTTTTAGACATTCTTCTCTTCTTACATTTCTTGGAACTCATGTTTTTTTCAACAATGTTTGATCAACTTCCGGTCTAACTAGATTCAGCTGATTACCAGTCTGCGCATGCCTTTTTGATCTCAACAAGACGGTAAGTACTTGCTATTCCTAGTTATCAGTAGTAATTAGTTATTTTTGAAATTGCAACGGTTAACATTCCACAAATAATGCTTCTGACATAACAATACAAGAGTAACAAAGGGGGGACCACCACAAAGATCAAGTGGCCAAAAATAAATATGAATCATCTAATTCAAGGTCATATTGATAGCATTTACACATGTCTATTTGGACAGGTTCAAACCTGTCAACACCATGATGGGTTTGGAGCAATTTGTGTACATATACTATGAGGTCTTATTAAAGAAGTCAGGTTCCTCAATTATTATGATAAGCAGGCAAGATATTGAATAATCACCGAGAGAATGATTTTGCACATATCTCACATGCAAATGGATAACGCTTTTTTATACAAAATAATACAAAACCCCTAATCAAGCTCTTAATTTTCCCTCCGAGTGTATACAGTATACTTAATATAAGCAAGTTGTTTAGAATAAGCGCAGAGTAAGCACATTAAGATTTAGCCACAGTTATAGTAATTGTTGTAACATGATAGTCGGGCAGGTGGTCTACACAGACAGCTGCGTCCTACGAGATTATCTTGTAAAGATGTGTCAACAATATTAATTATAGAACACAGAAAGCAAGAAATATGCGTTTATTACATTCCCTTTTGACTAGAAAGAGTATACCCAAACGTATGTATATAATTATAGTAGATAGAACTGTATTTACTTACTTTTAATATCAGCATATTTATGTGATACAGCGACTGTGTCTCTATTTTCCAACATCCATGCTAACCTTTGGTTCATAACATACAAAGTGCCATCACCCTTCTTGTACCTCACGCCGCTCACGCTGAGCAAAACATCCTCAGAAGACGTAGTCATCTTCACACTTCACTACTCAATCCACAATATCAACAGTTTTAACATGAAAAAGTTATAAAACGTTAAAACTCTATTGCTCGAACTCTTCCAATCGCTACGTGAAAATTTTTACTCGATTCAGTTGGTTCTTCATACTGCCCAACGCGATTTTGTGTAGGAATTCGTAATATTATCGTGTGGCTCTGAATATAAACTCTTATTTCGAATATAAAAACGAAGAACTATGAAATTCTATCTACAAAAAGCATATCACAGTCCGTCGACCATTAGAGGATTTGACAAACTGTCAGCTTTTTTTTTAAGTTGACTTCAAATCATTCTGCCTTCGGGCCAATCTTCAATTTTTGGACTTCCGTTGAGGACAATGACGCCCGATATTTTTACTGCTAGCGCAACCATCCATTGACAAAAAACAAAAATACAAATTATTTTAATTTCATTTTAGTTAAACGTAATTAAAATAATATATATTTTTGTTTTTTGTCAATGGATGGTTGCACTAGCAGTAAAAGTATCGGGTGTCATTATCCTCAACGGAAGTTCAAAAATTGAAGATTGACCCCTTCCCGTTCAAAACGAACCACGTGGGATTTAGTAAAAACTAATGAATCAATAATATTATTTTCTCTTCAAAACCAATTTATTGCAATTAATAAATATTTTCTAAAATGTGAGTCGTAATCAGAATTAATCAAACTCGATTCCGAAAAAAAACAATAAATCATTCAAATAAAGTTGTGTGTACACTTGACAGATTTATATCAATGCTCGTCATAGTGGCTAAAGCGCTATATTCACGATCCAGCACGGCTGTACAGCAGCTCAAGGTCGCGTTGCTGGACGTAGCAAAAACACCGTGAATAGGCTTGACGTACGTCAAGGCTTGATCCAGCACGGCTGTACGTCAAGCCTATTCACGGTGTTTTTGCTACGTCCAGCAACGCGACCTTGAGCTGCTGTACGTCAAGGCTTGATCCAGCACGGCTGTACGTCAAGCCTATTCACGGTGTTTTTGCTACGTCCAGCAACGCGACCTTGAGCTGCTGTACAGCCGTGCTGGATCGTGAATATAGCGCTTAAGAGCCTATGCACACATGTTTTTTTTTAACGACGTGTTTTCATCAGGTTGTGGTCATTTGTTCACTACTTAATCTGTGCATTTGTTCTAGGCTGCGTCTGACTTGCGTGTGTATCGCGTCTGCATGGCGTTAAATGCGCTGCAAGGACGCGTTTAAAAACGTGATGTGCATCAATCTCTTAGTAGTCTGTGATGTGCATAGGCTCTACAAGATAGTATGCTGTTGAATTCCCAGATGCTACTCCTTGAAGTCCCATGTGACCTGGTTTGTCTCTGCACAAAATGTAAAGAATCCCGCTTGAAATAAATGAGAGGCCTTAAAACGCTGGCGAGATGATTTAGACTCATATGCGAGATTGGTTTGATAAAACTGAAATGAGGAAAAAGATAATCGGGGGCGGATTCATGCTACACCTAGTTTCTTCAACTGGGTGGAGCAGACTGCAGAAATATGGGTAGAACGGACCTTTGAGACAATGAAAGATGATGACGTGCAGCTATCGGCTTTTGTTGTTAATAGATTTAGATCTTTTTTATTTTGCACGCATGTCTAAGGAGAAATAAAAAGTTTTTCTTTCTTACTTTCTCTCTTATGGGTTTTTTTTAAATAACATAACCGTTATAAAAAATGCTGTAGTTGTAAGTGAGCGATTGTGACGAATGATGCATTGATGTCCAGTTTGTCACAAAATAATACATTTCTTTCGCTGTGAACGCATCAATATTAGACCGCCTTTTAATTATTTTACGCTAGCAACACTGAACATTGACAACCAGCGTTGCCAGACCGTACCAAAAAGTACGGTTTTCCGTACTATTCGTCATACAATCGTACCACAACCGTACCTTGGCTAGACCGTACCTTTTTCGTACCTTTTCTATACTTGTGATTTATTTTTCACTACAAAAGGTAAAAAACAACTAAGTAATAAAACTAAAACTAATAGAAAATAATGAGACTCGTAATTTTTTCAACTTTCTGACACATTTGATACTAAAATATGGGCACAAATTACATAAATGGAATTTTCTTAGTTCCTAACATTACATTTCATTTTTTTTTTTTAAAACGGCTTGTTTTTTCTGTAGAATATGAGAAGACTATAGCATTTTTCAAAATTCTAGCGAAACCGTACGGGTCGGAATTCTTCTGGAAGAACTAGATCAGTTATTATTTTTTTCGAGTTCATTCTATAATTGATTTACCTACATATGAATTTGTTCAATATTGGCAATCGGTAATAATGTTCTACTTCACCATGTCCCTTTGAACATTCGATTCCATATCGCTTTTTTTCCAACCTATCATAGGTTGAAAAAAAAGCGATATACACAGACAGCCAACTCGAAGAAGAAAAAAAAGCTGATCTAGTTCTTGCAGAAGTATCCTGACCCAACCGTACCTTGAAGTTAAAAACCGTACCTTTTCAGAAAGCCAACCGTACCTTTTTGGGAAATCATACTGGCAACGCTGTTGACAACCCAAAATGCAATCATGGCGCACGGGGCACTGTGTTTTTAGAATGCTGAGAAGTTTTTACGTAAACACTTCGTTATTTTGCATTGTAAACGCTTTATGTGTTTTTATAAATTATCCTTGAGTGGTTAAGATTGTAGTGAAGCATACATGTGTGTTCCAAACGTGAAATTTTCACCCATTCGGAATCACGACTCTGTACTACTAGACACTTGCAGGTATAAAAATCATGAGATTCGCTGTTTCAGGAGTCCTAACGTTCGTAACATGATTCTTTATAATTGTGAACATAATGAATACGTCAAATTGTATGTTTGTTATTCGATTAGCGATGAGCTGTCGTAATAAATGCGATATATTCGTTTGTTCCAGATAACTTGTTGGTGTCATAATGTCAGAGGCGTACGCCCGCGAGATACTGCGAAGGAATGTTGCGCAAATATGCCAAACTATAGGATGGAACGGTATAAACTCTACTCCACTGGACATTTTGGTGCATGTGCTGGAGAAGTACATCCGGTCACTTGGGACACAAGCTAATAGATACGCCGAACAATTTAATAGGACTGAACCAAATTTACATGACTTAGGATTAGTATTTCGTGACCTACACATTCATTTACCAGAGTTGACAGAGTACACTAGGTGCGTTCCACCCGTGCCACCACCAGTAACCTCTGAAAAGTTCCCTAAACCTAAAGAATCTAATTTGAACTTTCTCAAACCTGGAAGTCATGAAGTGGTCACAAGACCTATGCATGTGCACGAGCACCTGCCCCCTATGTACCCTGAAAAAGAAAGGGATACACCTGTTGTGGCAGGAACTGTTGAGATCCGTCAAAATGGCATTGATAATGTTGACAATAGTAATGCAACATGTACAAGTCCAGAAATATCAGTCACTGATAGCCCAGATAAGAACAAGGAAATATTCAAGAGACCCATTGATCCAGTTTCATTACCAAACAGTAAAAGACCAAGGTTACGTTTGGATGAGGAGGAAAGGACTAGAGAAATCAGCAGTGTGATGATGACTATGTCAGGGTTCCTGTCTCCGGCACGTGAGGGAAAATTGCCTGAGGCAAGGCCACCTGCCATTATGTCAGAAAAACATTATGACAAACATAAAGCAAATTCACATCATTCTAATGTAATGAAGGCACCAATAGTAGAGAAAAGTGATAAGAAATCTAAGAAGAATAAGTTATTGAATGGTAAAGTTATGAAGAGTAAACGAAAAGATAAGAGTCATAAAGGTGAGGGTAGTAAATCTAAGGATAGTAGTAAATTGAATAAGTATCCACCTGGTCATCCAATGAAAAATAAGGATGTCCATCCTACACATCATAATCATGTGACTATGCCAGCGCCAAAGGCTGTGCCACCACCACCACCACAACCTTCGAGATCTGTGATGCCTCCTCCACCTCCTGTGACTGAGCCTATAAGACCGGTCCCTCACATCAAGCAGGAGCCTGTCGATCCACCACCACCACCAGCACCAGCACCGGCACCTGCACAGCCAGTTGTGCCTAAAAACTCAGTACTAACTGAGGATGCAATTCCTGTACCAAGAAAAATACCTATTTCAAAATCTCCTCTTGTTTCTAATTCTATTCCTATACATAAATCACATCCTTCCACTAATTCTTTTGTACCCGAGGTGGAAATAAAGAAAGAAGTAATCGATGAGGAGGAGAAATTGGCCTCTCAACCTGATAGATCAAAGATAAATATATTCAAAAGGATATCGAACAAGTCAAAAGAAGATCGAGTCACTCCAGAGGTTGTTCATGAAAAATTACAGTCTGATACCATGATCTCAAGGTTACACAATTCTGCTCATGATAATGCAATCGAAAATAGATCCCATGAACCTTTTAGAGTGAAAACTGAAGAGCCCGTTGTGAACAATAATGACAATAGTGCTGTAGATTTGTCAAAAGTTATGGACTTGAGGACTGATGAAGTGATAAACATTGATGATGATTCTGTAGATGTGCATCCTATGGCTTCTAGAGCCCCACCATTGGAACATCGTCCTAGTATATCAATTAATAAATCCCTGCAAGTACCTTATCCCAAAGATATAGCTAGTGTCAGTCCAAAAATTAAGAAGGAAAAGAAACATAAGGACAAGAAAGATAAAGCTGCAAAACTAGAAGCAAAGTTATTGAAGAAACAACAGCAGATAGCTTATGAATTAGCACAAGCTGAAAAGCAAGGTATAAAAATGAGTGGCATGAAGCCACCTAAATCAAGTAGGCCAAAGAATGAATCAAAGTTGCCACAAATGCCACCTGGTTTTCCATTCTTCCCTGGCATGGCTCCAGGGAGAGGTCTTATGCCTGGTCCAGGATTAATACCTACTCCTGGGTTAATACCTGGTGGTGACTTCTTAGCTGAGTTGGCCAATAATCCAGCACTGAGAGGTTTACCAACATCAAATTTGCTCACCAATCCATTTGCATTAGGTGCAGGTGGACCAGGTGGTTTGATTCCTGGACCAAGTTTCTTGCCTGGTGGTCTAAACCCTGGTATTCGAAACCCACTTATGGGTATGGGTAACTTTCCTCATACATCCAGATCATCCCCTATGAAGATACCTTCAATGTTACGACGTCGTCCAAGTTTAGAAGTAATTCCTGTGGAAAACGACGATGACAGAGGCATGCATAAACCTACGATGATGGGCCGAGAAAAGGACAGACACGATAAGCACAAATCTCAAACCATTCCAAACATTTTACAGAAGCATAAGTCCAAGTCGCATAAAGATCACAAGTCCAATATGTATAAAATGCCTCCTGTTACGCCAGACATAACTATCGAATTAAATCCTCCAAAAATGGACCCCGCAAGGCTAGAACCGCCAAGGCGGTCCCCAGTCCCGCCTCGGCGGTCTCCTGTCCCGCCACGGCGGTCCCCCATCCCGCCTCGTTTACCGACGCCAGAGCCTGTTGTGGAAAAGATACCAGAACCTATACCAGAGCCTGTTAGAGTACCGTCTCCTGAAATTCCCCAGGAGAGGGAACAAGAAAACTCTGAAAAGAAAAAGGATAAGTCACACAAGAAAGAAAAGAAAGATAAAGATGGCCTTAAGATCAAGAAGAAAAAAGATAAAAAGGATAAGAACAAAGATAAATCTGAAAAGAAAAGAGAAAAAGAGGAGAGGCAAGAGTTGAAAGATAAAATTAAGAAAGAAAAGAAGGACAAGAAGAAAGAAAAACTAGTGGACGGCCTAGTCCCGAAGCTTACGCTGAAGCTGAGCTCATCCAACTCGAATTCACCAATGCCGCCGAGCTCGCCGGATTTATACAAGCTGAATATCAAACCGGTGATCAAAAAAGAAGATGAGGAGGAGTCACCGGTGAAAGACGAGCCGATGTCTAGGGAGCACAGTCGCTCTCCGGAACTCGCGCAAATATCCGCGCTAGTGACGAGGCCACCCAAACAGAAACATTCGAAACATAATCACATCGCAGACATCGAAGGACAGTCGTCTTCGCCGCCGTCCGGGAGCTCGCCGCCCAGAAAAAATACTCCATCCTCCTCATCGAAATATAAAAGGATATTAATTAAACCACTGAGCAAGAAGGGTCACGTGGAAAGTTTTGACGATGACGTTGCATCGATTTCGGAAGAACCGCCGCCAGCACCGGCCCCGCCGCCTCCCGCAGCGGTCGAGAAGCCGACCGGGCCGCTACCCACACCTTATTACTTGGACGAGCACGGTACTAAGATTTGGGTATGTCCCGCGTGCGGTCGGCCTGACAATGGCTCACCGATGATCGGTTGTGACGGATGCGACGGATGGTATCACTGGGTGTGCGTCGGCATCACGGAAGAACCCGGTGCAACAGAAGACTGGTTCTGCAAGTCGTGTCTCGCGAAGCGCGCCGCAATGGCGCTCGCCGGTGTCACTTCCGCCGGTAAAAAGAGGGGCCGAAAACCCAAAGGGGAAAAAATTAGAGACTGTCATTGATATGGACCTTTTGTTGTTACTGAGATTAGTGATAATTTTCCGTTCGATAGATACGAGTAAATGGATGCTGAAGTTGTTAATGGATTAATTGTTGAATGATATCATGAAGAAAATGTTTTTCATCATTTATAATGTTATATCATAGGCTTCAATTAAGTATAGATAATAATGAATATTGACATAAAATGTTGAACATAAAAATAGTGTAGTTACTTGTAATAATTACCATAATTTTAAAAATTTTGTTACGATTTCTCTTTATTTCTCGTTCGCTCGGTAGATCAAGCTGTAATGCGATTGCGAGCGTGTTATACACTTCTCGCGTGTAAACATAGATGATAATATAAGATTCTTTTTATATTGTACAAAAACTGAATTTACTTAAGAAATTGGTGATGTATAAAGTAAATGTAGTGAATATTTAAATAAACAGAAATAAGGCTGGATGTATTTTCAGCTGATATTTGAATATTTTCATATTATAATTTTAATATAACCCTGTTTTTTTTTTTGTTGAAGTTGTTCCTTCAATTTTTGTACAGGGTAGGCACTGTCGCGCTGCTTCTCCGGCCTGTACGTTTCTTAACGAGAGGCAAGGAGTCCTGTGACCCGCGCGAAAGTGCCTGCCCTACTGCATTCGACTTACTTGGAAGGGAGGCAAATGTAAATCTTTAATTTCAGCCAGTGGCCAATTAAATATATTGGTACTCGAAATGTAGTACATTATTTTAATCCTTAAAACCATTACGTTACCTCATATTCCCACTAACAACATTACCCTTTTCCTTTACTCTTAAAAATATAATAAAAATAAACTGTGACTCTAGTAACCGCTTCTATAAAAAAAAGCTGAAAATCATTTTTTTTTATAATTTCAATTCCAATACAAACTAATTTCCCGCTCTATGTAGCTGTCTGTTCGGTAAATAAATTCCCACCAAAAAATATCTTACCTGCAGAGCAGCAAGGCCAATTTGAAAATAGAGCCAGACGCTAGAAAAAACCTCATGGACGAAATTATATTGTGATATAATCGTAAACAAAGTAGATAATTTAACGTAACTAAGAAAAGCTTAACGCCATTGCATCACACATTGAGACCATATCAATCAAGGTCAGGCGCATTGCATTGATATCAGGTACTCTAACAGCACTAAGTACTTATATGCATGTCAATTATTACGCCTTACGAATAGGTAAAATAAAAGTAGACGATGTAGGTACTCACTATGTTTTGAAACAGGATATTATGTATAAATTGTTTTATTTGTACAATTAGGCCCAAAATTCAGAATAAATTCCTATCCTACACAGCTACACTTGTTCAAAAATACAATACACTGAATCTAAACATCATTTGTGGCGGTAAGTTTAAAGAATGTTTTGAATTCAGATTTTTTTAATTTTGTGGTTTCAGTCAGCAGTGTTTCTATGAAAACAAAATGTAACTTTTGTTTCAAAAGTTCAAGTATGCAGCGAGTTTATTTACCAGATAGTTCTTGTATAATTCTTGGTTATTGACCTCATTGAGCCGGCCGGTGTATCAATCATCATGAATCATCTATGGAACGATAAAGGGGGAATTACCGAAATAAAATGGCGGCGGCGCGGCGCGCGGTTCTAGTAAAGCCATAGTAAAACATTTTCATTTGAAACCATAGTTTGAAACAATTAATAATGTGCTAATTAAGACAGGGCATTCAGTACGAAGACCAGATAATTCGAAATCTGTACCTAATTAAATCACAATATTTTTTTGTATGATAACGAAAATTGACTATAATAAAAACAATAATAATAAAACTGACGGGTATCCGTATGCCCTACTCAATGTAGCAAAATTTTGGAAAATAAGTAGGTAGGTGCTTCAAACAGCGTTTGTCTTCGCCATTATCCACCAACTGTAGTTTTGATGCCAGCGCTGGCGAGGCTTCATCCTTATAGAATACCTTTATTGAGCCTGAAGTTCCTGTGAACACAATTTTCCGAGCACGCTTCGCTCGATTTTTTCCTACATTGTTGTTTTTACGAAAAACATTAAACTCGTTTTTGCTGCATGGGTGCCATGGTCTTAAAATAACCCCCAGCTTCAGTAAAGCCGATTTGTTCACTTGCGCTCTTGTTAAATTTTATGAACAACTTATGTACAACAGTTACTTGCCGGGTTGTGTTCACACGTAATTTTTACATAGAGATTTCTAAATCGGCCTTTATAGAGCGAGAGCCTGTGAACCCCAGACCTACGTCATTTTATAAAGGCTGAAAGTTTGTCAGCGGATGCTCCCAACACTGGTAAGAACGATGGACCATTATGGAGTTTGGGTAATAGTGGCTTTGGCAGGTAAACGGTACTGAAGGTGCGTAAAATGTAAGTTAACTTACGTCATAGTATAAAAGCTGATTTTTATATATAATACTCGGGTAGTAAGTAGATGATGTTTCCTCAGCAGCCAGACACTTATCATGGTGGCAACCCCTTGCCAGACACCCTTAATGTTCAAGAAATTATATAAGTTTACTTACGTCATAGTATAAAAGCTGATTTTTATATATAATACTCGGGTAGTAAGTAGATGATGTTTCCTCAGCAGCCAGACACTTATCATGGTGGCAACCCCTTGCCAGACACCATTAAAGTTCACGAAATTATAATTTAACTTACGTCATAGTATAAAAGCTGATTTTTATATATAATACTCGAGTAGTAAGTAGATGATGTTTCCTCAGCAGCCAGACACTTATCATGGTGGCAACCCCTTGCCAGACACCATTAAAGTTCACGAAATTATAATTTTACCTACGTTATAGTATAAAAGCTGATTTTTATATATAAAAGTAGTAATTAGATGATATTTCTTCATTAGCCAGACACTTAACATAGTGGCAACCCCTTACCAGACATCATTAAAGTTCACGAAATTATAATTTTACTTATGTTATAGTATAAAAGCTGATTTTTATATATATTACTTGGGTAGGTATCAAGTAGATGATGATTTCTCATTAGCCAGACACTTAACATAGTGGCAACCCCTTGCCAGACATCTCTTAAGTTCACGAAATTATGATTTTACCTACGTTATAGTATAAGGGATCGTCCACACCAAACGTATTGTCCGCCGCCGACTGTGAGCACGTATCAGGTATACTCGTAAATACTTGAATATCTATTTTCTTTTTTATAACTTTGATTCCCATTAACTTTTAACATTTTTACAGAAACTGACGAAGAAGAAGAAGATCGTGATATCGAATGGAGTAACAGTGATGAAGAAAATGATAACACTGATGATAATAATGATAATGAATAAAATAACATTTTCTTTTATGCTCTCTATTAATATAGTCATGTATTAGTAATCTCTTTATTTTTCATTTAATATATTCATGTAATAGTAATATCTTTATTTTTCATTTAAATCTTTATTTTTATCCCTAATAACTTTTTTTTTTCAAAATTTACATATAATATCAGTTAAATGTATAACTTTGCTCCAAAAATATTATTTGCATAACTCATTCTAATCTCCAATCTCTTCTTATGATTTACAATGTTTGTCTGGCAAGGGGTTGGAACTATGTAAAGTGTCTGGCTAATGAGGAAACATCATCTAATTATTACTTTTAGATATAAAAATCAGCTCATATACTATAACGTAGGTCAAATTATAATTTCGTGAACTTTAATGGTGTCTGGCAAGGAGTTGCCACTATGTTAAGTGTCTGTCTAATGAGGAATCATCATCCACTTACTACCCGAGTATTATGTATAAAAATCAGCTTTTATACTATAACGTAAGTACAATTATAATTTCGTGAACTTTAATGGTGTCTGGCAAGGGGTTGCCACTATGTTAAGTGTCTGGCTAATGAGGAATCATCAGCCACTTTTTACCCGAGTATTATGTATAAAAATCAGCTTTTATACTATAACGTAAGTAAAATTATAATTTCGTGAACTTTAATGATGTCTAGTAAGGGGTTGCCACTATGTTAAGTGTCTGGCTAATGAGGAAATATCATCTAATTACTACTTTTAAATATAAAAATCAGCTTTTATACTATAACGTAGGTAAAATTATAATTTCGTGAACTTTAATGGTGTCTGGCAAGGGGTTGCCACCATGATAAGTGTCTGGCTGCTGAGGAAACATCATCTACTTACTACCCGAGTATAATATTATATAAAAATCAGCTTTTATACTATGACGTAAGTAAACTTATATAATTTCTTGAACATTAAGGGTGTCTGGCAAGGGGTTGCCACCATCATAAGTGTCTGGCTGCTGAGGAAACATCATCTACTTACTACCCGAGTATTATATATAAAAATCAGCTTTTATACTATGACGTAAGTAAACTTATATAATTTCTTAAACATTAAGGGTGTCTGGCAAGGGGTTGCCACCATGATAAGTGTCTGGCTGCTGAGGAAACATCATCTACTTACTACCCGAGTATTATATATAAAAATCAGCTTTTATACTATGACGTAAGTTAAATTATAATTTCGTGAACTTTAATGGTGTCTGGCAAGGGGTTGCCACCATGATAAGTGTCTGGCTGCTGAGGAAACATCATCTACTTACTACCCGAGTATTATATATAAAAATCAGCTTTTATACTATGACGTAAGTAAACTTATATAATTTCTTGAACATTAAGGGTGTCTGGCAAGGGGTTGCCACCATGATAAGTGTCTGGCTGCTGAGGAAACATCATCTACTTACTACCCGAGTATTATATATAAAAATCAGCTTTTATACTATGACGTAAGTTAACTTACATTTTACGCACCTTCAGTACCGTTTACCTGCCAAAGCCACCATAACCCAAACTCCATAATTGGTCCATCGTCTTACCACTGTTGGGAGCATCCGCTGACAAACTTTCAGCCTTTATAAAATGACGTAGGTCTGGGGTTCACGGGCTCTTGGGCTATTAGACAAGTGCAAGCGTTAAACGTAACGCGTAACGCTATCTTCAATACAATTTCAACTTTATGTTCTATAGTATAAAGTTGAAAGGTATTTTAAGAGAACTGGGTGTTTGGAGTTTGCATTTTTATCAACTACAACTTGTCTATGGTTAAATAAATAGCGTGTATAGTGTATATAGCCTCAGGTCGCAGATCTTTTACAGACAACCTATACACGCTATTTATTGTAGAAAAGGCAGAGGTGACACAGAAATGAAAAGATATATTTTTTTCAACATAAAAATCTATTGTTAAAAGTAAAACAACAGTAGCTATTAAGCGTCCTCTCAAAGTTCAGTCAACTCTT
The DNA here is from genome assembly GCA_036375495.1 of Agrotis segetum. Classification (NCBI taxonomy): domain Eukaryota; kingdom Metazoa; phylum Arthropoda; class Insecta; order Lepidoptera; family Noctuidae; genus Agrotis; species Agrotis segetum. The sequence goes on along the minus strand of JAQSVV010000677.1, from coordinate 1,239,394 downwards.
AAGGCTTGTACGGTTAACCACAAGATATTACAATTAATTCCTAAATTTTAACCCAGTTGAACAGATTAAAGAACAAACAAATACTGAATACTTACTACATTTACCCCAAGGTGAGTTACTTTTTAAGTTCTAAATATTTTGTTAGCCAGTTGTTGTGTAATAAAACAAGCGAGGTAAGTATAAATCTCTGAATTATTAATAGCTAACAAAAATAAAAGCAAAATAAGTGTACAAAATCAATGTAATGAACAACTGGAATTTGTTTATTTTACAAAACAGAAATAGTGAAGGAGCTATACAAATGCTCAAAACATTTTGATTCTTGTTTTAATGTTCTTTTCAACATCTAATTCCCTTACTCTTGTTTGTAAACCTAATTAACAGTTGACATAGTAAATGCTGATACCATTTCCAGAAAATTAATTCGCTCTCAGACTACAAAAACAAATCTCAGGCATGTACTCACGTCCATAGACTTTAATAGAGAAAAACCTTTACATCTTAAAGGTAATAAAAATATTTTCACGTAAAACTGACTACACTCAAACTACATCGTAAAGCCTTAATTTGTATTATTTTGCATCAGACGGTGTAGGCGCCTGCTTTTTTATGCTTTCGGAAGGTGGTGTGACTGTTTTCTCTTTGTTCCATTGTTTAAGACCTTCAGGCAGGCTAGTGTCTTCTTCTAAAGATCCCGTACCTTCCACAAACTCTTCGTAAGTGCTCTTTTCAGGGAAAGGTCTCTTTCCAAGAAGTTCGATCATATCCTCTCTACTTAAAATTTCTTGCTTCAACAATCTCTCAGCTACTTTGATAATGTTATCCTTATTTTTCATTAGCAGCTCTGTCGTGTACACATGTGCGCTGTTGATCAATTCTCTGACTTCGGAATCAATTAACTCGGCCGTCTTTTCCGAATATGGTTTATCGATTACCATTTCGCCAGGTTGGGGCATTTCGAACGACACATTGCCTACTTTGGGGTTCATACCGTAGTGGACTATTTGTGCGTATGCGCTCTGGGTAATCTTTTTCAGGTCGTCTTGAGCGCCCGTTGTTATTCTGCCGAAGAAGATTTCTTCACTGACTCTACCGCCGAGAGTCATACACATTCTATCGAACAGCTGTTCTTTGCTGTAAAGGTATTGTTCTTTAGGCAAGTACTGGGCGTATCCGAGACCTTTTCCTCTGGGTATGATGGATACTTTGAGTAGTGGGTCGGCGTGTTGTAAGAACCAGCCGGCGACTGCGTGGCCAGCCTCGTGGTATGCCACAATCTTTCTCTCATCAGGTTGGAGGACGTTGGATTTCTTTTCCATGCCAGCTACGACTCTCTCAATGGCTTGCTCGAAGTTTTTCATGTTTATGTCGTTGGCTAACTCTCGAGCGGCGATGAGAGCGGCTTCGTTGCAGACGTTTGCGATGTCTGCGCCGGTGAAACCTGGAAAATATTGAAATTTTGTTAAGGTAAATCTGATAATAAATATTTTGCATTGCTTTTTGGGATGCAAAAATGCTGAAAAAAGGTTGTGTTTCAATATGGTCAAGCATATGAAACACACTCGACAAGTTTCAGGCGTGTGGGTCAGTAAGCTATTTTTTTTTTTAAATAAATCTTTGCCCCATACTAGTACTAATTTCTCCTGTGTCGTGGGCGCGTTAACAAACGTTTAAACTTCCGTGCAGGAATCTATCCCGCGACAGGCAGCGCAATCGAAAATAACCGTATCGAAATTTAAATCGTGTTGGATCCTCATTTAGATGTCTAAATGGGTGAGTATCAAGTTATACGTCATACAGAAATAAGATTACTATTGAAGATGACTTGTAAAAATTAGTTATCACTACTTTTTTCATGAAAATTAATGAGAAAATCACGAAATTATTTTTTATGTTGTGCAATATAGGCTTTGTATTTTTGTGGATATCTTGTAGAAAGTATAGATCGATTATTAAGTTTTAGATTTTATAACTTTCAATAAATTCTGCTTAGGGTTTACCAAAGATTTTCGGGTCGCGGCACAGTTAAAATGTTTCGTATTTTGTCTCGGCACTCTAGGTATACCGATACCAAGCAATAATCATTAAACTGGTTGAAAACTTTATCAAATCGGGAGACTACAAGAGAGCTCAACGAGGATTGAAGAATTTTGGATCCATGCAAATTCGATCTGGAATCTGGAGAGTGGTCAACATTAGCACCGGTAAATTGCACTTTACGTTAACGTGTTTACAAAGTCAAACGGCCTACTCTGTACTCTCTTAGATACACAAAAGCACCGGGGCCCAAGAAGATAAGAAAGCTGAAACTTTGCACCGAAGTAGAAATTCGAAGTTGCATATACCGGGTGGTATATGCAACTTCGAATTTTCAAGCAATAAGTAAGCTGAAGGACCTGCCATATTAGTCGTAGAAACGATGACCATTGAGGTAGACGTGGTCGAGAACGCGAATGCGCAAACGTAAGGTACGCCCTCAGGCAAGGCAAGGCAAAGTGGAGCGACGAACAGCGCAAGGTGGCCGGTAGCAGCTGGATAAGAGTAGCCGGTGATCGAGTAGAATACACGCGATATAGTCGCTGTTCGCGTTCGGTACAGTGAATGAAATGTCACATAAAGCGACCGCGGGCGAGTAGGGGTGCTCCCACATCTAACGCGCATTCTAAGCGACAGAAAGAGAAAGGGCGACGGAAAAATCCGAATCCGCGTCGTTAGATGTGGGAGCACCCTAGAGCGACGAGTAGTCACTCGTCGCACATGAACATTCGCTGTCGCCCGGCGACAAAACTATCGAAACTACACTCGCTTCCCGCCGATCGCCAACCCTTCAGAGTGTATAGTTCTACTTGTTACTCGTTCATCGTCGGCGGTCGGACCACTGCCATAGTCTGATGATGATGTATTTTCGCCAAACTTTAGAAAATTGAACTGAAAAGATTTCGTAATAAAGTATGAAGTAGGTTACTAGTACTAAATCAAATAAAGAGGGCTTGGCACCAATCCTATATCAATTTAACTATTTGTCAGAAAACACAAAAACTTGCCAAACATTGTAAACATGCAAAAATAGATGAGAATTTTAACAACCAAGGGGAAAATTATTATGCTATCCTTAATTTATTTATCTAAAAATTAAAATGATAAAAGAGTCATGACTCTTTATAACTGAAATTTCCTAACAACCTGTATCAAATACAGGAGGCTAGTAAATATTTTAAATTAAAACAAACATGTAAGTATACCTGGTGTGAGTGCAGCCATCTTTCGTGCCAGCTTCGCCTTATCAAGAGTAGTCTTTAGAGGAGTCAAATGCACTTTGAAAATGGAAGCTCTTCCCTTGATATCTGGAGCGGGAACAAATATCTGTCTATCAAATCTACCAGGTCTTAGCAAGGCCTTATCCAGAATATCAACCCTGTTTGTAGCAGCCAGGACAACAACATTTGTGGTAGTATTGAAGCCATCCATCTCAACAAGGAGCTGATTCAAAGTGTTCTCCTGTTCTGAATGACCACCAAAACTACGTCCACCTCTTTTCCTACCAACTGCATCAATTTCATCAATGAAGAGGATACATGGTGCATGTTTACGGGCCATAGAGAACATGTCACGGACTCTAGAGGGACCAACACCCACAAACATCTCCAAGAACTCAGATCCTGAGACAGTAAGAAAGGGCACATTAGCTTCTCCTGCAGTGGCCTTTGCTAGCAAGGTTTTACCCGTACCAGGGGGGCCTGTAAGTAAAGCTCCCTTTGGGATCTTGGCCCCCAAGTCGATGTACTGTTGAGGATTTTTCAAGAAGTTGACAAACTCCATAATCTCGATTTTGGCCTCCTCACACCCAGCAACATCTTGGAACTTGACACCAATGTCAGTGGGATTTATAAGCTTAGCTGTGGACTCCATAACACCACCAAAAAGTCCACCTCCCCTCTTGCCTCCACGCCCCATCATGTCTGCTGATCTTCTCATCATATAAATTAAAAATCCTATAATTAGTATGGTTGGGAGCATGCCGGTTAGACTAGAAGCTTCAACCTCAGTTTTATAAATGACAGGAAGGAAGTTCGGTGGATCAACACTCATCTCTATTTGGGCGTTTTCTAAATTCCTCTCAAAGGAGTCTACGCTGCCAATAGCGAACCAAATGACTTTTCCATCTATGGCTGAACCTGGGTGTAGTTTCACTCTTACCCATTTTTTGTTGATAACTTCTAATTTCTCCACAGTACCTTTATGTAAGTACAAATTAACGAAATCCCGCCAGCTGATCTCTCTGTAGCGAAGTTCAAAATATGCTATAGAACCTAATATACCCACAATGCCCATTGCACCAAACATCATCCATTTTTCTCTGTCTGGCCCTTCGTAGCCACCGCGATTTCCACTGCCACCGGAACTCCCACTGAACATGTTCATGTTCCATTTATCCTGGGTACTACTCGGTTTCGGAGACGGTTGAGCTCCTTTCGAGGGTGTAGGTGGTGCTTCTTTATCCGTACCTGGAGTTTTAGGCGATTTTTGACTTGAACCTGGCTCAAAATACTTCTCAAAGCCTTTAGGTGGCTTCTTACAAAATTCGTACCATTGGTTCAGGACTGAATCTATAGCGGGGACACCGATTTGCTGAAATTTGGGGCCATTGTGATGAAACTTTCTTAACTGAGAACGTGTTAATCTCAAACTTTTCCACATTTTGCTGTGATTTTATAACTAACTATATACAGAAATAAACGTTGTTTTATAATTATTGCACAATTCGATCGGAAAGGGAATCACAAAATACTATCGAGAACTATCGTGACAAACATGGTTAGAAAATCTGTCAAAAACAAATTGTCACTTGTCAATGAAGGAGTAAAGACCTCTACATACAAGCGACCCTAACAAAAATACACTTTTATTTTCTTGATTATATTCTTTTAAAAACGTTAAACACAACAAACAGCTAAACTGTAATGTGAACTTCGTGTCATTTCTTTATTTTGTCTCACTTCTTTTTTTATTCGGACATGAGACTCATTTTGATAAATGTAGCGAACCGTTTGTGTATCCGTGTCACCGTGTATCCTACGCTGAATATTTCGTTTAAAAACTAATCTATTATTTACGGTTTCGCAAGTTATTTTAGAAGATAACCAAAAGGAAACTTGTTACGAGAAACTATATTATAAATAAAGCTAAAAAAGATTGCTTTAGTTAAAAACTTTTTTATGCAGAATTAATTAAACTTGTCTTATGTCCATATGATTTGCTATGCTTTCTGAACGACAAATAATCAGACATTTTCATTTCGTAGGTAAATAAATGAGATTATCAAATTCTGCATTATTTTCGTCGTTACAACAGCTCGTGTATCATCAACTGCTAAAACCAGTAACTCGAGAACCTTCAAAGTGATTACATTATAACGTGGGTGAATAACGCTGTTCTTAGTCGTTGAAAATTGAGAGTGAACTTGCACTAGTTATGGATCAAGAAAGACCAGAAAGCAGTTCGAATCATGGAAAGAGGACACGACCTATGCTACTGCAGCCAAGTCCAAAGATCGCTAGAGTATCAGCGTATGCCAGCTCGACTTCCAGTGGGGTGCTGAAGAACTCCAAAAAGTTTGGACCCCATTCTCCAAAGAGGGCTAAAGTGTCTTATAATAAGAGTGATGTGCCTGCCCCAGGTACTCCAGTTCCTGACAAGCACGTTCGTAAGGCTGGCCCTTACCTCCTTGGTCCTAAACTTGGGCCAAGTCCTGTTAAAAGCATAGTGCAGTGTTTAGCAAGGAAGGAGAGAACAGATGAGTTCTACCAGGTAATAGACTGTTTTGATTACATTTTACTTTATTTGTAAACATTCATTAATGATGTAACATTTTGAACCTTGTACATTATCCTGTTTACTAATGTCTTTATATTAACGGATGTAAAGATAATTTGTCATAAGTTTCACTAATGAAGTAGGGCCTTCATCATCAATCATTTTATTTTATTGATACTCGTAGTTTTTGCTCTTCTAACTTTTTTTTCTTAGCTAATTATCTGTATTGAGGTTTATTATAATCAATGATGACCTCTTGGCATAATGTTTTTTTTTAATTACTTATAAAAATGTTAGTTAAAATGATGCAATATTTTTTAACTTTTAACAGTATTATTTCCTTTATTTGTGCAACACTAATGAAATCTGTATACTGGTTATGTTTAAACATGTCTTCCTTATTGCTGCATTATCTCAGTATCTCAGGCATGCTATTAATAATAAATTATTCATGTTTTATCAAGAACGTGTGTTTTAATAAGACAAATTTAATCTAAAGACTTACATTGATAATAATGAAGAAATGAATTCCCATGCACTAGCAATGTATAAATTCCAAGATAAAGTAACTGAAATAAGTATTTTTAAAACTTAAAACTTATTTGTCCCTAACAAGGAACAATCTAAATTGAGTTGCTAAGGACTGGGCTTTGGTTTATCCAACAGTTCTAGTTATAGGCTTGCATTTGATTAGTATTTTGCCTATTGGCAACCAAAGATCTGTTTGCCTAGAGTAAGTAACATCTCTGAAAACTAATTCTTGATTTAATAAACGAAGGTTGCAGCTATTAGGAAACGTAAACCCCACAGGGAGTTCCATTCGTTAGCTGTGCACACATTCAACATTCATGTGCATACCGCTGATGAACGTATGAACTGTCACATAGATTGTGATCTCCAAATGCGTAGATTTTTTTATTCTATACAGCAAGATAATTTTTAATGGGCTTTTCAAATATGAGTCATATTTACCCAGAATTTTATATTAGTCACACTGCACGTTTTCACCTTTCAGGTTAAAATCTTGACTCTACGAAATGAAGGACAACCGGAAACTCAAGATGACCGTCAAGGGAAGATGCTGTTGCATACTGAATATTCTCTATTATCTTTATTGAAAGACCAGGATGGAGTTATTCACCACCATGGTTTGTTTAAGGTAAGAGAATTAAATTAGGATAAAAAATTTCATCACCACTGCTCTAAAACAGTAAAGGAAAACATTGTGAGGAAGGCAGTATCTTAAAAACAAACATATCTATACTTACTAATATCAAAAAGGCAAAATTGTTTGTTTGTATGTAGGGGGTAATCTCCGGAAGTAATGAACCGATTTTAAAAATTGTTTCACTGGTCGAAAGCTACATTATTTGTAAGTGCTATAGGCTATCTTAATATATATAAATCTCGTGTCACAATGTTTGTCCTCAATGGACTCCTAAACCATTTAACCGATTATAATAAAATTCACACACCATGTGCAGTTCGATCCAACTTGAGAGATAGGATAGTTTAAATCTCAAATTATAGTCTCGAGTTGCAGCGGGTGAAGCCGCTGGCAACAGCTAGTAAATTATAAAGATATCATTTATATTTTGCCCAACGAAGTGGGCACGGGTTAGCTATTTTGTTATAATATTATGTATAATATAATCAACCCGAGCATGGTCCAAGGTAGGACAGCGAGTCGCCTATTACTCGCCGTCCGCATGCCCGCGCCTACGGTGGCCGGAAATCGTTCCACGACGTCCGTTGTCGTGGGCGTCTCCCGAGAAGGCTCGGACGTGAGGTGGACGCTGTCCTCTCCTTCACGCCTCCCGCCTCTTCTTTCGCTAGCATGACTGCTTTGCAGAAAGAGGCGACCTCTTCCCATTCCGTTTCGGCGTTGCGCCTCTACGCGCCACTCATAGACACGCTAGAGGGCCTTCGCCTCCAGATCTCAAGGCGACAACAACAATGCAATGTTGGAGTTGTGTACTGTTTGAGTAAACTCAAAGTCGTGAAAACTTTCGCATAGCTGTTTAAAGTAATTTTAATATTATTGCTATGCAAATAAAGTTCACAATCGACATCAACATACTTGATGGAAAGTTTGTGCGTAATTGCGTAAACGTAAATTGCGTAACAGAAGTTATTGTGTTCGGGAAAGTGCTGTTGCGCAATCAGAGTAAAGATGACGCTAAGATCAGTATTGCATAAGATACTGGTTTTTCCAAGGTCTGATTTAGTTTCTACCTGTAGCAAAAATTTCTTCATCCTACAGCATTTGTGAAAGCTGCGCTCCGTTCGTGTCGCGGGTGCTAGTCCCGCATTTTTTCTTTTACGTGGTAAAATCATCAAATGAGTCCTCCCACCCCGGGCAGGGCGGGAGGGACTGTCAGACTCGTACTGACTAAAATCCACGTTGTCCTTCAATAGCCCCTTATGTTCCGGGGTCACGGTAATGAGAAAAGTCCCGCCTGCCAGTCACGCATTTTGTATGATCTCCTAGTAGTTGCTTTGGGTATCTTCAGGTAGTTCTGGGTTCATGTTTGTGTTTCTGAGTTCTTTAACATGCCACTGTCTACTGCTAGACAATAGCCCTCTAATTAATTAGATTCTAAGCAAGTTGCTCCAGTTGCTATCAGTCATTCTGCTGTCAAAATTATTGCTTTTTAGAGGACGCCCCCTCTTGTTACCTATGTCACTCAGGACCAAAATATCTTTCAAATAATTTTATTTTAGAAAACGAAATTTTAGAAATCTGTCCAGAAGTTTCGGAACCTATTCAATACAAACAAACAATCAAAAACTTCCTCTTTATAATAATAGTGTATAAAGAGCAAAATAAATTTGGTAGAATGTGGGTCTTTTTAGTCATGAATCACTCAGTTTTCTTACCATTAGAACCAAACAGCTATTTTATCCTTACACAAAATTTTCAACACTTCGTATTGTGCAAAGCTTTGAGAATACAACAGCACACGTCAACGCGTCAGTTCCCGTCTTTTCTGCATTCAAAAATCTTTGTTAAACAGGATTAACAAATGTATCATCAACATAATGTAACATCCCATTCTCAATTTACAGGATTATGCATTAGAAGAAGTTCCGAATCCAAACGGCAACGGTTTCATCTACACGGGCCGGGTTCGTCAGCGTTTGTTCCTAGTCTTGGATTGTGTGAGCTCGCACCAGTTCAGTGAGAAAGGCTCTGAGCTGGTCAACTTGCAGCAATATGTCACTAAAGTAAAGAAGGTTCCTGAGAAAGAAGCTATATTGATATTCTATGATATTGTGAGGGTAGTTGCTAATTTGCATAAGGTGAGTTCCTTTTGTGGGTACTTTTAAATGCGCTCCCTCACCGCGAGCATCCACCTGTAACGTAACCAGTGGCGGATTAACGTATAAGCACTACAAGCACGTGCTTGGGGCCCCTGTTCTCCCGGGGCCTCCATCTTCTGCTGGCGTTTCATTTTTTACCTACATTTTATCGAGATTCATCTACATTTCCGAAATCACAAGGCTAAAGCGGTCCGGGAGTGACCCTTCATACACCCCCGCAGGGCCCTGCTCCCTGAGCGTTTGCTCTAAATAAGGCAAGGAAAAAATGTTTTAAGTATTTAATACCTACAGTACTACAGTTTCTATTTTGATGAAACTTTCAATTTATACTTTCTACCTTCCCAATTTAAGCAATAGAGGGCCTACACAGGCTCTGTGCTTAGGGCCTCGGAAACTCTTAATCCGCCACTGAACGTAGCGTTACAGATTCGAACATTTCATAAGTGAGTGAAGACAATCGAGCATCAGAATGTGCATCTTGTATCAAATCTATACTAAATGTACGCGAATGTTCGTCAGTCAGGGAGGTAGTATTGTAATGTAATGCTAAAACTCGAAACTTAAATGTTACGTTACACGCGAATGCTCCCAGTGAGGGAGCGCATTAATATTATTATTTTTCACAGACAAATGAATGCAAAATGATGTTGTGATAAAAGCTATTTTACTATACAGCATAAAAAAAAATATTTATTTTAAAATTAAGGTCGATTTATACTAGCGCAGAGTCGAAGCGCATCGAAGCGAATTTCTAAAACTGAATATAACAATTTCAACCTTAACTCCACAGCGTAACGCACATATTACTTCTAAGATTTTAAAAAGTCGCGCGCATTCTTCAGAATTCGCGCGTCTGAGCGCGAACAACGCTGATCGTGAATCGTGAAAATCTTAGAAGTAATGTGTGCGTTACCCTGTGGAGTTAAGGTTGAAATTGTCCCCATCGTCGTATCTCCACGTTGCCGTCGTGGTGGGGCTTGCGGTTCCAATGATCTCTGGGCATCTGCGCTCAGAGGGAGAAACCAACCAAGAGGGATACACCGCTCCACCACGTGTCCCTCTGTGTATCAGAGGGCACAGTGGTTGGAGTAAGAGCGGGCCCGGCGTGCACTAACCCTGCCACCGGGCAGGCAAGAGGAGGTCTTGCACTCCCGCCTCCTCTTGCCACCGCTATTCTCGTAGCCCCGAAGATTGTCATGATCACGTCTATGACTTTCGACGGGGGTCGAGGGCCTTGGCTTAACCGCCCGGGCCGCGAGGAAGAAAACCTCTATAAAAAATTACCCCGAACCTCCAAGCGGCGGCGCACCGCGAGGGAGGTTGACAGCTTGGTTGACGGGTAGCTGTGGGGAAAATCAGCCGTTAGTGCGAACCCTGTTTATTGGTTGGATGGTTGGAAAATTATAATACTCGTGGGAACAAAATGGAAAAAATTGTTAAAGAAATCCCTAATTCACCGGCAGTCGCCGCAGCGAGCCAAGGTGGCTCACGTGCCTGTGGGGAGGAGTCGCTGGACTTGTCCAGCACGTCCTCCTCACCGGCACCGAATAACGAGCGGGCACAGGGTGCCGCTCCTAACGAGGAGACGATGATGGTGGCAGAGTCAGAGTCTGACACTGCTTCGGACGCCACCAGCTCCCGGAGCTCGGCTTCTAGCGCCGAGAGGAGCCGGAGAGAGTCGGACCGAAGGTCCGAATTCCTAAAGCGCCGACGGACTAAGGGCGCTAGATCGTCGTCCGAGGAAGGGCTTGCCTCGGCCCCTAAGATCCCCACGAGCGTGCGGGGTAAGGGCCGAGGCAAGACTTCGGGGAGGGGGCCCTCCCTTGGAGAGCCCAACACAAGTCTGGCCTCGAATGAGGCCAAACTGAAGGAGGTCGTGGCGTCCGCGATGCGCGTGGTCGCCATGAAAAGAAGAAAGAAGACGCGCGAGGACGCGATCGCGGAGGCCATGACCTCCATCGTGGCGGCGGCGCGACTGTATGGCGAAACTCCGTCCGCAAGGGACGATTTGTCCGATCTGCGGACGGAGGTCACCCGCCTGACCGCCGCCATGGGGGCTCTCCAGAAGGAGAACGCCGCCCTGAGGGCCGAATTGGCCGGAATGCAGGCGGCCGGGCGTCGGGGGGCACCACCGGGGAGCCCCAAGGAAAGAGGCCGGCCAGAGCCGGGGGAGAACCAAGTCCTCACCCTGGTGCGGCAGGAGCTGGCCGCTTTTGAGCGGCGGTTCTCCGTGCTGGAGAGCCGCGTGCTGAGGCCCCCGCTGGCATCTTCATACGCGGCCGCGGCCGCGTCGAACTCCCCCCCGACGACGAGGCCGCCTCAGGCGAGGGCGGCCCCGGAGCGGATCGCCCCTGCGCAGACGGCCCCGGTGCGGACGGCCCCTGCGGGGGTGAGGTCGGGACCGGCGGGGACGAGGACGGCTCCAGCCGCGCCCAGCCAGGCTAGGCCGGGCCCTTCGGGGTCGGCGCGGCCGACCTCGACCTCGACCTCGACGTCAGCGAGGCCAACACTGGCGGCCAAAAGGAGGGCCCAGGAAGATCGCCGGCCGCCCCAGCAGAAGCAGCCTACTCCGGAGGCTCCTCCGGCCGGCGCCGACTGGCAAGTGGCCGGGGAGAGGAGGAAGGCTGCCAAGGCGGCCCGATCCAAAAAGCGGAGGGAGAAGCGGCGACAGCGCAAGGAGCGCAACGTCGCGGCGCGATTGCGCGCCCCTAAGACCGCGGCTGTGGTCATTTCACTGCAGCCGGACGCGGTCAAGAGGGGTGTGTCGTACCGCGACGTGCTCGCGAAGGCGCGGGAGGCGATAGACCTCGGGGAGCTCGGCATCGCCGGCGGCCTCCGTTTGCGGGTCACCGCAACGGGGGCCCGCATGTTGGAGCTCCCCGGCGCGGCCAGTGGCCCCACCGCTGACGCTCTGGCCGAACGGCTCAGAGCGTCCCTAAACGCGGAAGAGGCCCGAGTCTCCAGACCCACAAAGCGCGCAGACATGCGCATACTGGGTCTGGATGACTCCGTGACGGCGGAAGACGTGGTGGCTGCCGTTGCCAGGACTGGGGGGTGCTCCTCAGACGAGGTGAGGGCGGGCGCCCTGCGTCCTGGCTTTGCGGGGCTGCAGACCATCACGGTTAGCTGCCCCGTTGCAGCGGCCAAAAAGATTCAGGAGGGCCGAAGGCTCCTGGTGGGATGGGTGTCGGCACAGGTAAAGATCCTGGAACCCCGACCCCTGAGGTGTTACCGCTGCCAAGTGGGTAACCACGCGGCATGCGTCTGCACCTCGGAGGTGGACCGCAGCGATAGGTGCTTCCGCTGCGGTCAGCCCGGTCACAAGGCCGGCTCGTGCTCCGCCCCGCCTCACTGCTTCGCATGTGAGGCGGCTGGCAAGCCGGCCGATCACCGGGCTGGGGGAAAGTCCTGCGCTCCACCGACCGAAGCCAGGCGCAGAGGTAGGCCCTCTGCCGCCGCCGTCACCGCCGCCACTGCCACCGCCGCCGCCGCCGCTCCCGCTGCCGCCGCCGCCGCCGCCGTGGCTGCGCCCTCGCAGGGGGCCCTGGAGGAGGCCGCAATGGATTCAGAATAATGTCTCCATTGCGCTTCCTCCAGGCGAACATCAACCACTGCGCCGCTGCTCAGGATCTTTTGCTCCAGAGCATGGCGGAGTGGTTGATAAACGTCGCCGTGGTCGCCGAGCCGTATTTTGTCCAGCCCAGGAACGACTGGGTTGCGGACCTGGACGGCTCGGTGACCATTATTTCGTCGGCCGCCGCCGGTACCCCGCCCCTCGATCGTGTTGAGAGAGGGCACGGGATCGTCGCAGCCCGGTTCGGGGAGATCGTCGTGGTAGGCGTGTATTTCTCCCCGAGCCGAACTCTCGCCGAGTTCCAGGACTCCCTTGTGGAGCTGGGAGACGTCGTCGTCGCATTCGGTTCCCTCTCCGTGCTCGTCCTCGGGGACTTCAACGCCAAGAACGTGGCTTGGGGTTCCCGGTACACGGACGTTGCGCGGGGCAGGTTGCTCGAGCACTGGGCCCTGGCGCAGGGCCTGGTCATTGAGAACCGGGGTTCTGTCCCCACGTGCGTGCGGTGGACGGGCGAGTCGGTGGTAGACGTAACGTTTGCCAGCGCCGCCCTGTCGCCGCGCGTCACCGACTGGCGCGTTGTGGAGGAGGCGGAGACTTACTCCGATCACCGGTATATCCGGTTTGACGTCTCCGCCCAGACCCCAGACGCGCCGGTCCGACGGAACCCAAGTGGTCCGCGATGGGCGCTGAAACAGCTGGACCGGGAGCTATTCCTGGAAGCCTCGATCGTGCAGGCCTGGGTGTCACCACCGGACAGGCCTGCTGACATAAACGACGAGGCCGAGTGGTTCCGGGAGGCCATGTCCGATATCTGCGACGTGGCCATGCCCCGGGTCCGGCAAGGACGCGCCCGGCGTCAGCTCTACTGGTGGTCGCGCGAGCTAGCATCGCTGCGCGAGGCGTGCGTTGCCGCGCGACGCCGGTACTCCAGGCTCCGCAGGCGCCGCATCCGACCTCCGGATGCGGCCGCCTTGGAGGCGGAGCTGCATGAGGGCTACAGGGCAGCGAAGGCCGCCCTCCGCGACGCAATCCTGCGGGCCAAGGAACAGGCCCGCAAGGAGTTGGTGGAGACTCTGGACAGGGACCCATGGGGCTGGCCGTACAGGTGGGTGCGAGGAAAGCTCCGCCCCTGGGCCCCCCCGTTGACGCAGAGTCTCCAGCCACAGTTCGTGGAGGACGTGGTGAGCGCCCTGTTCCCACCGCGAGGGGACCATGCTCCCCCGCCCATGGCAGCTCCGCCTCGGACGGAGTCTGACAGCGAGTGCGAAGCTGACGCAAACGCGGACCACAGCGACGACGACGTCTACGATGCTCCAGAGGTGACCGAGGTAGACCTGAGAGTGGCGGTAAAACGGCTCAAAGCCAAGAATACCGCCCCAGGACCCGACGGCCTGCCAGGAAAAGCCTGGGTCCTGGCCTTCGGGACTCTCGGGCCTCGACTGGGGGGGCTCTTTAGCGCGTGTTTGGCGAGGGGCCAGTTCCCGCTTCGTTGGAAGACGGGGAAACTGGTCCTCATCCAGAAGCCTGGGCGCCCTGCGGACTCTCCGTCCGCATTCCGGCCCATCGTGCTGCTCGACGAGGTGGGCAAGCTCCTTGAGAGAGTAATTGCAGACCGCCTCGTCGGGCACCTAAATCACGTGGGCCCGAACCTGTCGGAGAGCCAGTATGGCTTCCGCAGGGGGCGCTCTACGGTGGACGCCATCATGCGCGTTAGAGCCCTCACGACGGGGGATGCAGTAGCCCGGGGCAGGGTCGTCGTGGCGGTGTCCTTGGACATCTCCAACGCCTTCAACACCCTGCCCTGGAGTTGCATCAGGGAGGCACTCCGGTATCACCGGGTGCCGACCTACCTCCGTCGCACGGTCGAGGACTACCTGACGGACAGAGCCGTCATCTACCCCGGTCACCGGGGAGAGTGGAACCGGCGAGAGATGTCGTGCGGTGTCCCACAGGGATCGGTCTTGGGACCGCACCTGTGGGACATCGGTTTCGACTGGGTGCTGCGCGGCGACCTCCCTCTAGACGTCAGCGTAATATGTTACGCTGACGACACGCTTGTCCTGGCGGAGGGAGTGTCGCACCAGGCGGCGGCCGACTTGGCGACGCGGGCGGTTGCGATAGTCGTCGAGAGGATCCGGCAGTTGGGACTCGAAGTGGCGCTGCACAAGACAGAGGCCATGTGTTTTCATGGCCATCTGAATGCGCCACTGACAGAGTTCCACATAACGGTGGGGGGGGTTCGCATCGGCGTCGGCGGTACGATGAAGTACCTGGGACTCGTCCTCGACAGCCGATGGAACTTCGGGGAGCATTTCTCGCGTTTGGCCCCAAGGCTGAACCGGGCATCAGCCGCCCTCGGGCGGCTCCTGCCCAATATCGGCGGGCCAAACGCCCCCTGCCGGAGGTTACACGCCGGCGTCGTGCGGTCCATGGCCCTCTACGGGGCCCCCGTGTGGGCCCTGAGCATTCGGACGCGACCACAGAAGCTGGTCGCATGCCAGAGGGTCATGGCAATCCGAATGATCCGAGGATACCGCACGATCGCCGGCGAATCGGCCAACCTCCTTGCCGGATCACTGCCCTGGGATCTGGAGGCGACTGCCCTCCTGCGCGTCTACGAGTGGCGCGTGGAGGCGCGGAGTCGGGGCGTATCCCTAATGCCTCGAGAAGTCGAGACGAGGCGGGAAGAGCTCCGGCGCGATCTCAGGGCAGTCTGGAGAGAACGACTGTCGCAACCGAGGTACGGGCTAGCCGCAGTCGCGGCTGTAAGACCCCTCTTTGAGGAGTGGCTGGATAGGTCCCACGGCGTCCTCACCTACCGCATGACACAGGTCCTCACCGGACATGGCAGCTTCGGGAGGTTCCTGTGCATGATAAAAAAGGAGGAAACGCCCGGGTGTCACCACTGCGAGGATCGCCCGGAGGACACGGTGGAGCATACGGTGCAGGAATGCCCAGCTTGGGCGGAGCACCGCCGTGTCCTCATCGCGGCGATAGGCGGAGACCTCTCGCGCCCGGCATTGGTTGCGGCCATGCTGCGGGGCGAGACGGAGTGGGAGGCGGTCGCCTCCTTCTGCGAAGCAGTCATGCTCGCGAAGGAGGAGGCGGGCCGCTTGAGGCAGAGGATACCGTCCTCTCTCCGCCCGAGACGCAGTGGTAGACGCCCACGGCGACGGATGTCGCGGGACGATCTCCGGCCACCGTAGGCGCGGGCATGCGGGCGGCGAGTAAAGGGCAACTCGCTGCCCGACCAAGGACCATGCCCGGGTCGACGGCGCGTTGTGTCCCACGCGCGCCTCAAGGAGCGTCAGCATAGTGACGGGGCCCCCCTATAGAGGGCCACAGTCCTGCCGGGGTTGCGGGACACACGTATACCGCGACTCCGGCACACAAAGGGCTACCGAAGGACACCGTGGATTTTAGTCAGTACAAGTCTGACAGTCCCTCCCGCCCTGCCCGGGGTTGGAGGACTCATTTGATGATTTTACCACGTAAAAAAAAAAAAAAAAAAAAAGGTTGAAATTGTTATGTTCAGTTTTAGAAATTCGCTTCGATGCGCTTCGACTCTGCGCTAGTATAAATCGACCCTTAGTGATCAATTATTGATAAGCCAATCAAAATAATAGTCATTGAGAACATTTTGTTATGCACTACTCATAACGTAAATGCGTGCGGTCACAAGAAAAAACAAGTTTACACCTGTCGAAATTGTGCGATTTTGCCCTGGCACAATAGCCTAATTTCACAACATGTTGTAATTTTTCAGAGAAACTTAATATGCGTTGGCTAGCCAACCTGAATTAAAGCTTATAACTGTTACGGTAAAGGCTATTTTATCGAACCCTGACTGTTGGTTTTAAAATGAATGATTAATTTTTAAGCTAATCATCGTAATAACAGATCTGTTGTCATATTAAATTTTTAATAATGCACATGAAAGCGGTTACAAAAAAAATCACGAGTTTATACGCATCGAATGTGTTCTAGCCCTAAAGGGCTTCACACACAGCAGCAATAATGTATATTTTTACATCCTCGAATCTCTATGGAAAGATGTAATGAGATGTTTTGTGCTATAATGTACATCTTTACATTATAGCTGCTGTGTGTGAAGCCCTTTACGTAACTGTCTAAAGGCTAATTCACGCTACACCGTTCCGTGTCCGGGCTGTGCCCCGCCCGGGACCCGGATAGGGCATGGACACTGTGGCGGATGCACGGATCGAATATAATGGCGTACTTTTTGTATGAAGTGATTCATTCTTGCGGCACGGACGGGACACGGCGCGGTTTAGCGTAAATCATCCTTTATACTTTATGGTCTATACCTAAACTTACAATATATTGTAACTTTCCAGAGAAACATAGTGCACAGAGACTTAAAACTGGGCAACATAGTGTTGAACCAGAGAACTGGACGTATCATCATCACCAACTTCTGTCTGGGGACTCATCTAGGAAGCGATCGGGACCTGTTGAAAGATCAGAGGGGTAAGACAACGAAAAAAAAAAAAAAAACTATCGGATCATGTAGAAAATAAGCAAGAAATGGAGGTTACCTCCTTGCTGATAAATTGCAAATCATTAATCGTCACGTGACTTTTATTAATGTTGGCATAAGGTTTAAAATACAGTGATTTACTCGCATGTAAATAATGCAAGTTTACATCCATTGTGATAGAATAATGTGAATAAACGTTAACACTCACTCAGATTATGTTGGAAACATCACACTGTTTTGCATTGAAATGCGACGCACTGCAGCTGTAAGTGCGATTTATCTTGCGATATACTGAAATAGTGTGTAGGACATTTGTTTGCGCGTACTAAGCTGGTATCAGTACACAAACTTTTGTTCGCGTACCTACATTACAGCAACATTTTAGAATGTTCGGGCACAATTTGTTCGTGTTTCCGCACACCCGGTTGAATATCATCGCAAGCCGTGTTGTGGCGCCGGAACATTGTCTTTCTTCTTCGGAAGTAAACAATTGAGCGGTGCAGCTTCGACGTCGCAACGACGCTGCACCGCACCATGTGACATACGACATACGACCCCCATACAAAATGACAATTAAAATACACAAATAAAGGCAGTTTCACTAGTGATGTTTAAAAAAAAAACACAAAAGTATTTGGGATATTATGAGCAGTAGGTTTTTTTTATTCAATGAAACTCCTTTGGTTTTTACTGGTACTTTTATTGATCACAACGTAAAATATGACTAAAGACTTCTTTTATGTGCACCGCCGTTCGTTCTCTCTACAAAACCAATAAATATGTCCCCCTTCCGTCTTCTGTCTCTTTTCATTTTCTTCTTTTTCACTCATGTTCTACACTCATTATCATTACTTTTACATTAATCCTACACTAATTCACCGTATTTGTTTCCAGGATCCCCTGCCTACATTTCTCCTGATGTCTTACTATGCAAACCGTACTTAGGCAAGCCCTCAGACATGTGGGCATTAGGCGTGGTCCTATACACCATGCTGTATGGCCAGTTCCCTTTCTGCGACACCAGTTTAGCTCAATTGTTTAGCAGGATACAGGCTGCTAATTATAATATACCACCGTAAGTTTGTTTTTGTGAATATTATTTTTAATTTAAAATAAAATTAGAGGTTTTATACAAGCACAAAAATGTGAGGGGTTGACAACTAGTCTATACAGTGTAAAAACCAAGCTCGGGGCAATGGACGTCAGATTGACGTCTCTTCATGCACATGTAACAATATCAGTTGCATCAATCATAATTGGACTGGAAGCTAAGCCCAAAAATTTGGGAAAAAGGCTAGCTAAATTCTGGATGCAAGTATACAGGGTGTAAGGGACAGCCCTCCACAAACTTTTAGGGCTAAGTAGACGAAAAAAAATGTGGAAGGTTGTTCAGTTTCGTCTACTGAGCAAGCCCTAAAAGTTTGTGGAGGGCTGTTCCTTACACCCTGTATACTTGCATCCATTTGCCAATTCAATTGATCTGTAGCGTCCTTGCTACTACGATATAATGATGAAATTCGACTGACTTACGTCATCGTGGCGAGCTTGTTTTGTTTTTTATTTACCGTATTTAAACGTGCTGATATCTACACCGCACGTTTTATGTCATATGTCGTAGTGGTAAGGATGATTTTCGCTTGTAGTTGTAATCGGTCGAATAGCGTCGCATCGCGTTAACTTAGCGAGCTGTGTTTGCCAGAAGCAGTCTCAGTCTGTCATGGGTATTACTATAATTGCCGTTTTAATATTTATTTTTGTTTTCAGGGATGGCAACTCTGTGCAGGTGTCAGACAATACAGTGTTCCTAATACAAAGGTTACTCGTCAAGGATCCGAAACATAGACTTGTAGCCGATGAGGTAAGAAAATCAATATTTATTTTTAGACAAAATAATAATAATTTCTGTGTAAATTGAATTATGGACCTAAAGCCATTTTTTAAATTACCGCCATCTATCTTCCGTAATGAAAACATTAATACCAAACTCCACCAACAGATGTCACTATTCTCAATTTCTTTTCACAGGTACTAGATCAACTTTCTAGTATAATAGCAAGCTACGTCACTGTTCCAAATCCTCCTGAAGACTTACAAGTGGTGCCCGATGTGCCTTTAGAGGAAGAAAATAAAGAAAAGACTCCATCTACTGCTCAATCTTCGACTGAAGTTGATAGGAAACCTTTTATAAATATACCTGATAGTAATAGCGAGAGGACCCCGAATGCTTCGGTGAGTTATTTCAGTATTTAAACTAAAAGTATTAGAGAAAAAAAAAAAAAACATTGAGAACTTATAATGAGCCATAGAAGAAGAGAAAGCTTAAAAGTCGTGTCTTTGAATATTTTTTTAAGAATAATCGCCAGCAATGGTTGTAGTCCATTTCTGGGCTAATTCGCTCTGTACGAGAGAGAGAGACAGTAAAGAACGGAAATTGAAAGCCCAAAGCCCCTTGATTCTTTTAATCACGCCTTCTTCTTAGTACACAACGTCATATTTTTCTATTTGCAGGAGGAACTAGGCGTATTCTGCGTACCCTTACCAGATTTCCTCGCCCTAAACTTCCCATCACCCACCAGAGTAAACCAAAACAGCATCATCATCCACCCCACCCACTTATCAAGATCATCAACGACGATCGTCGATTCATCATCAATAACATCACCAAACCAGCAGAACCAACGACAGATAACCGTTCAAAGAATCGGGAGGGACGGAAGACCGCTCTTGCCTTGCGAGATCGCCAGGTACCAACATATGTTTGCATCTAATCAGACTCAAAGACAGGAGCAAGTCAGACGTCCAGACGTCCCAAACGTGGTCCCAGACTCCCGGCAAGAACGACCACAGAACTCCAGACTTCACAACTTGGCCCAGCGGATCCCCAGACTTAACCCCATAGCGACGACTTCTGGCCAAAATTCTGCTGATTTCAGAGTCATACAATGGTCTTCCGAATCTAGGACTAGAGGCTGGGATAATGATTACGTGCTAAGATTACCAGTTCTAGATCTAACTAGGGTGGGTGGGAATAGGATAATGAATCCAGCACCTGTTCATACAGTTAATTCTGAGGCTGTGGTCAATAATCCGAGGCCTCAGGTAGACCCGTCTGATGTTGATTAAGACTTTGAAAGACCGTTTTTGAAAGAAAATAGTATTCGATATATAGATAGGCAGACTTCGAATTAATTGACAATCTTTCTTTTTAACCGACTTCAAAAAAAGGAGGAGGTTATCAATTCGACTGTATATTTTCTTTTTTTTTATGTTTGTTACCTCATAACTTGCGACTGGGTGAACCGATTTTCATGATTCTTTTTTTATTCGAAAGCTGGTGCTTCCCGTGTGGTCCCATTGCCACTATTTCAGGATCTGATGATTGGATCTTGGAGAAATCGAGGGCAACCCTCAAATTTTATTAGCTGACATATAGTTTTTCGCAAATCTTATGAAGTAATTCAAGTACTTGCGTATGGAAATCATCATCTCATGTAGCTGAGCTGATGATGGAAGGTACAACTCCTCAAGTAAGAAAATTATGTTTGTGTTCGCATATCTCCGGAACTATAAGTCCGATTTAAGAAATTCTTTTTTTGTTGTACTAGGTATCGTTCAACTTGGGAATACTGCAAATTTCATCAAAATCCTTTCAGCAGTTTTTGAGATAGGGAATAAATGAAAGAGATGTTAACGATGTTATTACCGGTGCTAGATTACAAAATTCTAATGCACATGTAAGAAAATGATGTATTTGACAAGAATTTTGGTTGAATATTTAAATTAAAAAGAGTAAAATAAAAACTTTTTTTAAAAAAATGTGACCGCCTTCAAAAACAACCACAAAAATGAGTAAAATAACCTACAAAACTTTTCTTTCGGAAGTCGGTGGCAAAAGAGACAATGAAATTAATAAAAAACCACCGACTTCCGAAAGAAAAGTTTTGTAGGTTATTTTACTCTTTTTTGTGGTTGTTTTTGAAGGCGGTCACATTTTATTGAATTACTGAATCCAAAATATAAAAATAATTATTTTTTATTCCAACTGTCCCAATATTTATAGATGTAACATACCAGAACGTAATGGATCTAGGTTAATGAGAGGCAAGGTTATTTTACAATTGATTGTGATACCTTTTTAAAAGTTACTCTACATTATTAAAATTTCATCATCCGTTATCTAACAAACTACAGTACTTTATCAGTTATGTCTTGTGACTGGGTCTGCAGCTCCATTGTTTATTTGTTATAAATATTTTCTTATTGACAATATTCACAAGTGCCTGTAACTGCCCTAGTTGAAATAAATACTTTAATTTTTGATTGAATCCACATAGGCTCGCATGATAGATTATAACCCATTGCATGTAAGGTATTCGTGTCCAAAAAGTGGGAAAATTATAGATGAATTATGCTAGAAGATTGCCAATGAATTCCGTGTCAACCTGTACAAATACTTGGTATATGGTTTTGTACTAGTTAGGGCAAATTTTTCAATAGTCAGATAATTTTTATCTGAAGATTATAAATGGCGGTTTGACAGCTTTTCTATGGAAAATATGTCAAAGCGCTATTTTTATTCTTCAGATAAAAGTTTATCTGACTATTATAAAATCAGCCTTAAATTGAATCGGTGTAAAAAAACGGGGTAGGTACTATTTTACCTTTATTTTAGTATATCTTAATCATTAGGTTTACTCGGTAACTAGGTGTCCAAATATTCTTAATTTTCTATTAAATAAAATATTTATAAGTAGTAGAAACAAATTGATGGCACAGCGTGGAAAAGGAATTTTCTTTTTAAGTCTGTTAAATGTGTGTATTTTAGTTTTTATATTTAAGTAAATTGTACTTTTTTAACTATTAAATTCGGGGTTAGGTTTTGGGATGCAAAAGGAGGAAGAATAGTTTTTTCTAGCTAAAAATTTACAGTATAATGCTTAAGAAAGGTGTTGTGATATTAAGAGCTCATATTCTGAAAGATGGCAACGTCGCAAATAGCGGTCAAATATTTATAAGTTTTAATGAATTCGGCAAATTTTCTGTATAAAATTAAGAAATATGGCTCTGTAGTGCACTTAAAAATTGATATAGGAATGCAATTAAAACACTGAATTTGATTTTATAACCGTTATGTGTATAGAAGGCATTTGGAAAGTTTTGAAATGTTTTTTTTTACATCTAAAACTCGATA
The DNA here is from genome assembly GCA_036375495.1 of Agrotis segetum. NCBI lineage: Eukaryota > Metazoa > Arthropoda > Insecta > Lepidoptera > Noctuidae > Agrotis > Agrotis segetum. The sequence goes on along the minus strand of JAQSVV010000677.1, from coordinate 1,216,990 downwards.
TTAATTATTGCATTCCCTTATCAATATTTTAGTGCACTACAGAGCCATATTTAGTATTTCCATGCAGTAACATTGCCAAATTAATTAAAACTTGTTCATATTTGACAACTATTTGCGACGTTGCTAACTATCAGAATATAAAGGGAATGATCTATAACCATGTGAGGCTAAAGGTGCGTTCACATTCATCAGTCACCGTCACAAAAACAAAATTTATCTACACTCCTTTATGATATTTGCTCCCACACGTCTGTCACCGGCCTGACATATTTCCATACAAGTTTCATTCGGTGATGATGACCTAAATATTAACTACATGTAAATAGTTTGTTTATACAATTAAAGAACAATTGTAAAACCTTGAACATGAAGAGCCCATCCATCAAAAGGTTTCGATAATTTTTATAAGTGATAAACCAGGTTTTCGTGGGGCACCGCCTTGGCCCTTCCGGTTCAGTCCTCAGTCCGACCACGCATGTTTCTGTTTGATACAAATCATCCACGTAAAACATTTCGGATTTGGATAACAAGTAGATATTATGTAGTTATTTTGTATAATATAGCTAGTGTACAATGTACAGGAGTGTTTCTATTATGCATGTTGGTTTCATGAAGCGCCATCTATTGTAAAACGGGTTTACAATTGATATCAATGAACTTTTCTTCATGCAGTGACACCTCTGGTGTTGCAGGCGTCCATAGACTACATTTAAATTATGCTTGCATGTCGGGTTACATGCAAGCATATTAAATGTAGTCTATGGACGTGTATAGGGTGTAAACTAAATGAATCAAGTTTGAACTTGCATGCATGTTACATCTTAAGCATGCATGCTTGTTACATCTTAAGCATGCATGCATGTTACATCTTAAGTTTGCATGCATGTTACATCGTAAGCTTGCATGCATGTACTACACTACATTGAACTGTGGTGTTAACCCAAGAGTGATATCATACATAGTGCGCTTTCAAATTTGACGGTAGCGGTAACGACATGGTATGGGTCGTTCCATACATTTCTAGGGAGAATGAGAGAGACAGGACGATATGGTGTCGTGTGCATTATTAGATTGGCGGTTTAAGCTAACCATTTATATTTTTATACATAAGCGTTCGGGTACTCGATTTTACTTATTCTAAGTAGTTTTTGTTCTCTAAAATCAAACAATGCAATTATTTTTATTAAAATAAATAATTACCAAACAATTTATTACTTAATGTTTATCGTCCATTTAATTATTTATTTTTAATCGTGATGTCAAATTTTTAATATTTTTGAAATGTAAGAAAAGTGATTATAGTGCCAACATGTAGTAATCTAGATTTAAAATTGTGAAATGGCATTTTTAGTTTACTTTTACTTCTTTACACTTTATTGTTTGAGATTGAAGTAAGCTAGAAATACCTTTATATCAATGGTCTTAAATTATTATTTTTTAATTTGGCTTAATATTGAGATCAATCGGCTAATTAATAATCTTTTGTTTGTTATCAATTATCTCCTTTATAAATGAGTGATCAAATGATTTGTAGGTATTTAATGTAATTTTGTAGCAAATAGTTATGTATAATCAATTTAATTTTTGTACGTAGCTTAGGTATTCAATTTTATATTGTTTAAAAAAATGTTACAATTGTAACAACTATGTATAATTAATTATGAATTGAGAAAACTGCCACTTTACTAACTTAGTCGATAGTAATAAGTACGAATTCTGTTTTTCAGATGTAAAGAGGGAACTTAGACTTTGCTGAAGCTTAACTGAGTCACTCTTTATACGAAATTGAACCTTATATGCATAAAGCTAAGATTCACCCTAACAAATGCTTGTTGGAATATGTACTTTACGTTTGCATTTATAGGGTTTTTTTTTAAAAGCTAGCCTAGATTCGCTCTATAGATCTCAGCTTGATACCCGATTGCAGGATAATAAAAGAAACACGCACACATAAATATACCACACTAGTTAAAGAAAGTAACCAAGTACAGATCTTTTCATAGTTATTGTACTACTGTTACTTAATATTACAGTGGACCTTATTCTTATTAAAATAAGGTTGAGATTGAGGTGCTTGAGAGTGGTTCTACAGTTTATCAAAATTACAATGATCTTTATTGAAGACGAAATAAGGTTGAAAGTTGTAGAAACGGGTGACAGACATCGACTTAGCGAGTTTGCTGATCATGCCATGCGATGCAATTCGACCGATTTAACTACAACAGAAAATCATCCTTACCGCTACGACATAATTATACATAAATAGACATAACACATGCGGTTATAACAATGACAGTCAGTCATATTGCATCATTATTAGTTAGTAGAAATTGCAAATTGCAAGAATGGCGTCATGAGCAAACGCGCTCTTAGTAAAAAAAAAAGTTGTCCAATACGATATTCTGATTACGAATTTTCTATATGATATAATTTATATAATGTTGCCCCTCATTTCTACTGCAGTCGGGTAAAATTGTAAATAAATGTTGCCAAGCAAATTCTTACAGCGCGACTTATTTAAAACAACGTCATCTGTCGGCCGAGATCGTAGTTAATAACTTTAGTTACTGAAGACAGATGTCGCTACATGTAAATAGTTTTGTATTCTCAAGCATAGGATAGTAGTGTAAAAAATTGGTATGTACGATCGAAGGTATTATAAGTAGGACAATTTTTGTTAGTTGCATGCTGACATGGTATGTGAGCTAATAAATGAATTTTAAAATGGATGTGATTTTTTTGTACCCCTTGCCCACATAATTTTAAAATGTCCAGATTTCTAGCAGGCCAATGAGAATTGAAGCCAAAAACACAGTAGAAAATTACCCCAGTCGTTCAGTTCCTACATAAAACAAGTTAACACCATCAAGGAAAATATTTGAATGTGGGTGTGGCGCTCACTCACACATTTATAAAAAAAGTAGCCTAAGGGCGTTTTGTGGCCCATGTGCGGGACACACAGGCCACAAAACGCCGCCACAAAGCGCCGCCACATGCCGCTCTCGCGATTCCGCACCCCTCTCTCTCTTATCTCAGTAAAGCATTGGTTAAATAACCTCCTCCTTTTTTTAAAGTTGGTTAAAAAAGTAGCAGCCAACGACCGCAAGTGTCGACCACCGGCCACATGGCTGTCGCGCGCTTCAGCTACCTCTGTAGCCGCTTCTAGCTTCTCGTGGCGGCGTTTGTGGCTGTTGCGAGTGGCTCGTGTGGGGCGACACTAACTAAAAACGTTTCGTTTTGTTTCGAACACGGAATAGGAAATATTATAATCTAAGCCTGTGTATTTGATACTTGTCTTACTTCATCATCATCAGCCTATAATATTCCCACTGCTGGGACACAGGCCTCCACTCTTGTGGAGGAAGTGGGTCATAATCTAGCACGCGCGCCCAGTGCGGGTTGGCAGATGTCACATTTCTTCTAAGTTTTGGCATTTGGTTCTAGGACATGCCGGTTTCCTCAAGATGTTTTCCTTCACCGTTTTGAGAGCAGTGGTGATGAAACAAATTACATAAAGTAATGCGCCTGGCGGGGTTCGAACCCACGACCTACATCTCGTAAGTCAGGACCGACACCACTGGGTCACCACTGCTCCTTGTCTTACTTATCACAAAAATTATGTTTGCAAAATAAAATCAGTTTTCAAATAGCGAGCAGCGAGAGCAGTGTCTTACGGCCCCGGCTTACCAACTGTAAAGCGCCATTTAGACGGAGCAAGAACTAGTATGCGAGTTTCACTACATTGCGGCATTTGTTTCATTAACCCATTCATTGCGGCAGAAAAAAATAACTTTATATTTCAGGTGCGGGGTGGTTTTCGTCTATGACGCCGATGGGCGTCCTCAGCACCTCAAATGGATAATATAAAACGCCGATGGGCGTTTTCAGCACTGTTCAAAATGATTAATAATTCTTACGTTAAAATGTTTAACAAACCTCAAATGCGCGAAATTGGTGGTACGATAACGAACTTAGTTAGTGTTACAAAATAAATTAACATCGATTAGAATGTTGGTTTTGTAATAGTTGGATCGTGAAAAATATAAGAATATGGCGATAAATGGTTAATATCAGAGGTGGTAAACCTTTTCTTACTTTTACAATACCACTATTTATTAGTTTTTTTTTCTTCACCCATTTTGGTGGGCAAAGGGAACTGCATACAGCTTAGTCTTCAGTAGATTTTTTTTTATTGATATGAAATGAAAATGAAATGGAATGAGATGAAATGAAATGAAACCTAATCTAATTCATTCAACTAAATCATTTAATCTGATATTGAAATAAATTAATAGCTTCTTTTTAGAAATATACTTATTTGTATGAATCACAAAAACTTCATGGTTGGTTTTTATTTTTACCGACTTCAAAAAAAAGAAGGTTATCAATTCGACCCATATGTATGTAATATTATCAGAATTGCCCAGTTTTCGTATATGTTAGTCTATATCAGCGTCTGAACAAATGTACAAAATTTCATAAGTGTATGTATGTATGTTTTTATGTTTGTGCACGCATATCTCCGGAACTACAAGTCCGATTTAAGTAATTCTTTTTTTGATGTACTAGGTATTGTTCAACTTAGGGTACACTGCATGTTTCATCAAAATCGGTTCAGTAGTTTTAGAGATATGGATTTTTTCGTTGTGATGGATTACATGATTAGTGCACATCATGTAAGAAAACTTTGTATTTTACAAGAATTTGGGTTAAATATTTAATAAATAAACTAAAAAGGGTAAAATAAAACTTTTTAAAAAAAAGTGCCGACTTCAAAAACAAATACAAAAAAGTTTAAAATAACCTTTCTTTCGGAAGTCGGTGGCAATTGTCAATGAAATAATAAAAATCAAAGCCACCGACTTCCGAAAGAAAAGTTATTTAAAAAAATTTTGTATTTGTTTTTGAAGTCGGCACTTTTTTTTAAACGTTTTTAATAGACATTAATATATTCCACAACTATAATAATAAAACATTATTTTGAAAGTTGGGAAAGAGAACGCACGAGTTCGGGAATGGTAAAAAAAAGCAGTGGTGTGTATTCACATCCCGCACGCTATACGTCCCTGCAATACGCCACTTTTTGAGCAACTGTATTAAAAAAATATTAACCGTCATTTAGTGCAAACTACCTACTTTTCTAACGAAAGTGAACCTTAACTTCAAATTATATACCCTACACAATTTTATGTCATTAAAAGTCATACCTAACTCGTAAAACCAATGCAAAATAGGAAATAAAAATTATGCGATGTAAGTGTTCGCTAAAAATACCTTTATTATAGAAAAGTAATAATTCACAAAATATATTTAGAATCCAAGGTTGTTAAATCCTGGAAAACGCCCATAGGCGTCTTCAGCACCTAGAAAGGATTTCGCAATTTTTTTTATAGTTAAAAATCCGGAAACTGTGAGCACTACTTTGTGAATTCAAAAAAAAAAATAGCACCTATTGCAAAATTTTACTTTTTAGGCTGGTTTTTGCCAAGATATAAACAATAGTAAAAAAACGCCGATAGGCGTCCTCCGCACCTGAATATGAAATAAAAAGACGCCGATAGGCGTCTGCCGCAACGAATGGGTTAACCGAATTTGTTCTACCTATAAATTCCGCAATGTAACGCAATTCGCGTTCGAGTTCTTGCATCGTCTAAATGAGGCTTAAGTCATAGTTTCAAACTCATATCTTATTTCATCAGCAATACTCAGTGCCGGATTAAGCCGGTGCGGGGCCTGTAGCAAATGTAGCCACGGGGCCCTAGAGTTACATTGCCTCTTTTTTAGCGGTAAAACCACGGTGTCCTTCAATAGCCCTTTACGTTCCGGGGTCACGGTAATGAGATAAGTCTCGCGACCCCCGCATGTTTGGCCCTCTAGAGGGGGGCCCCGTGCCTTCACTTTTCGAAGCAGCGCGGATACACCCCGGCGCTGCGCCTCCACGCGCCACTCATAGACGCGATGGAGGGCAGTCGCCTCCAGATCCCAGGGCAGCAATCCAGCTAGGAGGTTGGCCGATTCGCATGGCATGCGACCAGTCGCTAATACGACGCCGGCGTATAGCCTCCTTGCATGAGGCGTTTGGCCCACTGAGATTGGGCAGGAGTAGCCTGAGGGCGGCCGCTGGAGGTTTTGGGGCAAAACTCTCAATACGAAATGCCTCAGTGTGGATTGCATTGCTTAAATATAGCCATGTAATGATTTATACAGAGTGTATCCTGTATTAAAGTCTTAAGGAGACGACTGTAACGAGGCGTTAGTAGAAACAGTGTGGCCAATCATTCACTTTAAGAATAGCCAAGGTGTATAACAGATTTTTTTTTTGGGCACAGGCGCGGGGCCCCCAAGGCGCGGGGCCCGTAGCATTTGCTGCTTCTTGCTATATGGCTAATCCGGCACTGGCAATGCTTTCTAAACGGTGATGAGAAACGTACGCCAAGCTCCATAAATGCGGTGGAGCGCCTTAATAAATCTCAAACACCGACGCCTTTCACGCCTTTGAAAAACCTTTCCAGACAAGACCTCACATTTTAATAACGTAATATTAATCCAACTTTACCATAACAGTTAAAAATAGCGTCTTTTCAAAGCTTTCCTTGCAATAAGACGTAGCATTAATATTAAAATTAGTTTTCATTTAAACGGGGGTTAAGACGCGTCCGTTAGTTTGGACATTGAAATATTACACCTTCGCTTTGGAGCTGGGTATTTTCAATTTACGTTATTGCTAGAGTTAGGTATAGAGTCAGACGATCTATATTGTTGGCAGCTCGTCATCTTTATTGGTCTGTTGGAATACTAAGTGGAGTAGGGGAGACGGATAGAAAGGTTTAGTATAGATTTGATACAAGGTGCGCATTGTGATGCTTGGTTGTTCTCCTTCGCCGATGAATTACCTAATGCTCGATTCTGTAACATTACATTACAGGTGAATGCTCGCGGTGAGGGAGCGCCTTAACGTTACAGATTCGAACATTTAATCTACTTATGGTACAGATTCGAACATTTCATCAGTGAGGAAATAAAGAAAAAAAATGTGTTGCACAAAGTTAATTTGTCACGAAAAAAGTATGTGTAAATTCACAACAATTAATTTTGATAACTGTAAATTAGCCAGATTGTTTATTTCCCATTATTTATAGCAGATAAATAATAATAATTCAAGAATATAGTAGGTACCAGAAAAATTGAGTGCAGTGTACATAGATAGGAATGACGAGTTACTCAGAACATCGTTTTAGGCTTCGGTCTCAAAATCTTTTCTCCTCCTTGGTCGGATTAAGATGCGAGAAAATTTCAAAAATTTGATTTTCTTTTCTTTTAGACCCAGCTGTTAGGCTAGTGTTTGAATGAGTGAGTTTATGGATTTGCACGAAACCTTTCTTAGTTTACTACACTCCAAAAAATCTATTCAGCAAATAAAATCGTTCTGCATAAATGTTTACAGACAATTAATCTCATATTCAATATTTAAAAGCTTTAACGGGTTCAGTACTAAAACGACAATAAAAACTCGATTAAAGTATTTGAAGTCGTAAAATTTAAAAATTCCCGCGCATTACGAGTGAATACCTTTCTGTTCTATTGAAGTTTATGGTCGTCCCGTGTGGACCATAAAGTATCGAGTCTTTTTGTTTATTTTTATAGGAGGTGACGTCACGAGAATTGAGGAGGTAAGGTATTTCGGTTTCAGATATTTCTGAATGAAGTGTTTTGAAGCTCAGTTTAGAGTTCTTCATTATCGAAATAGTTACTTGATGGCCATAAAAAATTATAACCATATTCATATTATATATTACCAGTACATAAATTCCAAAAAAACCTGAAATCATGGCTATATACTTACAAATAATTGTAACATCTTTATAACTACCTTATTCGACGAATAAATGTCTTTGTCTTTGAGTTATAGAGTAGCTAGGTTGGTTATTATTTTTACAAGGAAAGCTCGTTATTTATGGCAAATTAGAGTAGAAAACCGGAAGTAGCCACTGTGCGCTCACCAGCACTTTGAATGTTTTTTTTTTACTTTTTAAAAAACCTTCTTTGTTTACATCAAATATCAAAGATTTTAAACGTTGCCAGCAAACAAAAATATTAAAAATATTAGTTCCGTTTCAAGACGTTCTGGCCAAGCTGTACGGCAAATTGAAAACCTCTTTCTTTTTTGTTTGTGAAAAAGTAAACAGATCATTTTACAAAGCTACTTACATAATTGCTTTACATCCTTCAGCTAAGCATTCAAATATAAGGAAAAATGTAAGCCGATCAAATAAAATGATGCTATCGCCTGAAGCGATTGGAAACGTAAAGTAGCATTGCAAATTGGTAGGATTATTTTTTATTTGGCATAGCACATGCAGGTAATATATGGAAGCATTGTTATTCGGATTTCCGAGGGTGGATGTAGAACGTAAAATATCGTGTTTCGTTATTTGTTATGTAGATGTGTATACAATAGGTAACTACCTAACCGCAATCGGATTTTTTTTGTTTGTTTTTTTTTATAACAAAACACAAAGGTGGTAGTGAGTTCATTGAATACTTATAAACTACTTCTATTACCAGCGACAGGCCTCGCTCTTAAATAGCCTTAAAACCTTTTCTAGTATTCCATCAATTTCTATACCAAAATTTATTGAAATCTGTTCTGACGTGAAAGAGGAAAGTACGAACACATGCACATAATTTTATAATGCACACTTTAGTTTTTATTAAATATTCCTATAACATTAATTTTTGACTAAACTTATATTTTATCAAGCAATGTCGTATATGAGCAGGTACCCCAGTATCTGCTCTTAAACGACAATGATGGATTATGTCCAGCCGTGGCCTACAATTTGCGAACCATCAACGGCTAAACCAAATTGCCGCTATCTCAAAGTCCCAGGATCCCAGATCCCCAACAATTCGTCTCAAGTTCCATGTTATATTCGCAAAAAGTTTACGTCCTACATGCGGCTGTTATTCGGCAAATATTAGCATATTAGGCGACGCCCGAGGCGACAGATCCGGCTGCCACCGCGCCTTTTGTCAGCAGTTCTTCGTAAGATATACAGGGTGTTGAAATATGGAATGCAATATTTGGAAAAGTCCAGAACTAAAACGTACGAAAGTTTTTTTTTTGTTTGGTCTAGTTAATTAACTAGAGTGTAAGTTTGGTAAGTACCTAGTTCTTAGTTCTTAATTATTTTTGCAAAAACTGTACCTTAGATTATATATGAAAAATATGGCTGATTTACGGTTGAGCGTCGATAAATTGATCTACTTGATTAAGTTTGCAAAACAAAAAGTAGGTGAGTTTAAACTGAATCAGTAAATCTTGATCTCCACGATTTTTTCTGAAATATTGTAGGTCCTACGCAAGTGATAACTAAGCAGTCGAATAAATTTCGTAGCGGTGCATCAATACCTTTACTACCTTATTACCACGTAACTATAAATCTTTAATTAAAAAGTATAGAAAATGTTAAGAACAAAAAAAAAAAAACAAATATCACAAATTGCCACGATTTTGTTTTTGTTCAACTGCTACGCAAGTGCTACGGTGGCTACGAAACGATTTGTTTGCTACGAAGTGCTACGAAAATTCGTAGCACTTCGTAGCAAACAAATCTTTCGAAGTTAGGTTATGCGAAAGTAGGTTACGGGAATGATCAGAATTGTGGGAATGTTCTCAAAAGCCCAGGCCCTGAAATGTAAAAGACAGTTCAAGGAATAAGGTTGGGTTTTAGTCAGTATGAGTCTGACATTCCTTGTTTGATAATTAAATTACTTCCCATATCAATATAAAAATAGGTAATTCCAAAATGTTTTTTATAAATCATCTATAAATTCACAATAAAACAACCTGTATGAAGCGTTTCACGTATCAAAGATCACGGTAGAGGGCACAAAGCGAACGACAAATATATCATCTGAATGTCATCAAGTCATACATAATTTATTATACATTCTTTACATATTTCTACCTGTTCGCAATTGTGACGATAAAAATGAAATCTCTATTAGATTTGTGGAGTTTATATTATGATGTGAGTAAGTATATTGTACAATAGCCGAAATACGAGTAAGTACATCATATATGTGGCATTTAGTATTCAATCATGAACAAACGAAGTAATCCTTCAGAGTACCAAAGTTGCTGACATTTTTTTATCGTAGTAAAATCATCAAATGAGTCCTCCCTCCCAGGGCAGAGCGAGAAGGACTGTCAGACTCGTACTGATTAAAATACACGGTGTCCTTCAATAACCTTTTACTTCGGAAGAGTCACAGTAAGACCCCGGCAGGCTTTTGCCCTCTGTAGAGGGGCCCCGTCATAATGAAAGTTGCTGACATTAGCCCAAAGAATTAGTAAGCTGAAGTGGCAGTGGGTTGGCCACATCTCTCGCAGGACAGATAACCGCTGGGGTAGACGGTAGACGTGTCCTTGAGTGGAGACCACGACTTGGCAAACGTAGTGTGAGACGCCCGCCGGCCAGGTGGAGTGACGACCTACGAAAGGTAGCCGGCTGAGACTGGATGAGAAAAGCTCAAGACAGGGCTCAGTGGCGCACATTGGGAGAGGCCTATGTCCAGCGGTGGACGAATACAGGCTGATGATGTGAGTCACGAGCACTTCAGTATTTATACTTAGCTGAATTCAAAAGCGTTTTCCTCCTACTATATTGAACCAACGTTTTTTGAAGCTATGCTGTTACGAAATAGGTCTTATTTTTATGGATGTGTTCGCTCTTGACTCAAGTCGGACTCAAGACGGAGCGAACAGTATTACAAACCAGTATTTCACAAGACACTCGATTTGCGGTTTTTGTCAAGTTTATACATTTTGTGCTCGTCCGTATGTTTATTTGGCAATCCTTGATTCGTCGTAAAAATTGCGAGTATAACACAGGGTACCTACGTCAAAATTATAAAAACTGTAAAGCTGATTTCAGACTACGCTATAATATAATAGCGTATAATACACATTGTTATGGACACGTTCACATTGTACTGTACTATATATTATTGGCTTGCATGCATTAGGTTCTTCTTTGCTATACTTTATAGAACAATAGTATAGCGTAGTCTGAAGTCAGCTCAACGGCCCTTTTTACTGGCAAAATTATATCCTTTATTTTTTAACAGTAACGTATGGAAATATCAAGTGGAGACTATCAAAAATGTAGGTCGATACACGTATTCTACAAGGTTCTATCCTAGGGCCACCATTATTTCTATTTAATAAAATATTTTCCGATACAGTTATCTATATGAAAATAAATCTAAACAAATCATAAGACATGCCAAAGATCTCGACCCTCACTTTATAGGTGGTGCAATAAGTCAATCTAATGTGAGTTTTTATTGTCTGTGCCAGAAATAATAGCGTTATGATTCGTGATGTAATAGCTCTGGGCTATTTGATAGTGACTATTGATTTATTTTTGGCAACATTTCTCTTAGATGTTCAAAATAATGTGCCATAATACAAAAAAATATTTCTTCTTTTACCTTTCAGAATTATATCGATTGTATTTAACTGACTGAAATTGTAGTAATACAGTAGCAATAGTAACCTTGGATACATAATTTATACGCTGAAAATTAATTCTAAAATTAAAGAACAAGTTTTTGGTTTTTGTCAACCGGTGTAAATTGGACGGCGATTGAATTATTGCAAGCAATGCCACTGGGCCCCAAGTCTGCTAATTTAAGAATGGCTCAATTGAATATCAATTGGATCTCAGTAGCAGTTTTAACTACATTTGGTATTCTGCTACTAATTTAAGAACATTGGTTTTCCAGTGACATTCCATTGAATTGCTATCAGAATATTTGCTAGTCTGCTCTTCAATCGTGTTACAATTGTAAATCGATTGTGGACTATATCAGTATTCTACTCTCTAATGGCAATACTTATGACTGTTCAACTGAGAGTCAATTACAATTACACTACGATTCCATTACGACTCTATACAAGTTTTTGCAGAATACCAAATTTGTTCTAATCGTAATGGAGTCGTGATTGAGTCTCAATTGAATATCAATAGCATGTGAGTTAAGTAAAATTAGCAGACTTGAGGCCCTAGTAGCTTGCCGAACGACGAAAACCGACCCGAGTAAACTGTCCATTATTTTGGCATTTATCTCCAATAACACGGTTAGTTTGTTAATAAATATACAAACGAGTATTACAGCTCAATTCTAACCAAAGCTTATCAATATAATAATCTCTTTAACAGACTATTTCGTATTCATATTTATTCAGAAACTCACCACACATGTTTGTCAATGAATCAGCAATGATTTGTTGAACAAGCATTTGATTGGATTTGCGATTATGAACCTTATTGCTTTGAATTAAGCGGTTTTGACGGCGAAGTTAGATGGTCATTTGAGATTCTCTTTGACGTTAGCATGTTTGATTCAAAGGCTTGTGATATGATCTCTGTATGTTGTATTTATTTAAATCTATGTGAGTTTAGGACTGTTTGCGTATTCAATATCACTGGGCTGCCAGTATGTACACATGCAATAATTATATACAAAATTCTATACCTAATTTGTAGTCTTAACCACAAGTCTAAACATTCCTCTATAATGTGTTGTGTTTTTCAGCGAACCCGCCGCGTTGTATACCGACGTCAGGCACCTTTCGATTTTCCGAAAAAATGAGTGACATTGAGAAAGTTAAGTTTGGTTAAGACGCTACGTTCTTTATACAACGTGTAACGTTAATAGCGCAAAACGTCTCGTTGGGTAACTCAGCCCATGTTATTGATCAATGTTTGTTCAAGACATCCGGAAATTAATTTTTTTATGCGAATTTCCAAAATTCTTGGAAAAATCATTGTTCTGTAACATGGGCTGAGTTAGGGTGCTCCCACATCTATCGACGCGGAATCGGCTTTTTCCGTCGCCCTTACTCTTTCTATCGCTTAGAACTGCCATTTGCTAGACCGAGACAATGCGATAGCACGCGGCCGCCTCGAGGATTCCACCGCGTGCTATCGCATTATGCTTTCTGTCTCGGTCTATAAAATGGCAGTTCTAAGCGACAGAAAGAGAAACGGCTACGGAAAAGCCGATTCCGCGTCGATAGATGTGGGAGCACCCTTACCCCAGCGATTTACCAGTTTTGCGCAATGAACGTTACACGTTGTATAGGTAGTATTAAAATCCTTTTGCTTTTGATTTGTGCTGATTCTACCTATAGTATAGGTATAATAGTGCTGAACAATTTTCATAGTTTTCAGTAAAGATTGGGCAAAGAAGAATGCGATTTCGTTCTAGGAACACATTTGACTAAACCGGTTATCCAAGTTCAAATCACATTCGAAGCATAAATTGGACTCAATAGGAAAATCGCAGTCTGTTTGAATAGCCCGATTCCTTAGAACGTTAGGATCAGAAGTCGTTAAGAGTTGGAAGTCTAGAAAGACTGATGCAGTTTAGCTCTATTGTAACAACCACATGGTGTTTTATACAGCTGGTTTGTAACTACGGGAATTATTTTTTCTTTGATATGGATTTTAATTTAACTTTTCTTTCCGTTCAATTGAACAATATTATCTTCGTTTCATAAAAGGTTTTGTTAGTTTGTAGCTGAGTAAACAATCATATCTTTATAATATTGCAGGAATTTTTCAGTTTTTTTTTATTAATATCAGATCTTAATCGCAGCACGTATATTAGTAATAACACATGTTATTATTGTTAATTACCACAAAATAAACAGCATTTTCCTCTAAAAATATTGCATTGATAAACTTTCAAAATAAAAACTGTCCAAAGCTCATTGTAGCAAAAAACCATTGTAAGAGGTAATTTCATCAGCACACGTCCAATTTCCGAGGAATCTATTGTGTTCAGTAGCAAAAACAGCAGGCGGTCAACTAATTCAATAGTGAACTCCGGATTACAACCCTTCAAATGCTGCTGCATTTCAAATTCAACTTTAATCTTTCAACTTGAAAATTTATTTTCGCTCAGCATGATATTTTTCTCCGATTCGAAGATGGTTTGTTTTCGAATTCGAATTTTGAACTTTGGTGCTGCATTTTTAAGATATCTATTTGAGTATTAGTGTCTTAGTGGTATGTATGCTTTCAAATGCAATGCATTTGCAGACTTGGTAGTGATATTATTAGGGTGCAAATTGGAGTGTAGATGGGTTAGTAGAGTAAATATTTTCAAATGCAAAGAATTTGCGAACTAATCATAGGAGCACGTGACACTACCCGCTGTGAATGCATTGCCAACGCTCATGATTCATTCTGTTTGATATTTTGTTATAAATGTACGGCTATTTATTGTGTTTATTTGTGTTAAAAGAAGGCGTATTTGGTTTGGAGTTCGGTTTGAATATTTGATTGCAAATCAATTGGTTTTTTTATGGAAAAGATTGGTTTTTTTCTGTGTTCTAATACGTATAAGTAGAAGTAGACACATTTTTTTAGAAAATGATATGTATTCGTATGAAATTTTGATCTTCGTCATTAATATCAATCGTAGAAAACGGATCTTTAATTATATTTACACAAAGGTTTTTCAATTCTTATTGCAATGATAAGAAATAATGAGACTACGACACGAAACAACTGCTTAAATGAAATGATGCCTAATAATTATAAAATTATTTTTCAATTATTTAACCCTACAACATCCACATACAAATTATAACACAAACCACCAAAGGTATTCTCTAAATATAAGCTGAGTCAACACAAACGCCCCTCATGCCAAAATGCGATTCATTTCCGTAAAATAAACATGTGTATGAACATACAGAATTGCAAATCGACCTGTTAATCTAATAAGAGAGACCCAGCAGCGTCGTCACGGTTCATTTGAAAAAAAATGTCACGTCAATTTCTTTTTTTTTTCGTTTTTTTTTGTTGGTTCGCCAGGGGATGTGACGTTGACAAATATAAAAGCATTTCCTGTTGGCATCGGGTATATTTCTTTTTATATTTGAACAGATAATGTAGATTGGATGTTTTGTAATATTCAAATGTGGCTGCGAATGATGGTTTGAGAGCGTGAAATTGTTTGTTGTTTTTCAAATGTCTATTTTGTATAATTAGGGTTCCGTAGTCAACAAGGAACCCTTATAGTTTCGCCATGTCCGTCCGCCCGTCCGTCCGTCCGTCCGTCCGTCTGTCCGCAGTTTGTCACGTCAATTTCTTTTTTTTTTCGTTTTTTTTTGTTGGTTCGCCAGGGGATGTGACGTTGACAAATATAAAAGCATTTCCTGTTGGCATCGGGTAAATTTCTTTTTATATTTGAACAGATAATGTAGATTGGATGTTTTGTAATATTCAAATGTGGCTGCGAATGATGGTTTGAGAGCGTGAAATTGTTTGTTGTTTTTCAAATGTCTATTTTGTATAATTAGGGTTCCGTAGTCAACAAGGAACCCTTATAGTTTCGCCATGTCCGTCCGCCCGTCCGTCCGTCCGTCCGTCCGTCTGTCCGCAGTTTAGCTCAGAGACGCACAGTACTAGAGAGCTGTAATTTGGTGTAAATATACGGATTTGTTGTGCCGAAAAAGTGGTAAAATAAAATCTCAAAAAATATTTTTTTTTAGGGTACCTCCTGAACATGTAAAGTGGGGATGTTATTTTTTTTTCTCACGTACCCCTTAGTGTGGGGTATCACTAAATAGGTCTTTAAAAAATATTGATAGTTTTCATTGACAATTTTTTGATACAAAAATTAGTTTTTGAAATATTAAGCTTTAAAGTGTTAAATTTTGCTCGACTCGAGTGTCCCCCCCCTCTACCAGCTAAACGGTTATGTTTGGGGGTGTGAAAAAAAATCACAATAGTAGTTTAAATAACGAAGTTTAAAAAAAAATTGTCATGACTAAGTAGGCTTTACAACTTTACGAGTAATAGTCGACCAACTTATAAAATGTTATTGGTTACATATTTTCTTAAACAAAATGTATCGGATTCAACTGCAAATGTAAGTTTGTCAACTTAATTTTTACAGCTTTAATAGGTATGTTTTTACGGTATGTTTTTTGGGGATAGGTAGGTTTTTATCGTCAACTATTTTTAACTAACTTCAAAAAAAGGAGGTGGTTCTAAATTCGTATTTTCCCCGATTTCTCAAAGACTCCTGGGTCGATTTTGAAAATTCTTCTTTTTAAAATTAAATTCAGCGAATCAGTTTAGTTACTTCGCATAAGTATTTTGATGGGCAACTACGGAACCCTACACTGTGCGTGGCCCGACACGCACTTGGCCGGTTTTTTTTGAGTTCGATTTGAGAAAAGCCGTAGACAGGTATCGATTATTTTCATTCCTTAAAATTCTTCTTTAAAAAAGTAACATTTACATTTAAAAATTGTTTACACTCTTATATTTTATAACAGCTACGCGGCTCTCTTACTTTTGATATTAATCCTTTTATTTTTTCCGAGTCTACTCACAAAATGGATTCCACGCTTCCCGTTAGTGTCGCAATACAAAACATTTTATTTAATTAAGACCAAAATTAAAACTCCCTCCTGCAACCGGCAGCAGTTAAAGGGTTAAATGACAAGCCATTCAAATAAATTCCACTACGCTTGAATGCAACAACGTGGTTAATCCAATTACTAATAATTCGGTTACTTCTTAACAACCTTAGTCATTGACGGGTTAACGGTTAACCCTTTTTGCAGATGCTACCCGGACTTTGTATTGTAATAATTATGAACCTGACTATTCAAGTTTTAATTGAATGTTTCGAGTTTAGAGGCCATTAAATCTTAACTGTGTTGTTATACTTTGTGAACATTCTTTAGGTGATAAATAATGCAAAATGATGGTATCCTATGAATATTAGTCAACTTGCTGGAACTTAAATACTCGTAAAATACCAAAAAGCATTGAATGCAATTGATCTTGAGAAGTCTACATTAGAAAATTTAAAGTTGGTCTTAAATGAGGCTTAAGACACTATTAAGTCCACGTTAAGGAACAATGTGAGTCAAATATTTTTTGATTAATAATGGTAAATGGATGCAAGCCGCTTCCAACCGCTCCTACTGGAAGTCTAATAGGGGAGGCCTATGCTCAGCAGTGGACGTCTTACGGCTGATATGATGATAATGATGATAAAAGTGTTTTGCAAAAACATAGTTTATTAAAGTTGTTTCAAACCTTTCGAAGGTATATTGTACCTGCGAAACAACTGAACGTGGTACATAATAATGTACCATGTTCACATTGCGATGATTAGTATGATATTGATGATTATATGAGATTCGTGTGTCATTTTACTAACCGTATTGAATATAATTTTAGCACTGTAGAATGTTTTAGTAACTTTATTGTCAGCACAAAATGTTGACGTGTGATTTGAACTTACTACTGACTATACATAATTACATATTTAAAAGATCTACATCTCTAACAGCCGTATCTATAGTCAAGTGAAAGTAATTTCTTTAGCTTAAGCAATTACTTGTGCAATTTTTTTAAGCAATAGACCTGAATTTTAACAAAGTGGGTACCGTAAAAGAAAGCAAAGGTGTATTATATATTCTTACAGTTCAAACTTCAAGCAATTATTAAACTGCTTAAATTAAAAATGGTCTCATAATTAAATGACATTTACTCAAGTAAAACCTTTTACTTGTTTATAGATACGGGGGTAAGTGTGTGACAAATTCAAAATTAAACTACATAATATGGGTTAAATATTTTTAAAACCAAGTAATTTATAGATTGAGCTTATTATTTTTTGTAATAAAAACATAATAATTTAATTTTCCTTACAAACACCAATTTCAATTAACCCCCCAACTGCGACCCGGTCTCAACTACCGGTACCGGTACCAAAACCCGGTACTCTCTCGACTTAATCGCGGTCGCATTGTTGATAGCGCTCCGTAATCCAACCGCACATTAACGGTCCGTCTGCGCGCGACAGCACAATACGCGTCTGGCCATACGTTACAACTTTGTAAGGTATGGCGCGGATTTGCGACTGAAGTACGGAAAATGGAGCGAAGGTTCGGGATATTTTATAGGTGAGGATTTGGTCTGTTTTGAAGCGTTCATCATCATCATTATCATCCATGCATTCTTTATTTGACTGGCCTGTTGGTCTAGTGGTTAGTGACCCTGACTGCTATACCGGAGGTAGTGGGTTCTATTCCCACCCAGGACAAATGTTTGTGTGATGAGCATGATCATTCCTTCTGTGTCTGGGTGTAATTTATCTATAATACGTAAGTATTTAGAAATATTTAAGTATGTTTATCAGTTGTCTAGTATCCATAACACAAGCTCTGCTTAGCTTGGGACTAGATGGCGTTGTGTGATAGTTGTGGAATATTATTATTATTATTTCAACCACTGATGGGTAGCGGGCATCTCTCTTTTTTGTTTGTGCCAGTTTCAATAGGCCATTTTGCGGATTAGCAAATGCCTACCGCGTCTCACAGCATCCTAGGGACATTATGATTCATTATCTACGTTCCGAAGTGCTTCAGTGGAAATATAAATTTGAATGAAAAACCCTGCAGTGCTAAGCTGAATAGATACCAGACATGATTGTGTATAGCGCTGCCTCAGGGCAAATATTTCAATTTATAGTATTCACTAAAGCTATAGATAGCAACGTGTCGAGACACTATCTCAAGGCTATTTCACGATGACGAGCTCGTCGTAGCATACAGTCTAGAAAACATCTATTAAAAAATAGCATAACTATCTATGCTCTATTTTTAACAACTTTATGTTATTAGGTATAATATTAGCAAATTAATATTAGTTTGTATTTGATTTTGATTTGGTTTCGATAATACGAAACCGAAGTTTTTGTATAATAAAATACTGCCGAATCACTTGCTTATTTAAACTTTATGCTGCGAAGATTACGAATTGAGACTACAAAACAAGACGTACTTTAAGTACCAAGAGGTATTGTCCAAAGAAGAAAATCTTCTAATGCATTACATGGTTATTTATGCCCTTCACCTATTTAGTATTCTCCTATATGTTTCCTTACTTTAATGTATTTTTCAGATAACCTAGTTTGAGACAACTTACTTATACAAGATAAAGTAGGTCCATTTTAATATGTTCAACTGACTAAATAGCCTATCAATATTCCAGTTAACCCAATTCTTAATACGAATACGTGAATGTTTCGAGCACCAGTCAACGACCTAGGTAAGGGGTTAAAGAAACTAGTCTAGTTTATAACTTATGCAATACTCGTTCTTTGTACAACGTATGAAAGTTCATTTTCGTAGAATTTATATGTAGTTTTAGCTAAGTAATTCAGCCTTGTATTCTCTATAGTTCTTTGTAATATTTTTTGTAAGGATCTGCGAGCGGAATGTGCAATGTTTTGTTAGTTCGTATTTGGATTAATAAATTGTAGTCATTGTAATCCTTTTTTTTTGTTTTTTTTTTTAACGTGGCAAAATCATCAAATGTGTCCTCCCACCCCGGGCAGGGCGGGAGGGACCGTCAGACTCATACTGACTCAAATCCACGGTGTCCTTCAATAGCCCTTTTTGTTCTTGGGTCACGGAGATGGAATAAGTCCCGCGAGCCGCGACCAGTCATTGTAATCCATGGCAGAAAATGTTCAGATATTGAAGAAAAAAAAACATAATCTAGATTTTCTTTTGTTTTAGATTGTTGTCGAATGACGATGTTCTGTACACCTATGAAACGTGCTTGTCGTCTAAATATCTGCGACAAATCGTAAGTCAGAACAAAACCTTAGCGTATTAAGTTGCATCTAAGACCACCGTCTTGTAGCAACAGTTAATATTAAATTAAACTTAGAGCCGTACCATTAAGACCCGTCGAACGCATTTGCAGGGTTAACGCGAACAATTTTGGCTGTGGTCATTGTGTGAAACAGTTTTCATTATAACTTAGTAAACTAATTAACGAAGTCTTGGTTGTTACTGATTTTCAATTTGGTAAGATGTGAATCGGTTTGTTACTGACAAGTAAAGCATAAGAGATATTTACATGCAAACAGTTCCCAGGTTAAAGTGCGAAATTACAATACAAACCATACAGTCAAAGTGAATAGAATACAATCAGGTTTTTATTTTATTTATAATCGTTAGCTAATTTCACCGACATAATTTTTAGGTTTTTAGAGCAGTGGTGGCCCAGTTGTATCGGTCCCAACTTATGAGGTTCGAACCCCGCCAGGCGCATTACTTTGTGTAATTTATTTAATAACCACTGCTCTCAAAACGGTGAAGGAAATCTAAAAGGTCTCAACTACATTTAGTAGATAGGTAACCATGATTATTTTAAGTTGAAAACGTACTCATGGCAGAAACTGGCAGGAATATCCTTAATCAGATTTAAAATTAACTTATAAATGATATAGTAAAAATCTCAAAAAAATATGTCCTCAACAAGTTAACATTTAGGTAGTCTGTACCTACCTATGTTGAGGACGTATTTTTTTACGCCACATCAACCTACCTCAATCTGCCCATGCCATACCAGTTTAGGCTGTCGGAAAGAGATGGCGCTAGACAACTAGTATAGCTCTGTCTCTTTCCCACAGCCTAAACTGGATCTAGTTAAGAGCTCGTGGTAAGGCTCCTTATCACAATAGTGGAAGGCTAATGTTTGACTGGTAAAATTTGACAGATTCATTCAATACTAACAAACCAATCCATAAATTACTCACAAATAAAAAAAACAGTTACTTCGAAATACCGGGAGTATTTGTGGCGACTGATATCATTTTAATTGGCAGTCGAGCCATCTGCCACGAGCACTGGCGTGTAATTTGGCACCATTAGTACCGTGATGGCTTTATTACTTACTATGTTTTATTTATTAATAGCGTTGCAAGTACCGGGTGTTTCGATGTACGATTCAATTCATTAGTCATGGTTGTTATTGGTTGGTAAGGTGTACTTTTGGTATATTTTTTTGGTCTGTAGTCTCATGTTTGAACAGAGTATGTAGCCCGGCTTTTCATGTTTTTGTGACGTAAAGTAAACGGGAAATCTGACTTTATTTTTCTTGTTCGTTCATAAGACCCACTTTTTCAAACGCTTTTTTAAATACTTAATGCACGCTGTAGATAAAGTACAAATATCTCCGTATTTCGATGAACTGCAGTTCGGCAGACCATGTAGGTTAAAATAGATAAAAAAAATATCATAAAGTTTTTAATTACACATAGGTACTGCTGGGACAGAGGCCTTCTCTCTGTGGGAAGGAGAGGGCCCACCACGCGGGCCCAGTGTGGGTTGGAAGGTGACACATGTCTTCGAATTCTTGGTTCTAAGTCATGCCGGTTTCCTCACGATGTTTTCCTTCATCGTTTATAGAGCCGTGGTGTCGAAATAAATTTCAAAAATAATGCTCCTGACGAACTAGCGACCTACAAGTCGTAAGTCGGTGCTGTAACCATTGGGCTACTTGAACGTTATAAACGTAAAACTTTACAGAAAATTATCTTTTTATCTCCAAACTCAGAACGAAAATAAAACACACGATTACCTTTCATCCTCTCACATATAAAACTTGTATAGGTGTTTTATTATTCCACCATCATTCGCTCAACATGGCAATGCACTTTTCAGATAAAACTGAGACGCTATGGCCAATAAAAACTGTCGAATCGATTGAGCCGTCAATACGTAATGCTATTGTTTATTGTTTTCTGAAACGTAAAGGATACGACCTTAAAAATAGGTTCGGTTACGGGGTTTACAGACGATTGAGAAAACGCTGCGACACTGCTCTTAGCCTGTAGCCAAGCGTCAAGCGACAATCGTTAACGTTCGTCAGTCGCTAATACATTTTCAACTTAAAACCCCATCGCATAAAGTTGAAAATCTAGTAAAGACTGCTGAGCGATAGCGAACGAAACAAACGAAAACGATCTGTAATCTTTGATAGATTTTCAACTTTATGCAATGGGGTGTATAGTTGATAATGTATTAGCGACTGCTGAACGTCAGCGATTGTCGCTTTCCGTTTGGCTATAGGACCTGCTCCACGATGGTAGCGACCAATCTCAGTTGTACGGTTTTCTTGATCAAGTGGTAATAATACCCCAGTAATTACATAGGTGCTTCTAAGAAGGTAACCTCATTGTGACGCGTACTGTACCAGTAAACCAAATTATTATTATGCGCCCATAGTTGAGATAAAATCTCTCTCTATTCCTTGTATCGTTCATGATTCTGATTACATCTCTCAAGAAAGCTATGCATCGTTCGTCACGTTATCTTCTTCATCGTTATCGTCTACCTTGGCTCTGTAACACGGAACGCACTTCACGCTAATATGTGCTTTAGTTAGATGTTTTCCATTTCATTCCCCTTCCCAATCTAAATGTATATAACTCAAAGGTGACGGACTGACATAGTGATCTATCAACGCACAGCCCAAACCACTGAACGGATCGGGCTGAAATTTGGCATGCAGGTAGATGTTATGACGTAGGCATCCACTAAGAAAGGATTTTGATCAATTCTACCCCCAAGGGGATAAAATAGGGGATAAAATTTTGTATGAAACTTTGTCAATTTTATAACGCGTACGAAGTCGCGGGCACAACTAGTTTATACATATTTTGTATTTTTAGATGATCAGTGCATCACTTATTAAATTGAGTAAATGACAATGCCAGATCCTGCCCCACCTTTCAGCCCTTATTACAGGAAATATAAACTAATGAAAAATATTAAATGAAAATAAGACCCCTGATTACATAATTGTTATTTTGCAAAGGATGCTTTTAAAAAGTTAGTGATAAAAGGATTTCGAAAACCCAAAAACCATTTCCTGTTTTCATCGCGGACTAGTGCGTTACGCATTAAGCATACCTACACGCAGAGAAAATGACAAATGACACCTTTTAATGTGTTATTGTTCGGATTTAAATATACAATATTCAGTTTTAATAAAACATTATTTTCAATAAGTGTGTTTAACGAAAATAATGTTTTTTTATATAAATCACATTATGAATATACACTCTTAAAAATATTTCACATTTGAGCATGAATGATTAGGTACAACGAAACGTCATTGACGCGGAAATACCTAATCAAAACATAGCCCTATCATAAAATCTGGACTGAGCACTTCAATTTACGTAGTACCCAAAAATGAACCGTAATCCGTCCGTTTAGGTTTTTTTTGATTTGCTATAATTAGCATGACGAAAGAGAAGAGCAACTTGGATGGCGCTTGTCCCTTCCCTCCTATTCCCAGAAAGTAGTATGGATAGAAATAGTAAAATATAACTCTTAACTATTTTTTTTTTTTTACGTGGCAAAATCATCGATTGAGTCCTCCAACCCCGGGCAGGGCGGGAGGGACTGTCAGACTTGTACTGACTAAAATACACGGCGTCCTTCGGTAGCCCTTTGTGTGCCGGAGTCGAGGTATACGTATGTCCCGCAACCCCGGCAGGACTGTGGCCCTCTATAGGGGGGCCCCGTCACTATGCTGACGCTCCTTGAGGCGCGCGTGGGACACAACGCGCCGTCGACCCGGGCGTGGTCCATGGTCGGGCAGCGAGTTGCCATTTACTCGCCACCCGCATGCCCGCGCCTACGGTGGCCGGAGATCGTCCCGCGACATCCGTCGCCGTGGGCGTCTACCACTGCGTCTCGGGCGGAGGAAGGACGGTATCCTCTCCCTCAAGCGGCCCGCCTCCTCCTTCGCGAGCATGACTGCTTCACAGAAGGAGGCGACCGCCACCCACTCCGTCTCGCCCCGCAGCATGGCCGCAACCAATGCCGGGCGCGACAGGTCTCCGCCTATCGCCGCAGTGAGGCCCGCATTGTAAGGAGGTACCTGTTTCTGTAGCCCTAACCACCGGTAGTTTGGACCCCGCTCCCACACCGGCGGACTACTGTTTTTACGTTTATAAATGTTTTTTTAAGATATATTTAAAAAAGTAATAACATGTATTTTGGTTACCTGGTCTACCCTATTCATCATCATCATCTTATCAGCGGTAAGACGTCCACTGCTGAACATAGGCCTCCTTTGGACTTCTAGTAGGACCGGTTGTAAGCGGCCTGCATCCAGCGTGATCCTGTGGCCTTCATAAGATCGTCTGCCCACCTAGTGGGTGGACGTCCTACGCTGCGCTTGCCGGTGGATGGTCTCCATTCGAGAACCTTACGGCCCCATCGGCCATCAGTTCTGCGAGCTATATTATGGCCTGCCCACTGCCATTTCAACTTGCTAATTCGTTGGGCTATGTCGGTTACTTTGGTTCGTCTACGAATCTCCTCATTTCTGAGGCATGAGTGCGCAGTCCATTTTGTATATTGTTTGTGTATTTTATCCTTGTGTCAAAATGTCACAACTGGCATTATGGACAAAGTCATTTGATTTTTGGGTGGCTATTGTGTTTGTTTTTTACAAATTATAAATGTGTTTAAATTATCTTACAGCTTCCACCAACATCTGTAATCCGTCAAGATTGTTAGTATTGTATTGTGTGTGCTTTGTGGCTAGACCAGCATTGTGAAAATAGGGACGTGACGTTAACGTATGCTCGACATAGGTATGTAACCTAAATGTGATATTTTATCCAATTAAACAGAAACAGCAGGATTATAGACTTATAAAACATGATTTTACTTATAACTGATAAAGCACAAATAGAATGTTACATTTGGTATAGTTGGAAGCCAAATTTTATTTGGTGGGTCATAGCTCTAAGGAGCAACCGGCATTGTCTTTTTGTTCTGCATTCAATTTAAACATATTTTCAATATTCGAAACGCTGCATCATTCTTCTATTCGTCTGAATATCACCTTATACTGCGGTGTTTCAGAAATTGTCTCGCCTTTATGAAAGGTCTCAAACTGTCATCGAATTTACAGCTGCATCAAATAGGATACCTATTTTTGATAGTTTTAAAGAAAATGCATCTCATATTATTTATTTATTTTCAGCAAATTGTCTAGCTTCTTAAGCGAGGATAAAATACTAAAATGGGAACCAATCTTGGCTGAGTCACCATATTTTGTTTAACACTAGCGGCTGCCAGCGGCTTCGTGCACGTGATGAAAATTATACTAACGCAGAAATATTATGTTCTGTACTACCGAAGAAATTATAAGTAGAAAAGTTACTTTGTAAACAATTTAACTAAGTTTTATTCTATTTTATTCAGGAAATTATAGTGAAAATTCACACGTGAACTGCACTGCACAGCAAAAAATAATTCTGCACAATATAATGAAAACAGTAAGTAAATTAATTCCACCATCTAAACGGTAAAATTAAAAAAGGACCTTAATTATTCAAAACGACAACCAACCCTGCAATGCTTATGCAAAGTAAAAACGGCAAAACAAAAATGAGAGACAATATTTATACCTCTCACGTGTCATTGAACACAAAAAACGGTACCGCAAATGTATGCAAATTTCTGTGCGTTTTAGCAAATACTTTATATTTGCATAAACGCTCAATATTAGATGGTTCATACGCATATTAATAACGATTATGAACGCCATTTTAAAAATGTCGGGGTGCAAATGACCGGTCATTTTCTCTGTCATCATTTGAAGGGTTGGCGATTTTTCACGTTTCCAATAAATATGGCGGGTTCTGTGTGTTGAATAAAATTATTCATAGGTGCATAAATTAATATTGTGCCGTCATTAAAAGTAATGAAAAATGCACACGTATTTGCACCCCGATGAAAATTAAAATTAATGCTTTTTGAATACTTATGGAGTTTGTGTTTTCGATCAATTGGCGTATGTAATTGGTGGTTATTTTATGTTTTGAAAGCATTCGACATGTTTACTGAGTTTGCAAAATTACTTGAAATTATGTACGGTTAATGGTCATCCTGGTTTTACAGGTCAAAGCGTTAGGTCACAATAGTGGGACTAATCCATAATTATATCTTTCCTATCGTTGGCAAGGCGCAGACTTTCCTCCATATGGGCCTTATGCTTTTTTGTCACCTTTTGTTATTTTAAAACAATTTGTAAACCCATGGTGGGTTTATAAATTTCATCAGACTTAAGAACATTGAGATAATACAACAGATTTAAGTACATAAGATACTCGAAGAAAAAAACAAGCCCAGTAATTTATAATGCTGTTAAGTTATACTAAATAACTACACAATTGAAATAGTTTTATACTCGATACACACATAAAAAACTCGTAAATAATAATCTTGTAACAGTTGTAATTAAATAATCATATCCTGTAAATTAATTTTTGCAAATTAATGAATCACCAATATGGTAAAAAAAAAACATATTCTGACAATGATTCTACTTCACCTATATACCATCGCTGTATTCTTTAGGAGCTTAATATTTTCCCTAATCCTTTACAAGCAACAACCTTTTTCTACCTACAAACATTTTCCTTAAGAAGAAACGCCTAACAATCAAAACAGAACGTATCTAATCTCCCCGCGACATAGAGCATCGTAAACAATTAACCGGAGTGCAGCTACTAACATTATTGTTAAGCCTATTAGTGATACAGACATCTTTTGTCTTATTCTTCTTGTGGTGCAAGTTAAAAGCAGATGAAGGTTTACCTAAATAATAAAAAAAGACAAGAAGAATAAACATGGTGAATATCCCGTTTTAAGTTCTAATGAGACTACTACATGAGAATTAAAATATATAGTGACTTTAATCTGCATTCATAAAAAATAAAAGATTTTTATTTTCCGGGACCTATTAAAATTCTTATTTAAAAATGTACTTAGCATATTTTCAAGCCACCAGCTTTAGGACCATCGTAAATCAAAGAAATAGTCTGTAAAGCGAAATGTTAAAAGCAAGAGTAAACATGAATTTTCTGGTGCATGGTTCTAGACATGCTCTTTATAGAGCATTTTATCTGTCGCTTTCTATCAGATGAAAATAACGTCAAGTACAAGTTGCTCTTGATCACACAATTTTACTTTCTCTAGGTACTATGAAAAGGCTTACGATCACGTGTCGCTCATCACTTGCACCACGCGCCATCCCACCAACATTGACGACTATTTATCAACGTCTATCCGCCACCGACCATCCGATTACAGCGTGACATTCTCATTTCTATCCCCTCCTTGTTTCTTCAGATTTCCTTATAATTCGCCTTTTGATTCCTTCTCTTTATTAATCTTCAATGTCATTAATTAACATCAATTCGGATTATTTATGGGCTCGTTGAGAAAATGTTTTTATTAATTCTGTTGAGAGATTTTGAATAGATTGGTGTGTCAGAAGGTTTTGTTTTGGTAATTAATTTTGGAGATAGACCAACGCCTTTTTTGGGTGGACAGTTAGGAGAAATAGTGACGTAGTAATAGTGACTTTAGCTTGAAAATAGGCAAGCGTAGCATAGGTTAATCAGGTTTTATATGTATTGCTACTGCTCGGAAGCCTACTGTGGGTCGTAATCCACCAAGCTAACTTGTCTCAGTGCTGTTGTGTATATATGACATCACAATGTCTTAGTTTTAGATCATAATTAATCATCGAACACGATGTTTTCTTTCACTTTTTTAACTTGAGTGACACGTTAAGTTTAGCATTGATATTAATTTTCGTGCTAAATTACTTAAAGATTCCATCAAAATTACTTATTCGCCATATCAAGATACACTTTAAGGCATGCAGTACACTACAAGGCAGTGCCTATAAGGCACTTTTCCATTTGGAAAGTCTTGCATAAAAGTATGCAAGTTGCTTGAATTAAACCAACGTTTGCCTATAGTTCAAATGACCTACTTGCAACTTGAAATAATTTATTCAAGTTACATACAATTTGTAACTTGTATGCAAGTAACTTGTATAATGGAAACGCGGCCTTGCGTCAAGAAAAACCAAGTACAAAAACTAAAATAGGTACCCACCACAAACAACTAAGTACATACATTTCACTAACAAGGCGTTACATTTTTAACGCTCCCCGATCCACTCTTAACCCTTCCGTGTTCACGACTCAGCATTACGCTACTGACCTATAAAGGGTCTGAGGGACCCCAAACACTTGACAGTTTTTTTTTCAATTATTCAAAGTACTCTTGGAGCGCGTCTTGGGGGGGAAATGGGGTGGCAAACTAAGTGTTGCAGTGTTGGGTTTTATGTAGTGGATATAGCGTTTTTTTTGTAGGAGTTTTAATTATAATCAAGACTACATTAAGTTCCACGGTAGGAATAATTTCTGTACGGAATATGGATGTTACACAATAAACTATAATATACACCTCTACTACTAGCTGTGCCCGCGACTTCGTTCGCGTGAATGTCAATGTATTTTTTATAAAATTGACAAAATTTCATTCAAACTTTCATCCCCTATTATTTTTATTCCCAACTCTTCCTTAGCGGATGCCAAAGTCATAAAATCTACCTGCATGCCAAACAGCCCGCTCGATCCGTCGAGTATTTTGGGCTGTGCGTTGATAGATTAATATGTTAGTCAGTCACCTTTGAGTTATATTATATTTAGACTAGCTGCTGCCCGCGGCTTCACTCGCTACAACTCGAAAATTATCCCACAGGAACATAAAATGGGGATAAAAACTATCCTATGTGTTAATCCAGGTTATAAACTATCTGTGTACCAAATTTTAGCTTAATCCGTTCAGTGGTTTTTGCGTGAAAGAGTAACAAACATCCATACTTACAAACTTTCGCCTTTATAATAGTAGTAGGATTTACGTCCGAAATTCGTCGATACCACTTGAAAGTCGAATCCCTGTGTGTCGCTTGCACATAAAATCACGCTGAGATCTAGGAGTCGAACAGTGGGTGAAACCACGGGGAGAAACTAGTTTTTTGCATAATCTTTTTACTAGATACAACCTAAGGTCAAGGGAGATTATTTGGTGAGACAAACAACTCAGTGATAGAGTCTTAAAAGTCTCTCAAAACGTTACTTATGCATGCTGTAATGCGAAATTATGCAACTAGTTCACCACTGAAGTGGACAAAACGTAGTGACACATCATTTCGCATTACGCATGCTGTAAGGTATAGGTACCTAACGTTTTGAGAGACTTTTAAGACTATCACTGAGTTGCCTGTCTCACCAAATAATCTGTATATATAAATTTACTGGGTAAAACTGCATAAACCCACAGTCCATTGATTACAATCTAAAGTAGAACCACACAGATGTTCAACTTCGGTACTAATTAACATAAAAGTGGATACTCAACTTGAGCCAGTGACGTAAGAACTGACACCCACTTCTAGAACGTTCTAGTAACACTGTGCTATCGCTGCAGGTTCTATTTCACATAAAATTATATTGCACAGCGAACAGCGTGCATCTTAGTCCTTTGTTATCGTCGTCCTTGCTTAGTTGAATGTCAAGGATTGTAGTTAGGGTTTGTTCTGTTTCGGTAGATTTTTATTGGGTCTCTTTTGAAATTTTAGATCGTTCCTTCCTTCCGAGCGTTAGGTTGACGATATCGTCAAGATCGTGAGGAATGAATAATTTC
This sequence comes from Agrotis segetum, assembly GCA_036375495.1. Lineage (NCBI taxonomy): Eukaryota > Metazoa > Arthropoda > Insecta > Lepidoptera > Noctuidae > Agrotis > Agrotis segetum. The sequence continues at coordinate 1,187,550 of JAQSVV010000677.1, read as the reverse complement.
TTTTTTTTTCAAAATTTATATAAGTTTGAAAGTTACAGGCGCCTAAGAGTTACTTTTGAAAAAAGAAGACCTATAAACCTAGTTTTTTACTGTCAGAAGCATTCTAAAAAAACATTGAGATAGGATAACATTTAAGGGCAGAAAAGCGTTTTCTCTATTAGTATGGACGAGCGCTCGGTAGACGATTGTTTTAATGTTTTTTCCGTGCGGGAATCGAACCCACGACACGCTGTGCAGCAGTCGATCGCACAACCATCGCGCCTACCGGAGATGAATGTATGAGAGACGAATAGAACCAAGAGATATAGCAAAAAAGGGGAAGTCCTATACCCAGCAGTCGGTGATCCCGGCCAGATGATGGTGACGATGATAATAAATCTGGATGCTGTTTAAACACCTCTGGAAATCTGTACGACAAGTCTACTCCTGATAGTTAACTATCAGGAGTAGACTTGTCGCACAGATTTTTAAAAAAACGTTGCCACTAGATTATTTCGCCTATATAATCGTGGGTGTGTTTCACAAACATACAAAACTCACATACACAGACCGGGGTAAAACACGCGACAAGCTGTGCAGCAGTTGATCGCATAGACGCTCAGCCACTCAGTCGCTGTCAGTCATATACTGTCAAGTTTACTCGGACGCAGTTTTTACCTTACCGAAAATCAAATATTTTTTAGTAAACTAAAGTAACTTAAGCTGATTGTAAAACACAACCCAATTTTGAAAGTGTTCCGCGTTTTTCACAATTTTCATTTTTTAATTTTCTTTCCCGAATAAAAAGAGTTCGATTTAGGAACACACCATCCACGTTCAATGTGAATGCCAAGGTCAAGGTCAATCTCTACAAGATCCAGATATTCATACTGAAACATCTGAAGGTCGCCCTTTGTTACAACGTATTGAAACAAGTCTGAAAGGAAATGGAAAATGTATTGAACGTTATCTTAAAGTTATTACTTTATTATGATGTTGGTTGGTGAATGTCAAGGTTGGTGAATGTCAAGGTCAAGTCAAGTGCATTTGTTGGTGACGCATGGTTGGTAAGTGTGTAGAGATGTTTGTGAAGTTATTTTAGCGTGGGAGGTTAGTATGTGTAATGTGGGTTTTCAAGTCAATAGCGCTTTGAAAACTTTTAGAACGTAATTTATCTATCTTGGTTTAGTTACTTCTCGTTTAGCTGCATTTGGTCCTTTTTTTCTCGAATGTTCATGTCTTCAAATTAGTCCTCCCTCCCCTAAGGTGGAGTGACAGGGACCATCAGATTCGTATTGACTAAAAACCACCTTGATTAAGACATACCTGCGACCCTTGCAGGAAGTTCCATTTCAATATGGTTAAAAAACTCGACCTTCAGTAGATAACCTAACATTTTCAAGTAACCCACAGTCTAAACAAAATGCTGCAAATTAATGAAACAGGTAATCTACAAACAAATTACTCCCATGAAACCTGACAAAACAATTTCCCCAAAAAATGCAAAAACCGCTCTGTGGAACCGTTTCCAAATTACAAAAATTAAAGAATCAACCTCCCACAAAAGAGTTGCCCTTTGAAAAAAAAAAAAAAAACAAGATGGCCGCCATTGTAATGTAACACATTACTTCACATTTTTCCCGCCAACCCGTTGGAACATTTGCAGAATTAGTGCGAAGCCCTCGAACAAATGGAATGCGTGTGGGCCACAACGGCCCAGACGGCCTAATGTCTGTCCATCAGGCTCCTAAATGGCACACGTCATTTACCAATTACGTTCCCCAATCATTCGTCTACACCTCTTTGTTTGACATACATTGCCTGCTCTCTTTTCGCACCGAAAAAATTTGTTAGTAACTTAGTACCAGTGCAGCAATGTATGATGAAATGATAATCTGTGCCGAAATGTTAACGTTTTCGTGGTGAGAGGAGTTGTGTCCAGAAATTATGGTACGAATCCATCTCAGGCCTCAATGACGTCATTCGGCATCGCAATGACAGGGTGGCGAAAGGTATGCAATAGGATTTGTCTATACAGGGTGTATGTTGCGGTGTTTTGATGAAATTGCAGCGCCCTGTGTAATGTGGAGTTATTTGACTATTGATTAGGCAGTGTCTGCATGTGGGGTGTGCATTATTGCAGTCTGAGTACTTTCTGTCATTTGTTTGGAGTAATTTGTTTACGTGGTGTGTAAACTAATGGAAATAACAAAATCGAATTCTACATAATGTTGACGATCTTGTAATATAGAATACGTTAGTGGTATTGTTTTATCACTTTTCGCAAAAAATTAAGATCGATTGACGTTTATAGAGGAGCGTTGTTACTTGTTGATAATTGCTTTTAGAAAAATGAAAACAAAATCGCTGAAAATATTTGTACAACTCAAGTAACGGGTAAGTGAAATCCAACGGGTGTCAAAGCAATTAAGAAATTGAGTTCCTACTATACAACGTGTCAAAACCTCTCGTGGGGCAACTCAGTCCATGTTACTGAACAATGTCTGTTCCAAGACTTTTGGAAATTCGCCATTTTTTTTTGGTTTTTCATACAAAATGAGAAATTAAAAAAAAGAACTGCGAATTTCCAGAAGTCTTAGAACAAACATTGTTCAGTTACATGGGCTAAGTTACCCCACGAGACGTTTTGCGCTATTAACGTTACACGTTGTATAGCATTACATTAGAATTATACATTTTTTTGGCGAAGGATTAGGTGCCTTAGAAATAGAAGATAGGGCTTGCACAACAAGCCAAGACATGTATAACCTAATGATTTCCGGACATTACATCTACAAGCAGGCAGAACCTACCACACAGGGCCGTTTACCCTGAATACCCCATAACACCCCGTATTACCCCATAATCCGTGCACACATCTGCGATGACCTAGTTATTCCCCATTTTTCTGTAATTACTCACCGCTCTTTGTCGACAACCCCCGTAGGGTTCGTGGTGTTTGGCGCGACTACTGTGAGTGTGGTGTTGGGACTATTTGGTTGTGTCAAAAACGTTTAAGAACAGGAAAGAATAGAGTGTTGGTTGTCTGATTGCGAGATTGGGAGACAACATTGTTGCCATTGCAGGTACAGTCAGCATCAAAAGTTGCTGACCACGTTCAGATTTTCAAAATCGCTGTACACCGTATTATTAAGGTGAAAATCGGAATGTGGTCAGCAACTTTCGATGCTGACTGTACATTCTGGATGTCGCTAGCACAAAATGTTGAGCTTGGCCAACGCAAGGAGAACCCTAAACACGTTCTAATGATGATGATAATACCTTTGGACATTTACAAAACCTCTAACCTATAAAAAGTAGTGACATTTACAATATATTTGCAAACCCACTTAGACAGAACCAACATAAAGTTCAAGAAAAATCTAGTCAATGGAATAATATACCATTTTGTATGAAACACCTGAATCTTTGTTTGATATTTTAGAGTTAGTTTCATAGTAAACGTTGTTTATAACCATAAGCACTTGCAGCCCAGGAAAAAACCCTGTATATTATTTTAAAAAAAGCATAATGCTCTTGTAGTGTGGGTGCATTTCCAAAACAGTACGCAGCCAGACAAGCAATATTTGTTGCTCTACAAAGTATTTGGTCTGTGCGGTAATGTAATTTGCGCATTCGCGAAAGCAGTCCTAATAGAGGATTAGGTTAAGGCCGCATATTCTGAAAGTTGGCAACGTCGCAAAAAGCTGTCAAATATTTACAAGTTTTAATTAACTTGGCAAATTTTCTGTATGAAAACAAGAAATATCGCTCTGTAGTGCACTAAAAACATGATATAGGAATGCAATTAAAACACTGAATTTTATGTTGTAACCGTTTCGGGTATATAAAAGGCATTTGGAAAGCTTCCAAATGATTTTTTTTACATCTAAAACTATATATTCGGTGTTACGATATTAATTATTGCATTCCCTTATCAATTTTTTAGTGCACTACAGAGCCATATTTTTTATTCAGTAACAACAATATTAATTAAAACTTGTCAATATTTGACAACCATTTGAGACGTTGCCAACTTTCGGAATATACGCTCTTAAGTTAGCTTTCATTTTTTTTGCCCAATTTCCACTATTTGCCCAAGTCCACAGTCCCGGCATCATCAAATACAAAATAATAGTCAAGTCTCTTCGGATCATCATCGTCACCTTCATATACTTTATGTACTACATACCTGGTTCCCTACTCTTTGAAATTATAATGCTGGGGGCGCAACCAGTATGAAAATCATCACGCTTTTATCAAGGGAAGTGGTGGCAGAGCTGTAGGTATGAGTGTGTGGTGGAGGGAAGATGATTGATGGTAGAAAACGTGTTGTGACTTAAGTTTTTATGTCATGGGAGATAGAAAATGGAAGGTTTTTCCTTTCTTGTTTTTGGATGGTAATCTAGTTCCTCTTGAGTTTTGTTGGTTACGTTAGTCAGTGTAATTGTAAATATAATAGGGTAGTTTCCAGGGTCAAAAGAATTACATTCTATTTAGTCCGTATTTTAGATTATAAAAAAATATTGGACACGTATTTTTTCTTTTTTCGATTATACAAGAAAGAACAAAGATAATAGCCTATTTAAGTTACCTGTGACGTCACTCTGCGCGAAAAAAGCCACGCATCGTGACGTCACACGTAACTTTAATAGGCTATATCTTTGTCATTTTTGGTCTAAATTACAAATAAAAAAATACGTGTCCCTTATTTTTGAATAATCTAAAAGACGGACTGATTACATTTTTTTTAGGCAACTAGCCTATTATAACATTGCATCGCGCTTGTAATTCCCGACAAGTTAGATAGAGGTGTACTTAATAATACATCCACATTTTTCCATAAATCTGGTACGAATTCAGACTCAGGTGAAAATTCCTTATAAAATGTTGCTCAATCTATAAATAAATAATAAATAAATAATAATAATAAATATTCCACAACTATCACACAACGCCATCTAGTCCCAAGCTAAGCAGAGCTTGTGTTATGGGTACTAGACAACTGATAAACATACTTATATATTTCTAAATACATACATATTATAGATTAATTACACCCAGACACAGAACAAATGATCATGCTCATCACACAAACATTTGTCCTGGGTGGGAATCGAACCCACGACCTCCGGCATAGCAGTCAGGGTCACTAACCACTAGACCAACAGGCCAGTCAGATCGCCAGGCCAGAGAATCTATGCTCCAGAGGTGACCGAGGTAGACCTGAGAGTGGCGGTACAACGGCTCAAAGCCAAAAATACCGCCCCAGGACCCGACTGCCTGCCAGGAAAAGCCTGGGTCCTGGCCTTCGGGACTCTCGGGCCTCGACTAGGGGGGCTCTTAAGCGCGTGCCTGGAGAGGGGCCGGTTCCCGCTTCCTTGGAAGACGGGGAAACTGGTCCTGATCCAGAAGTCCGGGCGCCCTGCGGACTCTCCGTCCGCATTCCGGCCCATTGTGCTGCTCGACGAGGTGGGCAAGCTCTTTGAGAGAGTAATTGCAGACCGCCTCGCCGGGCACCTGAATCGAGTGGGCCCGAACCTGTCGGAGAGCGGTCGCGACAGTCGTTCAGAGGATCCGGCGGTTGGGACTCGACGTGGCGCTGCACAAGACGGAGGTCATGTGTTTTCATGGCAGCCGTAACGTGCCACAGTCGAGTTACAGCATTACGGTGGAAGGAGTTCCAATCGGCGTTAAGAGGACGATGAAGTACCTGGGACTCGTCCTCGACAGCCGGTGGAACTTCAAGGAGCATTTCTTGAGTTTGGCCCCAAAGCTGAACCGTGCAGCAGCCGCCCTCAGGCGGCTCCTGCCCAATCTCAGCGGGCCAAACGCTTCCTGCCGTAGGCTGTACGCTGGTGTCGTGCGGTCCATGGCCCTCTACGGGGCCCCTGTGTGGGCCCTGAGCATCCGGACGCGACCACAGAAGCTGGTCGCATGCCAGAGGGTCATGGCTATCCGAATGATCCAGGGATACCGCACGATTGCCGGCGAATCGGCCAACCTGCTTGCCGGATTGCTGCCTTGGGATCTGGAGGCGACTGCCCTCCAGCGCGTCTATGAGTGGCGCGTGGAGGCGCAGCGCCGGGGCGTGACCCCGCTGCCTCGCGAAGTCGAGGCGCGGCGCGAAGACCTCCGGCGCGATCTCAGGGCAGTATGGAAGGAACGACTGTCGCGACCGACGGCCGGGCACGCCGCAATTGCGGCGGTAAGACCCCTCTTTGAGGAGTGGCTGGAGAGAAGTCATGGCGTCCTGACCTACCGCTTGACGCAGGTCCTCACCGGACACGGAAGTTTCGGGAGGTACCTGTGTCTGATGCGAAAGGAGGAGACGCCTGGGTGTCACCACTGCGAAGATCGCCCGGAGGACACGGTGGAGCATACGGTGCAAGACTGCCCGGCTTGGGCGGAGCACCGACGTGTCCTCACGGCTGCGATAGGCGGAGACCTCTCGCGCCCGACATTGGTTGCGGCCATGCTGCGGGGCGAGACGGAGTGGGAAGCGGTCAGCTCCTTCTGCGAGGCAGTAATGCTCGTTAAGGAGGAGGCAGGCCGCGAGCGAGAGAGGACAGCGTCCTCCCTCCGCCCCAGCCGCAGTGGTAGGCGCCCACGGCGACGGACGTCGCTAGATGATCTCCGGCCACCGTAGGCGCGGGCATGCGGGCAGCGAGTAAAGGGCAACTCGCTGCCCGACCAAGGACCATGCCCGGGTCGACGGCGCGTTGTGTCCCACGCGCGCCTCAAAGAGCGTCAGCATAATGACGGGGCCCCCCTCTCAGAGGGCCAAAGCCTGCCGGGGTCGCGGGATTATTCCCTTACCGTGACCCCGGAACATAACAGGCTATGAAGGACACCGTGGATTTTAGTCTGTAGAAGTCTGACAGTCCCTCCCGCCCTGCCCGGGGTTGGAGGACTCATTTGATGATTTTACCACGCTAAAAAAAAAAAAAAAAAAACTGGGAAACGAACTCCATTTCATACAGGTGTTACGGCCTCCACAAAATATTCTAATAAAGGGAGTAGGACCTACAAATCTGTTTTAAAGTAGCTTATGAGAATTTGGAAAAAATAAAAAAAATCTTTAAAGTGATTAACGTTTATTCATAGCAACGATAACAGTGATCTAAGACAAAACTTTTAAAAAACACATTGTCCCACACTAGGATTTCTTTTATCATAGGTGCGTTCACAAAGATTTAAACTCACACAAACACTAGACCTGGAACAAATATTTGTAGATCTTACAAATCAAACTCTTAAACCGCTGTGCAGCGGTTAACGATGGGACTGATTTTTACCACTACCTCATTTGATTGTAAACGATGATATGGTAGACGACAAAATATCTGAGATCATAATAGTTATATCTAAAACTAACACAACAAACAAGAATACTAAAAGACACACTGTTATAATACGAAAACTCTTAAACACGTCGAAAATACTTGTGAAGCAGACAAGAACATTAACCATGAAATCAATAACAATAAACTTTTTGAACTAAGCACTGAGATTGGTGAGCTGCATGTAAACAATGACATAGGTGATACAGAGGCTGATGATGGTGAACGGCAGGTAGATGTCGAGCGTCACCGCGCGGCAGATCGTGTATCTGAACGGACGAAGCGACACGTACTGCAGGGCAATTTCCAGCTCGAATCGAAGAGACGGATCTGTAGAAAAGTTATAGTTAGTATGCCGGAGGTAACAATTGAACTTACAAATGCTGACAAACTTGAGCATTCGCTTGACGTAATGGTGAATGTTACAATACAGAAAAAAGAGCGTTTTAGCGAGCATTCTGACAAGCGTTACGGCGAGGTTTTTGCCGAGCTGACTGAGTCATTAAAAAATCATTTTATTGACGATCATCGACCTAGACCGTTCGCTAGAAAGATCGTGATGGAAATGTTCATAGCGATGTTTAGCTTGACTCTGTCCGTTATTAGGTTCGACAGCGGATGCTTTACGTTCTGTTACAAGTGAATGCTAAAATTTATCAGCACCTTACTGATCTGAATCTTTAGTTGGATTAGCACTTGACTCTAGTCTAGGTTGACTAGTCTAGGCTCAGAAAGAGGATAATTTACGGAAAAAAATGAACATGGAAGAGCAATGGACCAACATTACCACTCAATAGAGCTTAGTTGTTAGGAAAATACAACGTGGGATGAGCTAGACAGTCTTTTTTTGAAGGATTGTACAATCCAAAAGGATGGACAAAGAAAATGTAAGAAGAGGAATTGACAACCAATTGGGCAATACGCGCATAATGGTGATACTGTTATTTTTTCTTGGGAACTGCACTTTTGCGGGATGAAATGTACCATAATATCTGTTTCTGTTCAACTGACAATATTTAACTTACTTTCCGATTTATAATGTTTAAGTATGATTAGGATTTCATAATTAAACTCAGGAATATTTTTACTAAGAGAAGGTTCCTTTGTAAGATTTACTGAAAAAGTTGTACAAGTCTCTGCAATAAAACTTATTATTTTACTTTTATTATTATTAATTTTACCTGAACATCTGACGAGTTGCTTCGTGAGTGTTTCTTTTATTTTATCGACTTCAAAAATAATTGCTTCTGCAATAATTGCTGGGTAGAACAAAGCACAACATGCTAGTAATGCTTCTTGTACATATAATATAATTACTATAGTATATTTCTAAAAATAAAAACTTAATTTAGGACTGTGTGAAGGATAATATGACTAGAAAGGATGCAAGTAAAGTTGAAAATCTAATAAAGATTACAGAGCGTTTTCATTCGTTCCGGTCTCTTCAACTAATTTAATGCAATTGATTATTTTTAAAATTAAAAAAAAATACAGAGCGTTTCCTTTTATCAGTTGCCAGTTATCAAGGGGGTCTGATATGGCAGGTAATCACAGAATTATTGTAGAATAAATCATACTATAAACCCTCAAAAGAACTGTATTAACGCCAAAAAATGCCACCCCACATAATAACATGGCTATATATGGGGCTGAAAATCATGCACAGATTAGTAACACAAATAGTAAACCTATCGTAAAAAACAGCCTGATACTTACTTCTTCTAAAATAAATGTCACTAGAGTGCCTATCAAAAATATTAGGAAAGGAACGGTTACGATTAAAATAACCAACACCTGAAAATATAAAGAAAACATGCAACAATTAAATGTTCTATTATTCAGCATTTCAGGTGCGCAGGCTGTTGAGCTTAAAAACGTCCTCCAGCGCGTTCGTGAACAGTTTCGGAGAAATAACGTCTCTCTGACTCACGGCTTTCTGCATTTGGATTGGTTTCATGCTTTCTTCCAGAAGTCGGATGGACATTGTGGCGTTTCTATACAAGAACTTCAATATACCTATAGTCGAAATTTCATAGTTGGAGGGACTGCAATACAGCCCAGGTATCAATAAATTGAATCTTTAACATATACTAGATTAGTACTAAAGCCTTTTAGAAACCGGCTTGTTCGGGAGGCTGGAAGTCATAAACCTGCGTTCGAGACGGCTCGTATTGACTCTCGAGATCAGATTATAGAAATGCTCAAGAGTAAAATTGGTCTAAACAGTTCTTCAACAAGGTTTATCACCCCTTTTGAAGAAGAGAACAACCACACTCCCGTGGCATGTTTCAGGCGTAGTACGGAACGGACGAAATTAAATAACTTCTGGAGGACTAAAAGTGCCGGTTCTCCACCCGCTCAGAAGTTCTGTTGTGATTCCGTACACCATAACAAAATAAGAATAATCCAATTGGACACAACCGCTTGGAAGTTACGCGCTATCTTAAACAGAAAATTTAGAAAACAAAACCCTTACTTGATATTGCACTTGCTGGTTAACCACGTCCATACTGTCCAAAAGATTATTATAATAATACAAACTCTTTCTTATATTTTTAATATTGATATTTAATTCATTTCGCCCAATTATGTTGATAGGAATATCATTATCTTCCAAGAAACGTCTCAAAATTCGCATACGAACGTGCAGTATTGCGAAAATAATATCGACGTAAATGTGGCTAAAATCTAAGCAAACCAACATGGTGCTCACAGTCCACAAGATGTTATAATTATGTGTAAAATAATATCTTATCACCATAAAAAATAATCTTATACCGACAACATAAAAAATAATTGCGTACAAATAATTGATAATTAGAGGTATTTTCTTGAAGCCAATTATCCTGTCATTGGTTCTGATGCTACTACAATAGTTGAAGAAATAGTTATCGGTATAAAAAAGAGAAATGATAACAACGCAAATGTACTCGGTAAAGACAAAAGTAACGACGCTATGAAATGGCTTCAGTGGAAAATTGGTAAAAACAATGAAACTGATGACGAGACTGACACAAATGCAGTACAATCTGATGAAGAAACAATGCAGTTTAGATTGACTAAGATTGAAATAACGACCCAAGAGAACTTGAAGAAATATTATAAATTTTAACAATTTTGAAGAAGAGTTCATAGTTGTTAATGATTTGAAAATCTTCGACTTTTTAGACATCGTTGCTCACAATGATACTGAAGTAGACTCTTTGAAATAGTGACACGAGAACTTTCCAATTGGTCGTGAGACTAAAATAAAGTTTTCAATCAAATAACTGAGCCACTGCGTAGTTGGTAATGCAGCTTAAATTATATACTATTTGGTTGATTGGATTGAAGTTAAAAAAACTTCAACAGCATGATTGTGACCTTCTTTAAAGAGTGTGTCTTTCAAATTATTTAATAGATAACAACGAATTTTGTTTTTAGGTCCAAACCTTGAGTTCAAACCTTGAGAAAAGTGCTTTAATAACACACGATAAAATGCAACATGGCTTCGACTTACACAGTAAACTTAATAGACAGAATTCTGCAAGAGTTGCTACTACAGACAGTTCATTCTACCAACCTGCACGTTATTGGGCGTTTTTCCATTAGACGGCACGGCAACGGCGACGGCGGCGGCGCCGTGCCGGTGCCGGTGAAGCAAAAATGTATGAAAACGTATGGCACGCTTTTGCACTTACTGGCGCCAGCACCGGACCGGCATCCATACCTTTTTGCTTCCCCGCACCGGCACTACGCCGGCGCCGTCTAATGGAAAAACGCCCATTGACCAACAACTTCAACTAAACAATAAACAAAACAAAACACAGTTTTATTGCTCTAAACATAAAACCAGATAATACTTAACATTAAAACGCGGTTTCACAAACTACATTAGGAAGTTGCCAGTGCTAACGATATCACACAAGTTCTCAATTCAGTACGGGCGGCAATTTGTGCAATTTGTGCAAATTGCGACTACGAAGGAGTTTTAGCGTTATCGTGCGACTTGAGAACTCAACCGTAATGCTTGGTTCAGCTATGTATGATAATTGGTTGAGTGCTAAGATGTTTCTGAAAGGAATATACAGCCAAACAGATATTAGATACTAATGTAAGACAAAACACACCCTATAATTATAATTACGCCATTTGATAGAGTCGCTAACAAGGATCAAATTCTGGGAAGTAATTATGTATGCCAAAGTACACGGATATTATATGTATAGTCATTCACGCCCAGTTGAAAAATTCACCTCTATATTTGTATGAATAAGAAAATTCCTAGATCAGGTACTACCCCTTCTCAGAGGGCTAAAGCCTGCCAGGGTCGCGGGACTTATTTCCTTACCGTGACCCCGGAACATAAAGGCCTATTGAAGGACATCGTGGATTTTAGTCAGTATAAGTCTGACAGTTCCTCCCGCCCTGCCCGGGGTGGGAGGACTCATATGATTATACCACGCTAAAAAATAAAATGATCAGGTACTCAATTACCGCATACCTAAATGATAGGTCCTTTATATTAATTTAATACTAATTAGCCAGATCTTCATTAGTTCACGATCTAATTAAACTAAGTTTACATAATTAACATTATAGTGTGGTGCAAATTGAACGGTAATTAGGTCAGCTACTGTGGCCGGAAGATTAAGAGCTTTTGTGGAAAGAAATGAGAAAGTTTAAGGAACTTCAACACTCGTGCCTTCTTGGTTCTAGGTTACAAAAGGCGTACTTAGGGGTCGTAGGAGTTCTATAGGTATCATAGGCCCTGAAATGTAAAGGGCATGTCAAGGAACAGGGTGTTTTTTTTAGGTTTCATCGCGGGCTCTGAACGCGGCGACCGAATCAAGAAATTCCGTGCAAATAAACCTAACACCCCGCATCGTCTAACGTCGTTTCAGTTTGGCAGACTTCGGCACGGTGTTTGTTTTTCTTGACGTTTCACTTGATTGAGGTGGATGACCATAGTCAAAAAAAAGAAAGCATATACATAACGAGATTTACTGTCTCAAAAAAAAAAGCTTATTTGTAATCTTTAACTGTCTTGTCTGCCAACATTTTTTTTAAAATTTCATTGGACATTCTGTGAAAGGTACATTTAGCGAAAGGGACATTTTGCGAAAGGTACATTTTGCAAAAGGGACTTTTGCGTCAGAGCCGACTTATCTCCCACATCAGTCATTCCAGTTTTAATCTTTTGCTGGACTGGCCTGTTGGTCTAGTGGTTAGTGACCCTGACTACCATGCCGGGGATCGTGGGTCGTGGGTTGGAGCACGATCATTTGTTCTGTGTCTGGGTGTAATTATCTGTAATATGTATGTATTTAGAAATATATAAGTATGTTTATCAGTTGTCTAGTACCCATAACACAAGCTCTGCTTAGCTTGGGACTAGATGGCGTTGTGTGATAGTTGTGGAATATTATTATTCTCTTTATTTATCTTATTACTTATTAATTACATTTTTAAATATTTTTATAAAAAAGAAACAAAAATAAAAAAATAGCATTCCCCAGCGTCGGGAACAGGGTCCGGGTCACCGGTGGTCAGGGCCCCTGAGAGAGGAACGTCCTAACAATACGCGCCGTGTCCAGGAGTACTGCTTTCTGAATCAAGCGCTTGATCCAGCTACCCAGCGAGAGCCTCCTCAGGTGTTGTTCGAGGCTCTTGGCAATTAAGCCATTGGCAGATACGACTATCGGCACAATGACTGCCATATTATTATTGTTTTTAGTAAATTAATCTTTATTGTTTCGTATAAGCTTATAACTTGCGTGCGACTCTTAAATATGAACAAACATGAGGCTAATCTGTTGGCATCGACGATCTGCTGATGATTTGATCTGTCACGCTTCGATTGCATGTTAATGGATATCCGGTTTGTGTACCTCATTATTCAAAATATGGTTTAGGTAGCTAATCAATCAATACTATATCTTACTGTACCTACAAGTTATATGTTTAAATGGACATCCATTTAATAATCCATAAGCTACCGTCGTGGAGGTGATGCGAATATATAGTTTCTGAAGTAAGTAACGAAACAGCCAAGCCATACATTTTTAGTTTACTGATGTGTAGAATTTGTAGATAACTCATGGATTATTAAATGGATGTCCATTTGAACAAACATCACGCAAAACTAAGTCTTAATAGTATCCTACGATTATAAGACTACCTGAGAAGTTAATACCCTTTCAGGAAAAATAGATTTTTTTAAATCAGTCGACGCATTTTACAAAAAAGATTTCGACAAATTAATGAAGAACCTTTTAAATATTTTTTTGAAGTTGTTGACAGAAATAAATCGCCTAACTGCTCAAATCTTTAACCTATAAACCTAGAACCTCCTTCTTTTTGAAACCAAGTAAAAAAAAGCACAAAAGTTTAAAAAAATAAAACTTAAACTTAATCTTAGAAATTACATTTCTTCTAGAGTTTATAGAACGGGCTAGAGACATAATTATTATGTATTCAAGTAGTTGACACTTAATTTCAAGTCAATTCAAAGTAGATTGTTTTTTCTAAGTTTAGATTTGTTACATAATAATTATGATTTACCTGCTAAACAAAGAAAACAAACAAACAATGCAAAACTGAAATCGCCTTCATAAAACTTGAAATATTTAATATGCAAATGTACGAAGGACTCATCTAGATGGAACGTGTGTCCATTATACCGGACGACACGGCGACGACACGTCCCCGTGATAATTACGTCATTGTCCGGACTTGGTACGGGATTAAAACGTATTGGAATAATTTGGAGTTGAAATTGTGAGGTTGGTTTTAAATTTTGCTGTGTGAGTAATAGTTGAGTTGAGAGTGATGGAAAGTTTTTTATTTAAATTTTATTTACATTTTTTGATCGCCTTCTTGGTGTAGTTATCGCTAGTGGGTGCACTGCAAAATCAGAGGTGCGAGAGTTATTAGTTTCAATCGAAATGTTATGTTTGAAAAGCATCCACGGAGCTTTTCAAACATAACATTTCGATTACAACGAACGAGCACCCATTACAAATACAAGGAACTTAAACATTACTATAGTCACCGCCAAATAAGTCTGGAATAAAGGTCATTGATCCTAATAATACATCGTTCGAATTTCGAAATAAAATATAAGGTCAAGTTCGCCTCTTACCATGATACGTTGCTTTTGGTCGTTCTACGACATATTGAAGATTTTTCTTTACTTTTTTCGAATAGTTTTGAAATTTGCAATTAAATATTGTCAACGTATTTTATTCCACACTTATCTGGCGGAAACTGTAGCAAAATGTGGGTATTTTAAAATCTACATCCTTGACCAACTCTTTGGAGATTATAGTCGTGAAGTAGTTTTTTTGTGACCAAGTAAAACGCATACTTCTAAATACGCTTCAATCGATTCAAACCCCAACTCCAGCCCATTAAAACCTCCTCTTAATGACACCAACATACCCATATTCGCAAGAATGTCAGTGACACACTGACTCAGTAGCTAAGCACCCCTGCAAATAGAGGGTAGGCAGACAAGCAGGTGCATTGAACCGGGGGAGGGTACCCGCCACTGTACCCGCCAATTATTCATCATCATGCCTTGAGAAGAGAAAAAATCCCTTGCTACCACCCTTTGGGAAGGGTTGGGTTAGATCTGTGAGTCAGGCTTTTTTGTTTGAAGATGTGAATGTGGTACGACTTTTATTTGGTAGGTACTAGCTTTTGTCATGGCTTAGCTTCAAATGATTATACTGTTTTCAAAAGCCTTTAACAGATAAAGATACCTTTAAAGATTTGCATTTTGGTTAAGCAGCTTGCTAGCCTTACCTAGTGGCAATACACAACGTGTAACGTTAATAGCGCAAAACCTCTCGTGCGGTAACTCAGCACATGTTACTGAACAATGTTTGTTCTAAAACTTTTGGAAAAAAAAAATTAACACTTTCACTGTCCGCGCAGCAGACACAATACCTAAACAATAGTCGTGAGTCACATGTGATTCATCGGACAGGGAAGTGGTTAAAAGAAAAATGATTTTTCATACTGATGGACTCGATCAATTTCTCATTTTGTATGAAAAATCATTTTTCTTTTATTTTCAAAAGTTTTACAGACACTGTTCAGTAACATGGGCTGAGTTACCCCACGAGGGGTTTTGCGCTATTAACGTTATACGTTGTATATCTTGTACTAAATTGTCCTAGTAGGTTTACCCTGCTTTTCGGCTATTATTGGTTGTAGTATGATTTAAATAATAGCCTAAAGCCTTCCTCAATACATAGACCGTCTAACACACAAATATTTTTCAATTCGAACCAGTAGTTCCTGAGATTAGCGTGTTCAACAAAACAAACACTTCAGATTTTAAATATTAGTATCGAAATGTAAATTTTTATATTTTATAAATATTATATTTAATAGCATTAGCGCATACGTCGAATTACAAAGCTTTTCCTTGGAAAGAAAAAGTTGAAATGCTGACAGCTCCCTTTTAATCTATTTTATATTATTGAGTAGGTATATATGACTGATATTTTTGAATCTTCAGTTTGTACGGCCAATTTTCATGAAAAAGAAAGAGGAAAAAGATCAGTTACACGAACATTGGCTTAGACCTTTTAAAAAGCTAAGCGAAACGGATTGTATTTCATAAACTGAGGTCTTTCCAAAAAAATTATAAACCAAAACATGATCTCCATATTCGCCCAAAGCTTGATATGGGAACCGGCGAATGGGGATATTTTTTATCCTTGTTTACGATCCTCTTCGAAAACAAAGGGCATATCGAATATATACTCAAAAAGCACCTGAAGGCAGTATAATTAGAATACCGTGTGGAGTTTCATGGACGTTACAAAATAAAAAATAAAACACATAACCTCTCGCTTCGTTAGGTAAGGTCGGTGTTTGTTTTTTTTTTTTTGGACAGCCTGAGGTAACATTGGGTTTGAAAAAGATTTGTTAAGGTCTTTGCCCAATAAAACGTAACACGATGATCGCTTCGGTGTTTCTCGGTACGGTCCTAATACGTCATAATGTGGCCGATAGTTACATTGAGCACAAGAACAATATCTTCTAACAAACACACAAGAAAAACCTAGTGAAGAATGAATATAACACAGAAAATATTTAATAATGATTTGAACAAAAATTCACAAACTGTCATAGTTCATGGAACATGTTTATATCCACTTTTCAGTGCAATAAAAACGATAGTGACTTGTTACAATGTAGTTAGCAAAGACCTTAAAGGTTTTTCAGTACATTAATCGCCTTTATGGAATAAAAACATGGCCGGTTAGCATACAAAAAGAAACAAAGGATGCCTTCATCGTGTTTTATGATTTTCTACACGTTAAGCCGAGCATTTCAACCCATGCGGTAAGTAAATCATGTTAATGGCTATTCTATCTTCAAAACAGGCAGACGCTACTAAAGATAAGGCTTCCCAAATATTGATGAAGTAGTTACTATGAAACAGACCATTATACACCCTGAGTTTTTAGTAGTCTTACAAAAGTGATCTACTCAATGTATCAGAAATTTTTCGACACAAGTTCCTTTAGGTGCGATTATTATAATTAATCATTTATTTTTATCATCAATAAATAGGTACATTATAAATACAAAACGCACTGTAAAAAATGTTTACGAATCAAACTGTAGAGTATATAGGTATTCTTAACAGTTTGATACGTAAACATTTTTTGATCTGCTCGCGGCAGCGAGCAGCCTTTCGTCACAATAAATTAGCTAAACTTAAACTAGTCATTGGAAACATGAACTGGGATACCGTTGTAAGTCAACTAAAAAGTCACAGTTTACAAGATAGAATTCTAGATTAGGGATCGAAATTTTCAGAAAGAAACCTTCCTAAAATCATTATTAAAACTTAAAACGTGTGTAATACCGTGTTCATCATTTGTTTGATGTTTAATGGTATTGTTACCTACTCAGCAAGTCAGTTCAAGCATTTTTAGGAGGCTTAAGAATGAATTCTACATATTTGGCTGTAGAAGAATTATGACGTAAATTGAAATGAAAAAGAGGCTCTAGTGTACAAAAGAGGTACGAATTTTACTTATCATATTAACGTCAAAGTTTACTTTACGTTACAATACCGTGATAACTCGTGATATGTACGTATATGTACTCAAAACCTTTATAATTACGACAACACCGTTATCTGGCGGAACTTTAAACTGCTATATCCATAGACTCACAATAGTTGACAGCTGGTCAAATCACTACACATATCAACTTCCCTTTTTCCCTTCAATCCATAAATAAAACTACGTAAAAATGATACCAGCCTTCTCGTTAAAAGCTAGTGCTACTCAGTACTCAACAGTGTTGCCACAATGACTCCCATATTTACAGTCCCATCGTTATTGGCCTGGACTAATGGACTTTAGGCCCAACATTGTTTTCGTTTGCATCGAAACAAATGGACGAAACTGTTTTCAATGGCATTTTACTGCCTACCAAATGGAGTTTTTGTGGATGAGTATTGAGTACTTAATTTGGCAGTATTTTGTTTTGTATTGAAATGCTGATTGGTTTTTCGTTAAGGTGTACTTTATGTATTTTGTTGTAATCATTTTAATATTCCACTAGAATGTTTTGAATAATAAATTATTCTTTACAAACTATTGTTTTCTCCAGAGATCTTCACCCCTAGTTTTTAACCGACTTCAAAAAAAGGAGGAGGTTATCAATTCGACTGTATTTTTTTTAATTTTTTTTTTGTGTTTGTTACCTCATAACTTGCGACTGGGTGAACCGATTTTCAAGATTCTTTTTTTATTCGAAAGCTGGTGCTTCCCGTGTGGTCCCATTGTCATTTCAGGATCTGATGATTGGATCTTGGAGAAATCGAGGGCAACCCTAAAATTTTATTTGCTGACACATAGTTTTTCGCAAATGTTATGAAGTAATTCAAGTACTTGCTTATGGAAATCATCATTTCATGTAGCTGAGCTGATGATGGAAGGTACAACTCCTCAAATAAGAAAATTATGTTTGTGTTCGCATATCTCCGGAACTACAAGTCCGATTTAAGTAATTCTTTTTTTGTTGTACTAGGTATCGTTCAACTTAGGGAATACTGTAAACATCAAAATCGGTTCAGCATTTTTGAGATAGGGAATGAATGAAAGAGATGTTAACGATGTTATTACCGGTGCTACGGATTACAAAATTCTAGTCCACATGTAAGAAAATGATGTATTTGACAAGAATTTGGTTGAATATTTAAACTAAAAAGAGTAAAATAAAAACTTTTTCAAAAAAAATGTGACCGCCTTCAAAAACAACCACAAAAAAACCGGCCAAGTGCGTGTCGGGCCACGCACAGTGTAGGGTTCCGTAGTTGCCCATCAAAATACTTATCCGAACTATCTAAACTGATTCGCTGAATTTAATTTTAAAAAGAAGGATTTTCAAAATCGGTCCAGGAGTCTTTGAGAAATCGGGGAAAATACATAAGAAAAAAGATTACAACGAATTTAGAACCTCCTCCTTTTTTTGAATTTAGTTAAAAATAGTTGACGGTAAAAACCTACCTATCCCCAAAAAACATACATAAAAAAGCTGTAAAAATAAAGTTGACAAACTTATATTTGCAGTTGTCTCCGATACATTTTGTTTAAGAAAATATGATATCAAGTACATTTTATAAGTTGGTCGACTATTACTCGTAAAGTTGTAAAGCTTACTTAGTCATGATAATTTTCTTTTAAACTTCGTTATATGTACTACTATTGTGAATTTTTTCATACCCCCAAACATAACCGTTTAGCTGGTAGAGGGGGGGGGACACTCGAATCGAGCAAAATTTAGCACTTTAAAGCTTAATATTTCACAAACGAATTTTTTTTTAATGGAAACTATCATTATTTTATAAAGGCCTATTTAATGATACCCCACACTTAGGAGTACGCGAGAAAAAAAAAATCCTCACTTTACGTGTAAGTACTGGAGGTACCCTAAAAAAAAATATTTTACGAGATTTTATTTTACCACTTTTTCGGCACAACAAATCCGTATATTTACACCAAATTACAGCTCTCTAGTACTGTGCGTCTCTGAGCTAAACTGCGGACAGACGGACGGACGGACGGACGGACGGACGGACGGACATGGCGAAACTATAAGGGTTCCTTGTTGACTACGGAACCCTAAAAAGGGTAAAATAACCTACAAAACTTTTCTTTCGGAAGTCGGTGGCAAAAGAGACAATGAAATTAATAAAAAAAGTCACCGACTTCCGAAAGAAAAGTTTTGTAGGTTATTTTACCCTTTTTTGTGGTTGTTTTTGAAGGCGGTCACATTTTTTTTGAAAAAGTTTTTAGAGAGTATTCTTCATACCTATAGTGACAATTGCTTTCACTTATTGTTTTCAGCTGAAATATGAATGAAGTAGCTTAAAGAACTTTTCAAAGACAACAACAAAACATGTGTGAAGCAACGACCAACTTTGTCATGTTTAAAATAAATCTTTTAACTGATTCGTCTTTGTTGTTTTTTTTTGTAGATACAAAGACGAATCAACATGATGAGATCATCATGTTGATGAGTTACAACAACCGATCTACCTTTATTTAATAAGCTAGATGATCTATTAACAGCGTGCATTCTGAATGTTGACAATATCGCAACTAGTTGTCAAATATTTACAAATTTGAGAAATATGGCTCAGTAGCATACAAAAAAAAAAAGATTATGGAATGCAACACCGAAAAAAACAAAAAACACCGAATTTATAGTTTTTGATGTAAAAAGTATTTTGAAACCTTCCAAATGCCATTTTTACACCTGAAAAGGTTACAACACCCAAATCAGTGTTTTAATCGCATTATTATTTGCCTATATATTGTTTAGTGCACAACAGAGCCACATTTCTTATCTTCATACAATAATTAATTCGCCAAATTAATTAAAACTTTTAAATAATTGACAGCTTTTTGCGGCGTTGCCAACTTTCAGAATATGCAGCCTCAGTCACATTTATAATAAACCCTTATTTCTTCGAACGAATCAATTCAACATTTACCTACCTACATATAATTACAATACTTCAATTCAATCCTTTCACACACGTACTTACACATACACACAACATACAAAGCACTGCTCTAAACAATATAAAACGTTCACATTATCCATTCAGAGCACAAAAAGCTGCATTTATCTCAAAAACAAGAGAAAAGGAAAAATAGCGCAGCATCATAAAACAAAATGGAAGATCAAGTGCAACTAAGTTGAGAGAATAATTAGCATAGAGCTCGGGAGCACGTAATTGTATGAGATATTGTGCGGAAATATTGTCTTCGTTACTTTTTTGTGAGATGAAAAGTTTGTTGTGAAATGGACAGAAGAAAACTGTTGTGTAAGTGTGGAGCAGATATTACATCTGCTTTGCGCGTACCGATCGTCGTAACAAAAACTTTTAAACGTCTGTTGAACACTTGTCTAAAAAAATGTCAAAATATGACGTTGAAATAAGGTCCGTTTTGCAGTCACACTTTTTTTTAGACAAGTGTTCAACAGATGTTTAAGTTTTTGTATTAAGACTGGATATGTTTTGCTACGATTATGTTCGTATTGATCTGTTTCATTAACACCAGCATAAGCATAATCAGCCGATAATATTCCCATTTCTGGGACGCAGGCCTCCTATTCATGAGATAGAGTGGGATTATCCACCCACGATGCCCATCCACCAGGCAAGCCAAAAACGTAAACGTTCTGTGGCATAACTGTCAAATTGCTGGCGAACGAAGCCGATGGCGGTAGCTAGTTTTTAAATAATTTGAATAATGTAAACGGATTTTTTTCCAACAAGCATAAAATAACTAACACAACAAAATCCAAAACACAAATAGAAAACCACTATAAGCGGCCACATCAAAATTCTATGAATAACTGAACATGTCAAAAGGCAAACATGAATACTATCTTCAATCGTACCCTTTTCCCCCTTTCAATGTATGTCAAGAGATCCTTAGCAATAGTGCTGATGTACCAGCCTCTTATTTAACTCAAAATCAACTTTAAAACCTCAGAAATACAGTTGAGTTTGACGGAGCATGAAACTGTTTAGAACTTTGAAGTATTTACCGTTTAGATTTATCAGATGCTTTTGACAGTATGTGTGGAGGAAAGGTACTTCAAAATAAACGTGTATGAGTTTATAGATAAGTTTTAGGTAATCTAGGTTTGTTGAGAATGTGATTGCGGTAGTTTTATTTAATAAGGCCTACAATTTTTAGGGTTCCGTAGTCAACAAGGAACCCTTATAGTTTCGCCATGTCCGTCCGTCCGTCCGTCCGTCCGTCCGTCTGTCCGCAGTTTAGCTCAGAGACGCACAGTACTAGAGAGCTGTAATTTGGTGTAAATATACGGATTTGTTGTGCCGAAAAAGTGGTAAAATAAAATCTCGAAAAATATTTTTTTTTAGGGTACCTCCAGTACTTACACGTAAAGTGAGGATTTTTTTTTTCTCGCGTACCCCTTAGTGAGGGGTATCATTAAATAGGCCTTTAAAAAATAATGATAGTTTCCCTTAACAATTTTTTGATAAAAAAATTCGTTTGTGAAATATTAAGCTTTAAAGTGCTAAATTTTGCTCGATTCGAGTGTCCCCCCCCTCTACCAGCTAAACGGTTATGTTTGGGGGTGTGAAAAAATTCACAATAGTAGTACATATAACGAAATTTAAAAGAAAATTATTATGACTAAGTAGGCTTTACAACTTTACGAGTAATAGTCGACCAACTTATAAAATGTTGTGATATCATATTTTCTTAAACAAAATGTATCGGAGACAACTGCAAATGTAAGTTTGTCAACTTTATTTTCACAGCTTTTATAGGTATGTTTTTACGGTATGTTTTTTGGGGTTAGGTAGGTTTTTATCGTCAACTATTTTTAACTTAATTCAAAAAAAGGAGGAGGTTCTAAATTCGTTGTAATCTTTTTTCTTATGTATTTTCCCCGATTTCTCAAAGACTCCTGGACCGATTTTGAAAATTCTTCTTTTTAAAGTTAAATTCAGCGAATCAGTTTAGTTAATTCGCACATGTATTTTGATGGGCAACTACGGAACCCTACACTGTGCGTGGCCCGACACGCACTTGGCCGGTTTTTGCTTACTCATAAGATGAGCATGAAAGAGTACTGCAAGGGGCTGTCTTAGGGCCTGTTCTTACTTTTAAAAAATATCCTTACTTTCTGATATGAAACCGCCATGTGATAAATTCTGGCCACAACACGGGCGAATCAGCTAAGCAAAATCAATACGTTTAATTCGTAATTTTTTATTCATAATTTTACGTTTAAAATAACAAGGAATGCAATCACAAAAAATGCTGAATTAATAACCAAAAATGACGATTCTTTAAAAACCACTTCCAAATTTCCAATTTCATAGCCAATTTTGACTGCATATTGAGCTCTGATAAAATTTAAAAGCAATCTGTAAACGTTTAACATTCAAACGGTTCATGTAAATGACAAAGGTTCCATGTAAATAGCGTTACACTGTTTGTGTGTGGCTCGGTAGACAACAGGACGGCGCCATGGAGTTACATTGCAGAATTACATAGTTTGTACATATTTTGGTAGTGAATGTAATCGAAAAGTGAGGGGTTACATTTGTACTCCCATTAGAATGAGAAATAATATTTTGTCAGTTCAAGAAAAAAGTTAGATTTGAAGGGAAAATAGTCGCCTCTTTAAGAAACAAAGTACATTGAAGGCGTTTAACTGGACATCGTAGGATTCCAAAAAAATATCATGGATGCAAATAAACTTATACAAAAACTAGCTGACCCGACAGACGTTGTACAATCCCTGTCGAAGAAATCTTCAATATTTTTTTCTGTTAAAGTATCGCGGGATATCACCAACAAAATGGACAGACGACTTTATAAAGGTCGCCGGAAGACGCTGGATGAAGGTCGCTTCCAACGGTACATGTGGAGATCTAAAGGGGAAGCCTATGTTCAGCAGTGGACGTCCTATGGCTGAGATGATGATAATCGCGGGAAAGTCCTTTATGACACTATAGCACAAATTGTGAGGTTTTTGATGTGTTCATTTTTTTTTTATTGTTCAACCTGACGCCACCTCATACGATTCTTGCATCTCTGTATTCCCGTAATGCCCAAAACGGGCATCAATCACACTCGCAAATTGCACCGCGCTAGCCGACAGTTCACCCCTTTACAACACGTTGGTATAATACGGTTTAAAATTAAACTTTGATTGACTTTCTTTGTTGCTGATAGTTCAGTGAAATCAAAATTTTAAAAAGAAATTGAAGCTCAATAGAATTGTAATAATGTCTTTTGTCATCGTCGCAAGATGGGAGGTGAGCTTGGGTACTTTCGGCACATATGACATGCCAACCATTTTTTTTACGCAAAGGCTATATATCTATTGACATACTGAAGAAACTTTCATACTCTTAACAACTAAAACCCACACTATTCCTTCAATTGATGTCGCATATCAGGGCCGGGCGGCATTTCGAACAATCCCACAAAATCATATGTCTTTGGCAATCATTATAATATTAATAGCCAAGTACCGAAGTTGTCTGTAATAAATAATAAAACACAAGCTGACGATAAATTTTATCCGTAGGAATACAGGGTGAATTTTTCAACTGGACGTGGGTGGCTATACTTATACTAAGTTTCGTATATTCCTCAA
Source organism: Agrotis segetum (assembly GCA_036375495.1). Lineage (NCBI taxonomy): Eukaryota > Metazoa > Arthropoda > Insecta > Lepidoptera > Noctuidae > Agrotis > Agrotis segetum. The sequence continues at coordinate 1,163,548 of JAQSVV010000677.1, read as the reverse complement.
AGTTATGAGGAATATTCAAAAACATTGAAAGGAGTCTCAAGGCCGTTTTTGACGAAAACTAACTGCATCATTGGATTTTAGAAAATTCAATAATCCTGGCCTCGATTCGCTAATTTAGAAAAAAAAAAACTTATCAATCTTCAAGGCCATGACTGACAATACCGTTTCAATGTTTATCGATATTCCTCATGATTCGAAAATAGCCATCCACGCCTATTCGAAAAATTATTCACTCTATATAATCGAAATCAATTCACCAGCGAATATGGCTACCAAACCATGCCCGCTTACAAAGAGCCCCGTCAAAATGTACACCGCATTCAATTAAAAGCCAGTAATACTTCGGAAGTGAATCAACACACGCAGAACGATATCAAAGCTTTCGATATTCTGTTTAACACACGCTCAATTAAACAGTTATCGCGATAAAGCGATAGCTACAGCGATAAAGCGATAGGAAGCGATATACGACAATGATCAAGCCTTTCGAAATTTTCAATGCATCAAATGTGAGATCAAAGGGTGGTGGCTTATTCATTCGGTTGGAATATGTTTCAAAAAGTTTTTAAGGATTACTGGAAGAGTCAGTTGAAGTAAGAGTACGTAAGAGTTAAAGTATGGGGGGTTCTGAAGTTTCTGGCATTGTGTAAAATAGGTCACTGCCAGGATCGCTAGGAGACACGGTGGAGTATACGGTGCAGGATTGGCCCGCTTGGGCAAAGCACCGCCGTGTCCTCACGACGGCGTTAGGCGGAGACCTCTTGCGCTCGGCATTGGTTGAGGACATGCTGCGGGGCGAGACGGAGCGGGAAGCGGTCGCCTCCTTCTGCGAAGGATTCACGCTAGCGAAGGAGGAGGCACGCCGCGTGAGAGAGAAAAACCGTCCTCCCTCCACCCTAGGTGCAGTGGTAGACGTCCTCGGCGTCATTTCAGAACCCAGCCGGTGCATTACTTTATATAATTTATTTCGTCACCTCTGCTGTCAAAATGGTGAAGGAAAATATCCTGAGGAGTCCTTCATGTCCTATAACATAAACTTCGAATACATTTGACATCTATCAACCCGTACTGGGCCCGTACTCCTCGTCGGGAGACCACATCTTTTTGGAGAGAGAAGGTGTGTTCCAACAGTTGGAATATTTAAAGTTGATAATGCAACAGGAGCAAATTCTAAAACTACTATTTTTTCACTGACATACTACTCAGACTCAAGTTTTAGATGTTTTAAAAAGTTGCCAATAACGCTTTTTAATAGCTATCGTAGTCGTGTCTATCTAGTGTCTTTAAGTCTAGGGCATGCATATGATTGAGTGTTTATTGAGGATATTAGGCTTCCTATTATTTTAAACTAATGGATCTTTCTGCGGCTTTGTGGCACGCGGGGTTTCATAGCAGTGAATACTACAAAAACTACCTGTTTGAAGAGGGCCATGGGGTCAATTAATATTAGGGTTATAATATTAAGCGAGCCTTCATTCTCCAAAAAAGAGCAATATGTACAATTGTCAGAAAAACACAAAGAGAATGCTGTCTGTCTTATTTTCAGCGTTTTAATATTCTTACGTTGCCCAGCTTATACATACCTGTGTTGTTGGTTAATCCCACCCGTTATTAAAATTAGGCTTTGTTTTACAGAATTGAGTTGAGAAATTGTGTTTTGTTTGATATTAGGTGTAGGAGTAAAAATGGGTTTTTCAAATAGCACGTGCAGGTAGGTAGAGTGAACTGTCTGTGATAGCAACTCTTGCTGACCTCAGCAAAGTCAAAGTCAAAGTCAAATCATTTATTCCAATTAGGCCATCAAAGAGGCACTTTTGAACGTCGAAATTTAAATTTAAAGGGAATAGGAAGGGAAGGGATTGATTCTACACCCATTCGCTAAGGTAGGTTGTATGGAGAAGAATGGGCAAGAAACTCCATACTTACTCTTTTTAAAAAATGTTTTACAATATTTTTAACAGCGTTTGAAACAATTAATGTCAAAGCAATGTACCTTGAAAATCTGGACTAAAAATTAAAAAAATAATAATAAGTAAAAAAAGCAAAAAGGTACATGGCGTTCACATTTTAACAAAATATTGAAATTACACAATTTACAAATATAATTAAGTGTGTGAGCATTCAAATTTCAACCAGCTTGACTTTGTTTAAGCCCTACATTGTACTATGGAGCAGGACCAGCATGTTTCCAAACATTTTTATCTTGAATATAATCTTCTAATTTATAATATGCTTGTTTAATAAGGGTGTTTTTTATGCAACTTTTAAATTTTTTTTCATTTAGATTTAAGATTTCACTCGGTATTTTATTGTAACATTTAACACAGAACCCCATAAAAGATTTTTTTACTTTAGACAATCTAAAATATGGTTGATCAATTTTATCTTTATTTCTCGTATTAAAATTATGTCTGTCGCTTATTTTATTAAAAAGATGAAGATTTTTCCTAACATGCATTATATTTTCATAAATAAATTGACAAGGCACTGTCATTATATTAATTTTTTTGAATAATTCCCTAAGAGATTCGCGACGACGTAGATTGTAAATTGCTCTGACAGCTCTCTTTTGCAAAATAAAAATAGATTCAATGTCAGCTGCCCGGCCCCACAATAGGATGCCATATGACATAATGCTGTGAAAGTAGCTGAAGTAAACCAAACGCGCAGTTTCGACGTCGGTTAACTGCCTTATCTTTCTAACAGCATAAGCGGCTGAGCTTAGTCGCCCTGCTAGAGATGCTATATGGGGGCCCCATTGTAATTTATCGTCTAACGTGATTCCTAGAAAAACTGTCTGATTAATAAATTCTAATCTTTTTCCGTTCAATAAAATTTCACATTCGCTTCTTCTAACATTTGGTAAAGTGAATCTAATACATTTTGTTTTATTTTCATTAAGAACTAAATTATTAACAGTAAACCAATTTTGAACCTTAAGAATACAGTCATTAACAGTGTCTAGATTTTGTGCACGTCTGTCAATTTTAAAAATTAAAGATGTATCATCCGCAAATAACACCATCTGTGGTTGATTTTTTAGTAAATGAGGTAAATCATTAATATAGACTAAGAAGAGGAATGGACCCAAAATAGAACCTTGAGGCACTCCCATATTCATTTCAGCCCCCAATGAGTTTGTACCGTTTATCTGAACTTTAACCTGTCTATCTTTCAAGTATGAATTTAGTAAATCAAGGGCTTTATTTTTAATACCATAATGTTCTAACTTCAGCAAAAGCGTTTTGTGGTTAACGCAATCGAATGCTTTTGAGAGGTCGCAAAAGATTCCTATGGCATCCTGTGCTTCCTCCCAGGAGTTAAAAATGTTCTTCAATAGGGTAACACCGGCGTCAGTTGTACAACGACCTTTGGTGAAACCGAACTGTTGATTATGAAAGATGGAGTTTCTATTGAAGTGACATAGCAGTTGTGCAAGCATTAACTTTTCAAACACTTTACTGAAGACTGGCAAAATTGACACAGGCCTATAATTGTTCGGTTCTTTACAATCACCCGATTTGAAAAGTGGAGCTACCTTACTATGCTTCATGAGATCCGGAAATACTCCTTGGTCTATACTGCTATTAAATATAAAAGCTAAATAAGGTGCCACGGTTTCTATTATAGATTTACAGGCCTTTACAGACATTCCCCAGAGATCTTCTGTTGACTTAATTTTAAGATCCTTGAATGCTTTAATCACAGCTTGGGGGTTCGTGTGCCGAAACCTAAACTCCTTCGGGCAGGCCTTTACATTATTTCTAAGTAAGGCAGCAGAGAGTGCGGGTGACGAATTTAAAGACGCAGTCGTCTTAAGAGGTATATTCGAAAAAAACTTTTCAAATTCCTGAGCTACTTCTACGTCTGTGCTTACAGGGCCATGTGCAGTTTCTAAATTAAATTCGTTATTGCGCTGTTTATTCCTACCTGTCTCATTATTTATAATTTTCCAAGTTGTTTTAATTTTATCATCGGCTGATTTAATTTTATTACTAATATGAATAGCTTTAGCTGTTTTGCATACATTTTTAAAAGTTTTAGAATATTTAGCAACATACTGATGAAAGGTATCATTCATAATGTGTTTCTTAAGACCATAAAGTTCAAAAAGCCTTTCTCTGCTTTTACGAATTCCAGGTGTCGCCCAATCACTAAATAAGAATTTTGTGACGATAGTTTTAGTTTTAACTGGAAACGTGTGAGTAAATTGTGTATTTAAAATTGCAAAAAACTCGGTGTAAAACTCATTTGGGTCATTTATATTATTAAAGATATTTTGATCACATAATTTACTCGCTAGTGTATCATTAAATTTTTCTAAATTTTTACATGTAATTGGCCTATACCTTATTTGGGTTTTTTGTGTAGGTGTGTAGGCGCAAAACGTAATTGTTTGGCCACTGTGATCAGATGGCAATTTATTTATAATTTCCTTATGCAAATAATCACAATTAGAAAAAACATTGTCTATACAAGTGGCAGAAGAAGCTGTCACTCTGGTAGGTTCCATAAAAATATGTGACAAGTTAAATGATTTAAAAAGACTCAACAATTTGATACTATTGGAGTTATTTTCTAATATATTAATATTGAAATCACCACAGATGATGATAGATTTACTACTACTACATACTTTATTTAACACATCTTCCATTATAGAATCGAATATAGGAAGAGTCTGGTAATTTGGGGGTCTGTATACACACACTATAACATGCCTATCAAGCTCAACACAGGACAATTCAATTATGTGTTCAACTGACAGTTCAACAATGTCATTTCGAGTTTTAGATTTAATTGATTTCTTAATTAATATTAAAGATCCGCCATGTAACATACGTTTGCGGCTGAAATGACTAACTACACAATAATTATCATAACAAATTGACAAAACTTGATGATCTTTTAACCAATGTTCGGTAAGGCAAACAATATCAAACTTGGTTGATTCCAAAAACATTTCTATTTCCAGTAGTTTAGAAGAGCACCCTTGAATATTTTGATTAAACAATTTTAAAGTGTGTTGCTCTCCACTTGTTACTTTATACTTAACTAATTTGCTAGAAGAAACCTGTTTATCGTTCACTAATAATGAGTTACTAACTGCAGAGGTTTCTTCTGTTGTCTTACAATCTAGTTTAAACTTATATCCGGAGTGATCTCCAAAACAGGACCATTCAGTGTACCAGCAGGAAGGGAATACCCAACCTGTGTAGTAGTGGTCTCCAAGGCAGGTGGTATGTTAGGTAGACCCTCCTTCGTACAGCATGCAGGTACAGAACTAACAGAACACTGTATCACTATGTTTTTAGGACAACCTAACAACACAGACTCGTCACTTAAACTACTACTTAACCTACTTAACCTAGAATCTAATACATCAGCAACTGCAGGGTTAATATTATATGCTATCAACATAGCAATCAAATGTCGTCATTTCCAAGACAGAGATAAATGTCTCCGATGCAAAACAAAACTACTAACAAAATTGTTAGAATCAAAAAACAACAATTTGTCACTATGACGACATGTCAACATGTGAATGCAACAGTTTAACTTATAAATATGGTTATTTTCACATTCACTTAAACTATCCGAGTAAGGAAAAGCGCACAACATCAGCTTTCCTACGTTTAACTTCAATAAGGAGTCCACACCATCCACTATGTCCTTTTTAGTTACATTAAAGCTATTTCCTAAAAGTAGAACTAAAGAAGAACAGTCCTCCAGATTTGATTCAGTTATTCTATTTATCATTTGTTTAAAACTTATGTTGTGATAACAGTGGTTAGTAAAACTATGGCTTAGGTATTTATATAATATTTTTCCAAAGCCAGACCCTAACTCATCACTAAAAAGTATAGTTTTACTTGTTTGATTGTGATTATATGTCTTTGCTGGAGAAGTTGATAAGTTAAGTTGGGGCTGAGGGGGAGGGGGTATATTGGCACAGCTGCAAGGGAGATTATTTGTCAGTGACTCATATCTCTCTGCATTGTACTTCACCAAATCCAACAATTCCCCGGCTTCAAACAGACGGTCACTCAACTGTTCCTGTGATTTTTCATATTTTTCAAAAATGTCCTTCAGCAAGCACTCTTTGTATAATAAATCATTTTGGAGGAGCTGAGTATCAGTATCATATTTTTCCCTACATTGATCTAACTCGCTACAGCATATATTAAGACGGTTTGTAAGGATCACACGTTCCTTTCTAAGGGAAATATTTAATTTTAAGAGGTTTTGTTTTTTAATTGATCTTTGTGACCGTTTTATAAATTTCTTAATTTTAATATATTTCTTTAGTTTTTTGTGACTCATAATAATAGGACACAATGGTATGGTGTCATCACCAGTTAAATCTATGGTTACAGATGGCTCACACACTAAATTGGACTGACTACCAACCAACTCATGGAAAAGGCTATTGGTGTTAGAAACCTGATCGCTAATCTTAGCAGATTCTGAGAGTGAGAGGGCCTTATGGGCAACACATAGCTCCTGTTCCAGTTCTGATATACGGTCCATGGCCAGATCATAAGTTTCACTGCACTGTTGGAAAGTCAATACTTGATGTTTAAGTTGACTGTGCTGATCAGCTAAGTCCATGTGTTCAATATGAAGTTCAGCCAGTTGGTTCTTGAGAAAGGTGTTCTTTTCAACAGCTGTCTATGATTAAGACTATTATCTCAAAGTCGAAGTCGTATTGCTTTTTATTGTGTGATTTATAAGAACTTTTATCAAGGTTTTTTTCATTCAGACTTAAAAATAAAACTCGATAGTATCTATTAAAATAATTTTAGAGGCACATTTTATACCGAAGGCCACAGTCATGCCGATGAAGTTTTATATTTATCTTCGATACAATCAAGAAAATAGTATGTAATTTAAGCTGCATTACCAACTACGCAGTGGCTCAGTTATTTGGTTGAAAACTTTATTTTAGTCTCACGCCCTATTGGAAAATTCTCGTGTCACTATTTCAAAGAGTCTACTTTAGTATCATTGTGAGCAACGATGTCTAAAAAGTCGAAGGTTTTCAAATCATTATCAACTGTGACCTCTTCTTCAAAATTGTTAATATGTATCATTTTGATTCAAGTTCTCTTGGGTCGTTATTTCCATCTTAGTCAATCTAAACTGCATTGTTTCTTCATCAGATTGTACTGCATTTGTGTCAGTCTTGTCATCAGTTTTTTCGTAGTTACCAATTATTCAGTGCAGCCCCATAGCGCTGTCTCTTTTATCTTTACTGAGTACATTTGCGTTGTTATCATTTCTCTTTTTCATACCGATAATTATTTCTTTAACTATTGTATTAGCATCAGTACTAATGACAAGATAATCGGCTTCAAGAAAATACCTCTAATTACCAATTATTTGTACGCAACTATTTGTATTGTTGTCAGTGTAAGATTAGTTCTTACAGTTATAAGATATTATTGGTTTGTATTACCTAATTATATCATCTTTGGGTATATGTTCACCATGTTGGTTTGCTCAGATTTTAGCCACATTTTCATCGTCATGATTTTCTCTATATTGCACGTCCGTATGAGGACTTTGAGATGTTTCTTTGAAAATAATGATATTCCTATCAACATTATTGGGCGAAATGAAGTAGATATCAGTATTAAAAATATAAGAAAGAGTTTGTATTATTATAATAATTTACTAGACAATATGGACATCATTAACCAGCAAGTTCAATATCAAGTAAGGGTTTTGTTTGCAAAATTTTCTGTTTAAGATAATGCATAACTTGTAAATCGTTGCAAAAAATTGGATAATTCTTATTTTGTTGTTTAATAAAAATAAATGATTCTCTTTACTGTGAAAGAGAAACGTGCCGATTCTTGGCCGATAAAAAAGGTCGCACTCTGATTCCCAGTTTCATTACTGTGTGTATGCGGTGTGACCACAATTTCCATAGGACATTTTTTACCACAATTTCCATAGGAAATTCCGTAGGAAATTGTGGTCAAAAGAAAATTTAATGTTCAGAATTATGTTTTTTTTTCTATTTCCAGGTATTGATCATTTTAATCTCGACCGTTCCTTTACTAATATATTTGATGAGTAATATAGTGACATTGATTTTAAAAAGAGTAAGTATGTGACTGTTCTTTATTGATAGTTTGTTATCTATGATACTAATCTCTTCATGATCCTCTGCCTCATTTCATAAGCTTTTTTCGTGTGGGGTGGAATTGAAATTGTCCCACTATTGCAGTTTTTTCCAGGTTAAACATATGATATAAACTTCCATATTTCTCTACTATTGGTCTTAATAGACCCGTAGTTTTTGTAGTTTTCATAGATTTTCAACATAAAACCAAGCGCATAAAGTTCCGCGGTGGTGGACGCCCACGGTGACGGACGTCGCAAGACGATCTCCGGCCACCGTAGGCACGGGCATGCGGGCGGCGAGTAAAGGGGTGAAGGGCAACTCGCTGTCCGACCATGAACCATGCCCGGGTTGACGGCGCGTTGTGTTCCACGCGCGCCTCAAAGAGCGTCAGCAAGATGACGGGGATTCGCCCCGTCATCTGACCCCGGAATATAAAGGGCTATTGAAGGAGACCGTGGTTTTTAGGCAGTACAAGTCTGACAGTCCTTTCCGCCCTGCCCGGGGTGGGAGGACTCATTTGATGATTTTACCAAGTAAAAAAAAAGCGCATAAAGTTGAAAATCTTTTGAAGACTACTGAGCGTTAACGACCGGAACAATTGAAAACTCTGTGTAACCTTTAGTAGATTTTCCTCTTTTTATGCTTATCGATATATCTAAAGTCTGTCACAACCAGTCCAACCAGTCAGTGTAGGTCCGATAGGCAGTCGGTCCATATAATTATGATACTGATATTCAGCTGCATCTGGTTAGACTGCAAGCCGACCCCAACATAGTTGGAAAAATTAAGGCTAGGCAGATGATGATATGCCTATCGATAAGGCCTGTTATTACCTTCTTTCTAGTTATGTTTTCCTTCACACAGTCCTAAATAATATCTTAACTTTCAGACGTATTTTAAAGTAATGGTGATATTGGTACCAGAAATGATACAATTACTTTCTGCTTTGTTCTACCCAGCAATTATTGCAGAAGCAATTATATTTGAAGTCGATAAAATAAGAGGAACACTCACGAAGCAACTCATCAGATGTTCAGGTACAATGAATTATTACGTCCTATCTCCTTCTGGGCCTGCCGCGTTTTGGCCATTTTACGCCGGATCCACACGTTGACCGTGTTGGCCGAACAGAAAGAGACGGCGCTATACTAAGAAACAAGATAGAATTATTTGCGTCTTGCTCTCTGGTATAGCGCCGTCTCCTTCTATTCGGCAAACACGGCCAACGTGTGGATCCGGCTTTATGGTTTTACCCACTGATCCTCCAACAAATATTTTTTTACGTGAACCAAGACATCCTGCGTATTATAAACTTTACCTATTTTCCCAGATCCATCTCTTCGGTTTGAGCTGGAGACTGCCCTGCAGTACGTGTCGCTGCGTCCGTTCAGATACACAATCTGCCGCGCGGTGACGCTCGACATCTACCTGCCGTTCACCATCATCAGCCTCTGTATCACCTATGTCATTGTTTTCATGCAGCTCACCAATCTCAGTGCTTAAATCAAAGAGTTTATTGTTATTGATTTCATGGTTAATGTTCTTGTTTGTTTCATAAGTATTTTTGACGTGTTTAAGAGTTTTCTTATTATAACAGTGTGATGAATTATTCTTGTTTATTGTGGTAGTTTTAGATAATTATAATAAGATATTTTTACCGATGCCCATTATTATCATCGCTTACTATCAGGTGAGGTAGTGGTCGAACTCAATTTGATCGTTAACCGCTGCGTGTTGTTGTTGTTCTATTTGTATGATCTATAAGTATTTGTTCCGGGTCTAGTGTTTGTGTAAAGGAGATCATTTTTTTTGGGCCTTTTCTGAAAGTGCCGGCCAACGAAAAATATTGATACCTATGGGTAGTAATAGTCATTTGGAGCAATAGTTACTATGGCACAAAAGTTGTAGGATTGCTCTCGGCCAAGTTATATAGGTTCGAAGATTCGTAATTTTCATACATTTTTTAATTTCTGAAAGTGCTCAAACACACCAAATAATGATAAGTATTGCTACCTCAAGCAATTTAACATAAAATATCATCACGCCTGTAATCCCTGAAGGGTTAGGTAGAGGTGTACCCAATTAAAATGAATAAAAATCACTTTATTTTTTGTGAAAAGAAGTTAAAACTTGTTAAAATATATAAATCTGCTGGTTGGGCTAGCAGCGGGAACAGAATCTAAGTTGCCTGTGGTAGGTGCCACTGAAAATTCCTTTAGACGCACGTGGAACACGACTTATCGTCGTCCTGAGCCTGATCCTGGATAAGACAACTAGCTCCCCATTGCTCACCGCACGCAGCTGGATTGAGATTTCGAGGGCGCCCTCTCCTTCACGTGTTCTGTCTTGTCCTTCGCTGTCATTGCTGCTGCAAAAGAAACGGCAGCCTCCTTACCGGATTGCCACGGTGTGATCTGGATAAAGAAGCCCTCCAAGCATATATGAGTGGACCACCCGAAAAGCCATGATTCTCTGGTGCGATCAGCTTATATGGTCTTTTCCTTATGGAGACAACGGACACAGAGTTCCCATAAAGGGGCTTTAACCGCACCACTTCCACGTAGAGTCTCCAAAAAGCAACATTTCATTCATACATTTGTTGTTTTCTTAAAGAGCCTCATAGCCTTCGGAACGCGATACTGTAGAACCCCCAATTAGCGATAGACTCGACTGATATTCGTCCTTGACATCCCGTGTAAGTTCAAGGAGCATTCCTGGGGCTGCCTTCAAGCAGTTACCCAATCTTGCGGGGCAAACGCCTCTTTTTGGAGGCTCTATTTGGAAGTGGTGCGCTTATAGTCCCTCTACGGGAACTCTGTGTTCGTCGTCTCCATAAGGAGGCGACCAAACAAGTTGATCGCACAGGGCATCATAGCCATGGCTATTAGGGTGATACACACATAGTTGCTGGAGCGCTTCCGCTTCCAGATCACACGGTGGCAATCCGGAAAGGAGGCTGCCATTTCTTCTGGAGTAGTAATGAGAGTGAAGGAGGAAGGAAGCAGAACACATGAAGGAGAGGACACCTCTCCCCTTATATATTTTAACATGTTTATATTGCTTTTCACAAAAAATTAAGAGATTATTATTCATTTTAATTCGGAACACCTCTGCCCAACCCTTCAGGGATTACAGGCGTGATGATATTTTATGTTTAATTTCTTGAGGTAGCAATACTTATCATTATTTGGTGTTTTTGAGCACTTTCAGAAATTGAAAAATGTATGAAAATTACGAATCTTCGAACTTGTATAACTTGGCCGAGAGCAATCCCACAACTTTTGTGCCATAGTAACTATTGCTCCAAATGACTAGTACTACCCATAGGTACCAAATTTTTTCGTTGGCCGGCACTTTCAGAAAAGGCCCAAAAATGTATGGAGCGTGAATGTTCTCCTTTAAATGTTTAAAAACGCACCTGTGATTAAAAACTCCTCGCGTGGAAATTTTTTAAACTATTGTCTTACAACACTGTCACCGTTGCTATGAATAAATTGAAATGACTTAATAGTTTTTTAATTCTTCTACTTAAATTCTTAAGTAGAAGAATTAAAAGTATTCCTGTTGTATTTTCTATACTTCACAATATGTTGTCTGCTGGTAATATCTGGACAAGAGCAGCTCGTGATCAAATGAAAAGGCGTGCAATTAGGAAGCCTATATAGGTCCAGCAGTGGACTGTCATAGGCGTAGATGATGATCATGATAATGATGATGACAGTATAATTGAATCTTTCCAACATGTAACTATCATACCACAAACATACATACACTTGATACTCAAGTTAATGAAGTGACGATCATAAATCATAACTACGGTCATATATTAGCCGGACCGAGTATTGACAGCGCGCCAAATACATTTATCAAACGGGATACATACGTAACCTCAACAATCAAAATATCAACAGTTAAAACATCAACACCGTAAGACCAACGATTCAAAATCTCAACAATTCAGAATGTCAACAGTTCAATAGATCAACGATTCAAAATGTCAATACTTCAGAATGCCAACAGATATATGAGACTCAACAGCTTACTGTTAACTGTGTTGGAAACTGTTTGGCCAACTTGGAATGCATTAGCTAAATACTAACTAATGTTATTGTTACATGTTTTACTACAAACAGACAATCCAATTTTATCTAAATGTGTGGTGAGAAAAATAAGTGGTGTCCAATATACAATATATTATCATAATACATTGGTAATTATTTTATTTAGCTAATACTTTCCAAGTTGAGATTTTAAAATTTGGCCTGGTGAGGTGTTGACTTCCTTAACTGTTGACATTCTGAATTGTTGAGATTTTGAATCGTTGGTCTTACGGTGTTGATGTTTTGACTGTTGATATTTTAATTGTTGAGGTTACGTATGTATCCCTTATCAAACAGACACAGGTCATGCATAACTATTGTATCAACTGTAGCATAGATATTAAAGCATTGATCGATACTGTTGCTGGAATAGATAGTGTAGTTAATGAAGACGAACTGATGGACGGACCTCTGTTCGGTGCAAATAAGGGAAATCTTTTTAAAAAAGTTGAATATGGCGGCTGTCTTGCGATGAGATTATAAAAACGTACCGTGCGTGTACATTTTTTTCGAGAGAAAATATACAGGAAACGAATTTAAGAGAGGTGAAGAAGACCAAAGAATGACAAGATAGAAAGAGTAACAAGAGAAAAGGTAAGATACGCAATCATACGCCCTTTACGTTCCAGGGCCGTGGATATCCTGTTTAGACAGTCCCATGACACACAAATGATAACTTATCAGCGCCACGTGTCTACATTACTCGAGTGCCAAACCATCCTTGTGTGATTGTGTGGACATATTCATCAAAGTGTTGTAATTACTTAAGCTCACAAACAGTTGACATTCGTATGGTATATCGATATTTCATGTCGACATAATCTCTTTATTAATATCGACTGCATCGAAATGTTACCTCTCAAAGGCTTAAGCATTGTATAGAGATGGCCCTACTTCATCTACTTACGAGTATTTTACCCTTTCTTTACTTATGTTCGATTCTCGGACCGAACAATCATTTTTATGATTAACATGTAGTTGTTCTGGTTTTTTTTTTGTTTGTTAGTTTAAATGTTTATAAACGCCACGATACAGGAGATATTTCTATTTAAAAGATATTTCTTTTACATAATTATTATTGGAACGAAGTTCCTTATCGCGCGTTGTGAAAGGGGGCTAGACGGAAACAATTCTTACGAAAAATTGGCACGAAAATTTTTGGAACGAAGTTCCTTATCGCGCGTTGCGAAAGGGTGCTAGAGCTCAAAGAGTGAAGTGGAATGGAGGGGAGTGGAGTGGAGCGGAGTGGAGCGGAGCAGAGCGGAGCAGAGCGGAGCAGAGCGGAGCAGAGCGGAGCAGAGCGGAGCAGAGCGGAGCAGAGCAGAGCGGAGTGGAGTGGAGTGGAGTGTAGTCGCGACGATTATTTTTGTTGAGTGTATACAGTAACTTCGTTCCGTCCCTTGACACCTCTCAAGTTTTTTTTATTCATTCAAAAAGGCATTCAAGGACCCTTACAGTATACAGTCCGGTTGTCTCAAAATAAAATAATTTGAATTAAAATAACGTAATCTAATCGTAAAAATTTGTAGTTGTAGATATTGACAGCCTACTATAAAACTTTAGCGTCTGTTAAACACTTGTCTAAAAAAAGTGTGACTGCATAACGGACCTTATTTCAACGTCTTAATCTGACAGTGTTTTAGTCAAGTGTTCAATAGACGTTTTACAGTTTTTGTGGTACCACGGTGTAACTTTGAACTTATGCATGTTAAAATACAACTGTATAAGCATTGAATTGCGCCCTATCTACCGTCCCACAAGATTACATGATTAAAGAAAGAGGATCTTGCCAATATTTGTAGTTATTATCGGTTGTACTCCAGTCTGTAATTATCGTCTACCAAAATGTCAGTTTCATCATCATCATCTCAGCCGTAGGACGTCCACTGCTGAACATAGGCCTCCCCTTTTGTTTTCCACATATACCGGTTGGAAGCGACCTGCATCCAGCGTCTTCCGCCGACCTTTATAAGGTCGTCTGTCCACCATGCTGTCAAACTGTCAGTTTGTCAACTGGAAATTGCACCATTCGGGATATTTTTAAACACAAAATTCGTGTCCCTCAAATATTTGTACCTTCTATTCTCTTGATAAATCTGTGGCAACAGAGTGCGGTCTTGTCTGGTGGAATTATTCGCAATTGATTTATTTATCGGCCATATACGTTCCGAGGTAGGATTCAAAGTTGACTAATTTCATATTAATGTGTGTTTGTCTCGACATTCTGTTATTTATACGTTTTGAATTAAGGATACATAAATAGGTATTCTGTTTGTCGTAGGAACAGTCTTATTATTTGCTAAAGTCGTAATATTTGCGTACAGTATCTTGAAAATTTGCTTAATGTGTTATTTCAAACCAATCTTTGAGTCATTTTTTTCAACGTATATATTCGTTCAGCGGTTCTGAAGTAACAAACATACATTCAAACTTCCGCAAAATACAAAAAAAAAAAAGCTTTTTGTATATTATGTTAGACAAGCTGCATCGGTTTAAAAATTGTGCAGTTTAATTTATCTATCACCGGCCAGTATTTATAAATTTCGTTTTTTTTTTAAACTAAACTGTAAGGAACGATAAACTGTGTGAAAAACATTATACATATAGACTCATGAGATGATGACTTTAACTTTTTTTATTACTTAGCCAAACACTAGGAATTTCTCCTGTGGGTGGGTGCGTTTGCAATGCAATAAACAAAGATGTTTAAGTAAGTGAGTGTGTCAATCCACGGAACTCAATCTTCAAAAAAAATTTTTTTTTAATCTAAACCAAAATTAACTTTAGCTATTTATAAACAGTCCAATTTCCGACGCCAAAACAGATGAAACTTATACCATCGATCAAAGTCAGGCCAGTCCCTAAGGTCAGGCTACTCAGTCCACAAGTTAAATTGCTTCCACACTTTGTCGTTTCGCAAATTAATTTAAAATTTAAAATTGTTGTTGCGAGTTTATGAATTGGAAATGATTTCGTTTTTGGGTAGGTAAGTTTAAGGAAAAACTGACAAATTGAATAAATGAAAAATTGGAAAATGGTAGTCAATAATCTAAAAATTAAAACTACTCGGCTTATAGATCAATAAATAACTTGTGTTACAAAAATGTTGTTGACCAATTTTATTCAAATTGTAACTAAAACACCTAAAATGTTACTAATTGAAATTCAATGAAAAACAAGCATTTAAATAAAGTTGTTTGATTTTGGGCTATACTATGTCTAGGGCTAATTAACTGAAAAGGTGATTAAACCGCCTATTGTGTCACCCTATGTTTAAGTTATAATTTGTAATTTTATGTACTAAGTTGTATGGTGTGCATAATAAAGGGACTACCTACTACCTATATACTAAAAAAAAACAACACAAGTAACGAAATAGAAAAAAAAACAGGACAAAAGCATAAAATAATTCATGACACAATCAGTAAAATATTTCCTCAGAACTCAACAAGATGAAGCCAGATGTGAAGCAAAATAAATGAAGGGTTACAATTAGCCCTTACAATAATAAAAAAAGTGTAAGGGGTAGCAAAGATAATCCTCCTGAACACTTCTTAAGGTTTTATGTCTCCTTTACTGTTACAAGTAAAGATTTTGCTCATTGAAAGCTATACGATGCGATACATTATGTTTCTAATTTGGAATCATAAAAAAATAAACAATGGTTGACATTAAAAAAGCTAAATAATCACAGCCGCACAGGCCGATCTTCCGGGTTCAGCCGCGCTTGCCGAGGTTGGTCTGTGGATGGGTGACCATCTATCATAGCGAGTTTCCTCCGTGCCTCGGAAAGCACGTAAAGCCGTTGGTCCCGGCTGTCATTTGTAGATCTTTGACAGTCGTTACTGTTAGTCAGAAGCTCTAAAGTCTGACAACCAGTCTTACCATGGGGTATCGTATTACCCAGTTACTGGGTTGTGGAGGTCCGACAGGCAGTCGCTCCATGTAAAATACTGATATCCAGCTGAATCTGGTTTGACTGGAAGCCGACCCCAATATAGTTGGGAAAAGGCTAGGCAGATGATGATGACACTAAAAAATTATTGAGTTTGCAGTTCACTTAAATTTTACTTGAATCTACTGCTACTTAGCTTTTGCCTTACCTTCTTTGAAAGATTTTTTAAGTTAGGTTAGCCAAAAGCTGGAACAGCAACAATTATAATTGAATATTAATTATAAGGACTTGATGTTACAGCTGCTTATCAACGTTTTTCAATAAAATGTGATACTCGTAATTATATTGAACGTTCGTTTTCATTTTGATAATGAAAAACCGGCCAAGTGCGTGTCGGGCCACGCACAGTGTAGGGTTCCGTAGTTGCCCATCAAAATACTTATGCGAACTAACTAAACTGATTCGCTGAATTTAATTTTAAAAAGAAGAATTTTTAAAATCGGTCCAGGAGTCTTTGAGAAATCAGGGAAAATAAATAAGAAAAAAAATTACCATGAATTTAGAACCTCCTCCTTTTTTTGAAGTTAGTTAAAAATTGTTGACGATAAAAACCTACCTATCCTCAAAAAACATCCCGTAAAAACATATCTATTAAAGCTGTAAAAATAAAGTTGACAAACTTGCAGTTGTCTCCGATACATTTTGTTTAAGAAAACATATTATCCAAGTACTCTTTATAAGTTGGTCGACTATTACTCGTAAAGTTGTAAAGCCTACTTACTCATGATAATTTTCTTTTAAACTTCGTTATATATACTACTATTGTGAATTTTTTCACACCCCCAAATATAACCGTTTAGCTGGTAGAGGGGGGGGGACACTCGAATCGAGCAAAATTAAGCATTTTAAAGCTTAATATTTCACAAACGATTTTTTTTATCAAAAAACTGTTGATGGAGACTATCATTATTTTTTTAAGGCCTATTTAATGATACCCCACAATAAGGGGTACGCGAGACAAAAAAAATCCTCACTTTACGTGTAAGTACAGGAGGTACCCTAAAAAAAAAAATTTACGAGATTTTATTTTACCACTTTTTTGGCACAACAAATCCGTATATTTACACCAAATTACAGCTCTCTAGTACTGTGCGTCTTTGAGCTAAACTGCGGACATACTGACGGACGGACATGGCGAAAGTATAAGGGTTCCTTGTTGACTACGGAACCCTAAAAACTGAGGTTATTAAATATTAGTAGGTAAGCATTTAGAAAATTACAATTATCGAAATCTGCATCATAATATTTTCGAACTGTCAACATCAAATGTCCCAATAGTGTGATTTTGAACAAAAAAGTTAAGGTTATATTGTGGGATAACTTGGCACGGTCGTCATAATGTAGCAATAGCAACGCTCTACTCTGTGTATCAACCCTCTGCCCCCGGTTCAATTTTAATATCGCCGTAAAAACAGGATTATATTCATAACAGATAAAATATTTTAACTGCCTTCTTGAGTTTTATTTGTTTATGTAATCCCAGTTATTGTTCTTAGGCAATTTTATTGCGTGCGCTATTTTTAAGTGGCCATTTTCTTAAATCGGTTAAGCTATTTTATTTTGGTCGTTAATTTTAATATTTCTTTTTTTTATTTAAGCCAGAGACACAATAAACGTCATCGACATAATACGTTTAAAAAATAATAAATAAATATTTAATTTTTTCTCGCATTTAAAATAATAAATAATGTATTTCAGAATATCCTCTGACGCTTCAAAATTACTTCAGTAGGTACGTAATATAATGTGCCAACAGTAGGACTACATTATCACGCAAAATTCATCCCGTAACAATATCTGAAAAAAAAAAATCTAATTTAAATTTTTCCACACACCCCTAAACCCCAGTTTGACGTGATGTCACGGTTGTAATCTTACTCTGATTGATGGCGTTCTATTGTGTGCCGGCAATGAGATTACGCCACCACTGCACAAATACCTCATTTACCAAACAGTCACCAAGAATCGAGAGGTCTACGAAATTTGGTATATTTAGTCCGAAGACACATGTCCAAATTGCAAAGAGCTCCGTTTTAGAACATTTATCAAGGTGTAAAGGGTCTATTGATATTTGTCAGTATATTGTTTGGAAGTTGTGTATGAATTATTCATATAATATCGTATAGATATGCTCAGCTTGATGAGGTGTCACATTATTCACAATTTGCGACTGATACCTTAATATGTTTTTGTTATTTTGTGTGTAATTTTGGAATAAATTGTGTCATCTATGTATGCAGTGTGTTTACACAGTGAATTAAAAACCTGTCGATTTTTTTTCACAGTTTCTTAAACCTTTATTTTATCTAAAAATGAATTTTAAAGTTATTCAAAATAAAAGAGCTTAAACTGTACATTCTGCAGATTTTTTTTATCATTTCATAGCAATTTGATGAAAAGCTCAGTCTAGCTTGAAACCCACTTAAAATTTCACACTGGTTCGGTCCTATCCTGCTTTAGAATTTATTTACCTGCTACACAGAGAATCAACAAGTCAAATGGGAACTAGAATAATAAAAACTATGCTAAACCAGCTAGTTTTACGACTACGGTCGTCTCTACAGTGCGTTTGTTGGAGTCCACAGGGATAACTTTATTCTTATCTGCGAAGCAACGTGAAGATGTGGTAAAATATAGAGACCATTTTCTCATACCTAATATAAAATATTATAGACAAGATAAATGTTTTTTATCAAGTCATCAGGATCATGAGACGGAGTGGGAAGCGTTCGCCTTCTTCTGCGAAGCAGTCATGCTCGCGAAGGAGGAGGCGACCCACGTCCTCCCTCCACCCCAGTCGCAGTGGTACACGCTCACGGCGATGGACGTCGGCAGACGATCTTTGGACACCATTGGCGAGAGCATGTGGGCGGAGAAAAATGGGCGACTCGCTGTCCGACCATGGACCATACCCGGTTCGAGGGCGAGTTGGTTTCCACATGCGCCTCAAAGAGCGTCAGCATGATGACGGGGTCGCGGGACTTATCTCATCGGAACATAAAAGGCTATTGAAGGACACTGTGGATTTTAGTCAGAACAAGTCTGACAATCCCTCCAGCCCTGTCCGGGTTGGGAGGACTCATTTGATGATTCTACCACGAAAAAAAAAATCTTTCACGTAGTAAGTTTGTTCGTGTTGAAAGGTTTTGAGTTAAGTATTTTTTTTTAAAAAAAAACGTCCTCCATTATATAAATAAAAAAATACCATCCATCTTTGTCTAGGTGAAACTGAAAATCAAACCAAATTCCCCTCAAAACCTTTCAACAAAAACGAACTTACTACGTGGAAGCTTGGATTCCCACATCCTCGGTGATTGTAGTAATAAATTATGTATTCGAGTTATAAAACCATCCGCGCCAATGGCTGAGATTTCACTGATCCAGCTTGTTTTAATGGCGCACTATGGAAACCTAGCTTAGATGAGATCTAGGGCTTGTTGGGAATGAGGAACATGTTGGGTGTTGTAAATATTTAGCTTCACCGGATTAAATGGCCTATCGACTGGCCTGTTGGTCTAGTGGTTAGTGACCCTGACTGCTATGCCGGAGGTCGTGGGTTCGATTGCCACCCAGGACAAATGTTTGTGTGATGAGCATGATCATTTGTTCTGTGTCTGGGTGTAATTTATCTATAATATGTATGTATTTTGAAATATATTAGTATGTTTATCAGTTGTCTAGTACCCATAACACAAACTCTGCTTAGCTTGGGACTAGATGTTGTGTGATGGTTGTGGAATATTATCTATCTAATATCTTTAAACGAGCAATTCTTGTATATTCATATAGAATCAGGATCTCGGAAACGGCTCCAAGGATTTTCATGAAAGTTACAGATTAGGGGTTTTTTGGCTCAAGAAATCGATTTATCAGGTCCCAGGTTCAAGAAAAGCTCGGTTCCCGAGATATAGACATTTTAAAAGCCGAGCGAAGCTCGGCACCAGATGTTTATTATTTAATGGGAGGAGAAAGATTCGTTCCTTTGAAATAAAAGAATTGAAATCGATGTAACATTACACTAGTTTTTTTTCCTGCCTCGTTAGTCAGAATAGAAACTGTATGTTGCTGGCGCGACTGCTGAGCATGAAGGTTGAGATGAGTTCGATGTCCAGGTTATACAAGCTGTTATTGGGTTTTTCCATCATAAATTCAGGATGCAGAAGCAGGATAGTGTCTACGCCCAGATGATGGTATTTCATGGTATTACCAGGCCCACCGACTTTTACACCGTTTTTTATTTTGTCATTTTTAGTTTCACTATTCAACCCAAATTATTGTCTAATACATATTTTTTTTACAAGTGCACTAAGATTTTGTAATCCATAGCACCGGTAATAAAAGCTACTACTAAATGATTTTTTTTTGGGGCCAAATGGCAGATTTACTATATTAAATGAAAAAAGAATCATCGAAATCGGACGAGAAACCTCGGAGTAATCGGTGTAGATAAAGTTGAAAACTTTTTAGGTTTTTTGAATTTTGTTGATTCTTCAAAAAGTGCTAGTCCGATTTCGTTCAAATTTTAATGGGACCATTCCGAAAGTATACCCTATCCAACAAAAAAAAAAAAGATTTTTTCAAATCGGTTGTTCAACGACGGAGTTATGCCCGAACAATATTTAAAAAAAAAATACAAACATCCGAATTGAGAACCTCCTCCTTTTGGAAGTCGGTTAAAACCCCTTTTAAACATTATTTTGTCATTGAAAATCTATCTCAATCGAGTACCATCGTCTTTTCTTCTTGTTGTTTTATGCCTAGCTTGGTAATCATTATAATTTTTAAATAAATAATAATAATATTAATTAAATACACTTTCATTATATTTATCACACACTATTTTACTATTTTATAATATAACAACAATTAACTCTATTAACTTTTGACATAATGTCATACATAATAGCGCCCGACCACAGACTAAGTAGAGAGTCTACACTCGCCCGCCTCTCTTATCAGTGTTGCCATTTTTATTATTATTTTTAATTTTTTTCATTTTTATTTTGTTTTATTTATTATTTTATTCAATTGTAATCTTTTTCGTTATATTATCTATGTACGTGTGTATCTGACCGTGACTTCACTTTGGGCCCTACCAGAAAACCAGCGCTGTGACAGTTAAATGTCGCAGCAAATGCTGAGGTAGGAGCCTTTTGGCCTCGCACAGGACTAAATTGTTTTATGTTTTGTTGTAACTTTTAAACGTTTGTTTTTATTTGCTTTTATTCATGTAATTTTGTTTGTTTTGTCCTGTGTGTCCCAATAAATCTTTTTTCTTTCTTTCTTCTTTACCAAAACTTTTTCTGTAATTTGTTTACCATCCCTTGGTACCGTGTGTGACTAGTGTCACTATCCATGCACTCGCTTCAGAATTATTCATGAACACTTCAGGACTTCGAAAATTTGATTTGAGGGTTATAGATAAAATGGACGTCTCATTTTTATGCGCTGACTTTATTTTACAAACGAATTAGCTTAATTAGTTTGTAGATAATCCATAATTTTAACAATAGGTACACAATTTTATTACATTATCTATCTGTCTACCAGTTATTGACTGTAACTGTAACTGGTAGACAGATAGAAAATGGCAATAAAAACTGGTATTCCTGTTTAGGGCAGTGGTAGCACAGTGGTATCGTTCCCGACTTTCGAGTTGTATGTCGTGGGTTCGAACCCCGCCAGGCGCATTATTTTGTGTAATTTATTTCATCACCACTGCTCTCAAAACGGTGAAGGAAAACATCGTGAGGAAACCGGCATATCCTAGAACCAAAAATTCGAAGACATGTGACATCTGCCATCTCGCACTGGGCCCGCGTGGTGGATTATGGCCCACTCTCTCCCAAGGAGAGGAGGCCTGTGTCCCAGCAGTGGGGACATTATAGGCTGATGATGGTGATTCCTATTTATATGGTTAGATAATAAACCTGTCACAACCAATCGGAAAAAGGCTCGGAAGATTATTATAATGTGAACCATTTGTGTAACCATTTTAAAGCGTAAAGTAACGCTCGAAGCCTTTTCTTTAACGTTGAAAAAACATCAAATGAGTCCTCCCATCACAATCTATTTTACAATGTCCACGTAAGTACGCTGCTTCGTATATTACCTACTTTACGCAAACATCTAATATTTCAAAAGAAAACTTCTTCACTGCATTATTTATTACTACATCATAATACTAAATTCTAAGTTTCTCTTACATTAGCGTCTGTTCTTCGCTTCGTCTTTGCTCTTCAACTAGTTCTAGATCAAGGACGGCTGCACCCGCGCCACGTGGATACTGTTTCTTATTGCGCGTTGTTTTTAAGGCATCGACGTGTGAAAATGTATTTGTTTATCACGCCTTTACAGACGAAATAGTGTAACTGGGCCTCTAATTTTTATAGGTTTTGATGAAATAATAATAATAATAAATTCATTTATTTCAGGTAAATTACACCCATTGCCATTACACAAAACCAAAAAGAAAAAATTGCATGATTATTTCAAAAAATAAAACAACAAAGAATTTAAATTCAAACAGTTTTATTGGTGGATAAGTGTTTCACATTGAAATCTCAGTGCCAGTAAGATACTCTTAAGTTTAACATTCATTTTAGTTAAAGAAGATTTAATAAAAACCAACACCATTTTGTAACACACACAAAACACGACAATTTAAGACTAAATAAAAGTAAATACAGTACCAAATTTACAAAGCACTGAAATGAGTAAACTGCATGACGACAATAACATAGGTGATACAAATGCTAATGACGCTGAAGAATAGTTTGATGTTGAGGGCCACAGCGCCACAGAGCATGAAGTTCAGCGGACGCACATGAAAGTACTGGAGAGCTATCTCTAACTCAAACCGGAGGGACTGATCTGAAAAGAGAGATTACTTTTAAAGCAATCCAAAATCCTAAAGAACTAAACTTACTTTTAGGACATTTAAAAACGTGGGTTTTTAGTTTTTTTTTTTAAATCTATTAATTATTATATTATTTTTATCTTTGTTCATCGGCTTTAAACCTACGCTGAAAATTTAATCATCATTCGTACTTCCTTTATTTCATCTTAACACACAAACAAATAATCAATTTCTCACCTGAACATCGAATCAGTTGGGTAACAAGCGTAGCCTTGATTTCGTCTATTTCATTGGCGATTAGTTCAGCGACAAAGGCCGGCGCTAAGACCATAAATAGAGAATATAGTATCTCCCATGTCAAATAGAAAGCCACTTTATTGAAATCCTGGAATATTATAACTAGGTTTAATACAATCAGTCATCATCATCAAAATTTCATTATTGGACATCAATATAGAACAAAAGTACGGTGTTCTCCTTGTCTTCGCTTATGTTCCTCCTCTACTTTGCTTTCTGTGTTTGCTGGGGTGATTGTGGAAATCACATCAGCTGTCACGGTTTGATCGATGATCCGCTTATCAAATGGAACTTGGGCCTCTTCCAAGGTCTTAACTTAGTCAAAGTTTTAGGTTATTTGGAAGAGATCTCATAAGCAAAATGTTTAAAATTGCGATTTGGGTGACTTAATCTTGTTGTATAAAATGCCTGATTTTTAATTCACAGCCACTGGAACTTCTTAAATACAAGCCAATGAGGAAACTGCAATATAACTGTGTGGCAAAGAACACCAACAAGACTCAGAGAAAAAGAAAATTGTGTTTGACCGTACAAAGTATTTTTTTTTCTAACCGTATAGCCTTTGCTCTTCCGTAATACGCAAAAGCCTGATCTAATTCTTTCTAGAAGCAATCTTTGTAGCCTTGCCACGTCCAGTTCATCTGATCTCTTTTTTCTAAGTTGGTCTAGGTGGTGAGATTTTCCTCCTTCTTTCTCAAGCAGGAGATTAAACAAAACTGCTGAGCTAAGCAAACTGAGAGTTCACGATGCAGTTTCGATTCATTCGCGCCAACACAGACCTCGTCAACGTTAAAAACGTAAAACCATAGATAAAAAAGGGTAATCACTAACTTCTGTGAGACATATTCGTACAACATGATGTATTCCACCCACCCATTGTGGTAAACTGCACAGCAACGATAGTATTACCTGCATTTTAGAAAATCAATTACAAAAATAGAAAAATACTCTCTTTACATAAGAGTTTGGCAAATAGTGACAGTTTTTTTTTATTTCTCGTTAAGGCTGCTTATTCTGAAAGTTGGCAACGTCGCAAAAAGCTGTCAAATATTTACAAGTTTTAATTAATTTGGCAAATTTTCTGTATGAAAACAATACAAGAAATATCGCTCTGTAGTGCACTAAAAAAATTATATAGGAATGCAATTAAAACACTGAATTTGCTGTTGTAACCGTTTCAGGTGTATAAAAGGCATTTGGAAAGCTTCCAAATGCTTTTTCTACATCTAAAACTATATATACGGTGTTATGATATTAATTATTGCATTCCCTTACCAATTTTTTAGTGCACTACAGAGCCATATTTCTTATTTTCATACAGTAACAATGCTAAATTAATTAAAACTTGTTAATATTTGACAATCATTTGCAACGTTGACAACTTTCGGAATATTTCATAAGCTTGTTGACTACGCCAATAAAACTTTTACGTAACTTTAGTTACGTCCGACTTTTTTATAAAATAGTAAGTAACTTACCGCAAACTGCAACGGTCGATCTATAAGACTACTATTATCAAGTAAGTTGTTATAATAGCCCATACATTTTCTTATAACATTCACATTTTTATCCACTTGCAGCTTATCAACGATATTGACATGAATGAAATTGTTTTTTAAACATTTGCTTATCATCCTCATTCTGACAAACAATATATATATTAATACCCCGAGTTGCATTCTGTTGGCATCATTGGATAGCATCATTATATAGAAAGCGAATCCATATGGGGGAGGCCAGCTCAACATCATTAAGAAAAATCTAGCAGACAGGGCAGACCAAACAAGGACAGTAATAGTTGTGTCAATATATGGAAGGGTCTTAAAACCCATAACGGCATCGCTTGTTGTTATGCCTCTGTAAAATTGCATCAAATATTCTTGAGAAGTAATCAAGTAGTAGAAGTTAAAACAGGAGAATTCCAAAGCAATTAAATTAGTCACACGTGTTAATGGACTGTAATAAAAATGCCAGATGTTCAAACAGAGAAGAAGAATGACACAGTAAAGCTTAAGAAAGTAACAATGGTATTTGGAATCACTTATTAAATTATAGTTGCCTAAAACAACCCTTCCCAATCGTAAAGCCATGAAGCAGGTCTTTGTGAAGCTTTTACGAATTTTAATAAGTTGAGACATGTTGCTGGTACCAACAGTCAATATCGAATGAAGACTAAAGAATATACATTTTCCTTTTATAGATATTGAAGTTGTTTCTAGAACTTACATGCGTAACGAAATGAAAAGTTTATTAATACCTCTCTATATGAATACGAATGTATTTAGAATTCTAAATTTACAGACCAATGCGATGTTCAACACGTATTCATTATGGCTTATAAAAAACCATGAAGGTTTTCCTCAAGGATGTATATTTGGTCCCGTTCTATTTTATATTTAATTGACTGGCAAAGACCTCTATTTCTTTATTTGGCTAGATTCCTAGCCGCATTTCATTTATGGAAATATACCTGATACAAAATTAATATATTATATCGGATGATTGCCGATAAATGAACAATAGATTGCGCCACGTGGCACCAAATTGATATTTTTTTTTGGAATTCCGTTGAAGTCCCGTGACCCTAGCAGGCTTTGGCCCTCTGAAATGGTTTATAGGAGTTTTCTTTAACGTTCAATCGTATCAATCGAATAATATCTCAAAAGAAAATTATGAAAACATCACAATCAGTTTCACAAAATCCACGTAAAAACGCTGTTCCACGAATAAGTGAACATCTAATATGTCAAAAGGAAACTTCTTCACTGCATTATTTATTACTACATCATTATACTAGTTTCTCTTACATTAGCGTCTGTTCTTCACTTCGTCCTTGCTCTTCAACTTGTTCTAGATCAAGGACGACTGCATCCTCGCCACGTGGATACTTTTTATAGAATTCTTATTGCGCGTTGTTTATAAAATGATAATAATATTCCACAACTATCACACAACGCCATCTAGTCCCAACCTTTTTTTTTTTTTTTTTTTTTTTAGCGTGGTAAAATCATCAAATGAGTCCTCCAACCCCGGGCAGGGCGGGAGGGACTGTCAGACTTCTACTGACTAAAATCCACGGTGTCCTTCATAGCCTGTTACGTTCCGGGGTTACGGTAAGGGAATAATCCCGCGACCCCGGCAGGCTTTGGCCCTCTGAGAGGGGGGCCCCGTCATTATGCTGACGCTCTTTGAGGCGCGCGTGGGACACAACGTGCCGTCGACCCGGGCATGGTCCTTGGTCGGGCAGCGAGTTGCCCTTTACTCGCTGCCCGCATGCCCGCGCCTACGGTGGCCGGAGATCATCTTGTCGCCGTGGGCGCCTACCACTGCGGCTGGGGCGGAGGGAGGACGCTGTCCTCTCTCGCTCGCGGCCTGCCTCCTTCTTTACGAGCATTACTGCCTCGCAGAAGGAGCTGACCGCTTCCCACTCCGTCTCGCCCCGCAGCATGGCCGCAACCAATGCCGGGCGCGAGAGGTCTCCGCCTATCGCAGCCGTGAGGACACGTCGGTGCTCCGCCCAAGCTGGGCAGTCTTGCACCGTATGCTCCACCGTGTCCTCCGGGCGATCTTCGCAGTGGTGACACCCAGGCGTCTCCTCCTTTCGCATCAGACACAGGTACCTCCCGAAACTTCCGTGTCCGGTGAGGACCTGCGTCAAGCGGTAGGTCAGGACGCCATGACTTCTCTCCAGCCACTCCTCAAAGAGGGGTCTTACCGCCGCAATTGCGGCGTGCCCGGCCGTCGGTCGCGACAGTCGTTCCTTCCATACTGCCCTGAGATCGCGCCGGAGGTCTTCGCGCAGCGCCTCGACTTCGCGAGGCAGCGGGGTCACGCCCCGGCGCTGCGCCTCCACGCGCCACTCATAGACGCGCTGGAGGGCAGTCGCCTCCAGATCCCAAGGCAGCAATCCGGCAAGCAGGTTGGCCGATTCGCCGGCAATCGTGCGGTATCCCCGGATCATTCGGATATCTAGTCCCAAGCTAAGCAGAGCTTGTGTTATGGTTACTAAACAAGTGATAATCATACCCACTGATATATTTTTAAATATTTATTATTATAGATCAATTACACCCAAAAACAGAACTGCTGAATAAACGTGCTCATTACACAAACATTTGTCCTGGGTGGGAATCGATCCCACAACCCCCGGCATAGCAGCCGGGGTCATTAACCACTACACGAACTTTAAGGCTTAAGTGACTTAATATTTCGATATAAACCAATACTAGAGTTGTGAAAATGTATTTGTTTATCACGCCTTCACAGCTGAAATAGTGTAACTTGGCCTCTGATTTTAATATGTTTCGATGCAATATTTTTTTCTTCAAATAATGATGCATTTTTGCATCATTATTTAAAAAAAATAAACAACATAGAATTTAAATTCAAACAATTTTATTGGTGGATAAATGTTTCACATTGAAATCTCAGTGCCAATAAGATAGTCTTTGTTTTCTTTTTCTACGTGGCAAAATCATCAAATGAGCTTCACATCTAAAATAGTGTAACTTGGCCTCTGATTTTTATAGGTCTTGATGAAATAATAAAACGCATCATTATTTGAAAAAAAAAATAAACAACAAAGAATTTAAATTCAAACAATTTAATTGGTGGATAAATATTTCACATTGAAATCTCAGTGCCAATAAGATACTCCTAAGCTTAACATTCATTTTAGTTAAAGAAGAATAATTAAAAAACCAACATCATTTTGTTAGGGCAACCACAAAACACGACAGCTTTAAGACGACTTTTAAGAATAAAAGCAGGCGCAGTACCAAATTTACAAAGCACTGAAATGAGTAAACTGCATGACGACAATAACATAGGTGATACAAATGCTAATGACGCTGAAGAATAGTTTGATGTTGAGGGGCACAGCGCCACAGAGCATGAAGTTCAGCGGACGCACATGAAAGTACTGGAGAGCTATCTCTAACTCAAACCGGAGGGACTGATCTGAAAAGAGAGATTACTTTTAAAGTAATCCTAGAACTAAAAAATTAAAGACACGTACCTATCCTTTATCAACTAGTATTGTTATTTGCTATATCTAGTAGTCAAGTCGTATGTTTTCTCAATAAACAATTACTATAATAACTTCTTTTAAATCTGAAGACACTACTACACTAGATGATTTAAGATCGACTTAGCACATATTCCTCCATGCGTCTTTATCGTTATTTCAGCAATCGCATTCGTTCTTGCTACATGATACTTCTCACAGTCCATCTATTGTTTCTTTAGTATTTGTCTCCTCTACTCAACCACATTCATACTCAAAACTTCTCACAACATTGTCCTGATTCATCTGCACACTTTCTTCCTTTCCTTCCTTTATTTCATCTTAACATACCAAGGAATAATTAATTTCTCACCTGAACATCGAATCAGTTGGGTAACAAGCGTAGCCTTGATTTCATCTATTTCATTGGTCATCAGTTCAGCGATAAAGGCTGGCGTTAAGACCAAAATTAGAGTAAATAGTATCCCACACGTCAAAGTGAAAGCGATATTATTGAAATCCTGGAATTTGTTGTTAGATTTAATACAATCATCATCAAAATATCATTGTTGGACATGCACTGTGGAAGGCTTCTG
This sequence comes from Agrotis segetum, assembly GCA_036375495.1. Lineage (NCBI taxonomy): Eukaryota > Metazoa > Arthropoda > Insecta > Lepidoptera > Noctuidae > Agrotis > Agrotis segetum. The sequence continues at coordinate 1,134,602 of JAQSVV010000677.1, read as the reverse complement.
GCTGAGGCGCGGGAACAAATTCGCTATCTTTGTTTGCTGGAGTGATTGTGGGAATCATCTCAGCTGTCACGGTTTGATTATACCTAAGCGCATGTCAAATGGAACATGGGCCTCTTCCAAGTCCTCTTTTTTACGCAGTGAAATCATCAAATGAATCCTCCCACCCATAACAGGGCGGAAGAGACTGTCAGACTCGTTCTGACTAAAATCCACGATGTCCTTCAATAACCCTTTACGTTCTGCAGCCACGGCAGCTCGTTAGTCCTGCGACCCCGGCAAGCTTTGGCCCTCTAAGGGGGCCCTAAATCAGTCTCTTCTTTTCATACTTCTAAAGTGACCATGCGGTCAATGTTAGGAATGTAAAACAAAAGATAAAAAAAGTTTGTCACTGACTTCTTTTAGCCATATCCGTACAGCATGGTGTAGTCCAGCCACCCATTGTGGTAGACTGCACAGCAACGGTATTAATACCTGCAGTTTAGAAAAACAATTAAGAAATAATGAAGAGTTTGGAAATGAGTGACAGTTCTTTCTTTATTTATCGTGTTTTGAATTCGTGTATTCAAATTTGGTGTTGCTTCCCTTTAGTGTCATAGTCAATGAAGTCGCTTTTAGGAACTCCTCAGATCTCTAACGTGGCTTTGGACTTATTCGATTCCGTACGACGACGTCACCAATGTCAGTTTATGTAAGAAAAACTTAGAAAAAACATACCTTATCTGTATTTATTATAATGCATGAAAAAAGACACTTTCACTATCGGCCTTATCTCAAAGCTCAACGAGCTATGGAGAGGGCTATGCTCGGTGTTTCTCTACGTGATCGAATCCGAAATAAGGAGATCCGTAGACGGTCTAAAGTCACCGACATAGCCCACCGGATTAGCAATGTGAAATGGCAATGGAGAGACGATATTGCTCGCAGAGCAGACGGTCGATAAGAATGAAAAGTGCTAGAGTGCACACCACGAACTAGCAAGCGCAGCGTAGGACGTCCATCAACAAGATGGACAGACACTCTTATAAAAGTCCCCGGAAGAGGCTGGTTGCATTGCAGGTCGCTTCCAACTGATATAAGTGGAAATCTAAAGGGGAGGTCTATGTTCAGCAGTGGACGTCCTAATGTCTGTGACGATGACGATGGAAAGAGACACAATGAGAGTTGCTGGGCTTTGCATTCACAACTTCGTGTATGAGATTTGACCCATGACGACTAATTAAAGCTTGTTGATCACGGCGATATATATTAAATGCCGTGATCAACAGGCTAGGGTTGAAGTTATGTCCGATTTTTATATGTAAAATATCAATTAACTTACCGCAAATTGCAACGGTTGATCTATAAGACTGCTATTGTCGAGTAAATTGTTATAATAGCCCATACATTTTCTTACAACATTCACATTTTTATTCACTTGCAGCTTATCAACGATATTGACGTGGATAAAATTGTTTTTTAAACATTTTCTTATAACCCTCATTCTAACAAACAATACATATATTAAGACCCAGACTAGCATTATGTTGGAGTCATTCGATATCGTCATTATGTACAAAGCGAATCCATAATAGGGAGTCGAAGTCAATATCATGAAGAACAATCTAGCAGACAGGACAGACCAAACAATGACAATAATAGTTGTGTCAACATATGGAAGGGTCTTAAAACCCATAACGGCATCGCTTGTTGTTATGCCACTGTAGAATTGCATCAAATATTCTTGAGAAGTTATCAAGTAATAGAAGTTGAAACAGGAGAATTCCAAAGCAGTTAAATTAGTCAAACTTGTTACTGAATTGTAATAAAAATGCCAGATGTTCAAACAGAGAAGAAGAATGACACAGTAAAGCTTAAAAAAGTAACAATGGTACTTGGAATCACTTATTAAATTATAGTTGCCTAAAACAACCCTTCCCAATCGTAAAGCCATGAAGCCAGTCTTTGTGAAGCTCTTACGAATTTTAATAACTTGAGACATGTTGCTGGTACCAATAGTCAGTATCGAATGAAGACTAAAGAATATACATTTTCCTTTTATAGATATTGAAGTTTTTTCTAGAACTTTCATGCGTATCGAAATGAAAAGTTTATTAATATTTCTCTATATGAATACGACTGTATTTATAATTCTAAATTTACAGACCAATGCGATGTTGAACACGTATTTATTATGGCTTATAAAAAACCATGAAGGTTTTCCTCAAGGTTGTATATTTGGTCCTTTACTATTTTAGATTTAATTGACTGGAAAAGAGCTCAAACACTTTATTTGCCCACGAGTCCAGTATTTAATTTATGGTAATTCATAAAATACGGGACTCTTGTCGGACGTCTCGTGTACGGGACTAAGCTTTTGTAAAGATCAGACCAAAGAGACAGTCAAATAAAAAAAAAATAACGGTCAGCAAAGCGGTTTTAAACCCTAAAAAAGGCTACGGCATCAAAATAAACTAACACGTTTAATGCAAGAGGTACAAAATAACTCAATTTGACTGTAAGTGAATATGAAAAGAGATGATGTGCCAATTCCGAAAGTCTACATTAGGAAAATTTGCGAGACAAAGCGATGAAACAAATGGATGCGATCAATCCCCTTCCACATCGGTGGGAAATGAAAGCCTAATGTGCATCATCACATTTGCACACTCCCGTTCAATTTTATTTGAACATGGAGTTCAGAAGAAAAGGGTATTGCATGTTTTTGAGCAGGGAAAAAAATAAAAGAAGATTATTTGGCAAGCATAGGCACACTATTTGTAGAATGGTCAATAAATATTCTGATCTTACTGGTATTCATTTTGACTTACTTGGTCGGTTCCGATCTAAAATATTTAAATGTATATTGCCTAATCCACCGTGAATATTATACATATTAAACTATACAAGATAGCAATTAAGCGCACTTCTTAACACTGTAGTTATCTATAATTGTTTGATACACTTAAGTTCATGTCCTCTTGTTTGTATTTATTATTTGTTATGGTGTAATCAAATTTTAATGTTGGTGACTCTAAAAAAAAAATTATTACTATCTAATATCTTTAAACGAGCAATTCTTGTATTTATACATAATCAGGATCTTGGAAACGGCTCCAAGGATTTTCATGAAAGTTACAGATTAGGGGTTTTTCGGCTCAAGGAATCGATTTATCAAGGTCCCAGGTTCGAGAAAAGCTCGGTTCCCAAGATATAAACATTTTAAAAACCGAGCCAAGCTCGGTCAACCAGATATTGAAAAATTACGAGACAATAGAAAAGAAGAACACAAAAGTAGGTATCGTGTGCTTCGCGGTTGTACCAAATACGTTAATAATAACAGAACTAAATGACAAAAAGAATATGGTGCACTACACTTGCAGAGTTAGAGTTAGAGATTGAAAAAGAACCTAAACATACTGAGCTCACCACAGAAATATTAAAAACAGGAGAAGTGGCAAGGGGGCGTGTCCGTTACCATTTGGTTCTGAGCGCGACGCTCAGAAAATGAAAAAATGGCCGTCACCGCAAGTTAGTCTGTTGTCAACCGCGTTCGTGAAAAAAACCGATTATACCGTCTTGTTCGGTGCTTTTGTGCAAAAAAAGAAACCAAAACAAATATTTTAGAAGTCATGGCATCGGATTTCACGTGTAATTACAAGTATTTTACAATATTTGTCTTAAAAATCACGAAAAACAACAAGCAGTAAAATATTTCTGACTTGTACTACTGTACTTTTGTTTTCCTACATTACTCCGACTGTATTATTTTTGCAATAAATACATTGCTCTTTTTCAACCACATCATTGCATCACAGAGTGACTGAACAAGCAATGTATAACTGACATAACGATACCTTAATCAGCCGTAATGTCGCATGGTACGGCCGCTGCTCCGGTCCGCGTATTTTAGTGCGAGCTAGTGACGTGCTCTTGGAGATCCGACAAAGTCTATCGACAAGAAAGTCGACTGCTAATTGCTATTTTAATATTTCAGTTTTTTTTTTGAATTTTTTATCTTGTAATAAGGCTGGAAGGCCTATGTGGTTCATGCATGATAACAAATTTTTATTATTTTACAGAGTATTATATAAATGCGAAACCGACGATGGTTAAGTAAATTAATTAATGTTTAGTTTAGTAAAGATGGACTAAATTAATAGTAATCTATACAATAAAGATAATAAAAACGGTTTCATATCGTTTTTTATTAATTTTATTTCCAAACCTTTATAATTTATCGATATATTTATCGTGAACTCTTCGATTTAGTCAAACACTGTCGAGTCCGCCCCCGTGTCCCGACGACACACAATGATAATTGTTTTAGTGTGAGTAAATTACACGGAAAAAGTACGCTGTAGTTTAAAGAATAAGGTTTATATTTAAATGACAGAGTTTTCGACGGCGCGTGTGTGCACTTGTTCGTAGTATTGTTTTGATATACTACATGCGTAATATTATCTTTATGGTGGGGCAGTTGTGGCTTCACCGGTTTTCTATACATTTTGGACTCCACGCCATATCTCCTTCTATAATATATCTATGGAGCTCACAATAAGACTTACGAACTACATATTTCAGTGTCATCTGCGATGAATATTGAGCCTTATGTGGAATACCTCAGGTAACGTTTTAGCGTGTGACCATGTGGAATTCTTTACAATTTTGTTAGTTAAATCATTTTGATTTAAAGTTTGTCACCGTTACTACAAAAACTTAAACCTGTTGAACATTAATTTGTCTTAAAAAAGCGTGACTGCAACACGGACCTTATTTCAACGTCATAATCTGACATTTTTTTAGACAAGTGTTCAACAGACAGTAAAAGTTTTTGTAGTACCACGGTATAAGCCCAAAATATTATTCTTATGGCATTTGTAAGGTGGACAGACGACCTAATAAATCATCCAACAGGTATATGTGGAGATCGAAAGGGGAGGCCTATGTCCAGCAGTGGACGTTTTACGGCTGAGATGATGATGATGATGATTTGTAATAACTATCATAACTAAATCGGCGGCGTATCAAACTATCTTATTAAGGTTGTGTATTTAAATCTGGAAGAGCTAGACACAAAGAGTTCCCATCGTTTTTTGGCGTCCATTTCCTTAAAAAACGATGTGTATTCTTAAGACTTTGGAACCGTAAAACAGTTACAGTTAACTCGAAGATTAGTTTTTCCGCGCCTCAGTAGGCGTCTTTACAATAAAAAAACCATAGTGCGATTGCCACATCCATAATAAACGGGCGACTAGTACTCGCTTCTTGTACATATTTATATCAAACAAATACCGTCCATATATCATACATGTATCTCTAGAATTATTTACTTTCAGCGCTCGTATTTGTACATCATAGTTCTTATTTGCCCCTTTTTTATCATTTTCATCATAATATGGAATGACTGGTATATATCTTTCGCAATGAAAATGATATTTTATTATCTTTTCATTTTAAACAGGATAAGAGAACATTACAGTCATTAACTTGAAGATTTATCAGGGTTTAAATAAAATACACTATATACTTGCCAGAATTAGATCCTTATTGCTACATTACCGAATAGTATTAAAATAAAGGTTGTGGTTTTATTAAAAAAACAGCTGGTTCGAGTCCTGGCCAGGATTACTGAATTTTCTAAAATCCAAATATACTGTTTTAGTTTTCGTCAAAATCGGTCTCGAGACGGTTTTCGATATTCATCAAAGATTCGGATATAGCCATCCACGCCCAGTTGAAAAATTCACCCTGTATACGTAAACGGGCTAAGCTGGGTAGCGCGACCCTGGAGGGCACCCAGGAACAGGGTGGACCTTTAGTCCGTAAGAGTCTGATAGTCTATTTCGCTCCACTTAAGGACGGAGGACTACCCCAAAAAAAAAACAAAAACGTGCTATTATTTTTGACTAGTGATTGCCCGCGGCTTCGCTTGCGTTTTTTAGAATTTGAGAAACAATACGGATCGTGTGGCGCCATCTGGAATATGAACGTAATTGTTTTCTCGGAAACAGCTCTCTTCTGTTATTCGGGATGTAAGATACCTTATATCCGTGTCTATACTCCTGACAACGTATATGCTAAATTTTGGGACGATCGATTCAGTAGGTAGTAATGCGTGAAAAGGTAAAAAACAAACATACTTGCATTTTTATTATTAGTTTAGATCAATAATGTTATATCTAGGTACATAGTTTGCATAGGAAACGTCCTTATTTGAGCGACATTAATTTCAAAGAACCGTGTTTATTTAAACATTAGACCTTCATTTTTGGGTCGATTTACAGTATCGCTGCAAATTCAACGTACGATAGCATTGCTCTTCTCCCTTTAGCATCGCGTGATACCTAAAAAATAACTAATTATCTGACTGGATGAGTACAACTTGTCGTCGTTTAAAACAGAATCTATGCACTGGTTTGAGCACCAATTCAAAACATAAATAAACACAAATTATAGAAACCCTGATTTTTTTCTAATCTTTAAAATTCCACACCTCGAAACAATTACAATTAAAAAAAATATCCAACTTACTACCTACAATTTAAATCGGTGTAGATTTATATCCTAGAGAAGTATTGAAAAAAAATAGTAATTATTTAAAATCGCGAATAATATTGAAACAAAAGTATGCACATTTTTTTTTATTATTTAAAACTCTCAGGACAAATAAAAAAAAACTCAAAAAGAGAAAAAAAAAACTGCGAGATTTGATCCAGAGACCCCTTGCACGAAAGTCAAGCAGGTTACCGACCGGACTGGCTAGTACGTTGACAGTCATTTTCAAATAGCGGTTCTTGTACAAATGTCAACAATGACTGAAAATCAACATATTATAAAATTGCTAATCCCCCAAGGGGAATAGCGTAATTATACATATCCTATTAATAGAACAGCAGTTTAAGGAACATTTGAGGAAAAATTGACTAAATAATATCCAGTGGTTTAGCTTCCAACTATCAACAAACATCTAAAAACAACAAAATTCAAAATTGCTTATCTCCCAGGAAACATAGCGTAATAATACATAGCATATTAACAGAAGCATATTATTAGGAATATTTGAGGAAAATTTGATCGACAACTTTACAGTAGTTTCGGAGATAGATCAAATCAAAAAAACATAAAAAATTTCGAAAAAAAATAAAAGTTGATCTGGCATCAGAATCGATCCCTTATCTCGAAAAAATACAAAAAGAAAAAAATATTCAATGTACAGGAATGACATCTCTACGATTTTATTATATGTAAAGATTACCGCCATTGACCTATAAGAAGTTTCAGTAGAGTATGAGAATATTACTTTACAGTAAAATACCGCGTTACGTAAGTTTTCAAAACAACACGCAATAACATAATATTCTAGAAACAGTATCCACGTGGCGTGGGTGCAGCCGTCCTTGATCTAGAACTGGTTAAAGGGCAAGGACTATGTGGATTCAGACGCTACTGTAAGAGAAACTTAGAATTAAGTATTGTTATATTATGTAGTAATAAATGTTCAGTGAAGAAATTTCCTTTTGAAATACTGCTTGTTTGCTTAAAGTACAACGTACAAGTAACCTGTTTTATTTCGATAATATTATCAAATGAGTCCTCCCGCCCAGGGTCAAGCGAAAGGGACTCTCAGATGTTAAAGGGTCGCGGTTACCCATTTAGAGAGTCCGCCGGGACCCCAGCAGGACCAAGATGAGGTCTAAAATGGAGCGAGCTTACTCAAAACTCAGTAAAATCTTAGACTCCGACAGGATGCTGATCGAGATCTAGGGGTCTGGCCATAGTTTTAGGCGTTTTGACAACGAACCTAAACTAAGAATTAATAATATCACGATTTGACTGATAGCTTAGAGTCCGCGCCACTACACTAGACTTGCGGGAAATTCGTCATCATCATCATCACCTCAGCCATAGGACGTCCAGTGCTGATAACAGCCCCCCCCTTTAGATCTCCACACATACCGGTTGGACGCGACCTGCATCCAGCGTCTTCCGGCGACCTTTATAAGGTCGTCTGTCCAACTTGTTGGTGGACGTCCTATGCTGCGCTTGCTAGTCCGTTGTTGGAGAGCACTCTAGCACTTATCGACCCCATCGGCCATCTGTTCTGCGAGCAATATGGCTTGCCCATTGCCACTTCAGCTTGCTAATCCAGTGGGCTATATCGGTGGCTTTAGTTCGTCTACGGATCTCCTCATTTCGGAATTCGCCGAACTAAATTTTAATGCAATAGCGAATACATTAATAACATTGATTGTGACGTTAATGACGTTCGTTCATCCGTACCCGTGTCTTCTTTAATTGAATAAGAAAGTAGACCTTAGTGGTGATTCTTAACCACTGCTAAATAGGATTCAATCGAGACAAAACTAAACATCTCTTCCCTTACTTAATTTAATTGCCTGATCACAAACAACATAATATATTAAGAAGGCACATAGTAGTTACAGATCAATAATAAACACATGTAGTAACACAGATTAATGATAAACACATTATATACAAGGTGTATATTAAGGTGTACACTGGTTGCTAACCAAACAATGTGTTCAGTATAGTTTCGCATTAGACAAATTGACGCCGCGGGCGATCTGCCGCTCTATTTAGTTACACACTTTGAAGATATGGGGTGGGTAGAGGTATTTCTAATACCTCTGTTTTGAAAGGTAAGTGCTTCTGGAGGCTTAAAGGATAAACTGTATTTTCGTAGTGTTTTTTACTTTGATATTTCTTTTGGGTTAGTGGATAAAGAGAGAATTACTTTTGTCAAAGTACTCTTAAATCTAACAGCTTCATAGCGTTCATTAAAAATGGCATTAAGATCTTTTGATTTTCCATCTCCGTACCTATTTAATATAAGCTTAGCTTGTATTTTCCCATTGTTGGGAATCCACTATTCCTGTCAATGATTTGGATTGTACGTTACCTTTTCCCAAGGATAAAAAGATATCCCGTTCGCTCATCGACATCTATCAACATCGTAACTACTATCAACATCGACTATCAACATCGTAATCTTGGGCCTGCATAAGTATAGAAAACTTAAAAACCGTGATACACGAATTAAGTCAAAGCAAACTGCCATTTATTTATTTGCTTGATCTACGACAAAAATATAATTAAATTCATTTTCTGAGAAAAGTTTAAGTAGTTTATTTCCACATTTGTTTTAAGTGGTAAAATCATCAAATGAGTCCTCCCACCCAGGGCAGAGCGGGAGGGACTGTCAGACTTGTACTGACTAAAATCCACGGTGACCTTCAACAGCTCTTTACGTTCCGGAGTCACAGTAATTCGTTAATCCCGCGACTTAGTTTATTGCCACATAGCGTGTATGTTACTTCCACCATTTTCATACAGTGTTTGGGAAAATATACATATGTTCTCCGCCAGATAACTGAATAATATAACTCTTGAAAACCAACAAGCTCACGTTAACCCATGTAAATTAACCTTTAAATAATTAAAAGCGGTTATCCATTAGGTAATTTGATGAGCCTTGCCGCGGGCACTCGTTTAGTGGGTAAAGATGTTTTGAGTAATACGGTACCTTTCGAGCTCAAATAGGGTTGAGGTTGTATGCTAAAACATAAGTGGTATAGTATTACTTCATGTCATCGGGTTGATTAGTAATGAATATTTTGATTTCTGAATAAGTTGTATGTAATTAGATTTTGTATCTAATATTATTATTTTTGACTGATCCATATCGGATGTAAAACGATTTTTAATGAATCCGGGGTTACTGTTTTCTTATTTTTGGACCAATTTTACTAGTTTAAATATTTTGAAGTAAAAATTTCTAATATAATAATGATATCATTTTTCTATATTTTAATTACATGCTTCGGGAATTCACTTCTGTTTCAATTATTACGAGAAAAATAAACTTAAAAAAAATGTACCCGTCTTCGAAAACGACCACGAAAAAGGGTAAAATAACCTAACAAATAACTTTTCTTTCGAATGTCGGTGACTTTGCGTTTTTATTTCACTAAGTTTTTGCCTTCCTTTTTAGAAGTCGGTTAAAAATAAGGACTAAAAAAATGAAAGAGATGTGACTTTTCTTTCTTTTACCTTACGTTCGTTTTATTTCTAAAGAAGTTTATGAAAATAAATAAAAACCATTTTCCATGCAATTTTCTCCTGAAAGCCAAGTACCTATTGACAGTTTCACGGATGAATGAAAACTCGTAAAATGTCATGAATACTTCGATATTCAGACGTCGACGCGTTTTACGATTTCGCTCAATGAATTTTATGATATCTGCTTATGCAGTTATACCCGTTAGTATATGTTTATTGTGCTGTAAAATATGGATTAGTGGAGTTCGCTATGGTTTGGAAAATTTTATGTTAAAACAAATACCGTTTTGAAAACAGGCAATAACTGGCGGTACTATTAAAAATCAAATGTAAATATTAAAATCTTTATTGTCATAAATTGTTTTAAAAAAAGTAGTGAGGCCCTGCCTGCCTGCGCTAAGGCCCGTATTAAATCTAGATTTAAATAGAGATCAGTGCTTGGGTTTCGGGCCTATATAAGTATAGTATGTACCTGTGTTTCAGGAGCCAGTGTCTTCTTCGATTACATGAACTGTATAAGCCTTGTAGTCATAAACTTTAAAACTATTTATTAATTTATATACAGAAGCTGTTGGTGTAACTTTGTTAATAAATAAATAAATGATTCAGGTTTTATGCAATAACATTATTCACAAACAGATATGATGCACTCTCCAAAGCCGAACTTTAATGTAAGCTGAATGTGTTCAATTAATGACTTACCAATAACCTGAGGTCTTCCAATTCAGTCGTTAATGTTTGTTTGAAAAAAAACAGACGGTTTCTTTTGCATTCATAATATTAGTACGGATAGAACCTCAACAAGAAAAAAACGCAAAATAAAATCCCGCCTAAACCGTTGCACCTGCGTCCGCCATTTTGAATTTCTTCCGCCATCTTGTTTCACCGCCGTCTGACGGATTACCCTGCAGATTTTAATTTGAAATAATAAAGCATTCTTTTCCTCTCTAGTCTAATTATTTTATTACTGTTATTAACTGATGGGGGCAATTAGGAAAAATGGGATGGATTAAGCTCTAATTAGTAAGGTTTTATTTTTCATTGTGTTTTTGCTTTGAAACGGGTAACAATGTTAATGTATAGAGATGGTTGAATTATTTGTGCTTACACATATTTTTTATACTAAATGGCCCATTTAGAATCTATACCGGTCGCTTGATTGCAACATTGATAAGTTGAGATAATGAAAAAGCTTGCTTATTTATAGAATACTACAACGTGACGTGACGAGATGGTTTTTAGATAAGTATTTTGATGGTATTTACAACAAATCAAAACCATTTGCCTTATTTGTGATCAGGCAACAGAATTATGCATCCCTTCTTAATCTAAATACTACCCCGTATAAACTTTTCTACTCAAACATGATTTAGAATTCAAGAAATAACACTTTCAACTATAAGTTATAATAAGTAACAGTTTCAAAGAAGAACTGCAAACAATTCATCAAAATCATTTTTATAAACTCCTTCAAGGAGTGTTTTCTCGCTATTTTTAATCTGGGGATCGCATTAAACTTGATACTTTGTTTCAAATTGCATTTTCTGACGGGTCTTGTAAAAACTTATACATAATGCATGTTTTGCCTGCAGCTGGAAAACATTGCTACTATAAGATTAACATGTAATCGAAAAAGAAGTGAGTTTTGATGTGCGATTTTTGTGGCGTTATACAATTTATCTGGGGCAGGCAGAAAGTGATCCCAAAGATCAATTTTTATCGGTGTGAGGCCTGAACTCCGGTTACGCGGATGTAAGTAGTCTAAGGTCGGTCGCGTATTTTAGTGAGGAAAAGCAACATAATCCGCTACTGAAGTCAGCGACGCAACGTGATGCAATATAATGTTACACAATGTATAACTATACGTACCGCGTGACCGACTTCAGGAATTCAAGCTTAATATGAAAATCTTAGATCGGGTTTACGCATTTTTAACCCTGAATTGGCTTACATGCCGCCAGATGTGAAATGAGGCGAGTAGTTTGTTTCTAGATCTTGTATAACCTTAATTGTAAATGACAATTATAAAAAAATACAGAAAAGAAACACGTATTACAAAACTTGTTTGTGATATAAGCTAAGCACTCCCTAAATGGCTAAGATAGCTCCTACAATAGACCGTGGAAGTGTGACGTAAAAAGATGACATTTGGGTAAAAACAAACAGGTTTCGACGTGGGATTTTTGTTATTTTATCTTTTTTGTAATTAATAATAATGTCTGCGTCGAACTTCTTGTTACTATTGTGTGCAAAAATTGATGGAACAACATCCTTTTCATCAGCAAAATGACAACTACAAAGACAGTCTTCACGAGTAGGGTCTCTATCCTTACGACTGAAATTGAAAATAATAAGTCAGCAATACAAGTCAATACAACGAGTCCTCAGACTAGAATAATAATTAATCAGCAGTAACGTACCGGCAGAGTGTTTTCGATTTTTTAAAGATTTTTTCACTAGCAGGAAATCTAAAAAACCCTGCAGGTTTCTCTTCTAGAGACATGGTTGCAACCGGGAGCAATACAATAAGGTATTTTATACCTTGTAAACACTAGATAATGTATTCAAAATGTAAATTATCTCAAAATGCAATACGTTCCTGTGTTTGTTTTTACCCAAATGTCAAAATGTGACGTCATAGCTTCCACGGTCTATTGTGGGACGCGAAATACGTCAATATTATTCGACCTAAGGATGCTTATTACAGCTTGACATAAAACTGTAGAAAACCGGAAGTCGCCACTGTCTTCGCGCTACCAGCACTTTGAATGCTTTTTTTTCACATATTACGTTAGTTTTACGGCACAATAATAAATCTTACAAACCTGCGGTCTTTGTTTACATAAAATATCAAAGATTTTAAAACGTTGTCAGAAACAAAAATATTAGTTCCGTTTCAATCCGTTCTGGCCAAGCTGTACTTAATTTAACGACACACTGAGTACCTTAGTAGGATCCAAGGTGGGTATAAAACAAAGATAGCAGTATTTCAGCTGAAACAGGCGACTTATCGGACTGCAGCGCTTCTCAATTTCAGACAGCCGCGAGCTTCACTCGTAACTTGAAATGTTTCTTGTAATCTAACAAACATTAATATTACATGGTTTTAGAAATAGCGCTGTTGATAATTGGAGCCTTTCTTATTTTACGTTAACATTTATCAAAAGTTATGAATTTGAGTTTTATAATTTAGTTAAAATTGACGAAGATAATGACGCTTTCAAAATTTATAAAAAGTCACTTCTAGACATAATTTTTCATAGTTTTGACGTCATGAACTCTCGAGCTTTGATGCGTTATATTTATGTCAATATTTATTTATAAAGACTTTAAATACGCGTTGATGATTTTTCAGAACTCTAACCCAAAGTGACCCATATCGTGAGCCAAAACGCCCCACATTCGAACACGATGAGGGCCACAATTTGAAAACTGAGTTACATACTATAAGATTTGCAATGTATTCATGCTGTCATCAAGTATATTCTCAAGCGGGAACGTTGCAGATTAAAAAGCATGTACTCAGCTGTCAAGTTATCAAAATAAGTCAAGTTCAAAAATTGGGCAATGTCAGCCATTAAAATAAGTCGAGTGTTCCCGCGTTTTCTAAAAACCTTTTAAAATCTGTGAAAACTATGCCTGCCTAGCTCACACTTGCAGAAGAGACAAGGATGGCACTTAGTCACTAAGAACGTCTCTGAATTCTTCCCCCGCCAATGTGGAATGTGTCAAACCAGTCTTTTTTCAAACGCCGGACCCTGCATTTGGTAGGTAAATCCTTCCGTATGCTGATGTACCGTTTTGAAAGGTAACAATCAGCTAGGTACACAATCCGCCAGATAGACAGATTTTCTTTCGCTACATAGTTATTCTACACACACAGTTATTAATTAATGCTAATATGCATTATCTAATTAACAAATCTTTTCACAGCTAAATTATGAAAATATGTAAGTAAGAGCTAACAAATTATCCTGATCAAATAATTAACTTGAAACACAAATGTGGGCTTTGATTAATTATTTAAAGCTCAAATATTAGACTGGACTGTGTACTTGGAAATGTATTTCGGATCCCAAATTTTTTTAAGGGTTAATTGTAGTGGTACAATTCCACCAAAATTGTGTTTTTTTTTCGTGGTAAAATCATCAAATGAGTCCTCCCACCCCGGGCAGGGCGGGAAGGACTACTGTCAGACTTGTACTGACTAAAATCCACGGTGTCCTTCGGTAGTCCTTTGTGTACCGGAAACGCGGTATACGTATGTCCCGCAACCCCGGCAGGGCATTATATTTTGAAATCAGCAACTCAAGTATTATTGACAGGGCAAAATGGTATCAGGGTCTATTATTGACAAATTGCGTTGTTGTGGTATGAAAAAGGGAGGACCCGAAACGAGCTGCAGTGCCTTAGGCCCCGAGATGGTTTATCCGGCCCTGGGTGAGTCGACCAGAGCGAACATTTCTGCCGCACATATAGTGTCGCACGTCGTTGGATTCGCATCTTAAGCTTTAAACAAATTGAAATTGTAAAGTGAATGTTTTCGCTTCAGGTCTTGTGGCCATGCATGGTCAATTTGACCATTACACTGTCATTACATGGTCAATATTACAAACTAGTTTCATTGTCACATGGCAATATGACGGACAAACCGATCAGCTGGACATCAGTGTAATTATGCCCTGCGGGTCGGCCTCTCTGTTGCCTAGTTGGTACCTTAATTAATGTTACTTAGTAGTTCGCTTAGTATTTAGTTGTTTGGAGATGTTGCATTGTCTGGCTTTGATAGATTAGAAAATTATTTAAAAAAATAACAACCCGTTTCTTGACAAACGAAAATGATTTGTTTGGTAACATTCTCGATCAATCCTTGATGTTAATCGATGATGATATGGTTTACTTGTAGTATTGATTTTTCTGCTTCCTCTTATCCATTTAAAAGCGCGACTTCGGCCGCGTGATTTTCAAACTTTCCTTTTTTGAATTTCTACTCCCAGCCTACTTTTTATAGAATACTTTTGGAAAATTCTAAAAATTCTACCACCCCGCAATATCCCGTCTTGGGTGGCACACACGTCTGTTAAAAATGACCCCAATGCATAATTACCATTATAACCCCATATGGGTCGAATTTCACATAATTTCCACTTTGGTGAGCATTAACGTCTTAAAAAGAACCAATATGCAAGATTTGAGACGTCTGGTACTTGTAGAAAAAACTAAGTGTGCAATTGCAGTGGCGAGGGGCGGGCAGCGGGAGCGGGCAGTGGGTCACGAAATAGACTAGATTTCCGCTCACCCGCCCCGCCCGCACTTGGTGCACCTAAGGTGCAAAAACTATATTATGTTTATGTTACCCGCCAGCGGATTCCGCCGCCCGCCCCGCTGCCACTGTAATTGCACACTTAATGTATGAAAAATATATTCTGCATTATTTTCTGTTTTCCTGTAACATCGCCTTAATAATTGTATCATAAAAATCCAGGAATATATCATGTTTTATGGGTTTATAAACTAGCAGGTAGTTCTATTATACTTCGAAGGGTTATACAGTGATCTATGACGTCATAAAGGTATGTTTAGGGCCCGTTTGCTGATTTGGCAGTAAATATTTTTATTTGCGGACCTGTTATTTTTTTTATGGATATGTTTTTTTTTTAATGGTTTTAACGTTCATCATTTTATATCTACTCCGTTTGTTCCGTGCGGGGATCGTATTCACGACACGCGGCGCAGCAGTCCAATCGTTAAGAAAAACGTTTAACAAAAACGCTTGAGGCAGTGGTCCGACCGCCGACGATGAACGAGTGACGAGTAGAAGTAGAAACTATAAAAGAGTTGGCGATCAGCGGGAAGCGAGTGTAGTTTCGATAGTTTTGTCGCCGGGCTAGAAGCGAGTGTGCAAGTGCGACGAGCGATTACTCGCGCCACGTGCCCGCGGCTCTTGGTCCACTGTAAAAAAATGACAAATGAGCCGAGCGAGCATCGCTGAACGAGTTTCGCTGAGCGAGTTTACTTTTGAAAGCTCGTCGCTCAGCGACAAAAGTAGTAAAGTGAGGCGTCACCGGCAGTGTGAACAGTCAGAGAGCAACTATTAATATATGCATCTCTTTCGTTTACACGAAATGTACATTTATTATGCGTTTCTTCAGAGAGAAAATCGCCGATTGTTACTCGTTTTCTCGCCGCCGCCGCCGCCGCCGCCGATCGGACCACTGCCAGTCCGTCAAATCTGCAAATAGGTAAACTGAAATAATTTTTCAGTTATCATAATATAAGTCACATCATAATATTATTTCTAATCCATACGGTATCATTTTTCTCTCCCATTTTCTTCTTCACAAACACGCCACCCCGGAGCGATATGACAATTTTCCACTGGCTGATTTAATTCAAAGGATGGCAAAGGTTTTTTCCCATCATCCTCTGGCCAAGGGCAATTAGTGGTAAGGACAAGTCAATCATGCGGTTAATTAGATGTGTATATATGTGTGCGTGTGTATGTGTATGTCACCCTCTTTATATGTAATTGGTTGTTGGATTCCGATTGTCATTATGTTATTGTTAATTTGATTAAGTGTGTATGGGTTACATTAATGTAATAGTTGAGATGTATTCGAGTGTGTGACACTTGTGAGTTGCAGGTGTAAATCAGCGTTAGATAGGCAGGCTTCACTTTGCTATTGATTTTGCCAAAAACATATTTTTGTTCTATTTTTGGTTTATTTGTTAATGACTTTTTGTACCGTGAAAGAGAACATTCCTTAGAAATTTAAAAATAATGAATATTAAACAAACCTCGTTTTTAATTTTGTTTAAGTATAGTTTCTTTGGAAACTCTCATGTTTAACCTGTTTAACAAAGTTACGTAAATAGGTACCTATACAAACTTTTTCCTATGAAGATAGGCAGAAACTACAATACAAAGTTGACTCCTTGAAAATGTGTCACTGTCAGAAGCGTAATGTATCGTAGGTTTCGAAACTGGAACAAAGATTTTCTCGACTTCATCATCATCATCAGCCAGAAGACGTCCACTGCTGAACATAGGCCTCCCCCTCAGACGGCCACGCCGAACGACAATTCCCCACTTGCATCCATCGTCTGCCCGCGACCCTCACGATGTCGTCGGTCCACCTAGTGGGAGGCCTGCTTACGCTGCGTCTTCGGTCCGTGGTCGCCACTCGAGAACTTTTCTTCCCCATCGGTTCTCAGTTCTACGAGCGATGTGGCCTGCCCATTGCCACTTCAACTTATTAACAGTAAAAAATCAAAAACTCTCCACACACACAGGCACTTTAGTTATTTCTAACAAAACTTAAACACATACCGTCTTATTCCAAAACGCCGACTAAATATAGTACTGGGATTAGTTCTAGGTTTAAACCATGGACTAAGAAAAACCTTATTATAAAATGAAGTTTAAATCACTAGTCCTTGTACTATCTATGGTACTAAAGATAAACCCGCGAGACCCCTAGTTTATCCATGGTCTAACTTTGGTACTACTGTCAAATGTCAATTTCTACAAAAAGTTGAGGGTATCGTGGCTGTAAATTTCTGTGTTTATTGTTTTTATAGCGTTAAAAAATGGATATTAAAATGATTGACTTGATTGTTAAATATAATAAAAATACATGAAGAAAAAAGATAGTTTTATTTTACGCCACAAACTTCAAAGTTATAAACAAGAGTGTTGCCTAGCAACATAGGAAGTCCATATAGTTTTTACTATGTACTCCGTTTCACGTTCTTTGATAAAAATATAACTTGATAAAAAAAAACGCGATATGTGTGTTTGTTGCGCTCGTTCAAGAGGATGGAACTTGGACATGAAATTAAATGGTTTGTTTGTTAGGACTTAGGAATAAAGAGTTATTATACATTTCAAGTATTTAATATCAACATTAGTAAAAACGGAATGTCATATTGAATGAAGCCAGTGTAAAAGAATGAATGATTGTCCTTTTTTCATTTTTTATCTGTGTAAACCATGGATGATCTTTGGACTAACTGATCTTCAGTTGGTCTTAGATTTGTAATATGATCACATTTTAAGCCTGGTACTAACTTTAATACCGTAACAATCCTAGACTATTTAGTCCAGGTTTAAACCAGTACTAACTCAAACTTTTGTAATAAGACGGATAAAGTTTTGGTCACAGTTCCGCATTATTCAAAATCCGTCATTTTCCCGGATTTTACAGAACACATTCAACGGATTCACAAGTAACTAAATATCGTTGACAAATCCGTTGCAATATATCCAGGGCCCGGTGTTCGGTAATTACGCGTCAAACAAAGGGCCTATGTAAATATAGTGATATTGTGCGGACAGACAGACGTATGTGAAAATTATACGGACGTAGAGAGGGGTGCTCGGGTTGAGGACTGTGGATTTGATGCTATTTGAGGTGTCTCTTAAGACCTGCGTTTACTAAAACGAAAAAAGAAAAAAAATCGTTATTGATTGATTATATCTACACTAATATCAAAAGAGGAAAGATTTGTGTTTTGTGTGTGTGTGTATGTTTGTAATGAATAAACTTAAAAACTACTGTGTCGATCACAATCATTTTATCTACATTAGAAAGCTATATATTCACCCTGAGTAGGCTATCCGTGCGAAGCCGTGACGGGCCGCTATTACTTTAATTTTTTCCGTGTTTCCATTGATTTTGTTGCGTCGCCTTAAGAAACTAGATGGTCACGACAAAAACTGCCAAATGTGGTGAAATTTGTTAGAAGTCAGCTTAGAACACTTAGTTTTGTGACAAAAATCTGAAGAATTCTGTTGAAAAAGAAGAATAATTCTAGGCGTTACGAAAAATCGCAATCTTTGTATGATATTTGTATATAATATATTAAATAATTTCCTTTATTCATCTTTTTTTCAATATAATTAACATTTTTAAATATGTATTTAAAAAAAACTAAAAAAAACATAAGATAATTATATATATTATTCTATTTGTACAGATTTTCTACAAAAGAAGTCTTTAATGACGAAACTATTTCTTTTCTTACTTATAAACCGACTGCACGCCACCGCCGATGCAAATAATTGGGTCATACATACCAACATCAACACGAGTACAACCCCCAAGCGCTGGTCATTAAATAGAGATTTGAAGGGTCGAATGGACCGAAATAAAGTTAGTCTCGGCAGGGTTAGCCATTGAAGACTGCACAGGTAATAAAGTGCTAGAGGGTTAAATCTTTAGTGATGACTGTGGATTAACTGCCTCAGTTGACGTAATGGTTAATTACTTACGTGTAAGATGGTGTAAGGATGTGTGATATGGAGTATTATGGAGGTAGTTTTGGGATTTTGAAGGGTCATGTCAAATTATGGGGATTGGCTGCTAAGTAGGTAGTGTTGATTGTATAGTTTCTTCTTGCTATTGCTATTTAGCCTATATCCGATGCTCCCATATGTCCCTATCCAATCAGTTCAGCCGCTTTGAACACTGAACTAGCAACATGGGTCATAATAATTATACACTTTTTCACACACTGTATACGATTTGCTCGGAGAAAAAACGTGATGTTTGCTAATTTAAATTGACGCAATGTTTAGCAAACAAAGAATATATACATATATATATTATATCTAAAATGAATCGGTAATCTGTCTTCGATTCAAATGCAAAACTTATTTTTGAATCATCTATTACTTTTCACATAATAGAGCCTTTGGAGCTTTGTATATCTGTTACATATATTATTATGTATTCGTTTAGAAATCGTAACAATGACTAGCTTAACACTTCAAATTAAACCTTGCTCTACAATATTACCATAGACACACATAGAGCACCAACCTCTATACCCTAGCCCATAATTTATGGCATCGTCTGCCGGCGCATGATAACAGGACGAGCATAATGGCACAACAGTTAAAACTGACAAGTTCGACTGAAGATAAACTGAGGTCGGAGTTTACGAGTCCACCTGTATTGTGGGTGGAATGGTCAATGGGGTGGAATGTATAATATGAGCATATCTGGCTGTGGAAGTCTGATGTCCTGAGATTTGAGTTTGAAACTGATATTGAGCTTGTTGATAAGCGTAGCAGCTACTTGGATTCATTTGGTTAATCTTATAAGACTTGTAGGTATCTTAATTTATAAGTCTAAGGGCTGATTTTTCAATAGTCAGTTAACTTTAATCTGAGGAATAAAAATGGCGGTTTGACAGCTTATCTATAGAAAATAATGTCAAACAGCTATTTTAATTCCTCAGATAAATATTATCTGACTATTGAAAAATCAGCTCTTAATAATATTAAAAAAGTAAGGACGGATAAAAAGATTTTTAATAAAGCTGTAACAGAGTGGTTATTCCACCTTTTCTGTTGTTTTGCCTCTTCTGTTGGTTACTGAATTCAAAATACATACAGGTAGAAAGTTTTCATTTGTCAATTATTTTACTACTAGCTGTTGCCAGCGGCTTCACCCGCTACAACTCGAAAATTATCCCACGGGAACATAAAATCGGGATAAAAGCTATCCTATGTGTTAATCCAGGTTATAAACTATCTGTGTACCAAATGTTAGCCAAATCCGTTCAGTGGTTTTTGCGTGAAAGAGTAACAAAAATCCATACATCCATACTTACAAACTTTCGCCTTTATAATAGTAAGTAGGATTTTTTGATAAACCCGTTTCATGTGTTGGAAAAATAATCAAATGAGGGATTCATTTGATTATTTTCAAGTAGAGTAGTAGAGCGGAAGGGAATGTCGGACTTGACCACAACTAACCCGTTCCTTTAGTTTTCTCTTGCATTCTAGGGCCCCGGTAACTTTTAAGGACAGTAATATGATTTGATTAAGCCTTGTTATCTACTGGTACTGGTACTGGTCCACTTATAACAAGTCTTTTCAGCATCTTGATTAAATCAAGCGAAATTCCATAAATGAAGTCCATAAATGTCTGCTACAAAACATTAACTTAATACAAAAACTTGGTCATTAATCATTATTTAGAGAAAACTTTGTAAAATACATTATTTTATCTATTTCAAGCGACGAAACTCGAATGATTAATGTTAGCTCACTATCCGAACTAAGAATCTTCGTTGGAGAGAACCCTTTTACTTACTCCCTGTATTGTTGCTAAGATTTTAAATTAATGAACTGTATACGGAACCTTTTGTTGAAGAAACAATGAGAGAGTTAATTAATTTTTGTTTTTAGAGGTGGCTTTTAAGTTTTTCACGTTTAAGTTTTTTGTTTTTTTTTTTGTGTTTCAGTTCCTGTTTTGGAAAAGAAGAGCAGTTATTTTTAAATTGACGAATATTAGACATTAGAAAAAGTTGCTCAACCATTTAACTGTTTGCGTGAGACACAACAACTATCTGATGTCATTAAAAATCATCAAAAAAAGGGTATTGAATCTGTGACATGCACCGCAGTACGAACGGTAAGACACTGTTCCAACAGCTTTTTTTATTTACACATATTTAAAAATAGGTTCTCGTTTGACCACTATCTCTTTGATAAGCGAAGATGAGGTCGATGATGAAGTACGCTTGCCTAAAAGTAACCTGTTCACTCTTGACTTGAAGACCACAAGGTTATAGCTGTCGGGAAATACAGATGGTTGGTAGGGAATTCCACACACAGCTGTGCGTACAATAAAGGTATTGGCGAAATGCTTTGTACGTACCGGAGGGATGTCCACCATATATCGATAGCGCATTGCCGCACGTCTTGTAGTCCGATGAAGGAAAGGGTCAGGCTCCATCAATTTCTGATAAAATAACCCAAAAACACTTTGATCGACCTGGAAATTAAACACAGGAGCTCTTGCTCAGCAGTCACGCCAGCTGCCGCATGCCGCTAGGCCAACGGTGCAGGCAGATATACATAATATTTAGTAGTTTATTTTTTTTTGTGTAATTATAAAAAATCATACTTTTTAGGACATAAAACTGATAAAATAGTTCACTAGCACTTCGCCCGCGACTTCGTCCGCGCGTTTAAAAATATAGCCTATGTTACTCGCAGATAATGTATTAGCTTTCTAATAGTGAAAGAATTTTTAAAATCGGTCCAGTAGTTTTTTTATATAATAATCTTGTTATAGTTGTATATGACTGTATAAATAATTCATCAGGTAGAGTTACTTGAAATTTTCGAAATAAAAGGAGGCATTTTATGCTCTGGTCCAGTAGTTTTTGAGTTTATCCATTACAAACAAATACAACGTGTAACGTTACTAGCGCAAAACCTCTCGTGGGGTAACTCAGCCCATGTTACTGAACAATGTTTGTTCTAATACTTTTGAAAAAAAATCAAACTGATGGGCTTGATCAATTTCACATTATTTATGAAAAATCATTTTTTTTCCCCAAAAGTTTTAGAGCAAACATTGATCAATAACATGGGATGAATTACCCCACGAGAGGTTTTGCTCTGTTAACGTTACACGTTGTATATTATATACTCGTATTTCCTCTTTATAATATTATTAGTGTGGATTATAACATTAGTGTAGACAAACAAGTTCTACTAAAAATCGTATATTATATACTTTCAGTTCCACTTCAGTATCAGTAATGCGGAGGCGTGGTCGCCGTCACTTGATATGATTTATATCCCCGACTCGCTGTTTTGTGCTAATACCCGCCAGACCGAGAATAAATAAAAATATTATACTTGAGAAATACTAGGGATTAATTACTGGGTTGAAAGATGAGGGGCGTTGTAAGAAAAGTTTTCTGAGATATTTTATTAGTAAGATGGAAGAGAATAGATACTTTCTTTTCTTTTTAATAACGTCGTATAAATGTTACACAAAGAACCTTTGCATCTTTTTTTTTAACTTTGTAACATATTTATACAAGCCAAGCTACAGTTTTGATAAAATTCTGTGTTTGGAATCTTTATAACGAAAGCGTTTGATGTGTAACCAATAATGATAATTTTGGAACTCGGAATCAAAAGCGTTATCAAAGGATTTCCGTATTTTACTTACAGCGTTGTTTATTGTATGAAAAATGAAAAGCGCATGTAATGTATGATCTAGAAACTATTTTACCATAAAATTAAAGTTCAAAAATTCAAACTTTCCCATTTACTTTACGTCTGAAAATGGTGATATTAAGTCATGCTAGAGTCTCGGGTGATAAAAACAGGACTTTCTCATTAGGTAACCGTGGCCCGGGAACGTAAAGAGGTGTCGAAGTATCACAGTGGATTTTAGTCAGTACAAGTCTGTCGGTCCCTGCTATCCGATATATCCTATCTATCCTACACGATAAAAATGTGATAAAATCAGTTATTACTTTAAAAAAAAGTACTTTGTGTTAGTTTATTTTCAATAGTAGATTGTTGTTTACTTAAAAGCCTGCAAGTGCAAATGATAGAAAAAGTGTATGACGTCATAATATATCGTCATCTCAGTTCCATTCTTAAGGTGATCACTTAGTAACTTGTTGAAATTAGTGGCTGATGAAATCTTAAGACGGTTGAAGAAGGAGATCCAGAATGGAATCCTCCAAAAACTATGAGGCTCGTGTAACTCATTTATCTCTCGTAATGTTTTTTAGACGCAAGCGCATCAACCAAACTCGATCTGTCAAATTCCAATCGAACATGAACCTCCATCTTTTGTAAAAAAATTGGAAATAATATATTAAAGAAATTGACAGTTTGGGGTATGTTGTTGTGCAAATAACCCAATATCAAACACATCAACTTCAGCCTGAAACATAATTACAATACCAACATTAATCATGCTTAAACACAATCCTGATCGTGTGGACACGCCTGAATATTCGCCAACCAAAGTGTGGTTAATATTCATCTGATTAATTCGTTAAATGGTTGATTTATGGCAACCCCGGGTAAATGACGTTCAATTTACTGGTCACACTAGCTTGTGTAATGAAGATTTATTTTATAGGGTTTGTAGTGAATATTTGTGCGAAGAAGATTGCAATGCATTGAGGTATCAATTGGAAAATACTAGTACATGGCCAAATGTTTTCAAAAACGTTACAAATCCATAAACAATTTTTACTTTTGTTGAAGTCGTATTCCTGTAGGTGTTTTATTTAGCTTTTGTTTTATCATTTTTTTTAAATTACAAATTAAGTATTGTTGATTTTTACAACCTGTAATTTTTGTAAAGCTGATACTGATAATATTTTTGATATAACTTTTTTTAATAAAACGATTTTTATAAACACGGATTTAGGCGACTTTTACCAACGGCTAAACATGTTTAAAATTTTATTTAAGCACAAAATTCAATAGAAAATTGTGATTAAATAAAATTTTAAACATGTTTAACCGTTGGTAAAAGTCGCCCTTAATACTTTTAAATAATTCTAATCAAATATCCAAAAAAAATGATATTTATCATAGACAGGACATGTATTATCATGAATAAGTATAAAACTAAAATATGGGTAACGAAGAAAAATTAGGCTTGCAAAAAAGTCGTGTAAATATTAAAACAAAATATATGAGGACCATTATCACACTGAAAATTTTCACAAAGTAAATTGTCAATATTATTTTCTCGGCTTTTCAAAATTAGCAGAACCCGTTTTTCCTTTATATTAATTTTTCCACTTTTAATAGTGCTTCATATATTGTCCACTATTGACTACAGTAAACATTAATATTTTAATACATGTCTGTGCATTAGCATTCGAAATTAACCCGTCAGTGCGCGCAGCTGTCGCTCGGTCTGTATGACCACTCTGTTGATTGAAACTGTATGTGCTTGTGCGTTGCAGGGTTGGGTATATTGTGTACTGTTGTTCTTGTTGGCATATGTGGAGGAATCATCAAGTTACATTGTGTTGAGATATGCTTTAACAATATTGTGTTTATTGGTGTGAATAAGTCAAAAGTACGATAGATTATGTTAATCATGCATTGCTTGGTTTGGTTTGATATCTTTAGAATTGTCCGAAAAAGTTGGAAAGCTGAAATGTAAAAGGAAAAAACTACAGATTAGGTTTTCTGATTTCCCACCAAAAAAACAGAAAAGAAGAAACATGGCGACCGATGGAAATGACAATGGTTAATTTCATGTTTAGAGAAAAAGAACTAGCATTAGGAAAGTTGAATGGCACCCTTATCATCCCCTTAAAACCATTTTCAACATAGCATAAGCATTACGTGACACATGTTGTGAAAGGTTGCAACTAATTATACAGTAGCCAATTAGAGAAATTAACAGGTATATAATAACGATGCCTAATTAATAATAATATTCCACAACTATCACACAACGCCATCTAGTCCCAAGCTAAGCAGAGCTTGTGTTATGGGTACTAGACAACTGATAAACATACTTAAATATTTCCAAATTATGTATAGATAAATTACACTCAGACACCGAACAAATGATCGTGCTCATCACACAAACATTTGTCCTGGGTGGGAATCGAAGCCACGACCTCCGACATAGCAGTCAGGGTCACTAACCACTAGACCAACAGGCCTGTCATCTTACCTAATTACAACCCACCTCACCAAAAAAAACTAGTACCAACATTCAAGTAATTTCAATTCCACTCCCACCATACCACCACAAATTCCCTCTACCAATTACACATTAACAGTCACGGAGCGTGCCAGTTAAATTTCCCAGTCTCTCCACTGCAAACGGTCACGAATCCACTCTTAAATAACCCCTAGAGCCATAGTTGCACGAATAAACCACAACAGTAGAGGCGTTCCTGCAAAATTAACAACTGGCCTGTAGACCGGAGTGAGGTACGGTTAGTGCGTATAGTGGCAAAATGTGGACCGGCCGGCAGTGGGTGGGTTAAGTTTTGGAATGGGAGCTGTTTAGTGTTGATCTTCAAAGTTTGAGGTGAGGACATCTTTTGCCTAGCTACTATGCCACAGAAGGGAAAAGTCCTCTGTAATTCCTTTCATCAATCAAATAAAACTTCTAATAGACAGAAATAAATCTAAAACATTCTGTGAAGAATTTACACATTACGAGATGTGAGGAATTAATTTAGAATCTATCATCATCAGCCTGTAATCTTCCACACATGTGTAATGTTGGACACAGGGCCCAGTGCTGGTTTGGTAGGTGTCACATATCTTCGGTTCTTTGATTTTAAGGCGTGCCGGTTTCCTCAAGATGATTTTGTTCACCTTTTTGAGAGCAGTGGTGATGAAATAAATTACACAAAGTAATGCGCCTGGTGGATGGGGGGGGGGGTGGTTCGAACACACGACCTCGACCTACTACTCGTAGTGACGAATGTACACCCCGAGTAAAAAAAAGTACAAACTGACCTTTATATAAATATCAAATGACGTTTTGCTGTTACTTACTCACGCTAGAGCCTCTAATCGTGAATCGCCCACAACTTTTAACTTGTACCACACCACATCACAATACTGAAGCCCAATGGTTCATTGTCCAGTGCACGGCAGGCTGGGTTATTGGAAACGTAGAATAAATATTCATCTTTGAATATTTTTCCACTGGCAGGTTAAAGAGTGGGCCTATGTGACTATTGAGCCTGTACCTGCACTACGCTTCGGGCGCCTGTATAAAAACTTATGAATCTATGCAATGGCCATAATGGAAAAAAAAATTGAAAGAACACAACACCGGTAACATTCGAATAGTGTGTAAGTTTAAAAGACTTGGAACCGGGTTTGGATCAAATGCTACCCAGATAAGCCCCCCCCCCTCCTGGGCAGAATTTTGCATAAACCCGGTCAATGTCTATGGGCATGGTCCATGGTCCATGCCCGGGTCGACGGCGCGTTGTTCTACGCGCGCCTCAAAGAGCGTCAGCATAATTACGGGGCCCCACTCTAGAGGGCCAAAGCCTGTCGGGGTCACGAGACTTATCTCATTACCGTGACCGAAGAACATAAAGGGCTATTGAAGGACACCGTGGATTTTAGTCAGTACGAGTCTGACAGTCCCCCTCCTGCCCTGCCCGGGGTGGGAGGACTCCTTTGGTGATTTTACCAGGCAAAAAAAACCTGACCAATGTCTTTTTACCAATCAAAAAACCAGGCCCTAATTAAAACATTAGGTTAATACCACCAGAAGTTATTATAGTAATTATGCTGTGAACTCCATTATTTTATAGATTCTATTCATCAAATCGTGCAAAAACATCAACAGATTTTACAGAAAGCTTCATCTATGGGTCGCGCTATTTTAGCAGGTTTTCGTGGTCCTGGAACGTAAAGGGCAATTCAGGGAAGGGTAGATTTTTAATCAATAAGAGTCTGACAGAGTCTTCCGCTTCACCCAGGGCGGAAGGACTTATTTGATGATTTTACCACCCCAAATAGAAGTCTCATCCACATTGCATTAGATATCATAATTCCGTTAGAATAACATTTGATGTTATCATAGCAAAAATACGTAGTTTATATTTGTTTACGAAAACTCCATCCCACTTCGTTTCTTTGAAAAGACTATTTGTTATAAAAAGCAAATGGGTATACCTTATCCAAACATTGTCATGTTTGAATAGGAAGTATACGTGGATCGTACACAATTGAATGTTGCCATGCTCTTCACAAAATGGATGGATACTTTCATGTTTCGTATAGCAGTGTTGCCACAGATATTTATGCTAATAATGTTTGGGGACGTTTTCTATACTGTATGTTATTGAATGAAATGTGTAGTTTAGTTGGATTTTTACTTTCGCATATTATTTTACTTTGTTGTCTAAAGTCTTGGGTTTTCTTAAAAAATGACATCCAGCAGCTAGGTATTTATTAAAATATTAGTAAAAATTTCATGGAAAAATGTTTCACATGTTTACCTATACTATATGTATATAGGAATAATAAATACACGCTTTGAATAACTATAACAATTTATTTAAAACAAGCATAAATTCTACAAATATTTTTTGTTCATTCCAATGAGCTGAGCAGCTTGTCAAGGGTTCGATCCACGGATCAAATATTTTGTATGATTTGGTGGCTACTATAAACTTTTAAAGCGTGACTCTTTAGGCTGTGAGAAAGAGATGGTGCTAGACGACTTGTATAGCTCTGTCTCTTTCCCACAGCCTAAACTGGATCGCGTTAACAGCTCGTGGTAAGGCCTCTGCAAGTACATCTTCCGGGTCTGGGTGTTTATGAGTTTCTAATGTATGTAAACGCACCCACGATACAGAAAGAAATTCCCAGTGTGGGGCAAAGTTTAAAATTCTGATCATCAATTTAAATTCTGTTTACTTTTCTTTGAGTAGTTGATTGATTAGATTAAACATAAGGATCGGGATTAGCGGGCATGCGTGTAGCGAGTAAAGGCCAACTCGCTGCCCGACCATGGACCATGCCCGGGTCGACGGCGCGTTGTGTTCCACGCGCGCCTCAAAGAACGTCAACATAATGACGGGGCTCCCTCCCTTTCAGAGGGCCAAAGCCTGCCGGAGTCGCGGGACTTATCCATCACCATAATCCCGGAACATAAAGGGCTATTGAAGGACACCGTGGATTTTAGTTACTACGAATCTGACAGTCCCTCTAGCCCTGCCCGGGGTGGGAGGACGCATTTGATGATTTTACCACGACAAAAAAAAATGGATCGATATTAAGATTACGATCGAGATACCTAGGTTATTTATTTCCAACGTTAGTGATCATGTCAGTGTAGAAACTTATATTTACAACAACAGAGTAGTTGAAACAAGTAACAAATTGACATACTTTTAAGATATTATGTCAAAACACGAGTTGCTCAAAAATTGTGTGCTAATTACATAATTAGCAATAGCAACTTGAACGTCACTAATTTTAAAATTCAACCATTTATTAATTTTAAGACAACTCATAAACAAAATGCAGTAAAAGTTAATTACTAAATTGAATATTAATTAACAATTGTGTCATAAAACAGAAGTTGGAGACTATTATGAAACAGTCATTTCATTTTTTAACAATTCGTTAGATTGTTCTCAATTAATTTAACGTGGCATTTTAAATAAATGGGTCCACCCTTTATAGCAGAACTTTTTGAGTCATAATTTTATTTTGCATAGCAACGGATAGCATAAACCTCTTTTCGCAGAAAATCGTTTGGCATACACTCATTTACCATAACACCGAAACCCATAATTTTGTAAGTCAGAATCATCTTTAGGCATAAATTTCATTTCCATAATAATCAATAAGTATAATCATCATATCGCAGAAAATTCACAGCCAGAAACATCTTTTGTCATAATTGTGTGGTTTTTATTTCCCAGACAGTAAGATGATGCTGTAAGCATGCAGCAAGCATTCAGCATGCAAGGTTGCAACATGCAGCAAGCATGGCTTCTGTCACGGCTCCGGCGCTGCGGGTCTCCGGCGGTCCCACGCGAGCTAATCGTCGCAGATGATTTTACGCCCACCACCGCAGCTTCGGCTTACTGGCCGCCAAGCCGGCCAGCCTCAGCCGCGGCGGTGTGCGTTAAAACCACCTGCTCCTCAGCTCGCGGGCCGCCTCGCCCCTCCGCGCCTACGCGATTAATTACACTCTAGGGGTAGGGCAAACAAGACTACGTGAAGTCGGTTTTGCAGCGATTCATTTCTGTCACTAACTTTTGTAGCACACCATATTGATTTTATAAAACAACAATTTTTTTTATTATGCCTATTAAATTATTTCTATTCTGAAATTCTGTGATCTTCGAAGTATACTAAGTCAAATTATTCCAAATAATCGGCGCTCTTAATAAACGTTATGCTAAATGAAAATATGCAAAATTGTAACTCTGACAAAGGTAATTATGCCCAATACAATTCTGCCATCTTAAAAGTATCCCAATTTAAATTCGGTCATAAAAACATTAGGCCAAAAAACAATTATACTAAACATTTTTTATACCATAACAATGTTCGTTTAAAAAAGTTTCTACCAAGTGAGTTCTGCCAAATAGGTTTCGGAGCAACAAGTTTCTGCCTGATAGAGGGCACCCTAAATAAATATCTAGTAATATGATATTATAGTAAAATGGTAATAAGTGAACAAGATATGCATCAAGGAATCACCTTCATAACGTATACAACAAGTGAACAAAGCAAATCTTGCAGCGTGACATCACAATAAAGCCGTGATAGTTTTGAACATTTTGAGCGTCAAGTAGAAGTTGAATAATTATTTTAATAATGTTGAGTTAAAGTACTGTATTTTATTAATTTAATTGAATAAATGCCATCCATATTCCTTATTACGAACGACTTTTTTCACTTTACGACCCACAGGCTCCACATATTTCCCTCTTTCCAACCACGGACTTTTACTTAAATCAGTATTATTGATACCATCCACTATTGTCTTCACTGTAACATATACTAGAATAATGAATAATGATATGATCAATCTATCAATCATTTTTTTGTATCTTTCAAATTGTTTAGCAAAGTGATACAAAGTTGTGAAATTGTAACTTTTTAAGACTTCGCAAGGAGAGTCTAAAGTTGCGAAGGGAACTGAGAAACAGGTTAAAGAGCTGATTATAGATAATAATGCTGAGATACATAATTCCATATGCGGATTTACGTTCATTTTTGTTTTGTACACCTCTTTGGGTTTCCTGCGAAGAAGAAGTAGACGTCTTTCATCTTCTTTGAATAGTTTGTCGAGCTGGAAGTACTCGATGATTCTGTAAAATGTATAAAAATAATATTTAGACATTTTATTTTATGAATTGTAAACATATGTCATACAAAAATGAATCTTATTCCCATCATTTTTTAGTATGTGTCTGGCGGTCTCCTCCGGTCCACCCAGGGCTGAGAAAGTCATTGATGGTCATCACAGCAAAAACAACTTTGAGTACGAAATTAATTAATTTTGCAGTTCAGTTATGAAGACAGATAAAAAAAGACGTAAAAAATGTTGTCATCACAAAATATTTAATGATAAAGTTGAATTTGAAATTCACAAAATTTTACTACAAAGTTAAATTAGAAGAAGAAACAAACAATAAATATTATAAAACTTACTTCTTTAATCCTAGTCGATAGAAAATCATTTTGACCCGACACAAATATTCACTGAAGCATCAAAAAACACTCGAATCTTCTACTGGCGTTACTCCAATTTATTGGTTGTTAGCCGTCAACTCGAAATACATATTTTTCCTTGAGTTTTCCAAAGAAAAATACAGCTCAGCAACACTCGTGATTCCAGTCCATTCTCGAATGTTCTTCAGCCAAGACGTGACGTCTGACAGGGGAGAGTAGAAGAAGAAAACACGTGGCAGATGATAATGAGACAATGCAGAAACAAAATATTCCTTTGATAGAAATGCACTCAAAACAAGCAAACTATAACACTAGAGGTAAACCCCAAAGTAAATACGACAATGATAACTCAAACGTTGTACAAATACTAACATTTATAACAACGCCAGATACTGTTCTAATGATAAATAAGTCATTAGAAGGTAATTAAGAAATGATGTCATTAAATATCGAGATTTTAGTTCGTATGGTAATTGATGAATTGAGACCGGTGTGCATGAATCAATTATAATAAAAAAGCTTCAAAGCCAGAGTGAAACGTTATTAAAATACCATAAGGTGCAAATCATTGTCAGAGTTTAACTAAACTAGATCAGGCTACATCGATCGTAGGAATGGTCACCGATGGGGAAGAAAAGTTCTCGAGTGATGACCACGAAGTTAAAGACGCAGCTTAGGCATATCTGCCACTAGAAAGAAAGAAAATTGAGTTAATTAGGCATCAAAACTTAAAACTAAATAAAAAAACAAAACTAATCTTTGAATGCCAAAGGGCCTCAGCTCAGCATAATGCCAAGTGGCAGCACAAAGTCTACAACTTGACGCTGATTTTCAGCTGCAGCCCACTATCCGGTCGCTCAATATCATGAGCGACAAGGGAAAATGCCTAACTGTTGTCGGATTTTCCTTAGGCAGGGCAATCTATTAGGCACGCCTTTGTTGAGTATTGGACGTATTCCGGCTGATGTTGATCCTGTTGATGAATTTGAGTACAAACTTAATGAAAACATGACCCCGAGCATCAGTCTATGATAGATTCTTCTTAGCGAATCAACGGCATCTTAGGTTTGTCTCAAAACTAGCCCTCGGTCTTTCAGCGGTCGTCCGAGCATATTTGACGCACCGACTGTAGAGTAAAACTTAGAATGAAGTTCATGTTTTCTCAGACCAATACGTAGTAGTAGCTCTTACATTAGCTTCTTTTAAATCCTGAAAGGTGTGGGGTTCTGCAAGGGAGCTGGAAACGGGCAATGTATTTGGTATGAAACGAGGATACAATATTTGCTCTGTACACTTTTTTTAATAGCGTGGTAAAATCATCAAATGAGTCCTCCCACCCCGGGCAGGGCGGGAGGGACTGTCAGACTCTTACTGACTAAAATCCACGGTGTCCTTCAAAAGCCCTTTATGTTCCGGGGTCACGGTAATGAGATAAGTCCCGCGACTTTGGCCGTCTCCTCCTGGCAGCAGCAGCAGTGCTGAGCAGTACCCTTAGCACGAATTTTAACTCTTTTACTTTACAGTATTTACAGCGTTTCTTGTATGAAAAAATGGCAATGGAAAAAACAGCGCCTCTGGTGTGCGAAGCAGGAACTAATTTGTTCCTTGAAAATTGTCAAAGTTCCAGTTTACTTTACGTCTCAAATACTGAAAATTCGTGCTTAGGGTACTGATAATTATTTTTACAGTGGCTAACACGGGCCTTCAATCGATTATAAGGTTTCCAGATTGCTGCGTTAGTTGTGTCCCAGGTTGATGAAGTTTATTCTTAAGTTAAAACAAAACAAAAAGGTTCTCTATTGTGTTACCTAACTTTTTCATACATAATATATTGTGACATATTTTTTTGTCATAATCATCATTTGTCCGATTGATAACTACATTGAAATTCCTGAATACTGTAATGTCCTAAATTCGTTTATCATAAATATAACAATAAATAACATACAAAATACATAAAACCGATTGCCATAAAATACATAAGTCCTAAAGTTTATTTTGTTACTGATTACCACCCAACAAGGAATATCGACGAAGCCAAGCCCTAAAGTAACATAACACGAACAGTCTGAAAGACCCCGCCACCCCTTCGAACCTAACCTGTCCGTGTCGGGGTGCCCACAAGTCCCGAGCTCGCTCTTGGATCCTAAGATCTTCGGTTTCTAAACAATTTAATGAAATATCAGTTTTACTATACCTAATTGAACATTCGGAATAATACACATTATGTAATACAATGATTAGGACATAATTATGATTTTATTTCACACAAAATTAGGAGATTCAATTATTATGATACTCGATATTATGCCAGAGCAGCTTTAGAAGTGAAGATAATTATGTAAAACAATATTTAGAACCTTTGATCATTAGGATTACTGAATTTTATAGCAAACGTGTTATGGATAATGATTTTCGGACAAACAGTTTTAGGTGACGAAAAGGGATACCCAAAAAAAAAACGTGTTCATAAATCACTGATATAATTTTATCAGTGTTAGTTAGTGGTACAAGTATTTTTTTATCATTATTATAGCAAATAATATTGAAACTATTAAATAGAATAGCTATGGATCATGTTTTTTATAGTTATGAAATACTAGCTGCTGACAGCGGTTTGCTATCTAATCCATGTGACTATCTCAATACAAATCCACAGAAGTTCGTACACAGGCACGCGTCAATGGATGTCAAAGACGTGAGGTGTCGGAGACTTGAGAGGGGCTAAGATGTATTAATATAATAATATAATATAATATAATATTCCACAACTATCACACAACGCCATCTAGTCCCGAGCTAAGCAGAGCTTGTGTTATGGGTACTAGACAACTGATGAACATACGTATATATTTCTAAATACATACATATTATAGATAAATTACACCCAGACACAGAACAAATGATCGTGCTCATCACACAAACATTTGTCCTGGGTGGGAATCGAACCCACGACCTCCGGCATAGCAGTCAGGGTCACTAACCACTAGACCAACAGGCCAGTCAAATATTAATCTGCCTCATTGTTCTAGCGGTAGCAGGTTAGCTGAAGCACTTTTTTTTATCGTGGTAATATCATCAAATGAGCCGTCTGCCTAGGGCAGTGTCGAAGGGACTGTCAGACTTCTACTGACTAAAATCGACGGTGTCCTTCAATAGCCCTTTACGTTCCGGAACACGTCAATTCGTTAGTCCCGCGACCCCGGCAGGCTTTGATCCTCTAAGGGGGGGACCCCGTCATTCTGATGACAGTCTTTGAGGTGGACGTCGAATACAAAGCGCCGTCGATCCGGGCATGGCCCATGATCGTACAGCGAGGCCCCCATTACTTGCGGCCCGCATGCCTGCGCCTACCACCCCGTGGGCAGATACCACTGCGCCTTGGTCATGAGGTGGACGTTGTCCTCTCTCTCACGCGTCCCGCTTCATGGCGACATGGCGGTGCTCTGCCCAAGCAGGGCAGTTCTGCAGCCTATGCTTCCCTATTCGATACGGGTACTTCCCGAAATTTCCGTGTCCAATAAAGAACAATTTATTTTCTCAAACTTTATGCGACTAACAAACATGTAGGAAATCATGAATATCTAACAACGTGTCTACTAATAATTTATTGTAAGTCAAATTCCTTAATGTAAATATATTAACGACTCATAAAAATATACACGTGTCTGTTCCAATAAATAATACATAATTCTTTTTTAAATTTGTGCCAACGTATTTGAAATTTCTGATACCATATAAATAAGGTTGCACTAGTTCGTCGCTTCAGAAAGAAATCAGAAAGTAGTGACAATGAAGATTTACGTGGCATTAATTTTGACGTTGGTAAAATTAGTGTCAGGCGCAGTGGACAAAGAGTTGCAAGAAAAGTTCATGACATTGTA
This sequence comes from Agrotis segetum, assembly GCA_036375495.1. NCBI lineage: Eukaryota > Metazoa > Arthropoda > Insecta > Lepidoptera > Noctuidae > Agrotis > Agrotis segetum. The sequence goes on along the minus strand of JAQSVV010000677.1, from coordinate 1,099,676 downwards.
GCGTTCAAGTTTTGTAGAACATTTCAACGCACAGAACTACTCTTGGAAAATCAAAGAGTATTCCGATATTGAAATCCGTTTAGATAAAACAATCGAAGTAAGTGAAAGGTTCAATTTTAATCTACAAGTTAATTATCACAATCCGGATGTAGTGGGTCCTCTACCAGATTACTTTGACTCGAGAGAAACTTGGCCTAATTGTCCCAGTATAGGCGAAATATACGACCAAAAACATTGCTCATCATGTTGGGCTCATGGCGTTGCTAACACCGCATCAGATAGAACATGCATTCACACAAATGAACAGGTGTACCTCTCTGAACAAGATTTAGAATGCGTACATGAAAATCATACTATTTGCGAAGCCGGTATTCCAGAAATAGGGTTTCTGTTTTGGAAAGAAAATGGCCTTGTAACTCGAAATTGCAAACCATATCAACCATTGGCGTTGGATCGCAGGATATGTGAAGAAAGTTGTGTCAATCCTTCACAAAGTTATGTAAGGGACAAACATTATGCTCGACAGATCTACTCTATACTTCCAGATGATTACCAAATAAGAGCTGAATTATATTTAAACGGACCTATTAAGGCATCAATGGCTGTCTTCGAAGATTTTCAGAACTATAGAAATGGATACCATTCAGGAATTTATGTTCATACGCATGGGAATTATGTATCTGGACATAGCGTTCGTGTCATTGGTTACGGTGAGGAGGACGGCGTAAAGTATTGGTTAGCAGCTAACAGTTGGTCTAGTAAATGGGGAGAAAATGGATTTTTCAGAATAAAACGATTTCAGGAAGATATCAATTTTGAAAAGAGGTTGAATGCTGGCGTTCCACAGTTTAGTTTTCAGTAGTTCTCAAATAAATCCAATTATATGATACTTAATTGAGTCTATTGAGTTCGTTTTGGTACTGTAGTTATGAATATTATGTAGTATATGAATAGCTTGGCTTTAAAATTAATATAAAATACTATATTATGTTTTAATTTTAATATCATAATTATGTATATTTAAATAAATAATATTGGTTTCAATCATTTTATTATTCTAAGTATGGCTATCATCGGGCACGCCGCAATTGCGTCGCGGCGGTAAGACCCCTCTTTGAGGAGTGGCTGGAGAGAAGTCATGGCGTCCTGACCTACCGCTTGACGCAGGTCCTCACCGGACACGGAAGTTTCGGGAGGTACCTGTGTCTGATGCGAAAGGAGGAGACGTCACCACTGCGAAGATCGCCCGGAGGACACGGTGGAGCATATGGTGCAAGACTGCCCAGCTTGGGCGGAGCACCGACGTGTCCTCACGGCTGCGATAAGCGGAGACCTCTCGCGCCTGCCGGGGTCGCAGGATTATTTCTTTACCGTGACCCCGGAATATAAAGGGCTATTGAAGGACACCGTGGATTTTAGTTATTAGAAGTCTGATAGTCCCTCCCGCCCTGCCCGGGGTGGAAGGACTCTTTGATGATTTTACCACGCTAAAAAAAAAGTATGGCTATCATCAGGAAACTTGCCCGAAGACTGGCAGCATTGGAAATACGCACGTTCAATGGCAATGCTAATTATTTGGTCAATGGCCCGAAAGATTTACCGAGACGACTAGTCTTCAAGGGTCTACAAACCAATTGGTACTAAGTGACTAGTCTTTTCGTAGTATCTATCGTCCACAACCTAGTTAGTACTGGGTGGTACGAAAAGACTGTCGTATTAGGCCCGGTATCCACCAAAGCGGAGAGGAGATTGTTCTAAATAGTTCCAACGAGGCGACCGGGTGGCGCTAGTTGTTACCGATCTGTTGTATCTGTGATCCGCCACCTTGAGAAGCCCGCTCTGTATTTGTGATCTTTTGTTCGTGAAAAGAGAAAACCTAATTGTACAATATTGCGCTCCGTATTAATATTAAACTTCATGTCTAGAAATTGAACGTTTAATTGAAGATTCCCTAGACAGAGATGTATTTGAATAACCAATCAGATGTCCATGTCCACATCTCCTCTACGCTTAGCTTCAGTGGACATCCGATTGGTTATTCAAACACATCTCCTCTCGTCTCCGCTTTGGTGGATACCGGGCCTTATCCAGTATTTATTTGGTTGTGGAGGTCAGATAGGCAGTCGCTCCATGTAAAATGCTGGTATTCAAGTAGAAACTTTAAACTGATAGCCGACCCCGATAATAACCACAGTTGAGAAAAGGTTGGACAGATGATGATTTCTCGATGAAGCATTTGTTACGACCTGGGTATTGGGATAAATTAATAAACACCAATTAAAACCAAATTAACTTTTATTACACACGAATCAAAAATTAAAACAATCACTAAACACTACTCAACACTTATAAACACTCTTTTAATCACACGTAAAACTCACTTAGAGATCGCTTGTAGTTCACTTCGAGTTGCCTCGATCGTAGTCAAAACCAGACTGATAGGCGCCCTTTTATACCCCGACCAGACCCACTAGATCTTTCTAGAACGTGGCCGAATGTTCTGGAAACATCCATAGACTTTGACATAGTCCCATACCTTCTGGAACATTCCAGAACCATCTCGAAACATCTAGAACAGGTTAGAACTTTCTAGAAACTTCCAGACCAATATTCACTAGAATAGTCGAGAACCTTGTGGAACCTTCGAGAAGCTTATTGATTGGTCTCGCAATCCGAACGACGTAACAAATTATTTACAAAAACCGACATAATGCAAGTCGGAATCGCGCACAAAATATATAAAAACGGCGAAAAAACTCATGTCTGTTGTCAGACCCCCTTTTTATTTTATTCTGTTTTTTAACCGACTTCAAATAAAAGGAGTAGGTTCTGCTCTAAGAAAATGGTGTATTTGACAAGAATAAATGTTGAAAAATTTAAACTAAAAAGAGAAAGAATAAGTTAAAAAATCGCCTTCAAAAACAACCACAAAAAAGGACATAAAATAACCTACAAAATAACTTTTATTTCGGATGTCGGTGGCAAAAAAAGTCAATGAAATAAAAAAAAAACAAAGCCACCGACTTCCGAAAGAAAATTTATTTTGTGGGTAATTGTACACTTTTTTGTGGTTGATTTTGAAGGCGGTTACATTGTAGTTTTTAGTATAGGATAGAAAACAAATAACTTGTATTAAACTCTTGAATATTGTACCTACACTTCATTTAAATATTTGTTTAGAACATTTGAATCATATTTATTCATTACAAATAAGGAATCTACTTTGGGAAAATCATTGTAAAAAAAAAAACAAATAAACCCAATACTAAAATGTTGACGCAATATTTTGAACTAATTAGTATGATATAGAAACTGTGTCAAGTCAATAGAATGATATTGGACATTACATAAAATATGAAAGTAACACAATTATTACCACCGAACTTGAAAATTGTTTATAGTTATAGAAATGGATGGTACCCGTGCTTTAATAAAATTTTTAGGAATGTTTTTGAACATGAGTTTTAACTAAGATTATTTTGAGTATGTGCGACTCGGGTGCAAAAATTCCACCAATATATTATCACTTATCAGTTGCATTCCTAAATTAATTAATAACACATAATTATGTTCGTTTAATAGATAACATTTTACAAATTTTGAAGAAGTTTTATGACATAGTTATTCTTGAGACTTTTGATGTCATATTTAAGGAGGAGGATATGGAGTACTCCATATCCTCCTTGGTCTACTTGAAGTCTTCATTAGACCATGAAGGTTTACGTGATAGTAATTTTAACGTTCATAAGACTAGGAGCGAGCGAGGTGGACGAAGAGTTGCAAGAGATTTTCAGGAAATTGTCGCGTTCAACTTTGTGTAGTACTTCAACAAACAGAAGTATACTTGTTTCTTTAGCGTGGTTAAATCATCAAATGATTCCTCCCGCCCTGGGCAGGGCGGGATCCCTCACGCTTTTGTTTTTTTTTTTATTTCATTGATTTTTTATCCTTTTTTGTGGTTGCTTTTGAAGTCGGATACTTTTTTTGAAAAAGTTTTTTTTTAATTTTAAAGGTACAAAATATAAGAACTAAAAAGTTATTTATAACATCACCAAAAGCGATGAAACTTATTCATGTGTCGGCACGACTTATAAAAGCCGGCACGCCTTATAAAAGCCGGCACAACGTGTTAAACAGTTATAGCAACATAAAACTATATCCTGAGGCATGTTATTGCCGCTAAAGGTTTACGGGTAACGGTTTCAAATTTTAATGGTTACACGTGAACGGTTCTGATATTATTATTACGAGCTCTACCGTTTATATCTGCTGTAACTGCTTGTAATACAGCCGATTTAACTGGTTCGTGTAATATTATTTTGATGAATTTGTAATAGGATGATATCGTACCACTTTTTATTAAGTCCTGAAAGACAGAATGGTAACAGTGGCAACGACCAGAATAGTGCTTTTCTCTTTTTGCTTCTTTTTTGTTTCTTTTGTACGTAGGTGATGATTTATTATTGCGTATTTTGATTGGTCCCATTTGCGGCACTATACCGGTAACAAAAGTGGTACCGGTATTCTGGTAGTTGCCATAAAAGAGCACCGCAGCTATGGAACGCAAAGGTCAACTGAATTAACAGGATGTTTCCTAATCAGTGAAGTCTCGTAGTCCCTTTTGCTCCGCAGAGGGCAGGAGGGCTCTTTTGATAATTTTCCACTTGTGAAAATAAATGGTACCATCTAAAAAAATCTGTGTAAATAAAAAAACTAAATCAAGACACATAAAGAAGCAACAGAAGTTCAGATTTCATTTCAAAACTTTATAAGCAACGGTAGCAAAGAAACATAACATATCGCAAGTCAAATATCGACGAAGTTGTCGAATCGAGTTAGTGCAAGGCGACGAAATGCATATAAGTCATAAATCATGCATTTTGCATACACTCTGTGAGTTCATCGGATTGTACCTCCGATTTTAGAGACAGATTTTAACTCGGAAGAAAACGAGAATTGGGGATATGTAATTTTCTGGATGTGGTATTTCTTGTGCCATTTTTTTAAATTCGGTGTTTACCTATTACTATTGACCTATCGAAATATATTATTATAAAGACAAGTTCCCGGGCTTGTAAAATACTAGTTTACTATCGCAAATTCACTCTTGTGTCTCAAATGATGACGGAAACTTTTAAATAAAGCCAAAACGTACGGGGGTAATTTCGTAACATCAGCAGTCATTTCCACAATTTATCCCTTTCATCTAAACTTTTAAATGTTTACAATATTTGGTTAAATATGCAATTACTATCTTTTGGGAAGTCATTATAATTCAACATTAGATTAGGTCATGATACCAAAGACTTTTTTGTGCAAAAGTAAGCTGAATCTGGCAAAACATGAATTATTACTGAATTTGTAGCAAATTGTTAAAAGATTAACTCCTCCAAGACCATTCTTAGATCATCCCACTAAGGAAATGCAAAAGTCGGATACCGTACGTCGCGAACTTTCGACATTAATATACTTGGACTATCCAGTACCAACGCCGTGGAACTCCGAACTCATAGGATTTCATATTGTTTATGACACATTTGTTTTACGCGTGTGTTTATATCAAACTTTCTGAAAGCATTATACCGGAGTTCCTTTAGAATTTCATGCAAATTCTTGGTTTACGTTATTTTTCTGAGAACTATTTTTGTTATGGGAGTTGAAAGATTTTCTACTGTATTTTAAGTGAAGTTTTAGGAGTAGTAAAGAAAACGCTCTGCGTAGGTCCTAACGACGAAAAATATTAACTCCGACAAAAAAAAAAGGAGATAAAATGAAACTGACAGTTGATATTGATGAGACCAACGCACAAGTCTAAGTAGTAAGTAAGTAGTAAGTAAATCTGTATAGTGTAAGTAACATTATTGTACACAGGCTGGAGTAAGCTACATAAATGCATGTTTGATCATGGATGGTGACTATGAACTCAAAACATCCTTTCGTCTTAGTCAAAATTGAAGAGATCATTACAGTAGTCGCTATTAGCAAAGAAATAGATACAGATTGCTATTTAACAGTGAACTTTGTGATGATGGCAATGAAGACAATTATTTAAAAACATACATTAAAACAGAAGCATCGCTACAAAAAGAAAAATCTTAACAAAACGTGACTTCGAGGAACATGATAGCTTTCAAATCAAAACAGTCGTATTAAGTGCACTTCACAGACACCCTGAGGCAAAAACATTGGACAAACGACATGAAAATAAAAATGGTGGACGAACCAATTATAAATGTTGCCTTCGGTCACAAAGACAAATATTTGTTGTGGATCAGTTTTACGCATCGCTTTGTAGGGAACAAGCGTGGTTTGAAAGGGTTAGATGATATGTTATGGGGTATAGGTACTTGTGTGTTTGAAGCTTAATCTGTGGAGCATTCAATTGGAATGAGAATATAAGAGAAATCTAACAGGTGAAAATGAAAAAGGGACCACATGATTAGCGCTTTCTATGGCCAAGCATTGACATATACCATCAAAGTGGTAAATGCTGCCAGTCTTCTGGGCATGTTCTCAGATGACAGCGATGTGGAGGATGAATTTGACACCTAAATCTCTAAGCAGTAAGTGTATTTTACAGGAAGATAATACTCGTACTATATTAAAGGCACTTCGACCTTCACGCGTGCCTAAAAGAGCTTTCAGTAAATTGACAGGGCCATTAGACTATTTCTTAACAGGGCAACCGAAGAAACAGGGTGTATTTTTCCTCAGTAAGAGTCTGACAGTCCTTTTCGCTTCACCCAGATTTTAACAACCTAAAGAATTCAGAAAAAGAACAAAAAGCGCCCTATGTCTTAAGGACTACCGGTGTGCCTATTGCTGAAAATCACTTTAAAGGTAATCTGTACCATGAGCAAATATCTATATTATGTAGAAAAAAATAGCAAATATCTTTTTATGGTTTTTCTCCCATGCACAATTACACACGTCGATCAGATACTTCATTACTATCAGCAGAAACAAATGAATCATTCTGTCCCAATTCGATTTGTGTACATCTTTCTTCTGCTAATGTTTTATTCAGTCTTCGACGGTAAATAAGTTTAGTTTCGGACAAAACATTCCCATGTGACATAGATACAAAAATTTCACCAACATATTTTCTGTAACCAGTATCATTAACTTTCAACTCTAAGTTTTTACCATTAGAGGTCATTTTAAATGTATTGTTATGTTGGTCTGGCTATTCTTTGTGGGGGAAATGGGCTATCCGTCAAAGTCGGTTTTATTTATCGTTTTAGTTGAATTTTATCGAACTAATAGCCCCTGAGATAAATTTACGATTGGCAACGGAATTGTACGGTGAAAAGGGTTCTGCGGGATGTATCTTATGTATGTATTGGAGCACTTAGAGATGTCTCACATATTCGTTTATCTTGTTGGTTCTTGTGGGATGTGCTGCTGTTATCTTTGCCTATTTCAATATTTTTTTCTAATATTATAGGCCAGAAGGTATACTAAACATGGTTAAAAACGACTGAAATAATCCTACTAATATTATAAATGCGAAAGTTTGTGAGGATGTATGTATGTGTATTTGTATGTAGGTATGTTTGTTACTCTTTCACGTGAAAACACTGAACGGTCTTGGCTAGAATTTGGTACACAGATAGTTTTTATCCCGATTTTATGTTCCCGTGGGATAAAAATTTCGAGCTGTAGCGGGTGAAGCCGCTGGCAACAGCTAGTCATTCATAAAAATATTCTTCATTCGCTTGCGGAGAGCAAACAAGTGGCAATCACATGATTTTCAACAAAAATTGACAAAAAATATTCGTTAGTTGATATATTCACAAACTCCTTGACTTTTCCTTTATATTTTGTAAAAATGTAATTTTGCACCAAATTCTGTTATTTATTAAACGTATTAATCTCAGCCATATTTGGATTTAGTACCCAGTAAAATATTTCTTAAAGATAAGACTTAACTTTATCTTTTTTTGCAAAATTACAAGTCAAAGTTAATCGAATTTTCACTCTTTTACTTTACAGTATTTACAGCGTTTCTTGAGGTTTCTTGTATGAAAAAGTGGAACAGCGCCTCTGGTGTGCGACATTTTGTCACGTTGTGACATTTTTCAAAGAAAAAAATAGTTCTGTCTTCGCGCACCAGAGGCGCTGTTCCATTTTCGTCATACAAGAAACGCTGTAAATACTGTAAAGTAAAAGAGTGAATATTCGTGCAAAGGGTACTGAATATTTCAAACATATTACAGTACCAATGTTACATAAAGCAAAAGAAGCCAAAGACATCTATCACGAACGGTTGGCAGATCTCAAATAAATGTCCACTACGGAGAACATTTCTCACTGGAAAAGATACCGGTGGGGACACTATGTTTTGTGATTTTGGATCACTAGCTGTTCTGTAGCTATCTATATTGTATGTTTTCTTAAATACCTCTTTTTGCCCTTTTTTTCGCGACAAGGCGTAATTGATCCTTTTATTTAATCTCTTTAGCTATACGTAAATTACGTGTTTTTTTTTCTTAATAGATAATTGTTTTCCTCTTGTAGTCACAAGCGTTACGATAAATGTTGAGTACTAACACTCAAATCAAAGTGAGTTTCTATATTCGTAAACGTACCCAAGACACAGGAGAAGAAAAAAGCGTGTCTAGGGGACACTTATTAAAAAAAACTAGAATTTATAATATCAAGTCAGTTACAGGCATTTTTGTACTATCAGATGACGAAAAGATCCAAAAAAGAAAAATAAAGGATGCTACGGTAACAGTCACAAGAAATAAAAGACGTGAAACTACCGTAGTTGAACAGTTGTGTTGGCGCTTGATATCCACCTTTATCGAGAATTACAGTCGCAATGTTACATTACAAGAAACAACCACTCAGTGCAACACACACTCAATCAAAAGGACACACACAAAACAGCACTACTAAACAAAATGCATCCCATTTAGTGCTTTGTTGCAAACAAATGTCCACACATTTGGCTCGCCTTAAAATACAACGGTAGCTCGCATTTCATCCACATTTAAAATACTAGAGTATTGTGTGATCTAAGGTTGGAGTCACACAAGGGTTTATGCTTTTTTCTTACGTAGTAAAACCATCAAATGAGTCCTTCCACCCCGGGCAGGGCGGGAGGGACTGTCAGACTTGTACTGACTAAAATTCACCGTGACCTTCAATAGCCCTTTATATTTCGGTGTCACGGTAATGAGATAAGTCCAGTGACCCTGGCAGACTTTGGCCCTCTAGAGAGGGTCACGTCATTATGCTGACGCTCTTTGTGGTACACAATGCGCGTGGAACACAACGCGCCGTCGACCCGGGCATGGTCCGTGGTCGGACAGCGAGTTGCCCTTTACTCGCTGCCCGCATGCCCAAGAACTTAGACTTGGCAAGCATTATTATGGTTATCTACTCTATTGTGGTGGACGCCCAAGGCGACGGACGTCGCAAGACGATCTCCGGCCACCGTAGACGCGGGCATTTTCAAGGAAAAAATTAGTTCTTTCTTCGCACACCAGAGGCGCTGTTCCATTTTTTCATACAAAAACGCTGTAAATACTGGAAAGACGCTGTAAAGTAAAAGAGTGAAAATTCGTGCTAAGGGTACTGTTGCTGTACTGTGTATAGTAGATTCAATTCCCACATGTAACACATATGTGTATTGTCTACAGATAGTTGTTTCAGGTTTAGCTGTTTATGTATGTGACTATCAATATTTGTAAATACACCCACGAAACAAGAGAAATCCCTAGTATGAGGCAACGTTTTAGAACAAAAAAAAAAACTGCCAAATAACCGTGCTATACTAAACACAAGGCACAGCTCTTATCAGTGTGGCTACAGCCTTATTCGTACGCCCGGCAGACTGTGAAATGTCCTAGTATTTGTCAGGGATTCACCACGTTTCAGAATAGGAATGTGCATTAAGTAATCTTGGAGATGATAGCAGGAAGCTCTTACTGTCTGCTTCAGGTTTTTTGGATTTTTTGGGCCAATCTTCTGAGGTTTGTGTTATTTGTAAGGCTTGTATTTGAAAATTCGGAAAGGAGGTACGTAATAGCACAATAGTATAGTTCTATAATAGTGGGATTTCTGAGTGGTCGTTGAGAAGAATTTTTTAAGGGTGGTTTTTGGAATTTTCCTTCAATTGAGTTCGGCCCGCTCCGGATATAGCTGTAGGGAGTTCCAGTCTCTCATAAACATAACAGTTTCCGGGTTACTGTAAACTTTACAGACGGTTCCGTGAGTGAGAAAATGTAGATAGCTACTTATTTTTATTTTACATTTTGGCTACTATTCCTCTCTATACGGCTACTTCCTCCATCATCCATTCAAAATATAGTCCTGATGATAGTTTTACTGTGTTTTTCATCACCTTCTAAATGTTGTTTACTCTTGAGTAAAGCCTAGAATGTTATTGCCTGTTTGACCGCAGTCAAGGGCCAGTCAAAACTGGTGTCTATAGTTTTTAAATTGTTTCGTACTTCTAAAAGTCTTCGGTAGCATTTACTTAAAATCTCTTGTACCATTAATCTGTGTTCTAAAGTTTGATCTTAAGTCTTATGAAAACATGATAATATGAGTACTGAAAAGGTTTCTAATAACTTGGATTTTTATACATTTTGTGAAGAAAACGATTATGTATATTTAATGTAAGATTGCATACATCTTATATCTTGATCACGAGTGACGATTCACGCGTTCCCAATAATATAAACAATATAACAGAGCAATAAAATCTTAGGCGTGAAGCAATAAGAAAGACAATATTAATTACAGGCACATCACCAACTTACTCTTGCACTCACACGGATCTAATCATAAAGAGATAAAGTTCAATATTGAAGTTTTTTCCTCAGATAAGTTTGTAAGTGATTCTATGGGGTAAGAACGGAAGAACGCCTAATATATGGTGTTTTAGGTAATTAAATGTCACATAGATCAGAGATTAATGATGTGTTACGACATGTGGGGATCTCTCGTGTTTGTGTCTTTGGTGATTTCGCGAGGAAATGCGAAGACAACGGGAGTGAAAGTTTAGATCGATGTGTTTTGTGACTTGTTGGTTGATGTTTTGTTTAGATTTTGTGTTATTTTGATTGATAGTTTTCTTATTGGATTTTCTGCAATTTTTTAATAAATAAATTGGGATTTTGATTCAAAGTTGACTAACTTTGAATCAAAATGCTAGTCCAATCCCAAGAATCAATTCATGCATAAGTTTACTCTGACTATATAGTCGACTGACTATACATAGGTACATGTACTACTACTATACTGACATATATAGTCAGAGTAAACTTATGCCTGAATTTGTAGTAGACAAAGTTACATTTACATTTACCGTACGTTACATGCAATTATGAAAATGTGACGCATAAAAGTACGTAAGCCGTATTTTTTAAATTTCGGAATAGTAATCTGAGGATCAAGCCAAAATGACTTAAAAAAACATTGAACATCAAATAAGAAGATTTACATTCCAAGAATCAAAATTTTTGAAAGTCATAAAAAGTCATCGTCAAGTTTTACAGTCATCAAAATCCTCCATCCCTTATTCCGGTTACTATACATAATTCTTTTAACCCTTAAAGTCACTTTGCATAGTATACTATACATTTGAATAAAAAAAATATTTTGAGGAAACAATTATTTTAAAATGCAATTTTTTTACCAAAAAGGTATTTCAGGACATTCTTCTTTGTAATAATAAATAAATGAAAGTATTATCTTCAGTATATGTGTCAATTTTGACATAAATGCGAAACCATACCGAGAAAGCCTGTTTATGTCAGTGTAAAATTTATTATAATTTCTTATTCATTACGAAAATATGTTGTGTGTTTTGTGAATTGAAATCACAAATATATTGTGCTCCTGCTACTGCTAAATTATCTACGTTATATACAAGTTTTCATCGCTTTTTACTACCACAATCTTGGGTGTATAGCATACTATACATTGCGACGGTTTGCTAAGAAAATATTTTGATTTTGATGTATATTATTCTATACATTGCCAACTTATGGGTGGTGGTGATCATTGATGATTTTTCATTTAGACTTGGAATCTAGATTTTTGAAGCCCCAAAACTGTTTCCGTAAGTGGAAAAGATCCAACACCACTCACAATCAATCATCTGACAGCATTTCCTTTCGATACACAATGCAATTTCAATGCTATACCATCTATCGAATCATTACCCTCCTTGCAGTTAAACCGTCACTGTTTACGCCGGAAACTTCATCAAAATGCGATCATAGAAAATGTAGAAGTCCTATAGTTGCTGTTAACAGGATAAAAAGACGAAATTTTTGCCATGGATTAAGAGAAGATTTCAATAAACAACTGAACTGTCTTAACAAGGTTTTCAGGAAGCTGTTTCATGAAATTGATCGATGGTGGACTACTGCTATCGATTTTCCCTGAAGACCTTGTACCTGTTATAGCAAACAACACTAATTTATATACCATTTTCGACGGGAAAGTCAACACAAGCACTAAGAAAGGATATAATTGATTTTTTTCCATCAACATGTTGATGGGAGATGTGGTTATGCCACATAAGGAACACCACAAGGATTATTGGTAGACTACGGCAAGATGGCAGACGTTATGGTTTTCAAAAGTTTTCAACCGAAACATAATTTCTGAAACACAGAAAGTATCTGAGGTGCAAACAATTGCAAAAAGGGCCAGAGTAGTACTCGTTGTACCTATTTCAATGTCCACCTTTGTTACAGGGTTAAAAGAAATTGTTTTGTAGCTTATCAGAAGCACTGATTGTCATTATTTTATTATAATTTGAAGCACATTTGGCGTTATAGTATTTTGATCAGCCTATGTCAAAAGTGTATTTTGTATATTATACTATACACCCCTTACAATTGAGAATTACTTACGAAGGTGGCAATGTATAGTACAATATACACTAATTATCTTAGAAGACAAACTAATTAGATTTTTTTTACTATTTTTCCTACCCTTATTATGGGTCAAATAATCATAAACAAGAATAATTTTGATGTTTTATTTCGATGAAATGTTTTGCGACTTTAAGGGTTAAAGAAGAAAGTCACGTCGAGTAATAATTGACCAACATGAAATGAGTCATCCCCTAAGCCCACAATAAAAACATTATTAAAATATTAATAACTAATAATAAACCATTAAATTCTGCTGATGAGGATGAAGACAGACTAGTACATTAAGAACTACTAATAAAACGCATCCAACCGTACGAAAATAATACTACAACGATATTATAATACATTTAAGAGCACGTTCGTTGCAGGATATTTCATACAAACTTTTAATACTTACCTTATTTTTCGAAATGATTGAACTAATTTAAGTGTAGGTACTGAATACCCGTAAGTAAAATACATAGGCTTATAAGTTAAAAAATCTATTTATCATTTTAAGTGAAACATTTCTGAGTGATTTTTCTGAGCCCTTTTTTCCAGCCTTTGCCCTCTCTGCCTGACTTGAAATCCGTATGGAAATCTACTACATAAAAATAAGTCGGGTTTTCCTTCCTGACGCTATAACTCCAGAAAGCACGAACCGATTTCCACGGTTTTGCATTCGTTGGAAAGGTCTCGGGCTCCGTGATGTTTATAGCAAAGAAAACGAAGCCATCTGGTGGCGAAACAGAGTTCACCGGGTTTGCTAGTAATAAATAAAAACCGCCTTTAGTGTACAAATGCAGAACTAAGAACTAATTTTATCCATGATCAAAATGCCAAAAACCCCGTTTACTTTATCTCGGGAAAAATCGTTATTTTGCCTTAAATTTTAAATAATCTTCATACTCATAAGCAGGATACATAGGTCTAAAAGGTTAGCTTAATATTTTTGTAAAATAGTGTTACACTTAAATTAGTTCAATGTTTTCAATAATATATGAACTTAACAGTTAACTTATTTAAGTACGTCACCTTTATAATCTGCTATGTGTACGAAAAATAAAAATTTGATTTGTATGAAATACCCCACGCCGTACAACCGTACATGCTCATAAGTACCTCGGAAATAGATACCAAGGCAATCAAAATTCACATTACACACTGAAACATAAACCTGCAGTTTATAGTGTCCTCATAAATTGTGATGTGCGCTACCAATCTAAGTAATTAAAACTGGAATAGTGCGGCTCATATTTCAGATGAAATGCGCTTTGGAGATTTGGTTGTGATGTGATATGTGGTTTTGATAAATCTTGGAATTTAGAGGTATAATAATTATGTAGTTGTCCAAGCATTTCTAAATAGGTTCCAATAGATTCTTCGTATCTCCTCTGGTTTTGTCAAAGACTAGGAAATGTTCGAGCATTTGAAATTTACGTACGTTTTAAACTTGTACAAGTATTTAATTAAATATGCCTAAAGTAGTCTTAAGTCATACACTAAGTTACTAACACAGGCACACGATAGGTTTGTGTTCTGTCATGAAACCTCTCGAGCCCCGAGAGGTAAACCTTATAAAGTTGTCTTAATAAAGTGGATATATTATTAGTCGGAAAAATAAAGCTAGTTGCCTATTCCAAAGCGTTGTAAGTTGCAACAGAAACTTACCAAACTTTCCAAGTAACATGACCAAGGATAAAGGAAAGTTCTTTATATCCTGGGCGTTTTGAAAAACAATATGTCAAGATGCTAATTAAGAACTGAGAGATCGGTCTAAAATATACCCTTTTTTATTCTGAACAAAAACGTACATAAATTAGTCTGATAAAGTCATAATGTTTTGTGAATTCACTAAATGATGTCTCGTAGTTCAGCAACTTTCGATTTTCTTTAGTTAGGAGTAGGTTTCTACATATTTCATTTAAATGTATGAGTGTAAATCATACCCAAAAAAATCAAATAGCATTCTAAAATTAACACAACAACTTCATAAATCCCCCGTACTTATAATCATAAACTAAATCAACTTTCCCCCGTCACTCCCCTGTGTACCGGAACTCTCCCCTGCCGGAAATGGCCGGAACTAGGTGCAATAATTATTAATTGCCCTGGATAAGACGGAAAACAGCGCCTTGAGACATCTCCGCGGGTTGTCCAGGGAAAACTTATGGACGATGATATTAATGAATTTTGTTTACGAGGTCGAATTGAAAATTAATTGGTTGAATATAATTGTGCGTTTCTTGATTGTTTTAAATGTTTTGTGTTTGTTAAATTTTTGGCATATTACTACATACACTTACCATCACTCAACTTCATCATAATTTAATTTTAAACTAATTATTCGTAGTTGTAAATACTAAGTTCCTTTGTAACTTATGCATTCGCGTCTAAAGAGCTGATCTAATTTTGATGAATGCAGAATAAATGACGATTATTTCTTTTTGGCCTAAAACTAGGAATAATGGAACTGGCATGTTTTTTATGTAAGCCGAAACTCCAAGATATACCTAAAACTACAATCACATTCCGCGAGAAATATTTAAATCCCTAATAATAAGGGCCGAGCCTATTGTCAGCACTGAAAATTACCTAATTGTAAAACCTAATAACACTTTGTTGCTTTGTTCGATCTGGGAACGGACTCAGAGAACTCATGCCCAGCAGTTGCGCTTGCTACTGCTGACATACGAGGTAGTCACAAACCAACTAGATAGCCAAACAAAGTTTCAGTCCGATGTCTTGTTCCAAAAATACTGACAAGTTCAAGTTTGTAAAATCCAATAAGAATCTACAAAAATTCTTGTAGCAATAAAATACTGACCAATCAAGCTCCCCTCCGCAACTTTTTTTTTTTTTTTTTTTTTTTTAACGTGGTAAAATCATCAAATGAGTCCTCCCACCCCGGGCAGGGCGGGAGGGACTGTCAGACTTGTACTGACTAAAATCCACGGTGTCCTTCAGTAGCCCTTTATGTACCGGGGTCACGGTGAGGAAATAATCCCGCAACCCCGGCAGGCTTTGGCCCTCTGAGAGGGGGGCCCCGTCATTATGCTGACGCTCTAAAAAAGAGCGCGTGGGACACAACGCGCCGTCGACCCGGGCATGGTCCTTGGTCGGGCAGCGAGTTGCCCTTTACTCGCTGCCCGCATGCCCGCGCCTACGGTGGCCGGAGATCATCTAGCGACGTCCGTCGCCGTGGGCGCCTACCACTGCGGCTGGGGCGGAGGGAGGACGCTGTCCTCTCTCGCTCGCGGCCTGCCTCCTCCTTTACGAGCATTACTGCCTCGCAGAAGGAGCTGACCGCTTCCCACTCCGTCTCGCCCCGCAGCATGGCCGCAACCAATGCCGGGCGCGAGAGGTCTCCGCCTATCGCAGCCGTGAGGACACGTCGGTGCTCCGCCCAAGCTGGGCAGTCTTGCACCGTATGCTCAACCGTGTCCTCCGGGCGATCTTCGCAGTGGTGACACCCAGGCGTCTCCTCCTTTCGCATCAGACACAGGTACCTCCCGAAACTTCCGTGCCCGGTGAGGACCTGCGTCAAGCGGTAGGTCAGGACGCCATGACTTCTCTCCAGCCACTCCTCAAAGAGGGGTCTTACCGCCGCAATTGCGGCGTGCCCGGCCTTCGGTCGCGACAGTCGTCCCCTCCATACTGCCCTGAGATCGCGCCGGAGCTCTTCCCGCCGCGCCTCGACTTCTCGAGGCAGCGGGGTTATGCCCCGGCGCTGCGCCTCCACGCGCCACTCATAGACGCGCTGGAGGGCAGTCGCCTCCAGATCCCAGGGCAGCAATCCGGCCAGAAGGTTGGCCGATTCGCCGGCAATCGTGCGGTATCCCCGGATCATCCGGATAGCCATGACCCTCTGGCATGCGACCAACTTTAGTGGTCGCGTCCGGATGCTCGGGGCCCACACGGGGGCCCCGTAGAGGGCCATGGACCGCACGACGCCGGCGTACAGCCTACGGCAGGAGGCGTTTGGCCCGCTGAGATTGGGCAGGAGTCGCCTGAGGGCGCCTGCTGCCCGGTTCAGCTTTGGGGCCAAACTCAGGAAATGCTCCCTGAAGTTCCACCGGCTGTCGAGGACGAGTCCCAGGTCCCCTCCGCAACTGCACTCAAAATATAATCCAATTCATAAAACAAAAAGCATTTTTACACAGATTTTCAATTCAACCCCAAAACACCCCAAACCCCTTAATTTATTCTTTCACTGCGTCTTATTATTTGCAAATGGTCTATTTGTCGCGACTTAACCCTTGCAACGCAGATGGGGTCCAATAGACCGCGGATTAGGGCCGCGCGCCTCAAACCGTCAAACGACGTCGTTTGCTCTAAACGCTCACAATTTATTGATAAGGACATTGACAGATATTGCCTTAGGTCTCGTAAAATGCAAGCGGCAGATTAAGGGTTGACGAGTATTTGCAAATGGGACCGGTTTCCACAGGTTTGGTTTCATTATGAGAGGGTTTTGTGCGTGAAATGGTTTCGAGCTTATAAGCTTTTGTTGTGCAAATTTTCGTTGAAGTTTATTGGCACTTCTACACACGCACTGGGTTCGGATTAAAAGGACCAAGTTTTGGACACGGGATTATGTGTTTCTACGTAGGTTTAACAATATAATTTGGAAGGGATTTGAACTAAGTATAACCTGTAAACCTATATTCTATGAATAAATGTCTATGTCTCTTTTATTACAGTTGTAGAGTTTTATGAAACGACTAGTCTGTTCGTTCTTAATCATGACTATGTTTTAAAAGAAAAGAATAACATAATAGATTCAATATTGATAACTGACGACACGTTTGATTGACTGATTGCTGCGCCAAATGGCGTAGATTCGAATACCTCTTGAAAAAACCGAGTCACAGTGGCTACGTGTCCATAATTTGTGTCGTCCTCCTCTTAAATGTAAAATTTTGAGGCATTTAGTTTATTTAGAAATAATTCAAATAATAAGTACAATCTTCTTTACTGCAGAAACATAAAGATCTCTACATAATACTAGCCATTTACCAAACAATGCTCTCTATCCAATGAAAAATGAATATTCTCAAAACCGTGTTCATCTTTTTGTTAAAATGGCGCCTTTTCAGTGTAATGGCGTCTTAATGAGAGGCGAAGTTGTGAGGAGACGACGTGAACATATTAATTACCTTGCTTTACTTTAATGTATGTCGCTGGCGTGATTAATGTGCAGTAATGGCAGCGAAGAATGGAAAGGGTTATGCAGATATACTGGGTGTGAAAAATACTGATTATTATCTGGCGTTTATAGCAATATATAAAAAATAAATCGATGTAGTCTTTATTAGCAAATCATTTAAAATAATGTGTAGTACTGTGGGATGGAGTGTACCTAGCTAGATGGATCAACGACCTCAATAAAGTGGCTGGGACAGACTGGATGCGAAAGGCAGGGGACATGGTCATGTGGCGCAGTCTAGGAGAGGCCTATGTTCAATAGTGGACTGCTATAAGCTGAGTTGAATTCAAAATATAGATCAACTCTGCATAGATATGGCTCTATGATGCACAAACTACATCAGCAGTTAATAAACTTCTACTGTACTTCGTGTTGTATACCTGTAATCTGATACAATATTTGCGGGGTATGATTGTGTACCTATCAATTATTAAGAGTGAAGTTGTAACTTTGTTTTTGTCTTTTTTACGAGTTTATTATTTGGGGAATGGACAGCAAGTCAAATAATTGATTACCTATATATTTAGAAAGTATGTATTTCAAGGTTTATTTCTATAAGCATAATCTAGTTTATTTTTTGTTGTTATATTACCCTTGTCCTCCATATATTTCAGATTAGGGTAAACAAAATGTACGCTATAAATAATAAATTTATCCAAACGATGTATTTATGACCTTACATTTTTTCCTAAAAATCTTGTAGCTAATGTACCCTGCACAAGTGCACAACAATTTATTGATATTATTTCTATACACAATAAATAACAAAAAAAAAACGAAAGGGTCAAAGCGCCTCACACTTACTATAACAGTATTGTAATATTCAATGGACAAACGGAAAGGGTATGTCAGGGTAACCCTGCACCGCTTAGGGTAAAAATGTTAAATTTACCGTCAGGAACTGGCCATTTCGGTCCTCTGTGGCCGACGTCGCGATATTTTGCCGCTTTGTGTTTCCTTTGCATTGATTTCCTTACAAATAGCTGGGCGGGTTGGAGTGGGGTGCAAGTTATAAAACGATGCGGAATAGTGGTCACTTTTTGGGCTGTAATGATGCCATGGCCTTTGCCCAGGAGCGGGACAGAGCAAGCAAGATTAATAAGCTACCTATACAGTAATTATTACGAAAGGTTTGAACTCTGCTGACTTGAAAACAGCTTATATAATAGTTTTAATTGGAAAATGACGAAACAAGCTAAGCAAATTCTCCAACTGTTTACTGTAGTAACACAAAGACAAAATCTTTCATATAAATAACTAAATAATATATATAGACATTGAATCAAACTGTTTTTATCTCCATGCAATTTGTACATGTAACAATAATCCAATTTTTTCTTCGTAACAAGTACTACATTAAGAAACGCCTAAAAGCTCATAACTCACACCGACCGTTGACAGTTCAAGATTTTTGCCCGAGTGGGTCTTTTTTACCCATTTTTCCGTGCAATAAAGCCCCGTTGAATCCGACACGCATTTCAAGGGTTAGGTGGGTGGAAAAAATGTGAATTTAATTTGGTCTCTGAGTGTTTTTTATCCAGTCTGCCTAATGATTTGAGATTTATAAACTGAAAATGAAATGACCTTTTTAATTTTGGAATAATTTATTTTTTATGCAAAATGGGGTGAATTATTTTTCGTGCCTTTTATTCGTACTTATAATTTTTTAAATTTATTTAAATTGAAATGAGAAAAATATTTATAGCCGCAATGGTATATGCGTTTGGGGTGAGAGTATGTTTGTACAAAGTTGCCATTTATCTCCAAAACCACTAGTCCGATTTTGATGCGGCTTTCAGTGATAAGTTCTGGTTCGTTATTGAACTGTTTAATCGTCACCCGACGTCGTCAAACAAAAGATAGTGCGCGCTATGACTTCCTTGTACACCAGGGCGCTGAAGGCATATAAAAATACCAAGGAAACCAATATTTAATTATTCAAAAAGCAATCTGAACTAAAGCAGTTGTTAACTTTGTTCAATTGTCCGGCCGAACAAAAAAACCTTTAAAGTGATAACATAATAATCCAAATGACCACTCACTCAATTCAATAGAACACTAACATCCAATTATCTTAATCAAGAACACCCATTAAATTATTCATTACATTTGTCACTTTGGACAATGGTCGACATTGGTTTTTGTCACAGAATAAATAAAATGCAGAAGGTTAATTTTAAACAACTGGTGAAAATGCGTACAAAATTGGGCGAGGTGCTGTTATTCGACCGCTGTTTATAGGGCTCAGGCGCTAAATATCCCTTTCGCAGAATGTACCCTTCTTCAAACATTCATAGACTTATTGCATCAGAGAAAAAATTGGTCAAGAGCTAGGACGTGTAGAGCAAAAAAACCGTCTGCTATACTATTTTTTAACCGACTTCAAAAAAAGGAGGAGGTTCTCAATTTGTCGGAATCTTTTTTTTTTTTTTTTTTTTTATGTATGTTCCCCGATTTCTCGAAGACGCCTGGACCGATTTGGAATTTTTTTCTTTTGTTTGAAAGGGTATACTTTCCAATTGGTCCCATGATCACCAGGTCAGGATCTGATGATGGGATCCTAGGGAAATCGAGGGCAACCTTCAAATTTTATAGGCACATAGTACCATTTTCATATATTTTCTAAAGCTGTTCAAGTATTTGCATCTGATAATCATCATCTCAGGTGGATGACCTGATGATGGAAGGTACAACTCCTTAACAGTAAGGAGTAGGCATCGATTGATTTACTTTGTGTTCGCATATCTCCGGAACTACAAGTCCGATTTAAGTAATTCTTTTTTTGTTGTACTAGGTATCATTTAACTTAGAGAATACTGCAAGTTTAATCAAAATTTTTGAGATATGGAATTTTATTAGCTTAATGTGTACATGAGTGATGTAAGTACTGGTGCGAAGGATTACAAAATTATAGTGCACATGTAAGAGAATAATGTTCTTGACAAGAATTCGGGTTGAATATTTAAACTAAAAAGAGTAAAATAAAAACTTTTTCAAAAAAAATGTAACCGCCTTCAAAAACAACCACAAAAAAGTGTAAAACAATCTACAAAATAACTTTTTTTTCGGAAGTCGGTGGCTAAAAAGACAATGAAAAGAAAAAAAACAAAGGCACCGACTTCCGAAAGAAAAGTTATTTTGTAGATTATTTTACACTTTTTTGTGGTTGTTTTTGAAGGCGGTTACATTTTTTTTGAAAAAGTTTTTCATATAATTTGTGTGAACGTTATTTTTTTATTTATGACAATTAATTACCATTTTCCTAATTAAACATCACAACAGTACCTATTTTTGTGTTCTACACCTTCTAGCTCTTGACCAGTTTTTTCACTGATGTAAAAAGTCTATGAATGTTTGAAGAAGGGTACATTCAGTGCGAAAGGGACATTTTGCTACCTGTGGACATTTTGCGAAAGGGACACTTTGCGCCTGAGCCGTTTATAGCCCCCCCTGTAAACAACGATGTTTGCTTGCATCTTTACCTAGTTTCCTCCGTATCTCTGAAGCATGAAGCTCCATGGCATCTTAAAGCAGAAGTAATTCTAGTGTAGGGAAGAGACAGAGCTATGCAAGTCGTCTAGCGCCATCTCGTTTACACAGTGGAATAATAACCATTTTAAGACTCAAAGCTGTCATTATGTAAATCATTGACAGTCATTAGAGATAGACAGTGACGTGAAAGTTTGACAATCATGTGCTAACTGTGTTGTGGGGTCGGATAGTAATGACTATCATCATCATCTTATCTCTCTATATCTTAGCCTCTGATATTCCCACAGCTGGGACATAGGCCTCCTCGTTGCAGTAAATAACCATGCGGGCTCAGTGCGTTGGTAGACGTGTCTTAGAATTTTTGGTTGTGGATGTGTACATGCCAGTTTCCTCACGATGTTAAAAAAATCTTGTGTTCAATTTAGATTGGTTGACTGTATGAAATCTCATGGAAAAAATTTAGGCAGATAATGAATGATCGCATGATGGGGTTGTCATATCTGAGATAAAAACTCCTAAATCATAGTATAAAACAAAGTCACTTCCCGCTGTCTGTCTGTCCCTATGTATGCTTAGATCTTTATAACTACGCAACGGATTTTAATTCGTTTTGTTTAACAGATAGACTGATTCAAGAAGAAGGTTTATAGTATTATATCATGCCTATTATAATAAATATTGCACACGTGCGGAAACAGCGCGGGCCGCTCTTAAAAAATTATGTACGAAATTGAACTTCTGTACCCACCCTTTTACACTTGCACCCCAATGTCCAGCACAAAAACATTGTTAGTTATACATTACGTATGCAGATTGAATTCTGTTAAACAATTGTTTAAATAAAGTCGGTAATGGATTTTGATGCAATGAATTACCTCTTTAAATAAGTTGATTAAAGTGGATTGGTCATTATTTATCTTGTTCTTGTTTGATAATGGACGGTAATAGGAGTCTTATGGGGGTTGAAGATGGATGTATGGATTTACATGTGCCATTGAGTCGAGCCAGGGCTAAGATTTCATTGTTACGGTTTTTTAATTATCTACCCTGTGTCTACTGAAACTCTATAGGATTAGAAAAGGTTGTCGTTGTTGTTGTTGACATCGAAAATATAGCAGGTATACAAAAAAAAAGGTGTTTATTTATTATCATCATCATCATCAGCCTATGAGGAAATGGGCCATAATCCACCACGCAGGCTCAATGCGGGTTGGTGGATGTCACATGTCTTCAAATTTTTGGTTTAAGGACATGCCGGTTTTCTCACGATGTTTCCTTCACCGCTTTGAGAGCATTGGTGGTCCATCGGACCCATTACCTACAACTCGTAATTCGGGACCGATACCACGGGGCCACCACTGCTCTCGTAAAATTTTTAAAACTTTTTTTTATTTCGACGGTTTAGTTAAAAAGAAAAAATTAAATACCACATTTTTGACAGTTTTGCGGATGAGACACTTGCATCAACTCGTCATTATCTACTAATACCTCTATATTACCATCAAACAAGAGATGACAATAAAGATAAAGCCAACACAATACTATCACCTAATAGTAGGCATACACCATCCTGCCTATGTGAACGATAGATGTGACGCTTGCAATTGTTTTAAATCGGCAGTTCGTCCATAGACGCCATACACCATAATGCCTATCGTAAAGATTGATTTGACACAACGTCAAATCTGCATCAGTGATGCCTACTCATAACGCAACAGTGGCTAATTCTACATATATAAATAAGTGGAATTCTGAAGCAATAGTTCAGTTTTGGGTTGAAGTAAAAAAAATGAAATTCTTCCGGTGGAATAATAAAAAAATTGGAATCGACTTCGTTTTTGATACCGAGTACGCCTACCTTTACCCTTAGCACGAATTATTTTATAAACGCAACCAAGTACTTTCAATGTGTTGAATCTGTGCAAAACTGAATTTAAAACAGGATTTCTACTAACAGAAAACCACCAACTTTATGTATGCCAAGAAGCAAACTACTACAGTCTGTTATCAGCTTGGACTTGCTATAGTTATAAGGTAGGAATGACCAAAGATTATTAACCATACCTACTACTACTATAATAAGTTTATGCAGGATGTGATGATACATACGTACATCAACTATTAAATGCAAAACCATCACTAACAAATTCATATAATGTAATCAACAATTTGATTACGTTTATTGGTTTAAACTGTCTCACAACCCATTTCTACCCCTTAATAGGTACTGGTAGATTAAAAACATACCTATATAGTGTGCACTTTTGTCCGAATCTGTCACACTAATATAAATTAACTGAACTACAATATTCACAAGCAAGGGCCATCACTGAGCCAGCATCTTCGCTGTATCATTTTAGTTACAAGTCTTTTACACTAGAAAAATGGGTTAATTTAATGGTAATTTCTTCATGTTTACAGATTATTTTATCTTTGGACAGTAACTCTACTGAGAGCAAGGATTGCCTATTCTCAATTTCGCTGCTGCTCTGTGAATCATGCAAGAAAAACACACTGAATTATATGATAAAATATGTGGTAGTTTACCTAATATTATAGGTACCTTTATATAGTGTTTTAACCTTTTATTATTAAAATAAATACTTAGGGAAATATTAATAGTTATATTTTATTTACAAATCTTATGATTCGTCGTCTCATCGTTCTCCTGCCCTTATTCTAATTCATCAAATCTTCTATTTTTCTCTACTCATTATGTCAGTACTCACCTTTTTAGTAAAATCATGCAAAAATAATTATATTTTATATATTTGCTCTGGCAGAGCTGCTTAGCTTTGCTTGAAATGCTTTAATTAAAATCATATCAAAATGAAAGTCGTTGGTTTTACTTTACTTACTTTACTTTTACCTATATTATTAACATTCTGTAAGTTATAACAGCATAGGAAAAATACAATTATTGTAATTTAAACACAATCACTAAATAACTATTACTAACAACAATAAGGAATATGATATTTCACTTCACTGAGATGTAAATCCATTGTACATTTTTTGTTAATCGAAGTACCTAAATCCATGATAAAGAATTACACATTGATCCAATGGCTCTCAACTTTCTGTATCAAATTGTTTGCATGAAATAATTAGGAAACATTTTGATCATACTCGTACAATACCTAGCGGTTTCACACTAGGTATATCACTGTGTCAGCTGGTTTTATCTTCCACCTTATTCATGTCTGAAGAATGGCAGGTTCTGCGATTATTTTGTGCTGATCCTCTTAGCATGTCGATGGCAATCTAAATTGAGTCGGGTCAGAATTGGACCACGCGTTTTCCATATAATTTTTCCAGAGCAAAGTCGTCGATGATGATGATGATCTCCCTTAGGTAGGTAGGTATTTTAAACGCTTCTCGATTTTATTGAAACGAACCACAAAATTTAATTTATTGAATTTCCTAACGTATTTTTGTTTGATGTTTGTTACTTAGATACACATCGATTGTTTTATTTGAATATTCGTTGTCATAGTAACCATATTGTCAGCCTCTGATTTCAGTTTTGCCCGTATTTTAATATTACTAAAAAGGTATTAAAATTAAAAATAAAATGATTTTACAATTTTATCCTAACTTATTCGTGTAGTATAAATGCACTTGTTCGTTATGCTTTCACGCCTAAACCGCTGAACTATTTTGATGATATTGGTTCGTAGACCCATCTGAAAAAAAAGTCATAATGACTACTCATTAATCGTAGTAATAGTGCCTGCAGGCAGTTGCTGGTTTTTTTAATCCTACCTAGACTTTTTAAGACGCCATTCGCGCGAAATTTTTTTTTTCTGCTGGCGTTAAAAAACCGCCGATATAGAACAAATGCATTCCCTTGTATAATAATAATAATATTCCACAACTATCACACAACGCCATTTAGTCCCAAGCTAAGCAGCGCTTGTGTTATGGGTACTAGACAACTGAAAACATACTTATATATTTTTAAATACATACTTACTATAGATAAATTACACCCAGACACAGAACAAATGATCATGCTCATCACACAAAGATTTGTCCTGGGTGGGAATCGAACCCACGACCCCCGGCATAGCAGTCAGGGTCACTAACTACTAGACCAACAGGCCAGTCAAAATCTGTTCACACGTCAGCGCTTTTAAAGTGCCAGCAAAAGAAAACGCTCGTTTGAGTCGGGGCTTACCCGTAAGTATAATAAATACTTAGTTTTAACTTACCTACCTGTTCCGACACCTTTTTTTAACCTACTTCAAAAAAAGGAGGAGGTTCTCAGTTCGGAATATTTTTTATTTTTATGTATGTTCCCCGATTTCTCGAAGACGCCTGGACTGATTTGGAAAAAAATTCTCAGGTCAGGTTCTGGTGATAGGATCCCAGGGAAAGCGAGGGTAACCTTCAAATTTTATAGGCAGATAGTACCAATTATATATATTTTTCAACACATTTGCTCGAAAAATGCATTTACGAAGCCTGTATACATTGTTCGAAAGTTAAAAATTACGAACCATAAAACGGAGCGTGCGGTAAAATAGGTACTCTCACCTAAGTACATACTTTACCGCACGCTCCGGTGTATAGCGCCGTGCGTTTTCTTTACGGTTTTTTTTTAATTTCCATTAAAAAATAAAAAGAATCCACCAAAGAGTTTCACATTATGAGAATAAACAGCCTGACTGACCGAACCTCCTTGGAAGCTTCTTTTGATTAATAACATTGACAATACGTTGACGCACTTTAATACTTAAGAGTAAATGAGACGAAAGATATGGTTCTAATTTCCACCACGTGCATGTGGCGCCATTTGCAAATTCACGCCATTTTCATATTAGGAACTTCAAAAATTGTTGCGACTTTTCTACTAAATAAAGGTTGTTTAATTACATATTTTACTGTTTTCTCGCAAATGTGTTGAAAAACGTTGTATGACACACGTGCAGAAATTGGTAATTACAAACTCGTGACTATGGTAAACCCTCGGCTTCGCCTCGGGTTCACATTCGTCTACTCGTTTGTAAAAACCAACTTACCGCACTAGTATCATAAATAACTATTCTAAAGCTGTTCGAGTATTTGCATCTGATAATCATCATTTCAGGTGGATGAGCTGATGATGGAAGGTACAACTCCTTAACAGTAAGGAGTAGGGATCGATTGATTTAGTTTGTGTTCGCATATCTCTGGAACTTTGAGTCCGATTTAAGTAATGCTTTTTTTGGTGTGCGAGGTATCATTTAACTTAGGGAACACTGCAAGTTTCATCAGAATCGGTAGAAATCGGTCAGTAATTTTTGAGATATGGAATTTTATTAGCTTATTGTGTACATGAGCGATGTAATTACCGGTGCGAAGGATTACAAAATTCTAGTGCACATGTAAGAGAATGATGTTCTTGACAAGAATTCGGGTTGAATATTTAAACTAAAAAGAGTTAAAAATATTTTTTTTTTCAAAAAACTGTAACCGCCTTCAAAAACAACCACAATCTACAAAATTACTTTTCATTCGGAAGTCGGTGGCTAAAAGACAATGAAAAGAAAAAAAAAACAAAGGCACCGACAACCGAAAGAAAAGTTGTTTTGTAGATTATTTTACAATTTTTTGTGGTTGTTTTAGAAGGCGGTTACATTTTTCTTGAAAAAGTTTTTTTTATTATCACCTTTTCAATACACGATTATTTTGACATTGAAAAATTTTGCCTTTTTTTTAATTGAAGTCGAAAATAAATTATAATAATGCAGAGAAGTGTTGCTTTTTATTATTTAGCTATTAGCCTCCTAGAGGGTTACACGAGCACAAAGCATGAAGGTTGGTTTTTGGGTAGTTAATTCCATAAAGACCTTCATATATTTATTTATTTTACAATTTTTTCGCTTAAATAATGACCAACATTTGAAAGGACCCCCCTACCCTAAATAAAGGGAAAATATTTATAAAGTGGGAACACTGTCTTATATTGCGTACGCATCACAGACTAGATAGGTACGCATGCTAGACGTGGTGCGTTCGAAAACGTTTGTCTAGTAAATTAAATGTAAAATGAAATGCGGAGAATATTTGTTTTTTTTTTTTTAGTCAATTCTATTATATATTATTAACGTTTTTGTACAATTATTTTCTTATTTAGTCACTGAATTTGGATTAGTACTGGTTATTTTTAAATAAAAATAAATATTTGTCAAAAAGTCGAGTTTCAGAACGATCCCAGGGCTGCGTTTATATCCTTTATCCAGTTTAAATTTATACTGCCTAAATGTCAAACACCCCGTTTAAGTACACCGCGACGTGAAAAATGAAGCTAACTAAAATTTAATCTGCCCCGTTTACGGTCATTCGCTGGGATAAGTTTTTACTAAATGGAATTTACTGATAAAATATTGCGACCTTTTTACCTCGCAATATTTTATCCTGCTGTCAGACTGACATTACGTTTTGTTGTTTTGTTCGATATCCGCAGTAAAAACGAATATTATTTTTATTTTAGAGAGTAAATATTATTTGTGGATTATGGATTTGTATTAAACCGGCAAATTGATTATTTGTTCAATAAACTGAGCTGTCAATTGAATTTGACAACTAACATTGACAGAAACTTATGACTCCGTTCAGCGAACCTTCGCTACATAGTTTAATTTTTTCCGGCGAAATACCGCCGGAAGATTTAAACGCACCCCAGCCCTGGCCACCACTCCTTGACCTTTAGACATGGCAGACATTTCATTACATCAAATGCATTAAAAAATTAGTACCTAGAAATTTCCGAAAGTCATGAGTGGTCGGATTTTAGTGACTTCTCAGTGATGTCGGCTGACAATAATCCCTGTATTTGTTACAGAGATTTTGCAGTATTTTACTCTACAGAGTCTGCTTTACTTTCCCAGTTTACTTAAGATTGAAAATTCATATTCAGGGTATCTTGTATATTTAAATATATTTTGCCACCGGAAGAATTTCATTTCTTTTTTATTTCCACCCGAAACTAAACTATTTCTTCAGAATGCCACTTATTTATATGTAGAATGAGCCACTGTTGCATTATCTTGTCTTTTGACTCGGGACACTACTTGACTAATTTTGAAAGTCTCAATGTCATGATGAATTGAAATGGTGTTAGAAAAGTAGCTAAAAAGTTTAGCCACAAGTTACACTTTTTAGCTTCTATTCTAGCACCTTTAAAAAATTAGCTAACTAGCTCTAAAGTTGCTAAGTAGGCATCACTGCTGCCGATTTGACGTTGTGTCAAAAACGATTTGATGACCTATCAAAATTGGCATGTCATGCCATCAAATTGGCATTCCACCCCCATACACGTTCAATTCTATTTGAGCAAATTGGCAGTTTTATGCCGAATTGACAAATAGGCATGTACGTGTATGGCTACCATAATAAGGTAACAACACCACTTCCCATCTCAGATAATATAAATTGACATCCTATTTAACATGTCAACAAACTAATTAGGAACAGTACCTAATTCCGGACAGTACCTAATTATGGACATCGCCTAATTCCTGTGTTTGTCAATTGAGTGTTATTTGAGATAGACGCAGCTTAATTATACCTGGATTATTGTTACAGTAATTAGTGGGGTATTTGATCTTATTGATATCAGTTGTGTGAGATGGGGGTGATTTATTTTGTGTTAATTCGTGGATGATATGCAGGGTGGAATTTTCAGTCAGTGATCAATTATAAGGATGAAATCTCTCTAACAAACATGATAAATTAAATGAAAGGAAAACCAGGAAATCTTAAATTAATTTAATTATTTACAAAAAATGGTAAACTAACTAGTTAATTGCTGGAAATGGGCTCGAAATGGCATTTAATTTATCATGTTTGTTAGAGAGATTTCATCTTTATAATTTACTCTAACGATCGATGCAATAAAAGTACAGGGTATAATTTTTTCAGATTTTAGTCGGTTCGATTTCCGGGTGTTCCCGAAGAGAATTTTCGAAAATCTTTGAATGCAGTTTGCTTTCTATTCAAAAATAAAGAAATGTATCCTTTGAGTAAAATTTTCTATCTGCAGTTTTAAGAGTACTTTCCCTCCAGGTGGCATTACAAAATTCCAATTCATTATGTCAGTCAGTCACCTTTGAGTTATACTCGTATATATTATTTAGATAGAAGATAGATGTATGAATGTGGATGAAGCGAAAAGAGTATGTAAGGACACATGGTGTTTTTTTTACTTTCTACCTATGGAAATAGGGCGTAAGTATGTATGCACTTTTTGTAAAAATAGACTAATAAGTATGTAAAAAAATATACTACATAATTTTCAGACTATTCTTAGACAAAACTCAGTTTTCCACTTTACCAAATAAAAATTACCAAACTTGTCATATTCATTACTCACATGACAAGGAAATAAATAGTAGATAAACATGCATGCTCCACCGACTCTCCACTCAAACAAATGAGAAGATGTTCTAATACTCGTCACAATTTACATGGCATCATTTACAACATGATTGATGACGTCATCTGACAGCTCAATTTGGTGTAAACCGAATACCGGAGAATGACTTCGATTGTTGGTAGGGTGACGTTTTTGTGTACCGTTTGCAGAAACTTGAGCATTTGTACGGAAATACGTGTAACGTTATTTTTTTTTTTTTTTCAATAAATTACAAATGAAACGATTTATGTTCTCGTCATAAAGATTTTTTTTTAACGTGGTAAAATCATCAAATGAGTCCTCCCACCTCCCACCCCTGGCAAGGCGGGAGGGACTGTCCGACTTTTACTGACTAAAACCCACGGTGTCCTTCAATAGCCCTTTATGTTCCGGGGACACGGTAAGGAAATAATCCCACGACCCCGGCAGGCTCTGGCCCTCTGAGGGCCGCGTCAGTATGCTGACGCTTTTTGAGACGCGTGTGGGACACAACGCGCCGTCGACCCGGGCATGGTCCATGGTCGGGCAGCGAGTTGCCCTGAACTCGCTGGTCATACAGATATAGAGAAAATACAGAGAGAGAAAGGCACATATTATATTAAGAAAAAATGAAACGTGACTTTAATTGTAAAAAATATAGTAACGCTTGTCAAAGTAAAAATATAAAAAACAGTCCTAATAAAAAATCATTCTCCTTTGACAATATTTTTTTTAACAACACAGCTACTGATTTCTTTATGAAAAAAGTCACACATTTTGGCAAAAGTACTCCAAAAAATAGATTGGCCAGAGAAAGCCGCACAAATTGAAGAGTGGATGAACAAGAATAGGTAAAAAAATACCTAGTTTAATTTTATACATTCTAAACTAATAATTCACCAAGCAATCGCAGTCACCCTAACATCTCGAGAAAAGAAAAAAAAAACCCGTACAATATTTATCCATTATAAGTATTGCATTCCGTTCGTCCATAAATCAGGAAGAGTACTGACATCCGAGTTTTTGACAAATGGCCCGCAGAAACAAGTGACGGCCAGGATAAATGGCGTGTAACTGGGACTCTCACCTCATGCAGGGATATGAGGAAAATGCCGCTGTTTTTGTGCAAATTAAGAAAAAAAAAGGAGGAAATGATAGTTATATTACAGAATATTTATTTTTATTCTGCCAATTTATTGAATTTATATTTTTAGTCAAATTTAAGGATGTAGATATCCATTCGATTGCTGCCGTTATTTAATAAATGAATGCTTTTGATGCTGCAATGTCTGATTTTTTAATTATTTTTTTCGATTATTAGTGTTCTTACGGTAACAAGTAACAGACAGTTTAAATGAACACACACTAAACTTTTCTTTTCTTTATACCTTTATCCCCTCGTTTACACTATGGTATAATATAATAATAATATATGTATTGACAAGTTTTGACATGTCATACCCTTCGTTTACACCAAGAAACAAGTTAAATACTAGTTTCATACAAAACTTGTAGAATACTTGTCAAAACATGATTTGTTTGTTTTATACATGTATTGAGAGTGTCTCAAACCATAATCTCAAACATTCTTTCGTTCACACTGTGTAGCCAAAAAGTATTTATACAAGTATAAAACAGATTTGCGTTTACACTCTCTGCCCACAGACGATCTTATGAAGGCTCCTGGGTCACGTTGGATGCAGGCCGCTTACAACCGGTCCTACTGGATGTCTGCCTTTGTTCAAAGTCAAAGTCAAATCATTTATTTCAATTAGGCCATCCAATAGGCACTTTTAAACGTCGATTTTAAAAATTTAGGAAATAGGATGGGATGGGATTGATTCTACACCCATTCGCTAAGGTAGGATGTATGAAGAAGAATGGGCAAGAAACTCCATACTTTCAGCAGTGGACGTCTTACGGTTAATATGATACGATGATGATGATAATTTAGTTTTCCGCCACAAAATAGAGAGATATATAGAATAAACATAAACTATAATTTATACCAGGGACCGAAACCGGTATGATCAATACGGGTATTTTTTCGGTAACAACCTTTTTTTCTTTTACAGGTAATTTTAAAGATTACCTTTATTATTAAAAGTGAATACATAACCAGTATTAATACCGGTTACCGAAATAAAAATTACCCCTATCTTGCACACTTCACACGTGCCGTCGGCAATAGTCACAGGGCGCGCATCGCATGTGTGTGTGACAAAGAGTCGTTATCTTTAGTTAACCGGTATTAAAACGGTAACCTGAATAGAGGTTACATTTTTCTTCGGTCTGGTTACCCAGATAGCGGTTACCTAAGTCTGAAAAATAACCAAAAGTCTTCAATACCGGTACCGTAATTTATAAAGGTTTTCGGTCCCTGATTTATACAAATTGCACAAATATATCAGTGCATCGGTGCAGTCAGTAAACATAATCAAAGCAGTTCATATCTAAGCATTAGGGTGTCGTCAATCACGGCTGCTCAATATCTTCTAATTGACAGTTCAAGTGGCCGCCGCTACCGAGACACGTTGAGTCATCTAAGATATTCCTAGCACATACACAGGTTGTTTTCAGTTCGTGTGGATATTGTTAAAGGTGAATAATTCGACAGTGAAATGTTTTGAGGAGAGAATAGTTTGATTGTGAGCAGCACAGCAGACACTTTAACCAACTTAGTCATCGCAGTGAAGCTCTAGAAGGTTGTATTCTTCATTTAGGCTTTATTCCTGATTGATTGGCACTGATTGTTACACACAAACAGAAGAAGAAATGCTGGTTTTGGAATGGAGCATTTAGTCATTAAATCAATCCATTATTATCGGCGTAAAATCATCAAATGAGTCCTCCCATCCAGAGCATACCGGGTGGGACTGTCAGACCTGCGGCCGAATTACAACGTCTTAAAACCAGGCTTGTTCCGGCGAGTGAAAGTAAAGCCAAGTCGTCTAGCGCCATCTCGTTCACTCACTGAAACAAGCCTGGTTTTAAGACGTTGTAATACGGCCCCTGTATTGACTAACATCCGTGGTTTCCTTCAATAGCCCTTTATGTCCCCTTAAAAGATGTGTTAACTTTAAAACTATGCCCAAGCAATTATTTAACCCAAAAAAAAACTTATAGAGAAAGCTATGGCTCATTATTGAAACAACTACAGTATCCTTAATGACCTCACCACATTGCCCTCATAAAATCGTCTCTACAGAATATAAATCCAAATCTTTCAACCCCGCTGTATAACCGGATAGCCTCACCCACCTGTCATAGCCATGGCCTCGTTAATCATAGCGTTTCTGAACGTCTAGCTAACCTACGTGAACCTAGCACTTAGTATCACGGTGGGAACGTTATTAATTTCTATAAGTAATCATCCTGTAGCTGCTCGCCTTTGAGAAATGGGAAGGTGGTAAATGAGAAAAATTGGAAATGTGTTGGAAAGTGTTAGTAAGTCTGTAATGGATTTTCTGATATATTTTGTTTGATTTTCTGTAAATACGTTTTTATATACTTTTAAATCGTCTATGTAATTAGTAAAATTAGAAATATTTTTATTTTAATAACTTAATATTTAGTCATGTTTTTATTTAAATTTTCTGAACTCTTATAGTTTATTTTTTTAAATAGTTTGAAAGATCTTAATATACTTCTCAAATAGTCTTTGTAGATAGTCAGATCGAATGGTATCATTATTTTAATCACACATATTACTATAACGTTTGAAGTACGTCAAAAAGAGATTTGTGTATACTGCAGGTTGATAGAATGTGTTAACAGAAGATTCAAAGACTGCAGAGTAGACTGTGGGAAAATAATCTTTATTATATAGTATGAAAAAAAAAACAAAATTGGCTGGATAAGCTATTACAAAAGACATCTTTGCAATAAAACTTTGGAAAAAAAAAC
The DNA here is from genome assembly GCA_036375495.1 of Agrotis segetum. Taxonomy (NCBI): domain Eukaryota; kingdom Metazoa; phylum Arthropoda; class Insecta; order Lepidoptera; family Noctuidae; genus Agrotis; species Agrotis segetum. The sequence continues at coordinate 1,065,805 of JAQSVV010000677.1, read as the reverse complement.
TTTATTTTTTTTTAAATTTCTAATGTCAGTATCTACAATGCAAAACTAAAACACCAGTACAAACACTATAACCATTACCTTCCAACTATCATGTATTGTACTCATTTAAAAAAAGAACAAAAAGCGAATTGTCCATCCACCACAACGACCAATAACTTTATCTATATGGCCAGCTTTAAAAGTTTCCAGTCACGCGTTCTTCCCATTTACAAGCTGTTCCTTTGCTCACAGCTCAGCGGGGACCAATGAACAGCTTATTAAATATGTAGTTTAACGGAACTTTTTAGTGCTGTATAGTGGTGATGTTGGTATTAACTCTTTAGGAGGTTGAATGTCCTGCTGAGTTTCTATTTGGTAAATGAGGGCGTGGAAATGAGTTTTGGAGTAGAATATGTAAGTTTTATTAGAGGATTTTCTTTGGAAAGGAAAAATTCGATCCGCGGGCAGGATTCGAACCCACGACCTTCGGATTCAGTACATCCGACGCTCATTTCCAACCGAGCCACCGGGGATCTTATCTGCCGCGGCGAATTTGTCCTTCCATATCTAACGTCTCATGGTGACGTTCTGTCGGATGTACTGAATCCGAAGGTCGTGGGTTCGAATCCTGCCCGCGGATCGAATTTTTCCTTTCCAAAGAAAATCTTTGAAATTCGCTACGCATGCGTTAATGCGTTTAATATAAAAATTTTATTAGAGGTGCAAAAAAATACGAAATATGTGAATAAAATAAAATTGTATTTGTCCGACATACTTTACTCCAGCTCATATTACTGCCAGATAATAACGTACGAATCCCGAAAAAAATAAGGAACTTTTTTGCAAATCCAGGTATACAGGTGGTGAGATTTGTATAAAAACAATGAATTTGAAGAAAATGCTTTTGAGAAGATTTATATTTACTACAGTATATTTTATGGAACTCTGGTGTAAAATAGTATATTTCGACACCCAATGTGCATTGTCTGTTAAGTACTAAGTATAACATTTTTTTATTAAATATACTTAAAAAAATGGGGGTTGTCAACATTGATGAAACGTAATTTGTGCAATTTTATTCTCCACCAAACAAATAAATCCCACACTAATACCAATAATATCGGAATCAAAAACCGGACAATACATCAATTCAGTCGCTACAATACCGAAAGCCACAGTGAATGGCAATCCGAAGCCGCAATAAAGCAGTAAATAACAATTGTACGAGATACATCGCTCGCTCAGGCTGTAAACCAAACCTATGATTAACAGATCGACGGTTAATGGCACGTTCAGGGGTGTGCGGTTGGTTAGAGGAAAATTGAGGAGCAGTTAGGAACTACAAACTTGTCGGGATAGGTGAAAGAATTGATTCATTTATGCGTCTAATTTTTTTCTTGGTGTGTCAGGATGGTAACTATTATTGAGTCATAACTCTGCTACTTTGGCGACATCATTGGGAGCAGAGCAAAAGGAGCACTATATTCAGAACTAGTAAGAACATTGTAATTCGAAAATTATAACATCAAAAAAGTCTAAGCAACAAGCATCATTTACAAAACCTGAATGTTTCATTGAAACACTTTATTTTTTCTTAACATTTCTTTATTTATTACAGTTTTTTTTTGTTTTTTAATAAAACCTAAGGCACTTGCCTTTGGTTTTTTTTTAAACTGTTAGTTTGCTGTTTGTAAATGCTTATTTTTTATTTAGGATACGGTTTTATCATACTCGTATGTATAGATAAAAATGGTTTTATAATTTTATGGAAAATAATAATTATCAAAAATACTCGTATGTATTATTATATATATTTTTTTCCTGACAACCCTGAATCATAATCAAATTGTGTTGTGTATCGGTATCGCTTTACGGCTGTAAAGGCGTTTAATCACACGCCCGCACGGCATCGGCAGTGTAATGAAAAGTTCATTTGTTTGCAATGACGTGCATATTTATACACTTGTGTCACAAATACGTGACCAGCATTAATTAGGATGTATCGGTGATTTGGAAATCCAATTTGTGAATTGGGTCATTAATTTTGATTTATGTGTAATTTTGTCGTGTTGTATTTAAGTTTTATGATTTCTATTTTAATATAAAAAAAAATAACAACAGTTATTCACTCAGTGCGCCAATAGATAAGATATTGTAGGAAAAAATTGGTATCCCTTCATAACTTTAACTTTATACGCTGGATTTCGTAATATTTATGAACAAAATGAAGTTAGCACTATTATAAGCTCGTCTAGTAACCCTCTACGTCAATACAATAGATTTGACAAGGTTCATGCATAACAAAAATCCAATTTTCGAAGTTCATTACGATATTAAACAATCAGTTCAAAGGAATCCCCTTTTGTAAAGAAGAAAAAAATCTTTGAGATCTGCCATTAATTACCGTCGACGCCAAAAGGGTTAAGCCCTTAACCCTTTCTTCGCGCTCGGGGTAAAAAAATACCCCAAAGCAATTTTTATGCCCTCGTAAACTCTTTAAAGTTATTGTTTCTTTTTAAAGAGAGGACTTTGAAATATTGAAAATTATTAGCGTTTGATGTTTGGCGGGCGTCTGTTTTTTATGACGTTTTTTGCGGAAATTATTGATGTCATTTGAAGGGTTGAGTTTGAAATTAAAAGTGTTGATATTAAAAGGTTTTGGTGTTGATTGTGTCAGTTATGTATTTGATGGAATATTTTGAAGTTGAAAAATTGAGTTCGGAAAATCTTGGATCAAATTAGTGCTGCATAAAATACAACGGCATCTATCTTAATTGAATAATTTTCAAGCGAGTTTTTGCCCAAAGACATAATTTGCCGTCTTTCATTTAAGATCATGAGTGGGTTTTGTTAACGAAAGGAAAGACTGATGATGGAATGTTGATGAGGATGTTCAAAGTGTAGATTTTTCAATTCTTCACTCGTTTACGTTTTGTGTCCTAAGGTAGCAAAAAAAAAAGAAACAAAATGTATGAAAATAACATACATATGTGTTCATTGTTCATGCTGCTCGTGCTGGCTATGTCGAATCAAAAATTTGATCATGATTTTTCCATTTTTTTACATTTCTCATCGCAAAAAAGAAAATTTTGCTTCCAATCAAGTAATAAGGTTCCTATGTTACAAAGGAGAACCTTCATTTTCTGCTAACTTTTTAAAAATGCATACAAGTTAAAGTTTCATTAAGTTGTACATGCATGTTCGTGTTAAGACTACGCCGTGTTGTAACGAAACGTGATTGGATTTTAGTTTTCTAGTACGGAGACATTTTGTCTCTTATATTTTTGTAAAAAGCAATTTTCTGTTAGTTTTCTGGTTTTATACGTCGTGTATAAGAAGTATCTTCAAGTAATATTTATGAGTGTAAACCGACAATAAAAAAAAAATTAGAAAAGTTTCTGTATGAGACCCATATCATTATTGTGAAATTTTAATTTACGCCTATCAATGCCTGTTAAAAACGCAAAAGGCAAGATATAGCATACTTATAGAAACTTACTACCTAACCTACCTCTCTTGAATGTATTGGAGAGCCAATTTTGTTTGTTTTACACTTACATTGACTATGAATTTTCGTGTCGATAGATACCAGTCTGCCCGTACTGATCACGCAGGACCCATGCCTGTACCTATCACGAATGATTTGCCCCTTTTGGCGTCAACACATATTAAATTAAACACAAAAACGTTTGAAAAGAGACTTTTAAGTGCATTAATTGTGTGTATCCAGTTTCAAAAGATTAAAAAATAACAAAACTGTCACAACGGATATCAATAAACAAAAGTACAGTCGCAACAAAAAATCCGAGTATTTTCATTTATACATTTGAAAATCGTTCCACGACAGACGGGTCGGTCATTGGACACGGACCGAATCGCCGCATTCCATTTTCAAAAGGAAATGCCGTTGACAGAAAACACTCCTTTGTTCTGTTCTGTCCGTTCAATTTTCAAATAGAATTGTGCACGTGAGAAGTTTTAATTCTGTGCTCGAGTGTACATGTGGAATAATTGATGTTAATTTATTTAAGAGTTTGAATTGGAAACGGCACTTAGGGGGGAATATTCATGTTCTTTTTCAGTTGGATTGTAAATGGAAGTGAAGGAAAAAGGCTTGCATTGTTTTTCGAAGCTGTTTGTAAAAATGTAAACTTGGCTTTCATTAATTGCTAAAGGTAAATTGTAGCTGGCTGATAAAATATAAAATTTACAAGTAATTATTTTAGGACTTCGTTCAGTTTTATTTAAGGTTTATTTCAGAAATATTAACAAAAGTAAAAATATTGCTTATGTTAGTGTTGCTAACCTTTCAGAAATCATAAAAAGTGGCTAAGGATCAACAAGACAAGAGGGGAATAATTCTGAGCAGGTACCGAAGAATTTAAAATAAAGCAAAAGAAACATGTCATTGTTTAATCAACTGTGTCATACGAGAAGCCTACACATATCCTAAATAAAAAACTAAACCAGAACTACTTATACAATATTCTTCGTATCGACCCGAGAAAATTCATAACTTTTTTTCATTTTAAAAAGATATGGCAATTTCCTGTCCATTTACCTCTACGATGTGCTACGCTTGTGCTACGAAGTTGCTACGGCTTCGCTAAGGAGCTACGGAGACTGCTACGTGACAGAAATGTATAGAGTAGTTAATTATTTTGTTAGTCTTGTATTTGTTATGCTTGCGTAACAATCTATCTAACACAGATTCGTTTAGTTTTTTGTTTATGGGAGAAAAAATATTATCAGTTTATTTAATGGTCATAATCGTGAATTACAGTTAAAACCAGAGTGAATTTTCCAAGTTAGTGTGAATGATGAGTGAAATGAAAACTCTTACTCAAAACTAACTTACTCAAAACGTCCTTTGAGTTTGTTTTTTTAATTTTAAATTTGGGACGATTTTGATAAAAACTAAACCACGTTATTAGATTTTCGAAAGTTCAATAAATTGGAAAAAAACGTTCCAAAAACTCATTTGTCGATAAAATAATAACAATATCTATTTGACAGTTAAAAGAATTGCATGGCAAACGAAAATAAAATTCAGCAGTAGAGCGCAAGTGACAATTTTATTTCTTGTCTGTTAGAAAATTGGCACAAGCGACTTTATGTTTATTCTAAATCTACACAGCCAGTAAACAACCAATATTTATGTATTATATTTATTTCCATTCAACCAAATCACGTGTATGACGTATCGCTTTAACAAAATTGATATACCGCGTCGCCCTTTCCCTTTATTCCCCATTTTTATATTACCTACTAAAGGGACACCGAAATCAAAGGGCTATTTTGACATGTTGACAAATACGAGACTGAAATAATATTTTAATATCCAACCATCACTGAAACTTCAACTTTATTACTTTCAAAATAGAGTTAAAAATAAGTTTTGTTACTTATCTGTTAAAGGTTTTGATATTATCAAGGGATTTGAAGCGATTTGCTATCAAATCGAAAGTAGCCGGTTTTTGTGCGTATTATAAAAAGAGGTTTTTGTATAAGAAGCTTATTTGGGTTCTGATGGACTTTGTGTATTTTACTGACCTTTGTGAAGGATTGGTAAATTGTTTATTTTGTATGTAGAATTGTATATTATAATCTTTTTGTATCTTTTTTGGTGTTTTGTAAACCTTTAACATGGATTTTGAAGAATTGCTACGGCGTAGCATTGCCTACGCTTGCTACGATATCGTAGCAATTATAGCTACGCTACGCTTCTCTTTTGGTGTTTTTGTTGTTACCTGTGTTTTGGTTCATAATCTTAGTACGAGGCGTAGTCTTGCTTACCGCCGACTTGTAGAATAAAGCAATATATCAGCACTCTTAGCACGAATTTTCAGTATTTGAGACGTAAAGTAAACTGGAACTTTGACAATTACAAATTAAAAATTAAAAAAAAAAAAATAGTTCCTGCTTTGCACACCAGAGGCGTTGTTCCATTTTTCCATACAAGAAACGCTGTAAATACTGTAAAGTAAAAGAGTGAAAATTCGTGCTAAGGGTACAGATCTGTTCATAAATATTTGTGAGACACATGCTTCATTTTTTCTAAACAACTTCGTGAATGACTGGAACAAATCAGTTTCTGAAGTTCAATTGCTGCAAGATAATATTTGCATGATAATGTTTGCGGTGCTCCCAACTATTAAAGGCTCACTTACGTATCTTTTAAATTTAAAGTATCTCTTGCACTTGAATATAATGTGTGCATAAGATGACTGAACGCGACTGACATGGCCAAAAATTTCGGCAAAATAAATGTGAAAAATATTTGGTGGTCGTTTAGCAGGTCGAAGTATCTAATCGCATTGGAACGTACTATATACTGTATACTTATTATACAGGTTTGACGCTACCCAGGTATTGAACCTGAAATCAATTTATCACGCTCCTCGTGCAGCACCTTACCGCTATACCCTCGACACTAATGTTTTAAACATTTTCTCTGAGCTAGCGCGCTAGTAGGGTTCTGTGGGAATATGAGAAATCGATTTCTGTAATGTGAAATATAGTTTGAGGGTTATCGAGGTGGTGTGTTTTGAAATTGCACGCTACAGTTACGTATTATTTAAATTGTATTTAAATTTGTCTCCAAGTTTTCTTATCGGTTTGAGCAGAATCCACTTCATGTCTTTGGTCACTTTTTGAAGCGATAAATTAAAATTTTATTTTGACTTAACTTTTACTGTTACTATAAGTGCCCCAATCTGTCATGTAATAGATTTTGAGTTTTATCGTAATAGCAGAAGGTTCATGTTATTTAATTGAATATATGATTGTATTTGCAGATTAAGAAAAGTTGACGTACAAAATTCATTCATCATTTATTTTTATTTTTTATTATATTTTTACAAACACTCGTTTTGAATATCTTCCTTCTCGCAAAAGCTAATATATTTTCTTAAGAACGGAACCCAACAGTACCCGTGAGTCATGACATAAATAAAAGGTATATTACAATAATATCGAGAATATCAGTTCTTCCCCTCCTCCTTATAAACTACAGGCGGTTGTTTTTTGACGGATGATTGAATACGTGTGTAGGTACGTACTGTTGCGAATATAAATTTTGTTTTTTAGGGTTTCGTAGCCGTAGGGTAAAACGGTGACCTACGAGTACTATAAAGACTCCACTGGCTATCCGTCTGCTGTCCGTGAGTAACCACGTTATATCTTGTGAACTATGATAGTTAGATGGTTGACATTTTCACAGGTGACGTATTTCTGTCAGCAAAACACAAAAAATCTGAATAAAATAACTGTTGAAGGTGGCTGCCGTGCCACAGTTATGTTTTTTTGCTGTTTTTTACGTAATGGTAAGTACGGAACCCTTCATCTTCTTTTTATTTTCGTAATAGTGTGCCAGTGTTGCCACATCATTCAATGTATTTACCCTCCAGTGTAATCGTGTTGTTTTGTTTTTTATTGTTATTTATATAAAAAGAAAAGCGATGCTGAATATTTGAATTCTTTTATAGAAAAAATATTTTAGCTATTGCCTAGTGGTTGTTAGTGCGACAACTGAGTGCGCGTTGGTTGAATAAACGGGTTAGTTTTGAAATTATGAACCGGCATAAAGTTTCGGGCGAGTGTTCTTAGACATGTTTGATGAAAATCGGTTGAGCTGTTTAAAAATTGTGGGGGTGAAAGTGGGGAAGGGTAACCGAATTGCTACACCATCCAAGGTATATTCTACTTTATTTTTTTGTTTCAACACCTAATTATTTTTCTGTTTTTGCAACCCCATGCTAGGTTGGCTATGCTTTTTTTTCCTACTCCTCCACTATTCTTTTCTGATTAATTTCGTGCAGGATCCAAGACAGGTAAATTCATTCTCCGGGACACGTCGAGACTTCATTGTCTCGGCGCTTTTCTGGTGGTTGCCACTGTTGATTCTGGCTTTCAGGAGTTGCAGTGGTTTGGGAATAGTGTGGTGGGTTTGTCCCAATAAAAAAAAAAAACCCCATGCTAGGAATTTGTGTGCGTGCGGGGATAGAACCCGCGACACGCTGCCGCTGCCCATCAGAAGTTGATCGCTCAGTCATTGCACCAACTATGTCGTCAAACTGTGCGAGAGCGTCGTATGTGCAATCAACTTTGAATCATAGCCCATGTTGACAATAAATCTTTTGAATCCGTCAAAATAACTAAGATCTAGGTCATTATCGGGAATGTATGTATGTTTACGCGAATGTGAATCTAATTATATTTGAAATTCTATAAGAAAATATGCTTATTGTGGGTCATGATTCCTTATCGATTGTACATCAGCGATGTTTTTTTTTATGTGAGATGGGTTTGCTCTTGACCTTAGTCTAGGTCAGGAATGACTAAGACAAGGTCAACGATGGAGGGAGCTTACCCAAAAGAAGCCTGTTCATTCTAACTTTGAATAGATTAGGGTTGTTTGCGTTCGGAAACACAGACGCAGGCAGAAAGTTCCACTCCTTCGCTGTCAATAAACGGATATAATATGCTGATAATCATTTTCTTAATTAAACATGTCCAGCCTAAGCTACTGCTCAGCAATTTAAGACGTCAAACAAACTAGCACATCTATTGACTTAGCCTCACAAACACCCAGTAATTTCCACCGTCTAATGAGGCAAATCAGTGGAACGGAATCTATTAGTGCAAGTCATTACCGTGTTTGCATAATATATAGATGATTGCATTATTGTCTATGTATAATGCACGCCTGATTAGCTTGTCAGAGAGATTTGGTATCGATACCTTGCTATATAAATAGTTGGGGTTAATTAGACTAACTGAATTTAGTGGGGAAAGGCTTTTGTTGTTGACTAATTATAAAGAAAAGTAAAGAAAGAAAAGTGCGTTTATTGGCGCTAAAAAAATCTTTAAACTAGGTAAAAAATAGCTCCGCATAATAGAAGTTGGCGTCGCATTAATGTTACATGAAGGTGACTCAAGCTAACATTTTTTCTATACAAACTTCGGGGGTGTTTAACTCCACTATTTGACGTAAGTCCAAACTTAAACATGGTACAGTTTTGTTTCTTTATTAATTTTGTCTATACGAAAGCAGAATTGTAAAATAACAAGCCTTTAAAAAGCTTTAATCTGAGGCCTATTCCAAAAGGTTTTATGACAGTCCGCGATAATCTTTCAGTAGTACTTTACGTTCCAGGGTCACAGAATTTGATGAGACAGTCCCGCTACCATTTACAGCTTACTTGGAGTATTTACTACGTTTATTGAATTGTGAAAAAACGTGTACGATCGAGGAGCTAACTTTTACCGTCAAGTTAATGTCAAACTTTCCGTTTAGAAATCACAAATAACCAAATGAACTCTTGCTCCTTTTCCGTAAAACAATTAACTCGACAGACAGTCATGTTCGACTAATGAAATTCAAAATCAAGGCGATACGAAACAATTGCGCTGCAAACGATTTTATCCCAATCGCGTGGAGTAAGGGAAGTCACAGAAAAAACGGCGTTGAATACAGATGAATCTGTCTGTACATACGGGCGATTATTGTGTGGAGCTACTAAAGCTTTTTGCACTTACTAGAAGCAATTTTTTTCCATTGCTGTCAAACTCTGTCACTCTGTCTCAAGTGTACGTTTGAAAAACCAGTAAAGTTGTTAAGTTGGTTGTATCGTTTGATTCCTTGTAATTTGTTTTTTCTAAAGAAAACGCTGCTAATTTTGCAATCTTTCTGTAACCTTATTTATCCACTATTTATTACGACATAAATGTTGCGCTTTCTAAGAACTACACTGACATAATGCTACATTTCATACTGTACTTTTATATACAGGTAACTACAATAATTTGTATTCAATTACGTTTTTAATTATTAGAAAATGCCCTATTCTGCTATTTTAGTATTTGTTTTTTTTATTATGGTGAAAGCATCAAATGAATCCTCTCGACCCAGGGCAGGACGTGAAGGACTGTCAGACCCATACCATACCGACTAAAATCCACGTTGATCCCTCAATAGACCCTTTACGTTCGAGGGTCACGATTACCTAATGAGATAGTTCCGCAACCCCGGCTCTTGGTTGCACTTGGTAATTTAACTATCTTACAGTGACTTATTTTTGCTGGAAGTTTGTATGAATATTTTTTTTACTTTGCTCATCTTAGCAATTGGATTATTATTATTTTTATTTGGTTCGTCCAATTTCCCATCCGTATATTCCAAAACCAATCCTCTGCCAAAAGCAAACAGACTGAGTCGTTTACATACTGTTTACAGAAACACGAACAAAATGTTTCTACTCGATACTCTATTGTACTGTAGTCCCGTACGTTCTATTCTATTAACTTGTAGAACGAAGGTTGACGATATTTTTTGTTTATTTTGATATTGGATTTAGTATTTAAATGAGTTGCTTTCTGTATTTCAAATTGATAATCAAGAAGATAATTTTATTGCTGCTCCGTTGGTGTAGTGGTCGTAAGAGCGGCTGTTGACCTTGAAGTCCAGGGTTCGGGCAGTGTTTTTATTTATCTTTCTATAGATTCGGGTTTGAATGATATCTCGCCGGATGGTAAGCGATGATGTGGTCGATCGTGCAGCACACGAGTCTAAAAGTAATCTTTTTACTATTGTCTTTAATATCCCAAGGTTATAGCTATTAGAAAACATAGATCCGACAGGGAATTCCATTATTTTCTCAGTACCTAGCAAACAAAGTCTTGCCTTGAGCCATTACAAAATAAAACTGGCTTAAATGTGGGTGATTTATTTGATACACGTCTGTCATACCTACTCTTCGGAGATCACAGGCACAAAGTTGTGTAAAAGTCAGATAACCATCTCACCGAGTAGAAAATAAATAAAGGAAAAATTCTAACACTACAATTTATTTAATATCAAGCCCTAACAACTGTAACAACAAACAATTTATAACACCAATCATTACTGTCTGCCCCCAACAACATACAGCTTGAATATACAAATCCGTATCAGGGATCATTAGCAGCAACATTAATACTCCGCGCTAACGCCCCTGCAGTTTCCGAGATGTGACACACAGACGGACATACAAAAGGTGACTAATGAATGTTTAAGAAAGCACTGAGCCTTAAGATGGGGGTGATTTTGTTTGTTGATTTTGTGACTTTACTTTGTTAGTTAGAAATTGGTATTTTGCTGAACGTGGTTTCATTTTTTTAAATCTTTCTAAGGGCAGATTTTTACTGACTTCAAAAATAAAGGAGGTTATTTTAACATTCTTGTTGCGGTTGAGCCACCTTCTAGTAGGCCACGGGTATCACGCCGTCCACCGTAATGCTGCTAAACGGTATGTCGAGGATAAAGGGCTTCACACACAGCAGCTATAATGTAAAGATGTAATTAAAGCACGATACATCTCATTACATCTTTCCATAGAGATTCGTAGATGTAAAAATATACGTTATAGCTGTCGTGTGTGGTCTCCTGACGATTTCTATGGAAAGATGTAATGAGATGAGATGAAGCCCTTAAGATGGCAATGAGAAAAAAAGAGTTAAAGGTGACGCAATGACAGAACGTAAGTTCTATTTTTGAAATTCAAACATTAAAAAAAAAAAAGAGCAAAAAGGAAAGAGGTTGAGAAAACAGAAGAGGTGGAATACCTCTCTGTTACAGTCTGATTAGATTTTCTGAGGAATTAAAATAGCGGTTTGACATATTTCCTATAGATAAGCTGTCAAACCGCCATTTTTACTCCTCGGATACAAATTATCTGACTATTGAAAAATCAGCCCTAACTCTAAACAATTAATTGTCTATCTTTTATAACGACTCTTCGAGCTTCACCACAGCTGAGTATAGCCATTCCACAAGATTTTATTCATAGTCCTAATTGGCTGAACACTTGATTTTTATGCATTTATAATATGTGAATGAATTGCCAATTGAATGTTTTATAAGAAAAACGCTGTGAGGGTAAAGACACCAATACCCAACCTGACATCTTCTTTGCATCGATTCTTGTCAATTAATATAATTCCTACACGTACAAAATTTATCTATCTAATCTAATATCTTTAAACGAGCAATTCTTGTATATTTATTTATATATAATCAGGATCGGTCCAAGGATTTTCATGAAAGTTACAGATTAGGGGTTTTTCGGCTCAAGGAATCGATTTATCAAGGTCCCAGTTTCGAGAAATGCTCGGTTCACAATTTTTAGGGTTCCGTAGTCAACAAGGAACCCTTATAGTTTCGCCATGTCCGTCCGTCCGTCCGTCCGTCTGTCCGCAGTTTAGCTCAGAGACGCACAGTACTAGAGAGCTGTAATTTGGTGTAAATATACGGATTTGTTGTGCCGAAAAAGTGGTAAAATAAAATCTCGTAAAATATTTTTTTTTAGGGTACCTCCAGTACTTACACGTAAAGTGAGGATTTTTTTTTTCTCGCGTATCCCTTAGTGTGAGGTATCATTAAATAGGCCTTTAAAAATAATGATAGTTTTCATTAACAATTTTTTGATAAAAAAATTCGTTTGTGAAATATTAAGCTTTAAAGTGCAAAATTTTGCTCGATTCGAGTGTCCCCCCCCTCTACCAGCTAAACGGTTATGTTTGGGGGTGTGAAAAAATTCACAATAGTAGTACATATAACGAAGTTTAAAAGAAAATTATCATGACTAAGTAGGCTTTACAACTTTACGAGTAATAGTCGACCAACTTATAAAATGTACTTGATATCATATTTTCTTAAACAAAATGTATCGGAGACAACTGCAAATGTAAGTTTGTCAACTTTATTTTTGCAGCTTTTATATGTGTGTTTTCTGGGGATAGGTAGGTTTTTATCGTCAACTATTTTTAACTAAATTCAAAACAAGGAGGAGGTTCTAAATTCGTTGTAATCTTTTTTCTTATGTTTCTCAAAGGCTCCTGGACCGATTTTGAAAATTCTTCTTTTTAAAATTAAATTCAGCGAATCAGTTTAGTTTGTTCGCATAAGTATTTTGATGGGCAACTACGGAACCCTACACTGTGCGTGGCCCGACACGCACTTGGCCGGTTTTTTTTTTTTAATTAGTTAATTGTAGTCGCTACTAATTAACTGAGTAAATGGCTCGTAGATACAGAATAACAGACGCAAGTGACTTTCTTCGATCGAGTTTTTTCCGTGCCTAGGAAAGTATGTTAATCCGTTGGTCGCAGTTGATGTTTGAGGACTTTTGATTGTCGTTATAGGTTAATGTCAGACAGTCAGTCTTACCACAAAATAATAACAAAATAACTGTATAACATTACCAAATTAAATGCAAATCTAATCCAATCACCCTAGAGAAAACCTACGTCCATTTAAATTCCTAGACTCATAGAAATTCATAATTAATCAGAATGCCTTAAAACTTTCCTTCACAATACAGTTCGACAGTTCAGTTCAAGCTGTGAGCTTCACAAATGGAACTAATCACTTAATGCAGGTAAATCCGGGTGAAGTTTGTTAGTCGTCTGTGAAATATTGAGAAGTTTTGAAAGAGGTTCGAGAGGGACTACTATTGGTTGTGTTCGAGAAGTTATTGTTTTGTTAAGTTGTTACTCTGAAACCTGAGCTGTAAAATAAAAATTACGCGATATCGCAAATGGTATTCGAAGACAGAAGATGAGTTGAGAGTTTAGGAAGAGTAACAGCTATTTTGATGGCTAAGGGTCAGTTCAGACCGAGACGCGAAGCGACGCAACGATGCGCTGCGCTGCGATGTGCCGCGACGCGTCGCGCTGCGCATCCAAACGCCGCGCAGTCCAGCGGAGTGTCTACATTCGTCACGTGCTTCCCGCCCCAACCCCCTTCCTCCTGCAGAGCCGAGCGGCCTCGAGCGGCTTATCAGGCGCATCGCGACGCATCCCGCGCCGCTTGACGCCGCTTAAATTCTCTCAACGAAATGTGTATCTTTCGGTGTAGAAAATAAAGTCGTATTTTGAATGGCTCTTAAAAGAGTGCACGCATCGTCGCGTCGCGGTCTGAACTGACCCTAAGCGATCAACTGCTGGTGCTGCGCTGCGTCGCGTCTTCGATTCCCATACAAAATATTAACTTTGCAAATCTTTTCAATATTTGTTAACATTCAAAAAAATTGCAATTTATAATTTTTACTAGGTCTGGATGTTTGTGTATGTGAGTTTACATGTTTGTAAACGTCTTCACGATTTCTTACTGATTCTATTCTCATACCGTTTTATTGCGGATAAAACGGTATGAGAATAGAATCAGTAAGAACTGAGAGATGCAGAGAGGGAATGACAGAGATAGAAATAATTTAAATGTTCATTGGACAAGTCACACTAGAGCCACTCTAACGTAATGGACATTTATATGAACTTTTAAAGACTGTTACGAAGAAATCCAAGGAAAAAGCTATTTTCATGGTATACGACTTGATACTTAAAGAAGAGGATTCATTCTTATCAATACAAATACAAATTCACTTATACGATACATCTTCGAAAACCCTTAGTACGTCAAAATATAGAATTTTCTCATAAAATCACGATATTCTCCATGCAACTGTTTGACTTGAGTTTCACAATGAAATGTAAAGTACCTGCACATTGGAGCAAGCGCCAATATTATTGAAAGCGTCCATATTTTTACAGAGAGTGTATTGAGAGTGGGTAACGTTTGTTTAGAGGAATAGCTGAGATTGGAGTGACATTGTAAGAAATATGTGGGGAGACTTGAATAAGTTACCTAACTTTCTAAGTCGGACTTATGTTGACCGCAGCAAGAGGATATGAATTATTTATGTATTTATTTTCACATAATAATACAAAGTTATAAATTAAGCCCCACAAAACTGTTGTAATTGTACGCAGTTATTATTGTGAGGTAACAATTATACCAATTGTAACTGATAAAATGATTTATAATATAATTAGCTTGATAAGAACCTTTCAGAATAGTAACGGTTCTGTTGAAATGTTAAAAAATGGGATTATTCTTGACCTGAATTTACACTAGCGAGCAACGGTATCGAATCACTTACTTGGTATTGATTTGGGAAAGCTTCTTAAATAATGCCGTGATTAAAATGAGTTTGGTATCAATTTAAAGTTACAAGATTTTTTTTTAAATGGTACACTATTATTATAAATACGAATTAAGGCTTAATTCAAAAAGCATGATGAGCTGTTCCTTTTTCAGAATTAAAATCCAGCGACATGCTAGTAATATTAGCATGTCGCTGGAGTTAGTTGAAGAAGAATTTCTAGACAAAAATCTTCAACAATTTAATTACCTACCCGCATCATAATCCCAAAGCCACTATTCATATAAACAAACCCAATCCTCCGTACGTGCGCGTCCACCATTAAAATACAATAAAGGGCCCCCGACTATGTACGAGTTGTATGACAATTCAATTTGTGCCCCAATAATATCGGCTTACAGTATAATGGACAAAGAAATCCGATGGTCGCGCGGCAACGCGAGGTGGGTGTTCAGAATAGGGATACCGAGGTTGCTGTAAGTTTCACTATTAGCACAGAATACTTAAAAGTACTACGTACAGAAAGAAGTGTCACTTTGCAAAAACAAGCAAATGTAAAATCTTTGCTCGTGAGAATAAAGTAAAAATAATTATGTACGGAAAGTGTGAGAAACGGGCGGCGGGCGGCAACCGACAAAATGTGAAATCCATCCACGGTGCGCCCGCGCGTTATGCAGTTTCATACCAAAGCACACACGGGGGCCCCGTTGACGTGGCTACACCGCGGAGTGCGCCAGGCCTGCCATTAGCCAAGAATTATTACTAATATTTATTTATTTATCCTGTGCTTTTTGAATAATATGTCTAGTATGCCGTGTTAGTTGTTTTTTTTTTTGTATTAACTGTTGTTATTGTGGTTTTAAGTGCTGCGACAACCTGCAAAAGGCAGTCGGCAGAGATTGAATGAGAAAAGCTCAAGACCGGGCTCAGTGGCGTTCATTAATACTCGAACAGGATGAAGATGATGATGAACTGTTGGCATAGATTCAGTTTATCATCGTAGAACAACATTGAAAAATTGCGAGTGAATGGATTCTTTTGGTAGTATTTTACACTTTTGTATGGAATATTGCAGTTTTTTTTGGGTAATTTGAAGACCGCTCTTCAACTTTTATTTCTCCTACGTTCGTCCGTACTCACACCATTTTAAAATAATAGTCTAGCCGCGATCAAATAGCACATACCTTGCATATCTCTTCCTTATGTGACTTTAAAGACTATTATCGTGATTTTAAAATAAATGCATTACGTGAACATTCAGAATATTTTAAGTGTAGTACTTTGAATATTACGAATAATGATGGCGAAAAGGATGTTACTGTTTGAAACTCCATTGTGAGACCTATTTACTTTGTGTTTTTAATTCTCGATCACTCAACACACGCATGTTTATTTAAACATTGTCCCACATCAAGTATTATTCATCATTCTATATTATTTAAAAAAAAAATAAACTACAGGTCCTTATAGCAAAATAATCAAACCCGAAACAATAAATTTTGTTCCGTGCGGGAATCGAACCTGCGACGCGTGTCGTCGTAGCATTTAATCATTCAACTGCAGAAAAATGAATGAAGGAAACTTAGAGCTATGATTATTGTTACCTGTTCAAGTTCCGGGATAAAAATAAACATTACGATTGCACTATATTCACAAGGACATGCAGTGTCTAAGTTTGAACATAATCCAGGGGTCGCGCAAAATAACTACCGCTACAAGACGCACCAAAGCATAAAGCAGGGGCGGCAAATTGTGGCCACCGCTGGCAATCATAAAAAATGTTATATATCTCATACGAGTGACCAACACGCGATAATATCACGTTTTGCGTGATTTTTACGAATAAATAGTGGCTCTTGTAATTGGAAAAATATTGTGAGTTAAAAGAAGAAGACTTTTGTGGATTAGTAAGCAGCTGGTGGAAGAGATCCAAAGAGATACAATATTTTGCTTTAGCTGATATTGAAAACTGTTGAAGAGCCTCGGTTTCGCACAGCTACTAATTAGCAATAACCTAAGAGCTACTTAAAATTTTACGAAAGTACTTGAGGCAGCTAAAAACTTAATCCACCACACGGGCCCAGTGCGGGTTGGTAGATGTCATATTCGGATCACGGAACAGCTGCTGAAGTATATGACTGGAACCAATCTTGGCTATTATTTCAGTAAGGAGTGACTGCTTCGAATTTTTGGTTCTAGGACATGCCGCTTTCCTCACGATGTTTTCTTTCACCGGTTTTGGTGATGAATTAAATTACACAAAGTAATGCGACTGGCGGGGTTCGAAGCTACAACTCGTTAATCGGGACCGATACCACTGGGCCACCACTGCTCTAGGGTGCGGTGATACTATTTGATTTTCGTTTAGACTTATTAAGGCACTTGGAATTTTATCTCATACGAGTACACGACCCAATTTGTGGACTATGTGAAGTGCCAATCACAATAATAAGAGCTTACATATACCATAAACCAAAATCCTTCTCGAAATAATTACTTTCGAGTATACGCCCGAATCTACCAAAACGCATAACTAACATATTGCCCATTAAAGGTCGGTGAAACCATTCTCAATTAAGCAGATTGAACGGAGTTAACGGCGTGCACGTTAAACTCCGGTTAAGTAGTGAATCGGACAGTTTATTGCTTGAGGTGCTCCGTTTTGAGGGTATAATGTGATAGGGTTTTATTAACGGCTGTTAAGGCTTGTTTTAAAAGCTGTGTGCTTGATGTTTATTGCATGTGGTGCAGTGAAGAGTTATGTTTCTGTTGTTCTGATAAAATTATTTGGTTGCATCTATTATTTAATTTGATTTTAATAACATAAGGAGTATTATATTCTGAAGATCGCAGAAAAACTGTTTAAACTTCGGGCAGGTCAAGGAAATATATGAATCATAAGCGAGGGGTATACACTTAACAGAAGTGGTAAATTGATTTAGGTAGCAGGCGACCACGAATTGTATGTAACAGATTTTTGCATCTTGTTGACCTGGTGAATGCCGCGAGAAACCGCTGTACATGAAAAACAAGGAACTTTGTAGGGATGCGTTATAAAGGTAATGGTGTTAGAGGAAAAATATATCCGGAACCATTTAAAGACTTCGTATGAACATAAACAGTAACAGACTTCAAAGACTTTAAGAAATCACAATTTAAAAACCAATCATAACAAACTACCATACACCAACATTTTTCTTCATACACAATCTACCTCACACGACACGATACAAAATATACGCAATCTCAACCAACACGTTGCAAAACAAGCGCTTTATAACGAAAAATCTCATGTATTTCTTGAGAAAAATCTTCAGAAACGCGATGTATGTAGCGCACGAGAGATCAGTGGCAGTTCACACTAGCTCACGTCAGGCGTTTATGACAAATCGCGTGTCAAGTATATTGCATCGGTGCAACCCGGCCCGAGAGTGTGAACTGTGATTTATCATTTTTAATGTGGAGTGATTTTTATATATGTGGTATTTTCTTCCGTATGTGATATTAGGTATATTTTTTTAAATATTTTTAAGGGTATTTTGTAAATTGGTA
Organism: Agrotis segetum; assembly: GCA_036375495.1. Classification (NCBI taxonomy): domain Eukaryota; kingdom Metazoa; phylum Arthropoda; class Insecta; order Lepidoptera; family Noctuidae; genus Agrotis; species Agrotis segetum. Next base: position 1,047,293 of record JAQSVV010000677.1, on the reverse strand, counting down.
TAATATTTGACTGCTAATACTAATACGCCTCATGTAGACGATGCAATAAGTTCCCTTAGCAAACAAATCAAGTATTACAACAACATTGCAGTATTTGTTTGAACAATTGAATTAATTGTACGGAAAGAGTGTGCTGGAATGAATGTGCTGGCACATCAGCCCCAATCTATTTTTTTTAGTAGATGTTCACCCTTATCACAATACTTGATGGTTAATATTCGATGGGTAAAATTTGACAAATTGGAGTAAGTTGACCTGCAGCTGGCGTCTGTACATTTTTGTAGTCAAACTTGCATGCACCTCACATGCAATTTGCATGCAATCTGCATTTCTTGCATCGTGTAAAAGGCCCTTAACTTATTATTTTGCGTGATTCTTACGCTGGGCAAAAGTCTATAACTTTCCGTTTTTACTTTTCATACTTTTTTACTTAAAGAACGTTTCAAGTTCCTTCATGACACACATAATAAATATCTTAGGTCCTCGGAAAACTTGAGACTGGAGATGCCAATGCACTCTACTAGCTTTTACGACAAATCTTTTACAGTTGAAGCAGTGCGACTATGGAATACGTTGCCCATGTCGGTAAGGAGCGCACAAAGCTTGTCAATTTTTAAAAATCTGCTCAAGAAGCACTACCTCTCTCCTTAGCCATGTGACTATATTGCTTTTTTTTCTTTATTTCCGTGATTATTACATGTGTATATGTATATATATTTATATATGTTTGTATATGTATGTATGTATTTATATATATATACATATTTATATATATATATTTTACTTGTTTAATTGGTTAATTGTACACCACAGTACTACCAACAGTATGTCTCTCTTTCTTCCTAATCCATCCTAAGGTTGTCTTGAAAAGATCGCTTTTAGTGATAAGACCGCCTATTGTGTCACCCTATGTTTAACCCTCGACCCGTCGCGTGGGGTCTTTCAAAGCCCAGGGTTTAGAAAACTGGAAAATAAAAAGACTTAGAATACCTTTTCGTATCTCTTACTTTGGGTACCCCTCCTAAAAAGGATAACACTTCACCCTCCCACCATCAAAATTTAGCATGCGCGTGCGCCCTTCGAGGTATGGACGTGTATTTCTACACAAGGCTCTCAGGGACCCCACGCGACGACTGGCGTAAGTAAATTTTTACTAGTGACTTAATAGTTTTTTTTTGTGATAATTTTTATTTTGATATATTTTGGTCCCAGGATATTTGTTATATGAGTGAAAGTGGATAATAGAAAAAGTCATCGTATTTTAAGATGGTTGGAAGAACATGTGGAGGTTGTTGGTGGTGAACAGTGTGATGAAGAAAATGTTGATTATCCGGATGAAGTTAGTGAAAAAGGCACGGAGTCAAAACTGGAATGCAAAGAAGATGATCATTGTGAATAAATTACTCCATCAGTAACGTCCATAACATCCCATGAAATTCATACCAGAGCTATATGCACTGATTTTGTCCAAAGAAATGGTTAGGGTTACTTAGACATAAAAAGTATATATATATTTTTTCATGATTTTTAGCTAATATAATTATGTTTGATTATCATCTTTAGTTCATTGATCACAAATCTATACATATAATAAAATAGTAGGAAAGTCAAAACTGTACATTGAATATTTTTTTTAAAGAATACTTGGGGTGTGATCTACAATCGATACCGAAGCCAAAAATATAGTTTTTAGAATTTTTGTCTGTTTGTCTGTTTGTCTGTATGTATGTCCGGGATAAACTCAAAAAGTACTGGACGGATTTGAATGATTTTTTTTTTGTTGTATAGATATTAAGTCTGGCCAACACATAGGCTATAATTTATCTTGGAAACTTGAACACCTGGTGCAGAACCGCAATGGACCTGCTAAACTATAAGAGATACAAAAACGGTGCGATAGCAAAAATTGTTCCACGTGATGAGCATTTTCTGCTGAGAGAATAAATTTGAAGATCTGGAACACCTGATGTGGAACTCCAAGAGCCCAGCTAACTATAACATATACAGGAATGACGTCTCAGCAAAGTTGTTCACCCAGATGAGCACTTTCTGTTGACATATAAAAATTGAAGATCAGGAACACCTGATGTGGAACTCCAAGAGCCCAGCTACACTATAACATATACAGGAATGACTTCTTAGCAAAGTTGTTCACCCTGATGAGCACTCTTTGTTGAAGTATAAAAATTGAAGATCTGGAACACCTGTTGTGAAACTCCAAGAGCCCAGCTACACTATCACATATAAAGGAATGACGTCTTAGCATGAGCTGTTTAGTCTGATTAGCATTTCCTGTTGACTTACAAAAATGAAAGATCTGGAACGTCTGGAATCGTCATGCGCGTCCCGTTTTTTCCCGTTCCCAGGCTCTAAGAATTTCACATCATACGTTTTTGATCTTCGATTTTGTCGACCCCATTGTCGCTAGCATAAGCAACAGGATCCGCGTACGGGGTCGCGGGCAGAAGCTAGTAATTATATAAAAGGAAGAAGTTGTCCCTTGTTTTTCATTTTTAAGTTAATTTTAAGATGACTCAGTAAAAATTTAAGAAAAAAATGTTATTTCTAATACTTTGATGTTTTTTTAATAGAAACAAATGTCCGATTTGCAATATCTTTTGTTTTTTGTTTCAATGAAGTCCTATCCAAATGTGAAACGCCAAAATAATATCAATAATTAATGTTACAATACTAATTGATTGATATTTATTTTTGGGGTCTCTGAAGACCCCACGCGACGGATCACGTAATAAAAAAGGCGCGACGGGTGGAGGGTTAAGTCATTAATTTGTAATGTTATTACCTTTAAGTTGTATGGTATGCATAATAAAGAGTATTCTATCTATCTATCTTTTGTTATTTTGAGCTTTATTTTGGTATTCGGATGTAGAATATAATTGAAAACCAAAATGTTTCAGCGTGAATTAAGACTTCACTTAACCATTTAATTTTCAAATCCTCTTTACGTCCCATAGAATCATCACCAAGAAAGTTATCACCAAATTTATCCCTTAAAAATATAATAAATACCACCATAGACTCCACCAGAGTTATGTCAAACCATTACTACTGATGGCACCTATTAACAAAAATAGTACGAAATAAACCAGAACATTATACTTCGCGAAATATTATGATCGCATAAACTTCTTGCAGACTAATATTTCTTGTAAACATCCTTCGTTGACTAATTACAGAATACTACTCGAAATAAACGTTAAAACTTGCTTGTTTTCATGACAAGATAAAACGCCTATGTCTGTTATGGAAAGGGATTATGTTTAGGTTAGGTCACGTTATCACGTAACGAGAAACGAAGCGAATAAGGAGCAGCTTTCCGTCTGAAAATCTGCTCATGAACTGCTTTAAATTATGTATTTTTAAATCATTATTCTTTTGAGTTATTTTCTTTATTAGTCATTTAAAAGTATCTTTTGATTTATATATTAGCCTATACTGTTCCACTAATGAGACTTAGGCCCACGTGCAAAGTGTCATACGTCAGATGTCTTAAAATTTTTAGTTTTAAGACATGCATGTTTCTTCACGATGTTTACCTTCATCTTTTTTTGTTGTTTTTTAGAAATAATGTTTTTGTTTGAGAATTAATAAAAATAGTTTTCACGTAAAAAAATCTTAATGAACATTTTATTGTAAAATCAAAAACGAAATACTTAAATAATTTTATAATAACATTTTGTTTGATAAAATAAAACTAATGTGATATGAAACTAATAAACTATGTAATAAACTTAGAAATCAAAATTAATAAAGCGACGGGCGTTGTTCACTTTAAAACATTTTTAACGCAGTTTTGACGCCGACTTTTAGTCGTGGCGTAACCTCAAAATGTTTCCGCATTAACTTACAAGTTTACAACTCATCAGCGAGCGATGACTGTTTAAATCTTCAAATGTTGTGTTAATGAGGACAAGCAGAGAGGGTGGTGAGGGGTGACGGGGAGCGCGATTAAAATTTCATCCCAACTTTACGTTTTGGCTGTAATTACGAGATTAAGACTGAGGAGTAATGGATGTCATCAAGAGTGAGGTTGTTTATTTATCTTGGTTTTTGATACCTTTTGAAAAGTTGATTGTAAATATTGCAGATGATTTGTATTCCAGAAATGTAATATACGCATACTCACTTGTAAACTATTTATAGAGAGCCATATAGAAACTACATAACGCCGCCATATATTATCCTTATATACCCTTTTTGTTTCATTAATGTTCAATAATCCAATAATTTCAGATGTGTGCAAATTGGCCACTATTACCTTCTTAAGGTATAAGGTTAAAGTCAGCGGAATGCTGTGTAGCGGCCTGCACAGTACAGGCAAAAGGGGTTTAGGAATAATATATAAACAGCTTCATTTATTCTTAAGCAGTTTAATGTAACAGTCAAAATCAAAATCAAAAGTCATTTATTAAAATTAGGCTGATTTATCAGCACTTTTTGAAGGTCAATTTTCGACACTTGGAAAGTTACCAAATTTTTTAAAACCCATATTTCTCCTCTGCTCGGCAAAGGACTTCTCTTTGTGCGGCTTTCTCCAACCAATGTCTCATTTAAACGCGTTTAAATCTAGGCCTAATCTAGGCGTTTTCTAGGCCTGCTTTGGCAACGGTGCCCATCCCTGGTACTGCTTTTATCCTATATTCAGGAAAATGAAGTATGTATCCACTTTCTAACCAAGTCGCCTACAAGAGAAACATCAAATCTCAACCCACATATCAATAAACTACAGACATTCGGCTTATCAAACACAACACACCATTTATACGTTCCATTACGACTTGCACTGATAACGTTAACGTGTCAATAAACGTTCGTTTGCAGCGCATTTTATACGCGCCGCGGATTAGCGGGGAACGTTTACGCGCGCGTTAACGTTTAGCTCGTGACTTGTAAGTGCTAATGAGTTTTGTGTTTGATTACTCCATGTAAGGATATAGGGTTGGTTAGGTTTAATTACATATACTCGTAAAGAAATGTGAAAATTAATTCTCAGACTCTGAAAAATATGTAACAAAAGTGACAAACTTACACCATTGATCGTGAACTTACTTTACACCAATTAAAAAAAATGTGAAATTTTTCAGAATTCTCCGTTGTGTAATTTTCGTCTTAATTATTTAGTAGGTAAGGGGCATTCTTTATTAATTATAGCATATCAAATTTACACAATTATTTATTTTTATAGTTTGGAATATTTTTAAAATAGTGGTATAACTCCTTATCCATTATATTATTTTGATAAAAATATGAAAAAAAATAAGTTAAAACAGAATTATTATTTAGGTACCGATCTTTCTCAAAATCAACATTGCAATAACTTCTCAAAAATACAATAAACATTATTCAATAAAAAATAAATTCCATTTTTCTAAATAATCCGCCTTTTAACATTCCTCATAATGAAAGCAATTAACGCATCGTAAAGCTCAGGACACACCGGTTGAAATGAAAAATAAAATGACACGATATGATCACAAAGGAATTTTCTCTTTGACGATATCACGCGTCGTCGCTTCGACGAACGTACTTTGATATGCGTCTATTAAAATTTAATAATTTTCGCCTATTCTCTTTGTTAAATGAATGCGATTTTGTACGTTTTTGTTGGACTTTTGATGTATTAGATTAATTTAGAATTTAATAGAAATTGTGTCACGTATTTTTGGGGAAATGATTATTTCTTTGCTTGTTGTTCTGTTTGTGTTTTAAAGGTTTTACGTGTTTAATTTAATTTCAATTGTACCAACAACAAATATTTTATTAATTTTGAGATATTTTATATAATATTATGATTTTATTAACTCGTGAAATTCCAAAAGCTACGGACATTTTTATTTCAAAAAATAAAATCCATTCAATTTGTAAAATCCACATTTGATTACACAAAATTGAAACCGTGTATGTCCAAAAACGAAGCTAATAAACGAACAAAAAAAGGAAAAATAATAATAGAGGGATAACATTACATCAAAGCATTTTATATTTGTCCAATATGCTTTGGATTTCACTCAATAGAGTCCAAAGAAAATTAAATTGCCTCCCCTTCGTCCATTTTAAAGGTCTTCACATGTCCGTATTTTTATTCTTTCTTTCTTTTAAAATATCACGTTACGTGTGTACGAGGTTTTATATTTGTCTTGTTATTTTTATATTGCGTTTTATTTGTCGTAATAAAGGAAACCTTAGATTTTTAAGGGAGGATTGATTTCCAAAAATGTTTGGATTTCGAGGGATGATATAAGTTATTTTGAGATGTCTGAGCTTGTTAGTTTGGGTTTGAAAAAAAAGTAGATGTTTCAGTGGTTGATAGGTATCTTATTGTTACATATAATGAAACCTATTTACTGGTTAATTATATATCTGCCAGACACTGCACCAATATCTAATTCGGTGATTAGGGATTTATTTTAATATACACCAATAAATCTTGATTGATTTCGCAACTGTTTGATATAGATTGATTTATCACAAGCAACCAACCAATACTAACTGGGTTGTGAAGCATATAAAATACTGATATTAAGCTGTTTTGATTAGATTGCAAGCCTTTCCCACAAAAGAGAAAAATGTAACATAGTGCTTAAAACATCTTTATAGAACAAACATAGTTATAAGTGTATAGTCAATTTTGAATTGATCAAGACCATTTTTTTACGAAGTCTGTATGCTTTACTGCTTTCTCAACAATATTTACATCACACAACATAAACTAGTTCAACAATTACATCAACACCTCTCTCAAACAGACACCCAATTCAATCCACGAAACCCAACCCAATTACAATTAAAATTAACATTAAAGCGGACTTCAGACACATCCGAATAGCGGGACGTCCTGAAACAACATCTCAATCAGCTCTAAACAAAAGTTAGAGAGGCAATACTGTCTAAAACCCTTCACATTTCAAACCAATTCACTCACGCGCATACAAATGAACAATACTCGTATTTCGTGGCCCAACACTACCTTTCAACACCACGCTATCTTTACACCCCACTGCTACTTTGGTCATTCTTAATAGTAACCAAATAGAGTTGAGTTTTGAATGGTTGTAGGTTTGGGAGTGGAAAGTGTAAGTTTGTAAAACGACAATTAACTTGAATTCGACTTCTATTTGCAAATGGATTGGATTGCCTTGAAGCGGAATGGATGGCAATTGTTCTTGTGCGTCTGATTGTAAATGTTTACAGTCATTTGACTGTAGATGGAGACACTGTGGAGTGCTTTGATTTAGGTTCAAAGAGTTGTCTTAATTACAGTAGATGTGAGTGACGTCACACTTATAACTTGTTGGTACATAACAAGTGTTACTTTGCAAAAAAGGAGACTGATTCTTAAAATCGCAACTATTTTAAAATTGGATTAAAGCAGCGGCGGTACTGTTTTATGTTTAATCGCCCTTAAAAAGGGCACCGTTTTTTTTTTCCAAATTATTAACACTTACTACAGAGAGTTCAAAACTCATCATCATCATCTCAACCATAGGACGTCCACTGCTGAACATAGGCCTCCCCTTTTGTTCTCCACATATACGTTGGAGGCGACCTGCATCCAGCGTCTTCCGGCGACCTTTATAAGGTCATCTGTCCACCTTGCTGGTGGTTCAAAACTAAAAACATCAATTGAGTCCTCCCGACCTGTGTGGAGTCCTGGACTGTCAATTTCTTAATTACTAAAAATCCACCATGCGTTCTTTCGGTTGATCTTTGCGTCTCAGAGCTGCGCTATCCTTTTAAGACGGTCTTAGGACCCCGCACTAAGCAGGTAGCTAAATTGATCGTGGCTTTGGAAGAGTTCTTCACGCTTACAAATGTCGGGAATAGTGATTGATACTCTAAATTAATTTAATGAACCTATTCAGTGGAAAAGGCTGTATATCATTACTAGAAGCAATCCTCAATCCAAAAAATTAGAACATAGAATCTTGAAATTTTCCGTAATTCGAAAACCACACTTTTTTCCCAAACAAAAAATAAAAGAAGCACAAAAAGAAACTAAAATTCTTTCAAAGAAAAACAATAGAGGCTCTATTGAGAGAAGTAAAGCGATAAGCAACTTATATGTAATGAAACTATGGTGCTCCGGAGCCGGATATTGCGTCACTACAGTACTTAATAAAGGAGATAAAAGAAGGAAGTACTATTGTCTCTTCGAGAGAGCGGGAGAGACATTGAGGTTGGTTGGTTCAGGAGATTTGGATGCGGCATTGAAAATATAAAAAGCGAGTTTAAGTTTTTTATCATGTACTGAGGTTTTATGCACTTCCTTTTCAAATACCTGTGTATTATTCGAATTTTAGGTAACTATCGAATTCTTTAAATATTTTAAAACTACAGTGAAACCTGATTAAGTGAGACCTCAAGGGACCTGCAAATATGTCTCACTTAAAGAGGTATTCCACTTACGCAGTGTCTTATATATCCAGGTATAAATAAATATCTGTCCCATTTACATAGGGTTTCATTAATAGAAGTCAAAATACAGGTTATTTCAGTTATAGAGGTGCGATTATCAAACAAAATAGTTTTAATCTTTATTTGGAATCAAAAAATGTAATGATCGTAATTGTACAGAAATGAATGAAATAAAAATGAATTTTATTTTTATTCTGGATTATTGATAATTTGAGCCTTCGTATCGGCATTTTTCAAATAAACATCCGTATGCTAGTAAAGCTAAACTGAAGTTCATTTGATGCTCAAATTAGTTAAGTGCGGAATTTACAGGTAGAATAACAATAAGTAAGTAAACAATCAAAACAATGTTGTCTCAGTTACTGTGGTATTATACAAAATTACTTGCTGCCTCAGTTATAGAGGTAGTTAGGACGATAAAATCGTAAGAACGAATCCCAGTTATATAGGTTTGCTTCGTCTCACTAACAGAGGTAATTCAGTGCCAAATTGTGGTGCCTCAGCATGAGTACCAGTTATGGAGGTTTCTTACTTATCCAGGTCCCACTTAACAAGGTTTCACTGTATTTGATCATATTGTTTCTATTGTCTTGTTCTAGTGAACGCGCACTCCAATTGCAGAAACTGCTCTCTATTAGTATGCTATTGGATTCAGTCACAGACTTAAGGTTAATATTTGGGTCGCCCGGAGGACACGGTGGAGCATACGGTGCAGGAATGCCCAGCTTGGGCGGAGCACCGCCGTGTCCTCACCGCGGCGATAGGCGGAGACCTCTCGCGCCCGGCATTGGTTGCGGCCATGCTGCGGGGCGAGACGGAGTGGGAGGCGGTCGCCTCCTTCTGCGAAGCAGTCATGCTCGCGAAGGAGGAGGCGGGCCGCTTGAGGCAGAGGATACCGTCCTCTCTCCGCCCGAGACGCAGTGGTAGACGCCCACGGCGACGGATGTCGCGGGACGATCTCCGGCCACCGTAGGCGCGGGCATGCGGGCGGCGAGTAAAGGGCAACTCGCTGCCCGACCAAGGACCATGCCCGGGTCGACGGCGCGTTGTGTCCCACGCGCGCCTCAAGGAGCGTCAGCATAGTGACGGGGCCCCCCTATAGAGGGCCACAGTCCTGCCGGGGTTGCGGGACACACGTATACCGCGACTCCGGCACACAAAGGGCTACCGAAGGACACCGTGGATTTTAGTCAGTACAAGTCTGACAGTCCCTCCCGCCCTGCCCGGGGTTGGAGGACTCATTTGATGATTTTACCACGTAAAAAAAAAAAAAAAAAAAAAGGTTAATATTTGGTCGATATCCACACCATGGATGCAATTGAACTCTAAGCTAACAGATTTCCAAATTTTGTAATGCGTTTTATGTCTTAAAGCTCACTTGAAATGCGAGTTAACATTTAATATAAATACACAAATGCCTTCTCCATCTTTTCCAACCTCCGTCATTTATTCTTACTACATTAAACACTAGATAATAAGTGTTGATTTTGTTCAATTTTCCTCGTTATTTCGCCGGGAGAGTGTAATAATATCGTCTCAGTCACACGTTAATATTTAAATTAAAGATAAACACAAGAACAGTGACATCTTTGTTTTTCTTTCATAATAATATTTGCTACGAGTGCTACGGCGTAGCAACCGGCGTAGCGTCCGCTACGAAGCTAAGAATTTAAGGTCAAACAAGTCAACATTTTTCCCATAGAAACTTCTTTGGGGTTTTACTCCACTATTTGACAAGGTACATCCAAAATTAAACATGGTATCGTTTTGTCTCATTATTAATTTTGTCTGTACGGAAGCAGAATTGTAGAATATGAAGCCATTAAAAAGTTACGAGCTTATAAAGATTCGTTTTTTTTTGCTAATTTCAACACAACTTTGGGTGTAAATTAGAAGCTAAAGAAGCATCAAATTTCCAAAACGAAGTCCGTACCGACACAGCAAATTTATCGAAGAATTTAATTAATTTTATTTGAAATTAATTGGTGCAGTGGTTTTTTCATAAAACCCCTTCATCCAAAGGCTTTTTCGTATTTTTCTTCGCGCGCCTTTTACTCTGAATGATCGTAATAATGTTTTCCCCTGTTAGTTTTCTCCACGGGGGGATGACACTCGCGGACACATGAACAATATGGCTCGATTTCAGGTGAAATATCATGGTTTTTGACCATGCCTGCCAGTGAGTTCGAGCTCGCGACTAGCGCCGCCTTAAGGTTAGTGTTTTAATTCCATTCAAATAAAAGGTGTATTATGTTTTTAAATACATACTTATTCAGTTAAATAGGCTTATTTCATTGTAAATGAAAAATATTGTTGCTGAAGGTACTGTTATTTTATTGTAATCTGTTGAGCACGACCTAATTGCACAAGCATTTTGACCCCAGAGAAAAAAGCAAAAGAAGTCAATTAGAAAAGTCAGGTCTACGAGGTGCGATAGATGAAAATATGTGAATCTTGTTACTTGATAGAAGACAAGTCAGAAATCGCATCCCTTATCCAATATGCCAGAGTCAACTAGTAATACCAATCCGCATTGGGCCCGCGTGGTGGATTATGGCCCACTCCCTCTCACAGAGAGGAGGCCTGTCTCCCAGCCAGGGAACAATAAAGGCTGATGATGATGATGATGAACTAGTAATAACAATGAAAAATATCATTTATCTTCTAATCTAAACAAGAGAACCATCCTGAAACAACTGCTAGATAATAATATAATCTAAATTAAACCATCTTCCATCTACGGGTAATTTGCAAGAAATTCCGCAGTAATTATGCTAAGTGCAGTTCAGTACAGGATGGTAACAAAAAGCTTGTGATTAATAGCATCAGGAACTATCAGTCTAGACGGATGGTGTTGTGTGTTGTATTGCACTAGGAGCTGTAGTATTATAATGTTTTGTAGTGATTCAGCGTCTTGATTTTAGATTGAACTGTTTTGTTAATGGATCGGTTTTGAATGGAGCGGTGATGGTATTTAAATATCAGCTACATTAATACTTAAAATATTATGTGTGAGGTGACACAATACCTATTATTTTCTTGCCACACTTGTGGCACTGCGCCAACCAATTATACTCCTGCTGGTTTTGTATTTGAGATGTCTATGATATTGAAAATTTCTGTATATTGTTCACTATTCATTTTTAAACCTTAAAAGTGAGATTAGGGATTTTCTGATGTATCTTATGGGATTAAACAAGCAGGAACGAAATTCCTAAAAGTACGAAAAAAAACTTGCTATGATGAATTATTAATGTTTTTTTTTTAAATAATTAAAGCACAGTTTTATTTTTAAAAACATTTAATTCCATCTTTCCAAATAAATTGTTCAAAACAGTTCGAATGAAATGAAGTGGAAATATACCAAAGTTTGTTTCGTTAAATCGATGTGCATTCGTTCCATCAAACTCTGACCTCAAAGGAATCGTTCTTTAAAACTTTTGGAATACTTTGAAATCGTTACAAATTGTGGTTTGTTGTATATATAGGAGGGGTCTTTATCAAAATAAACACAACCCAAAAAAATAACCAAAACCTAAATAATAATTATAAAATATTAAGGTATGGTGTAGGTTACTTTTTTATTTAGCCCTACACAGATCGAAATTCTTTTAGAAAATTAGGATAACAGTAATCAGTTTCACTATCAAAAAAAGCAGAATTTCTTGAAAGTTTTTTGTTGTAATAAAAAAAACCTGTATCAATTATGACAAGACTAACATGAAAATAGGAAGTAGAATAGATAATACAGATCAATTTTAGATACATTCAGATCCTTAAGTGCTTCATAAAGTTTTCCCGGTTGATTTCAAACCTGGGGGGGTATTACAACGTCTTAAAACCAGGCTTATTCCGGTGAGTGAAAGAGACAGAGCTATACAAGTCGTCTAGCGCCATCTCGTTCACTCACAGGAACAAGCCTGGTTTTAAGCCGTTGGAATATCCCCCTGATCGAAATATGATTGGTACTAAATACATAATATACACATTATGTTGTAGACTTATCAACCATATAAATGTGTATAATTAATAATAACAATAACATAGGAAATACAAATATTGACCATTTCTAACGGTAAAGATATGTTGATGGGTATGATTCGCCATATTTTGTACTTGAAGTTTCTAATTTTAGTGTAGCGCAGGAACATTTCTATGTCATCTTTGATTGTTGGATCTGAAAAGTAAAAGACATTGATATTTAAACTCTAAAGTCATCTAATATGCTGCTCTAATAATTTTATGTATAGTCGACAAAGTTGAATCATGACCCATTTTGACAAAAAATCTTTTGAATACGTCAAATAGACAAAGATCAAAGTCGTTACAATGGATATGTACAAGTATGTTTACGCGAATGTGGACCTAATTGTATTTGAACGTCTGTTAGAAAATAAGCTTATGGTGGGTCATGATTCAACTTTGTAGATTGTACCTATCTAATTTTAAATTTTCCTTTTTTGTGGATGGTATATTTGATAAATTCATTTGGCTCAGAACGTGTATATCTACACTGTAATCATTTTAATTGTAACACTTTGAGGAATATCGGTTGGAACGTACACCAGACTCGATAGTTCTTTTAGTTCTTTCCAGGGCTGCATTGACTTTTCAAGACAATCCCTCGACCCAAGATCCCTAGGCATTTTATTCTGTTCTCATACTAAAATCAATCTGTAATTACTCTCAGCTGGTAAATAAAGTAAGCTACTTAATTGGTTTATAAATATGTCTCCAAAATTTCTAGCAAGACCACTTTTATTATAATTTGTGTCACCATAAAGATATTTTTTTAGAGAAACGAAAAATTCTGTTGCGAGCAGGGTTCGATCCTGCGTCTTCTGGATAGGTACTCCAGACGCCTTAACCACTAGGCCATCGCAACCACCTACCAGCACCTATCCAGAAGACGCAGGATCGAACCCTGCTCGCAACAGAATTTTTCGTTTCTTTAAAAAAATATCTTTGCGAAGACGCGACGCAGGCGTTATTGCGTTTAAAAATATAACTTTTGTGTCATCATATTCATAGTAGGTATCTGTCAAATTTTTACCATAAAACACAAACCTTCTTCTATAGTGATATAGTCCAAAATCTGTTAAAGTTGACAGATTATATACTATACATACCATGACCATCGATCAGTCTATGTATCAAAAACAGCCGTATCTTGTCCACTTCCACCGAATAGAACTCTACAGCGACGAAGGGAGAGAACAGAAGAAGCGATATTTGGATAACATGGAGAAACACGTAGCCGAGTGATGCGGCTGGATCCTGGAATAATTAAAATCCATAAATCCAAAAAGAAAATGGGGTTACAAAAACATAATGTTCTTCTAGATGTGAATGTTTAATTTCCTTTTACTTATAATGTGCCAGATACTTCTGACCGTCATCATCATCATCATTGGCCTTAAATGGCCACACTACTGGGTCACAGGCCTCCTCTCTGTGAGAGGCAGTGGGCCATATAACAATACGCCAGCCGGCAACGGCCAGTTCAGGTTGGTAGATGTCACATGTCTACATTTTTTTCTTAAACAGACGTTTCTAAGACGGTTGGTTCTGTGAAATGACAGTTTCCTAACGATATTTTTCTTCACCGTTTTGAAAGAATTTTTTTTTTATTACATTCATGGCTATACTCAGTTGGGGCCGACGTCACTGTTAATGCATTTACAGTTGTACATCGTATTCTGTAGAATAATGTGAATGTATAGATCTGTATAAATTGTAAATAAACGGTGCGTAAGTGCTATTTACTCTAATTTACTTACATGACCCTCAATGGCAGTCAGTATGTTGTAGACATTGGTAACTAATTTTGGTAAGCTGCCAGCGACACTCAAGAATAACTGTAATAAATCAAAATTACAATTTAGCGAAGACAAAAATGGCATAATTTGGTGATCATAAAAATGATTTTTTATATGACTTCTACGAATAACTACTTGCTTGAGAAACATCAAAGGAAAACTACTTACCGATGCATGCAATTCAGGCGAGATCATATCAACCAAATCCGCAATAGTTCTATACATATACAGACAGAACTTCATCTTATCCTCCTTGATAGTTTTATTATTCTTCACATATAAATAATAATTACACTCCGGGGTATCCTCCAATCTTATCCGCAGTATTTTCAAACGATACCGAATTGAATCGAATAATATGCATCGAAATACTCGATTGTAATCGAGAGCGATTAAAGAAAACTGTCGAATCGAAAAAAGGAGCAAATCATCGTAGCACTGGTATGCGTAACAGTACATCAAAGTGTAGGCAACTCGTACAGACCACGTGATAATGGAAAATATGACTAATTTGTACATACTGTGGACATGATGTCGCATGTTTATCCTCAAATACGAGTCGATATCCACTAACATTTTAAAGAAAGTCGCCGCTTGGCTGTCGAAACATAAAATCACGATCACTGACGCTGAGTATTCCAATAAGGACCATAGTTGAGACAATTCGGGAGGACAACATTGCATCGAAGAATAAATGACTACTACGACAAGACTGCAACAGTATAATTTAACAAACCAGTTGAAAATTTTTCTTGTTATTAAATTAAAATCATAACCGCAAATCAGGAGAATGATCATGAATAAACGGTACATACGAAAGAGACTGTTTGCATTATGATTATTGAAGATTTTATTCGACATTTCGAATTGTGGTTTAATCAATTTTTGGGTATTGACTGCTATTCACAAATGTCACGTCGGTTCGACTGTTTGGTTGTGGTTCGTTTGTGAACTCGAATTTGGTAGAAACGGGTAAAGGTAAACTATTGGGGGATTCCGGTAATGATTTTGAATTTGATACTTGTTTTTTGTTACTATTTTTTATAATAGATAAGAATTTGAGTGATACATTTTTTTATTGACTGTGGACTGAATGGACAACAACGCATTGGTTCGTAAACGTCCGTATTAGAAAAGTACTGATTTTGCAGAAAAGGTAGATCGTAAGTTTTTCTCTGAGGTGGTTTCGTCTTCTCTTTTTATTTTTATATTCATTTTATTTTCAACCTGTTATTATTTCTCATTTCTCATAAGACATTTTTTTATACTCAATTTTGTTTTGTGTATTCAAGTTGTATCTATGATTCTGAGTTCAACAATTTTTTTATTGTTCAAAATACTCTTAAAATCAATTTTAGATCGAATCCCAAATCCCGAATAGGACTAAACTAACATCGTCAAAGCTTATCGCGTTTTAGTTAAAATGACGCGTTTGTAACTAACAAAGACCTGTTATTTACTATAGTTTGCTATAACAAAGCGTTATTTACTGTAACTGACAAAGGCTTAGCGTTTGACAATGTTGTGTGGTGAAGGGTTTAGCCCATAGTGTGAGGTTTAGAACACAATGAGTTGATGTGTTATTAGAAAATGTTTAAAAGAAGTGTTTAATCTTTGGGTTTTTTGTTCTGAAATCTCTTTCTTATGTTTGGTTAAAGAACTTTCAGATTTATTAAAACCACAGGGGTTTAATAAATCTGAAGGTTTATTTAAAATAAAAAAATAATTTTGTTACTGGTATTCTGACTACACAGACACACAGGTTCCTAATTATTTCTGAATAAAAATTTATCGTTATCAGTCTAACGAACGTTACGAATCTAAGTGTACCGAACAAACAAACTCACTTTCATATTTATCTACATACACTACGAGTACTACAATATACACAATGTACATACAATATGAGTGTGGATATGATGTTATTTCTTGTTTATTTTAAAATCCTTATGATATTGTTTCTATAATAAGTAAATTATTTAAAATAGTACTGGAATGTAGGTATCCTCCAATAGCCCTTTACGTTCCGGTGCCACCGTTACCTGATATGATAGTTCCGCAACCAAGAGGTGATGAATTCAGTGCCGGGCAAGACCACGATAACCTTTTTCACAGCTAAAAAGTAAAATGGCTAAAAAATTTAAACAAAATACAACAACCAAGAAAGAGAAGTCAATCATCCCCTCAAACCAATCAATACAAACAAATCACAAAAGGGAACAACTACAACTAAAAACAACAATAGCATAGGAGCGTGAGGGAGAAAATGTCGCGTCAATAAAAAGCAAGCTAAATTGTTTAAGACCCGCCATTAGTTGCTGGCCGGCAATCAACATGCTCTTACACTATTAAGTTGTTATAGCTTCGTGGATCTTGGACATGGATGTGGAGGTATTGGTGGATGCGTTAAGGTGAGTCTATGATGAGCGAAGTGAGCACGAGCTGAGCACAACCCAAGACGCTCTACTCGCGATGTCAAATGTGGATGCGCCTTTCGTTTACAAAAGTCACTCGCCTCGAACGCGTTGCAAATCTTTTTGTATTCGTCAAAAACCGAGAATAGGCGCCACACAGTCGATAATGAACCAAATTTTTGAAGCGCGTTCATTCGTGGCTTCTGATTCGGTTCACACTACACGAATTTGTGATTGACTCGTGCTCGGCTAGCGCAGACCTACCTGTAGTTTAGAAGTAAGTAAGGAATGATCTTCACTCGCAATGGTTTGTTTGGCCGAAAAGTACTTGTTCTGTCAAAAGTACGTGTACTTGTCTGACTTAAAAACTCACATACACAATATGTGAGTTTAAATCGTAAACGTACCCATGATACAGGAATTAGTCCCAATGCAGGCAATTTTGTTTTTTTTTTAATTTTCCCAGTCGAAATCCACAAAAAAAAGGTTAATCCATCTGTTCTATGCATTGTCTTGTATGTGCTTGTCTTTGACAAGTGACTGTGTGTTTGCCTTCCTAGGATCTATACTTACCGGTATTATGGCGTCAAGCTAATGGAAAAAACAAGTTTACATGACATTTTTAATAATTTTGTGGAAATTACATAGATTACATTATGACTGTAGTTTTAGTGCTATACAATAGCGACTGACGATTATAAAAAATAAGAAAATAGCGAGCAAAATATGAGTTCTTCTCGCTGTCTCAACTCATAGATGCCGCCTCCATTCAGCATAAGTTACAATCTCACCGCCACGTCCGCGGCCCCTCTTCCCGATCGTCGTTAAGTTGAATGATTGAGAACTTACGCTTTCGACTTCATTGCTTTCAATTTGTCTAATGTACAGGCTGATGTTGCAAAGTTTGCAACCACTTTGCTTTAATTTTTCTGAGTTAACCTGATTTTGTGCTTTGTACTGTAGCGTACTAAATGTGTTGTAATTTTTACAGTTAAAACTGTAATCCGATCAAAAGTGATATTGACTGTTTTTTTTCAGAAAAAGTAGTTTTAGTGATTAAATAGATTTATCGTTTTACAGTTTTGACTTAAACTTAAAAATTAACATGTAAGGATTAATCCGATTCCACTACGTGATTTAATGACGGTCATGTTTTAAACATATTAATAATAATATCCATTTTGTTTCAGGCTACTTGGGCCCAAATGTTTAATATGTGCTTTCATGAATCCCACTGTAATTCCCAAAAAAATATTATATAAAGTAGGTTTGTGGTAACTGTAACATTCTTGTTTTAATTTTAAGGTAGTCTCTAGGGAATATAAAAAGGTATGCACAAAGTCGTAACTTTCTAATTTGCAACTACTTCTAACCTTGGCCTTGGTTACTGAAGATTAGTTTATTAAGTTACGTAGTGAGTTTGCATGCTTAATTAAGTTGGTTTTCTAAGTAAAATAATATAAGCAAGTTTATTAAAATACTGTCACAATATTAAAGAGTAGGTACAGCTTAGAAATAAAGAAGAGCGAAAAGTTATGTTGAAATTGTCACAGATTCAAAATATTTGATCTGAATAACGTACATAACATTATTCTTTCTCATGTAACCACGTAATAAATATATTCTAGACCACCTCAGGCTGAAATATTATGTCAAATAAAAAAAAATAGGTTTTTCATATAATCAAAAAAAAAAAATGTAAAGCATTTATGTTTCCGCAGTGCTACGCGCCCGCGGAGTTGGACGTCAGCAGATGATCTTCGGCCACCGTAGGCGCGGACATGCGGGCAGCGAGTAAAGAAAACTCACTGCCCGACCATGGACCATGCCCGGGTCGACGGCGCGTTGTGTCCCACGCGCGCCTCAAAGAGCGTCAGCATAATGACGGGGCCCCGTCTCAAAGACGTCGCCAAAGCCTGCCGGGGTCGCGGGATTATTTCCTTACCGTGACCCCGGAACGTAACAGGCTATTGAAGGACACCGTGGATTTTAGTCAGTAGAAGTCTGACAGTCCCTCCCGCCCTGCCCGGGGCCGGAGGACTCATTTGATGATTTTACCACGCTAAAAAAAAAAAGCATTTATGTTTAAAAGTCACACGCTGTTTATCTGGTACTTACTTTTACTAAAAACGAAATTTCTGAAAAAAAAATGGAAAAAACTTAACCCCCTGTATAAGATCTAAAGCAAGTCGTCAGGTTGTCGCATCGGGTATCGCGTCGCTTGTAAATAATAATGTCTTGTGTTTTCACCCCACATGTCGCAAACTACTGAGCAGTAAGTGATGAGTTAGTAGGACTAATGGTGTTTAGTTGGTCTATTAGAAGGACTTTCAAAGAATTATTTCCTAGAAATCCTGTGAGTGCTTGTTGTTGGCATCGTCAAATTAATGCATGGTTACTACGTTACTTCTTATTTAAAACTTCCTTTGTAAGGTGACAGAAAAATAACCATCTATTCCCGTTTGCACCACTGACTTTATCACCATTATAATAATAATAATATAATAATATTCCACAACTACCACACAACGCCATCTAGTCCCAAGCTAAGCAGAGCTTGTGTTATGGGTACTAGACAACTGATATACATACTTATATATTTCTAAATACATACATAATATAGATAAATTACACCCAGACACAGAACAAATGATCGTGCTCATCACACAAACATTTGTCCTGGGTGGGAATCGAACCCACGACCTCCGGCATAGCAGTCAGGGTCACTAACCACTAGACCAACAGGCCAGTCAAACCATTGGTGACGATCCGGAAAAAAATCCCCATTGTCACCACCGGCGACGGGTGGGAAAATAAAATCCTACTTGTTGCCTAATAACGTGGATACGGCTTGAAGAAAAATGTAGTCACAAGTATCTACCAATCCGCTCCAAGCCTATATGATAGATAAATCAATCGAATCGAACTCTCAAATAGATGAAGTCAGTGGCCCAGCAATTGGAATATTAAAAGCTGAATTATGTATTTTTTTACGAAACATATATCCAACTACTGACCACAAGCCCCTTTATTAATAAACGTGGACTAAAGTTACAACCAGGATAATCTTCGGCCTAACCATACATTTTTAAGGATTAGCTTTGGCGTAACTTTACTTCACGTTCTTTTAGTAATCAGTAAGTGATGTAAGGTGGTCTACTAAGCAACCTACACAACTTAGCGTTCAGTAACTTATACTTTTTCAAATATTCAACTGAAATCTAAATATATTTAATAATAATTTAAGGTTACTGACTGATAAACACAATCTATCAACGCACAGCCCTAACTACTGGACGAATTGGGCTGTAATTAGGCATGCAGGTAGATGTTATGACGTAGGCATCTGCCAAGAAAGATCAATGATCAATTCTACCCCCAAGGGGATGAAATAGGGGATGAAAGTTTGTATGAAATGTCAATTTGATAAAAAGTACATTGTTAAGTTCCGACATCCACGCGAACGAAGTCGCGGGCACAGCGTCTAGTCATTACATAATAATAATGGAACAAAGCACTTACATTATTGAACAAAAAAGTAAAAAAAAACTTTTTCAAATCCACCATTTTCGGTTATACCGGCGCCTCCATAATCCATACTAAACTATAAAGTCAAACCGGAGTCTGTCAAAGGCACAGAGGCACGGAAGCAGATTACTGTTCTTTTCGTTTTTTGTTTATAATTGAACGCTTTGTGGCGGAGTTTCCTACTTCTGCTGTACTGTCAATGGCCGGTGGTGCTTCGGCCGCCAAGAAGTTTGAAGTTTTGTGGATAAGGTATAAATCTGTTTAGTAAAAGACTGCAATGAGGCTGAAAAAGTTGCAAGAAGACACCGGTACATTCTGGAAAGAAAAATCCGATGTTAAATTATATCTAGTTGACTGGGCAAAATGATATTCATATTCATTATTTTCATTCTACAAGGTAACAAGATATTAACAAAACCTTAGAGCTAAGAGCCATTGTAGACCCTGTCAGGGCACAGCAAAAACAAAATATTTAAATAATACTTGTAACTAAGGTTCTAAATGTACATTATCATGAAATTATACATGCACATTTAATTAATTTTAACACATCATAATAACATAAACATCTTCTGCTCTTTCCACAGCAACAAGACCTGTTTCTGCAATATAAAATCGGACGATTAATGTAGTTCCGAATGTTAATTTCTGAAATCGAACATTTTAGGTCCGTATGGGTAGTTGGGTACTAAGGACAATAATGATTACCATACTATTCTGTACACACATCTTACAGAGAAGAAGGAACATAATACTATAATTTGTATAAATACCTCCTCAACTTATTCCAACATTCGCATAATCCCCACTTCTTCCTGAAGTAGAAAATTGTTCCGAACAACTTTCTTTGTTCACTGACCGCTTGAATTTTTTACTATTAAACCCACTGAGAGCAAACGCAAAGGGCTGTAGTTACCCACCGATATAACGGCGTGGCCACGAGTTACAAAGGACACGCGATTTGCTTCAACTATCGTGATCTGCATCTGCCAAGCCTTTTCCAAACTGTAGTGAGATCGGCTTATAGTTTAAACGGACCACTTAAAATCAGTATTGTATACAGAGCGGTTGAGCAGTGGTATCTGTCCCGACTTGTAGACCGTGGGTTCGAACCCAGCCAGGGGCATTACTTTGTGTAATTTATTTTATCACCATTGCTTTCAAAAACGGTGAAGGAAAACATTGTGAGGAAAACGGCAAACGGCGACGTGACCTAGAACCAAAAATTTAACATGTGACATCCACCAATCTGCACTGGCCTGCGTGGTGGATTATGGCCCACTCCCTCTCATAGAGAGGATGCCTGTTTCCCAGCAGTGGGAAGTGCAGTGAATGCAGTAGCAGTCGATGCAATGCAATTCCCAAATTGAATTTTTCATTTAATAGATGTCTATTTGAACCTGAGTCGTCATATCTTCTGCAAAGAAATTAAATCCAAAAGAATTGCTAAGCGTTCCAAGAGTCACAATGAGGTGGCGAAGTCATTTATATTATGTGACACTTTCATGTGTCATTTCAAAATGAATCGTGTATCAAGTCGTATTACTTGAGGTCGTGTGCGTGGCGTTACCGCGTTTACCAACTGGTATTACCGCTAGTAATACAGCGGTAATTTAGCGGTAGATCTGTAGGTAAAATGTGAAAGGTTTTATGCTTTTTGGGAACAAGTAGGGATTGTCTGGAGTGGTTGAAAATAGTTGGTGAATTTTATTTGTAAGGTCTTCTGTTTTAAAATGTTGGGGAGATAAAACCAACGTTAGGTGGCTTTCGTATCTTTTATTTCATTTTCATAAGTTGCAGTGTTTTTACATTTACTGATGCTTTTGAAGACTGCTTTAAATATTATATTAGTGACAAAGGGGATGCTATTTATTTTTGCCTGCGCCAAGTTAAAAAACTACCTATCCCAAGGAAACTTTATACCAGGATAAATTACCTGTGTATCAATCAATTCAGTAGTTTTTGTTTGAAAAAGTAACCAACGTCCATTCGTCGTCACTTTTCGCGTAGAAAAAGATTTGTGTGGAGTAAGTAAAAGGTGCTTTTTACATTATTGTTGTGCATTTTCATATAAAAATAGATAGAATAATCTTTATTATGCATATTATGCAAATCACAGGTATTTCTTTGAATAGGGTGCAAAATGGGGGGTGTAATCACCAAAAGTGATCTTTTCAAGACTACCTTTTAATTGATTTGAAAAAGAAGGTGAAACAGTATTCCGTATTATGTGCCTAAATCTTATTTTCCATGATACCTTTTGTCATTCAACGTCAACTTACTAAAAACAATTCTAATCACAAACAAAATAACAACCATGAAGAAAATCTACCACCAATTATTTCTACCTTACAGTTGCCATGGCAACTCAATTAGATGGCCGGACAAAAGACTGATGTCCATATAATGATCGCCATTATCTGGTCCACTTGTGAAGCTATTATTTCGTAACATACAAAGGTTTCTGTAGCTAGGTTTGTGAGTGCTTGTGGGTACTTGCTACCCTCGATTTGTGTTGTGAGGTATTGTTGAGAATGTATGGGGATTACGGTAGTGTATTGATACTTGTTTGTGTGAAGATGTGAATCTTAACAAATAAGTGAAATTGAATTAACTATTTGTTCCAGCGAAATGATAGATTTTTACTTAAAGCACATAATTATTAACAAAAAACCTTTTTTTTTATTTATTTAACGACGAGCGTCTTTGTTTTCTATCAAGAATTTCAATGTATTTTTAAAATACTTCGAAAAAGGAGGAGGAGGTTCTCAATTCGTTGGTATGATTTTTGTTGTTAAACTTTTATCAGAAAATGATACCTATTTCTAAAACTACCACAAAAACAAATATGAAATATTAAAATTATTTAAACATATACAACTATAACAAGATTATTATATAAAAATACCTATATATACATACTATATATAAAAAAAATAAATTAAGAGTAAAATACTTACAGAAATATGAATTTACTTTAATTTTGGAAATCGGTGACTTTGTTTTATATTCCATTGACTTTTTTGCCACCGGTTTCTTTAAATGGTACTAATACAAAGCTAACAAAACATATCTTTTGTATAATATACGCTATTTATGTCTCACACTGAAATAATAAACTTCACACACACAAACATACAGGCACTACCTGTAAACCACACAAATATTTGCTCCATACGAAAATCGAACACGCGATACCCAGCGCACCAACCAACTGCCCAGCTACAGCATCAACCATGCCATCAATATCATCATTCAGATCAATGGCCATTGCCCCACACAAAGACCAAAGGTACACCATCATTACGACACCATAATTTAAAAAGGGTGTCGGCAAACATCCGACTAAGATGGATGCTGCACCGGAAGAGGAAATGGCCCCGAATCGCTTGTGTATCTACCCTCATAGGATTCATTTTTCACTTTGAGAATAGTGTTAGTTGTTAAGTATAAGGCGTTTGGTCTAATGGTGGATTAAGTGATGTTTGTAATGTCGTTTATCAATGTCGTGGTTGCAAACTGGACTTTGGGGAATCCGTACTCTTGTTTCTTCTTTCCTTTTCTTCTTCTTCTTCGGGTGACCACTGAAAACCAGCGCTGTGCTGTGGGTCTCTCACAGCACAGCATTATGCTGAGTGGTCACCTTTCTTTTTGCAGTCATGGCATGCAGATGTCAAATTGTTGTCAATTTGTTCTTGAAATGTCTATTTTTATTTATGTTTAATTTAAGTTAACTTTTTAATTTGCATGCATTACTGTAAAAAAATAAAACAATTTTCTTTCTTTCTTTCTTTCTAAAGAATTGTTTTATGTGAAGCATAAAAATCAAGAATCCATTTACAACTGTTATAAATACAAAAATTGGTGAGACACACAAAAACTACGTTATTTTGGATCAATCATCATCGGCCTATTATGTTTCCACTGCTGGGACACAGGCCTCCTCTCTGTAAGAGGGAGTGGGCCATAATCCACCACGCGGGCCCAGTGCGGATTGGTGGATGTCACATGTCTTCGAATTTTGGTTCTAGGACATGCCGGTTTCCTCACGATGTTTTCCTTCACCGTTTTGAGAGCAGATATTTTGGATGGGTTTGGATAACGTTCCATAAAGTAAACAGTCGCTAAATACTCAATGACGCAAAAAATAATTGTTCAGTCATTTTTAACTCAATAGCGCTAATGAGCCAAGCGAACATAATTTAATACAAAAACAATATTCAGAAATCTGTCTGCACCGTAATAGCACCCTGTCTGTCACAATAGAGACAAGAGGGGTGAAGATATCGGGTCGGGGTCGCGGGGTAATGATCCGACGGCAAATGACCCGAACACTAGACTACTGCTGATGCCCGCTCGATACTGATTCATAGTTGTATAGGTAATGGAAATAGAAGCAAATGTGAAAAATTTTTTTTTTAGATTTTTCTGTTACTCGTTGAATGTTTCAATCGTATGTCACTTATGAATACTAGCGTCAAGAACATAAAAACTGATTTTTTTTACTGAATAAGATGACCATTAATCAAAGATAAACTGTTATCATTGGATTGTTTTTTTTTAAACGTTGTCTTACAGTAGTAATTTCTCCTGTGTCGTGGGTGCGTTTACAAAAATAGAAACTCACGGACACAAACACCCGCCTTTTTACATTTTCCGCTTTTTTAATGTAATTTTAATTTTATTTCAAACTACATCAATACATTTCTATTCATAAGGCTGAGACTCCACCAAAGCTGTGCGAGCCGAGACGTGTTTTGAACAACCAATAGAATTGCGTTGTTGTCACAGCTCCACTCCGGCACGACTCCGGCAACGCAATTCTATTGATTGTTCAAAACACGTCTCGACTCGCACAGCTTTGGTGGAGTCTCGGCCTAATCCACCGTAATCAATCGCATAATCACTGTGCCCATCGTACAGTATGATTTTTTTGGGGTTGTCAACATTTTGCAAGCAAATTGGTACATAATTATTTTGAATATACAACAAAACACAATTCTAAACACCACTCCTAATTCCAATGCCACTCAAAGTCAAAGACAAATCCTCGATAAGAACATCAAGTAATTAGCACATCTCCTGACAAATGACATACTTGAGACTCGAAGGGTGTTCGGTAAATAATTATACTTAAATCCGTGCCATAAATCAGAAGGCACTTAGCACACAATTAGCATAGTACGAGAGGGTATTAATCATTGAGATGTGCTTGCATTGTGGTGTCGATTTTGTAATTGTGAAAGGAGCTTTGACAATTTCAAATTGACAATTTGAAAGTGAACATTAGTTCCTTCTTCGCACACCAGAGGCGCTGTTCCATTTTTTCATACAAGAAACGCTCTAAATATTGGAAAGAAGCTGTAAAGGAAAAGTCGTGCTAAGGGTACTGTACCCTTAGCACGAGTTTTCAGTATTTGAGACGTAAAGTAAACTGGAACTTTGACAATGTCAAATTGACAATTTTCAAGGAAAAAATAGTTACTTCTTCGCACACCAGAGGCGCTGTTTTTTCATAAAGGAAACGCTGTAAATATTTGAAAAGTCGTGCTAAGGGTACTGTTCTTAAGATGTTGTGAAAAAGTGACATTTAGAAGCCAATAACAATGATAGGAAGTCAAAAACTGTGTAGTATTGTATTTACATCAAACATTTTAGCAAATCTTGTTTATTAATTGAGACTCCTTAAAAAAAGTAGCATCTACATTACAAAATATAATAACTATGAAAGTACTGTTAACATCCATTCCAAATCATAAATCTCAATGAAGAAGATTGGGCAAGAAACTCCGATTTGAATATTGTTTCCTAGTTTATAAAACAATACCATAATTTTAATTCCAGTGCATGATTCTGGTGACACAAAAGTATTGTTATAATAATAATTATTCTGAAAACTTTGGCCATAAATCAGTTGTGCTTAGCTGTTGATTAGCATACAACAAGAGGCTGTAAATCATTGCAGCACGCCCTTTCGGTGTGGGGAATGTATCAGAATTGTATACCAATACCTATAGAACGTGATTAATGGTTTATCATTTAAATACCTACTGTGAAATAAAGAATTCAAAAACATACAAAGAAAGGAAAATAAACTTTTGTTTGACTAGCAAACAGGAGCATATAACATAAACAAAAAAAAAATGGTAATACAAAAATTAAGAGATAAATCTAAAAAATCATACCTATTTTTAAGCAAGTGCATCAACTTCGTTCTTTAGTTGTTTTATATTTAAGATTATCAACCAGCCGTTTCACGTAGTGGATAAGACGATTTACACACGGCACTGCGAACCGCCAAGGAGGGCAGTGGCGGTGAAGCGGATTTAGTAGCAGTGCCGCGCGCGATAAGGCGGTTTACGCGTCTGTCCGCACGGTTGGGTATAACACGGTTTTCACCAGTTTGGTCACAGACCCTGGCAAGTTATGCGGCGCCCTGTATGTGAGGCGCCACCTCACCGCACGGACGGCAGCGCGGAGTGGCGGTGAAAGCACCGCTCGACCGCGCGGCCGGGCGGTGCGCTTGTACGTGTGATAAGTCTATTGTACAGCGTGTCACGAGTGATTTACAAGTAGCATTTGTTTGATTCTGTGAGTTTCTATGTTTGGAAACGCACCCAGAACCTAGGAAAATAATTCAGTTTACGTTCAAACAAAAGGATGATAGACTATAAATTATTCATTACAAGGCGCCATTTACAATATGACGTAATACTTATGTTATGAGTCATTTTAAACTTTCCTTTTAAACTAACAACTCGTCACATAAATCCAACTTAAGTCATTTAAGTTTTGTACGTGTACAACACTAATAAAAATACACATTATGAAAACTTTCAAGTTTTATTTTGAAACGAGTAAGAACGGTCATAAACTAGCTTACAGACAGATCTTAACTTAGTCTGTTAAATTGCTTGTAATAATTTTTACTGTGCTGAAGTATTTTTTGTTTAAAAATCATCTTTCTTCCAAAGCGAGAAAAATGATTCCTAGTATGTTAAAAAAAAAAACGTTTTGTTTTTGTGTTGGGAAAGCGTCTGTTTTACTGAAGTCGAGGTTCAATTCGGTCGCAAACGAACTTTCTTTACAAAAAAGCTTTTTGATTTCATCTGTTAACAGCAAAAACACCTCAGAAAATGGTTTTATTTCATCGTCATCTACTAAGAATATATCTGACTTTATCTGCCTCTCTTTCTCTGTTTCTCACACACTCTCCATTCTCTTTTATTCATTATTTTCTTCTTTCTTTAATTTTGCTTCATTATCGCCTTTAAATATCCACTACATCTTTTTTTTTCAAAATTTATTACTGCCATTATAAAACTATTACACGAACAAGTTAAGTTATTACCACTAAGTACCGTATCACTCTCTCTCCGTCTTTACAATAGACTTAATTGCTACGCTTTACGCGCTACGCACTCGCTACGATTAATTTGTGGCGTAGCGCTACGATAAGTGCTACGGTTCTACGGTGCTACGCGGCTACGCGGCTACGCTATTTCTGTTATTAGGTCGAGTGTTGCATTTTTCAATATTTATTATAGTTGTTTTGTTTTACGGCCTAATTAAGTTACACTTGTTATGTACTTGACATACTAACTTAATTATTACAAAGAAGTCTCTTCTCGTCTGTTTGTTTACAAATGAGCTTGTGAGAAACTGAAGAATTACTTGACCGACTTACCTGATTTTTACTTTCATTTGTAGTCAAATAATTATGTCAGGCCTCGTAACATCAAACACACAACATGACACCACGTCTGTATTTTCTGAAGGATTGAGTAAGAGTGTGTTCTACGAGCCTCTTTTAACTCCCAGATCGGGACACCAAACTCTTTTCGGGTACGATTGCCGCACGGAACAAACATGGATAAATATAAATGACTGTGACCCCAATACAGGAGAATTTAATAAGAATATACTACGAATAGAGAGCAATGGTGGCCGAGTGGTACCGGCTCCGACTTACGAGTTGTAGGTCGTGGGTTCGAAACCAGCCAGGCGCATTACTTTGTGTTTGTAATTTATTTCATCACCACTGATCTCAAAACGGTGAAGGAAAACGGCATGTCCTAGAACCAGAAATTCAAAGATATGTGACATCTATCAACCCGCACTGGGCCCGCGTGGTGGATTATGGCTCACTAGGGAGTGGGCCATAATCCACCACACGGGTCCAGTGCGGGTGGCGTGGGCGGTGGGGGGCTCACAGAGATAGGAGGCCTGTGTCCCAGCAGTGGGAAAATTATAGGCTGATGTTGATGATGATACTATGAATACGGCAAAAAAAAAGAAAAACACCTTCTACGAGATTCTGCGAGGTTATTCTTTTACAAGTAGCATACTGTAAAGTGTTAATGGGAACGGAAATAAGTGTTTTTCTATTTTGTGTTAAAACCAAATGAAATGACAGTGGTCATTTAAACGCTAACTATATCTAATCACTGCACATTCGCGCAGCATCTCTGTCGCCGGCAGTGTTGTGAGCAATCACTCGTTTTACTGCCCTTTGTCTTCTTAAATCGTTGTGAGACAACTGGGTTGGATTCACTGTAATGTTTGCGGAATCGGTACTGTGAAACCTTAGTTTGCTTCAGAAATAAACTTTAGGGTAATGCATAGGTTATAAAATACTTTTACTATGTTTTTCTTCTAATCGATACATAATAAACGTTTAAATGTCATATGAGTTCAGATACATCTACGTTCACGTGCTCAGGACGAGCCTTCAAGAGATGGTAAAATGTGCTGGCACATTAAAATAGTTGAAAGATATGAGAAAGGTCCAATAACTATATAAATCTCAATGATACACAAGAATCCATCTCCAAGTGGGGTTGGTTGTTAAGAATACTCCAAATCAAGTAGTTGAAATTATTATTGAATTTAATGATGTCAATAGTATCCAGATATTGTTTTTAATATTTTATTACATTATTTTGACAAATAATTGTTAAAAGTTAGTAAAAAAGGTTAGTACAGTGTCTAACACTGATGCTTTAACGCAACTAACAAAGGTGTCGTTATCAGATTTCCGGCTCGCTCGTAAATGTGTGTCGACAAACAGTCGTCTGCGTGTAATGTGGCGGAACAACGACTTGCTTTATACCGAGATTTGTGACCGAAACACTGATTAACCAGTGAAACATCACTAGTGTTAAACAAAGCTAAAACAAGTGATTAAGCACCTAAACCTCATAGTAATACGTCTTTTTACGTGCTCGCTATATTTTCACGCATCATAAATCGTGCAACGTGATGGCTTTAAAAACGACGATAGTTTTATCAAGTTAGGTATTTTCAAAGCTATTGCGTGCAAATACAACATGTCCCTGAAAATACATGATGAAAGCGCTTATTACACAACCCGATATGAAGGGCCCTGCATCCAGGGTGGGCGTGTACCCTAGTTAGTGCAGTGCTTATTACCTTATCTTATTCGGGACACTAACTCCCTAAGTCTTATTACACCACTCTTAGTTAGGGTTAGGGTCCCTAAAAATTGGGTGGTCTAATAAGGCCTTTACCTTATTCGGGACACTAACTCCCTAAGTCTTATTACACCACTCTTAGTTAGGGTTAGGGTCCCTAAAAATTGGGTGGTCTAATAAGGCCTTTAGCAATGTGCTCGCCTTCGTCATTCGCCAGCATGATTGACGTTCATATTACATACTCGTGTATTATGAATATGATGTTTTAAAAAACACGATACGTATTTTGACGTATTGTGTTTTTTGTCAATGTCAAACTTAATCGTCTGTCAACCTCAATTCAATCAGTCGATTGAAAAATATATAAAATATTAAGATAATATTATATTGGTATCAACGAGTGTTATATGTTGTTCTTATTCTACTCTTAAATGATTTTTGTTAATTTACTTTGATTTTTGTTTATTAATTTTTGTTTGTGGGTATCTTGCCTGAAATAAATGAATTATATTATTATTATTAGTAACTCGTACCTTATAAGTGAGAAACCTAAAAGATTGTGTAATTATTTATTCAGCTTTTATTTTTACATATTCTGTTTTTAATTTGGTTCAACATTTGAGAAACTGTGTGTCCATGGTTCTTTATTTTGTATTGTTTTAATAATAAAGCAAGTATGAGCATGTAGTGCTAATCTCAGTATATCTACATGAGTACTGAACAAGGGTTGGGATACTAAGTAACGTTACATATCTACATAAGTGCAAATATGTGCACTATCGAATGAGTTGGGCGCGCTATCGGTGAGACAATTATTTTCAACTGGACTGTATGAGGGCCACTGTCGACTCGCATCATTGTTGCTGAATTACGAGACTATGTGAGAATGATCAAATATTCTATTAAACGTAAACTTATTTTATTATTATGTTGTTTCATCATCATCAGCAATAAATGTTCCCACTGTTGGGACACAGGCCTACTCTCTGTGAGAGAGAATGGGCCATAATCAACCAAGCCGGCCCATTAAGTTGTTTATGCGCTGCTTAAAATTAATCTATGTAAAAATGTTTGTTAAAACTACTGCATAACCAGACAGACAGTTTCGACGTTTCTTAAGTCAAATCATGATAACATAACTATTATTAGGTCTTTACCTATGAAATTGGCGTTCTGCAGTCGTCATTGGGCGTTTTTGTATTAGCCGGCACGGCACCGGCACCGGTGATGGTGCCGGGGAAGCAAAAATGTATGAAAATGTACGGCTTGCTTTTGCACTGACCGGTGCCGGCGCTGGCACGGCGTTCATATATTTTCGTTTCCCAACACCGGCACTACGCCGTTGCCGGTGCCGGTGCCGGGCCGGCTAATGGAAAAACGCCCAATGACGACTGCCCATTGGCATGGCAATTTCAAATCAAAATAATTTTTATTAGGCTAAGGATTCTAATTTCAAATTAATTTTATTTTAAAACATATATTTTTTTTACAAAAGTAGTCATTTGTTTTTTGATTAGTGTTACATTTTCATCGCTTTACAATCTTTTCCGTCATCATGGATTTGTTCATTTGTTTTTTTTTAAATTTAGTTACAATGAACCAAATAAGTGTATTGTGTTTTTGAAAATAATAGAAAAGCTCAAAAATATCAATTG
The DNA here is from genome assembly GCA_036375495.1 of Agrotis segetum. NCBI lineage: Eukaryota > Metazoa > Arthropoda > Insecta > Lepidoptera > Noctuidae > Agrotis > Agrotis segetum. The sequence continues at coordinate 1,016,007 of JAQSVV010000677.1, read as the reverse complement.
AAAGACAGATGAAGAAAAATGTGGCCCCATAAGTGTTTTCCTTTTGAAGCCATTTCTGCTCCAGCTTTCAAGCCAGCTTTCAGTGTGACCAGATTAAAAACAACAATAATTAGTGTTGCCATTACTCGAACCACTACCACTTATAAATCCAAAATCAAGCTGAATCATTCTCGCATAAGCTTAACCAGCAAAGCCAGCTAAATGCAAATCACTGATAATCCATTAGTGTTCCCGTATTGTGCGCCGCCACTACAACAATGCACGTATGTGTACATATTGTGTAGAGTACACTGTAGTGCAGGGGCAGTGATGACCTCTCAGGGGTTCGGTAATTGGTAGATAATTTATTTGTTTTTATTTATTTGTAGTGTACTGAGCTATCATTAAGACACTACAAATAAACCTTCTCTACAAAAGAGAAAATTATTGAAAGTGTGTAATAAAAAAAAATAACATAAAATGGAGCGAAAGCTTCAGTTGTACAAGAATAGAATTTTAATGAATGGAATATTTTCTGTAATTAACAAAATTTGAAACTACCTTCAGAATGAGAACGTAGTTAACGTAACTATTGGTTCCCCTTACCAAATACCATCAGGTAGAATGCATGCAGCATGAGAATTTCATCTTGGATACAGACGCCAGCAGTTAACATACGCCAATTTATCTGTCAAATTTTATCAATCGAAAATTAACCAGCCGCTATAGTGATAAGGTTGAAAATCTATTAAAGAAATTTGACAGAATTGATGTCTTTATAATAGTTATGGTGCACATATACCAAGAAGCTTATAACGAAAATCATTTTTATTTTATTACAACCAGTCATGAGAAGAGGCTTAAGTCCATCAGAGAAAAACCCGGGTTAAATAGTAACAATGAATACAATTCTGAAAAACACAACACAAATAAGGCCCACTCTTTGTAAACAAAATTTAATTAATTTAAAATAAAATTGGATAACAGAATGAAACTTGCCGCGTTATCTGAAACTGGCGCTGATCGCATCATGACAGTGGAACTATTCAGTTTTAAATTAAATTTTAATTAAACGCATTTACTGTAGACGTGTGTTAAACGTGTACTAATTAGATTGAAGCGGTTACAGTCGCGTGGGTGAAAAATTCTTATGTTATTTTCGGTTTGTTTGAAGTTTTTAAGCGCTGCAGCGATGTTTTTCTATGTGTGTTATATGAAAAAAAAATCTTTATTTGTCACAGATGCGGTACATAATTATATATAGGGTCGAGTTGCATAAATTGGACCGGCTCGTAATTTGTACCACCTCAAAATCTACCAAACTGTAATGTTTAGTTTTAAATTGGCAATACTAAAAAGCAGTACTACCAACATGACGCAACCGCTGCCATTTTGGACTCGTTATCACAACAGAGTAAATTCCAATAAACAAAAATATTTTTTGCGGCGTTCTAGTATTATTTTATGGGTGTTTACCTAAGAATTTCTTGTGGCAACGGTAAGGACACTGCAACTATCTTATATGTTTTTGGAAAGTAGGCATATTAGTGACCTTTTTTGAGACTATAGTTTTGTGTTTAGCATTTCGAGGATATAATGCCGGCTCACATAAAAATAAAACTTAGTGTTGCTTAATTTGTACCAAGTGTGGTACCCCTAAAATGTACCGGTACAATTTAGGTGTATGGTAGTTTTTCAACTTGATGATCAACTAGATTGAAATATTTCTAGATGTCTGAGAAGATAAAAAGTATTACAAATGGTCACAAGATGACTTAGAAAAGGCCTTCGATGTTTTTTTAATAAATCAATCGGAATTAACGAGTGTTCACGCAACGTATCTAAGCCCACTTTAAGTAGACATTTACATATCAAGTTCGAACAAGTATGCGAAAGAAAATACCATTTCCAATGCAGGCCCACTGTTTTGCACTATGATGTTGAACAAGAGCTTGTTTGGCATGTGTTGAACAGGGAAAAGTATAATATTTGGGCATACAATTAAAGATGTAAGAAAACTGGCATAATTATGACTATGTTAAGTACATAATTAATCATAACCATTTAAATAATATTTTTTCATACACATATTTGTACTTTAGAAGAGAAGAAATTTATAAGAAGCACTTGAATCTCATTTAGAATATGAAGTACAATTTAGGATGCTTGTGGTACAATTAAGGAAACCGGTTGCATAAATTGTACTTTTTCAGACTTTTAAAAAAACTTTAATTTTCATATTCATTTATGCAATTCCACATTTTCTTTCAATAAAAAATGATAGCTAATAGAACAACCTTTTTATTTCTAGTAATATATTCTTTTAAAGTTAAATAGCTTTTGTGCCAGCTAGTGAAGTTTGTTAACTGGTACAATATAGGCAACTTTACCCTACACAAAATAATTTAAAATAGTAAAAAACATAGATAATAATATTAAGTGTTAATTTCAATACTCAATTGCATACCGAATGAGATTTTTTGTATAAAGTCTTTAAAGCTGCTCAACTTGAACTTTTGCTCTATACTCCTGACCGTCTTTTTGCAAAAAAACAGGTCTTTTTTAAAATCGTTTTTTTTTTGTAATAATTATATTGTTACAATTAACAGGTTTATCTGAATTACAACAAATTATCAACGTTGAAAAAACTTATTTCACGTAATGATTTCTATAAATTCATTTAAAATGTGAAACTTATTTCATGCAATGATTTCTACACATTTGAAAATAGAGCCAATTACCTATTTTATAACGCCTAAAAATAAAAGCCTATAAAAAAAACAACCGCTACAAACCGCTGCAGCTGCTTCAAAACTAGCACACACAAGCAACTCAATAGTTTCATACTATCAATTAAAACAGGGGGCTGCAGCGCTGTAATGAAACAGTAATCACGTTAGCCAGTCATCAGCAAATGATTGCTCGCTGATGACTTGGTGAAACGCCGTCAGTAATCTTTTTAGAGAGCTTTCTATTAGGGGGTAATGGATATGTGAGCTTGCAGATTTTGATTGGGTCTATATTGGCACTATTTTTTGTTGATTAGTCAGGTCTTTCAATATTGTATACTGGTATTCAGCTATGAACTGTTGGATTGGGAGCCGAACTTAACTTAGTCAGGAAAAACACTATAGTTTCCGCCAGATAAGTGTGGAATAAAATACGTTGACCCCCGTGTACCAATGTATTGCAATATTTCAAAACCATTCGATAAAATGTAATAAAAATGTCGTAGAACGACTAAAAGCAACGTATCATGGTAAGAGGCGACCTTGACCTCATATTTTATTTTGAAATTCGAATGATGGTGTTATGAAATTCGGTTGATGCATTATTATGGTAAGCGTCCACGGGTCCGCATCGCACGTATCGTACGTAACGGATTTTAGTTTGCCTTGTATTAAAACTAATACAACTGCGTCCACTGATCCGTATTGTATGGACGGCTCATCGGCAATGTCTACATGCGATGCGTACCGATGACGGCATACGGAATGCCGATCAGTGGACGCGATGAAGGTGGCATCGGCAGTCCGATTGCTGATACTCGCGTCGGCAATCCGATCGCTGCCGATTCAGAAATACATTTGATGCGATGCATCCGATAAGTACGATGCCGACCTGTGGACGCTTACCTTTAGGATCAATGAACTTTATTCCAGACTTATTTGGCGGTGACTATAGATAGAGCATGATTTCATCATCATAACATTTTATGCCAGTTATTTAAAAAAACTAATTATGTCTTATGGGATATTTATAGTTTTTGTAAAATTCATAAAATGAGTCCTCTTTCGCTGGATTGAGCGGTCGGGACTATTGGACTTGATTGACTAAAAATCGGTTAGTAAGAACTGTTTTTTTAAAAAAACAGTTTTTAGTATCTGAAAAGCACGTCAAGGCCCTAGAATGTAAAGGGCGTTCTAGGATCGTATTTGCTTTTAAAACAGTCCCGCGATAAAGGAACCTCATTTTATTTTGGAATAGAAATTCCGTAAAATAATTATAACGATAAATACTTATACTATTCCATCAGGAACTTATGCAACTAACCAAGATTTCTGTAGAAGGCCAGTTGCACCGAATCCCGCCCAAAAAGAATAACTAGAATAAACTGAACGTACCTATATCACAAAGGTTGTTACGGGGCGGTTCAAGGAATGATACTTTGAAAGAAGTTACTAACACTTTTGTCTTACGGTAGGACATTTGGCGACCAAGAAAAAAAAAACTTGAGAGGTGTCAAGGGACACCCGGATGGAACGAAGTTACTGTATACACTCAACAAAAATAATCGTCGCGACTCCACTCCGCTCCGCTCCACTCCACTATTTGAGCTCTAGCACCCTTTCGCAACGCGCGATAAGGAACTTCGTTCCAAAAAGTGTCGTGATAACTTTTCGTAAGATTTTTTTCCGTCTAGCCCCCTTTCACAACGCGCAATAAGGAACTTCGTTCCAAAAAAAACGTATTCCGATGATCCACGACGAAGAACACTCGGAAGAAAAAAGTTTAAATATTTTTTTTTTGGAATATAAGTAAGTATAATTACTTACTTTCACAGTCAATCAAAAACTTTTATCTGCCCATCATTAATTTCTAAACTAACAATATCTAAAGTGACTCAAAAATCTATACTTACGAACAATACTAACGACATAATGATTTTAAAATTACTATTCAGGAAGTAATAACTTATTTTCACCCTTAATTTAAAACTCAACTTCTGATACTTTCAGTTGTCTATCAAACGAAATTGACCTTTATTTACGAAGTTATAAAGTTCTGTGTATTGGTGTAAAAGTGATAATGACTTTATTTCGTGTTAACTTTGAATTTACGTAATGATTGGTTATCGAGTTGGTATTATTATCGGCACTTTAAATTAAGTTCCTCAAATGGAAATTACTGGCTTGAGCATTTTTTGGATTTAACTAATAATGAGAATATTTATTACTCACTTTGATGACTTTCAGTTTTCAAAACTAGTTGTAGATGTTGTGTAGATGGAGTTTTAAAACTCCATCTACACAACATGGCGTTATTACTGATGTAAAATATATAAAAAATAAAGTTTATTTGGGACAACTTCGGTTTGCAATTTAACAAAGGAAAACGTGTGGTCCATAACACCGTGTTTTTCTTTTGGGTTGGTAAAATCATCAAATGTAGAGTGAACAGGCTTCTTCTGGGTAAGCTCGCTCCATCGTCGATTTTGTCTTAGTCATTCCTGACCTAGACTAATGTCAAGAGCAAACCCATCTCTCATAAAAAAAGTGTCCTAACGGCCTATGTGGAGAAGATAGGCCTATCAGAGTATTCCTAACTTAAAGGGTGGACATTGTCATTTTAATTGCGTTGTTTGTTCCAGGGTACACTTAATTCGATTTCATAGTCTTCAAAACTAGAGGTTAAACTACAGTTTAACAAGTCAAAGGCATTACTACTGATTTGTAGTCTATAATACCATGACTCAAGATACAAATGAACATCTTAAGAATAGAATCAAAGCTTTCCGTCTCAAGTATCTCTCATTTTCTCAATGACAATAAAATCGTGACAGATGCATACAGTATTACGGACGTCTTGAAGACCCATCATCATAGGCCTTCTTATAAGGAAGGTGGCCCCAACAATAAATTGTGTAAGGCCTATAAGTGGGTGAAACAAGCAGCCGCATTATTGAGGCAAATTGTGAACAGGAGGGACCAAGATGTATGAAGAATGGAAGGACATGAAATTATTTGTTTTATCTTTGCAGTTTAGATCAATTAACGTTTAAGCAATATTTTGATGTTATGTCAGTGAATAAAATATGTAAAAAGAAAAGAGAGATTTGAAATATGCGAAGAAGTTCAGCCCAAATTTTATTTTATTAGTTTTGGAAAACTTTCAGCTAGACAGACACAGTAGTATAGACAATAACAACAATATGGCCAATTACAAGTTTTCACAAATAGCTAATTTAACATTAAACTGAAATGAATTAAAACTAACAAAACAGTGGTAACGATAAGTAAAAAAAATACAGGAATTAAAAAAGAACATAATTATACGATAATTATATCGTCAAACAAGCGTTTGACTATAAATCTCGGCCCAGACCTGGCCAAAGCTGGCCGGCTCTGGTTATTTTGCTCGTACCTTAGCCACCATTCCATCAAAACCCTTCTCTATCTGCAGTTTTTACTTTACTTGGTAAAATCATCCAATGAGTTTTCCCACCCAGGGCAGTACGGGAGGGACTGTCAAACTTGTTCTGACTAATATCCACTGTGTCCTGCAATAGTCCTTTACGTTCATGGGCCACAGTTACCTGATCAGAATTCATCTTGCCGTCTAACATTCTCACGAATCAAAAACAAATTATTGAAATCGATAAGAAAAATAAAGAGTGACCTCTTTATTTTTCTTATCGATTTCAATAAATTAAACTATTAATTATTTTGAAGTCCCCAATATCCTCTGATGTGCCGTATCCAGTAGATCTCTAACAACCCCTATATATCTGCAAGTGACACCCAGTAGGTAAGCGTCTGACATCTCAAGAAGGCAACGCCGTAATCTTCGGAATGCGACCCCGGACTGTAATACAGTCGCCACCCCTGACTTGCTCTACGAGGATAAAGCGGTAACACGTTTACGATAATTTGGATATAAGCCCGATAATAATTTCTAAAATGTATAAATACGCGCACAGAATGTAGTGTTTTCCGCGTAATATTGTACATCTAGTTTGAATTGTATGTACTGTATTTAGTATATATTAAAGCATTGATGAAATAATTGTCGATAAACCAACAAAATAAATTAATAAAACTACTTTTTGTTAAATCGTTACTGGGCAAATACTATCCAAGCATTAATGAACCAGCGCTTATCACAAGAAAAACACAAAACAAAGTCAAAATTGTAGTCAAACGAACAAGATGTATGAAATTTATTTTTGACTTATGTTGAAAATTAAATTAAAGATCTTGTACGTTATCATAACCTAGATTTAAATTAAATGCAATCTAGCTGTATGTATCTTGTAATATATGATTACGTACAAAAATAGAAAATGGCAAGAGTTGGTGCACGGATTTCTAAAAAACAATTAACGTTAAAAAAAAATTAAGACCCCTTTCACCAAAGTGAAGCAAAACAGCCTAATTAAAACATCACACAGACACAAAAAAAAACACAGAGCAACATTCCTCGAAAAGTCACGTACATCTTTCTTCAATCACCCTCATAAGAAAGCTAAAAGTAGAGAATTCATTAGGTCGTTTCGACCCACTCGAAGCCACTTGCACTTTTGATTGGGGAAGTAAATGCCCCAAGACATCGGCTAATTCAAGAGGCTGGTGGGTCCAAATTACCCCGATTGTTCTCTGACAATGTGACAGTAATGTTTTCGTGGGATGTTTATGTTTTTAATATTGGTACATGGCGGATTTCTTTCTCTCTTTTTTTAGGGTTTTTTGTGTATGTTGACATACATATTTGGGTTTGGAAAGAAAAGAAAATCAATTCGTGCGAAAAATAGTTTTAGGGCGACTTTCATCAACGGTTAAACATGTTTAAAATTTTATTTAATATCAAAATTGTATTGAATTTTGTACTTAAATAATATTTTAAACATGTTTAATAATCGTTGGTGAAAGTCGCCCTTAATCATAAAATATAAGGGCGACTTTCACCCACTCTCAAAATTCTATTGAATTTTGACACTAAATAAAATTTTAAACATGTTTATTTTTGGTGAAAGCCGCCCTAAATATAATAGTTTTAATCACCAAGTTTTAATCATAAAATAAATAATCAAATTAGTGGCCTATCTTGTTGCTTTAGTGGTGGCGTTACTGTTGAGTATCAAGTGTTGGATCCGATTTCTAGATTAGGAATTCCTCAGTAGGGACCAATCCTTTTTAAATTTTATTCAAGTGATTTTTTTGGACATTTAAGGAGCGGAAAGATCGTCAGTTACTCTCATTGACTAGGGATTTGGGCGGGCCTGGTAATCTGTGTGACAGGTTTTTCCTAGTGCAGATACCAGTCTCCCACAAAGGATTTATTTTATCACATATCATAATGTCTTCTTCATAATTTTAAGAAACCTTTGTGGAAGAGAAAATAAATGTTTTTATTATTATAATTATTCATCTTTTGCCCTTTGAATTCCAGGGCCACGGCCCTTACACAGAGAAAGACTGACAGTTTAGCCCATCGGAGCCTACTCGGTTAGCAGACACTTGATGACGCGTGTGTTGAAAAATACTCGCCAGCTCCGAGCTTGGCCTCTGTTTAATCCTACGGAGAACTACATACCTTTGTAATCAATTTAATAACCTCACTAAAATCTCAAACAATTCCAATTGATTAAAGCCCCTTTGACATTAATAGTTTTCAATTTGCAAATTATATTCACGCTATTATCCCCCAGGCTATAAGCACGAGTGTGCTCATAAATGGAGCTTCGGAAGGAATCACCTGCTTTGAATAAACGATCGATTTCCCGTACATGCATCGTAAAGATGAATCTTTACTTGAAGTTGAAACACTGGAGTATTGGGAGCAACAGATGCTGTGTGAAGAAGATGTGAAGTTTTTGAAGAATATCGTCGGATGTGGACAAAATAAAAGATTTATTATTAAAAAAAATTAGTCGTGGTACCACAAAAACTTTTAAATCCCTGTTGAACACTTGTCTAAAAAAATGTCAGATTATGACGTTGAAATAAGGTCCGTTTTGCAGTCACACTTTTTTAGACAAATGTTCATCAGATGTTTAAGTTTTTGTAGTAAGGCCATAGTTATTCTATCTAACAACAAACCGTAAATTACGTTTCTAGTTAAGTTTCTAATAGTTAAATTTTTTCGAAATCTTAATGTGTTAGAATAGAACAGGATTTTAACAAATAGTTTACTTAACTACTGATCAAACAATCGTCTCCAAACGTCATAAGTTGCCCTCAAATAAAAACTTATAATGTTTTTATTAATTCTTTTGCTAATTTTTAGTCCCAGATTAAATACTATCTTATAATTTTCACCCTCCTCTCCAATGAAGCGTCAAAGAAAGACTAAGATTTCATCCATAAGAAGTGAGATTGGATAAACAATAAACATCTTCCTAGGAAAAACTTAGAGAAGTTAACATTTCACTTTAGTATAATTTAAACTATAAATACGTTTAAAGAAGCATTAAACAATAATAGAGATGTACCATAAGTTAATACAACAGCCCAAAAAATACCATCAAGAAAAAACAACCCGGAAAATCCTCACTATTCAGTCACACGGCGACACAGTGTTCTTAGCTGGAAAACGTCATAAACCTTCAATACGGGATCAAGAAAAGCATAAAGGAGAGATGTGAAGCAATAGCCATAAAGATTTTATTGTGCCTCGGGAACCATGTGACGTATTACGATGAATGTAAAATATTCACGGTTCAGATGGATTATGAGACAATGGGTAATGATTTCGGATATGTTTTCCTGATCGGTGTTTTCAAGATGGCGTATTTTTGTGATGTGATTGGATTGTTTAGCGTATCGAAGTGCAGAGGTGTTCTATATTGTTTTAGTACAAAAGATAAGAGGAATAAAATAATGGCAGGTTTCATTACAGAGTTTAGATTTTTATTTTTTTGATGAATGATTTGAGTGTCATATTGACAGATGGATTTTCTAAAATTGAGTTTCATAAATATCTATCTATTTATCTTTAAACGAACAATTCTTGTATATTTATTTATATATAATCAGGATCTCGGAAACGGCTCCAAGGATTTTCATGAAAGTTACAGGTTAGGGGTTTTTCGGCTCAAGAAATCGATTTATCAAGGTTCCAGGTTCGTGAAAAGCTCGGTTCCCAAGACTTAGACATTTTAAAAACCGAGCGAGCCTCGGTCGACCAGATATTTTATTAGGAAAGAAAGAAAGAAAATTGCGTTTATTGGCACTAAAACTAAAACAATACAAAAAAAAAGTAATAAAGAGAGTAGGTAGTAAAAACACAGGAAATAAAACTTAAATAAAAAATTAATGCCAAAGGGCCTCAGCTCAACATAATGTCAGATGGCAACACAAAGTTTGCCACCTGACGCTGATTTTCAGCAGGATTACAACGTGTACCGATAAAAATGATCATAAGTGGTTTTATAAACTTTTTTGGTGGCAGCTTAATATAACAATTAAAATTGCATTAGTAATGACATTTAAAAGATGCTACGTGTACAGGGCTCGAGTTAAAATACAAGTACAAAAAAAATGTGCAAAACCCCTTCCTAAATTCAAAAGAAAACTTTCTCCTTCTTGTTACATATCTCCTCTCAAAATCACAGCAACATTTATCAACATTCATCTCACACAAATTCACGACACATCAAAGCCACTCGTACCCCAAACTCTTTCACTGGTCATAACAAAAACCACCTTTATTGCCTTCACAATAAAGTCCTAACAACTTTAACTAGACTGCTTTGACCCTTCTGTTCGGTAAATTTGTTCGGACGCTCATAAATATTGACCAGTGTAAAGGGTTCTGGCTATTGTGGCCACAAGGTTCATTTAAGAGGTCGCTTCGCTGGACATTGTATTTAGATGTTAAGGGTAAGGTTTGCATAATTCAGGGCCAGATGTTGTGGGTTTTCTTTGAAGATGTTTATTTTTGTTTGTGGATAGTTCTCGGTTGTTTAGATTACCGTTTTGAATTGGATAAAGGACTTGTTTGAGAAAGAAATTACCAGTGTTGCAGATGCTACGTCTCTTATATTAACACCTTGTACACGTTTTAAGGCCGTTGGTCCCGGCTGTCACTTGTAGATCTTTGACAGTCGTTACTGTTAGTCAGAAGCTCTAAAGTCTGACAACCAGTCTTACCAAGGGGTATCGTATTATCCAGTTACTGGGTTGTGGAGGTCCGACAGGCAGTCGCTCCATGTAAAATACTGATATCCAGCTGAATCTGGTTTGACTGGAAGCCGACCCCAATATAGTTGGGAAAAGGCTAGGCAGATGATGATGATGACACGTTTTAAGGCGTTATTTTTTATTCTTTTTCCTATTGTTTCGCTCTTGGCATAAATCTATTAGATCCCAGCCAGCAGCAAAGATAAAGTAGTAATTTAAGATACGGAGTGAACTTGCGTCAAAAGAAGCGCTTCAGTAAATATCACGTCTGTACATGCCAAGCCTTATCCAGACTAGGTTGGGGTCACCTTCTAGCCTAACTGGATGCACCTAAACTGTGCCAAGTTAGTTGGTGCTGGTAAGTTTAAATCAGACTTTTGGGCCACAGAATAACCACCTTTAAATACAAAAAATACAAAAACAATTTCTGAGTATCTTGAATAAGTATATTTATGCCTGAGGGACATTACTTACGAAATATTAGGCTTGCGTGGTGGATTACAGCCCACTGCAGAGGAGGTCTGTGTGCCAGCAGTGGAATTTGTATATGTGGGGCAAGTCGTCTTTTTGTACAAACTTTGAAAATCGTCAGGTTTCTGTGTGTGTTTATTTCCAAGTTTATTTTTCTGCTCTGTCTTCTTCTCCTTTCTTTAATGTTCAGGTTCATCTACAGAACATACCCAAAAACAAAAAATAGACCAAAAGAAATCCAATCAACGTTTAAAAAATAACACACAATCAACTAAAAAATCGTCCCATTACATCCAATACCACTCGCCCTAATCAGATCAAATAGGGCAGTAGAAAAACCTTGGAGAGAACCATTACTACGTTGGGCCACATTTGTCTGTCTGTCGGTCCAATAAATAAGAGGCGAGGTATGGCTGGCCAATCTTGTCTGTGACCTATCTCGACGCATCACGGACGATCGATGGAGACGGGCGAAAGAGTAGGTGTATATAGAGTTGTTGAAACATCTTTTAGGCGTCGATTCACTTTTGTCCCCGCTGGCTTTGTATTCACTGGTGACAAATGGGAAAAAAACATTCCAATTGTCCTCTCTAACAAACAACCCGGACGCGGTTAGGCGCGTAGAAACTGTGTAGCAGATTTTAGATACTAAATATTTGCTTGCTTTATTGAGGTAGAGAATAAATCTCTTAAGCAAATATGAATAACTTTTCTTCTAAATATTACACAAAACTAGTCATAACATGGGATTCAGCGGAAACAGCAAAACGGACCCATCGGGAATAACTAAAAAATTGGATTAAAAATGTCGTTCAACGAAAATAAATCGACATTTCAGAGACATTGCTACACTGCTGCCTAAGACTACTGTCCACTTCCTCATCCCATTCTTCCCATTTGGCCAAACTATTAAGTGTATATGGCTTTATTACATGATGTAGTATGTGTTTTTAGCATTACAGCCTAATCTTTTTTTGCATATATATGTAAAACCGCTTAAAAATCGATCAAAAAAAAAAATGCATTTATAAATCCGTACATTTTAATTTTAATGAGAAAACCGTGTCCATATTTTGTCTTTTATCAATAAATCATCTATTGATGCAGAGGTAGTGAACAAAGGTAAGTGTAGAGAAAAACCAGGTTTTACCAACAAAATTCTTAGCGTCAAAGAAACATCAAAAAGAAAAAATAAGGTATTAACAACTCTATGCTTATGCTCTTGATGTAAAACATTCATCGGAACTGTTCAGGATCATTACTCTTTGCCCTCGTTGTCTTTATTTCAGTTTATTTCACCGACAGCAAGACTTTTTCAGGAGAAGTCTTTGTTTTTCAGGAGAAGCTTTTATTTGGAATCCTGCTTTGTTTTATGACACAGAAATTGTGAATTTTGGCAGTTTCCGTCAAAACTATGCATTTTGTAGCTGGAAGTGTTGTATATCAATAAGTTGAATAAAGCTGTGTGTTTTTACTCATAGCACGTCTAATATATTCATGAAAATATATCCTAAGGTTTGCTGTAAGAAAACTCAAGTCTGGGTTAAGCTCACCTTTGAACATAACTTACCCTTATATTAAATGTTATTTTGATTATAATTATGTGTGTACAATAAAGAATAATAATAATAAAACGTTTAGGTACCAAAAAAATAGTTTTGTTCAACACCTTTTTTCAAAAAAGGGAAATAAAATAAAACACATGGTAAGGAAAAAATTATACAGTTTTTCTTTCTATAATGAAAAGATGGAAAGAAGTTGGGCTGTTATTTTTTTGTTTGTAAGTTATGTGTTTAACTGCCATATTATGACATTTGTTGGCCGCGTTAATCGGTTGGTACTCAATGCATAATTTAATATTAACTGTAAACACATTCAAAAATAAATTTAATTTCTGTTTAAAAACAGAGTCTGACACCTTTAATAATTAGCCCGTGAACTGCTCGCCCTAAGGATTAAACATAATTACTTTTCCGTCAGCTTATACCCGGGAGGATAAACACTCATTTTGCATGGCGTCTTCATTTAGCTTGAAAACCTACACTATAATTATTAGAAGAGCAATTTAATGTTTTTATTTCACAAATTTTAATTAATTTTTTTGGATTTTTTTTATGAGAACATAATTCGTTTTTAGAAGTATTGCGTAGATTGATCTTAGCGTGTGTTTAATAAAAATACGTAAAATATTTAATTTGATTTATAGTTTTTACTATTTTGTGAAAAAAAACTCAGCATATCTATCACAGTTGTTTCTAATATCTTGTGAACCAAACTAGGTAATTATGTCATCTTATTATCAATCGTTTTTTTTTTAAAAGACAGTTTCAACAGTTGCAAAATGTGTAGTTTATTGGAAAAGAAAATCACACTAGTACTAGTGGTAAACCTACTCATTACACTACTAGGAATAGCTTGATACTCGATTCATATGTTAATAGAACAGGAACTGGATTGGAAATACAAAATAGAAAACACATACATACCTATACATCAGCATTCAGTATCGTCATAATAGTGGTGGCAAATTATTATTTTTGTCAAAACAAAAATCAAAACTGGGCACAAAACACAACAACAGCTAATTAAAAAACAAAACAGATCTTCAGATAACTCCTTAATTACCATAGTCATTAAAAATATAAAATAAACAATATAAATCGAGATGGCACACCGAAATAAAAACTCTATAATGAAATTTCAACAATGGCAACACCATGGAAACTGCAAATCTCTCCCATTGGGACCAAAGACAAGTTTTTTACGATTTCATAAAGCAACGGAACCGGTTTTTCATTTACACAGTTTTAGTGGTGATAAAATATAATTAAAATATTTTATACTTGCTTTATCTCGAGGTTTTTACGGTTTGTGTGCTTTCAGGAATGCGCCTAGGTTTGTAATACAATGGGGAATTAGTAGTTGTTAATTGCTATTAAAATAATATTTTTTTATTGATAGATGATCATGACTGTTTTTTTTTTTTTTTAATATCTCGGCATGAAAATTCCGCCATAATACACGTCTCTCGGTGCTCTTTTATATATTTTTGTGCACAGTTTACTTGAGCTTTATTTTTTCCCACGTTTTTTTGTGTGGAGATATTATTAAACGAGTCCTCCCACACAGAGCATGGCAGGAGGTACTGTCAGACTTGTACTGACTAAAATACACAGTGTTCTCCTATAGCTCTTTACGTTCCGGGCTCACGGTAGCTCGTTAGTCCCGCGACCAAGGAGTTTCTTTGAACTTAGGTAGTTTATGTTTTCTGATACTCCTAGTAGTGCTATGGACATCTTCAAGCTCTCAATACAAATGGATACTTTCCTAATAATTATGTCAGTTTTCAATATCCGGTTTAAAGTAATCGTAAACTTTACTTATCTTTGATCCAGTTCCAATTGTGTCCCAAGCCTTACCCAGAAGATACGTATAATCAGAAACACTCAGTTTCTCGAAATTAACAATTCTGCGAGCGTGTTTTATATTTAGCTGGAAAGCCGTAAAGTGTAGAATGCACACCAGTGCAGTCACTAGCCGGAATGGGAAAAAAGATAATTTTAATTTTATTTTTGTTTGTTTTTTTGATTAACCCGTTGTGTTAAACAGCTAGGACTTAATATTTTTAAATATTAAACCCATTAACGCATGCGTAGCGAATTTCAAAGATTTTCTTAGGAAAGAAGATGACAGTTGTGGACAGCTGTCAATGTCATGTTGCGTTTCGTTCCACTCACTGTTCAATCTGTTATTGGATTCTTCTATGTAATCTGTCTAGTTAGTTTATTTTTATTTATGCTGTTTCATTATTGTGAAACTCCTTTAAATGTTTAGTTTAGTTTTCTTTGTAACTTCTGCCAGTATTTAGCGGGTTGGGGTGGTTTTATATTTTAGGTAAACAGTAATTTTATTGTGTACTTTGTTAGTACATAAATAATTACTATTTTATTTTTATTAATTATTTATTGTATTTATATATTTTATTATGGATGATATAGCTGATTTAAACGACAGCTTTTTTTCTTGCTCTTCCTCTGATAGTTTTGTTAGTGCGGACAGTGATTCCTCCTTACCTCTTACTTTGCATGATAAAATTTCTTCTCTTTACTCCAATGATCCTAAAAATCTGCATATAGCACATATCAATGCTCAGAGTGTTCCTGGTCACTATTCTGATATTCTGGCATCATTTAACAGTGCTCACCTGGACGCTCTACTGATTTCGGAATCCTTTTTGAAGCCTTCTCTTCTCTCAACACATTATTCTCTCCCTGGCTTCGTCTTGGTCCGAAACGATAGAACTGGCAAAGGTGGAGGAGGTGTTGCTATGTATTTGCGTGCTGACTTACCTTTCCGGGTTGTTAGTTCATCTCCTTCACTATACTCTGGGTCGGCTGAATACTTGTTTGTGGAAATTTCTGTTCTTCATAGTAAGGTTTTACTAGCAGTGCTTTATAGTCCAAATCTACATATTGACTATTTCGATTCCCTTGATTCTACTCTTAGCGACCTGTGTCCATTGTACGAGCATGTTATCCTAATGGGTGATTTTAATACCTGTTTGATTAAAAATGACTCCCGTTCCCATAAACTCCTATCTGTTTTATCATCCTTTAACCTTCAAGTGTTACCACTCTCTGCAACTCATCACTTTCCCAATTGTTCGCCTTCTTTGCTTGATCTCATGATTGTTTCCTCTCTTAATAATGTTTCTTTTCATGGACAACTCACTGCTACTTTTTCTTATCACGACCTTATTTATCTCTCGTATCGCATCCGTGTTCCTAAGCGTAAGCCCAAATTATTATATCTACGTAATTACAAAGCCATTGATCTGGAGGCATTGCACTCTGATGCCGGTAATCTCGACTGGTCACCTTTGGCAGAGATGGACGGAATCGATGAGAAGGTGAATTATCTTAGCGCTACAGTTCTTGATTTGTTTGATCGGCATGCACCATTAAGACGTATCAAAGTTAGACATAACCCTGCACCATGGATATCCGTCGAAATTAAAGAGCTTATGGCACGCAGGGATAAAGCTAAGAGTAGATTTAAGCGCAGACCTTCTGATTTGAATCTTTCTTTCTACAAATCGCTGCGTAATCGCTGCAGTCATCTGTGTCAAGATGCCAAGAGACGCTATTTCCGCGACCAACTTAGTAACCGCAGTTCTACTGATATTTGGAAATTCCTAAAGTCTGTAGGCATTGGCAAATCACCTACCAACCAGTGCAAGGACGTGAACCTCAATGACCTCAATACTCATTTCTCTTCTCTTCCTTTCTCTCTTGATACGTGTGTCAAAGCGGCGACACTGGAGAACCTCTCCAGGATGCCGTTGCCACCATGTTCTCCTTTTATCCTTTCTAATGTGTCTGAGGATGAAGTAAAGAAATCAGTGCTTGCAATTTCCTCTTCAGCAGTTGGCAATGATAAGTTATGCTCTAGAATGGTTTCTCTCATCCTTCCTTTCTTACTTCCTGTTCTAACTCATTTATTTAATCATTCCTTTTCCAGTAGCGTTTTTCCTTCAGCTTGGAAGCAGGCTCACGTTATTCCTTTACCGAAAACTAATAATCCTTCTTCGTTTTCCCAGTTTAGACCTATTTCTATTCTCCCATTTCTCTCAAAAGTCTGCGAACACTTAGTTCATAAACAACTGTCATTTTTCTTGGCGTCAAACTCTCTAATTTCCCCTTTCCAATCTGGCTTCCGCTCGGGTCATAGCACTGTAACTGCTCTTTTGAAAGTTACTGACGACATCCGCTGGGCTATGGAGAGTAAGTCACTATCTATTCTTGTTTTGCTTGACTTCAGTAGCGCCTTTAACTCTGTGGACTTTGATATTTTACTAGGTATACTTAAATCCTTTAATTTCTCCTCTTCCTCTCTTGCCTGGTTCGATTCTTACCTTCGGGGACGCTCGCAGTGTGTTCGCCTTGACGAAACTTTTTCAGATTGGTGTAACCTCACTGAGGGTGTGCCTCAGGGTGGCGTTCTCTCTCCTCTACTTTTTTCAACTTTTATTAATATGGTTACTAAGGTTATCTCCTCTAGTTTCCATCTTTATGCAGATGACTTGCAGCTGTACCGGCATTTTACAGTAGCAGATGCTGATTCCGCTATTGCTGCGATGAATCATGACCTGAGTTGTATCAGTGCCTGGGCTAAGGCATTCGGATTGCAAATCAACCCTACTAAATCTCAGGCCATGATCATAGGCAGCCGTTTTGTTCGTAGTGCAGCTGTTCTGGCGTCTTTATCACCCATATACCTCGATGGTGTACGCATTGACTACACTGATACTGCCAAGGATTTGGGTGTTTTAATTGACTCCAATCTGTCATGGCATGCTCAGGTCAATGAGGTCAGTCGTAAAGTTCACTTTTCTCTACATTCGCTGAAGTGCCTGCAAACTGTTTTGCCTCTAAAGACTAAAATTTCTCTAGCGCAAACTCTTATTCAGCCGATTATTGATTATGCCGATGCCTGCTACCTAGATGCCACTGAGGAGCTATTAAACAAACTTGAGCGTTTGCAAAATTTGTGTATTCGGTTTGTTTTCGGTCTCCGTAAATATGATCATGTCTCTCAACTTCGCAAGGATCTCAAGTGGCTCCCAATCCGTCTTCGCAGGAACACTCGTATCCTTTGCCTCCTGTTCAACATCCTCCACAATCCTTCCTATCCATCGTACCTTCGTGAGCGTTTTTCTTACGCCCGTCCTAGCGACGCACCCTGTAGATCTCACCTTAGATCCCTACTTAAATCCCATCCTCACAAATCCAGCTACTATTCCTACTCCTTCTCCGTTCATGCTGTAAGATTGTGGAACTCACTTCCGCCTAACATTCGTGATCTAAAATCCATTTCACTTTTTAAGCTTAGAGTGAAAGAGCATTACTTTTCCTCTCTTCTGTGATTTATATATATTTATTTATATGTGTATGTGTTTATTTATATATTATAGTTTTTGGTATGTATTTGTATGTGTAGTTATATTAGATATTTTATAATTAGTATTATAAACTTAGGTTAAGATATTCGTATAGACATTTCGCTTTTTATTTTTTACACACTATTGTCTACATTTCTTTTTAATTTCTCCTTTAGAGGGTCTGCTGGAAGAAATTTCAAAAGAAATAAGCAGCACCTTTGTACTTTAGTTTTAATTATTATGTAATTTCCTTTGTAATTTATTGTGTGTACATAAATAGTTAAATAAATAAATAAATAAATAAAGAAAAATTCAATCCGCAGGGTCGAATCCCGCCCGCGGATTGAATTTTTCTTTCCTAAAAAAAGCTAGGACCTATTTAACCAGTGCAGCGTATATTTGAAATTGATATTACCAGATTATCCCTGAATGCATACAAGTTGCAAGGGCCCATTTCACGTAACTTCTCGTTTACGTAACTCGGACACATATACGTCCTAACATTTTTGAAATTTGTAAAAAACGGCTATATTACGGATAGGCTCACTTCTGCAAAAAAAGGTATTGTAGTTTTTGTCAAGATTGGCTGCATTTGACATGAAGATGACTGTTTTTTACAATAAACATCATGGCTGCATTTGACGACTAATATATCCATGATAAAAATCGGGCAAGTCGAAATGATTATGGCTGTGTTCATAAACCCATTTTTGGAAAAAGTGCCACGTGGCTGCTTTCTGCATAACACGGTCCAATTATTCAATTTCATGTCATCATCATCATCAGCCGGAAGACGCCCACTGCTGAACATAGGCCTCCCCCTTAGGGCCACGCTGAACGACAATTCGCCACTTGCATCCATGGGTTGCCCGCGACCCTCACGATGTCGTCGGTCCACCTAGTGGGAGGCCTGCCTACGCTGCGTTTTCCAATTTCATGTAACCTCACATATCGATGCTTCCGACAACAAAGGTCGTAAACACCAAAATAGCACTTTTGGTAATCGACGAAAAACAAAAAATAATTTCGTTTTTGGCTTATATCTTTTTAACTTTAAAAGTTGTAAAATTGTGTTCTATACAAGAAATACGTAAAATACGATGGTGTTTCATAATATAATATTGCTATTTATGTCAAAGCCTTATTTTAAAAGTTAGCTTGGACATACACCCCAGAAAATACAAGAAGTTGGTATTTACGACCACTAACAAATCAATGGAGAACGATTTGTCTAACGGAAGTTAGAAGTATACACCAGTTTTTAAATACAATAGTTCTGGGTTTGGTTTTAAAAACCATATACTGAAATAAAAATGAGTGTATACACCACGATCTGATGCGATGGTATGTAACAAACATGAAAATATCTGAAGCAAATCAATGAATTTATGAGTGTAAGTTGAGTTTTCATTACTTGTAATAAAAACAATAAAATAAAACACAAATTGACATAATTAAAAAAGGTTTTAGTCATTGACCGTCATCGTTTAATCAAAATAATGGCTAAGGCTGCTTATTCTGAAAGTTGGCAACGTCGCAAAAAGCTGTCAAATATTTACAAGTTTGAATTAATTTGGCAATTTTTTCTGTATGAAAACAAGAAATATCGCTCTGTAATGCACTAAAAAAATGATACAGCAATGCAATTAAAACACTGAATTTAATGTTGTAACCGTTTCAGGTGTATACAAGGCATTTGGAAAGCTTCCAAATGCTTTTTTTTACATCTAAAACTATAATTATTCGGTGTTATGACACAGCCGTATCAATTTTTTGGTGCACTACAGAGCCATATTTCTTATTTTCATTCAGTAACAATGCTAAATTAATTAAAACTTGTTAATATTTGACAACCATTATCGACGTTGCCAACTTTCGGAATATACGCTCTTAAGCAAGGCACTAATACAAATTCAAAGTAAAAAAATTTCTAAACCAATCACTTAAATTTAAATTAGAGGATCTTGTACATCAATCATCATTCATCATCATTGTTTGTGTCGCGGGTCGAAAATTTTATACCTTTAGGACCTGGCAGACAATAGACATGATGGTAGCAGCGACGAAATCATGCTGTCTTTATTAGAGCATAATGATGAAAATCTAATATAATCATAATGAGAACATCATAGCTTTTTTATCATGTAAAATCATCAAATGAGTCCTCCTACCCAAGGCGTTACGAGAGGCACAGTCAGACTTGTACTGACTAAAATCCACGGTGATCCTTCAATAGACCTTGACCGTTCCAGGGTCACGGCCAGGCCTTAAAGGTATAAAAATACACTTAAGTAAGTATATTATAGGCATCGTCCCATATAATGTAATCAAGCGTTTGTTACAAGATGCCTATAGTGTTCTACCTCCAACGGCGTACCTAAACAGCCAGACATAAATCAAAACGTTAAGTAATCATTTTGTTTCATTGATTTCAAGAAGATATTATAATCACGACATTTTTTTAAAACGAATTTTGATAATGAATTACAAAAAGATATAAGTAAACATTCTACCAAGCTTAATGCTCTAATAATTTTAATAAACAATGCCCATTTTCACCAAGACCAAGTGACATTACGACAATTGTTTCTCAGCAGAGCTTACGTTTTAAAAATGATTGTGGGGTGTAATTACAATTAATTATGTATTCATGTTTTTACGACCGACAGCTGTTTGTACGTTGTACTATACGACCTGCACGGTTATTCGGGTCTAAGCAATATGAGTTATACATACCCTCTTTTCTAAAAAATCTTGATTAAACTAGTAAAAATTTTGGGTGTAAAAGTATTTTTTTTAGGCGAATATTTTTTTAACATTTTTAGATCGACGCAGCGTCAAAAATTAAGTAGGGCTGCATTCTTAACTCATTTTCGCCAAAATGGCGTTTACGACATTTGTTGCCGGAAGCATCGATATTCAAGTTTCGAGTTCCAGTTTGAGCAGTCAATCCGGCAATCAGATCTAGAAGTCTGAAGTCTCTCCTACCTGTGAAAGGTGTGCTATAAAGAACCACGAGAGCCCAGTGCGGATTGATATATGCTGATTTCCTCACAATGTTTTTCTTTACCGTTTTTACAATAGAGGCGATGAAATAAAATAACCAGTGTTCGGAACAGGTAGATTGAATGGGGGTCATTGATCCAAAACGGCGTATACATTAATATGGACATTCCATCGGAATTGATTTGATTATTTTTTAAAACCAGAGCAGTGGTGGCCCAGTGGTATCGGTCCCGACTTACGAGTTGTAGGTCGTGTGTTCGAAATCCGCCATGCGCATTACTTTGTGGTATTTATTTCATCACCACTGCTCTCAAAACGGTGAAGGAAAACATCGCGAGGAAACCGGAATATCCTAGAACCAACAATTCGAAGACATGTGTCATCTACCAACCCGCACTGGGCCGTCGTGGTGGATTATGGTCCATTCCCTCTCACAGAGAGGAGGCCTGTGTCCCAGCAGTGGGAACATTATAGGCTGATGATGATTTTTTTGAACCGGAACTTCGTTAGGAACATTGTATTATGCCAGGGTTGCGGAATAGCACTGGTGGCCCAGTGGTATTAGCCTCTACTGTTGCGACCGCTGCTTCCCATATAATAAATTTTCTATTCTAACTACAGTTGTTGTAATAAATTAATTTACTAAAATGATTGGCTTTCTCAAACTTGAAAACAATCAGACTTAGCTTAACACAGTTCACAGTTACACAGTCAACTTTTTCCGCCATCCTTATTATTCCGTCTCCACGACTTCCAATTCAAAATAGATTTACAATAGTTCACGAACGTCTAACATCCGTATTTTCAACAAGACATCCGCCAGCATCCCTCGGGAGGATGTCATCCGTCATCCGCGACGCGCACTTAATTGGAAACATCCGCGAACGAATTTAAATTTGAAATTCAGTTTCGGAATCGCTTTATCTGTGTAACAATGGCGTGTCTTTATCTTTTAAGATGGATTACTGCTTTTTGTAAATAAAATGGTGATTGCATTTTAATTTGAATGAAGACTTTTATAAAGACGACTAGCTGTGCCCGCGACTTCCTTCGCGGTGATGTCGGAACTTAACAATGTTATTGTTAATCTTAATTTGTTAATTTTTTGTAAAATACAAAAAATTAACAAATTAACAAAATTTCATCCTCAATTTTACCCACTTGGGGATAGAATTGATCAAAATCCTTTCTTAGCGGACGCCTACGTCATAACATCTACCTGCATGCCAAAATTCAACCTGATTCGTCCAGTGGTTTGGGCTGTGCGTTGATAGATCACGTCAGTCACTATAACTGATAGGTCAGTCTGTCACCTTTCAGTAATACACTTAAATATTCACGTGGACCTAAGTGAATCTTTCAATTTAAAGAATTTTTCATAATATCCTTAATTTAAAATACTATAGCTATTTACAACTATTTGCATAAAAATCACGAGTTCCATATGATCAAGTATAGAGTTTATCTTTTTTAGATTATATTGTACTTATTTTAAAGTGAAACTTTTATGTCATCGTCTCAAACGTTGTCGTCTATGTGTTGCATGTCGCGTGACGGTCGGCCGTGGAGTAGGGATAAAGTGAAAGGCGCTCGTCAGAGCAGCCGATGCCAATAAGGTGGCGCATATAGTTCGCATCAGCTGTGAAAAAGTTTCACATTTACCGTGTTTTCAAAAAACCACACAATAAGCTAGTTGCCCAAAAAAATGTAATTAGTCCGTCTTTAGATAATTCAAAAATAAGAGACACGTATTTTTTTATTTGTAAATTAGACCAAAAATTACAAAGATATAGTCTATTAAAGTTACGTGTGACGTCACGATGCGTGGCATTTTTCGCGCAGGGTGACGTCACAGGTAACTTAAATAGGCTTAACTTAAATAGCTCTGCGTTATTTTTTGTTTAATCGAAAGAAGAAAAAAAAAAAGAATGTAATTATTTTGACCCTGGAAACATCCCTATTTTTTTTTTATTAATATGGCTAAGGTCTCTTTCACCACACCCGATCGCTTACGTAACATTTTAAACGCAACCAATTAAAGTTTAACCAAGCAACTTCAAGATTTAAAAGCTAAAAAATCAATTATAAACAGATCACTTACAAACGTTACCTTCACTTATAATATACATTAAAGGTAAATTAAAAATGCACAACTTCCACCCTTTATCTAAAAGGGGGTAGTCAGGTGTGAAATTAGCAGAGAGAGTGCATCTGCCAGCACTAATTAGTAATTATTACAGTTAATTGTTACTCCTTTTCGCGGGTAGGTATGGATTAATGTTGCCTTTGAACTGTTTGCGGTTGGTTAGATCTTTTTTCTGCGATTATCTTGAGAAAGTGGTGTCTATTGCAGGCTGTTAACTGATTTGAGACTGAGGGTTAGATGGAAACTAAGTTATTTAAGATTATTTACTACCATTCAGAGTGTTTTTTTTATTATTTATGTTAACAATTTTCGCGACCATAAAAAATTGTATTTCAATTTTAAATGTGTTTATTGAATTACTCATAAATCTATCTAATAAACAAGTTTATTTTTAGTACGGAATATCAGCACATCAGTTATTTAACTACTGCACAAGCCGTGCAGTGGTGGCCCAGTTGTAGGTCGTGAGTTCGAACCCCGCCAGGCGCATTACTTTGTGTAATTTTTTTCATCACCACTGCTCTAAAACGGTGAAGGAAAACATCGCGAGGAAACCGGCATGTCGTAGAACCAAAAATTCGAAGACATGACTGTGACATCTGCCAACCCAAACTGGGCCCGCGTGGTGGATTATGGCCCACTCCCTCTCACGGAGAGGAGGCCTGTGTCCCAGCAGTGGGAATATTATATGATGATGATGAAACCGAGCCGTCTAACTAAAAGTCATTTTTGGGCTACAATAATTTCAATTAGGTACTTCAAAGGCTTTACGAATATCTACATATTTGGCTGTACAGCGTATTTGAAGTATTACAACGTAAATTGAATGGAAAATGAGAAAGCTTTTATGGCGTACGAACGAAGAACAAATTTTGTCCATCAGTTCCCGTTTACTTCACGTGAGATTATCAGCGAAATTTCATACCACAGATAATGATGATGATGATTTTCCTGTAAAATTAAAATGATAATCACCTTTACCCTACTTCCTCAATACTCAATACATTAATTATTGCTTCCACAAGTGTACTTCGGTGGTACTTATGACTAATCTAACCAGATATAAAATAAAACCACAAAGGTTTTCAACCTTACATTACCGTGTCTGATTAATAAACTGTCTGAACGTTGAAGAAAAGACTAAAGTCATGGTAATGCACCTATCAAAATGACGTCACTAGTTACGCGCCATTTGTATAATTTTTCCTGGGCGTGGCCGCACCAGGTTGAAATAAAACTGCTGCAGCGATTGAAAGCGCGGTTTTATTGGATGTAATAAGTAAATTTTGAAATGCTATTGTAATGTAACTCCTACATAATCATCATCATCATCATACCTGTCTGTGTTTCTTCGAATTTTTTGGTTCTAGGACATGGCTGTTTCCTGACGATGTTTTCCTTCACCGTTTGAGAGCAGATCTACAACTCGTAAGTCGGGGCCGATACCATATTGGGCCTCCACTCCACTCCACTGCTCTTACATGACTCCTACATAATTTTGAAAATTATATTTTATGTAGTACTCTATCCACCTGTACTGCTTATAATTAAACTGAAGTGCCAAGTATGTTCAAACTTTACCATTCTTACATCCAAAGTTTGTATCATGTAGTTTTTCCTGTAAACTAATATTCAGCGCTTGTGTCGCTTTAAAATATGCGAATAAAAGCTTTGCGCGATGCATTGCAGCGATTGCATTTATCACTTGTGTATGTAGGTTGACCAAATAATACATTTTATGAAACTAACTATAAAATCGTATTCAAAACATACGAGTAATAGAGAGAACTACATTTGAAACTAGGTACAGCTCAAGTCAAAAAAGATTTTGTTCGAAAATAATCAAATAAGTCCTCTCCCTGTGTTCTTTTAAGATCCATGACCTAAAGAAGAGCTTACTCAACATCTTGGCAAATGATAAATAAAAATAAAATTTTTATAGTAAATAACCTATTCATCACGGGACAGTTTTATAAAATTTCCAGTGAATCATGGTCACTATCCGATGACGGACGGACGGATACAGCAAAACTAATGCTTGCATCATAACGAGTGACGTTGTAAACTCACCGTGTTGGAATTTAAACGCTATTTATACAGTTTAGTGGGTGCGGCTACCACACCCTGGTTTGTTATGGTTTAGTACTACTGTTATTAAACCAGTAATGGTTTAGTTCTACTGTTACTAAAGGAATAATAGGTGCATGTGGCTTTTTGTTTGCTTTTTGATTTCGATCTGATTTAATTTTGTTTCTAAAAAGTTTACATGGTTTGGAAAACTTCAAGTTTTGAGAAATACAAAGAAACGAATGAAACATTTTTAACATTTGGACTAAGAACTTTTGTTAAAGATTATTAAATGAAAGTTGTAAGAATTTAGAACAATATTCTATGTGTATAACGTAAATTTCATAAAGACAGATATTTTTTAAAGAAGTTTTTTGTGGTAAGTTCATAAACGATCGAATCGACACAAGTACTCGTATTATATATGCAATTATGCATTAAAAACTAGATAATAATGTATTACAATTATCGTAAAAAGCGGACTTAAATTTCTTGGGTATTTTTAACCAATCTACCTAATAGTATAAAAACATGGTTCTGGCAATAAAATACTATACCCATATACGCTTTCCTAGCTCTATTGAATATAATCCAGCAATAACTAAGATATATTTTCCCGATAACGTTTCCATAACATCCGTACGGATATTATTCAAATTGGAAAGATTAGAATCTCAATCATACACTTGCATTATGGGATCATAACCAAACGCTCTGCAGAATTCAATCAAGATTCGATACATTGGTTCAAAGATGATATATCTTTATACATATTTAAAATGTTAGGAAAGTCAAAACTGGACATTGATTTTTTTAAAGAATATAGGGGTGTGATCTACAATCGAAACCGAAGCCAAAAATATAGTAATTAGAATTTTTGTCTGTATCTATGTCAGGGGTAAACTCAAAAAGTACTGCATAGATTTACTTTAGCACAAATATTATTAAGAAATCGGGTCAATATTATAGGCTACATATTATCACGCTATCACCTACGGGGAACAAGCAGTGAACCTCTACTTCTTCAACGCATTCAAGCAGACAACGTCGCGGGCAGCAGCTAGTAGATTCATCAAAACTGTACTGGATCGATTTTAATCACATAGACTATATTTTATACCCGTGCGAAGCCGGAGCAGGCCGCTATGTTTTTATATACAACGTTCACAGTTTTTCTGTAGTGTATTTAGTATCAGCATTGCACCCGTGCGAAGCCGGGGCGGATCGCTAGTATTATATAAAGTAAGACATCACCGCACTAGCAGTTCCCTATTAGGGGGGGACCTACTAGGACCTTAATAGGGTGTTCCCCTAGTAGTGCAGATTGGTAAGAGGCTGTGTCGTGTCGGAAGTGATCGTAAAACTTTACGAACTGGCGCCCTCTATCGGTGACAATCATCTTCGGGGTACAGAGTAGGTTGGAACAGAGACATGTTTTTGTATGAAAAAAAAAACCTTTAATTATAGTTTGGTCTGTGTTCTATGATCGCAAACAAAAGATACATACATTAATGAATATCTATAAATATGAAAAAAATATTATAACGATAAACACTTGGTTTTTTAAAATGTAGGTAGACCGCATCGTGCGTAAGATGTATGATTTGGTACCCTTTTTTTTTTTTTTTTTTTTTTTTTTAACGTGGTAAAATCATCAAATGAGTCCTCCCACCCCGGGCAGGGCGGGAGGGACTGTCAGACTTGTACTGACTAAAATCCACGGTGTCCTTCAGTAGCCCTTTATGTACCGGGGTCACGGTGAGGAAATAATCCCGCAACCCCGGCAGGCTTTGGCCCTCTGAGAGGGGGGCCCCGTCATTATGCTGACGCTCTTTGAGGCGCGCGTGGGACACAACGCGCCGTCGACCCGGGCATGGTCCTTGGTCGGGCAGCGAGTTGCCCTTTACTCGCTGCCCGCATGCCCGCGCCTACGGTGGCCGGAGATCATCAAGCGACGTCCGTCGCCGTGGGCGCCTACCACTGCGGCTGGGGCGGAGGGAGGACGCTGTCCTCTCTCGCTCGCGGCCTGCCTCCTCCTTGACGAGCATTACTGCCTCGCAGAAGGAGCTGACCGCTTCCCACTCCGTCTCGCCCCGCAGCATGGCCGCAACCAATGCCGGGCGCGAGAGGTCTCCGCCTATCGCAGCCGTGAGGACACGTCGGTGCTCCGCCCAAGCTGGGCAGTCTTGCACCGTATGCTCCACCGTGTCCTCCGGGCGATCTTCGCAGTGGTGACACCCAGGCGTCTCCTCCTTTCGCATCAGCCACAGGTACCTCCCGAAACTTCCGTGTCCGGTGAGGACCTGCGTCAAGCGGTAGGTCAGGACGCCATGACTTCTCTCCAGCCACTCCTCAAAGAGGGGTCTTACCGCCGCAATTGCGGCGTGCCCGATGATTTGGTACCCTAACATTAGTAATTAATGAAAATTTATAAGTAATGTTCTTTAATGCTTACATTTTAATTCTGTCAGGTATAAAAAGTACGTATAATGTGATTTTCTACTACCAATTTACTATAGCATTCAGGAAAGTCTGACAAGCAGTCATATAAAGGGGTATCAGTATCACCCAGTTACTGGGTTGCAGAGGTCAGATAGGCAGTTGCTTCTTGTAAAATAGTGTTAAACAGCTGCATCCTGTTATACTAGATGCCAACTCCAACATTATTCGGGAAACACTAGGCAGATAATGATGATGAAAATAATGGTGATTATTTAATAAAATACTAGAAAACCGGGAAATAAAAAAAAACTTGAGAGGTGTCAAGGGACACCCGGATGGAACGAAGTTACTGTATATACTCAAAAAAAATAAAATCTTCGCGACTCCACTCCACTCCTTGAGCTCTAGCACCCTTTCGCAACACGCGATAAGAAACTTCGTTCCAAAAAGTGTCATTACAACTTTTCGTAAGAATTTTTTCCGTCTAGCCCCCTTTCACATCGCGCGATATGGAACTTCGTTCCAAAAACATTTCTGTATCCATCCTCTACTCTATGCTACAAGGGCAGAGATTTCAATAAACGACATCAGTGTTCTGATTGCAACATTTGAAGACGCTCTACATATCTCCTCGTTAGTGCTGACAGACTGACAGACGTCACTGTTACGTTTATTGACGAACGTTAGTGAGATTGTTCTCGATTCAGTAGTGGTGGTTACTGAGTGAAGCTGTATGTCGTATGTTTTATGGGTGGTTTGCTGAGATTTGAATTATACCTTGCTAGTAAAATGTATATATATTTATAATTTTAATCTTAACTAAGTACCTACTTATTTTTAAATAAGTGTAATACATAACTAAAACTAAAAAATACATGAACTACTTTCTTATTTATTCCCGGATCAGATTATCTTTAACTGACTTATAACAACCTTACACACTTGTATAATGGGCTACCTGTATTTCACTTTTCAGTTAAAAGACGGGATCTAATCGGGGCTAACTATGCAGTTAGCAGGTTCTTTGGTCGGTTGACCTTGCTCAAATGAGACTCGCGAGATGAATTAACTAAACATGATTTTAATTTATGATGTTGGCATACCTTTTCATTTTTCGTCAGAGGTCTCACGTTTTCGTTTTCTATTGTTTCTTTTTGTTCAGGAACAACATAAATAAGTTAAATAATATTTCGGTAGAAGCTTCCTATGTTTTTCTAAAATTTGTTACGGTAATACATTTAAGCAATGTCAGCATTCACGGTGTCTCTCGGTATAATTTATAAACAAGCAAAAATAAATACAGTGTCATTTTGGAATAAAACACCCTGTGACACAATTTTTAGGGTTATAAATAAAATGCATTACTCGTTCCTTTTTGACATTAACCCGAAAATGTTGACGGATAACCCTATACCGGTGTTTGATGAAAATATTCGTACTTAATGAGTCGCAAACTTAAAATCCTTTACGAACGAGACTAACAACTCGTGAAAGGGTAAGATTAATCACTGGCATTTTTGTTTTCAGAGGTAAAAATTATAAGGTCGCTTGGATTTATTAATTTGCATAATAAAATCGTGAATAAGGGTGGGTGTTAGGGAAGTGTTGTGTCATGGGCAAAAAGCCTTCAAGAAGCAACAGTATCGTTATTAATCATAACTTTAAAAAAAAAACTTTTTAAGCTAGTTGACAGGTTAAAAAAACCTCTTAGTTTTTTGTTGACCCACTTGTTAGAAACACTTGTAGGTAGATTACATTACATGTTTTAGTAGCTCAAAATCCTGAATAAAAACTTAAACGTCTTTACAATCACTAATAAATACTTTAGAGTAGCTACTTTTCTTTAATAGTCATTGAAAATATTATTATGCTTATGTAGTTTAAACGACATTTATTATGCAGGCAGGGCCTCACTACTTTTGTTAAACATTTATGAAAATAAAGAATTGTTATTATTATACTGGATTGGATTTCAGGCCAAAGAAAATTCTGTTTTTCAAGAAAAAATATTGCATTCTGATAAAACATCAGCGCAGACTTCATGTAAATAATTCAAAGACATAAATATCCATTGAAGGCAAGAATACATAATTTTCACATTTATTGGTATTCGTCCAACGCTAATAAACTCCCAATTCGAGATTTATATTAAAATTCAAAGGGAAAGAGCTTTTGGATGAAGATTTTCATAGGATACATTAAAATCTGTTTCCACCGATTCGGTCTTTTGAGTATGGTGCAAGATATGAGCGAATGGTTAACTTCTTTTTATTTCTATACAGACATAATATGCATGCAAAAATAAATATATAAAAAAAAGAAATTAATTAGTAAAACACAGAAATTAACAACAAAAAATAGAGAAATTAACAACAAAATAAACAAGTAACTTATTAAGGTCTTGTAAACTTAAGATCTCTTCGCGTTTGCCTACTAAATGGTACTTACATTTTTTCTTACAACTCCGATCTGTTTGTTAAACAGTTTTAACAAACAGATCAGAGTTGTAAAATAATTGTTGAAATACCTACAACCTAACTCAGTAATTAGGTAGGTATTTCAACAAATATTTCAGCTGTTACCTACTTTAATTATGTATAAACCAAAAAAACGTTAAATCAGACAGACGATCACCACAAATATTGTTTATCATTTCAGGCATATTTTGGAAAAGACTTAATAGACGATGATGTTTGTACTAAAATTAGAAGATAATCTTCTTTAATCGATTACTTGGTACTCTGACTAATTTCCAGTTTTACAACACATAAATCGCTT
The DNA here is from genome assembly GCA_036375495.1 of Agrotis segetum. Classification (NCBI taxonomy): domain Eukaryota; kingdom Metazoa; phylum Arthropoda; class Insecta; order Lepidoptera; family Noctuidae; genus Agrotis; species Agrotis segetum. The sequence goes on along the minus strand of JAQSVV010000677.1, from coordinate 985,277 downwards.
TCCTATTTCAACTTGCACCACACACGCTGTCCGTTGGGACAGCAATAACAAGTCTATAAACCGTTTTTACTGCCTTTGTTCAACTAAATCTATGTCGGTTTTGACTTTTTAAACAATGACCGTGTTTTTGTATGGGAACACAGATAATTCTTGAGATGTTTTTGAATGGGAAAATGGCAATTTAAAAAGAAAATTCTAAAGCTTGGTTTTTATTATTAGGAAGCGATAGGTTTTCTTTTGTATATTGTTGGCTATTGTACTTTTAGTCTGTTTTTATTTTCAAAATTATCTCTACAATGGAGGCCATCGGCCACGTTAGGGTATGGATGATGGCTTTATCCTTGCATGCATAACTGACAGGCAAGCTCTAGCGTATAGGTATGTGTTATAACTGTACAGTTATCGGTTAGAGAACTATCATGAAAATCCTACCGTGGAGATCCATAAGGAGTTGTATTTTTTTTATGTGTTATCACAGTTTTAAAAGAAGTAAGTAAGCGTTTAGTGGAAGTGTGAATGCTATAAGCAAAGATTTGGCAATGTCTGATGGACGACTACATTTAGCAGTGATCGTTTTTTAACTGGTATGATGATGATGAACTGATGATGCTGATGATGATGATGTTGTGATCCGACCGATTTCGGCCAGGGCGATTGCTTCAGCTCCACCGCATGTGACTTATCTACACTTCTACACTAATATTATGAAGAGGAAAAATTTGTTTGTGTTGTAATGGATAACCTCAAAAACTCCTAGACCGATTTTAAAAATTCTTTCACCATTAGAAACCTACATTATCTGCAAGTAACATAGGCGATATTAATATATATGCGCGGACGAAGTCGCGGGCGATGTGCTAGTGTATTACAACGATGAAGCACAGTTTTTATACCAAAACAAGTGTGTAAAAAAATAGAAATAAAAAGAATCACATAGAAATTAAAATAAGAACTAAACCAACGATAACTTAATACAATTTCTTGTGAATGAACTCATTAAATTAGGTCGCTGGACTGTACAAGTAATTCCGTGGAATATAAATTGAATAACTGTTTTAAAATGTGTCACATACCGTCGTCTGGAAGACAAAGAGATTATCCAATTATTTGCACGTAAAGTGATCTCCCACGCACTTAGTTATCACACCTCATTATAGTAGTGCTTGGAATGATTTAGAGAAGACCCACAAGTTACATTAGCTTCAGAAAATTATTGTCTGAATTATATGTTTAAAATTTGATGCTTGATATAAGAATTGTGTGTGAGTTCTTGTTTCTAAACTTACGACACAGGAAAAATTTCTGAGACCGTAAAAGAAGAAGAATTCTAATTATCATTTTTAATCGACTTATTAAAAGAAGAGAATAGATGTTCGTGGTTTTGTGTTTCAGTACCTACCATTTAATGTTTTTTTTTCTTAAGGTTATACCACGTTATACTATCCGACTGCTGGTCAAAAGTCTCCCCCAATAGTTTCCACGACTTCTTATGCTATACTTCCTAGAATCAGCCCTTGTGGTACGCGGAGTAGTTCTACTGTCGGAACGAGATGGCGCTAGACGCCTCGTATGGCTGTCTCTTTCACAAAGAGGTACTAACCTCATGTTAAGACGCTATGGTAGGCCCATAGGTCTTATCGTCGTCTCTTTCTGGGCCGCTTGGCGACGCTACTGCCAAGTACACGTCCGCGCCATGTCAGTTCTATCCATTCAATATCCACCACCACAGACCTACCAACTTAATTTACAAGATTCACTCCAAAAACCCACTTCAGTCCTTAACGTCATTCCAACATGACCCCTTTTATAATCCTTCTCATTATAACCCTGGTGAATTCGGAAGGTATTGACAATAGTACAAAGTGTGATAACTTTCAGGCCAACTTTAATTTGAAGGATGTGATTGGTGATTGGCATGTGGTGGCGATAATACCCGAGAAGTTGTTTCCTGAGAAACAAGTGACTTGTTATAAAGTGGAGATTAGTGAGACTGATGGGGTAAGAATTTTTGTAAATAATAAGTTTATAGGATATAATTGTAATGAAGGAAAACTTATTTTATTCTATTCAAACATTAAGTGACTCCGCCGCCCGGTGTGGTTGCCTGAAACACACGTTAAAATCATTCAAGTTAGTTTATATGCAGTCACGAATGAATGAAAATGCATGACACTTAGTAAAATTCAAAACCAATTTTCTGCTACTGTATTGATTTACCTATTAAGTAGTGAGAAATTTAGTTTTTAAGAAGTTATACTTTCTCGTTATGTCACAAGAAAACATTTTGTTTCATAATCATTTTCCTAATCCTTAATTTGAATATTCAAACGCCAAAAACGACCCGACGTATTTTCAACGTATCTAACGTCTATCATAAAACACACCGAAAAAAAAATTTTCACCCGCAAATACATCCATCACCAACCTAAACCAAACTTTTATTTTAACGTGGTAAAATCATCAAATGAGTCCTTCAATAGCCCTTTATGTTCCGCGTCACGGTGATGGAATAAGTCCCGCGACCCGGCAGGTTTTGGCCTTCTAAGAGGGGGCCCCGTCATTATGCTGACGCTCTTTGCGACGCGCGTGGGACATAACGCGCCGTCGACCCGGGCATGGTCCATGGTCGGGCAGCGACTTGCCCTTTACTCGCTGCCCGCAACCTAAACCAACCTCAATGTAAAATGACATATTGTGTGTTTCCACAGGGCAGTTTAAGATGGCTGATAAACAAAACGATATCATCACCAAAGGAACTGCTTCCGAAAGACACGGAAGGCGTCATAGTACGGCAGAGGTACCACACGGAGAACCCATTCGATGTGTGGTCCAAATCTATTGAGGGAGTCAACGGGTGCTTCCAACAAGTTATCTCGTTGGATATTGGCAAGAATGATATACGTGAGTCTAACTTATATAATTGAAGGTTCATAAGTCTATCATGGACACAGGCATCTTCTCTATGAACGGTTATAGGATGTAGAGATATATTATTTGGTTTTGGTATGTGCTGGTTTCCTCACGATATTTTTATTGATCCGTTTTGAGAGTTTAGGTATATAACAACACAAAATAATGCGTTTACCTCAATTCTTGCAAAACGTAAGTTGGAACTCACCATCGCGACACTGTTTTAAAAGGTTATCGTGGCAAAAGCACACTGAAGAAATTCATTCGTTTTTGGGCAATCAATTCAGAAAGCTCGTTACGCTCAGGTTCGCGTTCGGGCTCAAACTTAATGATTTTCCAACCTAAAAAAATCGACTGTTAGCTCTCCTGTCTAATATTATTATATTGACTTTTAGTCATTCAATAAGCCTCAGTTTTCAGCATATTCATCTAAACTATTTCCTTTTATCACTTTACAGATAAAGCCTTAAAACATGATGCCATGATGCAGCTACATCTTCTAGAAGTTAAAGGTTCTAAGCCGTTCCTGATGCAAATGTTGTGGGGAAGGATGATTGCTGTCGTCATCTATCGTCGAGAACCGGTAAATTTAGCACATTATCTCCCTTAACTGCCAACAATGGGCTCTGTGATGTTTCCTACTCCTCCACTATTTTTTTCTGATTAATTTCGTTGCAGGATCCAAGACAGGTAAATTCATTCTCCGGGACACGTCGAGCTTCATTGTCTCGGCGCTTTTCTGGTGGTTGCCAATGTTGATTCTGGCTTTCAGGAGTTGCAGTGGTTTGGGAATAGTGTGGAGGGTAAGCCCAAGATAAAAGTGGGCTCTGTGACTGAACCTGTAAACCAACATTTCAAATGTCACCCCTTTTTTTATCGCGGTAAAATCATCAAATGAGTCATCACACCCAGGGCAAAGCGGAGGGACTGTCAGACTCGTATCGACTTAATTCCACGGTGTCCTTCAATAGCCCTTTACGTTCCTGGGTCACGGTTATTTGGTAAGCCCCGCGACCAGATTGAAAGTACTACTTACTTTTTCAGGATTTTATTTATAGTAAACGTTTTTTATAACTATACGTACTTATATCCCATGAAAAGTTGTTAGTGTTTTACTATAAATAATTCTGTAATTATTTTGTTTCATTTCAGGGAGTCACTCAAGATGAATTGAAGCCGGTGTTTGAACTCACTAACAAACTGAGAGGACCGCCAAGATTACCGAAGATATGCGACAGTGCTCTAAGGGATATTTTATTCTTTTAACTGTGTTTACCCTTTGTAATTTTGAATAAAGTTTTCGCAAAAATATAAAATAAAAACTTTGAAATTATTTCATATATAATACGGGTTTTTTTTACCATTGATATTTTTTTACATAATGTAAATTTTAACATTTAATTTATTGTATACAATTTCATGAATATGGAGTGTATTCATAAAGATACAAACAATGTTTTAATGAAAATATACTAGAACTTTACTAACATCAGAAAATATACCACAATAAAGTTTATTGCTTATCAATTTAAAACCCAATGAATCTTCGTTTGAAGTTATTTGCGCTGGTCCGATGTCCGTCGGCTAACAAATAGTGCTGGCTCACGCTAGCATAACGGTGCAACGCTATATTGTATGGAAACGCCAATAAAGCAAAAATAAAACTAACGTTATGAGGGCAAAGAGTATGGGAAATATTATCAGAACTGTCAGTGCAATCGTTGAGTTTGAAACGTCTCTACCTTTAGGCAGTTCCCAGAGTTTGATGATAAAATAGTAACTGTATTAGTTATTTGTATATGTAAATGTGTTATGTAATGTTGTGTATATGTAATGTTACAAGCATCATAAATTTGTTTGCTAAAGACTATCAAAAATTAACTTTTTGGAAAATGCATACGGCGATAAATAGGTATATGAACTTGCCACTGTAACGCCCCATAAAACTTGCAACCAGACTTGAGATAAGCGCCGATTTGTGTGTCTGTGCTTGTACAATTTTATTACTGCGCTTGAGTTAGTAAGTATACCATCACATTGGAAATCATATTGCAAAGCCATACTCGGAATAATTTGTTTGAGATTGTGAATATATTTCTATATCTTTCTCGTTTCAGTTTATGTATTCGAGTTGGATTTCTCTTCATTATTACAAACCAACCTAATAACCATAACATTGTACTGTGCGTAATGGTAAGTAAGGAAACATAGAACATTATTACGAATGTCCTTTCTGTACCATCATCAGCCTATAATGTTCCCACTGCTGGGACAAAGGCCTCCTCTCTGTGAGACGGAGTGGGCCATAATCCACCGCGAGGGCCCAGTGCGGGTTGGTAGATGTCACATGTCTTCGAATTTTTGGTTCTAGGACATGCCGGTTTCGTCACGATGTTTTCCTTCACCGTTTTGAGAGCAGTGGTGATGAAATAAATTACACAAAGTAATGCGCCTGGCGGGGTACGTAACCACGACCTACAACTCGTAAGTCGGGACCGATACCACTGGGCCACCACTGCCCTTTCTGTACAATTATTTTAATCTATCTACCTCTCCTTCTACCGTAGGTTCGTGACATTACCTTATTAACTGCTTTTCTTTATAGCCAGCATTTGAAAGATAATTCTTTTTGGTTAGGTACCGGCCATTTTGTATGTAGCGTGAACCTAATGTGGACGATTTTGTCATTACTGTGGTTTGGAAATTGTCAGAATTGGTTTGTTATTCGAAGAGGAGGTTATTTGTAATTGTAACTGATTTAGATGGACTGATTATTGGGAACGCATTATGAGGTGGTTTTTTTGAAAAGGTTTATTTGTCGATAATTTTGAGAGCAATTCTAACCGAAGAACAGTCAACGCTACAATTTATGTTTCACATGTTCGTTTTAATTTCAATTGAAAATTTGTATATTGTACCGCGCTAAAAATCTGCCTGTCGAACCACCAATTAATTATTTCCAATCGCCATTCTTGAATAATTTTGCTTTACTCTATTGAGATACATTTCGTGTTATGCATTAATGTTTTTTTTTATCACAATTATAATAATCATTGATACACATTTGATTTGTAAAGGGAATAAATGAAAATATCATTCATTGATGTTCAATCACATTCTACAAAAAAAAAAAAACTAGTGGTGAAAGTATTTCGGCTGTGACTATACATAAACTACAGTCTGTTTCACTGTCCACACATAGTACATAAATACACAAAGACAGACGGCATCAGGTGTCCGGTAGAGGCCAGTGATTGATTCGCATTGGACAACGATTCAACTACTACAAATGCACTGAATGGGTTTCTCTATACAGGCTGTTATTCAGAGAATGCGAATATTTGAGTGCGAAAAATTTCGTCTTGGCTTTTATGAAAGAATTAACTGATTTAAAAGATAAAGTAAGAAATAATCAGTGGTCGAAAAAATAATTGTTCACATAATTATTTTGAATATTGGACAAATTAAGTCTATAATTACACAGTAATATTCACTCCATTACAAAACAGTTAAATTACATGTTAGGGTTAATGCTGCTTATTACTTATAATCCTACTATGTTTTTTCATTTATGATTCTCTTTTTTCACACTTCTTTATCTTTCGTGGGCAAAATCCACGTAGCATTAAAATTATTGTTGTACAGACAAAAAAAATATGAAGTTTACTTCTACAACGAGACATAAATCAGTAGCAGCAATGAAATATAATCGTAAGCAAAACCCACCTACAGGAAAACGTTCAGGAAAAATCTTTCACACAGAAATCAAACCGACGTCCCCTGTAGTGTATGACAGCCATGACGAGCTGAGTCCGCATACAAAAGGGGGTGTTCCACTTGGCTCGTTTTATATCTATTGTTTATGCGCGACAGGGGATCGGCTTGATGGAATACATGCTTTAATGACGGTCGCCAAGGTATAAATAAAAAAAGGTTTTATTATAAATGACAGGGGAGGTTGAGTTTTGGAACAACCTGTATTTATGATGTTGTTTGTTTTAAATGATTTTAGATATTAGAAATAATATGGTCGAAATTCCTTTGATGTTTGGCAGTTCTCTTGAAGTAAGCCTTTCATGAATAGCTTTTTCGTAGGGGTAAGTAATATATGATATAACTACAAAATCTCTAAAACTTACAAGAGATAACAACTGAACATATAATTTTATTTGATATAACGATCTGTTAATATAATAAACGATTGACATAATTTTATAATGACTAATTTCTATAAGCATAACAATCAATGAATATAAAATCGTTTTGTATACCGCTCAAAAGACATAAAACTTATTTGGTCTAATTTTTTTTTCTTCCTGGCAATTAATCTAACACTGATGTACCTAGTAATAGTACCACCTGCCGTGAATCTTGGACGGAGCCCCGCTTCGCGGGGCTCCTATTTCTGCGTACAGGGTTTAAAGTAACCTAACACGAAGGGGATGGCGGGGTCTTTCAGACCCCGCCATCCCCTTCGAACCTAACCTGTCCGTGTCGGGGTGCCCCAAGTCCCGAGCTCGCTTCGCTCGCTCTTGCATCCTAGGTCAAATAACTGAAAAATTATACGTATCAAACGTTACATTTAATGATTTTCGCTTAATTAAACGTTATATCAAATAAAATTATATAAAATGAGTTTTAGAGTAACACAAACATTATGTGTGGAGAAATTATATCAACCGTTGGTATATCTCACGTTGATTATATCATGTGAACGTTATTGAAATGAAAATATATCAAATAACTTTATATGAAATGAGACGCACCCTTTTCGTAGAACTGACAACTATAATTATAATAAATCTCAAAATCTAGAATAAATCATTTATTTACGACGTAAACGTCTAAACATTAATATTTAAAGCTTACATCGATCCGAGAAATAATATAAAATGTTTGGGACCTGTCCAAGAACACAAGCCGGTAAGAATCGTTTAAAAACTATTGAAGATTCCTTTAAAATACTAATGAAAATTGAATTTAAAAGTCACTATTTTGTGATTTGTAACAGACGAAACTTTACTTGACCAGCTTATCTTCTGTAAACTAAGTAAACAGTAGGAACAAGATGGTGTTTGGTCAGTATGATTCTGACAGTCCAACCCACACTACCCAGCACGAGAGGACTCTTTTTATGATTTTCCACGCCACAAAATTAGTGCAAAACTGAGAAAATTCTTCGCAGTCAAAATTTTGATTGCTATCGACTCGCTAAGAGGAGATAATACGAGTAGTCCCTGTTATGAAAACTCAGTTTCAGTAATAAAGCCCCATAATAACTAAAGTAATAGTAAAACAAAATCCAATCAAACATTTAGATTGTTTCTGACCAGAATATCAAAAACTTTTAATAGCTCTTTAACTCCGAGAATCTCATCTTTGCACCGTGACGTAATTACCTAAGTCTTTTAGCAATAAAATAGCGCATAAAGTCCATTTTATAATAGGGTCGTAAAAGTGGCTCGGATAAGGGATCGCTTGAATTGAAGGTACTTTTTTCTAATTTTACGATTCCGCTATTCTGGAGCGCTTGCAGCGGATTTTTGAGCACCTGTGTTTATTAAGAGACTGATTATATTAATTGCGTTTGGAGCTCTTGCTCTGTATATTTTTAACAATTTTTTATTCAAATAAATATAACGTTGTGTTTAAAACATTTAATTACACGTACACGCTTAGACCCGGATTATCTATCCGGATTGTTGAATATTTTTCCCGACAGCTGTAGATCGCTTAACCACTACACCACTGTTATTGAGTTACCTTGCGCGTTTTTGAAGATCAAACACAGATCATAATATTTACAATTGAATCACTAAGTTTTATGGAGTTGTCCAGTCGAAAATGTAGAACTTAATGGTACAGAGTTTATATGAAACTATGGGAAAGTTTCGAGTAAGTAGACCGCTCATCTTTTGGTTCAAGGTGACTATTGTTTTCAGTTGTATTTAATTCCAGTTTAAGTAAAAAGTAGTTTGAAAGTCCAAAATTAGGGATAGATATAGTGTTTTATACCATGCCATATACCTTATAACAGACAACTATCTCATCTCTATCCATTCATAAAAACAGGCCCCTTCAAAAAAATTAAACCTAGCTATAAAACAAAAAAAAAGATGAAAATTAAAACCATCACCCTCTTTTTTAGTCCATTACCTAGATCAAAACACATGGTTTCTATTCAAACGACCACCCAATTACAACGGTCACCGGATTCTTTCGGACGAGAACGGACGTGTCCGCACGATTTTTCATTAACCGGACCGTACGGACGATTATTGAAAGTCGTTCATGCGATTAATTAGTCGCCGGGGTCGGCTTTCATTATATTGATTATTGTTTTCGGTGGCAGTGTGTGTGAGGAATGTGTTTTGTTAATATGTAGGTGTATCTAAATATATAAAACTCAAAGGTGACTGACTGACATAGTGATCAACGCACAGCCCAAACTACTGGACGGATCGGGCTGAAATTTGGCATGTGGGTAGATGTTATGACGTAGGCATCCGCTAAGAAAGGATTTTGATAAATTCTACCCCTAAGGGGATGAAATAGGGGATGAAAGTTTATATGAAACTTCGTCAATTTTAAACCGATAGGGCTGAAACTTTGCATGCATAAAGCTACTATGACGTAGGCATTTCTTAAGAAAGTGTTTTGATAAATTCCACCCCTAAGGGGATGAAATAGGGGATGAAAGTTTATATGAAACTTCGTCAATTTTAAACCGATCGGGCTGAAATTTTGCATGCATAAAGCTACTATAACGTAGGCATCCCTTAAGAAAGGATTTTGATAAATTCCACCCCTAAGGGGATGAAATAGGGGATGAAAGTTTGTATGAAACTTCGTCAATTTAAAACCGATCGAGCTGAAACTTTGCATGCATAAAGCTACTATGACGTAGGCATCTCTTAAGAAAGGATTTTGATAAATTCCACCCCTAAGGGGATGAAATAGGGGATGAAAGTTTGTATGAAACTTCGTCAATTTTAAACCGATCGGGCTGAAACTTTGCATGCATAAAGCTACTATGACGTAGGCATTTCTTAAGAAAGGATTTTGATAAATTCCACCCCTAAGGGTATGAAATAGGGGATGAAAGTTTATATGAAACTTCGTCAATTTTAAACCGATCAGGCTGAAACTTTGCATGCATAAAGCTACTATAACGTAGGCATCCCTTAACCTTTAACTATGGACGTGCGGTCTCACAGACCGCATGCAGTTTGTGATTCTTGTGCCCCTCTCCTCCCGTGTACCCTACACGTATACACGCCTCAGTAGCTTCGGTTTATGTTACTAAACGACAGTTAAGAGTGAAGGTTACGTAATCGGCTAAATACTGCGTGAGTAATTTCGCTTTATATTTTGAGTGCGGTCTGTGAGACCGCGCGTCCACATTTGTGTTATAAATTGACCCTGACGATGATTTTGTTTGTTTTAAATTTTATAAGCTGAAATGTCAAAAAATGATCAATGAACGACTGTAGACAAACGAACATCGAGTTCGTCTACTTATATAGCCGGTAAAATATTGCGATTAGATGATCATTCTTTGAAAACGAGAATCAATGATTGCTTTTAGAATCGGTTCAGTGCGACAGAGATGGGGATGTTGATGATTGTTTGTTTTATGAAGCTGACATTGAAAAAAATCACTCGATTGAACGATAGATTATTGAAGAGAGTGATAGTACTACTAGAGCCGACGGTGACATACGATGATCGGATAATCCCACCAAAGGGGGGTAGACGAAACGGACAGGAAATGTTCAATTTATTCGAGCAGTTGCCGAACAAGAAGATGGCCTGGTGGTGATTTCTACAGAGTTCTGGACTTGTGTGGAATTAATGCCTACTCTCTATTCAATCAACACCAAGACAAAAAATAGAAAGAGGTCAATTTCTGAATAACAAAGACGAGTTATGATCACTCATTTGCCGTGACATGCCTGAAACGAGTTTTGGGCCCTGCTATGCCGTCCCAAGGGCCACCAAGTGAAGTAAATGCAGTTCCTAAACGTAAAACGTATAATCTGTACCCACCAAATATAAAAACGAAAGTGGACCCACACTTATGTAGGCAATGATCTAAGCCTCTATACAAAGACTGTCAATAATTCTGTCAATAAACATGACCAAGTTGGGACCTTGTCAAATTTTTTATGTTTAGTTTTGAGAAATTTAATTAAATTTTTTTATGTCCTTTGTTCTTTATATTTTATTGTAAAAGAATTTAAATTAACTAAAAAAGTCATTTTTCTCCGGTAATATACCTATAAAGTGATCTCAAGCTAAAAAATCTGAATAGCGCCTTTGATTGTTATATCGTTACATATAGTTTATAATAAATACATTTTTCATTAAAATTACATCTTTAATGTATATTTAAAAACTCTTCTAAGTGATAAAAGCAAAAAAATACACAATTATTACGCAACAAGATAGAAATCAGCCCGTAAAGATAGCGGTCTCTGAGACCGCACGTCCAAAGTAGTGTATCAAAAATGGAACGTCCACAGTTAAAGGTTAAGAAAGGATTTTGATAAATTCCACCCCTAAGGGGATGAAATAGGGGATGATAGTTTGTATGAAACTTCGTCAATTTTAAATCGATCGGGCTGAAACTTTGCATGCATAAAGCTACTATGACGTAGGCATCCCTTAAGAAAGGATTTTGATAAATTCCACCCCTAAGGGGATGAAATAGGGGATGAAAGTTTATATGAAACTTCGTCAATTTAAAACCGATCGGGCTGAAACTTTGCATGCATAAAGCTACTATGACGTAGGCATCTCTTAAGAAAGGATTTTGATAAATTCCACCCCTAAGGGGATGAAATAGGGGATGAAAGTTTGTATGAAACTTCGTCAATTTTAAGCCGATCGGGCTGAAACTTTGCATGCATGAAGCTACTATGACGTAGGCACCCCTTAAAAAAGGATTTTGATAAATTCCACCCCTAAGGAGACAAAAGAGGGGATGAAAGTTTATAAGTCTTCTTTGATTTTCGACTGATTGACCTGAAATCAAAGATTGGAAGACGTCCGCTTAAATAGGATTTTGATGAATTCAACCCCCATGGCGATATAATAAGGGATGATGGAGGATGTAAATGTATTAGTTAGAACCTATCAGTACCTAATGGAACGAATCAATTAAGACGAATATTAAACCGCACAGCAATAAAATCATAACATTGCAATAAAATAGTTCATTGATTGTCGATAGATGGTGCTTTCACTGGACGGATCGGGCTGAAATTTGGCATGCAGGTAGATGTTATGACGTAGGCATCCGCTAAGAAAGGATTTTGATCCATTCTACCCCCAAGGGGATAAAATAGGGGATGGAAGTTTGTATGACACTTTGTCAATTTAAAAGAAAATATATTGTTAAGTTCCGACATCCACGCGAACGAAGTCGCGGGCACAGCTAGTAAGTATATAAATTTAAATTTTCGTTCTATCCGCAACTTTGTAATTTCATCATCATCATCAGCCAGAAGACGTCGACTACTATAAGTACACAGGACTCCTCCTTAGACAGCTACGTCGGTTTTTTTTTGTATGACATCTCGCAAGTCAACCTGGTTGAATGCTGCTTAACCAGACAATCCTGTGATGTGTCTTGAATCTTAAGCAGCAAGACGACTGCTACGCCGAAGGGCAATCCGGCACTTGCGTCCATAGGTTGATTGCGACTTTACGATGTCGACGGTACACCTAGTGACAGGTCTACCGCTGCGTTTTTTAGTTTGTGGTCGTCATTAAAGAATTTTTACTATCCATTGATATTTCAATCAATTTACAATCGACATCGTTCCACTAACTACTCTGCTTAATTTTTTATTGTCATATTAATACTGTGTGTCTTGTAACTTACCTCTGCATTAAAGTTTATCTAAATTAATTCAGCCGTTCGTCCATGTTCAGGTACCCATTGTGTGCATATTTTTGCCCCACGGTGGTTATTATGACAACAAACAATCAGTGTGCAATAAAAGTAAAAAATGTTATCAATTCTTAGTCAAGCATTTCCTTCAGGCTGTGGTTCCACTGAGGCGGAGTCCAGACCAAACCAGCGCTGCGCTGCCACGATTCACTAATCGCCTGGTTTGAAATCCATATCTCTACTCCGCTTCAAAGGAAACGGCGTTAGCGGAGAGGAAAAGAATTGTTAAAAATATCGGGAAAACAGGCTAGATTAGGATAGCGCCGAGGTAAACACCTACCATTTTTAACATCTCAGCTCTGCAAGACAGGTAAATTCATTCTACGGGACACGTCGAGCACTGTCTCGGCTTTTTTCTGGTGGTTGCGACTGTTAAGTCTGGCTTTCAGGAGTTCAGTGGTTTGGGAATAGTGTGGTATGTCCCAAAAAAAAACTCAGCTCTGCTCCGCAAAGCAACTCCGCCTCAGTGGAAGCGTAGCCTTTTTTTTAGCGTGGTAAAATCATCAAATGAGTCCTACCACCCCGGGTAGGGCGGGAGGGACTGTCAGACTTCTACTGCCTAAAATCCACGGTGTCCTTCAGTAGCCTGTTATGTTCCCGGGTCACGGTAAGGAAATAATCCCGCGACCCCGGCAGGCATTGGCCCTCTGAGAGGGGGCCCCGTCATTATGCTGACACTGTTTGAGGCGCGCGTCGGACATGGTCGGGCAGCGAGTTGCCCTTTTCTCGCTGCCCGCATGCCCGCGCCTACGGTGGCCGGGGCGGAGGGAGGACGCTGTCCTCTCTCTCTCGCGGCCCGCCTCCTCCTTCACGAGCATTACTGCTTCGCAGAAGGAGGCGACCGCTTCCTACTCCGTCTCGCCCCGCACCATGGCCGCAACCAATGGCGGAACGAGAGGTCTTCGCCTATCGCCGCCGTGAGGACACGTCGGCACTTCCACCGGGCGTTTCCTCCTTCCCTATCAGACACAGGAACCTCCCGAAACTTCTGTGTCCGGTGAGGACCTGCGCCATCCGATAGGTCAGGACGCCGTGACGTCTCTCCAGCCACTCCTCAAAGAGGGGTCTTACCGCCGCGATTGCGGCGTGCCCGTGGAAGCGTAGCCTTTTTTTTAGCGTGGTAAAATCATCAAATGAGTCCTCCCACCCCGGGTAGGGCGGGAGGGACTGTCAGACTTCTACTGACTAAAATCCACGGTGTCCTTCAATAGCCCTTTCTGTTCCGGGGTCACGGTAAGGAAATAATCTCGCGACCCCGGCAGGCTTCGGCCTTCTGAGAGGGGGGCCTCTTTGAGGCGCGCGTGGGACACAACGCGCCGTTGACCCGGGCATGGTCCATGGTCGGGCAGCGAGTTGCCCTTTACTCGCTGCCCGCATGCCCGCGCCTACGATGGCCGGAGATCATCTGCTGACGTCCGACGCCGTGGGCGCCTACCACTGCGGTTGGGGCGGAGGGAGGACGCTGTCCTCTCTCGCTTGCGGCCCGCCTCCTCCTTCACGAGCATTACTGCCTCGCAGAAGGAGCTGACCGCTTCCCACTCCGTCTCGCCCCGCAGCATGGCCGCAACCAATGCCGGGCGCGAGAGGTGGAAGCGTAGCCTTAAGATATTTCTTACTGCAACATGGATTACATTCAATTCCATCCAATCGTTCCCACCAGACATTAAGTGCTCTGTTTACTTTCTTTCTTTCATTCTTTCTTTCCATTAACGACTCCATATACCTGGAGATTTAAAAATAAATAGTTAAAGCATTTTGTTTCATTGTCTCTGCTTGCCTTCGTATCGAGCAATGAAGCGTGATAGTTAAATTTAATGTACACTAACCTAATGCTATAAAAACAAGTTAATCTCAATACACGGATCGCGCTTATTATAGGTAGGGATGTGGGTGGTCGATATTCAATTTATCGATACATGCGAATTGGGTGACGTTCTTCAGAAAGGTTAGGTGCGTAGTATTAGCAATCAGCGAACTTGTATGGCAAAAGATAAACATGATCTAAGTCTTATAGCGAAGAGTGATTCTCTTAGTTTCTGACTTTTTATCCGTGAGGTACATAAAAAATGCGTTGCACCACATAAACCAGTATGTTAGTCTAAAATGAAGGAATTTTGCACATTTTTCTTTCTATAACTTGACATTTAAGTGAATTTTATTTTTTTTCAAAATAGTGGGGGATTAACTATTTTGAAACAAATATTTATAAGGCCTACAGGTATTTTTTTCAGAAATAAATGTTTGCTGCGAGTTTAAATGTTTTTAGACGCCTGATATAAGAGAAAGTCTTAGTGTGGAGCAAACTTTTATAAATACCCGGATGGTAAACGCGAATAACTCCAAAACCAAATTCAAATAATTTATTTCAACTAGGCCATTGTAGAGGCACTTTAAAACGTCGAGTATTAAAATGAAAGGAAATGGGATGGGATTGATTTTACACTGATTTACAATACTATCGATAACTACCTCACCGCAACATCAGCATCTCTAAAGCCCAACACTAGCCGGAAATAAAAATCGTAAATGAAGCCATTCGTGCACCGAGACGGTCCCCGAACGGAATTAAATACATTTCAGGACTACCCTCGTTTATCGTCCTTTTATTTCAGGTGGTAATGTTATTTATTTATTTGTAGGACAACTAAGGTTCAATGAAAGTCAATAAAATGCCTGCTATTTATGTGTTACACAGACCTATATATTTTTGTTTGTGTTTTTGGGGTTCCGTAGAAGAGTAATTCTAGTTTTGAAGGGATCCGAATGATGGAAAGAAAATATATTAGCAATACCTTGTTAAATAGATTCCTTAAAGTAAAATTTTGAAGTGAGTTGAAAATAGAACTCATTGTAACTAAACTTTATTTTTGTTCAACAAAGTATTATAAAGTTCATTGTCAAAAAAAAAAAAAAAAAATGGAAATCATCAAGAAATTCTTAAAAAAGGTTTTAAGACCTGTGAAAGATCCGTGTTGCAATCAAAAAACCTGACTCTTCATTTTCAAATTTTACTTTTCAAAAATTATTTTTTCAATCATAACATAATAAACAGCCTGCTATAGTAGAAAGGGTACACAGATTCGAATTCAATATTACATCCAAACATCAGATTTTTCCTATAAACCTTTTAAAATTAAATCACAAGCAATATGTCAACATACCTGCCCAGCCTAACCAAAGGATATAAAATTAAACCCCCGATAACCGAATATTTTCTCAGAGTGACCCATGAAAAAAGAAATAAATTCAATAAGTTGCGGCGCTGAAAGGAAATTGCTGTAATATGGTTTGTGGCCAAGGGGTAATGGACAAGAAACAATCTGGACCGTAACAATCTCATTTAAGAACCAAATCTAGTTTAACGGTGATTTTATTTAACCGTGGTTTGAGTAAGGTTTATGTTTTAGAATGGAACTTAGTTTTCAAGGAATTTTATGTGTGTTAGGTACATTTTGAATTTAAAAATTCAACATTTCTTGTTAATTATATATTATTAGTACTAAAATGAGTACGGAACCCAATTTTTGGCTTGACTTTTTTAAAGTCAGACTTGCTACGTCGTAGACCCGTAGCAAGCTACGGCGTAGCAGGCTACGGCGTAGCAACCGTAGACAGATTTCATAGAAGATGTAAGACACGCTATAGTTTGTTCGTAGCGTTTCTTAGGAACTTTCATTCCTCGTATTGCATATTTTTGCCTAAATTCTGTGTTGTGAACAAGGTAATGTTAGTCAAAAATATTTTTTAAAGATTTTTTGATACCAACAAAAATATAACACACATAGAAGTATTACACAAAACTCACGTATATTTCATTCCATTACCAAATTAAAAACACATCTCATCAAAAAAATAACAACCAACATCATTTTTCTTACAAAAAGGAAAAGCACAATATCATCCCAAGAGTATTATCAAAGATTACCTTTTGAGAGACTCGTCAAAGACTCGCATCTCATTAATATACCTTTTGACGATTTCCTTCTGTGAGGCTGATCATTTCGTGACAAAGGTACTCCCTGAGGTGGCTCCAGTTTGAATGTTATTGTTTATGCGGGCGGCGTACGTCAAAGAGAGTATGGTGACTATGGGTTTTAAGAAATTTGAGACAGGATATTTTCAATTATATATATATGTTTTTTAATTTACATTATTGTTTATAATTTTCTATTTCAGAGTTTGTCAAAAACAGAAGTAAAGAAAGTGTATACTAGATACAACTTTATTTTCTTATTCCACATGGTGATTTTCCGTTGAACAAATGCATAATAATTATACTTTCTTCTTCCAAATTGCTGTATCTTATGCAATCTCCGATTATGGTCTAGTCACACCTTTTTTGCCACAGCAATGTAACTGACGATCTAAATCTATAAAATAAAAACAAAAAAACGAGAATAAATATTGATGAAACAAACAACCAAAGCAGGCTGTTCTGTGTTAAATTCAAGTTGTAAGTAACCAAATAAAGAAAAAAATGCAGCACAGAAACACAAAATATTTCACCAAAATACATCAAAAGTAATCCATAAGTCAGTCAAAAATAGTGTCCTGTAATTTTTTGGTCACCCCAATCGCACTCCATTGATCAGGCCGCCAAAGACTTGCCGCTGTAAAAGGCATCCGGCGGCGACTGCTTCCGCATGCACGCACCTTTAATGAACTAAAAACACAAGCTTAGATGCTTTAATGCATACTAAATGAAAAAGTTGTATATTTAATTTTATTGTACAACTTTTTTATCTAGTGCATTAAAGCACAAATTATTGTTATGTTGTCGACCAAAAAGGTGAGGTAATGATAATATATTATCATATTATGAATGAGAACTGGGTAAATTCTGATGGCAAAAGGTGGGTTAGACTTAACGTAAAACTGCAGTCTTGTGGCGCGACTTACTATAAAAAAAAGATCCATGTACAAAATCTTTATCTTTATCTTTATCTTTACATATAATAAAATCGTAGAGCTGTCATTCCTGTACATTGAATATTTTTTTCTTTTTGTATTTTTTTCGAGATAAGGGATCGATTCTGATGCCAGATCAACTTTTATTTTTTTTCGAAATTTTTTATGTTTTTTTGATTTGATCTATCTCCGAAACTACTGTAAAGTTGTCGATCAAATTTTCCTCAAATATTCCTAATAATATGCTTCTCTTAATATGCTATGTATTATTACGCTATTTTTCCTGGGAGATGAGCAATTTTGAATTTTGTTGTTTTTAGATGTTTGTTGATTATTGGAAGCTAAACCACTGGATATTATTTAGTCAATTTTTCCCCAAATATTCCTTAAACTGCTGTTCTATTAATAGGATATGTATAATTACGCTATTCCCTTTGGGGGATTAGCAATTTTATAATATGTTGATTTTCAGTCATTGTTGACATTTGTACAAGAACCGCTATTTGAAAGTCATTGTCAGCGTACTAGCCAGTCCGGTCGGTAACCTGCTTGACTTTCGTGCAAGGGGTCTCTGGATCGAATCTTGCAGTTTTTTTTTTCTCTTTTTGAGTTTTTTTTTATTTGTCCTTAGAGTTTTAAATAATTTAAAAAAAATGTGCATACTTTTGTTTCAATATTATTCGCGGTTTTAAATAAATATATTTTTTTTCAATACTTCTTTAGGATATAAATCTACACGGATTTAAATTGTAGGTAGTAAGTTGGATATTTTTTTTAATTGTACCTAATTGTTTCGAGGTGTGGAATTTTAAAGATTAGAAAAAAATCAGGGTTTCTATTTGTGTTTATTTATGTTTTGAATTGGTGCTCAAACCAGTGCATAGATTCTGTTTTAAACGACGACAAGTTGTACTCATCGAGTCAGATAATAAGTTATTTTTTAGGTATCACGCGATATGCTAAAGGGAGAAGAGCAATGCTATGGTACGTTCAATTTGCAGCGATACTGTAAATCAACCCAAAAATGATAGTCTAAGTTTAAAATAAACACGGTTCTTTGAAATTAATGTCGCTCAAGGACGTTTCCTATGCAAACTATGTACCTAGATATAACATTATTGATCTAAACTAATAATAAAAATGCAAGTATGTTTGTTTTTTACCTTTTCACGCATTACTACCTACTGAATTGATCGTCCCAAATAAGGTATCTTACATCCCGAATATCAGAAGAGAGCTGTTTCCGAGAAAACAATTACGTTCATATTCCAGATGGCGCCACACGATCCGTATTGTTTCTCAAATTCTAAAATAACGCAAGCGAAGCCGCGGGCAAACACTAGTTATAAATAAAATAGTAGTATATTTTATACGCAATAACGCCTGTGTTTCATCTTCGCAAAGATATATATAAGGAACGAAAAATTCAGCTGCGAGCAGAGTTTGAATCTGCGTCTTCTGGATAGGTTCTCCAGACGCCTTAACCAATTAGGCCATCGCAACCATAACTCTCTAAGCTGAAGTGCTCATTCCCTTGTTTTTTAAACGCTGTTACACGCGTCTGCGTACCTATGCAGAATCTGCGGCGGCTGGAGTACCTATTCAGAAGACGCAGGTTCGAACCCTGCTTGCAGCAGATTTTTTAGTTCCTTAAAATATCTGTGCGAAAATAGTAGTATGTTTATTAGTGATAATTGTGAATCAAGGAAGGTTTTTAAGTATGTCAAAATTAGGTACCGCTAAGTTGATTACAGTTCTGTTTAAAGCCATTTTCTCACTCAAGTCGGGATGGGAGATACTATCAGACTTGTACTGATTGAAATCCATGGTGTCTTTCAATAGCCCTTTACGGGCCACAGTGACATCATAAGACAGTCCCACATCCTCAGCTGTTCTAAGTCCTGGGTTCTAGAAAGTACTTAAGACCTATCAGCAACAAATAATTGTCTTTTTCAAAAACTAATAGAGTGGAAACTATCTTGCAGTTTTTTTCGACAAATATATGCACGAACTGCAAATACGTTTACATAAAGTTTAAATTAAATATATTATTAATCAACCTAAAAATTCTTCAAAACCCGTGCCCGTTAACTTCTTTATAAACCACAGTATTTTTCGTCCGATTTCCCATCCAACAATCAATAAAACTCAGCGGTTTAAGTAACCTGCCACCGAAGCCGTAAGAGGCGGTTCACACATGAACGCACCCGTAATTCTGTGACGAGATGCCCACGAATTGTGTTAAGGACTTACTTACCTTTGGCAAAACATCTGCAGTTTACAGTAACTCTATTTAGTACAGTATAAGATTGATTTTCGAATAGCTGGTGCGCAAAAGAAAGGTTGGTTAGAAGTTTCGCGGTTACAAAGTTTACCAATTTCATTTGCGCGTTGTATGAACTCTATGTTGGTGATACAAAGGTGATTTTACTCTGAATCAAGTGTTTACTGGAGTGGTATGAGTGAATCTTTTAGGATATTGAATGTTGGAGTATAAGCGAGGGAAATTTAGGCGTATTTACGGGTAACGACTTACCTTGTTAAGATTTGTATACCGTGTTATTTTGGATTTTGAAGATTATACGTTTTGTTGTCGTTGTGATTTGTGAAATGAATTACCAAGGCTTTTAGTGGTAATGAAGTCAATATACCTACTAAGTCAGCAATAGCTGTTTAAGAATTTTATTAAAATAAGGAACTTGTAGCTTTACTATGTATTAAGAACTAGGAAGACAAATTACAATAGTGAATATCAGTGAGTTTGTATCTTGTGGTTCAGGAGAGCTCTTTCAGTAAATTGTCTCAAAAATATTTCAGTTAAATAAAATACAAACAAACTCATAAAATATTATATACAAACTCATAAAAATTTACATTTTTTCAATCAGGAAAAGCAACATAATATAAATATCCATATTTTAAAACTACTGTTACAAGTTAAGATATTTTAAACTGTATTTATGGAAAAATAAGTCTTAAAATTGGTCAGGGTTTGGTGGCAAAAAATTTTTCTCGGGGCTCGACAGGTTAAATATCGAGTTGCTGGCCATTTAATGCGATTGGATCGATTGGATACAAAACCTTAAAAAAGAACGCCACGTTCTTATTTCAAAATCCCAGTTTACACTTCAGTACCACTCCAGTCTCAGGTGTGCACAACCAAGATTGCTCCAGAAATGTCCTCAAATAATAATATAATGAAATGAGATAATTTCGGCTTTGGACACATCTGGCTTCGAGTTTTAAAGCCTCGGCGATGATACTCTTAATTTGAATAGCTTGTTAAAATTCATTGTCAACATTGTTCTATTATTTTTTATGGGACCATTGTAACTGAAGTAAATTGTTGGGAATTTCAATGAGAAAGGCATAATATTGTTTTTTTTTTAATAGATATATCTATGGGGACACTTAAAATCAACGTCTTATTTTTTGAGTGTCTATCAGAATAATTGTTTTCTAAAAAAAAATTGAAAAAAATTTTTTGTCTATTTTTGGTAGAATAAGGATAGAATTGGCTATATTACGTGTAGTGGTCATTGGCCACCTCCTTTGAGAACAGTTTAAGGTATCTATTGCGTGAAAATTATAATATCACAGTTTCATTTTGAAATAAAACCCCTTTTTTTATAACAACAACACCCAATTAAAACAAAACCACACCAATATATCTTCAACTAATTAACATTATTATTTAAAATCGCTCAAACGTTACCCTTATATTCCATCCCTTCGCACTGAAAAGCATGCTGTCGGGGTGAAAATAGGTCATGCGGACACTGCCTTTAATCTGTTTAATTAACATGGAAAAAAGGTTCGATTTCACCCCTAGGGGTATGGCTAATGATGTGTTAATCATGGGTAAGATGGGGTATGTGGGTGGTGAAATAAAAATAGGATTTTATAAACATGTATGTTTTTTTTTTGTATTTATGGGAATATGATCAGAATCACCATGTTACTTTATGTGTGCGACTAACCCTTTGGGATTATGAACATTTGTTATGTTATGATGATGCTTTTTCAAATTAACATTATTTTGTGTGTCAATGTTATTTGTTGCTATTTTTTATAACTTATAACTAACATTATCCCTGGCTAGAAATTTCTTCCGTGTCGTAAGTGCGTTTACAAACATTTAAAATTTGAAAGACACGCATAACTAGATAGTACTTACAAATATTAATTTGTCTGTGCAGAAATCGAGCCCACGACAGACAACGCAGCAGTCAATCACTCAGCCACCGCACAAAAATGGCCTTAGTTTTAAAAATGTTGAAAAATTGAGTTGAGATTCTAACTCCCACTTTCACACATAATGTGATACCTAACAATGGTTGGGTTCCTGAATAAACTAAGTAACCACAATATTTCTACATGTCAATCAATAACATTTTAAGCGTTCACATATTCTACTTACATTTTAAACCAGATTATAACGTAACGTAAATTAACGCTAGATTTATGTTGTTTTTGTAAACCAAAATTACACCATTTTTACCCATCTTTTCCTTAAATTGAATCTACCTACTTTTATTTCAAAACCTCACTTAAATTCAAATGCCAAACAAAAATATAACCACAACAATCAAAATTATTCCGCAAATAAACGCAAACGCATAGAACCGTAACAATAACAAAATTCGGTATTCTACCAAAAGGATTCGAGTATTCCTCGAAAGGGGTTCCTCAAATCTTTTCGTCGCGCGTCAGTGGATACATGACAAATTGCCTGTCATGGCGGACCCAGGTAATGTGTGATTTATTGTTGAATTCGAATGCACTTTTTTTGTAGTCAGCTAAAAGAATTTTGCATTATGTGTGGTTTTATGTAATGTGGTTAAATTAATGGAAAGTATAGTTATTTACGATTTGTAATAAACTTGGGACCCAACCCTGGTTGGCATGTTATTTACTTATCTTTTTTTTTTTAAAGAAGTTTCTCATTTTTTCAGAAAGCGTCTAGAATAAATTATGTAAATAACGGTGGTAATGGCATACAATTCCATTGCGTAGTTTAGAAGAAGAATAAAGACACGAAAAGCGACTCTAATTTAAGAGGCTACCATAATGTAGGTATTATAAAAATCTTCCTATTTATTACTAACTATTTTAACAGTGATATTAAGATGTATTAATTTCCAATCAAATAAAATACAATAATTTCCCGTACAGGACAAGTTCCAACTATCAACAGCCCAACTAGCAAAAAGTGGTTTTAATTCTATCCTAGAACCACATTTATCGAGGACTATATGAGACTTATATCCACATATAAGTCGCGAAAAGGGCCCACTTTATAAGTCTACTTTTACTTATAACGTATTTATATTAGTCCGCTGAAATGCCATCTACGCCCATATTGCTCCTTAAATAGAATTACGTCAATACAATTACTCCTGTTAATCTCAATATAAGTAAGTTATAGTCAAAATTTTGATTAATACGCTCCTAGAAATGCTGCTGTAAGCTCATAATGTGAACAGTCGAAGAGACTATCTGAAGTTGTTGTGCTCTGTAAAAATATTTTTAACTTCTTGTGTTTTAAGTATTTATATGAATCAGAATTTATTAATGTCAACCACAATAGAAAAAGTTATTGTTAGTCTTATAGTAGCTTTTTCATAGGGGAATATGAATTTTCTGTGAAATCTGTGGTGGTTTGGGTTACAATTTTAAAGCGCCTCTTGAAATTTGCTTATTTACATTTTAGTATTAATTAATATTCAATTAATATTATGAAGGCAGCCGACATTTTCTTAGTAAGCATTTCCAAAGTGTAACATAGTGCTAAAATAAGTATTTTTAGCATGTCCAAGTGTAATATAGGACCAATATAAGTATGTTGGTTCTATATTGGGATATCTCAAAACCGAAGCATAATTATTCGCCATTTTTACCGATTAGGGTTCCGCAATGCCCAGATGAAATCGATTGATATTATATTGATAAGTTAAAAACATAAGGTTTGTTCTACGTGCTAGGTTAAAGATTGTTTAACTTAATTATATAATAGGTTGCTGACGATTTAAACAAGACTATGCCGATGTTCCTGGATAAAGAAGATTTCAGATCTTTAAAGAACTTAAAATGGGCTTGGAATGTTACACATTTCTTGTTATCTGAGATATGTCCCGGTTGTCAAAGCCAAAACTGGTATCTTGAAATGTTGAAAACTGGTAATCCATCAACATTAAATGTTTGGAAAAATTTCATTTGGTAAAGAAGAAACATTGTCACATTTTTTTTTAAACATTTGACCAAACCTTTAGATTTTCTTTCTTGGTATCCAGTAATGTTCGTGCATCTTTTGGCAAAACATTGTTTAATCTCATATTTAAAATTTTAAGTAAAGAGTTTAATGCAGAATGTGAAATATTGAAGTCTAAAGCCCAGTTTTTAATAGAATGACACAGTTCTAAATTTTTGTTAATATCCGAAAGTCCTTCTTTACTTTCAATATCGCTCATAGACTTGGTACTTTCGTAGTTAGAACTTCTTCTAAATGTGCCATGTCCGGAACCCTCGCTAAAATTCGCAAAACGGTCGTCACACTGTTGTAATCAAAATGGCTGATGTCAAGTCCTACAATAGAATTTCTCAAAACTATATAAAGCGTGTTTTCGCCTGTACTGGTCGTTACAAGCAAAAGTGGTTTCATAAGAGTTTTAACCAGGATTGTTTGAGCTTACTTAGACCTTAACACTACTGTGGAATGCCAATATAAATATGTCTAGGTTTAAAATGGCATAAGATAAAACCAAAAAGTTATATGTACAAAAAATATTTTGTCATACCGAGTGCTGTTATAATTTTGGTGTTTTATTATTCATAAAACGTGGATATGAAATTCATTTAACAGTTAATTCTAAGCTTATGTTGAACCATACCAGATACATAAATGACTTATAGTGATTTGACTTTACTTATATTGGCCACAAAATATTAGCTTATATGAGGCTAAAAGCAAAAATAATAAGAGCAATTGCTCCTCAGTCCATATCTTCCTGGTACATGCTTCTGCAAGAGTATGAGGATTTAAATAGCCCGCAGACGTTATCTTATAGGCGCATATAAGTCTAACTTACCGGAGTAATTACTCTTGAGTGTAACTACTCTTATTTCATACTTTTATAGGAGTCCTGGTCCTAAATATGTCAGGAAATATGGTTTTATATACGGATATAAGTACAAATTATAGGATACAACGTACTTGAGTAAAAACAGCACGTATTTATGCTGTTAAAAGCGTAGTAGCAACTACCAAAACCTTCATAGGAGCTATATAAGTCCAGGTAGCATTCTATAATCGCATGCCAGGATTATTTTGCTAGTTGGGAGATTACTATTCAAGTATGTACCGAAAACCATCAGAAAAACAACATAATTCAATAACAAAAAAATGTTCATGAATAAAAATGGAACACAAAAAAACTCCGTAGGTAATGATTTTCCCGCAAAACACCATAATACTCGATTATGTCTGCGCTATGATTTGATTAAACCACCCTTATATTACTATCCAGTCTTCTTTACACCGATTTACCAAAAATAGTGTTGCGTTTAAACGGATTTACGGATTTCGGGGAAATTACGGATTTTGGGGAAACTACGGATTATGATATTAGAGGGTGAATATTTTTTCTGCTAAATGTAAGTATTGTAATGTAATGTGTCATCTTATTGATTGATATTTAAGTGTGGATCGGTTTTATTGGGATATGGATGCCATCTGGCTAAATTTTATTTGATTAATGGGATGATACGTTTAAAGGGATTTTTGGTTGACCGATATCATTTTGATTATTTTGGATACTTATCTAAAGATTTGCTTTAATTAGGAAAGTACTTATATTTTATGACTAATTGCCAACATTTCAAAAAATCATTACACATTTATTTAGATATAACATAATTTCATGTAAAATAAATTACCGATCTGAATACCTACTACAAAACAACAATAAAAGATTGATTGTCAGACTTTCGATTCATTTACCTGCAACAATTACCAAAAATCTACAAACGACAGCCGAGACCAACGACTTGTCGTTCTATTGGAGGCACTGAAGAAACTGAATGATCATCCATACTTAGCCCGACCTTGGTGAGCGCAGCTTAACCTTAGATATAAACCCAGTATTTAAAAACATGCATTTTATACTTAAATCTGCTTACTGAACCACACATGTGATTCAAACCCGCGACCCTCAGTATTAAAGTCAGACCCTCATAAATTGATAATAGGGCTACTATTTATGTCTCAGAAGTTCAGACGTTATCTCATAGATGGCGCTATCTGTTCCCTTATACAAAATATATGCTGTCTAATTTTACTAGTAAAAGTTAAAAAAAAAACGTCCCTTACTTATTACTTCTGTATTGCGTTGTAGATAAAAAAAACGTTTCATACCAATTTTTTTAATAAAAAATAAATAACAATGGAGCAATCTGACTTCCACAAGCGAATGTGAAACATTGTATTATTTGTATCAATAATAATGAAACAAGATTATTATAGTATCTACTCTCCCTGCA
This sequence comes from Agrotis segetum, assembly GCA_036375495.1. NCBI lineage: Eukaryota > Metazoa > Arthropoda > Insecta > Lepidoptera > Noctuidae > Agrotis > Agrotis segetum. Next base: position 958,963 of record JAQSVV010000677.1, on the reverse strand, counting down.
TATCCCCGCTAGTAGGAACGGCGCCAGTTGTCCACCTATATCTTGAAATAGACCCTCAGCTCAGAAGTATTTGAGGAAATCCAGTTACAGCCTCGTATACAGGACGTGTGTTATTTTTTAAAAGTTTCTTGGTCTTCAAATATTTAATTTTGGAGTAGTGGTGTTTTATGTGTTTCTTTCTATATTTTTTATAATAACTTGGAGCTTTTCACCAACCATCTCACAAATTAGTAATAGTTTATTCGTTCTTCGGAGTGAGAAAGCAACGGATTTGAATGAGAAATTAAAGTTAAATAATTATAATCACCGCCTAGAACAAAGTTAAATATGATTATATAATATAAAGAACAAGAGAAAATGCTACCTATTTAAGAAATCGGTCTATCAATCTGTAATGTAATGTATAATCTGTAAACCGTGGCGACATGACTGTGTCCTCTACCGACCAGCACTGGGCTATTATGGTAGATAACAGCCTATTGTATCTCACAAAGATGAAGCCTGTATCCCTACAGTGGAAACGACATTATATTAATTTTGAGTTTTTTTCGATAACCAGCAAAGACTTAAAACAAAATCATTTTCGAGTTGTCTTCCAGAATCAACATCAACCTGTATCAAAAACATAACGTATGAATGTTGCATGACGTCTTTCCCGCGCCGATATTATTTACCGCCCCCGGTCATAAACCTGTCGCCGATGAAGACAAACGGCCACACACGGTAGCCGCACATTTTTTGGTTGACCCTACTCCGTGACCAGCGAAAAATGGAAGTGGACCATCATTTTGTCCATATTTTATGATTTTTGTGTGAAATTTTCAAGGTTTGAAAAATAATTATTATGATAAAGATAATTTCTAACCTGGTGATTTTTCTAATGGATAAGACGGGTCATCGAAAGTTTTTTTTTTAGTTGACAATTCTTATGGGCAGTCTGGATAAAAGCCTCGGAAATGTACAATCAGTAGTTATTATGCTATTGATGCTATATAGGCAGCCACTTTTTGTTTTACCTGATAAAGTCATCAAATGAGTCTGAGAACTGTCAGCCTCGTACTGAGTAAAATCCACGGTGCCCTTTAACCCTTTACGTTCCAGGGTCACGGTAATTCGATAAGTCCCACGACCCCGGCAGGATTTGGCCCTCTAAAATGCCCCGTCATTATGCTGACACTCTTTGAAATAGGCAGTTTATGTAAAACAAGTAGTTAAAAGTAAGTAAGTATCCAAGTGATTAATCTAGATATTTATTAACCGTCTTGGGTCATAAACCTGTCGCCGATGAAGACAAACGGCCACACACGGTAGCCGCACATTTTTTGGTTGACCCTACTCCGTGACCAGCGAAAAATGGAAGTGGACAGACGGCATGACGATTATTTTGTCCTTATTTATGGTTTTTACTTGAAAAAAAAAATATCTTTAATGATCACCGTAGAAAATAAACCTTACTAACTAATAGTAACTATTTTATTAAAATGAGAGACTTTGTATGTATGGATGATGGTTTGTTACATCAGAAAAGCTGAAATTATCTTTGGTTTTAGCTTACCCAATAGGACCGACAGATGTCGCTCTCGCTCGCTTCCGTCACCACAAGGTACAGAGCGCACACGTCTCTTGTAACCAATAACTTTTAATACTAATAAAGTTTCTAAGAGTGCTTTCTTCCTATATAAAGTGTAACAGTGTCCAACAGTCCAATAAACATTATAATAGTAAACAGTGCAACGTGGTTTCAATCAAGATCCCAATCAGGTACAGGAGTGTAAATGTGATGTCACTTCACAAACGGATCACTGTTAATAAAAATAGCTGATGGACTTATTGGACGATTCTGAGGGAGCTAAACTCATGGTTTATTCTTGGTCCGACTTAAATTAGATTGTCATCGTAACGTACTAAAGATTTTTTATCACGAAATTAATAAAGCCTGAAACAATAGTTGAATTTTGTTTTGAAACGCAAGATTCTCAAGAGTGTATTTTTACTTCCCTTGTCATAAATAAATCCTGCTTAGACTAAACTTGAAATGCATAACGACATTACCTTCCAACAAAAGTACCAAAAACATTCAAATCTCCATTTTCAATCAACAATGAAGATTGAAAATAAATGTAATCTGCGTGAAACGTCAGTGGGCACGCGTCGTAACATGTCGTACTGTGTTGTATGCAAATATGACATAAGATAAATATGGCCGGTGGGGACTTCACGGATTTGCATTTTTATTTTTAATCACTTAAAGTTATTGTGAATGCTGATTTAGAAGGTTTTGCGTTTAGAAGTTAGAAAGTTAGGCAGTTTATAAACTTACCTAATATTGTGTCATAGCTACTATAATACAAATTTTTATTTTCTATATGTGTATCTACTCGTGCTTTTTGGGCTTCGGTAATTTACCGAAAAACAAAAATAGATGATGTCAAACAAAATAACAATTTTTAATTTAAATTAATAAACTGCTGAACGTTTATTAAATGGGTATTTAATAAACGTTCAGTAGTGGACGTGTTACGGCTGACATGATGATGATGATGATGAAAACTACAAAAGATCGTAAATGGCACTTTCAATAAAAAAAACGCAAGTTAAAATATCAGAAATAAAGTCAGTATCATTTTTACATGCTGAATATCATCCCACAATTTTCTCACCCTAAAATGAAGAAAAGTCGAACACAAAAATGATAATTTCCTTTCAAGTGCTTCCTCGGCCATCTGTCTCAATCCTAAGACACGTTGGAGAGTTCTGAACGGTACTTAAAGTACCACTTGTCCCCACAAAATACAAGGATATTTGTATGGAATGAGGGTGGCATAATGCATCATACAAATCTGTTACAAATTTTTAGGGACACAATACTGTTTGAGGGATATTTTGATTGATTATTGGATTTTGTGATAGTTTTGAATTGATTGGGTAATCTGAATTGTTAAATTAAAGTGGGATAGTTTTTCGTTTATAAATAAACTATTTATAGGTAGGTACTAGTGGTCTGCTGCTAACGAAAGAAAAATAAATATGAATTGAATAATCAATTGTCAATATAATTTAAACCTTACGTTGCTGAATTTTTGGTAATTATTTTATAGTGCTAATTTGAGCCAAAAATCAAATGATGAATGTTGCTATTTCACCGTATGTAGTCATAGTTTATATTGATTACATTATTATTCCGTTAAACATAATTTTCTGACGAACGAGACTTTCTGTCTAAAATTGACTATAATATTTAATACAATTTATTGTGATTCGTACTGGCGGTAAAAATAACTCTAACACGAGTAGTAAATAGTTTTATTCTTGAACATTTTTCATCAATTTTGAGTGAATAAAAAAAAAAAAAAAAGAAAGTTTTATTGAACACAATTTTTACATTGACAAGTAACATATGTGCTTAAAATCTAGGTACTGCTTAAATGTATTGCACAATAAATACTGATCCTGAATGGACAGTCTTTTGCTTATTGTTATAAGTGTTACTAAGGCTTCATTAAAAAAAGAACTCCACGATTTTTAAGCTATACATCCATTAAAAAAACCATCCATTATTTGTATCCAGTCTCATATAACGTATCCGACCCTTATTATATCGTATCGTGTTGCTAAAACAAAATATTCTATACGACACCGCTTTTAAAACAACCAATGATTTTTTCATAATATAATTGCTAATTTGCCTCATCTCTGTGTACTCTTATTCCCCGTTGAACATAAAGCTGGAGCACATGAAAAGCGTAGCGATATAGTTGAAGCCTCAGATCAAAGAAATAGGCAGATAGAGCGCTCAGAACACGCGAGTGGTTCCACAAAAGTTAATACAAAATCAAAATCGAATACAAAGTCGCGACAGTACCAAGCTACGCGTCGTACCAAGCTGCGCGTCATTGTTGTTGTTTGCCAAAATATGCCGTCACGAGTCTTCAACCATAGTTGGTCTCAAAAACAAAGAAAACATTATGGAATGTAATTCGATTTGATTTTGTATTAACTTTGGTGGAACCACTCGCGTGTTCTGAGCGTTCTATCTGCCTATTTCTTTGATCTGAGGTTGAAGCGATATACATGAATTAAATAAATAAATTGCGTCGAAGTTCAATAGTATTTTGACATAGTTGCCCATGCATTGTTAACACGTGTGGTTAAAATGACAATTTGAAAACAACATGTGCCGACAATCCGACCTGAGAGAGCCCTGGCCCGGGACCAATAGTTTATCGTGCTTCCGGGGTCGCCTCCGTACCCCGGAAGCTCGATAAACTTCTTCTTCTTATTTAGTAACTTACAAATTCCGGAAATACTTATAAATTCCAATTGCTCAGTAGCAGTACGGAGCAATTGTAATAGAAAAACCCAATAGCACTTTACACCGACATAAAAATCGAAGCAGCAGGGCTTACCACAACACAATTAACAAGTATGGTATGGATAATTGGATATCAATTTCTGTATATTATTATGAAGAGGCATTGTGTGAAAGTCGTGGCTAAATAATCACATCCACACAGGCCGATGTTCCGGGTTAAGCCGCGCTTGCCGACGTTGGTCTGTGGATGGGTGACCATCTGTCATAGCGAGTTTCCTCCGTGCCTCGGAAAGCACGTAAAGCCGTTGGTCCCGGTTGTCATTTGTAGATCTTTGACAGTCGTTACTGTTAGTCAGAAGCTCTAAAATCTGACAACCAGTCTTACCATGGGGTATCGTATTACCCAGTTACTGGGTTGCGGAGGTCCGACAGGCAGTCGCTCCACGTAAAATACTGATATCCAGCTGAAACTGGTTCTACTGGAAGCCGACCCCAATATAGTTGGGAAAAGGCTTGGCAGATGATGATGAAGAGGCATTGTGTGAAAACGGAAGAAATCTGGAATTTATGCTATAATATTTTTATTAAATCTTCGCTCTTGTTGAGAAAGAGCCTTTATAACATCCCATTTTAAAAATTTCAGGATTATCTCTCGCTACCTGATGAATTATTATTTTATTTTTCCTTCCTTATTTTCATCCGAATCTGCTCTAATTATTTCCCCTAGAGTAAACAAAGGGAATGGAAAATGCTTTAGAGTGCTATTGTCGTTAAATAAAATGGCTACTTTTTGATTATTTACATTCACGTTATTGAAAGATTGAGTAGACATCATGGTGTCTGTATTGGTAATTATGTTTGTTGATTTAGAATTTCTTTTAATAGCCGGACCATTCACATGATTTATTATGAGTAATCTCATCTTTTTTACGTATAATAATGTAGCAAATTAATATTTTTTTAAACTTGTCCATTCCAAAGTTTTGAAAGAGTAAATGTGTCTCAATAAAAATTAACCAAATTCAGTTGCTATTGAAAACAAGAAAATTGTGCTACTGCCTAGAAACGTTTAGTAACCGTCCTCCTGTCGTAGACACAATCAAAATAAAATTATATTGGTTTAAAATAAAATTTATCTGAACACTACTTTCAAGTTTAACCACGATACAAAACAACTCATCAAAAATCAATACAAAAAAAAAACACATCTATCATCTTGAATTCAAACCGTATCACGGACACAAACGGACAACATTCGACACTGATGTATCACTTATCCCTGAAGTTCTGCTTACCCCAAGGGTCGGTAATCCGAAGACATCTTCACAATTACTTGCCCTTACACCCGCACTCAATATTGCTTTACACAATAGAGGTCGGGAGGTAAACATAGCTAGCTAGATGTGACACGAGTGTTGACGATTTTATAATAATAATATTTTTTTATGAAATATAATATTGTGTTGTTTTTAATTGGTTGAGTGGTGTATAATTCCAAAAGCTGAAAAGTAAGTAAAAGTAGTAAGTAAGTAAAAGAAAGTTGTGGATAAGTGTGTAAATTGCTAACGGATGATTGGGGATGTTCTTAGTCCTATTTCTAAATATAAGGAGATCGTGGTTAAGTAATTTATAGTTTAGCAGCGAAAATCGAGGTTGATCTATAGACCATTATCTTATCTATCCATTATTATATCTCTTTGCCTTGGAAAGCAGGCCATTGTTCCAGCTGTCATTTGCAGATGTTTGATAGTCCTTACAGTTGCGAGCATCGGACATTCTCGAAAGTATAAACAAGGGTTACCAAGAGATATAGTATTATCCAGTTACTGGCTTGTTCAACTCGGATAGGACTCAGTAAAGTTTTGAGCAGAAACCAAATTAAAAACTTTAAATAAATGGGAAAAGAAAAAAATAATAGGCTTTTATAGGATTGAATATTGTGCAAAAACGCTATTGATTAAAACTGAAATGTCTTATCTAGTCATACGTATATCTTCGTTCAAGTAACAATAAAGGGTCCCTCGATTCACCGATTTATCGTGTGTTGATTCAATCATAGATTCCTTTTTAAAGTTTCATGTTTGGAAACCAATTTAGGATTATGATGGCTGATGCCATTTATTTTTAGTGGTATTGCTTCTGTCAGATAAGTTTTACGATGATTTATGGTGGTGGTGATGAAATATAGAAGAAAAGAAATACATTAATGTGAGCAAAAAGAAAAATAATGTCCTGAGTGTAAATTACATAAGAAACCCAAGTCAAACAAAAGTCTTCACTTAGTGGGTGTTGAGATTTGAACAGTGACCGCAGAAGCCTATCCAGAAAAATAATGGTGACGTTAAAACCACCAGACGAGTACTACAACTGGTTAGAGGTGGACCGGGAAAAGACCCTAATATAGAAAAAATGGGGGAGTTTGTAGCCCAATGAAATGGTACAGGACAAGGAAAAACAAATGTCGAATGAAAAGAATAGAAGAATGATAACATGATAGTAGATAAAGTAGAAAATAACGTACAAGAGAAGAAAAATGTAGATAAAAGAAGAGGTGAAGGGACTACAGCTTTTTTGATCGTACAAATTAACAAGAATGAAATGGTTAAATGGTTTTTATTAGACTAACACAGGACAGAACGTCAACATAAAACTAAACAAAACGAAATAATATACGAAAAACAATAGAAAAAATAATAAAACTAAATATGAAAGAAGTTGGGTCCTGCATGAGGCCAAAAGGCCCCTATCTCAGCATGTGCTGTGACATTTTAAGAAAAGTCACAGCGCTGCGGTTTTCAGATGGGGCCCAGAGTGATGTCACGGACAGAAACAGCAAAATAATCAGATAACAGAAGAAGCAGGAACTTATTATAAAATCATAATGATTATTATCTAAAACTTCATTACCTTGTCCTATTACTTACCTCCTGACTTTAACCAAACAATCTCATCAAAACCGAACAATGCAAACACAATCTATTCATACCGTCGTCTTGTTTTGACAAATTTCAACGTTGCCAACTAACTGTTCCATTAGTACAATTAATTATTTACCATCTTGGATCGCAATTTGTCCTTTGACCAGCTAGTGCTTGAGATATTGTTAATCTTGGTAAAAGGCCATGTCGATGGTACCCCGGATTTATAGTTTGACGTTTGTAAAGTTAGAATAGTTTTGGGTGTTAATGGGGATTCTGAAGTTGATGTAATGGTTAGGATTACTGATATTTGTAAGTGGTTAGTTGGAATTTTGAAGCTGGAGGTCTAGTAACATTAGGAACAATGCTTTTTTGAGATGGATAATTTGAAGATGAACAAGTTGACGAACAGTTTTCGTCAGTGGATAAAATATCGTGCAGGCGTTGAATATTTGTGGAAAAAGACCCATGGCTAAAATATAAGAAACAATAGACATGAAAAAAAAAATAAGAAGATTCATACATGACCCTTCATATCAATACCATCTACATCTCATACAGCAGATTAAAAGGGAACGTGGGTCAAGTCATGCTGGTCATTGAACGTATAATATAATATCTAGGTAATTGCACGTCTGTGATGATAGTTAAATTCTGAGCTGATCTTGAGGAACAATGCTTGCTTAAGCGAACGGAATATTTTAACACTCACATCAATTAAGAAATTAAGCCAGGGTAAAATTATAATATTATCAGCTTGGCAAAACAGGGTAGAAACTTCTCCATTAGTAATTTTATCATTTCTGCTCAGAACAACATAGAACCAAAGCTATCTCAAATTTCTTGCCACAAGCCGTAACATCGACAAACCGACCCAATCCCTTTTACCTAGCAATTTGATATCAGGCAAGTAATTCCGTCTGCCACAAACAATGCGCCGGAATACATTAGCTTGAAGTCGACAACCATCGCGACTTTTTGCCACCAAAGAAGTAAAATGCAGAAGTTCAGAGTTACCGCTTTTCAACCAGATGAAGCAAAATGTGCTACAAAACTAAAAGAAAATGCTTATAACGTGCCACGAGTTGTATGTGATGTGACTTGTGTTGCAAAGTAAACAAGTAACATTGTCTACTGCGATGACGGTGCAAATGAGAATAGAGATGTATGGAGAAGAAGACTCTGATTTCTCAAAGTTCAAACAAGCTTGGCGAGAATGAAGACAAAACAAAAAAATATAAAACAAAACCAGTATAATTTCGCCTCTTATTCTAATGCAATTTTATATTATTTTAGGCCAACTAAAAGTTTAAGGCGTACAACAGCCTAATGATTGAACCTACTGTATTTATTTCTGTATTATCTGTAGCCCCTTTTGAGGTATCGCTATACCAAATTAAGCTTTGCTAGAATGGTTCGCTACAATAGTTTTGTCTTGAACGATGAATTGCCTTTTGTTGGTCTGTAAGTCAACTTCGTTAGGTAGAACCGTTTGGAATATTTTGATATTGTCCTCTTCTGTAATAACTTTGGACTCTGTTCTTGTTTTAGTTTCTGTGAACTCTGTTTACATAAGTTTATTTTGATTTTCTTCTCTTTATTTATTTTTAGACTTATAAATTACTATTTTAAATATTTTTATAAAAAAGAAACAAAAAACATTTAAAAATATAAAAAATAGCATTCCACCAGCACCAGGAACAGGGTCCGGGCTGTCGGTGGTCAAGGCTCTTGAGAGAGGAACCTCCTAACAATACGCGCCGTGTCCAAGAGTACTGCCTTCTGAATCAAGCGCTTGATCCAGCTGCCAAGCGAGAGCCTCTTCAGATGTTGTTCGAGGCTCTTGGCAATTAAGCCATTGGCAGACACGACTATCGGCACAATGACTGCCGTATTTACGTCCCACATGTCAACAACCTCGCGAGCCAGATCAAGATACTTGAATTGCTTATCCTTTTCTGCCCTCACGAGGTTCTCATCATGCGGGACCGTAATATCAACAATCATTGCGCGGCGCTCTGATCGATCTATCACCACAATGTCAGGTTTATTGGCAACAATAGTCCTGTCAGTGATGATAGGTCGATCCCAATACAACGAGATATTACCATTTTCGAGAACTGGGTCGGGCGCATACCTATAGTAAGGCACTTCCGATTCCACAAGGTTGTACTTCAAAGCAAGTTGCTGGTGGATAATCCTGGCCACGAGGTTGTGTCTATGCAAATACTCTCCGTTAGCCAGACTAGAACACCCAGAAATAATGTGTCGGATAGATTCTCCAGGACGGTGGCATGCCCGACATATGTCAACCGTGCCATCCTTCACAATGTATTTCCGGTAGTTATTTGTCATCATAACTTCGTCCATAATTGCAGAGACAAAACCTTCAGTTTCCCCAAACAGGTCACCGAAGCGTAGCCAGGATACGGACGCTAGAAAGTCTACATCGGGACCATGTAATGCCCGGTAATAGCGTCCGTGAAGCTCCTTGCTTTGCCATACCTCCCTACGATCATTAGTGTCTAAAACTTTAGGTTTGCACCAGTTCTCGTTAGCCAAGGAGAGCGGAGTAAGACCCTTGTCCACCGTGACCACATCTCGGTGCATCCCCACGTCGGTTTCTAGGAAATATTCCCTGACACTGCATACCTCACGGTTGTGCAGGGTCTTAGCATTTAAAAAGCCACGACCCCCGCACTTCCGTGGGATATACAGTCTCATCACCGACGACCGTGGGTGATGCATCCGATTTGCAGTCAGCAGTGAACGGACTCTTCTATCCAGGGCGTCAAGTTCCGTCTGAGTCCATTTGAGTATGCCGAAAGAATACATCAACACCGGCATGACCCAACCGTTGAAAGCGCGCACCTTATTGCCACCTGACAAAAGACTGTTAAGTACCTTATTCAGGCGGCCAAAGAAGCGCTCTCTCAACGATTGCTTCATGTCAGCGTTATTGATGCCTAATGCTTCCGACATACCCAAATATTTGTAGGTCTCTGTTGAAGAGAGAGATCTAAGGTGTATGGAATCCGAAAGTTGAGTTCCCTCTGATTCCATAATCTCCCCTCCCTTCACATGCATGACTGCACATTTGTCCACACCAAATTCCATCCTGATGTCGCTGTCGTAGGATAATTTGATACTTCGAATCTTCGCGGAAATCCTAGGCGTTTTGCGAAAACGCGGATAATTAGACATAGGCGAAAAATTATCAAATCTTACTGGACAAAGTCAGAATTTTTGCGAAAATACTCGTTATTATAGTAAGATTTGATGTGCTCAACACTGATTGGCTACAATTTTGCTGGCTGACTTCTAATTGGTTCCTAGTTTGCCGATGATTAACGTTAAAATTAAGACGTCAACCAATCAGAGACGATCTCTTATTGAACGCGCTGACCGACCAATCAGCGTTCTTATTTCATAACAGCCAGCGTTTCGTTTCGCAATATTGCTATAATAACGAGTATTTTCGCAAAAATCCTGACTTTGTCCAGTAAGATTTGATAATTTTTCGCCTATGTCTAATTATACGCGTTTTCGCAAAACCCCTAGGATTTCCGCGAAGATTCGAAGTATCAAATTATCCTACGACATCGCTACTGAAAGTTTCTGTTACTTTCAGTAGCTTCATCAGTTGCAAGTTGTTGGGGGCAAAGAGTTTCAGATCATCCATGTAAAGAAGGTGAGATATGACCTGACCACCTCTCTTCAACCGATATCCTAGCCCCGAACCCTCCAGCAATGTGCTGAGCGGGTTCAAGGCCAGACAAAACCACAAAGGACTCAGACTATCGCCCTAGAATATCCCGCGCTCAATCCTTATCGGTTCGCCGCTACCTCGGATCTGCCGACATCCTGGATAGCGAAGGACTGTTCTCCAGGTCCCCATACATGACAACAGGAAGGTACGTAGAGTTATATCAACTTTATATAATTCTAGCACCCTCATGAGCCATGTATGGGGTACCGAGTCATAGGCCTTCTTATAATCAATCCAACATGCGGACAGATCTTTTCGGGAGCGGCGAACCTGTTGGCTAATGGCCATATCAATGAGGAGGAGCTCCTTAGTACCGCGGGACCCGTTCCTACATCCATTTTGAGAGGCAGACATGATAGAGTTAATCACAATATGTTGATTGATTTTAGCTCTCAAAATGGATGTAAGAACTTTATAGACCGTTGGTAGACAAGTAAACGGTCTATAATTTTTGGGTTCCGCAGTACTACCCGATTTATGGAGCAGGTGGGTCACTCCTGTTGTCAAGAATTGGGGCAACGACCCTGACTCTAAGGCTAATTGGAACTGGGATGCCAAGAGAACGTGTGATCTTTTAAACCACTTGATCCAGAAATTGTGCAGTCCATCCGGCCCTGGGGATTTCCAGTTAGGCAGCGGATGGACTGCACAAGCTACGTCTTGGGGGCTGATAGTGATTGCCCCCATTTCGGTAATCTGATCACACGCTCGTTCAACATCCCGGGTCCAATCGCCCTCAGTGTGACTGACAGGCACCGACCAGATGCTGCGCCAGAATGAACTCATGGCGTCATCATCCGGTAAGCGCGTGTCAGTAACACCTTGGTCCGGTCGCTCCCAAGTTCTATAAACCCACCTTTCGTCGCTTTGGAATGTGCGATTCAAAGTGTACCGTTCCACCCGCCGCTTGTACCGACGAATACGGTTCGCCCATGCACAAATCTTCTGCTTCAGGAAGTCGATACGCTCTGTGACGCGGGCCAAATATTCACGTGGATTTATATCAATCCCCGAGAACGCCCGCCTCACAAAGCGCATCACTCTAGGGCGAGTATTACCCTCCCTGAAGCAGATCAACTTGCCGATGAGTGCTCTAGCCTCACCGATACGCCGCTCAATCCTGCACTGCCAAGCCGGAGTAGTTGATTTTCTTTATTGTTAAGACGTTTAAAATTTTCATTTTTGTCAAATATTGTTATTTTTCCCTGATCCTGGTGCGAATCCGTACTTTACCTATTTTCTCCTGGTTGAAGCATGAAATCCATATACGTTGATTTCGGGTCCCTTGCTGTCCCTGATGGGTCCTTTGCTACTGATGCCATAATCTTTTGAGGATGCATTAAATTGTTTTCCTTACGAAATATTGTAATTTAAGCATCATAATTATCTTCTTCATATTTACTTTTCTGTTCCTCATTATAACAGCAGTCACCTCTTTTCTAGCCATACCACACTTCGCAAAGTTTGTTTATCGTGCCTTCAGCCTTTCTCTACTTTTTAAGCAATTCAAAACATTCTTCACATCAACGTTGTTTTATTTCTGCACCTGGAACCGAATAAAATGTAGAAACCTTCCTGGAGAATTCAAGGAAATAATAAAAGTAATCTTGCTATTGTTGCCACTAGCAAATTCTCTACAGCATCTTTCACGGAAAATTAACCGTCCGATAGGCCGGAAAAATGGAAGACAACTTCAAGAATCCTACAATAGAAAGCCAAATGTAGTGTTAAATGTGAAGACAAAAACACAACAGAATTTCGAATACAAGCATTTTATTTACCATTTCCCGTCAGTAACTTCGCAATAATGATACGGCTGGAACATTTAGCGATACAATAAAATCCGAAATATACCGTGGAGTCATTTCAATAAATTCCAACATTCATTGACGTACAAACGGCCTGTTTTGAATTTCACTAGCTTTTGAAAACGAGATCCGTAGCACTTAGACACGGATCGGTACATGACTGACATACGGATCGAATTGAATGATACAACATTTTTTCTGAAAGAGTATTGGATTACTGTTTATTGTTTTTCCAGGATGAGTGAATTTACGTGAATAAAAAAATCTGAATTTGTTACAGTTGAATTTTATAAAAATCAAGTAACATGAGCTGATTGATTATGACTGTTAGAAGTGTTAAAGACTTCAATATACAAAAATGTATTGTGATGTGATGAGTCTTAACAGGTTTAGCGATGTTTCTTTTTTTCATTTTTAATTCCTTCTTCAAAATCAAAGCATTTATTTCAAGTAGTCCAGTTACAGGCACTTTTGAATTGTCAAAGACCAAAAAAATGTAAATAAAATGTACTTAGTTTAAAGAATACTGTTCAATATTATACAGACCGAAAAACGCCGGTATATGCCTGCTTCCTGGATCTCTCCAGAGCCTTCGACCTGGTGTCATATGATGTGCTCTGGAGAAAACTAGGTGACAGGAATGTACCGGCTCCAGTACTTAAGCTCATGCGGTTTTGGTATGCCAACCAAACCAACTCTGTCAAGTGGGCCGGTAAGTTCTCTGAGTCATATGGGTTGGAATGCGGTGTGAGACAGGGGGGTTTAACGTCTCCACGGCTCTTCAACCTCTATGTCAATGATCTCATAGCCGAGCTCAGTAGTGTGCGTGTCGGTTGTAGGGTTGGTGGTGTTAGTATTAACAACATCAGCTACGCGGACGACATGGTGCTGCTGGGTCCGACTGAGGGATCTATCAGAGAAATGTTAAAGGTCTGTGAGAAGTACGCTGCCTTGCATGGCCTAGTGTACAATGTCAAAAAATGTGAATACATGGTTTTTAAGGCCTCCGGTAGGTGCCCTAATCATGACCCTAGTTTTATATTGAATGGCATGAGTATTAAAAAAGTTCACCAATTTAAATACTTGGGGCATATACTTACCGACGACCTTAAAGACAATGTAGACATTGAAAGGGAGCGTAGGGCACTGGCGGTCCGAGGGAACATGTTGGCCCGTAGATTCTACCGGTGTGGCGACCAAGTCAAAATCACCCTGTTTAAGGCGTTTTGTCAAGGTTTGTACGCGGGGGGTCTATGGGTCAGCTACACCAAAAGATCGCTAGATGTCTTACGCGTCCAATACAATAATGTTTTTAGGATGCTGTTGAAACTGCCACGCTTCTGTAGCGCATCAGAGATGTTTGCACAGAACCGAACTGATGGCTTCCATGCAGTCATTCGCAAAAAAGTCTCATCACTGATGCGTAGAGTGCGGGGCAGTGACAATAGCATCCTGAAAACAGTAGCTGAGAGCCCTTATGCGCCTTTTTTGAGGCACTATGTGGAGACAATGGTCAGATAACTTTTAACTATAAGTATATTTCTCTGCCCATCGTGCCTCTGACATTTCTTTCTTTTTTCTTTTTTGTTTGTACTACTAACACTAGTTATAAGGTATTTTACTAACAAAATGGACCAAGTGTGTTGTCCGATTTAATTAAATAAAATAAATAAGTAAATAAAATGTAAAAACTGTGAAAGTACCTTAGATGCCCATTCCAAGGAGTAGATCCCTGCGAAGATATATTTGTTGTATTTAATCTAGAGCCCTTCAAATTCTCTATTTCAAATTTTATTTCTCTGCCAATTTTATTTCCAGAAACCAAGTTATTTTCTTACTGCAAACATTCTGCATTCTCTACCGCAGTATGTCTCAAGCATCTTACGCCTATCGAGGGCCGTTTAAGAGCATCTTGCCATAACAATAAACTTTGAAGGGACGCCACATTTGCATACGTATTGCTGCCTAGAATGTTTGACAGTTTGCAACAGATGTAACAGCGTTCAGATTTGGGTAAAGCCTTTGATGAATACGATATAAGACGGTTATCTTTAGTTCATTGTGAATAGTTCTGATGATTTGTTGAAGTTGTTCGCGACAGCTTTTAAGTTGTTTGGGAATACTGTGATTATTGTTGGTAATGGTGAATTATTGAGTGTGTGTGATGAGGTGCTTTTAGTTAATTGTTTGGGGAAATCTTAGAAACAACACTGGCCTTTAATGTCAGCTTCTATGTTTATCAATACAAATATTAGAAACGCGAAAGTACGTTTCGTTCCAAAAATCTGAAAGGATTTCGATAAGAGAAAGGAATAAAGCTAGAAAGAAAGATGATGAAGAAATTATAAACAAAGATGACCAAAACTAACTTAATAAAGTAACTACGGCAACAGGTTTTCATAATATAGTAGGTTTTAAATATCAGCAATTGAAGATGTTAAAACTAAATAAAAAAGAAATAATCCAACTTCAACTTCCAGAAAACTTTACATCAATTCAATATCAAGACGTACAAACAATTTTTTCACACACATCAATGCATTCAAGCGAATCTAAATGATCGATTACGATTTCAAAACTCTTCTGCCTTCTCCATAAGGTTCAATTTAGCTTACGTTTTTAAATTCACAAAAATAAAGTTGGATCATTTGTATATAGCCTCTGTTCAGACACGGCGGGAACCGCGCGATTTCAGAATCGCATGGAAATCGCGTGAGTCTTATTTGTATGAGTTATTAAGTAATCGTTCAGACATAACCGCGCGATTCCCGCGCGGGAATCGCGCGGTTCCCGCCGTGTCTGAACAGAGGCTTAGTCGTGTGGACGGATGCGATCCGTCACGTAAACGACGCGTGTTCACGATTCATCAAAAATGATAGTTTTGATACAATTTTATCTTTGTGAATGATTTTGATGAGTCGAATTTTCTGTTGTTTGTTTGTTTTGTGTTTATTTTTCAGTTTAGGTGATGCTTTAGGAGTGAAAGAATAAAGAGTAATTGATAGAGGTTAATGAAAAAAAAAATAATTAAAAAATGAAAAAAAAAAAGGATGGAAAAGGATGATGCTTTAGGTACCTAGTTACATTTCTTTTAATTTTTATACAGTACCTTTTCCCTTCTTATTCACTTCTACTTCTTGCACTGTCTCTGAAAGCTACCACTTTACTTTTCAATACTTGAAAACCATCTGGACTTCATTGGTCTTCCAACTTATCAAGCAACTAATATAAACGGTTTGTTTTTGCAAAGTTATCTAGTAATCAGTATCATTACTTCATAATAAATTAAACGGCTTTTCAAAGACCAAATTCTGAAAATTTCAAATAAAACGCATGTTACTTAAAAGCATATGAACAATGCACCTAAAATGCAGAACAGCAAACAATTTATTAAATAATCCTCAACAAAACCATACATTCAGTTGCACCAGCAGTGACATTCAAATAAAGTAAAAACGTCGGACACGTCGACTCCAATATAGTGGAAAACGGGAAATATACAGAACGGACATTAAACAAACAAACGTGTAACATTTCAATCCTTTATAGCAAAGATTTAAAGCCCAAAATCCTGTAAAATTTAATTTTGATAGATGCGCGTGAATTCGCAACAATTACAAAATACAAGGCTTCGATTTAGATTCAAACTGGAAGTGTAGTTGGCTGGTTTTGAAGTTGCGATTGACAGTTGAAGGAAAAGTTTAGAAAAAACACACTTTTTTTACTAGATACAGTATTTCAACGGTAAAAATTATGAATGACGTTCCAAGCGTATGATAATCCTTTGATTACCCCATATTAATAAAATCGTTCTTGAACGCTTTCTTTTCATAGGTGAAGAATCCAAGAAAATGCTTATTCTTTTTACCTGTATTGTGCGTTGCCCGTTAATAAGAGAATATAAATTTAAGATTTTTGAAATACATCAATGCGTCACATGAACGCTTGGACATCAATATTTCTTCAAACTAACCAATTAAATCTGATTGTCTTCAAATATTATTAATATAAATAGATTTTGTAAAAGATAATGGTGTACATCGGTTTACATCTATTGAAAACTATTTTTACATCAACCTACATTGTGCCACTGCTGGGCACTGCCCCTGGATCTTTGATCACTGAGCCCCTGCCACTTTCTACGGCCAAACTTCATAAATTATATCCAACCACATCCAGTTTCCCTAGATCATCAAAAATCCACGTCGGATTTGGCTGTCGCAAAGCTGGAACACGGATCAAGTGAGCTTACACGGACGGCGTCGCCCGTACCGTTTACACTAATTGCGATCCGATGCGATCCGACGCGATCCGATGCGGAGCGGGACGTAACGAATCATTTGCATTCCTGATAACTCTGTAGTAATGTCTCGTAAGGGTTAGAAGGTAATTAGGCAGATAGATAAGGTTTTGAAGAAAGATTTGGTTGGTAATGATGCTGGTTGATATAAAATAAAGTAGTTCTTATAGTTAAGGCATATCTTGGAAACAGAAAGTTGGAGATGTGTTACATCAGCCAACTCGTACTTGGCTTGAGTAAAAGGTTAGCCTTTTTTTTTCAAAGTAGTGAGGTTTGTGTGCCAGCAACAAGCACATTGACAGGCTGATTCAAAGGTTTAGTGAGTAGAGCATTAAGATTAAGAGTGTTAAAACATCCACGTTGAATCCAGTTAGACTGGCAGTCGAGCCCAATACGGGTACGAAACGTTGAATTACGAAACGGCAGATGACGATGATGGTTGTCGCAATAAAAATATAGCGGTTCTCTCAGTAAGGCGCGGGCCACATAGAAAATACGTAAGATGCAAACGGGGCGGAGCCATAATAATATTATGTCTCTTCGGCGTCTCTTTCATACAAAATGTGTAGAAGCGTCGTCTCGTAAAACACACAGAAGAGACGCGTCGCGGACGCGACTCTCATACATTTTTGCACGTCCGCGACGCGTCCTCGTCTTTTCTATGTGGCTCTCGCCTAAAGACGAGGTTCGCAAAAATGTGATGTTTAACTGTTTTTAAGTGAATAGAAATACTCAAAAACTAAATTGAATATTTGGCAATGCCTGAAAGAAAAACAGACTTCAATCGCTAAGACGAACAACAACAAATCCAAAGCAGTTTCTAGACTTCTTAATTACCTAATAACACATGACTAAACCGGTTAACCGACTGCGAAGTACCTACAAGTGAAGTTATCTCAGATGCCCATCGGTCACTGTCTCAACTAATTCCTGTGTGTCGAGATAGCACAGCTAAACGCTCCGTACGTGATGTTAGTGTTTTTCCTTATACCGTCACCATTTGACCATGCGTCCGAATTTTCCCGAACTTGTCCGGCGTTAGAAATTTTGATTTTTAGAAAACGTTGACGAGATCTTTATAAAATGTTCAACGTAAGTTCTCGAAAATCGAAACTATGGCTAAGCGAAGTATTGGCTTAGAATAAAGTCTAAAGAAATTTACTTTCTATTTAAACGGCATGGATACTTAGAATGACGCTAAGCACTGACTTAGTGACCAAATATACTACTCACATACAAAAACACTCAGACGAAAAACAACTATTTGTAGATCATACAAATATTTGGAATCAATCTTTCGTTATACAGGCAGCGCACAGCAATTTATACCTCGGTCAGTCACCGTGTCGTCAACGTTTTTTTTTTTTAGAACAGTGATAATTTTAAAAATTACGGACACAAATAGATGGCAGGATGAGTTATAATATCGTTAGATCTGGAAAAGTCAAAAGAGGTAGGTAGAGAGAGTTGAACACTGCAGGACAATAAATAAAGTATCAATAATGTCCCGATTTTCCTTTCGAAATGGTAACCCTAGTTGCAATTGTTTTAGTGGACAAACAGTTCGTGAAAGGCTGGGATAAGGGATGAGAGAATTGGGTGAACATGAACAAATAATAGAATGGGATTTGTTGAAAGGAGTATTTTGTTACATTATAGTGTTGCCAATGGGACATAGTGACATACAAAAAATAACGGTTAAATAATTACGTTATTACATGTGTGTTTTTTTTATTTTTGATTGATATTTATTTTATTTTGTAATCATTGATTTTTTATTTAGAATTGTTTTGATTCTAGGGTAAAACAGTATGGCATGAAGTCGCTGTCACTGTACAGTATACTAAGGCTTTTACCAACGATTTACGGCATCAATCTTATCAAGAAGATCGGTCTTTGTGGTTCAATTTCATTTGAAATCACTTTATTTCATCGGGGTTGTTAAACATATATAATTATGTTACTACTTACTTTTGAATAATTTGATTTACTTTTTAAATAAAGTTATTCAAAAGTGTTCGAGAAGCCACTTTAATCAATCAGGAATAAAAATGCAGATATATACTTAAGCAAATAAAAGGATAATTTTAAATAAATAATAATATTATTTTAAATAAACACTCTCACGCTCCTTCAAAATAAAATTATTTCAATTTTAAAGTTCCGCCACGTGGCGCCATTTCCCATGATTTTTAAGAATAATTTATGTATTTGTGACCCGATGCGTGATCAATTGAGTGTTATAGAAACCATTAAACATAAGTTAACATACATTGACTTGTCGGCAACACGCCCTACAGTTTAAACTATTTTGATTTAGAACTTCAACATCACTAAGGGACTTTCAACTCTATATTTAAAAGGCAAAGGTTTAAAATTCTGGCTGTATTTTTTTTTAAGTTTTGCAGAACTTTAATCATTATCAAGGGATTTTAAACTTTATTAATCAAGCGTGAAGGTTCAAAATAGACGGCTGATGGCTGTTTTTTGTTCAAAGTTAAGTTTAGCACGCGTCTTCATACATGAGTGGATTAAAGTCGTTTGTCATATTTAGATGTTTGTTATGTTGTAATTATTTGCTAATGTTAGAGGCGTGAGAATGTTTCTCTATTTTTTTTTTATTGGGACAAACCCACCACACTATTCCCAAACCACTGCAACTCCTGAAAGCCAGAATCAACAGTGGCAACCACCAGAAAAGCGCCGAGACAGTGAAGCCTCGACGTGTCCCGGAGAATGAATTTACCTGTCTTGGATCCCGCACGAAATTAATCAGAAAAGAATAGTGGAGGAGTAGGAAAAATATGTTTCCACTTCCCTCCATGCAAGCAGGAGACAGAACAAAACAAGGCCAATAGGCACAAAGGGGGCATTACAACTGGGAGAAGCCCAGTTGCCTAGCACCACGGGTAAAAATGACTACTAATATTAATGGGTCCTAAGTTGTGAGCTGCTATATTTGATTCCAATAATAGGTATGGCAAAAACGCTTGAACGCACGGAAGTTTGTTCGAGTTTCGACAAGGTCCGTATAATAAATGACTCCAGATGTAGTTTGAACAGCATCCAACATTATATTGCGTTCGTTTTGCCAAAGAATACACTCCCAAAGAATATGATGTGCTGATTGTTCATATTCACAGTCAGGTATCGAACATTGACAAAAAGGCGAGGGAACAAGCTTGAAGGAAAACAATTTACTTTTAAAGTTACCATGTCCGGTGAGAAATTGGGCAACACAGTGATCCACCTCCAGCCACGTCCTAGCCAGCCGCTCACGAACGGATGGAAAGAACTGGTAGAGGTGCCGTCCCTTGATAGAATTATCCCACCTATTTTGCCATTCGGATAAAAGATCCTCCCAGACGTCGCTCTGGGGTTTGAATGTTTCTCTATTGCTTGTAATTTATGTGACTCAATTATTTTTAAGTATTTTCTCATTTTAAAAATACACATGGGATCAAATTCAGTTTGTTTTAGATCCTTGTAGGTTTCTACTAAGAGATTCTTTATTAGAACCTAATAGAACAAGTCTAAATTGGTTGTCTAAGACTTAGTGGTCTCACGAAATAAATAAAACAGACAAGACAATAACTGCTTGGTCATTGTTCTTTTCCTCATCATCATCAGTTTAATGTTCCCCTTGCTGGGATACACGCCATATACTAGTAGTCCCACAAGCTTTTTTCCTCTCAGAAAGACTTTTCTTCTAGTAATACTTTAATTAATAACAAAACAATAAAACATTTCTACTAAAAAACCAAATAATGGACAAATGCTTGCACTGACTGGACAAGTCCACTCAAATCTGTATGGTTCTTTTCTCAAAAGACCATCTCAGACACCCGCATGATCCTCGTATGGCCTGAACAAAACAATGTCTGGACTTTAAAAGAGACTGTGACCTCTGAGTTTGTTTCGGCTGTTTCATCTCAGAGTAGTCAGGTACGAAACACCGGCCTCATCTAGCTTTAAAAAATATTGGTAGTGCCGTGTAAAAGTGTTTTTTATAACCAACTTACAAAATAAATATCATTTATCATTTACAACTTCATTCCAACACAATACTAAAATCATGAACATCAAAGGAAACATATCAGCACTATTGGACACTAATTGGATTATCCAAGTGCAATATTAGAGAGATAGAGGCGACTGAGGCCATGTCAAAGTACACTGACCCTTGCACCTTAGCGACAATGCGAGGGGAGTTGATCCCTTCGGGCTATGTCGCCCTGGTATTGATAAGTATATGGGTAGATGTGTAGGAATTGAGGGATAGATTTGTGATGATTTTGATGGTATTGATATTGATTATGTTGATAAGGATAAAATATTTGATGATAATTTGGTTCCTGACTAAAGACAAAGTTTTTAAAGCTAGAAAAGATTCAACTAATGAAAAGGGAATTATAAAGAACGGAAGACATGCTATACCGGTAAAGAGGTTGATTATTTTTTGTATCAAGCCCTCCCGAAACTGCCCGAAACATACGTTTGCGGTGCGGACCCGTCAGGCGAAAAGTGAGGACTCCTATCCAGCCACTACTCAATGTGACGTCACAAAAAAGCCTATCAGTGTGACAGTAAGGGATGTTATGGAAGAGGAATAAACCTTAACAAATAATCCAAAATTCTATAAGATTAGGGTAGGATAATGATGACGATTACGATCTTCCTGGTTAATGAGATGTTGTCAGAATATCGTCTGTCTAGTGCTAAGACGGTACATGGTTTGATTTAAACTATTAGATCAAAACTTTTTACCATTACAATCCTGGTTTAAAGAAAACCATAAAGTCAGACCACTGATAAACATTAAAAAAAAAAACAATGTCCAACCAATCCTTACAGGCACTAACAAATTCAAACAAGATGAAACACTAAAAACATTTAATGTAAATCAGTCTACAGAATACACTTAACCTAATAAATAAAAAGCAAACAGCAAAGTAGCAATACAAACAAGTACAGTAACAAATGACCCTAGACCCGAAATAATGGACGAAGTCCTGTTTTGCTTGACCAACGATTTATCAGAGCAAAATTTACATACATGGGAAGATTAATGATCTTCTGTCAGTGATCCTGTATGCTCAATGGCTAACGGGCAAGAGTTGAAGGAAGATGGTGGAACATCAATCATTGATGCTATTTTTATTGCGACATTATTATGTTTTTTCAATGGAGTTTCTGGTTTCTTTTGAGATGCTTCATTTATTTCAATAACTTCTTTTTATTTATGCAATATTTCACACATGAGTAAGTTGACATGGTTCATTTTTAGATACGTCAAACTTTTTTCGCAAAATTGATGAAATTTAAAGAGCCATCAAAAAAATTCTATCGTTGTAGACGCAACATTTGTGTGGCTTCAAAATGCAACTGATATTACAAAAGCCAAAGGATAGGAAGTAAAAGAGATGATAATGGTCAATCAAACCGCAGTAAAAACTCACTCAACTCATAAAACAGATAAAAAGGAATTCTAAATCGAATCCAACAAAAAACCTCTATTCGTCCAACGGGATTGCTTTCCAGCTATTATTTTCGCGTAAATCGTTCAGATTTAAAACTCTCGGACCAACGTCCAATTCACGATTCAACAAAACGCTTGTCCATCCTGATAGATGCCCGCAGACGCTTTGGAAAAATGCTAGAGAATCCAAATATTTCAAAGCATTAGAAATCTAAATTTCAGAAGTATAAAGTAGAAAATTGTGTGGCAAGTCGAACATGCTTGGTCAGATTGGAGCTGAATGGTGACGCTAAGGAAGAATCAGATAAAGCAGTTAAAAAACGAGTGCAATTACGTTCGCTTTATCTCTGTGTTTCCGTCAAGGATGACGTAAAAATCCCCTGTTTTGAATTGCTAAAAAACAAGGCGTCAGATGTCGGAATAATCCACCAATTAAAATGAAATCTGACTCTGTTTGAACTCATTAATTGAGCAAATGATTTCGGTTTCACAAAATAAGGCTCATTATGGATGGAAATACAATTTTAATTTCAGTTGAATGGTTTCAGCTTTTGTTGGATGATATTGAATGTCGTTTTGAAAATGATAAGTGACTTTCCATTGAAAATTAACTCAAAAATGAATATTTTAAGTTCATTGTGTACTGTAAATTGGGTTGTTATTACCCGACCTTATATGTATTGGGACAAGGGCAGGTTGACGACGAACAACGTAATTTAGTAGTAGTTGGTCGCCACTGCGCCAACCAAACGCCAACCGTGCCGTTATTTCCACAATCTTTGTTACAACTCGTGTGTCACACGAGCGTGTAGTTAATGTACAAACACTAAGCTCCAGAGCATATTAACGCCAAAAATCTTAAGCCACACATCACCCTCCACAATAATATGCAAATGAAGTCATCCATGCATATAATATGCATCGCAACGGAAGCCTATACTCGGCGTGTTCGCCACATAAGTTAGTGATTGTATGAATTATGTACGTTGGCACTTTGAGAGCAATTAACAGGTTTCCATTACATAACTCTCCGATGTCTGTTCACTCAAGGTTTTGGTAGGTTAGTATGGAGAGAGATATTTCAATGGTATAAAGAGTTGAACAAAATGTGAAAGTTTAAAATTGCTGAGCCCATATCGGATTTTTTACTAGGTATTAAGTAGTAGGTAGGATCTGAAAGATGTTGCTCTATTAAAGCGTGCGATATTATCAAACTTAACATTATTTTGTCATCAAGTTTGAGACAGCGGCAAAACTTCTATACCTACTCGACTCATATGAAATCACTGACAGTTGCATAGAGCATGAAAGTTTTGGTTACTTTTAAGATTTTGCTTAAGAAGCACATGCTCACTTAGATAATTTAGAAAAGAACTAAAATTTTTCATGGGACTGCAAAGTTATAATTATTATTCCTACTAAAACTGTGGAATAAATGTTTAGGTGTGACATAAAACCTGTCATGACCATGTCTGAGATCATCATGCCTACGTATTTATAGCAAAAGCTCGTTTATCGAAATGCCTCAATTTTTAAATATGGGATATCTAAGTTCCTTGAATGTTTTGTAATAGAATCCGCTTCCACACCATTTTAGCTATACCCTAATCCCGTGTCCAGTCCTAATAGCGGTCTTCTGAATAATAATCAAACTCACATAAAATTTCAATAATGGCTCTGTTAACTGCGATCCGATGCAAATGTACTAGTCCTGAGAGTTCGTAACTACAATCCTAATTGTTTTGTTTGGTTAGTCATCAATTTTGATTTAAAAAGTTTTTGGATTAATATTTTAAAGATTATTTGAAGACGGTATTTTAATGTTAACTGTTTTTCCCGTCTTCTTTGGTAAATTTTTATTGTAATATGTTTGTCTATAATGCGTAATCTTATAAACAACCTACTTAAGTGGTTTCAAAAGTGCGGTCACTTATAAAAAGCTTCATCATCAGAGGGCAACAAAGCTCTATTTTATACTAGCTATACTAACCAGTAGCAATTTGTGTTACAAGCTTTAATCAATATTTCTTGGTAGCTAATTGGTAATTTGTATTTGCAGTCCGAGTTTCTAACTAACAAAACAAAAAATGGCAACGAACTTTACACGAATTCCAGTTAACCCCACACAATATGCAAACATTAGATTGGAACTTAATCCCATGTACTTGGAATCAATTTTCGTGCAACACACACGAATGACTCGACCACTTTAATCAAATCTGATCCTAGAACCAAAGGCTAAATTCCTTCGCCGTTCCGTTTCCTAGTAACTCATTCCATATGTATAATAAAGCCGCTTTAGCCATCCGTCCGTACAAACAAAGACGGCCTTTAGAGGCGTTTGGCCTTTCTGAAATTCAGCGGTCACCATTGTCCATTTAGCTTTAGGGGTCTCGCAAAACCAATTTTACTAGAACCCCAATCTTCGAACATTTTGCTTTCCAAGATTGCAATGACAGGGACTATAGTAAACTGGTTGTACACCGGTTCAAACCAGATGTAAGGGGAATGAACTGGAATATTATAGGCAGAATAGGAACAGAATGTGGTTTCCGTATATGAGATGGTGACATCTGATAGGTGGATATAGGTGTGTTGTCGTAGGTAAGGACTGTCCTTTGAAGATGTCGATGTTCTTAAAGCAGTGAGGAAAATTTTTGACATAATAATTATATCAATTAAAATAATAGAGACCAAAATATAAGAAAATAAAACATCTACATAGAAGGTTTTTTTTTTTGTAACTCTCGTGTGAACTCAACCAGAAGAAGTGCTAAGTTCAAATAAAAGTGTAAATGCAACGCAGCATGACGTATTGAATACATTAATACTCTTGGCTTCAAATAATTCATCGATAACAACACGCCCACATCCCTACAAAACCCAGCCAACTATTACGATGCAAAGATATTTAGTACTGGGCACACTGCACAGTGCTTATCCACCGTCGATAATTTAGTTCCATATATTAATGATGCTCATCCAGGGACATTGCAAGGGAATCGTGCGATTATATTATTATCTGCTAGTCCGTAATCATGTCGCTGCGATTGCTTGTAATGAGTTCTGAATTTACTGTTTCTAGTGACCTGCAGGCATTTCTATTAGCATTGTGTGTTATAGTCTGGTTGCTTGCTAGTTTACAATGTGTAGTGTAACTTTGTCATGATTGATTTAATATTTGTTATAATTTTTGTTGGTGGTTAAATCTTTGGTTGTTTTAGTTTTTATCCATTGCCTGTAGTGAGTTCTCAATTTACAATTTCTACTTATCTGATATTTCTTTTAATGTTGTCGGTTGGAGTCTATTTGTTTGTGCTTGTATAGTATCTACGTTATTTAGTGTAACTTTGTCATGATTTATTATTTAATTACCTAACTGTGTTACTGTCAGTTATGTCTTTGGATTTTTTAGTTCTCATGTCTTCAGAAACTACTGCTGTATGTGTGAGCTTATTTGCTTGTACTTGTAAACTATCATAATTATAATTATAAAGGTGTATTCTGTAGCACTTTGTTTTTTGTTAGAAATAGTAATTTGCTAAGTGCAATTTTGTCATGATTGGTTTTAGCTGTGTTGTTGGCAGCCATATCTTACGTGTTTCTAATCGCTTATGTTATATTCTTTTGTTATATTTTTAATTTATCAATGAACGTCTTTATAGACATTTTTATTCCTATTTTCTAAATTCTATCATTAACCACTTTCGTTTCGTAGTCATTTTTGCTTTAGTTATTCTACCTACTCAATTGCTTTGAGATTTCTTTACGGTCAGTTTCTACAAGTCCATTCTTCTGATTCCAATTAAACCTCTAAATTCTCAAACCTACTACCGAAGCAATTAAGCGTCAAATCCTATAGTCTCTAGTCTTGCATACTAGAATTTCTAACGGTATTCTCATACATCAATCACATTGTTACCGAGCATGTCCGCGTTGCTTCAGGCGATCGGTACTAATACTAATTAAATGCCTCGGTACCGTTCTATGTCCACGTCCAGTCTCATGTCGCTAAATGTATTGGAGTTGCTGTAATTGTACAGAATTGTAACACGTGGAGCCGGAAATTTGATTTGTTTCTTACGTTTTATGTCTTACACTGTTCTGAAGAATGAAGTGATCTATTTAAAAAGAAGATTATAAAAATTGGTTAAGCTTAAATTTTCTCGAATTTGAAGGATTATGGAATGGCCAATGGGCATTCAAGTATTTTAAAGACGATGAAATAATCTGAGTCGTTTAACGTCATAGATTATTTTAAATGACTTGACTCATGTTTTATGTTTAAAGATTACCGAGACATTTTTTGCATCGGTCTTAGACATTTCCATAAAGTTTTGCCGTTCTAGGTTATTTAAAAGTGAGTCCAATTTATGAAATACATTTTTGCGAACATCCACATACAAAAACACATCCCTATTGACTTACAAAACTCCTCCACTAGAAACTAAAACCCATCAACACTTCACCACCAAAATTCACTGCTACATATGTATGGGATCTCTATAATCCAACCCTAAATCACCCATAAGAAGTGTGAGCAGTTTGTCTTCTGATGACAGCTTTATAGCCGACTCCGGCCGACCGGTGCGAACTACATAAAATATTAATACACAATTTGTCCGAGTGGACCTCTAGTAATCTGCTTTTATAGGATTTTCGGGATTAATTGCGACAGACAGTCAGACATAATCGGTTTTGTGGGGTATTTTTGTCTCTTATTTTGGTGAATAGTGTGGTGTTGTTACTCTTGTCTATAAATTAGAATTAGAGTAGTTGAGGCCAGAGGGTAACAGGCGCACGCTTAGCAGCACGGTACGATCTTCAAGCCATAAATGTCTTATGGCAATGATTGCAATGGTCTGTCTATGGATGGGTGACCATTGACCAACCCTAACATTCTAAAAAGCCATTCTTTTCTCAATAAATTTTTTCTTTTTCCTAAAATACTTTATTAAAATTTCAGCCTTCATTCGTAGATCTTTCACTCTGGTTATGGGTAAACAAAAGCCTGATATTGTTTATTTTAGTAGCCCAAATGTCTCTAAAAATCGTTCTGAGCAAGGTGTATCGTGTTGGTCAAAAACTGTTAAGAAGATGTGATAATTAATGTAATTTCGTCCTTGTATTCAACTGGGTCCCGTTACACTGGAAATCGACCTGACGGCTGTTACTGATAACCTGGTCAAAACAATTGATAAGTAGTCAGTATTGACTCTGCATTCAGGAAATTAGAGGTTATGTAGAGAGGTCTTTGCCCAGCTGTGGGATGATGCAAACCATAACGACGTTCGGAAAAGTCTAGTTGTTTGAGTAATTTTAATAAACCAGTGTGTGTTGCCAGTGATGACATATGGCTCTGAAACGTGGTCTTTGACTGCTGGCCTTTTAGAGAGACAACGAGCAATGGAAAGAGCTATACTCGGAGTTTCTTAGCGGGATAAAATCCGGAAAATGGATATTCGGCGAAGAACCAGAGTCACCAGTTTTGAAGTGGCATTGGGCAGGCCACATCGATCGTAGAACTGACAACCGATAGGGAAGAAAAGTTCTCGAGTGGCGACCACGGAACGGAAGACGCAGCGTAGGCAGGCTTCCCACTAGGTGGACCGACGACATCGGTGGTAACAGTGGATGCAAGTGGTGAATTGTCGTTCGGCGTGGCGGTCTAAAGGGAAGGCCTATGATGAGCAGTGGACGTCTTCCAGCTGATGATGATGATGAATAAATTCAATATCACCTCTAACCAAAACACGAACCAATACATGAATTCATTATCTATTAACCCCAATTTATATTTAATTTCTCTCGTCACGTTCAAATTTGCAGCTGTCACAGTGTACAGTATCGACATGCAATTAATTCTGATCTCATTAGCTAATACGTATCGCGTTGTCGATA
Organism: Agrotis segetum; assembly: GCA_036375495.1. Lineage (NCBI taxonomy): Eukaryota > Metazoa > Arthropoda > Insecta > Lepidoptera > Noctuidae > Agrotis > Agrotis segetum. The sequence goes on along the minus strand of JAQSVV010000677.1, from coordinate 930,476 downwards.
GCCATATACACCTTAACGGCCACTGGCCACTGACCACTTTTCAACCTTATTTGTTAGAGCATAAGGGTGAGAAGTGTGTACTGCATTCGCGACAGTACTTACCTCATTATGTAGGCCATTACAATTTGTACCTACCGCGGAAATGGTGCGAAGTCACGTAGAGATGTGACTGTAATATCGATAAATTTAGATATGGTTATACATAGATGTGTTCGATATCTCAAACGGATATTAGACATGGTTTTAATGTTCTCAATGCGGGATTAGATTAAAAAAGTTGCTTCTAGCAAAGACCTGATATGATATAAATTAAATCAATCAGGTCCGATCGTCATGCTTGTTACTAGAATTTTTGATAGTTAGTCTAGTTTTTTAGGGTTTCGTAGCCAAATAGGCTAAAAACGGAACCAAAGCTCCTACAATTTTTTTTTGGGTCAGTTTCGCCTCTTGTTCAGATTCAAATCAAAGGTAGGTATAGAAAAAATATACAAAAGAAATAAATAACATTTATTGGTACAAACGCAGGGCATAGCACAATATGAGATAAATTTAAATGAACAAGTGATAAAAAAAAAAAACTTGAAACTATGTATTTGGTACAAATATTTATTGTTTGTCCCGCGGCTGCTCCAAACAGGCCCAGTTCAGCATAAATGTCAGGCAACTAAGTGCCTGACCCTGGTTTTCAACTGGACCTGGTTGAAAGGTGTATACCTATATATCTGTTCTGCATGCCCTGACCACATAATGTACAGACAGTCTATGCTTAATTCTCTCATATTTTTATAAATATTACACTTACACCTACTAATGTTACCTAACTGGATCAGTCCCATCCTAATTACAACATCGATGTATATATTGCACTAATTAAATACATTAAGCACGGGCGCGCATCGGCGTTCAATTTAATCGGAATGCGGCGCCATCGCGCCACGTGCTAATGTCAGGCGCACACAACACTACTAATTAGACGTGACATCTGTGGAGCTAACGCTTCGGTGGCGACAAAAGGTGTAATTAGTTGCAAACAGAATGTATTTGGATTGATTTTTTCTTTTGGTTAACAGTTTCTTTGTTGGGAGGTTTGGGAGTGCGTTAGCGGTTGCTAATAAGTTTGTCAAGTACAGTTACCAAATAGATTACGAATGCTCACAGCTTCGCTCACGTTAGATAAGAATTTGACAATTAAATCTGGTTGTACCACGGTAATAATATCTACAGTACTTGATCTTCATACAAACGGACGAAACGCGAGCTATACCACGTGACTCGATGTCGGGGCGCGCTCGGTGCGCTGACAGTCACGGCCGTACCGTAGTGATGAACTGATGGTGTGTTGTTTTTTTAACAAAATCATTTCATGGACATAATTTAATATGACGAGTAGGAAATATTGTGCTGTTTTTGGGTGTATGAATTCCTCAATAACGTATCCAGTCATAAGTATTTTTTTAAATACCTGTAAACTCTGAAAAGTACTGACTGTAAAATAATTTTACTTAAGTACTAGTAGCTGGCAGGTAGGTACATAATGTGTGACTTTTTAATGGATAAATATTTTCTATTATCTCACGAAAAAAAGGGTATTTGGATTAATAAATACAGTGAATATACTAAAGGAAAGTTACTGAAACGAGTGAAATAGGTAAGGCAGTTCTGAATGAATCATGATACGGTAGGTACTTATGCTTGTGTTAAAATCCTTCCTATTCAATATACAAAGTATTTCATTTGTTTACTGATATAAGAAAAGTATATTTACAATCACAAAACTAAATAGACACAGAAAGTAGGCAAATGTAATTAAAATGCTGGAGACGGGCGTCGGATCGAACAGCCCTAGCGCATGTTTACGTACCGCGCGGCTGTAGGTATTTATTTCTCATCATGCGGCCGAGATCCACTACTGTAGATATTTATACTGTGGTTGTACTATGTTACTCGTCATCATCATCATCATCATCATCATGTCAGCCAATTGCCGTCCACAGCAGAACGTAAACGTCCTCCAAAGAGCTGTGTAACTATGCCTGTTACTAAATATCACAGTCTTGAGCGGTCAGGTGTGCTGAAAGAGCTGGCCGTCGATCCGTACATAGTTTATGATCGGACGGCAAATCACCCAAGCTAACAGATAAAAGGATATACTTTGGCATTCCAAAAAATTCATAACTTTCGAGAACACTGGCCACTTGTAACGACGGTTAAAGATCTAGAAATTATACTAAAATGCTATTTGAGGCACGTCGAGAATTGAATATTATTATGTAAGTGGATGGTCATCCAGCGATGGGGTGACCTCGACAGTCGTAGAAAGTGCGGCTTTTATTATTTACTGGGTCAATTTTGTCATAGATTATGTTTAACGGACATCTCAAATAACTAGATTTTCTAATGAAACTAAAATTTACTTTTCAATTTAACTTAGTTGAAACCCGAATGATAGGATTAGCGTGGAATCCAGATGCATTAAGCTAATACGCGCATATCGCGTTAAACCTAATCTAATATCAGTCAAATTGCAGCCACGGGGAGTCAAAATTTTAGACCAAATAACCAATCGAATTTGCGTATTCGCGGACAGTCAGGGTTACCACTTTTTGGTTTGAATCAAGTAACTTTTCCTATAGCGGTCAGATACAAATTTTTGTCTTTTTTTTTTTTTTTTTTTTTTTTTTAGGTGGTAAAATCATCAAATGAGTCCTCCCGCCCTGGGTGGGGCGGAAGGGACTGTCAGACTCTTACTGACTAAAATCCACCCGTGTTCCTTCCTATGCCCTTTACGTTCCGAGGCCACGGTAACCTGGGTTAAGAAAAAACCCGCGACCCCAGCAGGCATTTGGCGCGAAACACGACGCGCCACCGACCCGGGCTTGGTCCTTGGTCGGACGGCGAGCTACCCATCACTCACCGTCCGCAAGCCCGCTCCGCCGCTGTGCCCTCTGCTGATCAGAGGGACACGCGTTGGAGCATCCACACGACAGGCTATTCGCATACGGGCAAAGAGACCACTTAGGCACACAGTGCCTAAGGAAGAGTTTTTGCCCGCATCCCAGGGTGCACCGGCCCGAAAAACTGGTCTTCCCCCTGGACGTATCCAAGAGGGAACTCCAGTCCACGGGCGCACGTGGAGGTTTCCTGTCATAGCACCCCACAAATTTTTGTCATAGAATTTTATTGTCTTATCTCAATTACGGCTACTTTTAAAAAAACATTTTTCCTTCACAAAAAAAGGGAATATCCTTTTGGATATATCCAATGAGGAAACTTATCTTTTGAAAAAAAATCGTGTCTCGTTCCACCATTAGAGCTTTTATTGCTGCATTATTGTCGGCTTGTGGTTGACATTGGAAATTGAATTTTTATCTCATTTGTGAGCACTTTTTTAAAAAGAATAACCTTGATTTTCTGGCCGGTATTTTTTGGCGTTGAGATATTTTGGTCCATACCTATATTGTAAAACAAAATATTTTGATTTTGAGATAGTCATGCTCATAAATTGCACAATATAGCGAGATATGTACCTAAATTCCGTACAGCCCTACTTTTGGGTCCAATATTGGTGTCGGTGAGTTTAGGTGATAAATACATTGTCACTTAGTGTGATTAAAATCGATGAAACCGCGAGCCCACCGTTGGAGTACCTCTGCGAATTTATTTCACTGTTCCCGTTACTGTGGTTTGTATATTAAGTAACATTGGATTTATGAAATGTTACAGGAATAGACGCTTGTTGTTAAACCATTTTTTTTTCTGATAAATCTTATTTTTGGGTCTTACCATAGGGGCAATTATGGGACTTACTTATAAACATTGATTAGACGTTACTTATCTTAAATAACTCTTAAGTCACTTGCCATCTCTATTCATTGAAATAGAAATGACAAGGACAGGTGATATTTAATCGGTAGCTAAGCAACACAAGTTTTTATAAGTAAGGGGGTAAGTTGCTTAGCTGACACGGATATAACACTGCTAACACTGCCTCGGTAACTCATTTCTTGTCTGCATTAGTCCTGTACACTCTTCTCACAGAGAGGAGGCCTGTGTCCCAGCAGTGGGAACATTATAGGCCGATGATGATTATAGTCCTTTATGATTGAACCTCGATTTATCTGCTATCTCTAATCTAATAGCCGGTTCGACGGCGCGTTGTGTCCCACGCGTGCCTCAAAGAGCGTCAGCATACTGACGGGGCCCCCTCTCAGAGGGCCAAAGCCTGCCGGGGTCGCGGGATTTTTTTCTTACCGTGACCCCGGAACATAAAGGGCTATTGAAGGACACCGTGGATTTTAGTCAAAACGAGTCTGACAGTCCCTCTCGCCCTGCCCGGAGTGGGAGGATTCATTTGATGATTTTACCATGCTAAAAAAAAAAGTATATTAACCACGAAAATCTATAAAACAAGAACTTCTCAGACCCTCTTTGAGTAACTCTCGAGTAACTGCTAAAACATTTGAATCCGAGGACCGTAGCCACTATATCTTCGCTCAGTTCACAATGTACTGACGGCGGCATTTGTGTGAAAATTTACAATGCTTTTAGATATGCACCAGTGGATCTCTCACACGTTTACATGAAATCAGTTTATGGGGAGTCAGAGGTAGGAAGGAGTAGATATGGCTTTTTTATTCAGACTGTATACAGTCAGAATAAAAAAAAACCTTTTTGAAGTTCAATAATAATATAGGTAATGCGTTTAATCATTAAAATCTTTACGAGTCTGCATTACCCTTATGATTATTTTATTAGTATCAATCTCTGTGATAGAGATAACGAATTCTGGAATGGAAATCGTCAAAAAATAAGCAAAAACACCCCATAATTGATGATGGTGAGATTAGGCATATTTTTTTAATCCGCGCCACGACGTCACTGAAGTTCAGCGGAAATTCCAGAAAATTCGTGGTAGGTACTACATTTTTTTATGCAACTTGATGCAATGATATAGACACTAGCGCCGTAAAAATGACTTCAGTCGTGGCGCAGACTTTATCTTTATAGTGACAATCAACATCCACAACAATTAATTTTACTCAAAACATTTTACTTTCCAACTTCAAAAGTCCATAACCTTAAATTGCTGGAAATACCCCAAAAACATAAATACTATTCATAACACTTACCAGTTTTACAAGACACATCTAATCCCAAGTTACTGAAGCTGAGTAGTTCAAGCGCACAGATCTTCCAAAACTGGCTACATTCAGTACAATAAAAGGAAAATTTCTGGGGCATATTTCGAAAAGGAAATCTTGAAAATCACTTAGGAGAATGCGAATATAGCAATAAATTGCCGATAACATTTACATACGGTAAGGGCGAGTTTAGAACGGGTCACTTAACATGTTAATGCAAGTGTTAGTACGATTTTCCTGTTTTTCTCTTAAATATTTTATAGCGATGAGTTTTCCTCGTTTTGTGTAGGTAGTTTTTGATACAGATAAGAATTTTGGGCTTGTATGTTTCTTTTAAGGTATTCAAATCATTGAGCCTTACATTCACGGGATTTCGGGCCCAATCTCAGGCTAGTTCAGAATATAGTTAAAATAAAGGTACCCTTAAAAAGATACCGTGACCCTGTAACGCAAAGGGCAACTGAAGGAACAAGGTGGATTTTTAGTTAGTGAGTGTCTGACTCAGGGCGGGCTGACTCATTTAATTTTGATGATTACTACCCGAAATAAAAGGATTGTAGAAAGCTTTAAGAATCTTTTGATATCACCCATTTGAAGGAATGCACCGAATTATAAATAACTCTGCATATTTACAAAAAAAAAAAAACAGAAAACCCGACTGCGTAAAAAAACTAAAAAGAAAGAAACAAGTCCAGAAGTTTAGAATTCACTCATTCACACTCACAGTCGGGGCCCATTCAAATTATACCAATCAAATCTTCCCAAGCGGCCCCTGCCCCTTGGGAAGTGCACCCCTTCACACTGTGAGTGTGAATGAGTGAATTCTTAACTTCTGGACTTGTTTCTTTCTTTTTAGTTTTTTTACGCAGTCGGGTTTTTTGTTTTTCAAATATTTATATTATTTTACTATTTTTAGATTTTGTTAGCATTTATCAGTCCAAATTAAATTGAAACTGTATATAAGTTAAATATAATTTGGTAAACCATTTTTAAAATCCTTTAATTTGATACCCCACTCGATAGAATGTGAGAGATTTAAAAAAAATGTTTTTAGTTCGGAACCCTTTGCACACTAGTTTGACTCGCACTGTCTTGGCCAGTTTTATGTACCCAGTGACACTCTCACGTTTAAGACGAATCTAACGACATCTCTCAAGTTAAAATCCATCAAGCCGTTTAGGCTGCAGAGCAACACACAGAAACATACATACATACATACATACACTCGAAAAACATAACCTTCCTGGCGCAGTCGGGTAAAAAAAGGTATAATTATGTATGTGGTATGTATTGACGTACTGTGTTGCAATCAATATGAAAAGAAAAAATATGTAATGAGTATAAACGTACTTAGTTAAAGAACTATTAGATAAAAAAAGAACATTCTAAATGTGTTGTCATCACATTTAATCAAGAGTCTCATTCTGCAAAAAATAATTCCTCTAATTTAATTTCGCAAACCAATCAACGAATATCATTTTTAACTCTCACCCCTACTATCATTGCTGACTTGTCACTTATATTCGAACAAAAGCCGACCTAATCTAGAATGAATATAAATGATATGAACATCCGAGTTGCTCCGAACCGCAGGCGGAAATGGCCGAGGATTTGTCACTGTCAAATTTGAATACGCGGCAACGGATGCGAGAAAAACGAACGTCATCTGTTATTTGACTTAGTTTGCGGATTCTGCGGCCGTTTGTTGTTCATTTTTTGTCTTTGTCTCTTTGCAGGAACATGAGAAAGATGTTAGAGTATATTTCAAAATATTAATTATTAATATTAAAACAATTTTATTTAATAAATCTCTTATTATTGTTTTGGAAAGATTCATAGTTCTCAATTAAATGGACTTTATTTAACACGTCAATAAAATCGGTCTGCACAAATCCTAATACCATATTTAATTTACATATTTCTAGTTTATACTTCGATTGAAGGTACAATTCATACTAAGTACGTATAATTTCGATGTATAAATCGAAACTAAACACATATCAAAACTGCTTTTTAAAACATATTATTTATAGGTAGCTCACATAAATCATAAAAGGAACTTGTCACAGACCCCGGATATAACAAAAAGTATACACATGCATAAAAAAAAGTACAAAAATAAAAAACAAAGGAGAATCACCCTCCAATCTTCATTTCCGAACACCGATACATTTGTATTACGAATTTCGAGTATTTTGCATCCCGAATATGAGTAATGACGTGTCTTGGTAATTCCTACAGGATTTTTACCCGACTCATCTATTATTTAGGAGGTACACTCATGAGCACCAATATGCTTTGCACTTGCTGAAATTCAGACGCGGTTTTGCTCAAGGAATAACTTTTGCGATTTTGAGTTCAAACTTATTTTATGATAAAATGGTTGATATATTCAAAAAAAGAAGGGTAGAAGAAGACATGTTGTACCTACCCTAAACATAAAAAGGATCAAATCAAAATAAAGGAAAGAAAAAGAACTTAAAACTTTTTGTTGATAGACATGAGCAAAGAAGTTTGAAGTTCGTTTTTCAAAACATGATTGTTTTGAAAAACGAACTTCACTTTCACAAGAAAAAAAAAACAGTCAGTTCTAATATGTTTTTTCGCTGTGATAGTTTTAATGTTAGCTTAACTAGCTGTTACCAGCGTCTCCACCCGCTACAACTCTAAAATTGGGATAAAAACTATCCTATGTATTAATCCAGGTTATGAACTATTTGTATATTAAATTTTATCCAAATCCGTTTGGCAGTTTTTACGCAATAGATCAACAAACATTCATCCATCCATCAAACAAACTTCCAAGTTTATAATAGTAGTAGGATTGCTTAGTTCCTGGCCCCGATTACACCCTATATTTGTGTCGATAACTGTACTAAGGCTTAGTTTAGATTTACAGTTTCCGTGCGACATTCGTACGAGTTCGCGCGTTTGTCATGCGAAAATTTGTCGTATTTTTTCATGTGTGTTTAATTAATGTGTTTCTGTTGTTTAGCGACCGGTTACTTATTGGCTCATCATTCTTCTTTAGGTTTGGTTGGACCGGTTGTATTTTTACGCCATTATTGCACTTTTCTGGTCTTTCCCTTTTTAATTTAATTTTACCGTAAATATGGTTACTGAAAGGTGGCCGAAGTATTTTTGATAAATTACGTGTAAAAAATTGTTTTTGTGCACAAGTGCATGTTGGGGAAGTATAGTACAATAGGCAGTAGTCATATTTTAGATGATGATAATGGAATTATCATAAACAAGTTAAGTGCCAAGATTAGTGATGGCAAAATAATAATCGTGGCCACAACTCCTTGTACGATGAAGAAGAAATTGTGAAGAGAAAAAAAAAAACATATTTTTTTATGTGACAAAATGTTTTTAGCTTCCGATTCGCTAAAATGTACATTTTGTCAGACGTAAGAACAGAAAGTCCTTTCCGTATTTTCGGTACGGGGCGACTTAAATAGTTACGGCGTTTATTGTACGGAAAGTGAAAAAGCGCTTCTAGTGCACGAACGAAAATCTTATTTTTTCCATCAAATAACCGTAAAAGTTTACGTTTACTTTACATCACAACGTGTTTAACAAACACTTTTATTGTAAAACACAATAAAACTCAAAGCAGAAAGTTTCAGAGAACCCCTGTCGTACGTCCTCGTACAATATATCAGCCCAAAATAAACAGAATGATGTTCATTGGGCAAAATCATGTGGGCATTAATCATTTTATGCAAAGTGGGCTAAGTGCTCCTGATTAATGATGGTCAAGCTTGCCCAGTGGGCATACTGATAGTTTGAGCTTAAGGTATTACGCAAATGACCTGTAGGTCTGATGGTATGTTGCTGGGATATGTAAAGTTTTAGTAGAATATGAGATCAGCTTATTATGTTGTTGTTTTTTAACGTAAGCCAAAAAAATTGATGCAAGTGTGAAAAAATATAGTATAAAGAGTGGTGCTCTCTTTTTTCAGGGTCGTTAAAAAAATTGAACAAAGTTTTGACATCAAAAACGTACTCCAAGGTCCTAGCATACATTTTACGAATGGCAGCATTCTTGAAGTATGACGGAAACTGAAAAAGCGATTCTAGTATACGAACGAGGAAGTGATTTTATTCATCAAAGTGTTTGCCTCATAAAAACATGAAAACCCGAGCTAGGGCCTTAAAAACATCGGCGCCAGTTTATTTAATTCTATTTCCATAGACAATATAGCAAATGCTTATCAATTATTCCCTTTTGGAAATATCACTCAATTGCCAAAAGATGTGCAACACAAACTGTAACCCATATTCACCGATCAGTATTTTCCCCAAGTCCAAACTTTCCCAAGTCTAACCGTAAGCAATGTCCACTTGATTTCATTTTTCATTCTTAACCCGTTTTGTTTCGTCGACAGGGGTCGGTAGTGTATTGAGAACGGACCTTTTGTTCCCTGCTCAATCAGTTTTAAGGGGTTAGATAGCCGTACATCATTAACAAGGATTATTTAAGTTTTACATTTATATATTATTGTAAGGTGCTTAACAAAATCTTATTTATTTTTTTTGTGAAAAATGTGTGATGATTACTTTTACTGACTTAAAAAAAAATGAGGTTTTCAATTCGACACGTATGTTCGTAATATTTCCAGAACTGCCTAGTTTTCGTATATGTTAGTCTCTAGCAACGTCTGAACAAAAATCAATGAAAAAGCACACAAAGCCACCGACTTCAGAAAGAAAAGTTATTATGTAGGTTATTTTATCCTTTTTAGTGGTTGCTTTTGAAGTCGGTTACCTACTATTTCATAAAAAGTTTTTAGATGAACTTTTCACTGAATTTTAATGTTATATCCACGATGTGATGTTAAATAATAATATTTGAAAAAGTTGATCCAATGGTTGACATCATGCTCTGTAATTTAAAAGAAGTCATAGTACAGATCGTTTGGACTAGAAGAGCTTTTTTAAGTCGTGATCCTTGCGCGCTTCAAAGAGCTTACATACATCTGACGGGTTCTTTTTAAAGTGCAAAAGCCTATCGTTATCGCGGAACTGTATTTTCAGGTAACAGTGATCCTGGAACGTAAAGGCCTATTGAATGATCACCGTGGATTTTAGTTAGTTACTTTGACAGTCCCTCCTGTTCCGCCCTGGGCGGGAAGTTTCATTTGTTTTTTTTTTTTTTTTTATTAAAGGATAGTTTCTAACAAGGCTATCCTTTTTAATATGATATATAATATAGCCTCATTAGAGGCTATCAGGCTATCCAACTAAGAAACAACAATCTGATCGAAATCGAACTCTAAGTTCCATCTCAAGCAAGGGTAAACAAGTAGTAGCCATTAATTCTTACCCAAACTTGCTTCGGTCACGACATATAACTCTATGAAACAGAGCAGTTTATCATACTGACCAATATGAATGTTGCCATTACTTGAAATGGTTCTGATTTGTTACGGACGAGGCTCAATCAAAGAATATTCAGCGGTTTTGTTTTGCTTAAATAGAGTGGTAACAGACCCTTAAAAGAAAAGAAAAACTAAAGGCCACATATCCTGCCAGGCCTGTTGGTTTAGTGGTTAGTGACCCTGACTGCTATGCCGGAGGTCGTGGGTTCGATTCCCACCCAGGACAATTTTTTGCGTGGTGATCACGATCATTTTTCTGTTTCTGGATGTAATTAATTATCTATAATATTTATGTATTTAGTCAGCATGATGACGAGGCGGGCCTCTAAAGGGTCAAAGCCTGCCGGGGTCGAGGGACTTATCCCATTACCGTGACCCCGGAACATAAAGGGCTATTGAAGGAAACCGTGGATTTTAGTCAGTACGAATCTGGCAGTCCCTCCCGCCCTGCCCTGGGTTCCCACCCAGGATTCATTTGATGATTTTAACACGTAAAAAAAAAGTCAAATTCCTCGTCTCAAGACTATAACGTAACATGAAAAATTGTGTTAGGGCCTCAGAAGTCAATCCTTTTATTTAAAAGTTTAGCTTTTTCAGTCAAATAATATTCTACTATAGCAAAGATTAAAGTCATAGTCGAAACTAAGCTTCTTTTTAAAATAAACTTTAGCGGCTACATCACAAAGTAGTATTTCAAATACAACTCGCATATTCGATGACGCTTCTCAATCATAAGCGCTATTACTCATGTCTATTTGTTGGCAACACTACAATTTATTATTTGCTTCTATCATATGCCTTACTCCCTCATACCTAAGGTTGATTATTGATCAGCAGGAACAATGGATATGGTTTTAATATGAAAGGGGTTAGTGTAGATATGAATGACCATAGACTGAAGGGTTAGCAAGAAATTCCCTGCCTCGAAAGTACCATAACGAATTAGGATTATATTCGCTCTTTGATAATTAAAGCAGTCCCTTTAATTACTCTTACGGTTGATGTATCTTGCTTGGTGTTGCCACAATCATTTATCGTTAAGTCTGGCTGGATTTTGCCCACGTCTTCGCCTGTAAATACAACGTATTTTTTTTCTGTTTTGCATTCGGCTTCCATTAGTATGCAGAGAAAATAAAGCACGCAAAATATGCGCATATGATGTGGAGTTGCGGATACCAGCCCGTTATACAATACAATACAATAGATAAAATGAAAGTATTTTATATGGCGAACGACTATCTGACCTTCACTACTCAATAAATTAGTAGGAAAATGATACGTCATCGGCCTATAATGTTCCCACTGCTGGATCACCGGCCTCCTCTCTGTTTGAGGGAGTGGGCCATAATCCACCGCGCGGGTCCAGTGCGGGTTGGGAAACATTTGTAACGATTGTCTAAGATTAAAAAATGGTGTGTAGGACTTCGGGATGTTTTCCATGGCAGGAAGGTCTGGAGGTCACGGGACTGTCTTAACAGGTGTGGAACGTAAAGGGCTATTGAAATAATACCGCGGATTTAAGTCAGTTCAAGTCTGATAATCACTGCCGTCCCACTCTGGGCGAGATTTCTTGATGATTTATCAAAATGTAAAGAAAGAGGTATTGCTATGTAATGAATATTCACAAATTCGTAGATTAAGCTTAGCAAGCATTTATTTATTTTGGAAAATGGCATGTGCTATTTTAGCGACATTTAGCTACAAGCCAAGTGGCACTAAAAAAACATGGGAATTAAAAATTGTAATCATTTTTTTAATGAAACCTCTCTAACAGTTGATCACCTATTTATAAAACTTAAGGTCTTCGCACATTATAACAACTCACCGGCGACTCGACTCTATGCTAGACATTGAAATTTAAGCCCTGTATCATATGTTCAAGGTTCAATTTCAAAAAATGATTATAAAGTAGTGTACAACGAGTGGCCTACGCATCGTACACTAGAGGTCAACCCCGACACGTTTGTCACGCAATGACCATACGTCGTCCACGCAACGACCACACGTTGTCCACGTAACGACTATGCGTTTGCGACTGACGCTATTCACTGAATGTAAAGTTCGACATTTCATAAGCAACACGACTTCTTTGGACAAAATTTAACCGAAAACTGAGGTTAGACGAGTTGTCTGTTGAATAACCCACTCGTTGGCACCGCGTTGGCCACTCCTTGACACCGCGTTGTCCACTAGTGAACATTGGGTGGATCAACTAGTTGACTACTCATCGAGAGTGTGAGTAGAGTTGCTGCCGCGTTGGCGTGGAGTTGTTATAATGTGCGAAGACCTTTAATTGTCTAAACTCTAATCCAAAGCCCTTATAGGTATTATTTATAATTCTCATTTTCACTGAAGCCACCCCTAATATTATGACACATTTTAATTACGACAAGCTCCCGCCATTTTGATTTTAAACACTAATCCGCTTACGAAATACTGTGGTGATGGTGAGGTTAAATTATGAAATTAGTGATGGGACATGGTTAGGGTTATTTTTATCGATGATTGAAATCTATTTATCGATACAAAACTAAAAACTGTCAACTCAGTGTAAGAACCTTGATCCAGATTACTATTGACTTTTTAGAGTGAATTTATGTGTGTGTTAAAAATGACAAAAAATAAAATCATCATGAAAGCAGAATCAAACAAAAAAATTACTACAACGTATTTTTTTTGTAATTTTAATTGAGCTCGAGTTAATTACTAAGAGGAAAGAAATGAAGAAGAAAACAACCCATTAACCATCATCACCATTTACGCCATCAAAGTGCTAACAGTTTTGGTCGTGGCGTATTCGATTTCAAAAGTATCTTTGACACAACGAAATAGGAAGTAGTAGTTATATCGATATCGATAAAATAGTTGACGACCTAAGCCCTATAGTTTGACAATAATAACATCAATTAACGCTAGCTAATCCCACCACGACAGGTTTCTTATTAGCGCCATTTGTCAGCGGTTTCATCAGCAGATTATAAACTAAGGGTGAAGTGGATATTTTGCTATTTGGCTAATGAAAAATCTGCCAAATTAAACGACTTTTATTTATTTTAGCTTTATTTAAAAAAAGAATTATGTTCAAAGAAAAAGGCGGCTTTTTATTAAAATTATTTTTATTGTTTTTGCTTGGAACAATATGTACCTATTTTTAACCGACTTCAAAAAAGGTTTCTAGTCCGATTAGTGTGATTCTTTTTTTGGTCGATGTAGTATACTTCCCATTTGGTCCCATAAAAATTTCATCCAATTTGGTTTAGTACTTTTTATTTTGTGAGCATGTCGATGTCGATGAATGATGATCTTTGTATTTTGTGTGTTTATTACCCGATTACTCCGCCGATTTTCAAAAATCATTTTGTTTTTGTTGTACTAAAGATTGTTTACTTCAATGAATACTGCAAGTTTCATCAAAATAAGTTCAGCCGTTTAAAGACGGAATTTTTTATTTTAGTAAAAAGTATTTTTTGGTCGCTATTAATAGTTTGGTAAACATTTATTCACATTTTCAGTTTTATGTAGGTATAAGCCCTGGCCTGTAGGCTCCTTTTACTGATTTTGCGAAAATCAACAACCATACCGTTTCCGGCTCTGAAACCACGGGATCAAAAGCATTCCTTTGAAATACCTACCAGCTGTACTACGAAATATGTAATCTGACGTCAAATGTCTATGGTTTGCTAGGGAGTCAATAGACGTGCGAGTATAATCCTTCTTGCAATCTCTGTCCTCTCGTTAGTGATATATAGTGTGTTTGTAGCTTGAAATTTCAGGAAATTTGTTGAGTTTCTAGAACATTTTATTTATTACTAGCTACAACTTTTCTTTAGTAGTAGCACGTATCTTACAAGAACTTTTTCGATATAATAGTAGTCTAAGATTTCGGGGAAAATTCTACCGATTATTGAAAGACACATAAATCTATGTTCTACTATCTACTTCGCAACAATTTTAATAAATAATTTAGTGGCTTATAGGCAAGCATGCTTTATCATCGACCACACCATCAGGCGTTATAGAGGCCAAACAAGAGCAAAATGCTGTAACAATCTACAGAATTATTCCTTTATTCTTCTAAAAAAACACGTTTCTGCTTTCAGATCAAAAATTTACGACAAGACATGCAACAACACAAAGTAACAACAGATGTACGAGTATAACTAATGTAACTTTGCAAAACGCCCCGTCATTTTCCAAACTGCCCGTTCCAAATCTTACTACAACATTAGGTAGCCAATCTCGCCATGTTAATACCCCGAGATATTAAGATAGGGCTAATCCTCACATAACTTAGGATCACGCCAGTTATATGCCATTCAGAGCCACTGACCATTGTCCTGCATTTAATTTAAACGGGAAACAGCTCCAAGCGAAGTGGTAATGATTTTACTAGCCCCTACAAACTTAGTTTTCTCATCACCCTTTGTGTCTTCAACCCTTATAACATTATGATAAGGTTAAATTTTCACTGTTTTCTTATTTTATAGCTGTGAGTTTAAGTTTGTTTGAAGGTGTCGTAAGATTTTATGCGTGATGCTCTTTATGCAAACACGTCCTATGGGTGACGTTTCTGGTTTTTGGCGCCATTGAATTTTGACCCGCTATTAATGTTAATATGATATTGCTATGCCGCTTGTTATTTGATGGTTGAAGATATGAATGTTATGGTACTAAAATATAATTAGAATTTCAGACATAAATTCATTCAAAGTTAGTTTCCAGGACGGGTTCCATTCGCAGTCGGACAATGTGTTCGGTATTTGGTTTCCTCATCTGCTTAATATCAGTTTCCAGTTTTATTTGATGCAGATGAAATAGCAGCATTTTACAAAGATCAACTGCCTTTTCTGTATAATCTGTGGTACAATCGAACCACACTATTACCAAATCACTGCAGGTCTTGAAAGCCTGAAATAAAAGTGGCGAACACAAGAAAACCGAAAACTTAGATCATGCAACGAAATAAACTATCACCATTCCCACTCTATATTTACCTACGGGCAATTTCAATTCAAGAACCTCCCTACTTTACGAAAGAAAACAAAACCATGGGTTTTTTTTACCGACTTCAAAAAAAAAGGAGGTTATCAATTCGACCCGTATGTATGTAATATTATCAGAACTGCCCAGTTTTCGTATATGTTAGTCTATATCAGCGTCTGAACAAATGTACCAAATTTCATAGGTGTAAGTATGTATGTATGTATGTATGTTTTTATGTTTGTGCACGCATATCTCCGGAACTACAAGTCCGATTTAAATAATTCTTTTTTTGGTGTACTAGGTATTGTTCAACTTAGGGTACACTGCAAGTTTCATCAAAATCGGTTCAGTAGTTTTAGAGATATGGATTTTTTCGTTGTGACGGATTACAAGATTAGTGCACATCATGTAACAAATACAAAAAAGTTTAAAATAACCTTTCTTTCGGAAGTCGGTGGCTTTGATTTTTATTATTTCATTGACTATTGCCACCGACTTCCGAAAGAAAGGTTATTTTAAACTTTTTTGTATTTGTTTTTGAAGTCGGTATATTTTTTTATTTAAAAAATTTTTATTTTACCCTTTTTAGTTTATTTATTAAATATTCAACTCAAATTCTTGTGAAATACAAAGTTTTCTTACATGATGTACACTAATCTTGTTATCCGTCCCAACGAAAAAATTCATATCTCTAAAACTACTGAACCGATTTTGATGAAACTTGCAGTGTACCCTAAGTTGAACAATACCTAGTACAACAAAAAAAGAATGACTTAAATCGGACTTGTAGTTCCGGAGATATGCGTGCACAAACATAAAAACATACATACATACATACAGTTATGAAATTTGGTACATTTGTTCAGACGCTGATATAGACTAATATATACGAAAACTGGACAATTCTGATAATATTACATGTATACATACGGGTCGAATTGATAACCTTCTTTTTTTTTGAAGTCGGTAAAAATACTTTGTATTTTACAAGAATTTGTGTTGAATATTTAATAAATAAACTAAAAAGGGTAAAATAAAAGCTTTTTAAAAAAAAGTACCGGCTTCAAAAACAAATACAAAAAGTTAAAAATAACCTTTCTTTCGGAAGTCGGTGGCAATAGTCAGTGAAATACCTAATAAAAATCAAAGCCACCGACTTCCGAAAGAAAGGTTATTTTTAACTTTTTTGTATTTGTTTTTGAAGTCGGTACTTTTTTTATTATTTACTGATTTCTGTAATAGGCCTCCTTCAACTCTTTCTCTTACAGTTGAAGGAGGCCTACACCAAAATGGTAGAGAGAGGCTAAAGAAGAAGAAGAAGACTGATTTCTGACGGGTTGTGTTAATTGTTGTCAGTTGATTTTGAGTAGACACTCAACGTTCCTGAAAATCTACCTTTTCTTTCAATATTGTTTGTGAACCATTTTCTGTACCCTTGTTTTACCTATAGCATTCTATTTGTCCCCTCCTCATATCACAAGGATCCCAACCGCGCAATGAAAACTTAACAGTGCATATAATAAATGAGCGCGATTTATAACACCTTTGTCTGTTACCCGACTTGTAGCGTTAAAATGATATAATGCTTTTCAAGATACTGTCCGAAAGTTAATGTACTTCGTAACTAGTTTTTGGGAGATTAATTTGTGAACTTTTCACTCTTTTGTGTTTAGTTTAGGATGAGGGAGAGACTGTCTTGTTGGTGAGTGTTGAAAATGTGGTCATTTTCTCCATTATCCGTACTGCCCTAATGCTGGGCAGAAGTCTCATCCAATTTATTTGATGAACACTTTTTCTAGGCCGCGCTGTTGCAAATCAGCCATCGACATTGCCATGCAATTACTTAATTAAAATGTTTAAACTGATCCATAAAAAAACTAACTAAAGCAAAACTATCCTATTTCTAAACGGCTTGTATTATTAAGAATGCGAAAGTGAGACATTTGCAATTAACGTGTCAGCTGTAAAATAGCTGAGCATTTTTTGTTGAATTTTGGTACAGAGATCAATGGACTCTGAAGATAGACATAAGCTTATTTTTATAAAAGCTTGAGTGATATGGAAGACAAGCAAAACCTCGGGAAAAAACTAGTACAACACAAACAAAGCAAGTCTATACAAACAATATACCACACAATTACCAAAAAAGAAAATAAAGAAACAAAGTTAAACTGAGCAATTACTCAGTCGAATGACCGCGTTCGATTCCCAGTTTGTAAATTGGTCAGTAATTTTGGTGACACGTGTCGTAGCGACTAATGCTTACACAAAATTCGGTTTGTCTGTGAAAGAAAGAAAATATTTACCCTCTTAGAATAATAGACTATTATTGAATATTATTTATTTTGAGGAAAACTATCAGAATAAACCTTTGGGTAGAATTCAATTTGTTAACAGTGAATTAAACTAATATTTTGTGTAACATCGAAAGTCTGTCAAACAAAGGCACATGAAAAACTGACAACCGACGTGGAAGAAAAAAGATCTTGAGTGGCGGACTGCGAATCGAAAGACGCAGCGTAGGCAGGCCGACAGGACCGACGATTCGGGCAACCTATGAAAATTGCGAATTTTCTATCGGTGTGGCAGTAGAGCTTTTGTTCAGCAGTGGATGTTAAAGGATGATGGTGATGAACTGGTAAACTTAAACTAACACTTTTTGTTTTTTCTTTAGTGTAAATTCTCCCCATTTCGTTTATCCGCAGGGATAGCAGATCAATTAAATAATAAAATCCAGCAAAAACCACAGAAAACGAGGACACAATGTAAAATTTCAACAAAAAGTACTAGGAGAAAAGGAAAATAGATGTACAACAACCCAAAAAACAGATAAAGGAGTCGCCCAAGTTTAAAGTTAAATAATATTTTTTCTACCTTTCTTATATGACAGGGTATTCAACTGAATATTTAAAGAGCTTCTCATTAACCGTGCGTGCGACTAGGGTGAAATTGTACCCCACAAGAAATTATTCAATCATTCATTAACAAAAAGCATTCCCTTGTTGTTCACGTCATTTTTGTAGTTACAGTAATTGGTCATTTTGATTGGTAGTTGTTTTAGTGTTCAAAAAATGTTATGAGGTAGCAATTGACGTATAATTGTTAAAACTGATTAATGTAAGTGAAAGGGGATTGTGTGTACATTTTATAAGAATTCAGAAAAATAACAAAATTTATCCGCCTATTTATTCGCGAGATTCGTGGGCAATCATTGGTTACAAGTGGCGGATAGTTGTTCGGCGTGGTGGTATATTCTTTCTGTTTAGGTTTTCAAATCAAAAACCCGTTTACGAGATTCAGGTATCTTTGGATGTTGATGGAAATTTCTTTGTGCTACGGCAAGAAAGTATCTGTTCAACTATTTTTCTCACACCGATTGGCCCTGAAATGCACCAATGGTGCTACCTAATTCGAATTAACCGAGCTATGCGCTAAACACTCGCACTCGCCTTGCCTTATTTCTAAGGGAGCTTACTCATGACGCAATTTGTGAGATGTGCAATTTCTTCTAAATAAAAATGAAAATAGTACTTGCTGCTACGATATAATGCTTCAATTCGACGGACTAACGTCGGTCGTCGTGGCGAGCGTGTTTTGTTTTTCATCTACCCATAGATCCACGCACGTTTTATGTCATACGTCATAGTGGTAATGATGATTTTCACATGACATGTAATCGGTCGAATTGCATCGTATCGCGTCTTTGGGAGCTCCCTGACTTTACAGATATTTATAATGCAATGTAAAACATTACCATGGAAAAGACATACCACATTTAAAATACCAAGCTCAACCAAAACACACACCATTGACGAAATAAACTATCTACGAAAATTGTACTCATCATTCCTGTATACAAAACACAGCTGGATATCAAAGACAAGTCGAATAGCCAGGGCGGTTTACCACTGTAACTTTACCATCCCATTTCGACGTAGAGACCTTTATTGTAAAGCTAGTAACGGTCATATTGGATTGTAAAAGGGTTTGCTAGTGGAAAACCTAAGGTGGTTTCTATGTAATGACAACAATATATAAGGTATTGTGCTTTGATGGTTCATGTCGTTTCATAGTTTGAGATGTATGGGAGTTGTATGGGAGAAGGAAATGGTTATGTTTAGCTTCCGAAGGCTTCGGTAAGTTTCAATGGATATGGCTGCAACTTACAGTTTGGTTTATCGTTTTGGGGATGAAGTTGGTTCAGTTAAATCTGCGGTGGATATGTTTAGAAGCTTATTAATAGTTTTGTTGTGTTTGCGTACGATGGCTAGCCATCAAAAAAAGCCAGCCAAAAAGCGTCATAATGAAGTCTAGACTTTACTTTGACGCTTTTTTTACGTAATCATTAAATGATATTTATTTTGTAAGTTGGTTGGTGGTCACCCATTACTTGCCGTCCGCATGCCCGCGCCTACGGAGGTCATAAATCGTGTGGTGCGATGGCTAGACAGTTTGACACTAAACGTGGTTTTTGCTTTGCAGGATACAAACTTACTCTGTGAGAACAATAAGGCCCACAGAAAACCTCCTCTAGATTACGTATACGATTGCGGGCATGCGGCGAGTAATGGGCGACTCGCTGTCCGACCATGGACCATGCCCGAGTCGATAACGCGTTGCGTTCCACGCGCGCCTCAAAGAGTGTCAGCATAATGACAGGGCCTCTAGAGAGCCAAAGTCTGGGTCGCGTGACTTATCGAATTACGGTGGAACGCAAAGGGCTATTGAAGGACACTGTGGATTTTAGTCAGTAGGAGTCTGGCAGTCATTCCCGTCCTGCCCTGGGTGGAACGCGGCGGTAGTCAGGGCTCTTGAGAGAAGAATCTCATAACAGTACGCGAAGTGTACAGGAGTACTGCCTTCTGAATTAAGCGCTTGATCCAGCTACCCAGTGAGAGCCTCTTCAGGTGTTGGTCGAGGCTCTTGGCAATCAAGCCATTGGCAGACACGACTATCGGCACAATGACTGCCGTATTCACGTCCCACATGTCAACAACCTCGCGAGCCAGATCAAGATACTTGAATTTACATCATATTATTATTACATTTAGCAACCTTTACCTGTACATAATTCATGGGTAGTTATTATGCAGTATGTACATAGTTATATGATACACGAATAACTTGATTAGTACGTAAATTAGAACAATAATTAACTGTTAATTAGATTGTGATACGAATCTGACGATAATTAGTGTAATTACTAATTTACAACGGGAATTTGACACTTCATAGTTTACAGATAAAGGTATACATGTAAAGGAAGCTTAGTTGTCGCATCGGTTGAGTGCTTGTCTACTGCGCGGGTTCGATTACCGCACGCACAAAATATTTTGTGTTAGTTTTGAAGTTTTAACCGAAGCAATTGACCGGCCTTTTTTTTATCGTTTCAAAATCATCAAATGAGTCTTCCCGCCCAGGGCGGGACAGGAGGGACTGTCAGGCTTGTTCTGACTAAAATCCACGATGTTCCTTCAATAGCCCTTTATGTACCAGGGTCACGGTTACCGAGTGAGACAGTCCCACGACCCCGGTAGGCTCTGGCCCTCTTAGGGGGCCCCGTCAAAATTGACCGGACTGGTTTAAATCATTTATTCTCATGAAAGACAAAAAGTCACTTATAAGAGAATACAGAATAAGGGTAAAGTATGTTAGTAATGGTCGCTGAAACAGGCCAGAACATTGTTATACATGTGGGCCCACTCGTTCAGCAGTTTCACTCACAATTACTGTGTTATTATGATTTTTGATATGAGTGATTTTCAATTATGTATTTTGACAGTTGTGATTTGAAACTGTTGAAAGAGCTTACATTTTTTATGTTAGAAGGTAAATTATTGAACAGTTGTGCTCCTTCATAAGTAATATTTTTTTTGCCATAATTTGTGCGAGTTTTTGGTAACACTATTAAACTTGGTCGACGCATGCTACGTTTAGACACATCGGACATCTTGATAAATGATAAATTTGCATGAATTGTTTTATCTAAAATTTTTCTTATTAAAATACAAGTATAGTACATATATAGTTGTTGAATGTTCATCAATTTTGTTTCCTCGAAAATTTTATATGTTGGTGTAAGATATGGATAGCGAAATATTATTTTTATGATTTTGTTTTGAATTCTTTGTAATTCCTGTAATTTTGTTTTACTTGTGTTTCCCCATATTTCAATAAGATAAATTAAATGTGACTTAACAAGAGAATTGTAAATTGTAAATCGAATTTGTTTAGGTTAGGACTGGCACTCAATTACGTACCGTTTACGTTGCGTGTGTGTTATCTTAATATTTTAATTGAAATATTCAAAGCATCTAATCATTTTAATAGGCGCGGATATTGATGAGTTATTTTAGACTAATTAGTGGACATTATCTCGAGTAATGGATGGGACATGTCTTTTAATTAATTAGACAACATAATGGTTAGATAAAATTTGATCATAAAGTGTAGGACTAAATAATAAAGGCCGCACTTCCCAGAATTGGTTCGTGGATGAGTGGCCAATCATCACAGAATAAGAAAGCACATCAAAACAAACATTGGTCTAGGTGGTCATTAAAAGATATTTCTAGGTGGTTTCAAGCCAGATAGGCATATTGCTCCATTTCGAAAATATTTTCAGTAGGATCCGCTTGTAAACGGATCCCAATATAGCTATGCGAGCAGTAGGTAGGTGATGACGTATTTACTTGGTACCGAATATTCAAACTGACCTAATACCATTTTTTTCTACAAATGGTGCCAAAAGTCCCGGTATAATATCTAGTATTTAAACGTATTATAAAATGTGGCATTCCTAAGTAAATTTAAAGGCTCAGCATTTCCCATAGTCTCAAAACGTTTTCATCCAATAATACAACGCTGATTTAATTCAATAATTACCTTTCCAAACAAAATCCAATATAAGACTAACGAAATCAAACTGTTAATCATATAACTAATAGGAAATAATCTCTGGTAACACTATCCTGACAAATTCTATTGTTGAAATCTCACTCAATATTGGGGATGACAATTTTCGAATTGGAATCGGTAATATATTCACCCTTGTGTTATACCGGGGTGTCAGTTTTGCACCAAGACACACTATTGACGTTTAAGCGTATGTATGTGTAGATACTTAACATTCAAGTTAGAAAATATAATAGTATTGTAAATGTAGAATGATTATTGTCTAATTTAAATTAATTTTAGTATATTGTTAGTCTTATGATTGTAAAATTGTAATATTTCTACACCGGAAACGGTAGTATATGCGAACTAACCTATTTTATACCATCTTTGTGTACCTACCATATACTCAGAAATAAACGATATTCTATTCTATTCTATTCTAAAATTTAGTTGTTAGCAAATGTTACAAACGTACATAACATAGAACAAAAATACTATACTAGTAAATACTATATTATACCAGTCAAGGTGTGTCAGTATGTTCAGTTGAAAAAATCTTTTTTTACCTAGTCAAGTCCACTCAAAGGAGGAGCTCGTGGCTAAATAATTACAGCCACATGGGCCGATCTTCTGGGTTAAGCCGTGCTAGCCGAGGTTGGTCTGTGGATAGGTGACCATAGCATAAAGCTACTTTCCTCCGTACCTCATAAAACACGTAAAGCCGCTGGTCCCAGCTGTCATTTGTAGATCTTTGATACTCGTTACTGTTAGTCAGAAGTTGTCAAGTCTGACAACTAGTCTTACCATGGGGTATCGTATTGCCCAGTTACTGGATTGTGGAGGTCCGACAGGCAGTCGCTCCATGTAAAATACTAATATCTAGCTGCATCTGGTTCGATTGGAAGCCGACCTCAATACAGTTGGGAAAAGGTTTGGCAGATGATGATGAAGTCATGTTCAGTTCACTCAAAAACCACAACAGCCATTGGACCTACAACATAGCAGTAGACATTTTAACCCCTAGATCTACAAGGCAGTATGTAAAATCGTAAAACTACGCAAGAGAGAGCACAGCTAGTAACAAAATATTGTGACATATTTCAATTTTGCCCAAAACATTAATCGTCAAAGATTACCCCCGGAATATTAATAAGTAGTCAACTCGAAAGAGAAAGGGGTGAATAATCTCGTAGTCGACAAAGCGTTGTGTCTAAACCAGGAACGCGTTAACGATACGGTAATTAATATGGCTGCTCATAGCGAAATATATCCAGATAACATTTTTAGAAGTAGAAATTACTACGCCCATAGCTTGGTTGTGGGTGGACGATATCCAGAACAATATCGTTGGTAAAACCTGCTTCAGACTCGAGCAGGTCAAGGCACAATCGGATGCGGCCCAAAAACAGCAGTGGGTGGAACAGGAATGCTAACTATGATATGGATGATGTCACCTGTGGCGTGTCACACGCGCTGAGTTCGATTGTAATACCTTACATTTCTATACAGGTTTTAAACTACTAGTATGCCTAAAAAATATAAATATAAATATGCAGAAAGTTCTTGTGTGAAAGAAAAAAAAGCAATCATCTGACTATTTGTGCTTGTAAACAATAAGCACTGGGTTTTTTAATCATTGTCATTTGCCGATATAAAACAGACTGAGACACTTTGAATTTATGGTTAATATCAGCTTGCTATTACGACATAATCAAATAAAAACATGTCAAAGATATCACTGTGATCTTCAATATTCATGAAGTTATAACCACAAGTTATTGTACAGTGTTCTCCTGCCATATTTTTCTCAATCACCATTAGTACCGTATCTGCGACTGTACGGCCTATTGAACGACCGATACACGCATCGTCCCCACCCTAAAATCCCATATCAGACTCTTCAATTTTTAAGGAAATTTTGTCTTTATAATATAAGCTGTAAGAATCAGTTTTGTTTGTTATGGGGATGTTGCTTGTGCCAAAATTATGTTGGGTGCAGTTTCGCAGTAGAATGCCAAGTATTTCTGCACTTCACTTTTATTGTATCAAATAATAGGGGCGCTCTTATAGCCATTATCACGTGTTTGATCTAAAATGATACTTTGTGCGGAATGTACTATGAGGGGTGTCTTTTCTCGTGTATACCTATGGACAGGATAGCATTTAGAAAAAAATATAGATGCGCATGGTTTTTTCCTTATGTCTTTCTAAGCTTGTATAACTATAAAGTTAAGTAATTAGTTTGATTATGGTTTCTATTCCCGATCGAACAAAGTGTTAATGAGTTTTTTTAAGGAATTTTCCATTAGCTTACAGATTGTTTTTTGCATACAAAACTTACCTGAACAGATGTGACAAAAGTCACTTAAGGCTTTTGCCTCTAATAACAATCATGAAGAGTATAACTTGTGTTAAGAACCTCCTCCTTTTCTTGAAGTCGGTTAAAAACGTAAGCGTCTAAAATTATTAAACTAAACAAGCACAAACACGTTTAAACTTTTCACACAACTAATTTAAGTGGTCACCCAATATTCTTTAAGCAAATTCTAGATTATGCGGGCACATTGTACCCTTCTACTTGTTTGTCGTCTAATCGATCAAATTCACTCTAATTCAGCTCATCTGCATATTAATTCGGTGAGCCCTTATTAAGGATGGGCTGATGAATGCAAATGCGGCTTAAGTTACGATGGTAGTGGTAAATAATTGTAGATATCGTACAGTTAAAGTTTTTTGAAAATGGAAAATGTCACATAAAAAGTACTATACGGATTCGGATGGAATAAGGATACCAAATAGTTTATAACCTTTTTTTTCATCCCGTTCCTAACAATCAGTGAGATGTCCAAGTGGACGAGAAGCTACGAGTATATTTTTTTTTAGTAAATATTTTTTCCTTTAGTAATTATTTTTGATTCTGAATTGGTCCAAAATTTCATGGAATTGCTGGGGAATACGTTTCCCCACTTCTTTTTCCAGCTAAAATTCTAAAGAAGTGGCGAAAAGGTGCTTTCGGGGATAAGCGATTAGTTTGCTGCTAGTGTAGTATCACCGTATTGGCACAAACATAATTATCGCTGCTTAAATATAAAAAGAGGTACAGTCAAAAAACTTGAATTATGTCTTTTTCGTTCATTTTTAAAAACATAAATCGTTTTTGACCGCTTCCAGCTAATTTTGAATCACACCCTAACTATGTAACAAAATCACAAATTCCTTTCAAAACAGCACTTCTATGTAATCAATCTCACAAAATGAAAAGAAAATCAGGGTTATCAGTCATTAGAAGACCCGTAGCACAAATTCTAATTACATATGCATTGAAAGGGTTAACGTTTGGTCACATTCGCCACGCTCTCGGTATTAATATCTTGATCCATCAACCAGTGATGGGTTAAGATGAATCAGTGCGGCATGAAAGGGTTACGAGGGGTGATTCTCAAAGTTTTTGATAAAATCTATTATCCAATGTGATGGAAAATTGTTGGTTTTTTTTTAAATAGTATGTAACAGCAGTTTGAAATAGTTTTTATCGCTGTGAATGTTTATTTAGTGTTTCAAAAATACGTCAAAAAGAAAAAATGCCAGCATTTAGTACGATTATAATTTGAAAAGAAACGGAAAAATATTATCTCACTAAAAACATTTTCTTTAAAAATGTAGCCATTCGCAAATTCTACAGTCAGACTTATGGTATGACGGTATTGTTACCATAAAAATCGTATAACAGAAAAATAATAAACACATTTTTCATCATAGATTATGTATGTATGTGTATGCTGTAGCGAAACAGAGAAGCACTTCAACGTTGAATGGCAAAAGCTGATTCATTAACTAAAGAAAGAGCCATTCCTCGTCATCATCATCTCAGCCATTCCTCAGATAAAAACAAAGACTGATTCCCAAAAAAGAAACCTAAATCTTTTTGGAATACCCAACATTGCTGTAAAGCTAAGCATGAAATTGTACCCACCCACATAGATTAATGACAGTCAACAATGGAACGATCCGTTTTCATCCGATCCCTTTTCGATTTAACAGCAATTAAAAAGTTCCACTGAACATCGAAAGGGTTAAAACTTCATTTGCGTATAATTGGGATGATTCTAAAAGGTTTTTTTAAATTAATTTTTCTTGAGGAATTGATATTTAATTTTCACATCGATAAATATTTTCATCGATAAAGTTACTATTTTAACAAATTTTTGTGTTGATCAATATCAACATTACTTCACGTGTCCAAACTCAATGCATTGCAATTAAACCATTTCAGGCACTTTTGTACTGTTCAAAACAGCAATAATGGAGCTGCAACCCAACTGGGGTTCACCATCATCACATTAGCCTTTACCTAAGTTTATATAAATACTCTAGCTGTGCCCGCAATTCGTTCGCGTGGATATCGGAACTCAACAATGTATTTTTTTTAAAAGGTTTTATTTCTAAAATACAAGTAGCCTACGTTACTCTTTATTACATCAGCTACCTGCCAATAGAAGTCCCGTCAAAATCGGTCCAGCCATTTCAGAGATTAGTCGATACAAAGATACAAACAGACCGACCGACAAAAATTAAAAAAAAATGTATGTTTATAATGTATTGTCTATAATGTAAATGTAATTATTTTGGTGTATGTACCGTTTACATAAATAATATAAACGGCAATATTACAAACTGACACTCCAACTTTATTTATATTGGTATTTGTATAGATATCAAATTAAGTACGAGTTTATCGATTAAAAACCTCTAATCTCTATCAAGTTTTTTTTTCCACAACGGGAAACTTTTTAAATTAATTCTATTTTGAATGAAGACGTCGAAATAAAATGGGACTCGACGACTCATCCCTCTAATTGATTCAACACGGTTCTAAGAGTCGCGGTTTTTAAGGGTTAAGGTGATTCAAATTCTTTGTATCGTACCCTAATTGAATTTTAAATCTAATTTGATTGTAGGTTGTGTCGAGAAAAAACTTTTTGCGTCTGGAAGTTAATTTATTTAATTATAGTTTTATTAGAATTTATATTTGTTGTATATTGTATTGATATTATTACTTTACTAATTATCAATAGAAAAATGGATAATGTCAATACAAATATTGACGATATGCTATATCATCTGATACCACTAAAGACCTTTTTCCACTGTGATTGTCGGCTATTAATATTGTTTTATTTTAAACGGGACAATTAAGAAATTATGCAAAATAAAAATAAAAAGACTTAAGTACCTACATAATTCAAAAAATGGGTGGGTAGTTTTAATTAATATTTCAGCTTTATTTGCATTCCTTTTTATTTGTTATTTGTTGTAATCGTGCTGAAAAAGAATTATTTACGCGAAAATACATGTTGTTATTGTAAAAAAAGGAATAAAATGAAATAATAAAATAATTCCTTCGAGCCGGATTTGAACCAGCGACCTATGGATATCAATTGTTTAACAGCTACAGTCCACCGCTCTACCAACTGAGCTATCGAAGGTATATTTGTGCGCTCGAAATTACCGTCCCCTTTCGCGTCGCCGCAGATTGCGCATTTTACATGACGTCACGAGTTACGACACTTTAGTAGTTGTGATAAGGTGTTTAAATAAATAATGGTTTATTTTTTGATATAACATACAATTTATTTGTTTGTTTTTAAAAAGTTGAGTCTTTCATGATGACCTACATGCCAATCTTTGGTGACAGAGTTAAGGATTGCAGCCGCATACAGAAAATTTCTCCTGACTCTCAAAGTTGTGAAGAAAAAATATTGTGGGAAACCGGCATTTTCTATAACTAAAAAAATATATTATGACGTCCATCAACATGTAGATATAAAGATAGTATAAAGAGAGAACATTATAGTCCTATTCATGACAAAAACAGATCAGTGAAGTTCGATAAACAGAGGCCGGCCACACATAGACAGTTAGAAGCAGTCAGTATCGACTGCTTCAAGATGCATCTGCATAGCAAACAGCAGCAGTCAAACTGCTGAGTGCCCAGTCAGTATTGCCAAACAGTCGCTAATTATTATAATTATACTGATGACTACTCGAGTAGTCCGTGTTCGGTATTACAGGACTGGTTTCATTGAAGACTGTTTCTCAGTGCATCTATAGTAAAATAAAGATTATGAAAAAAAAAAAGGTTGACACACATTGGGAAATGATAACAGTCATGTTGAATAACTACGAGTATTTTATTTTTCAAATTAAAATTGGCATTAACATACTGGTACGAGTAGGTACACGCTTTACTGTTGGGTAAAAAACACGAAATATCATGAAATTGACCCGAAATATCTCTTACTTATGATTCATCTGACATTCTGATCTTGACCCACTTGCTTGACTTCAAACAAACAGTCTTGTGAACATTGACTAAGCTCAAAAGTATTCGACGTAATAGTTTATCCGAAGATATTTGGATGTGGACGAATTTGACATTGGGTTATTGGCAACTAGTGTTTGCCCGCGGCTTCGCTTGCGTTATTTTAGAATTTGAGAAACAATACGGATCGTGTGGCGCCATCTGGAATATGAACGTAATTGTTTTCTCGGAAACAGCTCTCTTCTGTTATTCGGGATGTAAGATACCTTATATCCGTGTCTATACTCCTGACAACCTATATGCTAATTTTTGGGACGATCGATTCAGTAGGTAGTAATGCGTGAAAAGGTAAAAAACAAACATATTTGCATTTTTATTATTAGTTTAGATCAATAATGTTATATCTAGGTACATAGTTTGCATAGGAAACGTCCTTATTTGAGCGACATTAATTTCAAAGAACCGTGTTTATTTAAACATTAGACTATCATTTTTGGGTCGATTTACAGTATCGCTGCAAATTGAACGTACAGACGCCAGCACATCAAGCTACCACAATCTGTCAGATTTCTTTAATACAATTTCAACCTTATCACAAGAGTAGAAGGTTAATGTTTGAGTGGTAAAATCTGACAGATTCGGGTAGGTTGACGTGCTGGCGTCTGTACAATGAAATACATTTTACATAACCAAATGCACAGCCCAACATTTAGCAAGAAACAGAAAAACAAAATGGCTGAGATCAAGCTAACAGAATCACCGACAATCAACGGCACACGGTGAAATGTTGGAAATATTTCATTGTGAACGTACCACTAAATTATCTAAATAGGGATCACTCCCCAATCAGACACGATTTTGAGATTCGAGGTCAAAGAACTATGAGTATTTTTGAGGTCCGACTGGAAGCGACAGTTTTTTTTATTTGTAGAGTAAAATAAAATTAAGTATTCTTAATTTATGTATATTCTGGTTAAGGCGCCGCTTGCCGAGGTTGGTCTGTGGATGGGTGACCATCTATCATAGCGAGTTTCCTCCGTGCCTCGGAAAGACGTAAAGCCGTTGGTCCCGGCTGTCTATTGTAGATCTTTGACAGTCGTTACTGTTAGTCAGAAGCTCTAAAGTCTGACAACCAGTCTTACCATGGGGTATCGTATTACCCAGTTACTGGGTTGTGGAGGTCCGACAGGCAGTCGCTGCATGTAAAATACTGATATCCAGCTGAATCTGGTTTGTCTGGAAGCCGATCCCAATATAGTTGGGAAAAGGCTAGGCAGATGATGATGAATTTATGTATATTCTCTGTTAAAAATCTCTTCGAAAATAAATGTGGCTAAAACATTGGTGGCCTTGCTACGTTGTATAAAAAATATTTTTTACTTTTAAAAATTGATATCTTATGTACAATTAATTATAGATAAACCCAAAACCACTCAATCAATTTAAAAGTTTAAAATCGATATAATAAACGCCGCACTTTAAGATGAGAACAATGTGTTTGGAAATAACTTGTTGCTACATATAATTATTTACAAGGCGTTTTCTTGAAACATTGCAAAAGTTTGTTAAATAATGGGGAAGGCAATTAGTGTCAAAGTGACAAGTGACAGTTTGGTCCCCAAAGAACTGTGAAATCAAAGGAATTTTCAGAAAAAAAAACGATTTATTGATGTAAAATGACTCGATGTTGTGTAATAAGCTGTAAAAATGATGGAACATACAAATTTCCGACAATTCACACTATCAAGAAATAATGGGTAGGAAAGGAAAAGCTATATAATAAACAAATATCCAGCCTTGCGAAGCCGAGACAGGCCGTCAGTTGAGTTTATTAATGAAATTCTATGATTATACCGTAACTAAACAATCGAATACACTTTTCAAAATAATATCTACTTTTCTTTTGGAGGTTAAGTACCAGTATTGCATCGCTCTATAAATCATGAAATGGTTCGTCTGGCGGAAGAATTAACACCTGGAACGAGTTTTGTAATAGTTGTGGTGTTAAGAAATTAAATATATTGTGTTATTTCTCGAATACGATACGATAGATGGACAACCCGACTGACGTCATGGGCAGGCCCTGTAGGTACCAGAAAAAGAGGCAGACCTAGAACCAGATGGGAAGACGACATTATCGGTACCGCAGGGAAACAATGGTTACAGAAATCATCAGACAGGGAAAACTGGGCAGCTCTGGAGGAGGCCTTCACCCTCAACTGAGAGGGGTTCACAAAAATTTTTACAAAAGAAACTTATTAAATAAAATAATTTTGAAATCGTTGTAATTTATAGAAATCTCTAAAATAAAATAAAATGTGTTATTGATTGTATTATTGTTTATAAATTTTATTCTTGTAATTGTTGTTTATTGTTTAAAATTCAATTTATTAAATAGTTAGACCAAATAATAATGTTTTATACTCAAATTATGTATTTTTAAATTTAAAAATAAGTTTGCATGTTTCTAATTTATTGAAATGAAACTTTTAAGCAAAATTGCAGAAATGTTTTTTCTGAATTGTTTAATTATTATGTCTTATGTTGTGAAATAAAAGGCTTTTTATTTTATTTTTATTTTATTTATTTATTTATTTCTCGAATCTAAGTAGAAAAAATGGTTAAAATTACTGACTTAAAACATTATGATATTTTATCAAAATAGAAAGTCAGAAGCAGCATTATTATTCTTGTTATAGGAGAGGACAGGTAAAACATACCTAAACTCAAAAATTGAGACCTCAACTACAAGTAATTGTGGATTTATTACGGTAAAATCAAATGTATTACCACTCAATTAAATCACTTTTTTCCTCTTGTAGATGCACCGCGGCGTCTTAATTCTTCTTTTAGTATATGTACTTGCATGGACGAATAATTTTCCATATTTGTTTTGTATTTATACTCAATTTTTATAACAAATAATATTGTTTGTTTTTTGTACAAGGTAGACATTTTTTTTTTTTTTTTTTTTAGCGTGGTAAAATCATCAAATGAGTCCTCCAACCCCGGGCAGGGCGGGAGGGACTGTCAGACTTCTACTGACTAAAATCCACGGTGTCCTTCATAGCCTGTTAAGTTCCGGGGTTACGGTAAGGGAATAATCCCGCGACCCCGGCAGGCTTTGGCCCTCTGAGAGGGGGGCCCCGTCATTATGCTGACGCTCTTTGAGGCGCGCGTGGGACACAACGCGCCGTCGACCCGGGCATGGTCCTTGGTCGGGCAGCGAGTTGCCCTTTACTCGCTGCCCGCATGCCCGCGCCTACGGTGGCCGGAGATCGTCGCGCGACGTCCGTCGCCGTGGGCGTCCTACACCGCGGTTGGGGCGGAGGGAGGACTCTGTCCTCTCTCGCTCGCGGCGCGCCTCCTCCTTCGCGAGCATTACTGCTTCGCAGAAGGAGGCGACCGCTTCCCACTCCGTCTCGCCCCGCAGCATGGCCGAAACCAATGCCGGGCGCGAGAGGTCTCCGCCTAATACAAGGTAGACATGGGGACCAACTATCGCAGCGCCATCTACGATTAGCTTTGAGTTGCCATCCCCATTTAACTTATCTGAACGTTAAAGACAATAAAAAAAAATGAATGTTTTTCTTGTTTTAGTTGTCGCCAGGCAGTGGAACATTCACGCGATTGTTGTAGCAGGTAACCGTGACGTGCTGCAACGTAAAAGGCTATTGAACAACCACCGTGGATTTTAGTTAGCATAAGCCTGACAGGACCTCCCGTCCAGCCCTGAGAGCACTCATATTTTGATGATTTTACCTCGATAAAAAGGGCACTGAAACAAAGCAAATAAAGTAAATTTTCAGCACTTTCTCCAATCTAAGTACTTATTTTACTTCAGTCTTAACCTTAATGATTGTAACTTAAGTTAGTTAGTAGGAAGACACATCTAGTTAAAACACAGAAAACAATCCTCCCACAGTCGGATGTAGAACGTTCAGCCAAAGATGGCGGGCGGAAACACGTCGCGCCTACTGTCATGGCAGCCGGAAGTCCTCTCGCCATTTGATAAATAGTTGTTCTTCAAGTTTTTCTGATGCAAATGAGGGGGTCGCATGACTGATGGCATTTGTCACAATCTACCAGAATGGATTTAATTTGGAATTTCTTTTCGGATGTTAATCTGCTACCCCTGTTTGTAGGGATGCTCTGATTACGGGATACTGCTGAGGCTTCGTTTTATTTATTTTTTTGAATTGTTTTGTAGCGACATTGTATAAGAAATTTACACATGATGGCGCAACAAATCCGTATATTTACACCAAATTACGCTTTCAAGTACTGGGCGTCTCTGAGCTAAGCTGCGGACAGACGGACGGACGGACATAGCGAAACTATAAGGGTTCCTTGTTGACTACGGAACCCTAAAAATGTGTCATTTTGTTTAATTTTTTTAAATACCTTTAAACTGGACCAATCGCTAATTTCACCAATCGCGAATAAGGTGAATTGGACCAATCGCGAATTGGACCAATCGCGAATTGGACCAATCGCGCCTAAACGACCAAATTATAATAAAAAAATAAAATGAAATAATTAAAATAAGTTATGCATTCGCAGCAAAGTAGGTAGGTACCTAGAATAAAATTGCGAACACTTTTTCAGTAACACAATTAATTAAAACCCAAGTGATTACTTACTCCACACTAGGGGTGAGTGTGTAGAATATCTGAAAAACTGTTTGTCATGGTAACATTACAATCAAGCATCTGGCTGTCGATTTGCACATTTTATTAATAAGTTTAATGCAATTTCAATATTGTAATAATATCAAATAATAACAATAAAAACAACAAAATAACACTGTTATGAAGCATCGTACGGTCGTACCGCAACAAAAAGTGCATTCGGTAAAGCGCCTAGCATTTTGTGACTGCAATCAGTAGCATATTCTCGTTATTGCAGACATAATTTAAAATGATGTCAAACCAATTTTGCAATTAAATAGGTAGTAACAAAGCTGAATTAGTACTCCTATACTGGTATCTTTTAATAACTGTAATATGATGTAAAACTAGTTCTATCTAGACCCGTATCTTTTAGAGCCTAAGTAAATATTAGTACATTTGCATTTAGTGAGTGATGGACCGTTGACCTGAAAAAGGTACCTAAAAAAGCGGGAGATGTTCTGCAGTACGTAGCAATACGCTGAAATGATGATGATGATGATTATACATATTTCCCTTTTTAACAACAATAATTATTAATTTATCTTTTATCAAAACCCGTTCCGACCCAATATTCTGCTGCAAAGAAAAAGCAACTCAACTTTATAAAATTGAAATGTTTTATTTTCCGTTTTAAAGACAATTTCCTACAAAAATAAAATGGTCAGATGCGCGTGCGCTACAAGAATTAACAGTTTTTGCACCCGCATGCCATTCCAATACATTACTGTTTGTAATTACCTACTGACCACCCCTCAAGGTGGTAGTATGGGACATGCGCGTGCGAAATATAGAAGGCAGATGTTTGCAAACCAGTAACGTCAGTATACCGTTTCTAAATATTTTATATAAGAAAAAGTGGTAATCAGTGAGGTGTAACGAAGAATTGCTATGGGTTTTGTTAATTAATACCAGGTGGATTGTTTTTTGCTTGGGTTGTTATCCTTAAAAGGTGCGACCTAAAATAAAAAGACTTCATTTTGTAGTGGGTATTTTCTTATAACACCGGACTATAATAAAAATGTAAAATGATCATGTAAAAATAATAAAATTTATAATATAAACTATAAAAAATAATAAAAAGATACTCAATTTGTTGTAACGAAAACTTATAATGCTAATAACTCCATAGTAATTGCCAGCGGCTTCGACAGCGCGTAATTCGAAAATTTTTCTTTATAATACCAGGGTACTGGAAACGGTCCTGTACTATTTCTCACGTTGATCTGTCTTTGAGGCACATCAAGAACCGAGGGTCGCGGGCAGCCGATGGATGCAAGTGGCGAATTGTCGTTCGGCGTGGCGGTCTAAGGGGAAGGCCTATGTTCAGCAGTGGACGTCTTCCGGCTGATGATGATGATGATGAAGATCCGTTCAGTCGTGATTGAGTAGCAAACACAAAATTGCATTATATTTAAAACTTAGTCGGCTTTGTTACAAAACATGGTTTAACTTAGACCAAGCTTTGAATCAAAAATCAATTTTTGAATTTCGAACTTTATTCCAACTGCTATCAAATTCTAAAATGCACATTGACAACTTAGACCGGGATATAAACTCGGTTTTTGTATAACTTTACGACAGTAGAAATAAAGTTCGAAATTCAAAAAATCATTTTTGATTTAAAGCTTGGTCTAAGTTAAACCAGGTTTTGTAATAAAGCCGTTAGAGTTAGACTATAAATGCACTTTTATTATTGTGTTGTTCTAATGAACTTTTGTCCACGTGGCACACGCCTAATAACAATTCTTTAACACCGGAACCCTTTTTTAACAAAAAAAAAAAACGATTATTAATTCATCAACCATAACCCAAGACATTTTCTTTTAATTTTGCAAAAACTGTGACTTTTCAACCGCTAAAGGTTAACGACTAAGTGACCACGTGCCCTGAACTTTAAAGAAACGTATGACTCACCTCTATATTGTGCCATACCGACCGTGAACACACCTGGTCACCCTACTATTCAACAATGAATCATTTTGAACTTTATTCCGAGGGAGTTAAGGTTTTGAATTGTGTTTAAGATTCTATGGGGTAGACAGGTGCGAATGGTTGAAGAATATGAATGGATGTTGTTTAATTCATGTTTTATTTTTGTACTGGCAATAATTTCTTAACGGTGCAGTGGATTGCATGAGTAAAATAGGAGAATAGATACAAAACTATAACATTCACATTATAATGTCAATTTTATTAGTGGTTGCGTTGTTTGTTCGAAATTAAACCGATATAAAAAAATATCGAATTTGAAAAAAAAAAACGGTCCAAGCACTTTTTTTTTTTAAATCCTTTCTCCCGGAACAAAAAGTTTAAAACATTTAATAAGTTTAATTGAAATTAAGTTTTAATCATCATAATCTTCTTGTTGTAGCTACTACTAGGTGTAGCGCAGTTTTTTTTTTCCTTTTTCTTTATACAACATTTTTTAAAAACAGTAACCTAAATATGATCATTTTTACAGCACAATGTCACTTAGCACACCCCATAATAATTAAAAATATTTTCTCATACATTTTTATCACTGGTCACCAACAATCTGCCCTCATGCGTCCGGTCCATTAAAACTAATACGTGATCCAAATAACTCTAAACAATTGTCTTCTCTCCCTTTCACGCCTTTTTAGCAAAACGGAAGCTGCCAATAAATTATCTCAACATTTTTATTGAACTCAAAATGTACTCTAATCAAACTTTGAAAGATTCAAATTGTAATGACACAGGATCGTCGCAAGCAAAAAATAATTAATGAGAACACCAAAACGATTTTGCTCTAGTAATGGATCTTATTTCCAAAACAATAAAAGTAAATTTCGAAAAACATTGTATAAAAAATAAAATTGTTTGAATTTGAATGTCCAGAGAATTTAGGGTCACTCTACTTTGCGAGATTAAAAACTATCATTGTTCTGTGCGGAAAAGAGAGAGCGCATTATAAAATGGTGTGGTATCTCTTTCTCCCTTGGAACAGCAATAGCTCTTAACACTTCGGGTACAAGCAGGGTCAATACGTTAATCTGCATAATAATAGGAATGCTTAAAATATGCAGGGACCCCTTTATTTTTGAATGGCGGCTATCAATTGCAAAATAGGAAAAAACTGTCCACTCCATTGGGCAGACGACGAACATTCTCGACAGCAGTGGAGTCGAATTGCTTTGATTATTTTTTTATATATTTGGAATATACAATAAAATATACTTGGGTGTACCTACAAACATACACGTGAAATAAATCTTCTCACAAGCCTTCACACAAATATTTAGGAAAATGTTTTTCTTTTTTTCAACTTTATCCGTTATGGTTAGTGGTTGGTTTCATCCAGTTTTTCCATTTTTTTCGGTATCAAGTCGTGGCTGGTCAGTTTCTTCTTGCCACATTATTACTAAATTCTTACGTTTAACTAGTCTGAAAACTTTGTATATTATGGCACCTTATTTCCTGCGTTTCATCATCATCATCCTCAGGGCGTTAATCCCGGTTGCCACCGTGGCTTCCACCTCGGTGCCCGGGGTCCGCCTTCCTACCTAATCGCCTCCACTTCGCAAGGTCTTGTGCATCTCCTGCCGTGAGCCCGTTAGCACGCATATCGTCCCTTACGACGTCAAGTCAACGTTTCTTCGACCTATTTCCTGCGCTTATGTAGCTATATTTCGCATGTAACTATTAAAAAAAAAAAAAAACAAAAATGTTCTAACAATAGCCCAGGAGCGTGAAATTAGTACCTATGGTTATTTGTTTGTGCAAATAGTTTTAAGAAATGAGTTATCTTCGCTCAATGCAACTCCACGTCACTCCAGTCCCAGCAAAAGGGTGATGGGGATCTTTTGTCCGTCTCAAATGACCTCCGCAATTATTATCTATTCACTGGCCGCTCCATTTTCCCATACAAACATACGGGCGCTTTGATTCACGTCCCATTTGAATACGGTCATTAAGTATTAGTTAATTAAGTACAATATAAGACATTGTTTGTTGTATACGGGGCTAATTTTAATAACGCGGGGCAATTTTGGAATATCCCGAATAGTTGTTTGAGAATTTGACCGTAGGTGTTCTGTAATTAGATCTTTGATTATGATTAGTTATCAATAGGCAGTAGGTAATTTTGGTTCAATGGATTTGTGAAATACAAATAAAGGGTGTACATGTCCATTGCTGT
This sequence comes from Agrotis segetum, assembly GCA_036375495.1. Taxonomy (NCBI): domain Eukaryota; kingdom Metazoa; phylum Arthropoda; class Insecta; order Lepidoptera; family Noctuidae; genus Agrotis; species Agrotis segetum. The sequence continues at coordinate 892,917 of JAQSVV010000677.1, read as the reverse complement.
AGCATAAATGGGAAGAACGCAGGCTTACCATTGCGTACATTTTCAAATCGTTGAATCAAAAGAGGAATTAGTTAATTTATATTGTCAGGGTTGAAAACCTTCAACCAAGGGACGCAATCCACGAAAAACAAAGGGTACGTCTTGGACATCCTTCTTAATTTGCAGGAAGTGATGCGGGTCCCATACCTATTGATAATGTAGGAACACGCATTTTTTGCCCAGCCGAGAAAGAAGTCTCTTGATTTGGCTCACGAGGTTGTCAAAATATGAAAGGTATAGCGATCATTGTGTCATTAGTCGTGTAATCAAAAGCCTAGATCAACATCTTAGGAAGAATGGTGCTTTTAGACTAAATAATTGTTGATTTAAAAAATTGCATTTCTGGCATTTCCTCTGTGAAGCCCTGATCACCCACTTTTGAACTTACCTGAAGCTGATATTTTAAAGTATAATGTAGTTTCTTGATGTCCAAGCCAGCCTACACCAAATAACACAAAATAATCCTCGTCCTAACATATAAACACAAACTGACGCGTAATCCGCATCCCAATGAAATCATTAGGCTTTTACTACCGACTACCTATCAGTCCTAACTAAATTTAATGCCCCATTATGGCCCACACATGTATAAAACGTTAATAAACCTAGGTGCCCCCCGGAACCGGCAGTAAACCTTTTACGAGTGGTGCATTCGGAAGAATATTTCGGAAATTCGTGACGTCATTATGCTCGTTGACGTTTATTGGCTATTGGTTGTGCACGCGACTTTGCGCGCTGTTGGGGTTGTCCGTTTTTGATTGTTTCGTTGGGAAGATTAAAGTGACTAAATGTGGACTAAGTAGACCGACGATTTCGTGAGAGTCGCGGGCAACCAATTGTCCTAAAGTAGAAACCCAAAAACATTTTGTTCAGCGTGGTGATTTAAGAGGGAGGCCTTTGTTCAGCAGTGGACGTCTTCCGGCTGATGATGACGATGAAGATGACTAAATAATAACAGCTGCATAGTTTGATCTTTGAAGTTAAGCCGCACTTAAGTAGGTCGGCCCGCGGATACCTTCCGTCTTATACAGAGTTCCCTCCGTGTCTCGTAAAACAAGTAAATGAATTGGTCCAAGCTGTCATTATTTTGTAGACTTTTGATGGTAGTTACAGGTAGATGAAGCCGGTTTTATTATGATTCAGAAAGATCTGGGGCAGTTTTTTTATTGTATGTTTAGCGCTCGATTCTAACACAAGTCTGACAAACTAATTTTATCGATATACAGATGCATTCAACGTCCACGTTTATCGATAGTCGTTATTCACACAACAACGGTTATAATGGACAGCAGTTATTGTAGACTTTTTTATTGACTCGATACGATACACAGGCCGGTGGGTTTAGTAGGTAAAGAACCTTTTTATTTGGTAAACTGGGGTGTTAAAATTTTGGTAGTTTATAGCAAGATGGACATTATAGGTTTTATCGGGGAAGAACTCGGGTTGACATCATTATTGAAAACGATTTAGAAAGATTTTTGTTACACGATATTTTTTTAATCAGCCAGGTCTTTTCCATCGCTCTGTACAAACATCCCCCATGTATCTTCCTAATCGTTTTTAAGTCTTGCCTTTTCCGCTAGCTAGTCTATCAAAAAGAGCCCAATTCGTTACACCATTTTTTGTTACTTTTGAAGATATGCTTAATTTTCATTGTCAATAAGAATTTACAACAGCATAATAAAATTGATGGTAATTTACGATAGTACAGCAATTGGTGTTCGGGCTACAAATCCAGACGCTGGGTTTCTAGAGGCTTATTGCAAACAAAAATATTCAGTAACTCTGCGTAATCTTGTAATCGAACGAGGACATTCAATTCATTCAAAAAGTAGACCAACAATTCTTGGTCCAGATTTCAATATCAGCAAGGAACTGATGTTCCTTTTTGATATTGAAATCGACTCTCATCATAATATGACCACAAAAAACACCGGGTGCATAGCAATCGCGGCTCAATTACAGCGCCCTACCGTTTTGCGTCATAACATCTCGACGCAGGCCATAACTGTCCGTCTGTCCGTTTGATCTAATACTATGTAGAAATATCAGTAGGTCCAATGTGCGTTAAGTCGAGGCGCGGCGCGAAGACCTCCGGCGCGATCTCAGGGCAGTATGGAAGGAACGACGGTCGCGACCGACGGCCGGGCATGCCGCAATTGCGGCGGTAAGACCCCTCTTTGAGGAGTGGTTGGAGAGAAGTCATGGCGTCCTTACCTTCCGCCTGACGCACGTCCTCACCGGGCACGGGTGCTTCGGGAGGTACCTGTGTCTAATGCGGAAGGAGGAAACGTCTGGGTGTCACCACTGCGAAGATCGCCTATCGTGGAGCGTGGAGCATACGGTGCAGGACTGCCCAGCTTGGGCAGTGCACCGACGTGTCCTCACGGCTGAGATAGGCGGAGACCTCTCGCGCCCGGCATTGGTTGCGGCCATGCTGCGGGGCGAGACGGAGTGGAAAGCGGTCGCCTCCTTCTGCGAAGCAACTCGCTGCCCGACCAAGGACCATGCCCGGGTCGACGGCGCGCTGTGTCCCACGCGCGCCTCAAAGAGCGTCAGCATAATGACGGGGCCCCCCTCTCAGAGGGCCAAAGCCTGCCGGGGTCGCGGGATTATTCCCTTACCGTAACCCCGGAACATAACAGGCTATGAAGGACACCGTGGATTTTATTCAGTAGAAGTCTGACAGTCCCTCCCGCCCTGCCCGGGGTTGGAGGGCTCATTTCATGATTTTACCACGCTAAAAAAATAAAAAAAAGGTCCAATGTGCGTTCGGAATGACATCCCATGTGCGTTCGGAATATGTTCCGACAGCCCCCTGAATAGAGAGGGCGGGTGTTTTAACAGCCCTTTTCTCCACTTTTGGGGACTGTTAACCTTCTTCCATGTGTATAGAATGCATAGGGATCGATGGGTCAGAGTCGTTACGCAGTGGGTGCTGGATGGACGTCGTGGCCGAGGGAGGCCTAGAAAACGCTGACGTGTCGATCTAGACGTTTTTATGAGAGATTGGCCAGAGAAAGCCGTGCAAAGGGAAGACTAGTAGTGGGACAATATAGGTTATTAATAAAAAAAACCTTCTGCAATTTCTTGCATGACGGTCAGCCGGTCAGATATTTACGAGTGTAGGCTCTGACACTTTATGATTATGTTCCACTGCTGATTGAATGGTCGCCACCCTTCGCTCGCAATTATTGTTCGCCATTATTGTCCTGATCGTGGTTTATATAGAGCATATAAGTATTGTGGGCTCCCTTGGGAAGAAATTTTGTATTTAATAGTTTGGTGTTAAGTAGTTAGTATCTAAATAGGTTATGAGCATTTTGATCAATGCTGGTTCGACTTTTGAGCATGGCTTTGATTCTCATTTCAAACAGATTCGTAACTAAATTTCTCTATGAACAATTGCTCGGAATTGGAGCCAACTTCGGTCTAAGGAGGCATAAGTTGTCATTTTTACCCCATGTCTTATTTTTTCAGTCTTTGTTCATCAGTGATTTACAATGCGATCAGACTCTGTACTCAAAAAAACCTTCTCGATAAACATTCCAACATTAAGATATTTTCATGCTAAGCATTAATGCATGCGAGTACGATGAAATACAACTATCTTAAACAAATGTGCTAAAAAGACAAACGTTTTGTTTGGTACCAACGCCGCGGGACATATGATAATAGCATTGCTTTGAAATCCCTTACTAAGGGAATATCTTTGAGTGGCTTCCCAGGATTTGCCTTATATCTTTTTCTAACTTCTATGAAATAATGTTTTATTGCTTTTACATTATTAACATATTATACCAATTTAGTACACACTCTGTCTTTTGATTTTCAAGATCTTAAGAGGATAGAATAGCTGCCGCCATTTCAAAAAATAGGTATTTAGAAAAACTCGTACTGTCCCTCCTCACGCGTTGAAAAAACCCCGATCGTACGATAGAGAGCGTTGCAGCTCGCGACTGACTGTAAGTATTTTTATAAATATGAGATTAGTCTCTCGGGAGAAAACGTTTTAACGATTTTAAGCTTTATGAAAACTATACCTTTAGAAATAAGACAATGCACCCCCGTGTGTATAATTTTATGAATTTTATTGCTTTATTGTTGATGAACACCAAAAGAAGTACCACTGATGTACTTACAGATAGAATAGTAATAAGTACTATTATTTTTGCCACATTTCAACACGTCTTCTCTTTAGCTTTTGGCCTTTGCTTAGCAATGGTAATGGATCTTATCAGTGTAGAAAAAAAAAGCGAAGATTTGAGCCATTGAACTATAAAACGAGATTCCTGGTACTGACAGATTATTAACGGCTTCCAGTATGACACAGGGCTACCGAAGGACACCAAGGATTTTAGTCAGTACAAGTCTGACAGTAAGGGTGGTTGGACTCATTTGATGATTTTACGCTAAAAACAAAGTATGACACAGAACTCACTAACTTCTCGTTCCCACAAAACCATTCCTCCTCTAACAAATGGTAAGTCTTAACCACCTCGCAGCCAGCACGGAAGACTCCAGAGAATATTTAGAGAATAAACTTTATGTATTCCTCAGCAGTTTATGTTACAGGGAACTCGTTTTACTTTGAACAAGTTTTTGTATTTTGGATACTTGCTGAGAATATGCAGGAATATGAGTCACAAGTGTTTTAGTAAAATATGAAAGTGTTGTTTGAAAAATAGTGTCTGGGATATGTCCTTTGTATTTTTGTGGAAGTTTTCCTATTTCTGAGTTTCTCTATTTAGTTTGCTTGTTGTAGCTTAATTTTATCTGAAGCTATACCATCTAGCCGAAACGTGGAACATGTCTGTCAAGCTGGCCCACCGACTTCATGTCACGCAGCGTGCTATGGAAAGGTCTATGCTTGGGGTCTCATTAAGGGATAATATCCGGAATGAGGTCTTACGGCATAAGAACAAAGTTACAGATATTGTCCAAATCTGTAGCAAGCTGAAGTGGCAATGGGCTGGTCATGTCTGCTGACGATAGGTGGAGTAGGAAGGTTCTCGAAGGGAGAACGCGTGTAGGTAAGCGTAGGGTGGGACGCCCCCCGGCAAGATGGACCGATGACTTGAAGAAGGTGGTTGGCAGTGACTGGATGAAAAAAGCGGGAGATCGTGCGCTGTGGCGCTCCCTGGGAGAGGCTTATGTCCAGCAGTTGATTGCAATAGGCTGAAATGATGATGATACCATCTAGACTTATTATCAGTAAGCAACGTAAATAGAAGCTACGAAAATGGATACAATCAGCGTCACAATGCGGCGACAACGGACCGGAAGACGCGTACCTAAACCGGCCTCCTACCAGGTTGACCGACGATATCGTGAGAGTAACAGGCAACCGATGGATGCGTCTTTCGGCTGATGTTAATGATGATGACAGGGAAAAAAGACAGACATCATGCATAATATCTGTTTATAATAACTGCTTATGGATTTCTTGATAAGTCTTTCTCGGTGTTGATCAGCATATATTATTCTTTTATTCTTACCCCATTTACTTTTTGGCAGACTAGATTTTAATCGTTTCTTCTACCAAAATCACATTTTAACTCAAAGTTCTATTTCTATCCTGCCGTAGGCTGTACGCTGGTGTCGTGCGGTCCATGGCCCTCTACGGGGCCCCTGTGTGGGCCCTGAGCGTCCGGACGCGACCACAGAAGCTGGTCGCATGCCAGAGGGTCATGGCTATCCGAATGATCCGGGGATACCGTACGATTGCCGGTGAATCGGCCAACCTGCTTGCCGGATTGCTGCCTTGGGATCTGGAGGCGACTGCTCTCCAGCGCGTCTATGAGTGGCGCGTGGAGGCGCAGCGCCGGGGCGTGACCCCGCTGCCTCGCGAAGTCGAGGCGCGGCGCGAAGACCTCCGGCGCGATCTCAGGGCAGTATGGAAGGAACGACTGTCGCAACCGACGGCCGGGCACGCCGCAATTGCGGCGGTAAGACCCCTCTTTGAGGAGTGGCTGGAGAGAAGTCATGGCGTCCTGACCTACCGCTTGACGCAGGTCCTCACCGGACACGGAAGTTTCGGGAGGTACCTGTGTCTGATGCGAAAGGAGGAGACGCCTGGGTGTCACCACTGCGAAGATCGCCCGGAGGACACGGTGGAGCATACGGTGCAAGACTGCCCGGCTTGGGCGGAGCACCGACGTGTCCTCACGGCTGCGATAGGCGGAGACCTCTCGCGCCCGGCATTGGTTGCGGCCATGCTGCGGGGCGAGACGGAGTGGGAAGCGGTCAGCTCCTTCTGCGAGGCAGTAATGCTCGTAAAGGAGGAGGCAGGCCGCGAGCGAGAGAGGACAGCGTCCTCCCTCCACCCCAGCCGCAGCGGTAGGCGCCCACGGCGACAGACGTCGCTAGATGATCTCCGGCCACCGTAGGCGCGGGCATGCGGGCAGCGAGTAAAGGGCAACTCGCTGCCCGACCAAGGACCATGCCCGGGTCGACGGCGCGTTGTGTCCCACGCGCGCCTCAAAGAGCGTCAGCATAATGACGGGGCCCCCCTCTCAGAGGGCCAAAGCCTGCCGGGGTCGCGGGATTATTCCCTTACCGTAACCCCGGAACTTAACAGGCTATGAAGGACACCGTGGATTTTAGTCAGTAGAAGTCTGACAGTCCCTCCCGCCCTGCCCGGGGTTGGAGGACTCATTTGATGATTTTACCACGCTAAAAAAAAAAAAAAAAAGTTCTATTTCTAAATCTTCTCTTTGAAAATCCGCTGAAACTTCAAAACTTTTCGACACGGTTAATTTACGATTACTCACGGCGAGTAAGTTAAATTAACAAGAAATTAATCACAGCTCCATTGAGTTCAAAGGATTATTTTCAATCGAAACAAAGCCGGTTCAGCTCAAATTCATACCAGAATGAACAAATCTGCTCAAAGATTCTAATAAAATATATAAATAATTATAAATATATATATAATTATATTTACCTTGGAGCAGTGGTGGCCCAGAGGCATCGGCTTCGACTTACGAGTTGTAGGTTAGAACCCAGCCTGGCACATTACTTTGTGTAATTTATTTCATCACCACTGCTCTCAAAACGGTGAAGGAAAACATCGTGAGGAAACCGGCATCTCTTAAAACCAAAATCGATGACATGTGACATCCATCAATCCGTACTGGGCCCGCGTGGTGGATTGTGGCCCACTCCCTCTGACAGAGAAGCCTGTGTCTCAGCAGTGGGAACATTATAGGCTGATGATGATGATACCTACCTCGTATGATTCATTTAAAATTGGCTATTGCTGTTTTGTATAGCATGCCTCATCATCTTCTTCATTAAGAATAATCATATAACAAGCGAAGCCGCGGGCAAACACTAGTAATCATATAAAGTCCATTGAATCCAGAAAGAAATATTGTTTTTAATTCACCCACGAGACCTGCAGGAAAAAACCTTAGTGAGGTGGGCTTTCTTTTTTTTTAAGGTTTTCGTAATACATGTATTACATTATACTCTCTTCAACAAATGAAAAACACTTGGGGACTGTTAAAGTTTATATTGTGTAACTCATTTGCAACAGTACACATTTTTAACGCAGTTCCAAAAACAATACCAAAATGTCCAACAGCATTCCAAATCATTAATCAAAAGTCTGATAATCCGAATCTAATTAAAACACGCGTGCACAACATAGCCCTTAACTCCCTTGGGAGGAAAAGTCCCTATCAAAATAATTACTAGTTAGTAAGACGGGATTATCTTACCCCTTTGCCAGCCAATTAATTTTGCTTGGTTTAAGCTCTGTTCATTAGCGGCGTTACTGTACATATTGTTAAAGTTTTTGATTTTAGATCAACGGGTGTGGTGATTCCATTGTGGGGAAATGATTTGTATTGATTTGAGATAAGGTTTCTTTTTGTAACGCTCGACGTAAACACCGTAACACCAAAAAGATGCTATGAAATGATGATGATTATGATGACCATCCTGCGTTGGGTGTGTTAGAAAATAGTACTTGTTGAATAGATGCTTGGCTTGACACGGTCCCACGTGTCTAAATAAGGGTCAAGGCCTATGGCCACCATTGGGACATTCATGAGAACGCACAAAGAAAAGTCAATATTTTGTGTCCGTTCATTTCTTTAATCCTTCCCACGAAACTAAATCGATAGTTTTAACAACACGAAATCGTAGGGTCTAACCAGCCTTTCCTAACTTTGAATACCAAAGCAACTTCAAATGCCTGTCGAGTCCGAAAATTGAAATTCAGTCCGCTCCATAAAACACCATCACAAGAAATGCAAACCTAAGTCCACTCAAAGGTTGACCGCACTTCAAAAGCACGTGACGTCACAGAAAAGGCCAAATCAAATTCAAAAAGCCACAAGTGAGGCTGGAGTGAGATTGGTTTTGACGCTCCAACGCCCAGATGCTTGGGCGATGGTTTGAGCATACAAAAGGGTATGGGAAAAGGGCATAGATTACTAATTAAAATGCAGAAGTGATATAAGCTTTTCTATAAAACTAGACTAGCAATCACTAATAATTTTTTTTTTTCATTATTAATTAATTTGATTGCTTCAAAATTGGATGACACGAAAAATAGTAATTAGTTGGTTTTTTAAAGAATCACTTTCAGTTGTAAGTAGACCGTGTGATTTTTATAGAAAATGGAACCAAAACTAGTCCAGAATCTAGTACAATTTAGGTATCAAATGATTTAGAAACAGTTGGAATTTTGACCATTTTAGTAGCATAGTGTTCCTAAGAAGACCGTGCACATGTTGATTATCCTTTCTAAATCTAGAACTTATTCATCATTCTACCTAGCCTTTTTCCAATTATATTGGGGTCAGCTTCCAGCCAAACCCGATGCAGCTGAATATCAGTATTTTACATGGAGCGACTGCTTATCGGACCTCCACAACCCAGTAACTGGGTAATACGATACCTCATGGTAAGACTGGTTGTCAGACTTTTAGAGCATCTGACTAATAGTAACGACTGTCAAAGATTTACAAATGACAGCCGGGACCAACGGCTTTACGTGCTTTCCGAGGCACGGAGGAAACTCGCTATGACAGATGGTGCTATACCCATCCACAGACCAACCTCGGCAAGCGCGGCTTAACCCAGAAGATTGGCCTGTGCGGCTATAATTATTTAGACACGAACTCATACAATCCTCCTAAATCTAGAACTTATTATGTACATTATTATTATGCCTAAACCACATCTTCAGTTATTCTTTGACCCAATGAACGAAAGGTTTTTTTTTTTTTTTTTTTTTTTAGCGTGGTAAAATCATCAAATGAGTCCTCCAACCCCGGGCAGGGCGGGAGGGACTGTCAGACTTCTACTGACTAAAATCCACGGTGTCCTTCATAGCCTATTAAGTTCCGGGGTTGCGGTAAGGGAATAATCCCGCGACCATGAACGAAAGGTTTTGGACCTATTCCTGCGTTTTCCTTTGTGAATCAGTAATGTATGCACAAGTGGGGCGGGACTGTTTGTCAATGATATAGAAGTGACGTTACGGAAACTATTGTTAGCTATTGTATGCGTGTAAGTACTTGTTCAATGGGATCCCATTGGATTTGTAATAGAGGTCTCATCATCACTCGTTATTGTGTATTTGACAGTATTAGTATTGTTCTTAAGCAATAGCAAATTTTCATTATTCTCTATTGAATCTTCACTTGGGTCTTCTTCATAATCATTAATGAGTAGTATACAAATGAGTGGTTTCAGTAACAGTTTACTATCTATCTAAGTCACCGCTATGTATAATGTTTGTGAACGAGAAACATTCAATTCATTAAATATATGAAAAGTATGTATGTGTTGTAGGTCACTTTATTATTTTTCTACATAAAGAGAATGGCAAGTCTACCCACCAACTTGGATGCCTTTGCTCAACAGTGAACAGTGTGGTCTGATCAAAAACAGGTGATTAAAAGAAAAACCATACAAATGTGATTCCATTTCTAAGGACAAAACAATTTCCAAGTCAAACTTGTATCGACGGCTTTTGCAAGGAACTATGCTCAAATTGTCCAATCCTTCCGTACAATCTTGAACATAAACTTGATCAAATTGAACAACATTCAATACACGACACTAAGACGTATGTCCCCCATACATCTTCCCCGTGATTCATGGTGTCCCATTGAAATTGTATGCAAATCTGAAGTGTCCGCCCATGTTGCGTGTAAAGTGGTCACAAGTGACTGTGTGATTTAGGAAGTGTTGAAGAGACGCGGTTTTAATGTGGGGCAGATTGTATTCTAATCGAATATCATATGGGTATCTGTAGTAGATCATTTATCAGAATGTTATAGAATATTAAACTGAACTACTTTTTGTATGAGACCATTGTAACAGCGAAAAATTATTGTAGTTTTAATACATTACTACAAACACAATTTTTCGCTTTGGTTTGTGAGGATGTTGTGACTAAAGTGATGGGGAAATGCTACCTGAAGAAGATAGTCTTATAATTAAAAAAATACGTTACAAATATCAATAATAATTAAGGCGCAAATAAGCATAAACCATGAGAAATTACCAAAACTCATATTACAGGATTATTAGAAAAACATTGTTTAAAAAAATAAAGCATTACATCTAACAAACAGTACTCACAATCCCGCAGCCCAAATCGAACAATCTCAAAACCTCCAAGATTGACTCAACGATGCGGGAAGAGAAACCAAAAGCATAAAATCTTCTCCATAAAAACCCACTTGATTTCCCATCAGCTTCCAATACAAACACAAAAATTCAAGTACCCTCCAATAAATACAATTTGCATAGCTTAAGATGCAATGCATTAAGCTTTTGTGTCTTCGTATTAAAGTCCCTAAGGTCCTCGAGTGGTTGAAAGTATGCGGGCAGTGTGTGAGCCAAGTCCCTAACGTTAGATAAAAAATTTGCATATTTTTTTTTTTCAAGTATGGCGGAGGATTTAAAATTTAGGTTAAGTTTGTAAGGGTGGGATGTTTATAAAGTTATTTTTGAGAGCTAATGCTGGTATTAAAGAAGTATGGAAGAATAAAGCATGCTGCGTGGAATGAATTAGGATAAGGGCAAGAATAGAGTTAAGATATTGATGTCGATAATGGTGCCAACAAAAGCGTTTAAGTGTATTATTGTCGTTGAAATTTGTAGATTTTGATGGTTATTACGGGCAGTCAGAAACTCGAAAAATGTAACAAGCAGTTATACCAAAGGGAGTCGTGTACAGATATAACATAGATACGCTTTGTGTAAGGTATTGGATTTGATGTGCATCTTCTAAGACTGCAAACTTAACAAGTACCTAGAGGAAGGTGAAGTTGGTGTCTTATTGGTTTCTGATGGGATATTGACTGTTCAGTTTTCGATTAGGTAAGTCAATAAAGTGAAATTCAATTAGATTACGACCAGAGTCATAACAATATTGGAACTCTATACAATGAACTATTTAATAAATTGTACCTAAGTTTTCAACGTGATGATTATACTGATAAGAAAAAATAATTACAAAACGTAAGTTGCCGTTCGACTTTACATCGATAAAGATGTTCTTAGCATTATGTATATATTTTCTTTATCTCCACAAAATACACAGTTCTTCAGAGAAACAACTCGTTTTATTTATTTTCCCAATAAGATTACTCTTTCTGAGTCTATTGATATTTCATCTTTCCTGTTTGTATCTGATATGAACATGGAACGAGTGAAGTGGATGAATGTTTTTATAAGAAATTGCTTTTGTAATTATAAAATTGCGTTGTACGGCAGTTGTTAATTTTAGGTAAATATCATAATAGATACAGTTTCTTTGTATACTTGTTATTCGCTGAGTTTCGATTAGGGTTGTCGTATACTTACTGCATTTTTTGAAACAAATAATTTTAAGTCAATATCAGTATTCTCATACCAAGTGCTGATATATATATTTTTAGTAGACTGCTATGAAAAAAAAAAGTGGGATTTTATGAGACGCTTTTCTTTCCAAAAGTAATTTATGAGAAAAAGATGTTTAATTAAAAGTAACAATATCATATTAACTTTTATTTTCAAAAGGTTCTTGCTGTTGTTAAAAATAACTGCAATTTTTTTTTTATGTAAACAACTTCGAATGGACCCTCAAATTATTATTATTTCTATAAACTAAAAGATTTGACGCTCACAAAATAAATACTAAAAGTGGGTGTTAATATCACCACATGTGCGAAGTACAAAAAAGAACATCGCCCAATATTGGGTGTCAAATAAATTTCAAAATTACACACACTACATAGATTTAGGAATGTATGTTACTAACAATAAGAAAGGGTGGCAATCCATTGTACCGATTCAATTTGTAACTTTAAGTTTTTAAAAGGGTTCGTTGGCACAACATTTCCTTTTCTACCCTATCGACATATTGACGATACGTCACACAAAAGAAATGACATTAAATTGACATACCATTAAAAAATATTGCTTGAAAAATTCAATGAACAAATCATGCGGAAGATATAACTGCAAATGTGACAACCCCACAGTGACGTCATAAAATCACAATTTATAACCTGGCAACCCTAATGAATAATTAACGGATATGATAGTGATGTTTGTAATTAGCATAATTTTTACTTTTAAAACCGATTGATTGATCGATGTCATAAAATCTTTTCCTTTTTGTAAAAATTTAATGACGCAGCAATGTTGACGCTTTTTCGCATACATAATCAAAGCATGACATGAGATTTTATTGAATATATGCAAATTATTGTAAACATTAATTTGTAACGGTTGATTTGTTAATAGGTTTGGTATTTGCATAATTATGCTAAATAGTGCTGTAAAGGATTGATCGTCAGTGAAAAGAATGACTTTTAGCACCTTTTTGATGCATCGATCGTAAAACTAAATACGTATCGTTAAAAATAATGTCTCTATTTATCGGGTTTAATAGTGAAAAGTCATGCATCTGCGGTTATAAAATTTATTAATTTAAATCTGAGGATATTTAATAATAACACTAGACTAAGGATCTCAGAATAAAATCTTTTAGAACCACCCATATAACTTTGATTGATTGTGTATTAAAAATAATTCATACATAGATAGATATAAAAAATAGTACCGAATACGAAAAAACAACGTGCATTATGATTTTTTTGTAAAACACTATGTTACTGAGCAAATTTTTAGGCAAAAAATAAAAATATAAAAAAGAAGAGTTTTCTTTTTTTAACTCTTTTTTACTATTTTAATGAGCAAAACACGAAATTAGAGAAGCAATTTTTTTTTTTCAATTAAAAGAATTAAATTTTCACATTCCCACGATCGTAAAAAAACAGCCAAGTCCGCAAAGGGTTAATTTAAAGTGACAGTTTTAAAATCGCGTCAAGATTCGTCACGGTAGGTACTGGAGTGCAGTACTTTTATATTGCGTCAAATCTGAGTGACAATTGACGCCTGTAGAAAATTGGGCCTCGTGCGAAAGTTTTATAATTGGCAGTGTTGCTAGTGGAAATAATTGTTGCCATTGATGGCTGGTTTTGTTAAATATTCATATTTGTTTCGTTTTATTGTTACTTATGCTATGTGTATTGCACATAGTGTGTGGTTGAGCTCCTTGAGTTATAAATCGAACTATATGACAACTGACAAATGCTCGCAATGACATTAGAAACTGCTCAATTGTTAGTGGTTTTTTCTTCAAAACATTACTTTTATTTGACTTTATGTCAAAACTAACGAATAATTTGTGACTTCCACTATAGGTTGGATGATTTTTAACAATAGATTTTTTTTAAGTGTTTTAGCAGAAAAATGTAGGTACCTATTTATTGTGTATACTGAAGACAATTTAACAATAAAAAATTGCAAATTTTAAAATCTTGGTTCTATTTTTCTTTAATAATTAATGATTCATTGCTGCAAAACAAACTCGATTTTTACTCAGACATTAGTGTCTTTGTCTGTTTTTCAGTACCTATGTTATTTTTTAGTATAATCGAAATTTAATTACAAAACAACAATGCAACAAACCTTTATAGAAATAATAATCCCATCCCAATTAGATGCTGCTGACATTAAACAAGACGTCGTAAAAGCAAGCCAAGTTCTTTTGTTTTAGTATCACGACGAGATGTTAATGCCAAGAAAGGGTTTTATAGTCATTTTGTATGGACGAATAAAGATGGCGCTCGTGAAATAATTTGATGCGATGACAGCTTTGTTTATTAATATTTTGATGAGTTTTGGTATATCTGTGCTTCAAGAGTGTGGTGTGAATATTGTTTACTTATGTACATTGTTATTATGACTGAAAGAAAAATATTTTCATAGACGTTAAAGTGATATGAGATTTATTGAACCTAATAATTCTATTATGTTAACTATGAGTGACACTTTGAACTTATACTTTCAAGGATATTCAACCTAGACATTTTAAAAGTTCCGTTATAGAGCTATTATAAGATATACTTACATCCAGATTTTGGGCGTAACTGGGGCCGAGCTCCCTACTAATATGGGCATCGTCCTTTAGAACGGAGTGAGGCCATGATCTGGGTTACGACAAACTGGTTGTCTCGTATATTTTTAATATATCCCGTGCACGTTAGACGTTTTCTGCGTGCACACAAATAAATAAATAAATAGTCAATCCAAGAAACATGATTGTGAATCCGCAGCCAAGTTATACATGTTAAATTATATTGCCTCCAATTACATAGGTACTCTCAGTTTTATTTTCCTCGCAAACCTAGTGTAATTAATCTCCTTGTCCAAATATTTGCAGACACCGCTGTTTCATTAGGTTGTAACACCGCGCGCCAGATGGCGCTGAGATCGTAACTCCTATTTATTTTGTTTTATTAGGCCACTGGGCGCTCTGTGCGTGCTGGGTTCCTAGAAGTGAAGAATGTATTATTCTGTTTCGTTGACGGATTTCGTGAGATAATTACATGATATAAACTTTAAAAAAATGCTGTATCAGTACTGCACAAAGGCCTCTTTTTATATCCTCAAATCAGCCGATCGGGTAATTTGGTATACCAAAATATATTTAGCTGAGCATAGTAAATGTAGACGATTTCGTGCTACAATGAGTAGAAAAAGCATTTTTTTTTGTATTAAGGTATATTTTGTCAAATTTTGGAAGTATTATGTTGTATACTATGTTGATATTACCTCCTACGAACCATGACACTCAGTAAACTGTAAAATTACGTCATGGTGATCGGATTTAAGACATTGGATCCGATTGCGTTTCTTCGGCGCACTTAAATAATGCCGAATAATAGACTTAAATTAGTCTAAAATTTGTACTAATATCATTGCTAATTGCTTGTTCTAAATTCGATCACCAAGAACACAATTTATGATTGCGCCCACTAGCTCTACTTTTTTATTAAAATAATTATTATTTTAAAAGAAAAAATATTATTTGTACTCAGTCAGGCGTGCAATTTGTTAAAGTCAATTTCTTCCGATTAGAAAAACAAACAGAGAAAAAAACATCTCTTTCATAATTACACAATTTGGCCACCAAAAAAGGAAAAAAAAAAGATGAAATAAAACAGATAAAAATAATAAAATTAATTGGGTATTTGTCAGACTGACACTGTGAAACACCATTTCTGATTAGGTTGATAGCGACCCCAAAAATTGCGTGGAAATGATTATCTTGCTTCAATCGCGGGGTAATAATTATAGCAATTTGTCGCCCTCAAATGTGAGGAAAAAGAAATGTTTGTGTCTATTAATTTTATTTTTATTGAATTTGTGTTTTGGCCGAAAATATAGTTAGATTTTTTTTTTCTGGAAAAATAAGACATCGTTAGGAAAAATCGCATCTTCGCTTCGCTTGCAAGCTAAGCTAAGCTTTGCGTATTTTTTTTTTTTGATAAATTCATACTCTTACTGATTGAACCTTCTCCCTATTCCTTCAGGTACCCTTTGTGTTTCAATCACTGTGTCCTTTTGAGACGGTTTCGCGATTTATTTTTTCATGAATTCAATGTTGTGTTTGAAAACATTATCCAAGTCGATTCTAAGATCCTATGGCACTTGAAAAAAGTATAGGCAATTTTATCTGTGTAACATTTAAAAATTTTCGAATAACCATTTATAAAGAAACAATCCCATATATGTATTCTTGTATTAACTATAACACTTAGATTTATAAACAGTAAACTCGATAAATTAAAACAATGACCTTGTTGCTCTTAGCATTAACTCAAAAAAAAGTATTTTCTTTACAATTTCGTCATTAATCTTAATTCCATTTGTTTTTACAAAGGCTTTTGTATCAAAAATCAAACAAGTGTTACAGTAATTAGCAGATAACGTGACAAGTCGAGCCGGGTTGCGTTTCGTGTCTAACACGTAATTTATCTTTAACTGAACACATGGCACCGTGTTTATGGTAATCGTTTTGTTCTTGTTAATTTTTGTATGAGGTAGAGTAAAATTCATGGTTTATGGTAATATTCGTCCAAGTTTTAAAATGTCCACATGTCAGAATAACCTAACGTCATATTTCTATTTGGTTAGAATGAAGTTTTGCTAAAATCAACAAGTGTTATAATGTCCAAAAGTCATATTGTACATGGCTCAAAATCCTAGATTTTGTGACATTTCTCAAACTAAAAACAGGTTTGTTCGGAATTGTAGTAAGTTCTCAATGACCATTAATTAGGTATTTCTTGTACATCTAGAGAGGACTTTTTCTAAATTGTTCTAGACTTTTTAACTGATAAAAATACATTATTTCTAAAACCTGACAGAGGACTTACACAAAAAATCCCAATGTTAAACATAATGTTCCCACTACTGGGACAAATGCCTTCACTTGTCAAAACAAACTGTGTTTAACTAACAAAAAAAAATACTGACTTTGCTTCACACCGCGATTTTGTTTCGATAACATAAAGAAGAACGGCAAAGGCACAATCATTTTCAGTCCGAATGATAAATTATTAAGAAAAACCATAAAAAATAAAAACAAATAAGCATCAGTTCTGCACACTTTTTTCGTTGTTTTTTTTTTTAGTGTTCATAAAAAGTATAAAAAAAAACTTATAAGAACCAGACAACCATCAAACCTTTCTAACCAGACATCAATGACGTCATAACAGTTTCCATAACCCTAAACATTACACGGTAGAACTATGACGTAATCTAATTACTTCATCATTCGGCCACTGTATGTCTCAACCCATTAGATGGCCTTGCATGGGGTTTCAATTTGCGACACGGCGCTGCAAATTGGATTAGATTGGTCTTTGACGGGTTATTCACGGGGTTCATGGGAAGATTTTACCTCTAATGCTTAGTAGGGTGGCGTGGTATAGTGTAAAGGGGGTATTGACTTATATTTCGATTGGTAAAATAAGAGATTTGTATCATTTAAACCGGAGAATATTTAACAGTGACAGGTGTTAAGTGTGTTCATTCGATATTCTCGATTTGGAATTCGCTTTGGTGTTATATTTTTTTACTCAAAAATGCATGTAATGTGGTCATTATTTTGACAACCTTGTTTGAGCAAAGTCGACTTTGCGGGTCTGTTTCAAGGAGCGGCCAGCAATGTTTTTGCTGGCCGCTCTAACAGGTCGGCAAAACATTGCCGGCCGCTATTCTGACGTTTCAACGTTTTAAAAAAACAAATGCAAAAAGATTTTATTTAAAACACAGCTGTTTGTATTTAAAGAGGTAGGCACAAAAAGATTGCATTCCATGTTAAAAAAAAAATTCAAAGAAGGAAAAAAAGGGCGGTTCAGCGAATTTTTTCTTTTTATTTAGTGACTTTTTTGTTTTATGTAAATGAAGTAATAAATGAAATGCAGTCAAACATCGCATTAAAATTATCGCAAACTATTAATAAGTAATATGAAACCGGGAAAGTCGGTGTTGAATTTTAGTAACTGTATTTTTCATAATTGTTATTTTAATTAAATTTCTAGTTAATTAATATATGTATATTTTATTTAAATCACTTGCTGGTTTTATGTAGGTTAGATACTTGCATTTTTGAGTAAAGCACTATACAAGCCTTGGCCCACTATGTCTGCTTCGCTGGTCACGCTATGATTGCCTCCAGCTAGCTTAGCTACGCTCTAGGCCTTCCAGCTTGGCCATCATGCAGCCCTTGCTGTCCTCGCTGTAAAGGCCTCGGCCTACGGCCTCGGCCTTTATCTCAGCTCGTCCATCAAGTGCTGCATGCTGACCGCGCTGTGTCGGCCTGGAGCTGCGCTACGCTGCGCTGTCGGCCATCATCAGTGCGACCAGCAAAGTAGCCATTATAGGCCGCGGCAGTAATGTACTATTGTTGATATCTGTTTATGAACATGGTTTATTCGAAATAAGCAATTAAGCTGATTTCAGACTACGCTAGAATATAATAACATATAGTATATAGCTTATAGCACAACAATATCGCTCCATACATTGTTATGGACACGTTCACATTGTACTAAACTATATGTGTATTATTATTTGGCCTGCAAACATTAGGTCCGTCTTTGCTATACTGTATAGCACAATAGTATAGCGGAATCTGAAATAAGCTCTATACTATAAGTACGATTTTTAGATGTTTGTGAAAAATGATTTTTTCTTTGATGAAATTTTATTTGCACAAGAGCTTACGAAATTAAAAATAGTTTTTAGTAAAACGAAGACTAATTGGGTTCCAGATTAGCACATAAGGGTAGCTAATATGCCATTTCTTTAACACAATTACTACTTTGATTTGCCAATTAAAGCATTATCACAATAACTCATCAGTAGCCACGTCAAAACATCATAAAGGCGCATTCAGACTATTGTGTCGATAAAGACATAAAACTCCGTGCGAATTCGAACACGCGCGCGAATTAATTTACGCGGGAGACGCGTATGA
The DNA here is from genome assembly GCA_036375495.1 of Agrotis segetum. Classification (NCBI taxonomy): domain Eukaryota; kingdom Metazoa; phylum Arthropoda; class Insecta; order Lepidoptera; family Noctuidae; genus Agrotis; species Agrotis segetum. The sequence continues at coordinate 874,028 of JAQSVV010000677.1, read as the reverse complement.
TATTTATTGGTAATAAACTGTAAGTGCACGTTTACAACGACACTACTGTATTTGTATAATAATATAGACATTATTGTAGGAATTACCATTCATTTTTGGGTGGGAAAATGTGAATGAGTTTCTCTGAATTTAATTAGAAATCGCGTATTTTAGTAACATGTGATTTTGATCCCGATCTTTAGTCTTGTGACTGGGACTGAACTTTTTACTGTTTCATAAATTATTCCTTTAATTATTATTCGAATCAGCATTGCCATACAACGTGGCAATGCTGCCAGCGTTCTGGGCACCGTTCCCGTTGACAGCGATGTGGACTTATTCTTTGACGCCCTTTGAATGTTGTTTTTTTTATCTTTTTTTTGTACATATTACTAGTAAGTTTTTATTTATAGTTTTTACATAATTTTGCGATATCTTAAATGTTAAAATATCCAATAAACATTCTTCCTTTAATTGTCTCTGACAATTCAAAAGTGCCTGTAACTGGCCTACTTGAAATAAATGCTTTGATTTCGATTTTTAGAACTGGAACGGAAAAAGCACTTCTTATACCGTTGTGACTTTTCAAATGACAACGCTTTCTCAATGTCACAATCACAGCAAACCTTTACTTTAGCCTGTACTGTCCTACTTCTAAGCAAATGCCTCCCCCAATGCCTTCCAGGAAATGTTTTCCTGGGCTGCTTCGAACCAGCCCTCATGACAAGCATGACTAAATAATAATCATTGAATTTCGAATTATAAAGAACGATGGCAAATCACAGAGAGTAAAAACTTTTTAAAAAAAAGTACCGACTTCAAAAACAAATACAAAAAAGTTTAAAATAATCTTTCTTTCGGAAGTCGGTGGCTTTGATTTTTATTATGTCATTGACTATTGCCACCGACTTCTGAAAGAAACATTTTTTTTTTTGTATTTGTTTTTGAAGTCAGTACTTTTTTTTTTAAAGTTTTTATTTTACCCTTTTTTTAGTTTATTAATTAAATATTCAACCCAAATTCTAGTAAAATACAAAGTTTTCTTACATGATGTGAACTAATCTTGTAATCCGTCACAACGAAAAAATCCATATCTCTAAAACAACTGAACCGATTTTGGTGAAACTTGCAGTGTACCCTAAGTTGAACAATGCCTAGTACAACAAAAAATGAAGAAGAAGAATTACTTAAATCGGACTTGCAGTTCTGGAGATATGCGTGCACAAACATTAAAACATACATACATAAACTTATGAAATTTGGTACATTTGTTCAGACGCTGATATAGACTAACATATACGAACTGGGCAGTTCTGATAATATTACATACATAGTTACGGGTCGAATTGATAACCTCCTTTTTTTTGAAGTCGGTAAAAATCATCATAATACGTATATTTTTGAAAATTCGTGACAACTTTGATCGCAATTTCATCAAAATCAACAACTCCACATCACAAATCAGACTGAAGGGCGTCTCCCAATAAATATTCGGACATCATAAACATGATGCGCCATGATTCGAGGGACGCGGTGACATTACACGCGCGTGCAACGTTATCGTAAAATTTTACGACGCTGCAAGATCACTGCGGCTGGACGGCTTCCGGTGAAGATATTGTTATTATTCCATTGTTGTGTGTTTGTAATTTTTTTAATGGAAATTTCGGTGATGGGTTTCGGGAAATGAGTTGATTGGTGTTAGGAATTATGGGGAATTTAATTGGGTAAAGTGTTTGTGTTTTTGTGAATTGTGTGTTGTATCAATATGATCTCATAGCAAGACGCTTATTAGACAAATTCATCATCATCATCTGTTCATCAATTGCTGAATGCGAAAAAACCTTATTCTTATTTTATTTCTTTCAGGATATAACCAATCACGGCCATTGGTTTTATTTTACAAATCGGAAACCAATAAACAAACGTTGTTTTTTGAAAACCTCTTTAAAATACAAAATTGTGACACCACACAAAGTTAACCTTCATATCTCCATCAACCAAAACCATTGAACAAAACGGAAGCAATTCATCTGAAACTCGCTAAACCAACACAAAGAAACTAAAAGTACATCAAAATAATAATATGACAAAGCACTCGGAAAAACACAATCCTCCACGATAAATTAAGCCTAACGTTATCACCAAAAACCTCTCTATTTACTTATAAAAAGAAGAAGAAAAAACTCCCCCAATACATTTTCTGAGGAAAAAATGTGTTAACAAACAAAAAGATTTATTTTCAAGTGGTAGATACGCTTCTACGTCTCCCTGCCACAATCGGAAGGAACGTTAAATAAATATAGTGAAAAACCCAATAAAAGTATATGGCCTAATCTCTATCCAATATTTTCTTAGTTTCGACGGGAGCTTTCCTTTTAGTGAGATGGTTGGTGTAGTGTGGATGTGACCTTTACATTCAATTTTCTTTAGGTTTAAAGTGAGATGTTTGTGATAAAATTATTTACAGGCCTTTTATTTTTCAAGTATTGTGGAGAACTTCAAACTATCAGTAATGTTTCTGTGACTGCCTCTCGCGGAGAGGAAAGACCAAAAGGCCTGTGACCCAGCAGTGGAGACGTTATAGGCTAATAGATGCCATATAATGTTTATGTATAACAAGGATACTTTGTGTCAGGAAAATCTTACGGATACACGATACAAATGATGTAGAGAAGCTCCGATTACGTCTTTGGTAAACTTGCTGTTCACGCAGGCCACGGGAAGCGATTTTAGTTTTTTGTTTAATAATAAGCATCACCTTTAACTTTACCTGTCTAACACAAATAAATATTATTATTATTACTTATTATTTAATGGTCGACTGTCAACGAACGTAGACACGAACAGTATTGGACTCGTATCATTGGAATTTGCCTCAATTGAAATTATTTTCCTTTGACTACGTTTAGTTTTTTTTGTCGGCAGATCCACTGCACTATTCCAATCCACCCAGTTTCCACCTTATGCTTTTATCGCCAGCGTAACTGTTAGCGATACCGGTTTCTGTTATCTCACAATTATTTAGGAGACGCGTTCTTACCGATGAAATAAACACTCCAATGTAATGGAGGAAGAGGGGATAAAATTATAACTTATGGTAATAATGAAAATATTTTGAGAAAGTGATGTTAGTCTATCGTTTGAATATGTTTTTGAAGTATTTTTGGATGAAATTGGTGTTTTAGGGATTATGTTGTTAAATAGATTTTTAATATTTCTAGAAAACATATTAACATATTTTGTAAAGCAAAAAATGGCCAAGTGAGTGTAGCAGTGGCAAAAAAGCGAGCAAGTTTTTTCAAAAGAACTGGATACAAATCATTAACCCTCGCTTGCCGAGGTTGGTTTGTGGACAGATGACCATTTTTTCATGGCGAGTTTTCTTCGTCTTTCAAAACAAAACCCTTGGTCCTGGCAGTTATTTGTAGATCTTTGACAGTCGTAACTGATAGTCAGGAAATCGGATCATTATTTCTGAGTTCTATAAGTTAGACAGACAGTAACTCCATGTAAAATACTAATATTTAGCTGCACCCGGTTCGAACCCAACATTGTAGGGAAAAGCTAGGCAGATGATAAAAATCATCATTATCTAAGTGCTTTATGCTGAGTGGGAAGCCTTTCTTGTCACAGTATATACAGCTTCCTACCTATCAGGCTTTGTATTTTTTTTCTGTTAGTATGCATTAGATTTAATTTTGTATTTTTTCTGTTTAATACATGTTTAATTTTTTCTTTTGTTGAAATGCATGCATTCTACAAAAGAAAAAAAAAAAACAAAATAAAAAAAAAACAAGTCTCTGTGTCAAATAAAATAATTTTTCTTTCTTTCTTTTATCATCATAATCAGTCCGGGGTCACCCAATGCTGGGTAAAGCCCTCCCCCTTTTTTGCAATATCTTTTTTCTGTGTGTATCTCATTCATCTTTTCCCAGCAATCTTGAAGATGATGATAAAAATGTATTATTTTAAAAATCAAAAGTAATCGACATAAATATGTAAATAAATCAGGAACCCCAGAGCAGATTCTTTAAATATCTCGTATATAGACAGACATTAGTGCCAGGAACACAGCGCACGTACTCCCATTACTGGGCAGCATTTGGACCAAGTCCCATAGAAGAATGGGCAACGTCCTTTGGGGTACTTGAAACATTAAGGCCTATTCAGACCTAAGCGGTATTCGCTACCGTCTGCGGCAGAGAAAACCCAGTGGGTATGCGGTAATATTACTGTTCACACCAAAACGGATTTCGCTATCGTTGTGGGTAGAATAACGCGCTGTAGTACCTCTACCCACAGCGGCAGCGAATATCGCTCAGGTCGCTCTAGCCGCGATACTTGATAATAAATAACTGACCGAAACCCGCGCGGTATGTCCCTCTACCCACAGCGGCAGCGAATATCGCTTAGGTCTGAATACCTATAATGGCCTTTAAAGGCCTATTCAGACCTAAGTCGAAGAATTGGTGTGAACAGTAAGATTACCGCATACCCACTGGGTTTTCTCTGTCGCAGACGGTACCGCCACCATACCGCTTAGGTCTGAATAGGCCTTAACACAAATTCTTGGTGTAACTATTTGTTAAAACTCATTTTATTTGTGAATTTCTTTTATAAACAAAACATCCCAACTTCCCACGCCATACAAATAGTATTACCGCGTAAACTGACCAAATGAAGCGTCAAAATGGGATTTATTCTAACAACCCTTTGACGTTGAAACTGACCAGTGGACAGTTGTCCAGGGTTTTGGACATACTCTGCTAATAAAATCCTCTATTTATTAATGAACGTGGGATATGGTTTATTTTGAGAGGATAAGTGATGGCGTATTGGTTACAGACCGGAATGCTCCTTTGTAGATCGTGCGATAAAAATATCAAGAATTTTACAAGCGGTTTCTTGGTAAAATAGATTTTTCAGTTTATTTTTACTATAGAGAATGGTTATAATAATGGTGGAAGGTTTATAACTTAGATTGAGACTCCACCACAACCAATAGAATTGCGATAATGACACAGCTCCACTCCGCAACACAATTCTATTGGTTGTTCGAAACACGTCTCGACTCGCACAGCCTTGGTGGAGTCTCGGTCTTAAGGTGATTGCTTCGATGTAGCCCGCGAAATTCAAATTTTTTTACGTTTTTTGCAATCTGCAGGCCAGTGACATGTTGTAACTTTATAAATACTTGTGTTGCGCAAATAACAAGTATAATTTTAAATATAAAAATTGTCAAAAAATTCGCTCCATCAGCTCTCACATAGAAAAGGTGCATCGTAGTTAGATTTCGGAGATTTTAACATGATGCACCTTTTCTATGTGAGAGCTGATGGAGCGAGTTTTTTTGATATTTTTTATATTTAAAATTATACTTGTTATTTGCGCAACACAAATATTTATAAAGTTACAACATGTCACTGGCCTGCAGATTGCAAAAAACGTAAAAAAATTTGAATTTCGCGGGCTGGCTTGAGCATCCCCCTTAAAGGGTTTTAATATTAACGAATGACTTTTAGCTAGAGGAAGGATTTTCAGTTATTTCTGACTTCTGATTTTTATGCAAATCCCGTTTTGTATGAGTATTCTATTCTGTTCATATCTAACAGTTTTAACTTCTCGTTGATATCTTATTAAACGACTTAAGCTCTTTTGACGCGGCGCTATTATCCGCTTTTCCGTATTACAAAAAATGTAGTATCTCAAATTTTCCACCAGCCTTTTTTCGTGACGCGCATTAGAATGCGCGCATTAGAATTAGAAAACATGTCAATGTCAAAAATAACTTATTTGAACTAATTGATTTTGAACTATTGAGATTTGTCAGAAAAGTCATATAAACCCAAAGACCTTAAACTATATACGAGCAGTAGACGGGACATCACGAAGTGATCCAAAATTTTTTACCAATAGGTAAAAAGTCCCTCAGTCAAAGACATTAAACTATAAACGAGCAGTAGACGGGACATCACGAAGAAATTTGTGATCCAAAATTTTTTACCAATAGGTAAAAAGTCCCTCAGTCTAGTAGTCGCGTTGCTATGCAACGCTTAGATAGTGCTACTGACGCACGGCATCAACAATTTTGTATGACAATTTTCCCAATGCCCGCTCTATAGGTTCTTTTAAATCTCTTTGCCCTCAGTCTAGTATTCGCGTTGCTACGCAACCCTTAGATAGTGCTACTGACGCACGGCATCAACAATTTTGTATGACAATTTTCCCAATGCCCGCTCTATAGGTTCTTTTAAATCTCTTTGCCCTCAGTCTAGTATTCGCGTTGCTACGCAACCCTTAGATAGTGCTACTGACGCACAGCATCAACAATTTTGTATGACAATTTTCCCAATGCCCGCTCTATAGATTCTTTTAAATCTCTTTGTATAAACCGCAATATCAGTACTTCGATTTGACATCAATTATCATGCATTTCATTGCGAGTACATCCCAATCCTATTATAAGGCCGTGTGCAGACTGACCACTGTGCGGTCAATAATCCGATTCCGTAGCGGTCACCGTGTCCGAGTAGTAGGAAATATAATTAGTGAGGTGTGAGAATTTGGATTATGTGGTTTTCTCATAGAGAGGTAACGAAGTTACTGATTGTGCTTAGTCTGGGCAATATTAGATTATTGAGACGGACAGATGAAGGTTAAAATAAATTATTTATCAATTAGATAAAGAAAAATGATTGGATTATACATGTATATCTCTAAGCCATTGTAATTTCTAGAGGGCCTGCGGGGGTTGCGGGACTTATCGAATTACCGCGACCCTGTAATGTTAAGGCCTATTCAAGGACCGTGGATTTTAGTCAGTACGAGTCTGACAGTCCCTCCCGCCCTACCGTGTGTGGGAGGACTGATTTGATGATTTTGACAAGATAAAAAAAGAAACTGTATTTTGGTGCTTTTAATCTCAATTCTCCAGTTATTGAAATCGAAGAACAATTTTTATGTAGTAATCTTACTAAAGGTAAAGTACTGATAATGCTATTTGTCTGCCCACATCATCTTATTTAGCTTAGCAAAGACGGCTACCAATGACTCCAATCTCGCCTACTGATACAATGCTCGATGTAAAACCATTTTATTTCAGTCACGTTAATTTTGATATTGAAATGTGTATAGAAATAGAAATTATTTCAGATGTAAGTCTGAAAAACTCGTAATTACTACCACTAAAAAGACAATGCACGAACGTATACCTAATACAAACAATGAAAACATTTTCTTGTAATACAACTGCAAAGAAAATTAAACCACGAAGTATACCTTCTAACGGCTCCTCGGCAACAATAGATACCTAGTTGTTTTTTAATAAAAGCAAACGTCACGAACGTTGCGTTTAATCCCCCGTTGATCGTAAATGTTTACGATCGGGACTCGCTGCGGTGCGACGAGTGTGGACGCGCCCTTATGACGCCTAGTAGTGACAACGAGTAGTTAGTGTTGGGACACAATGAGTTTCTTTTTTAAAGTTGTAAGCAAAATAGGTACTGATTAACCACTGCTCCTCAAACAGCATTTTCTAACAAAACTTAATATTATTTAAATATAACGTAGATAAATTTTAACTTAATTTGAATGGGATCTATTTTCTCAGTTTTTTTTTTAGGAATGCGGAGTTAAGTCATTCGCGAAATTGGGAATCTATAGAAACTTGCCTTTCTTCTTTATAGCCATCATCTATGGCTAGAGCTAAATGTAAATTGTGGAAAGGAAAGGACGATTACCAATGAGTCTTAAATATTAATCTCCGCTTATAATATTTAGAGTTAAAGATGATGTGGATTATAATAGATATTCTGTTGCTGATTATTAAGTCATTACATTGTGCAGAAAGTATTTTTCACTGTTGCTTCCATGAAAGCCATCAGCTGCAAAACTTCTGACTGAAACTAACTATCGAGCTGTATCGGAGGAAAAAATTGTAATTTTCTTTCGGTGTGTCCCAAACCTGATACAACGCGAACGCTTTTCCGTCTTCAATATTGGCACTTATTGTATTTTGTATTATTTACCCACTTTTACGATCTGTATCCTTCATATTTTCGACTGGGTCCGAACTACTTAAACTTTTATGGGGACGTTTTCCACTACAATAATGGTGAGCGATTTTTATTGTGAAAATATAAAATATTTTCTGTTTATCTGTTTAATTGGGTGAAGTAGGGGCCGTCTTTTGCGTTATTTGATTGATTCAATAAAGTTCAGTTTTAATTTGGAGCGTGGCAATTGACTGATAACCTGCAGAGTAACCCTTGAAAATTTAGTTTGCGTGTCTTTTTACGGGTATTTTTTAATCTGAAAGGAACAGAGCAAAAGTGTTATTGAAACGAAAATGAAAATAATTTGCAAAATGCTATGAATCTGGAGTACCTTACCTTGTTTGATTTTTCAACAAAATTGTTTTTTTTTAGCCCAGCTTGGAGCAGAAAATACTGGACTGATTAAAAACCCAATCGAAAACCCTTTAGAAAACATATTTATAAGAAAAAAATATACAGTGCCATTCTGTCTTTAATCCCATGACTAAACAAGACGTAAATCATATAATGGCTTCCAACAGAACTCAAAATTCAATCACAAATCTATGAGAATGTCACAAACACTATCATCACACCATTTATCTTTTAATAGCAATTCTCTTCGAATCAAAAATCATTAACAGATCATCTGTTTTGACAAACCATTAAATTCTTGACAATTGTTGTTGTTTGACAGTTCAACAAACAATATATCCTGAACTATTGTGTGGCGCTGCTTGTCAAGAAGAAAAAATCAAAACCCAGTACATTTAGTTTGCAGTTGCAAATACTGCCGCGTGTCATTTTAAAGTGGTTGTTGTTTAAAGTGTCAAATTCGATATCATATTTTACAGATGACGTCATTTTAACAATGATTATTACTGACGTTAATAGAGTGCGTGTGAGTTTTAAAGTGTCGTGTTTTTTTCTTTAAATCGATTTATTATTGATGCTATTTACTTTAATAGTTTTAGAAGTGTTGAGTCCTGTAATAGACGATGTTCTTTCTCCTGAATAGATTTACAATAATGATTGATTTTGTGTGTACTTTTTGTGCAGTACTTACGTAACTATTTATAAATACTGTTACATAGCAAAAGTGCAGAGTTATGGATATCGGAACTTTTAAGTTGAGCATAAACAAAAGCAAAACATATTCCTCAATTATGGATAATAATTCACTGTGTGTGGAGTTTGAATCTTATTTTCTGTATGCGATTCGCACAAAGCCATTTTGGTGTGCGAAGCGGCATTTTCAAAAATATGTTATATAGGCAATTGGCTCACAAATTGTTTGCTATGTATGTAGTACAGTTAAATACATACTTAGTTTACTCTAATAATTAGGATTGCCATAACAAGGCAGTAAAATCAATTAAGATCATACGTAAATTATGCTGTTATAATCATGCTCAATTAAAATACTCATTACATGTAAAACATTTTACAGATAAAATCATCATGACATCAATTTAATGAACTGATTAGCAGATGATATAAAAATTAAAACACACATCGGATCAAAAATGTCATGTAGGTACCCATCATTTTAGGGTTGATAAGACTATTAATTAATTAGTGTTAATTACTGTAACCCTTTCGCTGCGGCACGCACTTTATGTTGTAATTAATTTGAATTGATTAAAAAACTTTTTTACTATTTTAAGAGGTTTTAATAATCATCATCAGCCTATTAATGTTTCCACTGCTGGGACACAGGCCTCCTCTCTGTGAGAGGGGGTGGGCCATAATCCACCACGCGGGCCCAGTGCGGATTGGTGGATGTCACATGTCTTCGATTTTTTGGTTCTAGGACATGCCGGTTTCCTCACGATGTTTTCCTTCACCGTTTTGAGAGCAGTGGTGATGAAATAAATTACACAAAGTAATGCGCCTACCGGGATTCGAACCCACGACCTACAACTCGTAAGTCGGGGCCGATACCACTGGGCTACCACTGCTCCCCAAAATCAGTCTTCAAAGTTTTTAATGAGAACAGAATAATAATTGGGTAGCCATCATATTAAGGTCAAATAGGCCCATACAAATATTATTAAAACAATTCCTGCCCACTCTATAAATGGAATAGTAACATTAGTTGTTGATAAAAATGATAAACTCCTCCATTTTTAAATCAATTAAAAATATTAGTCATGTTTCATATTGTAGCTATAATACTAAAATTTAAATGTCCATAACCACCACAAAACTAACATAAATCCACGAACCCTCCAAATGCAACATGGTTTTAAATTACCAATATTGAGCGTGTCGGTCAAAATGACCACACGTGGTTGCCAGATTTCCATCGCAACAATGTCTTAATAGAAGTGTGACCACATCAATTAACAAATGTTGTGTAAAGATTTAATCTCTTGGACTTTGTAGTCGACTGGGCGGAGTGGAATTCAGATAATTATTTTGCAGGATTTTATCCTTGTAGTTAAGAATTTTGGGGTACAGGTTTAACATGAGTTGAAATTCATGTGATCTTTCTAAATTTAAAATAAAAATTTACATTTTGGAAAGATAACAACATGTTTATTTTTAAATAATATGGTAGGTACTCATTTAATAAACTAAGTTTATTGTGAATTCAAATACTGTTATAATCTTTTAAATGTTATACATTGTAACCCAAAAATAATTGGATAATAAATAGGTATCAATTAATGCCAGTACCTATGCGTAATTAAAGACAGAAAATGGAAAACAAATATTTTCTAATTCTAAAATTCGCCTTAACAAGAATGTCATTGTTAACACTAAAATGAGGTGTGACCGGGTCGCAATGACCCCAGAATTCACGGACAATGTATTTTAAGGACATTTCGTCCGGTTCAAGTGTGAATGTGATAGAATTAGTTCCGGACCCAAACAAAGGGTCAATTTTTGAAAATTCTCGCCATTTTGTTTTGGCTACTCATAGTTTGATATATTTATGTGTTTTCGCTAACAAGCGTTCAGATGTGGGTGTATAGATCTGTCGATAGTTAAAAGAATTTATTGCTATTACGTGATTCTAAAATGTTTTGTTACTACAATACATTTATAGAAAATGAAATATATATTTATAAGTTTTTGATTTTTTTACATTTAATTTTTTTACGTTTATTCTAACCCAATTTCTTTCTTTTTATTACTGCCCTAGTCACAAAATATCAGGTTTAAAAAAAGCGTTTTATTCTTCCTTAATGTTGCAGGTTTAAAATCAAGTAGCCCGTTTATCAATACGCCAGCCAAAAAAATAATTAATCGATTGAAGAACACCATTATGCCTTATAATATTGACAAATGGAACTCTTCAAAGACATAAATAAAAGAAATTTCTATTTACTCCAAACAAATCGAAAGGGTGTGGCAATTATTTTTATTAATGGTATATTTAGAAAGGCACATTAGAAATTAACCCAACCGTAATTTTGCCACAAACAATCTTTTTAACAATGAGAGAAGAAAACTATTAATCATAAAAGTGACAATTGGCAAAAAAGATTTATGGATATTCGATGTTGTATAAGAAAGGGGTTTAGTTTTTAATTTTATTATTGGTATTGTATCAATTGTATTTTTCGTGAAGTATCATTAACCTTTAAAAAGTAAAATTGCATAATATATTAAATCTTTAGATTGAATGACCCAAAATCAAAATATAATTATAATTATGAGAATTGCGCGTTTTGTATTAGTTACTCAATTATAATAAGCTTGACTAGTGTCACTAGCCAAAACAAAACATAATTTACAGAAATGTGGATAGGTGTATTTTACCCTCTACTTAACAGTTAAGGGTAAAATACTACCCACAGCAGAAAAGGGTTAAGCAATGTCGTTAATACCGAACACACTCCGATGACTCTGTATGGGGGAGAGAAAACATTTTTTACGTAAATCGAGTTTTGACGCGCGAATATTACCAAAATTGGAGTGACCCAAGGGAAAAACAAAATTATTGAGTGTGGAACCGTTAAATGTGTTTATTGGATTTATATGGATAAACGGGTTTTGTTGAGTGTATTAGCTGATTTATTCATTTTGCGCAAAATAATTTGTGACGCAGATTAAGATTTTAGAACCTCCTTATATTTTTGGAGTCGGTCAAAAAATAATATTATAGTCAATTTTTTTAAACAATATGTTACTTATTTTTACAGTTCTAAAAATATTTCTAAACACTCGATACGTTTAAAAAAATAAACCCTAGACTGCCACTGCCATTTTTTTTTTAAGTCAATTATCAAAACACTGGGGGTAATTTTCAAATCGTGTCGGCAGCAATTCAACGAATTTGAACCTCGTAAAGTTAAATGGACTGTGGAACAGAGAGGAACATGTGTACTACTACTAATGGATTTAAAATTTATTATATCGACGCCCACTTTATATTTTAAACCGAGTTTTGAATGCGGTTTGCAAAGCTCCTATCTTTATGTAATAGAGGCGAGAATTGAATGATACGTCACTGAAATTAAAGTTGTAGTAGATTACATATTTGCTATGGGGTACAGATTTAGTGTAAAGTATGCTTTAAAATAATATTGTACGTTTTTTTGTTCATAGCTATTGGTTTTGGATAAAAATAAAAACCTCTTACTTATAAATAATTAATAGATTTGGATTGCCTTTGGAGTTTCTGTTCCGCATGATTTATCCTGATTAATTTATGTGTTTGACCAGGGGGGGTATTACAACGTCTTAAATCCAGGCTTATTCCGGCGAGTGAATGCGACAGAGCTACACAAGTCGTCTATCGCCATCTCGTTCACTCCCTGAAACAAGCCTGGATTTAAGACGTTGTAATACCCCCCCAGTAGGCCCAATTGTCCTTTTATTGGATTGAAAATCATCAAATGAGTTCTCTTGCCGAGTCCACCTTGAGATGACCTAATGGAGCTATTAGACAAATACTAAACTAAAAGCCACTCTGATCCATCAGCTGCCCTTTGCATGCCAGGGTCTATAAAGGATGATAATAAAGGTTTTTGATGATATCAGTCCTGAGTTTGTAATTATATACAGTTAGTGGTAATAGACTGGTTCCTATTTACATGTGATTTATAATAATTGGACACCACATTCAATCACCATTTTCTTAAAAAAAACTATTTTTTTTAATCGTATTAATTTTGTTAATGAAATAGATCCAATTTTAAAGTTGCAATCGTTATTCCACGAGCGTTTGAATTTTGCGAAGTGAATGTAGTATGTTGTATTCGTATTCGTGACTTTATCTACTGTACGTTATTTAGAATGACTCACGAATCCTATGCAAAGCATGAGCACTAAAACACTTCATTGCTCCAAAATGCATGTGAAGAGCCACTGATCATAAATCTCGACGGAGCATCCTGTATACCGCGTTAACCCAACGGATGTCAATCGTAAAGTTTTACGATATCGAGTAGTTCCCGAAAGGGTACCTACAGGACTTGAATTGGACATATTGCAGAGTTATGTTGCACTGTGCTTTGTGTGTGTTCGTAGGTTGCATGTAAAGGGGCTGTTGACTAACTAGGAAGAATGTAAAAATATCAATTCCTAAAAAGGTTGTGCTGTCGAGTCAAAGTCAAATCATTTATTCCAATTAGGCCATCAAAGAGGCACTTTTGAACGTCGATTATTAAACTTAAAGGAAATAGTAAGGGATGGGATTGATACTACACCCATTCGCAAAGGTAGGTTGTATGGAGAAGAATGGTCAAGAAACTCCATACTTACTCCAAAAGTATTTTTCTTAGTACTCAAACAACAGTAGAATTCCCAAAGTTTTTCCGGTTCATAAAATCAAAAAAGTTTCTTTTATATACCATTGTATATACGTTTTACTTTTTTATCTCTGTGTGTCTAGGGGTTATCAATAAACACTGAATTCAAGAGTAAGAATAACAAGATAGACCACATAGCGCACCCGCTGACAATGGCACCATAGTTACTGATGGCACCATATCTATTCCACATAAGGTTGGATATTCTGCTTATGATTTTTTATTTTGCAAACAAAACTTTTGGCACTTCTGTCTTCTTTGATCGCGTTTAATTTCATCGTTTAAACCTGCTCAATATTTATACGGCTATCAACTTAATAAAATTCCCTTCAGGTATATTTTCAATGCATTCAAAAGACACCACAATAGTACCGACCTTTTCGTGAACATAACAATAGTTGGGAACACAATTTCAGTCGTTTCCATATCTTTCCGTTCCATATGTAAATTGCTCCACTCAAATGGATTGCTACCGTTTTCAATTGAAAAGTTAAAGTCGGTGATTTCTTAGAATTTTCTCTGAGATTTTTGTGTTTACTGGTTAGAGGTTTATTTATTTATTTCTGTTATTTTTCGAAGTATTTTTTATGTTTTAGTGTGGGTTTTGAAAAGTGTACCGAAAAAATGATCAAACATTTTGAACTTAATAATAATATACGTAGTTTTGTTTAGGCAAGCAATAACTTAAAATTAATTACTTTAAAAAATACGTAATTAAATTAGTTTACGTATTTTTATAATTAATTATAACGCTCCTCTCTCATTTTTTAATTATTTAAATTTTTCAGAACTCACATGGTCTCTTCGGTTAAAAGTTGCTCAAATATTTAGTGAATAGGTTTTTATCAGCTATTGTTTACATCTGTGACTTACAAACCGACATTTTATACATTACTATTCACAGTGATTATTTTTTCAAATATAAGCCGACATTTTATACATAACTATCCAGTATATAGTGATTATAAATTCAAATAAAATTCATCTCATAACAATAAAGCGCTATACAAACAAACTTTACAATGTTTAACCCTTTAACCACCGCTTCGGTATTTGATACCAGAACTATAAAATTCCCGGTATCGCTCCGCGGGTCCCGGGTTCGTTAAAAACCGCATTAGTCGCATTTATCGATGTCGTTAACGTGAGCTTAAACTGTTTTAGCTTTGCACTGTGTTTCTCAATGTTGGAAGATTAAAATTTTATGAAAATATTATTTAATTTTATTTTTGTAGATTGTATTGAAAAACAGGAGAGAATAGTATTGATTAATAGTTTCTGCCCAAGGCTTCGCTCGAGTTATAATTGAAGAACGTTCAAGAATATTAAAAAAAAAGAAATATGACGTTTGGAATATCTTTTCATCAGTAAAATAATTTACAAAATTGGATCGGCAGTTTCGAAGATTATTCTTTGCATGGAAATAAAAAAATCAAAATCAGTATGAAAGCTAAATTTCCTGACAAAATATGAGGTAGCTAAAAATAAAAGTGAACTTTTCACTTTTATTTTTAGCTACGTCATATTTTGTAAGGCTTTCTTAATATAATTTAGAACACTTATAATCTGGCAGTCCACGACTCAATTCACAATCATTTCAAAAATTTAACCCAATTTAATGCAAAATTTTAACACCCCCATAAACCAGTGTGCTCGTTATTTTGAGAACCAGCCGGATATTGTCAGAATTTAACATCGCAACTACATCAGCATCACAATACTGGCAGACATTTGTACGCGGAAGCTAAGAGTTGTAAATTTTTACTACTTTCTGTCGCTCGCAATTACCGCTGCAGGGAAGGGTTGGATTGCTTTGGGGAACAAAACGTATGAGCATAGTTAGTATTTCGCTTACGTACTTGATGTCATGTTTTTGTACCTCGTTTTTTTTTCGAGGATATTGTATCTAGTCTTTTAAGGCCCACTTGCACGAACCCGAGTTATCTTTTAAACTCAGAGTTAGCTGCTAACATGAGGTTTAATTGACAATATTGTATGACAAACTGTCAATTTAACCTTATGTTAGCAACTAACTCTGAGTAAAAATTCGTGCAAGCGGGCCTAAGTGTTTTATGATTTCTCTTAAAATCTCCACAGTAAAACCAAAAATCATTAAAAAATAGACTATCTTCTATTCGGTTGAATAAAAATCGCTCGCGTAGCCTTCTCATGACTTTGAAGTGCTACGTCGTAGACGCCCGCGCCATTTCGTAGTAGTTGCTACGCCGTAGATCTCTTTTATGTTTAGTTCTATACAAAGTAGACGTTAAAATAATAAGCAGAAACGCACTTCAATTTAATCACAGATTACAGTTTATCAGCTTTGAAGTTGATGAAAAAATACAAAATAAAAGATTCAATCTTGTCAAGCCTGTGTTTGTCTAGCTTATAAAGCGGCTCGCAATTGTATTATTTTTTTCCACAGAAAACTTTATGTTATATCGTGATGAAGACAAATGCATATTAAATAGGTACTAGCTTTTTCTAGCAGCTTTGCCTGTTATTACTTTTAACTTATTCCACAGGAAGATGAAATCCGGATACAAAATTATCCTATATAATTTATTAATTCAAGTTATGACCTATTTTTGCACCGAATCTTATTTAAATTCGTTTGATAGTTTTTGTGTGACAAAATAACAAATATCCATCCATCATTTATAATTTTAGTAAGATAAGATTTAAATCATTAACACGTACAGTAAATTAGGTATTTTATTCATCAAGTCTTGGTATATTTATGGTACTGTGCATAATATTTATTATGGATCATAGGCACAACCCTATGGTTTCCGTTTACAACACACTTGAGTTAATAAGGGGTCGAGGGTATAGTGTTCAAACCCAATAAGTGCCAAAAAATCAAAAATCGTTTTATTAGTGCATCTTAATGCATTTTTGACGCTCTTTCCAGTGGTCTAATCCAATAAGTTAAATTCGCAGCAGAAAGAAAGTTAGTAAAGGTAATAACCCAATAAAGTCACCACGTTTGGCCAAGTCTTAAAAACTGGTACCCTATAAAGCGTGTTATCTTGAAACATAATAATTTTGTTTCACGCTTAAACCACATAAAGCTTTTTATTGGTATTGAGTGTTCAACAATTTTAACTAAAATGACCCAACTGTTTAGAGGCAATAATCACTATTTCTATTTATCGGGTTTTACCTTCAAATACGTAGATTAAAAAAACAAACAAAACCAAAAGTTAAATCAAAACAAATGTATTTGTTGGGTTTTACTGTTCGATTATGTTTCAAAAGTAACAAGTTATGTTCAGTTACATTGTATTAGCTCTCATCATCAACTAACTTTCCTGATACTTTGTTCGAAGAAGAACCCAATAAATCAATTGGACCTATGAACTTCTAACATTACTGTTGTCAGTTTGCGAGGCGCATTTGCATCGCGCGTATTGTTATCGAAGTTCTTTTATTTAGTGCGATAATACTCTACAGTAAAGCATAGTTTTTTGAAGTTGGTTAAATATACTAGCGTAGTCCGAACTAAGCTTAATGCGAGTAGAAAATCGTTTTTAAACCAGCTTTTTTATATCGTGGTAAAATCATCAGATGAGTCCTCCCACCCTGGGCAGGGTGGGAGGGACTGTCAGACTTGTACTGACTAAAATCCACGGTGCCCTAGTCCTACCCCAACAGCCCTTTATGTTCCGGGGTCACGGTGATGGAAAAGTCCCGCGACCCCGGCAGGCTTTGGCCCTCTGAGAGGGAGGCCCCGTCAGTATGCTGACGCTCTTTGAGGCGCGCGTGGGACACAACGCGCTGTCGACCCGGGCATGGTCCATGGTCGGGTAGCGAGTTGCCCTTTACTCGCTGCCCGCATGCCCGAGCCTACGGTGGCCGGAGCTCGTCTGCTGACCTCTGACGCCACGGGCGCCTACCACAGCGTTTGGGGCGGAGGGAGGACGCTGTCCTCTCTCTCAAGCGGCCCGCCTCTTCCTTCACGAGCATTACTGCTTCGCAGAAGGAGGCGACCGCTTCCCACTCCGTCTCGCCCCGCAGCATGGCCGGGAGCGAGAGGTCTCCGCCTATCGCCGCCGTGAGGACACGTCGGTGCTCAGTCCAGGCGGGGCAGTCTTGCGCCGTATGCTCTACTGTGTCCTCCGGACGATCTTGACTGTGGTGGCAGCCGGGCGTTTCCTCCTTCCCCATCAGACACGGGTACCTCCCGAAGCATCCGCGCCCGGTGAGGACCTACGTCCTGCGGAATGTGAGGACGCCATGATGTCTCTCCAGCCACTTCTCAAAGAGGGGTCTTACCACCGCATTTGCGGCGTGCCCGGCCCTCGGTCGCGACAGTCGTCCCCGCCATACTGCCCTGAGATCGCACCGGAGGTCTTCCGCGCCTCGATTTCTCGAGGCAGAGGGGTTACGCCCCGGCGCTGCGCCTCCACGCGCCACTAAAGACGCGCTCGAGGGCAGTCCCCTTCAGATCTCAGGACAGCAATCCGGCAAGGAGGTTGGCCGATTCGCCGGAAATCGTGCGGTATCCCCGGATCATTCGGATAGCCATGACCCTCTGGCATGCGACCAACTTTAGTGGTCGTATCCGGATGCTCAGGGCCCACACAGGGGCCCCGTAGAGGGCCATGGACTGCACGACACCGGTTTTAAAGCAACTAGAAAACAATTTTAAAAGAGGATGTGAAGGAAACAATAGAGATTGATAGTTATAAAGTGTAAAGGACATGTCATAATTAAAAATATATTTAATTATGACATGTCCGAGAACTTTCGTAGCATTGATCGCCTGCTTCGAAGGAGGCGACCGCTTCCCATTCCGTCTCGCCCCGCAGCATGGCCGCGACCAATGCCGGGCGCTGGAGGTCTCCGCCTATCGTCGCCGTGAGGGCACGTCGCTGCTCAGCCCAAGCGCGACAGTCTTGCACTGTATGCTTTACTGTGCGATCCTCGCAGTGGTGACAGACGGGTGTTTCCTCCTTCCCTATCAGACACAGGTACCTCCCGAAACATCCGTGTCCGTCCAGGACCTGCGTCATGCGGTATGTCTGGACGCCGTGACGCCTATCCTGCAACTCCTCAAAGAGGGATCTTAATGCCGCGATTGCGGCGTGCCTGGACGTCGGTCGCGACAGTCGTCCCCTCTATACTGCCCTGAGATCGCGCTTCCCGCCACGCCTCGACTTGTCGAGGCAGCGGGGATACACCCCGGCGCTGCGCCTCCACGCGCTACTCTTAGACGCGATGGAGGGCGCCTCCAAATCCCAGGGCAGTAATCCGGCAAGGTTGAAAGATTCGCCGGTGATCGTGCGGTATCCCCGGCTCATCCGGATAGCCATGATCCTCTGGCATGCGACCAACTTTAGTGGTCGTGTCCGGATGCGCAGGGCCCACACAGGGGCCCTGTAGATTGCCATGGACCGCACGACACCGGCGTACAGCCTACGGCAGGAGGCGTTTGGCCCGCTGAGATTAGGCAGGAGTCGCCTGAGGGCGGCTGCTGCCGGTTCAGTTTTGGGGCCAGACGCAGGAAGTGCTCCCTGAAGTTTA
This sequence comes from Agrotis segetum, assembly GCA_036375495.1. Lineage (NCBI taxonomy): Eukaryota > Metazoa > Arthropoda > Insecta > Lepidoptera > Noctuidae > Agrotis > Agrotis segetum. The sequence goes on along the minus strand of JAQSVV010000677.1, from coordinate 854,719 downwards.
ACCGGCTGTCGAGGATGCCAGGACGAGCGTGTTGTCAGCGCAAAATATTACGGTGACGCCATCGGGGAGGTCGCCGTACCACTTAGCCTTGCTAAAACACTCGAAAAAAATAAAAAAAATCTCGAAAAACTTATCATAGTAATTACTAGAGGAAATTCATGCATGGATGTATGGTATGAAGACGTACACCAAACCGACAGCTTTCGAAAGCGACGAAGGGTGATTTCTCTTGATTTTTTTTGTGATTCTTTAAAAAAAAACATGTTCGAAGTACATAATATGTTTGATTTCTCTAGATCTAAAACCCAATAAGTCGGTACCCTTTGTATCTTAAATTTTTATTATGACAAAATGGACTACCTCAGAAACTCAAAAGTACTGTTTTACACTAATTAAACGTATCCACTTTTACCACAAATACTCATTATACCGATATTATTTGAATAACATAGGTATTTATGTCCTTGAAACTTAAATATTGAATATCTCAAAAGTGTCAATTTCGTACTTATTGGGTTTGAGCACTATACCCTCGAGGTGTTTGTTTGCATGCTTAAGACAAGTGTAAACAGCACTTTATTAGGTACATAGTTAAGGTCTAATTAGAACTACTGTCGGTTAATCAAAGGGCGGTAACTATAATAATTATTAGTGAAATTATACAATACTGACTAACTTGAATTAATGAATTTTGGGCTGAATTTTGCCACCCAGGTAGGCCAGTGAGTTAAGCCAATTTCTATTATGTCATTTGTATATTTGTATGGGATATTTTTAAACTATTCATGAGTGAAATTTTAGATAATATACAAAATTACACTATACCTATACAATTTTTTTATAGAAGTCAAGTTAGTATTGGATGACTAGTGATCGAATTCCGAAAATTCTTTCATAACAAGAATAAATGAAAAAAGAAGAAAAAAAAAATTAAACTAAAAGAATAAATGACGACCGACCTATATGAAATAAGTATGACACTTATTTCATATAGGTCGGTCGTCATTTATTCTTGTTAAATAAGCGTTCCTTGCAGATAATATCAAACCAAAACACACGCAAAGTCACCGGGAAAAGCTAGCGTAATCAAACATTCAAACAACCGCGACACTTCAAAGAAACATCTTCAATTTCCCACTCACACGTCAAAATTAAATTGTCCACAAATTATCGTATTTCGGAGACCGTTCCCACGTTCGACACGTGTGTCCTCACGTTAAGAGGGAAGGGCTTGTCCTCAACAAATATTGTCTTTGAGGACACCCTACAAGTCTTGACTGTTTAAGAGTTGAGTGTTTGGTGACAATGAGCGTTGAGTGTAGTGAAGTAATAGTGGGGTATTATTAATTTGATTTATTGTAATAATGTTTAATAATGAAGCTTTGTATGTGATGTTATTGTGGTTGAATGAAAATTATCTTGGTAATGCATTACGTTATAAAAAAATAATTTCAACATTATGCTTTTTTCAAGTCTGAATTTCGTACATGTTAAATAAAAAATGAAGTAAGGCCATAAAAAAATAAAAGAATTCATAATTTTCCGCACTAATTTATTCTAAATGGCAAATTTCAGTACTATTTTAACATTACTACCTACCTATATGACATTTGTAAAAGGAAGTAAATTTGAAAATAGATTAGGTAATAGAGTTCTTTAGATTAATTTTATAAATACCAACAATGTAAACAACTACGGCTAAAGTTAACAAAAACATATTGTCACAATACATAAAATACACAACACTTCAAATACCACAACAATACCATCATTAAAATCACTACACATCGTTCGAAAATACGATATAATCCTCATAACAACTATTCCTACAATGCATACTTGAAAAAATCCCTATTCAAGTTCTTCGACGTGAGGTCCAAGAGACCCAACAATACGATACCAATAATCGCGCTCCCTATTAATTATAATTGACATATTTCGTAGTCTGAAAGCAATTTGTCGATCGTTTCAATGGACACGTGGCATCCGTGTTTGTTTTGATGTCCAGGGGTATGATGGACCGGCCGCGGTCATTAGAGGGTTATGTGCCTCTTGAAATTGAGTATATAATAGAAGATTTCTGGTTTAGGTATTTTGGACTATTGTTGTACGCAGATGCAGAAGATTATTCAAAGAACAGTTGGCGATAAAGAGTCCTCCCACCCCGGGCAGGCCGGGAAGGACTGTCAGACTTGTACCAACTAAAATCCACGGTGTCCTTAGAGAATAAAATTATTTAACCCAGCATTCACAGGACAGAAAGGTATGAATACTTTTTGTTTCATCATCATTGCAGGGTTTTCTCTTTGTTTTTTTCATTGCTCCTGCTCTTTTTTGGCTCTATCTTCTATTGGGTCTGAAATTAACTAGCTTTCATACTGAAACTACATTTGAATTTTTATTTTATACATACGCTAAATAATTTCAAGAAACCCTAATTTGCCATAGTTTAACAAAACAAAAAAAAAAAATGCAACAAATCAGGCTCTAAGCACGTTCCTTGTTTTTATCGCAATAAATAAATTAACAAAAGACACAATAGCCGCTAATTCCCACGTCCGACATCACTCAACCCTCAAATGCGCTAATTTCAAAACCAAGCCAAGTTAATGGCTATTTTGTTAAACACGTAGCCACGCGATCGCCGCGGGCGGTTTAAAACAAAAAAATATATTAACAATAACAATTTAGGAGTGTGCAATGAATAAAACATTTGGGCCCTTGGTTTAGATTTTTTAGAGATCCGTATTTTTTTTTAAATAAAGTTTGACATCTATTGTAAAACGTGTCAATCACTACAAAATAATTTTAAAAAATAGTCTTTGGTTTGAATTACACGTTAAAAGAAATTGTATTTTGGTTATTGTCAATCGAAATTTTTATGTAACTTACTAAAAATTTCTTCTAAAATCTATAAAAATATATTTTAGGCATCACAAAAAACATACTCAGTACTTTTTTTTGAGATGATAAGCTCTCGCAACCACTTACTGCCGCAGGTATTTAAGACTTATTTTTCCAAAACTAGAGTTTAAAATCGGTCGGGGTTTGGTGGCACAAAATTGTGCCATGGGGCGCTTTGGGGTCCTAGAGGAACACATTTTTTGACGATCCGTTATTATGTTTATATACGGAACCGTAACTCTTTCTAAACACGACAATATTTACCTAACATTTTTCTACCAGCGCATTCTATTTGTATATTTTGTTTCAAATCATGATTCAATCACTCATGGGAGACTGGTCCATGTGGGATGTAGCCCTGAGCGATTTGAGACAACGTGTGCGGAAATAACGTATAACAATATGCTTAGAATATTTTGGAGCATCTAGTTGTTGTTTTTTGTGCTGGTATAATTATGGTAATTGAAAGAATTTTTCTTTTCATTCTAAACAAAAAAAACGAGTTTTTTTATATACAGTGTGGAATCCAGGGAATATGTAAATAAATATCTAATAGTTGTTTAGGATTACTGTTCTTTGGCTACTAGCTTTTTAAAAAATTAATTTTAGATGCATTTTTTTGTTCCACAAAAATAATTTTATGAAATGCCCAAGTAAACGTTCAAATGGTATTTTATTTCGCAGAATTATTTGTCAATAACAATATGAATTTATGTGAAAAACATGAATAGTAATATTTGTTATAAAATATCACGTAAAAACACGTTTATTACACAATATTAATCAGTAGGTACTCCAATTCACAAAAAAACACAATTAAACAAATAACTAAATTCTCTAATAGCGTAATTACCAAAACAAATCTGGTAGAAAAAAAAATTAACACAAGGGTGGTAAAACGTTCTTATTGACATTCGAAACTACAATTACTTGCCCCCAGTTCCCCGAGGCTGTTTGATTGTTTTGTATGTAATGTACAGACAATCATACAAATGTATTGAAGCGTTTGTGTTTGATTACTAGTGGGAGTGAATTTGAGGTCAGCGTTTGGGGGTTAAAGTTTATCATGATTTTTCTTTTGTCAAGATATTTCATGGTCACTGAATACCTACGATACGAACCTCTTAAGGGCCTTCGCGCCTTTTAAGCCGTAAAAACGTTACATTCTAAAGCACATTCCTGATTAACGGCTGGGTATAAAGATTGAAAAAAAATATATGTTGAATGTATATTCATGTAAAACAATGTGAGTAAATTTTATTTACTTATGACAAATAGTTGAACTGTAAAAAAATATTTAACAACACGCTATTTTGTTCAAATAAATGCTCACTCCTTCTAAACGGCTTCGTTTATTTAAAATATTTTTGAATGTATCAATTGGTGTTAATATTTACTACAAAGTGAGTAACGCTCATGTAAATCAGTCAGTATTTTACAAAGAATATGTTGAAAATTGAGATTTCCACATATAAAAATATCATTTTGAGGTATCGCAGTATGCTCGGGACATATTAATATGTGCGGTGCAGTAATGAAAGTGTGCGTTTAGCTCCGCCTTCATGTTCAAGGTCATTGAGGGTACTATGCGCCTTAAAAAAATGCTTTATTCTTTATATATTTTTATTTTGAGTTAGTAAACTACTTTTTTCTTGCAAAGTCAACTAAAATAAACATTTCGTTCACGAAGCTATTGAATTTTTGTATGCCGAATTAGAACAAATTTTTTCATGATTATTAAGACGATCGTAAAGAGGAAATAATTCAGTCACTTTAATATCCCCTATTTTTCATTCTTCAAGTAGTCTTCTGCAAAAACTCCTTTAAAAATTATTAAAATCACTTTGGACCCGCTTTACTTTAGGAAAAATTGTTATTATTTTGATAAAAAAAATATTGTGTAGTAGCCGTTGGTTGTTTCTTTTTATTTTTTTTTTCCATATCCTAATATACTTAATTATTATTTTTAAAATAACTCATTCGCCAAAAAGTTAATGCGACACAAATAAACCCACCAGACTCACACAGAGAGGTCAAAACTCAAACTCAATGATAATTTTATATTCGATCGCTCATAGATCTCAGGGACACCCCAAGGAAGAACAAAGGGGGCACGCGTTGGGTACCAACGTGCCCGATGGACGGGCACGTGGCCGGCACGCGGACACGACGTGATGGGCACCGGAAAATTGATGCACTGAGTTGGATTTTGTGATGGATGAAAAGGAATGGAGTAGATTTTCTGTGTGAGTATTTTTTATACAATTTAAATTCAAGAAATAATTTAATGTAGTTGTAAAATAATTGATCGCGGGACTTATCGCTTTACCGTGACCCTGGAAAGTAAAGGGCTATTGAAGGAAATAAGAAGAAAATTGTGGATTTTAGCCAGTGCTAGTCTGACAGTTCTGCCTTATGTTGTAAAATATTAAACGAGAGGGACTACTGCATGATATTTGTGAGTTTCATTATTATAGTTATGATTATAAATTACAGATACATTATTTTAGTTGATATATTTTTGAATCGTCAATTTATTCAACTATCATTAATTTTTGCTTGACTATATTTATGTGAAAAAAAAATTACCAAAAATAGAAGAAAAAATACCAAGATAACAAAAACACTTTTCTTGATCACAGCAAAATAAATGACGACCAACACCAAACATACCACTCCATACATTTCCCTGTTCTCAGTCTTCTTCCATTACGTACGTTTGATTCGACGCTGATTTTTGTCAAAGCCATCGTAAAACACTACTGCGTCCGCGATTGTTTTTATACAATTTACTAGACGCACTCTTTATTCAGTCATTTAGACATGGTGTGTGCCATTATTTAGTTTGATTCGCGACTGACAGTTTTTGTTATTTTTTTTATTTTGTCATATACATGGTGTTGTTGTGATATCTGCTCAGTTTTCTTTGGTGCGTGTCAAAGTTTTGATTGTCTGTCAAATCTTTATTGTGATGCCACGATTTGTGTCGTGAGAATGTTTTTTGATGTTTATTTTTGTGGTGTTATGTTGTAGTGTTAAATTGTTGGTGTGATAACATATAAAAATAGAGGGAAGGGATTGTTGTTGTTAATTCATTATGATTTATTCCTGTAACGAAAACATGAGAATGAGTAAATAATGTCATTAGGCGGTGTGAATAAAATTATGTTTAAATTAATACTTTTTCACTCTGGCGCACATACATATTGAATAGGTTAAGTACTTATTCATCACAAATCATTACTTACGTACCTACGTAAGTAAGTAGTAAAATAAACTATTTTTTGTGACGTCAAATTAAGACCAAATAATTATGGATGATTGACCTCAATCATCCATAATTATTTGGTCTTAATTTGACGTCACAAAAAATAGTTTATTTTCACATAATCTAATGTAATAAAAAATAAAAAACCTAATTAATATTAGTTCATATGAAAAACTATTAATAATAGCTGTGTTAATAATTATATATTAATAAAAAATTAATAAGAAGCTGTGCCAAAGCACTAACATACAGCTTATTTTATGATTACGCTACCACCATAGAATGAATCTAATGACAGAAAAAGTAAAACACAGTCGCAAAAACCCAATCATAAACGCATCTCGAAATAAAAAATTGTGAAAAATGAATGACACACGCTCATTGTCTAGTAATTTTCCTCTCAAAACTTTCCACTCAGAATCGCACGCGATCGTAATCGCTCATACGCTAAAATTCATTAAACTCAACACGCTTGGTCTGTTTTAAAGTCACCCCCTGCACGATTCAATAATTACATACGTTTTAACCGATAGCCACCCCTCTTTATATTTGAATATGGGTTTATTTCAATTGACTTAACTGGAACAAACCTTAAATCTTACGGCGCTCAAACGATTTTGATCCTAGCGTAATTATTATAAAGTTTATTTTTGTTTATGTTTTTTGAGTTAATAAGGGTGGTATTGAGTAGATTTGATTGGGTTATTAATACAATTTTTGTTCTTATAAAACGTAACTCTATTTGTAGTATTGTCACCGCCACTTAAAAGGCCACATGTCGCCTCGAGGGCTTCTCATTTTATTGTGTTGCAATTCGAGTATTTATTTTGCTTTGAACTTGAGATATGCCTGATTTGACAGTATTCAATTAGGAGCGCTGATTTTTTAACTATTTTGCCATAGTATCGCAGTATCGTATTGAGGTTTCACTAAATACGTACTATATGTTTCATTTTCCCATTCCAGAAACTGATGCACGTTAATTTTAAGCAACAATATTGTATCAAATTCGGGGCCCGCTTGTATTGTACTTGACTTTTATATTGTATTGATACTTAGAAGCAGTACTTAGTTCAACAGTAATTAGATAAAAAATAAAAAGCAGCCGGTAAACTACTGAAAACAAACTCCAACAAAATAACCAACAAACACAATCTTTTGACCATAAACATCAAAGAAAAATATAACTCCAAATCCGCGCTTGACCGCTCCTAACGCGAAACAATCCGGCATCGTAACTCAGAGCGTATAAAACTTCAATCGGGCTTTAATAGCTTTTAAAATTCCACAGTGACGGGCAAACGCTCACAGTATTTGTTTAATGGACAACGGGCAAACCGCGAAATGCCCAGACACGGAACAAAACTTAAAATAATTGATCCGCAATACGCTTCGGCGACCGACACCCAGGATTCTAGGTGGATCAAGAGGTTTTGATACTTTGTTTTTGTTGTAAGTACTTAATAAATTAATTACTCTAAGTAGGTATATGCAAAAAAATAGAGCCCAGACAACTTAGTAGTTTCTGCTACTGACTGAGATTAAAGCTTGTCTAAGCACACTTTATCCTGTCTCAAAAACATAATTATGTTATAAAAATAATTAATTACTTTTGTTAGACAGAAGAGTAGGGGAAGTATAGATTCAATTTTAAGTTATTAATGTTTATTAACATCTTAGGACAGAATCTGGAATGAATTAAACAGCCACGATCAGCGATTTATATACACTTCTCATCAAAAAAATCGAAACACCTCGCAGTTTATGATTTGATAAGGATTATCAGAAAAATGTGTATATTTAGGAATAAATGTAAAATGTCATTTAATAGTGAGTAGTATGAGGTTTTTAAATCCAAATGCCCGGTTTACATTATTCCAGTCCAGCGATCCAGTCCAGTACTGGATTGCTTACTGGAAAAATGTAAACTGGCACTGGAAGGATTCAGTTCATTCCAGTGCCGGTTTACATTTTTCCAGTAAGCAATCCAGTACTGGACTGGATCGCTGGACTGGAATAATGTAAACCGGGTATAATGTTAATGTTCTAAATTCAAATTAAGTCTTCATAGGTTTCGTATTTTGTATAATGAGTAATTTTTACCCTGTATGGAATATGAAGGAAATGGGTAAAACAACACGCGTAAATGAAAAAAAAATGTAAGAAACGTTTATTTAATAACTTGTATTCCCTCCGCGAGCTCTTATTACTGCTTCCATACGGTTCTTCATCGATCGGATGAGAGTCACGATCACATGTTGTGATATATTATCCCATTCCTCTTGGATTGCATTTTGCAGCTGGCTAAGTGTTTCTGGGGCTGGATCTCTTGCTCGAATTCGTCTCTTTAATTCATCCCATAGATGTTCAATGGGATTCATGTCCGGGCTTCTTGCTGGCCATACCATAATGGAGATACCGACTTCGGTAAGATAATCTCGTACGACGCCCGCGGTGTGAGCTCTAGCATTGTCGTGCATGAATATGAAGTCGTTGCCAATAAAATGTGAATAGGGCATCACATGAGGTTCAAGACACTGTTCGATGTACCGATGAGAGTTTAGTGCAGGCAGCCGTGGCCCAGACACAAAGGCAAGTTCTGTCTTACCGTCGGCGCTGATTCCTCCCCAAACCGTCCACGAACCGCCACCATAGCTGACCTTTTCTTCAATGAAGCATTGTGCAAAGCGTTCTCCATCTCTTCTGTAGACCTTGTTCCTTCCGTCGTTACCATACAGCATAATTTTACACTCATCAGAAAACAGTACTTTGCTCCACTGAAGGTATGACCAAGTTAGGTGCTCGCGTGCAAAGTTAAGGCGCGCTCTTCGATGGTCTGCAGTTAATTTCGGCCCATTCGCTGGCTTATGCGGTGCCAATCCGCGTTCCTTCAACCTTCTTCTTATTGTAGAGTCACTTACAGCTACTCTTCGTACAACGCGAAGCTGCTGCTGCAGTTGAAAAGCGTTAAGGCGTCGATTTCGTAAAGAAGTTGTTACAATAAATCGATCATCTCGCTCAGAAGTGACCCGATTCCTGCCAGATCCTGAACGGCGCGTGAACGAACCAGTCTCCCGATAGCGTTTGTAGACTCTATGAACAGATGATAAGCTTAGATGCAATCTTGCAGCCACAACACGCTGACTAAGTCCAGAATCCAGCAATGCCACCACTTGGGCGGCTTCTGCGGGCGAAGTATCCATATGTTTTAGAAAAAAAAGTTTTTTCAGACGTCCCAAAGTCACAGTAAATGAAATAAGAAACAGAAAGTTTAAAGACAAGCGCTAATTTTTGGTTTTTAAACGAGAAACGTACTCCAACCCTAAATACACATTTGTCTCAAAACAGTGATTAATTTCATTTATAGGATAAACAAATGAAATTATTTCGAATTTTGATTTTTTTTCTTCTTACTGTAATGACCAAACTGCCAGCTACACAGTAATGTTTTTTTTTTCATGGAATTAATTCTCTTTTGTAAAAAATTAGGACAAAAACAATAAAAACGAAAGTGTTTCGATTTTTTTGATGAGAAGTGTATATGTAGGAATTCGTGTCTATTCAAGTCATACTCTTTTTTAGTGAGGAGCTCCTTTATTCACCTTTGAATGAAAGGCACCAAGGTTGTAGCTAATAAGAAATAGATACTCCGGTAGGGAATTTCAACCATGCCTGCTACACCTCAATTACTGGCCTATTAATAAAACAGTTTTTACCTATACAAGAAAAGACAGTCAAAGTATCAAAACCACTCCATCTTTCAAACGTCCACAAAAGAGTTATACCGTCGCTGAGTGTACGCGTAAGTCATTAACTAATACAAATAAATTAGATTTACGGCAAAAAATGGCGGATCAGTGCCTTGGACGGTAAATACTTCCCTCGGGATGGTGGTGAACTGGCTCTATACAGAGTGTTGTTTTACAAGACAGTTATTTATTTATTTAAATATAATAGGTATATTATTATTTTAAAACTATTGAAACGGGAAGGCGAGACAACTTAGAATAAAACCGTTCAGACATTAATTTATCGATCTTCGTTTTATTGAAAAAGTCTAATTAGTGTTTGTTTTTCGTTAACATTTTGTCTTCGATTTTTTTTTTTATAAAAGCGAGAAAATAAAATTATCTATCTCAAAATGATTTCAACGATTGTTCTGCTGGCTTATAAGAATTTAACTAATTCTTAGTAGGAAACCTAGCTCCTATAAGATTTGAGTATTCAAATCAAAATCATCCTTCTTTCTAGTAGTCGATACCTACATTACGTATATTATTATGTCCGAAAAGTAGACATAAAAAAATTGCAAAACAAAAATATGAACGTACTAGCTGTTGCCAGCGGCTTCACCCGCTACAACTCGAAAATTATCCCGCGGGAACATAAAATCGGGATAAAAACTATCCTATATGTTAATCCAGGTTATAAACTATCTGTGTACCAAATTTTAGCTAAATCCGTTCAGTGGTTTTTACGTGAAAGCGTAACAAACATCCATACATCCATACTTACAAACTTTCGCCTTTATAATAGTAGTAGGATTATTTAAATTAGAAGCTGCCAACTATTTACTAGAATAACACAGTCTTACCTAATTAAAACAAGCTTAATTACATACAGACTATAAACCAACTCTAAAAACAATAAAACACATTTCCACATGTCCGCCATTGTTTCAAAATAATATCCAATTTATTTATTACACGAACAGCTACGAAAATAAATACGAATGCGAAGAGTGGCATTTAATTAAACGGTATAAAGTTTTAGAAAACATGGGAACTGTCTGTTTAGCTTGCTTTTACAAAACGAGTCTGTTTTGTAGTTTGGATGCATGTTTTTGAATGCAATGTTTCGTGTGTTGAAGGTAATTTAATATCACTTGTTGTTGTTTTTTTTTTGTAGAGAAACGAAGAGGATAATGGCGGTAGTATTTATATTAGCGTATTAAAATCATCAAATGAATCCTCCCGCGTTGGAAAGGACTGTGAGACTCGTACTGACCAAAAGTAAAATCCACGAAGTTTCTTCAAAAGTCCTTCACGATCCAGGGTCAGTGGTCAAGGAGTAATGGTGGCCCGGTGGTATCGGCCCCGAGGCAAGTGGTAGCGGCCCCGAACACAGGTGCATTACTTTGTGTAGTTTATTTCATCACCACTGCTCTCAAAACGGAACGGAAGGAAAACGTGAGGAGGGAATCGGCATGTCCTAAAACCAAAAATTCGAAGACATGTGACATTTTGCCTAATGAGAGTAGACCCGCAGCCATGGCAGCTTTGCGACCATGGCGTTGGTCTCTTTTCACAGTTCGTTAACAGGATCTATAAAATGGATTTAAAAAAAACGATGATAATAATACTTACTTATTTGGTGATAGGAAGGGCAATAATTGATAGCTAATAGGCTTTTTTTTAGCGTGGTAAAATCATCAAATGAGTCCTCCAACCCCGGGCAGGGCGGGAGGGACTGTCAGACTTCTTCTGACTAAAATCCACGGTGTCCTTCAATTGCCCTTTCTGTTCCGGGGTCACGGTAAGGAAATAATCCCGCGACCCCGAGCTAAAAGGCTTGAAAAAACATTATAAACTCGCTATCATAATATAATATAATGTGTGAAACTCACAAACTGCAATTTTTTTACTCTATTAGTTAGCAAAAATATTTTTACTCCATAGTCAACGTGGAAATCAAATATAGGAGCTCGCTTTCAGCATTGAAACTTACTTGCAAAGATCACAGTTTACCAAAAAAATAAAGAAAAATAGGTAATAAATAACTGAATGAAAAACAAAACACCCTGTATTCGCTTAGTTCAGGATGACATAGTCCCAACCTTTTCCGCAATCTAATTGCTTTAAGTGCTATCTGCTATACGATTGTGCTATAACTGGCGAGCAATCGAGACGAATTAGCCTTTTCACTGAACCTAATAATCAGGGCATAACATTGTATTCAGTAACGTAATCGCATAATAACTGTAGGTTGACTGATTGATTATGTTGAGTCATTTATGTTGTTTGTGTTATGTTAAATATGTTGTGTTTTCGCTTTTTACAGCCGGGTTTTAAAAAATTTTTGTATTTTTTCTTACAGGTCTACATACAATCATCATCAGCTGTATAGCTTTTCCCTGACTATGTTGAGACAAAGTTCTTTAAGTATCGTCCACTTGCGGTCATACGGGCGGCGATTAATGGGCAATTCGCCGCCCGACTATGGACCGAGTCGTCAGTGCGTCTTTTCTATTCGGCCCGCGCCTAAGTATTCTTAAAAGATATGCACACCTTGTCTTCGATAAAGACCACTAACATAATAATCCATCGATGAATAGATACAGTCATGTAATAAATATCTTCACGGATTTTTATCAAAATGTCTTTTGTTTCCAAATATTTTGTTCTACGAAATTTATTCCAAAATGAACAAATATCAGCTTTTCTACCGTCATCAACATTTTGCCTAGTACTTTTCCTATTCATTTCTACCTTCACAAAAACAATGCTAGTAACAGTAGGTAATATAATCTACCGGTATTCAACACATAATTAATTAAATGAAGACTGCACTGCATATCGCGTGACATGGCTCCTGGTTTGCCATTCCGTGATGCACAAATGTTGATATAATTAGCCTGTATTGCCAACTAATAGTTTGTCGATGAATATGCTGAATTGTTGGTGTTTTTGATTAATTGATTCGAGTATTCAAGGGCGGCTTTTACCAAAGGTTAAACATGTTTAAAATTTTATTTAATGTGTAAATTCTATTGAATTTTATTTAAGCACAAAATTGTATTGAACTTTTTGCTTAGGTAAATAAAATTGTATATATTGCATAATGCATAATATATTTATATTTATGTTTAACTGCACAAAATTTAATAGAATTTTAACATTAAATAAAATTTTAAACATGTTTAACTTTTGGTGAAAGTCGCCCTTAATGATATTAATAATTAAACATTATTATTTTTGAAAAACAAAACAGTATTGAAAGTTGATAGATTATAAGAGACGCTCAAGACTCGTCTTGTTTTAGTGACAACGGAATATATGAATGAAATTAGGCCAAGCACGCACTACGAAAAAAAACAATCATCAATCTGTAAACAACAGAAATGTACTACAATCAGTGCACTGCAAAAATAAATCGTTTGTGGTTTCACGAACTAGTTGGCGATTTCATTACACATTATTAAAATTGCGATTACATTTCGTAGTGCGCGCATAGCCTTACACAGAGCATGCTATGAGTCATCACAACGTTGCTCGCGATGCAACGGAATAAAATGACGCATACGCATTATAGCCAGTCGCATCGCTTCACGGGACATGATTTGTTAAAGATTCTTTGAAAAAATGCACGTTTATTATGTTTCTATTTGCCTGAACAATTCATTTATATCCAATTACAAGTTTTAAGAAGAAGAAAATGTGAAGGAGCTCGTGGCTAAATAATGACAGCCGCACAGCGCGGCTTAACCTGGAAGATCTTCCGGGTCAAGCCGCGCTTGCCGAGGTTGGTCTGTGGATGGGAGACCATCTGTCATAGCAAGTTTCCTCCGTGCCTCGGAAAGCACGTAAAGCCGTTGGGCCCTGCTGTCATTTGTAGATCTTTGACAGTCGTTGCTATTAGTCAGAGGCTCTAAAGTCTGACAACCAGTCTTACCATGGGGGGGTATCGTATTACCCAAGTACTGTGTTGTGGAGGTCCGATAGGCAGTCGCTCCATGTAAAATACTGATATTCAGCTGCATCCGGTTTGACTGTAAGCCGACCCCAATATAGTTGGGAAAAGGCTATGCAGATGATGATGAAGAAGAAGAAAATGCATTAAAATATCAAAGATCTAATTAAAATTAGTGTTTACTTCCAATGTCACATACCCATCCTGTAGAGCAAAGGCTCTTCTCCCAGTTTCTACGATCCAGGACCAACTCCAAACAAATTATTCTGTTCAGCTCGCTCGACCCGCCATCATTCTGATATGAGGTCTGCCAACTACCATTTTTTCATCTGGCAATATCATCATTTATCATCAAACGACCACCCAGGGCATGACGAGAGGGACTGTCAGACTTGTACTGACTAAAATCTATGGTGTCCTTCAATAGCTTACCCCGAGCCATGGTTATCTGATGAATCAGTCCTGGGACCCAATTGCTACTATTATTAAATACGCATCTGACTGTTTTCAGTCTACATTTTTTTTATGTGTAATGGGTTTGCTCTTGACCTTAGTCAAGGAGTGACTAAGACAAGGTCGTCGATAGAGCGAGCTTACCCAGAAGAAGCCTGTACCCTTAGCATGAATTTTCAGTATTTGAGACGTAAACTGGAACTTTGACAATTTCAAATTGACAATTTTAGAGGAAAAAATTAGTTCCTGCTTCGTGTACCAGAGGCGCTGTTCTATTTGTCCATACAAGAAACGCTGTAAATACTGTAAAGTAAAAGAGTGAAAATTTGTGCTGTGTACTGTTCACTCTAACTTTGAAGAGATTGGAGCTACATTCCTCCATTCCGCCACATTCCGTCTACAATGTACCTTTAAACCTCGGATTACGTCCATCTGAACTGCTATATAACAAAAGGCATATCAATACCTAAGCTAAAACAGACAGAAGGGACATCTATATCGCTATGTGCCCTCAAACGGAACACTATTGAGAATGGTATGGACCAATTAATCGGAGATTCGTGCCCTCGGGCTGATCAGACAAACGTGTCCTCTCGCCTGGCCGGTTGCGAATGACATATGAAATGACCACCTTGCGTATTACTTGTCATGCATATACTCGTATGATAGTGTGATACATATCACAGAGTACTTGGCTAAATTAGAATACAATATTGCGTAAAATTATAGTAAATATCTAAAATACATAAATAATAAATTAATAAAAATGTTGTATCTTTGTTCGTAGTTGGCGAGCTGGTCATACAATCTCTCTGCTTTCGGTATATGTGGTCGAGAGAACAGGAATGTGTGTATACTATTCTATTAATATTAAATAACTAATTATTCCTTCTGGACCCATTTATGATACGGTCAGGCAGACCAGACTGCGGACCTGATTTGAGATACGTGTTAGACATAATTGTGTGTATTCTAATAAGAAATATCTGTCAAAAGCCCAGTATTCAGTAGTATCCAGACAGGTTAATTTCAATAAGATGATTGTTAAACACCGATAAACACCGAAGATGCATACACATTACATACACACATGCTGTGTACAACATACCTACACAAATAGGTAATGAACGAGTATTTATTCACTAAAAAAATATACTTTATGCCATCCCTAATAAGTACAGACGAGCACAGATAATATTACAGAGAGAGGACCATCTGTCAAAGTGACAGTTGTCACGTGATCAAAATTAATACAAGGGCCCCATTAAGTGAATTAGTACACAGAGGTGCAATTATCAAATTAAAAATGTATTTCTGTAAAGAGGATACTGATGAATTTTAAATTGTCCCCTGTTTTGTATGATTGTTTCATGTAATTTGTTTAATTGTATGATTTTTATCGTGTTTTTATTGTTTTTATGAGATAAGTTATGAGTTTGTTGATTGAGAGTCGTTTATGTCATGTTCATTTTGTAGCAACTTGTCACTTTTTTAATCAAGTGTTGTAATGTTTTACTGTAATCAAATTATTTTTAATGTTGCATGTGGCTGTATTTTGTAGAAGAAAGGAGATTATGCTTGTTTTTTTGGAAAAACATAACTCTCCTGGCGCAGTCGGGTAAAAAGAGGTCATAATTATTATGATCTCCTAGGTTACTGTAGATTTTTTTTTCCAAAACTGTCAAGCAAAACTCGGGGAAAAGATTAAAATCTTGAATCAAGGTTAGCTGGCTGAAAATGTCTAAAATTTTTGGTCTCTCTAGATAGGAAAGTAATAATTTTAACTAATTGATGAATAAATTATGTTTCATTCAGACATACAAAATAATATAGCAACTAAATAATTATCTACCTACACCAAATATTCGGTACAAACAAATGTCTATAATAATACTACAAAACCAAAATAAACACTTAAACCCACTGTCCCACGTAAAACAAACGCAATTAGCCAGCTAAGGGTGTAAACAGACTGATATTATCGACTCAATGTTGCCAGAGTAAATACAACGTGATCTTTGTTCGAGCACAAAGCGGTTTGGTGAGATAATATTTTTTCAGGATAGAGCCTTAGTTCAGGTTATTGGATTTTGCTATAGATTTTGGTTGAATGTTATAGACTGCAATATAGTACTAGTAAGAGAAATATTTATTTTTGTGTTTTTCATTTTTGATAATTAAAGTACATTGTCAGAAGGACAAAATAGAATGACATAATTATTATTACCTCGAGTTAATAGCCAGTTTGTCTAGGCCCTATAAATATTGATTTTGTTGATTTTTCTTCAACTATTTTTTTTTGTTAATTAAAATTGTAACCTTTACATTACTTGACATAAAAATATAATAAATGTTGACAGACAGTCCCAAAAAAAATAACACGACTAAAAAGATCGTATTTAACTTCAAATCATTTTTACTACAACAAAAGCATTGTCCCCACTTAGAATCTATTAACCAGACAGATATCAGAGTAGCAACTAATAGGACAGATGTTTCGACATTTCGTGAACGAAAATTAATCCCGAATACAGTTGTGGAAAGAACAGTAATCCCTCTCGAGCAATCACTTGTCACCAGAAACCACTCAGGCGCAATGCGACGAAATCACAATTTGTAAGTTGGAGAATTGACAGCGCTTTTTGCGCTTTGAAGCGAAGATTCGTGTTTCTTTTTAGTACTACTAACTGAATAAAATATAGGCAGAAAATATAAATTTTTCAGAGCGATTTTTAAGACATTAACAGAAATTATTCATGGCAGTGAAAGTGTTGGTCGTCGGCAAAAAGCCAGATAGGTGGATGATTTTTCCAAGGTCGAGGGTAAGTCCTGTTTGAAACTGGCAAGAACTTGAGAAGGCTGTCAAAAAAGAGGAAGATGAATGAGTTCTTTCATAAATGTGTTGTCGCTAACAGTATTTTAGTTCAAAAATAATTGAGCATCAATTGAAATTTACCTAACAGTATACTAACTAAGATGTCAAAGTAAACCACACTCTTAGATGAATGAGAAAGGAATACTAATACTCAAAGCATAAACTGAATCAGCATTATTTAGTCTGACGAGGGAAAAAAGCATTTGAATAGAAGCGACAAAAGCGCTTCAAATCCCATCTGTCCAGTGCTGCAAAGCTAATACAAAATAGAACAAGTAATAAACGATTTTTTCGCTCCAAAACATTTTGACAAAAGGTGTCAGATTGACACTTGCACATTAGTGGCAAGTGTAAAAATTGTTGACGACAAGTGAAATGGGGTGGATTTCATTTTACGGTTTTATAATTCGCTATTGAGACGAATTTTTTGGTTTCAATTTCTTTTGTTGGAGATATAAAAGAGGTAATGTGGGTTGTGGTACAATTGTTGTAATAGAAAATTATTCTATCTATGCTTATTGTGGGTTTTTCTGTCTATTGTCGAGCTACGTTGGTCTTGCAGATGCCAGTACATTAACCAACCCAAAACTATCAAACTTCTTTAAATTAATTTTAATTTTATCACAAATGCAAATGGTTCAAATTCATTTGGGATTTGATAGATAGAGAAAAGTTGATGTTTTAACGTCTGTACTTACAAGTACTATTGCCCTTATATCAAGTCCTATCCATGGGTTTAGTTCCTAGATTAAGGGCGACTTTCACCAAAAGTTAAACATGTTTAAAATTTTATTTAATGTCAAAATTAAGGAATTTTGACATTAAATAAAATATTAAACATGTTTAACCTTCTATTGAATTATGACATTAAATAAAATATTAAACATGTTTAACCGTTGGTGAAAGTCGCCCTAAGTAAAGTATTATTTGAATTTCCGATCACCAATTTCTAAGTAGCAGCCGAGAGGATTGAATTATATCAAGTTGGCGACTTATTCAAAGGGATTCTAAGGCCCCTAAATGCACCTTCTAAAAGTAACGATTGACTAATCCTACAAAAAAATGGGAAGGCCTAAGGTATACCTACCAAGAAGCAATAAGGATAATCTAAACTTATTTGACAACTAGATGAATAAATAACATCATCGCTAGTGAAATAAAATGGTGTGTATCATTTAAACGTTTACGGCGCTCTTCTTATGAATCAATCCTGCCTTTAGAGCAATTAAATATATTATTGTATGATGTGCAAGGTAAAAGAAACAGCGATAATGAATCGCGTTTAATAATATATTTTTTAGAACACAGGATTTTTTCTGCAGGCGGTCCGCATGAAGTCAGTTTATTGATGTACGAATTGTCACTTGTTTTACCGTTACGTTAAGCTCTGAGCCCAGTGAATGTTGGCTTACTCCAAGTTGTCCCAATCCTAGAAAAAAATCGTTAAAGATTAGTATTCTTTCGAAACGATAGCTTAATAACATAAGAAACAAAAATTCCAGCTACAAGCTCATAAATTGAAAATACTAGGCTAGCATAAATTCAAGATCAAAGTAAAAAAAAAAAAGAATCTTTTAGTCAGTTGTTGACCGCCATTTTCTCCTAACATACGCCCATCTTAGTAGTCGACCACATCACCAAGTTAGCTGGAAGTGATCTTGCAATGGTTATGAGTCAACTGGGCGATGTATGCCATGAAGCTTTATAGGCACAGATCAGGTAGATTTCACATAGAATGGACACTTTAGTAAAGTGTTCAAAGTTATAAAGAAAGTGTACATTTGTTTTGATAGTATTTTCTAAATAAAGCTTTATTACATTATGGACTTAAACAGCGAATAAAACAACCAACTTTTCCAATCACCAGTCATCCAGGTTTAGAAAGTGTTGACGAAACAAAAAAACATACTATGACTCTTTCTTGACCACGAAACGAAAGGAATTGAGAGTAACTACCACAGGCGGTCGGAGGCATCATCTGCCTAACCTTTTCCAAACTGTGTTGGGGTTGGCTTCCAGTCGAACCAGATGCAGATGAATACCAGTATTTTACCTGAAGCGACTCCCTTTCGGATCTTCACAACCCTGTAACTGGGGAATACAATACTACATCGTAAGACACAAAAGTCAGTCAGTCATACAGTCGACCGACTGTGTGACAAAGGAAATTTTAAATTTTTTGAATGTTTTCAGAGTTTCCAAGTATTTTACATTACCTACCATTTTGATCATCCTACACGCAGCTGGGAAGCAGACTAGAATGGGGGTGTTCTTAAAACCTACATCCAAAAGTAGGTATACTATCTGCGTATCACCTGCCCACTCTTTGCCCAACTACGTACCAACTTATAATTGAATTTCTGTTAACTGCACCCCACTGACTGCCGCGTCTTGCTCATAACTTGATCGCACACAAATCCTTTGTCCTGCAACATTGTATTAGATTATTTCAATCGTTTCATCCTCCATTACTGGTTATGTGAACGTTCTTATTAGATTGACGGCTTTCTTACTGGCAATGTATTAGTGTTAAATGGGATTTTTTGAATATTGCGGTTTGGGCATGTCGAATTGATACATTTTAATGGGATGTTAATGATGTAGGAAGATTGATTCCGGGTAAATGACTGAATATTTTCTTGATTCTAGTTATGCGCAACTTTTGTTTCTTTTTTTAGTTTTGTGAATAATTATTAAAAAATAAATAATAATTATTCTAAGAGAATGAAGTGAAGTTATTGAATTATTAGAGGTAAATGATTTTGACTTAAGAAATTATTAATGTTTTTAGTTGGTGGTTTTTAGATGGTTTCAAATTGGTCAACAGGAGAAAATCTGAATCCGTGAGCTGTGTTGGAAAAATTTCTTAGAAACTTTATCTTTTTGGGTTAAGAAATTTTAGAAACCAAGGGTCTATAAAAATGAGTGTAATTCTTTTTAGTTTTTTGTTCAAAAACAACGCTACATGATATTATTTACGAAAAGTTTTCATATTTTTGGGAAAGTCATTTATAGTTTCGGTTTAAATCTGGTAGAACCAACCATTCTATTTATCCCACGTACAATCGTAAAGAAAAGCTTTCAACCAAAACAAAACGAACCAAAGCCTTATTGATAAAAAGAAAATTCCAATCGCGAACTCTAACAATAAATCACAGAGTTAAAGTATATGAATCATACGGATTATCTCAATAAAAATAATGGCGTAACGTTTTGAGAATACAAATAAATAAAGTAAATATATAAAAACGTATCTGTTATCGGTCCCTACGGTCACCGGCTCTTTGTTTTATCCGGGAAACCATTTTTTATGGTTTTCTGAAGATGTGAAGTGATAGTGGTATTGTAATTTTTATGGTAGAGTAAGAATGAATATATATTTTTATAGTGAATAGTTGTTTTAGAAGATATATTTTTCGAGTTATGTTACTCTTGGAGTTTGGTAGATTGTTTAAAAAAAAATGCTTGATAAAAGTAAAAATCAATGAGATTTGATCCTAACTTCATTACGAATACAACTAGTGTCTGTTCGACATCCTGATAGATACAAAGTAAGTACGCGCCTTAACCACTAAAACGTTCATCTTGAAGTTGTAAGGTATTCAGAGACGGAAATACGGTACTATCAAACTGAAAAAAAAAGTGTTCCCAAGGAAAACAACAATACATTCTTATGAAGATGACAGATAGATGGCGCCACGTATATTTTGAATGATTGAATAATAATTTATTATAACAAGCAGTGATTATCAAATTTTTAAAGCCGCGGGCTAAACGTAGTATGTCTTAACTTAAATAATAATTGCCCAACTCAAACACCAGCTCCTCACATTGCCAATAAAAACTAATACAAACAGTCAGTAATAACCTACAAGTGTATCATTGTTAGGAGAAATAAAGAATTTTATTTTATTATTATTAACAAATCAACCAAGCCCTTTATTAGAAAAATCAGTGGCACTTTCGAGTCTTATCAGACGCTACTATATTTATCGCACAAGTACAGACGCCAGCCACATCATCCTACCTCAATCCGTCAAATTTCTTTGAGAGATTTTTCACTCTTATTGCAAGCAGTGGAAGGCCGGATTGGTGGAATTTTACAGTTTGGGGTACCTAGGTTGACATGCTGCCGTTAGTACAATACATATCCATTCATAAAATTACAGCCAAAATTTAGACGTCTACTCAGTAGCACAATTATGATTAAGATTTAATCAGTAGATAATCTAGTCGCACCTCAACATTACCACAACATGTTCATCAACACAGTCCCACACACGCACACAACACTCGTGTGCATGTTCAACACGACCGCAAAGCTGACGGCTATGATTTATGTTGAACTGCGATAGCTTAGTTATTGATGGTAACTAAATGCTGTGCGAACTTGTGGGTAGTTTAGAGATAGTGAGTTAATTGATCTCTGCCTGTTGTCAATTTGGATAAATTAGAACTTTGAAATCTTAAATTTGAAATTAATAAAATATTATAATGTACTAGCGGCCCGGTACGTGCTTCGTTACTTTGACAGCAATATCCTAATGTGGATACCTAAAATAAAATGATCTGCCATTCATTGAATTCATTTGTAACAACGAATGTTGTGATGAAGAACCGCTCGACCGATTTTATGCAAACTTCACATAAACCGTTTTTTTTATTGGGACAAACCAAACACACTATTCCCAAACCACTGCAACTCTTGAAAGCCAGAATCAACAGTGGCAACTACCAGAAAAGCGCCGAGACAATGAAGATCGACGTGTCCCGGAGAATGAATTTACCTGTTTTGGATCCTACAGAAAATTTCGTTGCAGGATCCAAGACAGGTAAATTCAGCGGATATCGCACATAAACCGTCTACTAAATAGTCCGAACAAAGCCTAAACATTAGGTTTGGATAGATGAACCCGTTCTTGACTTATAAAATTTCAACGAAAAGTTGCATTGATTTGTTTATTTATTGATGTTCTATTTATTGCTGTAATGATGTCTATGTTTTGCAAAATTTGGAAAAGAACCCATAAAAGTATGAATCGCGAGTGGGATCCTGGTCGATAATCCCCTAATGAGGAAACAAAAACAAATAATCCACCCAAGACCGTCAAACGACACCGTGGTATTCCACCTCCCAGTAAAATCTACAATGTCCACATAAGAATGCATCTCGACAGCCACTAACAAAAGGTATTTCAATTAGAGACATTAGTCTTGTCACTACACGCCAGAGATGGACACAGCAATTTAATTAAAACGGTAAATAGGTATATCACTTAATTGTACTGGGGTTTAAGCTTGTCTTTATAGAAGGTAAACTATGTGCGTAATGTTTGAGAAAATGTTTTCATTTTGCAGGAATAAGTCACCTATGGGATATGTTGCCGCCAGCAGCCTACCATCTCCAAAATCGCCCTGAAAGTGCGGGCCTGCGGGCGGCGAGTAATGGGCGACTCACTGTCCGACCATGGACCATGGAGTCTGACCGCCCCTCCTGGGACTCACTTGATGATTTTACGTCTCTAAAAAAGTCAAATATACTTTGTAATTATTTAGACACCTAAGGCATCGCCTGTGGGTTGCAGAACTGTTTCAGTGGGATTCCGTGGCCTAGGAGTGGCCAAACTTCCAAATAAACAGGGTGGATCAGTCAGTACAAGTCTGACAGTCATATCCGCTTCACCCAGGATGAGAGCCCATTTAATGATTTTCACATTTTTACCCCAAAAATGGTAATATTTTAAATCCATCATCATCATCAGCGTATAATGCCCCGCTTCTGGGTCACAGGCTTCCTCGCTGTGAGAGGGAGTGGGCCATAATCCACCACGCGGGCTCAGTGCGAGTTGGTAGATGTCACATGTCTTCGAATTTATGGTTCTAGGACATGCCGGTTTCCTCACAATGTTTTCCTTCACCGTTTTGAGAGCAGTGATGAAAGAAATTACAAAAAGTAATGCTGCGCCTGGCGGGGTTCAAATCCACGACCTACAACTCGTAAGACGGGACCGATACCACAGGGCCACCACTGCTCAACGCAGTACAATGCCAATCTTTTAAATTGCAATTTACCATTCAAAATATCCATGTTTTGCGCAGAAATTAAGTAGCTTCTCAATTTAATATTTTTTACAACTAATATTCGTGTGAATGTGCAGTTATATTGATGAATAAGAAAGTTTTATAGCATGTTGATAAATCATTTATTCCCGCAGTGCAGTTGCATGAGTCACGGTGACCCATTTCCTTCAAGTTAATTTATTTACTACACTGAACTTTGGGAAATAGGGAGGTAAGCTAAGTACTTGAAGTATTTGGTTAGTAACGAATTTTTATTTCAGCCTGATCTGTCCCAGTGCTGGGCAAAAGCAATCCATAATCAATTACTATTCTTAAAAAAATTGTTAAATTTGTAACAGTGGCGAATTCTAGGCTTGCATCAGTTGCGACAACCGTTATATTTAAAAAAAAAATTAGCCATGACGTTGAGGAGTTGACGGAGTTTTTTCATTGAAAATATATAGATATTTTCCACGAAAATTTTGTATGTGAATTCAATAACCACGTTTTTATCTGTTTTCATTTTCTCTAAGTGCAAAATTGTCATTCAAAAAGCATCCGTATCTACTCAATACACGACTTGTTTCCCTCGCAAAATGACAACCAAATCACCCGTACTCAAAACCCACCATAAAATTAAAATACCTATACAATTACAAACCTTTACTTAAAACTAATATACCCCTTTAATAGGAGTAAATTATATGAACACAATCGTACGGTAATCCTATTAATATTATAAAGGTGAAAGTTTGTATGTATGGATGTATGGATGTATGGATGTATGGATGTATGGATGTTTGTTACTCTTTCACGCAAAAACCACTGAACGGATTTGGCTAAAATTTGGTACACAGATAGTTTATAACCTGGATTAACACATAGGATAGCTTTTATCCCGATTTTATGTTCCTGTGGGATAATTTTCGAGTTGTAGCGGGTGAAGCCGCTGGCAACAGCTAGTACCTAAATAAAAAAAGTTAAACAACACATGCGCGGTAACCGCAGCGCGCCTTCGGTGACTCATCGCAACACTAGTCGTTTAGTGATGGGACATGCTAGATTAATTATTCATAGATTTTGTTGCATGTTTTCCGGAAAATGCTTTTGCTATTTTTTTTACTTTTTATTTCAATGGCAAATATACGCCAGTAATACGTCCATATTTCGCCAAATAAGTTGAAGTTCTATCTATAAAAGAGATGAGCCTAATTGTCGACTGGACTTGTTGGTCACTTTCTACTCTTCCTATTTTCGTTAAAAATATTCGTTCACTTTATTATTTTTTATTTCAAGCACACATTTGATTTTACACATAATTATACTGCTAGCATTGCTCGTGGTTGTTAAAGTAAAATCTAAAATTTAATACTTAGTTCTTTTAACATAATATTACTAGTCATTAAAATCAACCCTTTCTGAAGTTCCTACTGCCGCAAGACCTCATTTGGCTAAATATATTTATATGTACATAGTACCTCATATCATTAAAAAGGAAAAACCATAAAAAGTCATTTAAAACAATTTTTCAGTTAAGCGTACAATTTCACATGCAATATTTAGTTCTTAACTACCACTGTCAGTAGGTATATGATTGAATAATTATTGCCAATTATAGGGCAAAGTGAAAACACATTTGTACAAGAAAATATCGTGTTTTTTGTAATGACATGTTTAGATCTAAAGGGGTAATGAAGTGATTCTAGGGTAGGTAAAGCTGTTGTTACTGCAAATTGTTTTGTGATTGTCGTAAGGTAATTATGGTTCAAGGAACGTCCCTTTATAGAAATGTCATGTTCAATTAAAACATATTTTGCAGGGCTAGGGAGTGGAGTAATAAAATATAAACAATTTACGTAGATTAATGGATATGTTTGTGTTACTGTTACTGTCAGCCTGTATCATCCCACTGCTGGGCAAAAGCCTCTCCCCATGACTTCCAGCTATTTCGATCTAAGGCTAGTGTGAGCCACTGGCTATTCCTGACTACTATTCACTGACTATTCCCAAAACTATTGTTATTTTGAACTCTTTAATAAATTAACAAAATAATACTCAACAAAACTCAATTTTAAACATCCTAAATCAAATGTCAAAATCTTTTCCAAAACAATTGCTCAATGCTCACAAGGACGGCCACGACATTATCAAATGCCCCATCGACCAATAAAATAAAATAAATAATTCATAATATCGATGTGTTTCCGAGGTGCACATCACTAGCAGTAAAGGGTGACCGGCGGCGTGTCGCCGCGGTAACGAGGGCGTTACTAGTCAGGGTTGACACTAAACTTGTAATGATTTTGATGTTAATTTTATTGTTTGAAAAATAAGTGAAGAAAAGTAGTTAATAAGAACCAAGCTATTTAATTAACAAAAGTATTTTAGTTGGCAGTCAATGCAAAGTCTAAACAATGATTTCTAAAAACATTACATTTTGCCCAACGCCAGTGCTTTGTAACTACGATGAGGGCCAAAGAAAGATTATTGAAAATGAATGAAAACAGAAATTTGAAAGTAGCTAAGTTTGCTTTTGCCGATGATATTTCTTTTTTTTTGTCAAAATAAAAAATATCAGAGCCATTTACTAAATAAAAACTAACTTAGAGGTTACAAACAAAATAATATATGTCTCAGATCTCAATACAGCAAAACAGTAAGTTAAATGTAACACTAACTTTATCATGATAAACAAAAAATCCCAAACAATATTTAAACAGTCTTTATTAATGACACTTCACGTCTGTGACACCCCTGCACAGGGGGGAGGGGTGGCAGAAATATGCGACTTACCAGAGGGGAGCCATTGTCCAAGAGACGGTGATATATCAACGTGGAATATCAATGTTATACATCCATCGCATTCGTGGGCTCTTATTCGGCATAATTCGGTTATTGTAGCCATTTCTTTACTTGATCACGTGATTATGAAGATCAATGGATGTATGTCAAGTTGTGAATGACAGTAAATAGAGTTGTTTCGTAAAATATGTTGGGTCGTTTTGTTTGTTGTTTTCTGAGAAAGTTTGTAGTAAATCGAGATGCTTAGGTTGAAACGTTTACAGAGGATGCGATGAGATGTGGAAGATTCCATTATATTGCGAGAATAAAACAATGTTAACGCTATAGTCTAGACTAAATAAGGCGTCACAAGACACTGAAAACAGTCTGTTATCTTTCTGTTAATTATTTTAGTCTAAAATTGCTGACAGATATTTTTTGAATATTCTCCTAAAGGGTAGTCGTAAAACTTGAAGCAAAATATTTAGTCACAAACCGCTGAAAGACACAACTACACAACACAACTACTTGTTCAATCATGAATTTTGACAGAATTTAATAATTCAATGCCACGAAGAGTTTAACCGTTAAAGAAACTTTATATAAATATAATATAACATTCATAGAGGATAAACTTGTGACCGTTATAACATAGTGTACATTAGTCTCAAAATTTTCCGTTACAAATTAAATAAAATCTAAATTAAAATCAGTTACTTTATCTTCCACACCTGTGTTTAATCTTCACATATAAATAATACGCTTTTTGACAAAAATCACCTTTTTATTAGAAAGGTCGAAGGTCATCAGATATATTTTAATCACGAGATGCTAAAGTTCAAAGTGGGGTAGCCAATTAAAAAGGGGCTGAAAATAATTGTTTAAAACCTCTAATTGATGCGGCTTTTGTTAAATATTTTGAAGACAATGGAAATGAAACTTTAGTTGTAATGTATGATTCAGATGTAGTTGATGATTATAACGTGTTACGGTGTTACATAAAATTTATAAATATTTGAGTGAAAAAGAAGTAGGGTTAGATAATCTATAACATTGTTAAAATAATAGAATCTATATAATAATTATGTACATTTCACAGTAGATGAAAAAAATAATGTTGTTATGGTGACTGTAGGATCAAATTCTGGTGTAACATTTGTTTGAAGTTCTAGACACAATGACAAATAAATACTATTCTATTATAGAGCAATAAAATAGAAATAATGAAGATAGTCTAAAAGAATCTCACAATAAAACAAAAAAAAACTCTAACGTCAACGCTTCATTGTAGTTATTTAGTAGAGTACATAAATAAATGACTGGAATAAATAATAGTGAAACGTTAACAAATTCCCATAGCCATAACGAACAAACTAATACACATTATAACAATGAAATCTACATTAATAATTGAATAGCAAACAATGCCAAAAATATTTATTGCGATTCCGAATGCACTCATTTTTTAACACTGGTACCTCGTCTAGTCTTAATAAAGGGCCGTCTATAACTGACCCCTTTTCTTTGAAAGGGTTGAAATAAACATGTGTAATCTGCTTTATTTATGGTCAATTATGTCCTGCAAACGGACCTACTGAATTATGTCAGGATATTAGGGCCATTACTATTTTCTATGGACGGTAGTTTTAGATTTAGTTGTCTTGGTTGGTCTTGTTCTAGTAGAGATGGTTTCTCACTATAAATTTACTTTTCTCTTTTTCAGTAAAAAGAACTAAAATATCGTTCTGTTACAGTTTCATGTTAGTGTTGTAATTCATCATCATCCTACCTACCGTAGCCCATTGCATGATAACATCTTATTTTATATTATTTGAACTTTAACAATATAATATTCTTAATTTTCATAGTATGACATTTTTAACAAAAGATAACCTATTGTTCCTTACCTGAATGATGATTGCTTTCTCTTAACCCTGTTTCACTATATAAATTAAATTGATATAAAATGACAGCCAGCAAAAAAAAAAAAACTACCAACTCAACACCTTTTCCAACGAACACTACATTGCAATAACTCAGTAAAAATTTGTCCCACTAACTCAACAACATTGTCGAAAATAAAGGTGCTACCAAAAAGAGACCATGTCGCATTTTATAGGACTAGTCTGAGGTCATAAATTCTATAGTTTATGACCTAGAATTAATGCACCGACCTCATTACTGGGTATTCTTACATTTTGTTCTCCCGAAGGGTGTCTGTATGGGTCAAGGAAGAGTTATGGTGTGAATTGCATGGGGGAATTTGAAGGGGCTTAGTTTTTGTTCAATGAGATTAAGATTTCAGGTACCGATGTTAAAGGGTTTAAGATTTGTATTAATTTTGAGAGCAACAATGCTTCTTTGCTTTTTACTAATAACTTTACCTTTGTTTAAGGGTTAGAAAAAGGAGTCATCTTCTAACCGATATTGCATCAAGTAACAACTACTACTACTGCAGCACGAGAAGAACGTCACTTACAGGTGACATGCAATACAACGTTAACGTAGAATTATATTAGTTAATAAAATTTCATTTAGTTAAAGCACTACGAGAGACACAAAGTAACATACGCACGTCCGTCCATAAATGAGTGTCATTTCACATAAAATATTTCAAACCAACATTTCACACAATAAAGATTTTATCAAAAGCAACACATCAAGTGAACCGGTTTCAAAAAATAACAAAACACAACTATCTATTGAAGAGATCACGCTTATTACCTTGTTTAATAAACATTGCAACAGTGTTGATTATAGCCCAAAACCGGTTTCAGCTCTTTACAAAGGATTAGCCCCAAAACAAGTGACAAACGTGCAAAAAATCAAAACTAACAATGAAAGACAACCAGAAGTACATTTTAATATCCTTGTTATAATAGTCCTTGAATCAGTTACATTTTTAATGGACGATAAATATCCTTTGGCTATTATGGTACTCGATGAGAAAGTTATTAATTTGGACAAATTTTTAATATGTAACGACTTTGACGATTGGCATTATAGTTGTGAGAAATTTTGTCATATAATTTTTAGTTCCTTGATGAGCAAGTTTGATTACATTTGGTACTTGATGGGTCTTGACTTACGTTGGGATTTTGATTGTAATGAATTCAGGTGTAACTTGTATTTGTAGTGTTAAGTTAAGCTATAAAATCATTATTTGTTAATTTTATACGAGCTATAAATAACTTGTACTCATTAATAATATAATATCACTCACCACTTGATTATGAACATTATATTGCACCTGTACAACTAAATTGTAGTCAGTTTTGAAAATACGTTTACATGTTCTAAAAAAATATACGGGTTATTTTAATCTTTCTCATTTGTTTTAATTAAAATAACTCAATTTTAGTTGTCCAGCCTAATTCAGAACGGCTTATAAAAAGATACCAATGGCAAATATGAACTTCAATAAATATTTGCAAACGTAATGATATTCGCATACAGGAAGCAAAAAATGGGGTCACCTTTAAATGACGGCCACAAAGAAGATCCGTTACACGCATTTGATATCATATTACACGTTCCACCAAATATTAAACGACATTTTAACACAGAAGAACAATGATCTCACATCATTAACACTGAAATGGTCAAATAATGACCATGAATAAATGATATACTTAGATAAGGGTCTCACACAAAAGGACCCCTAAGGCGTCCCACAAGGAGATATCTTTGGACCACTATTATTTTAATGATATGTGACGAAACTGTATCACAATATGGCTTTAGATTGATGTGTTATATTGTGATACTGTCTAATGATTGTCATTTAGAATTGAAAGGACCAGACATTCTGTTTTTTGAGAAATGAGGTCTCGAGGGGATGTGTTTATAGGATATTTATATGGAAAGGTAATGTTGATAGATTACGTTTAAAAATATGAGGACATTAGAATACATAATAACAACAGCGTCGATGAGTTGAGCAAAACAACATACACATTCTTATTTTTAGAGTAAATATAGGGTGGAAGTATTACACAAAATAATTATGGTATGTTTAATTCAGACCTATTCAGCTTTTTTTTCTTATTGCCAATGAGAATTTGCTTAGTTAAAGATATGAGCTCCCTTTTGTCATTTGCACAACACTCCAATCTCTTTCCCTGTCTCCTGTAAACCTTTTCAAAATTTTACCCACAATGGAGACCCTGTTGTTTTCTCTTCTTGCTGGATCAAGACTTCTAATTCTATATTCGTGCCTATAAATTTGTTAAATGATTTAACCTATCAATACAATTATACACATAGGAAAATGACTGGAATTCCAATCAGTGAAAGCTATACACAAATCCAAACTGACAGTACCTCACCTATAGAAATTGAACTGACATGACATGTGTCTCAAATAGATCAAATGCAAACAAATACAAGATGACTCACAATCACGATAATTTTAATCCCTTACTCCATGAGTCCATGACCCTTTAGAATGTAGATTTTTTTATAGACAGGACAAAAGACGAACGCCACCAGTTCACAGGTCATAATGTATTCAAAATATGCATTGTGTGTGGTACCTTTTGAAAGGTATTTAAACAATGATTTTGAAGGATCCTTTTATGAGGACAAAAAATATTGGTCCCTTTTCAATGAAGAAGTGATGGACAATAATTTTGAAACGGATCATTAAGCTGATAAGATCGGTGGTGTAATTAAGTTTTTTTGTGAGATTCAGTTCTGTGTCGTTGAGATTATTTTCACATGTGAATTTGGTACTGTTTTTATACTTTCTTTGGATGTAGACAAAGGCAGCTATAATTTTTAATGACGAAATATTTCCTGATAATAACTAAGTTTCAGATGTCTCTGATATACCTAAAGAACTAAGTGGATTGAAAATTTTTAACAATCAACGATGCAGAAAAATTTTAAGGAGAAGAATAATTCCTATTGTAATTTTAACTGTTTTCCATAATTTGAGACAGATTATTTTTTCCTTCTGTCATTATCGTAAGATTCATTTTTATTTCGAAATCTTCTTTCCTTCTACCTCAAGCACGATTTTCATCTACAATACAGGTTTTTCCCTCCGTATTTTCTTAGCCGTAATTCCGTTGGTCAGCTAAGCGTGCCGGACAATGGGATCCACTATCTGCTGTATATGCACCGCATTCACGTACATTACGACAGTTCTTATGTTGCTATTTGTTTCATCCCCATGTATACGGTGCAATAAGGTGCCTTGAAAAGAATATTATTTATGGGTAGTGGGTGTTTAGGGATGGGATGAGTTCTGTAGCTTCAGTAAGATAGTAGGAGAAAATGTTTTAAGTTCAGTTCATGTCACGAATAATGAAAATTAGAAGAGAAGAGAAATATAAATGAGGTTGTGAAAATAAATGTAATTTTGTATAGTATATTTGATAATCAAATTAATCCTCCTACCATGTTTGGAGCGACTACTAGTCCACTTTGTCTCTTCGGCTAACCTTTGCTTTTCCAGGTCAAAGTGTCTTTTAAAGCAGTCTCTCGAAAAGTTATCGTGTACTTATACTAGGTGTAAGATATATAGATATAAAAGATAATAGATATAAAATCAGCCTCTCCATACAAACTGTTCAACCGAGTTTATAATTTTCTATGGTAAGGCTGACTTTTTTTTCATTTCCTTAAAAAAAAATTGTGGAAGATTGTTCAGTTTCGTCTACTGAGCAAGCCCTGAAAGTTTGTGGAGAGGTCCGTTACACCCAGTATAAGTAAGTGTAGAAAACATCAGTGCTTGATAGAGTAAGAGAAAAATCACATGAACATTTGTAAACTTTTCTAATGAGTTAACAAATATACGATTCAGAGAAGAACTCACTTGATAATAAATATGTACTTAATATTTTTTTTATGCTTTTTTATTTTAACAGGAACTAAACAGGAGTCTTGCGTCGTGTCACATCACTATGCTACGAAGGTAATATTAAGCTGGGAGTAAAAATTTCTCCGTTCTGCACACAAGATGTCAACATAAATTGTGTCTTGTAAAAGCTTGCTAATGGCATACGATTGTGTGGACTCGATATTAAAGAATTCTGCTAAGATTTCGAAGGAAATATTAGGAAACATAAATAAAAATGTCTGTTTGAAATTGTGTCTGATTCATGTTTCGCAATGTGGCCCGTATGAAGTAGTGTAGAGTATCTCTATGTTGTATAAAAATTGTGAAACTATACAATGTGTTATATTTATCCCTTTATTGGCCTGTTGGTCTAGTGGTTAGTGACCCTGACTGCTAATGCCGGAGGTCGTGGGTTCGATTCCCACCCAGGACAAATATTTGTGTGATGAGCACGATCATTTGTTCTGTGTCTGGGTGTAATTTATCTAATAATATGTATGTATTTAGAAATATATAAGCATGTTTATCAGTTGTCTAGTACCTATAACACAAGCTCTGCTTAGCTTGGGACTAGATGGCGTTGTGTGATAGTTGTGGAAATTATTTATTTATTTATTACTTCTTAACTTATTTGATACACTTTTTAATATTTTTACAAATAGTAATAAATGCGGAAAAATGAGTCCATCAGCATCGGGAACAGGGTCCTTGCTGCCAGTGGTCAGGGCCCCTGAGAGAGGAATCCTCTAACAATACGCGCCGTGTCCAGAAGTAATGCGTTTCGAATCAGGCGCTGGATCCAGTTGCCAAGCGAGAACCTCCTCTGATGTTGTACGATGGTCTTTGCAATTAAGCCATTGGCAGACGCGACTGACAAGTGACTGTTCTATTCACGTCTCACATATCAACAACCTCAAAATAAATAAGTAATTTATTATTATGATAGGTTTACTATAACTGTCATCATCACAGTTATCATGATCAGTCTGAAGACGTCCACTGCTGGACAAATGCCTCAACCTTCTTATTTTGCATCTTCCAATTCGTGCTTGTCACTGGAGGTGTCGCTTCAGAGTCACTTTCGTCCCAACAGTGAACGTATTTTAGCTATTTATGATTACCCATAAATAGCCAAATATGTAAGACGATGTGGCTTATATCAAACTGTATTGACTTAAAACCTATTTCAAGTTTACAAATACATACGATGGAAGTTTCTTCTATAGTACCTATACATACTTACAAGTATTCCTTAGAATTTAATTTGTTTAGTTACATTCCAAATAGACATCATAACTTTCTTTCTTTGAATTAAAACTGAAGTAGAAAATTTTAATTACGCCATGGTCGGAAAACCGACTTTAACTACCACTCATTCACACTTGAACCCATAAAACAGAAGTAATCAGATAACCAACAGTTCGCAACGTAGCTCTGATTAAAACTAGCGTGGCTGCAATAAAATCTGTCCACGTCACAGTTAATATGTGAAACCGCACATTTCGGGACATACCCACAACAATGTTGTCGTATATTGACGGGGAAAAATTAAATTAAACTGACGGAGCTTTATGTTTGTTGCAGTATTAATATTATGATTGTATTTGCTGGAAATATCTTTGTTAACAGTGAACATCTAAAAATATATATCTTGTTGGGATTTCATTTGTAGATCTTTCAGTTTCTAAAAGTTTTTCAGTAACTCGTTTCTATTGACAACACTTACATAAAAAAAACAATTACAGAGAAATTCTCGTTTATTTATTATGTTTATTACTACATCTAAAATGACAGTTCAAAGTAATTCAAGGAGAAATTCGATACATCTTTTTGGATAGTAACATCATCAAATGAGCCTAACCTATATGGAGCGAAAGGACCTTTCTTACTCTTCCTTACTGAATTAAATTTCATCCTGTTCCTTCGGTGGTCCTACAGCTCAGTCAGTTTGTCAGAGGGTCTAAAACTGGCACTTTATGCAATTCCAAATGAGTCACTTCATGTGTTTCCACAACAACGTCATTGCCTATTCATTCACGACGTGAATCACTATAATTTTTTTAAGTGTCAGTTTTAGACGTAACTCTTTGAGGCTCATGAAATTCAATGGGTACCTAAAATGTCCTATAGTGACTATTGCCAAACTCACACATAAACTTTACTAGAGAAATATAGGTTACTTCAGATCTCTACTACTCTTCGATCTGCGTGTTACGTCTTCATCCTAAACTGGCGAACCAGGCCACTCTACGTAGAGCAGACAACAGTCACTGACCTTCGACAACCGTCTGGGTTTCCACTTTATTGAGTTTAAGAAACAAGACGACGCAAAAAGGCTTACCATAGAAGTTATAGCATGATGTAAACCTAGGATTAAGTTTGCCAGACAAAAGGCAACTACAATACAAGATAATAATAAAAACAAAAATCACTTGGCGGTAATAAAAACTTGGATGTTGTATGGCGCTTCCGATATTTACACGAACAATGACTTGTGTAATAAAGTGTATTACGTAGACCGTAAAGAAGGTGACTCAATTTAATAGGTCTGACAATATTTTGTGTGAATTGAAAATGACTAATAGTCATCTGATTAGTCCGTTAGTTGCATTTAAAAAAATAATTATTTGACCCATAATATTTTTTCTGTGTTACGTAAACTAAAATTGACTAAGATAATATCTTATGACTCTTCAAAAATTGCCCACACGTCACAAGCAAGTACAGGTTTTACTTGCTTCTGACGTCACAAGACCCCAATCTCGACTTTTGATGCATTTTATCATATATATCGGCGCAACAACAATAAATTAGCCAATAACAAGAATTAATCATTAATAACTGAGTTAAATAATTTAATTGAGTCAAAACTAGTTCATAAGCCAAGAATTAATTATTGTTTGATTATTGTAATGTAAAAATCTTGTGATTCAAATAAATTCAATACTTAACCTAAAATTATGTGCACGTGCTCGCCACGCTATAAATACGGCCGCACAGAGCGCGCTGAGTCAGTCAAATCACTCTGCGTCTGACCGCCACCGCGTGCGGACGTGTCCTCGTGTGCGCTCCGTGCCTGTGTCGCTCTTCCGTGCGATTTTGTCGTGTCTTCACGACAATTCTCGGTAGTCTTCGACTACCACAACCAACTGTCCTTTTCAGGACACATCACAAACGTCCCGTGTTCCGCGAATTGCCCCTTCAGGGAAAATCCACAGTTTCGTGGTTCTTGGTGGAAACCTAACGGTGCTAACGAAACCAAGAGGGTGGTGCCCCAATCCATCCCGCCAAACCCCTTCAGGGCGAGGTTAATTTATTGGAGTCGGGAGCTAGGACTACGGCCTTGGGGGGACTCCTAGTCGTACCTAGTCTCTGGTTTCGTTCACAGCAACACACCTGGTGTCGGTTGGGAGTGTCTACCCCTTCGCACCAGACCCACATAGGGCCCTGTTGCACATTAAGATTGGCAACAGGTTCACAAGCTTAGGGCACACCTTAGGTACTCACCTCCCTGCCATACACAATCCCTCGGCAGGGGAGGCTACTCATCCCCGGGCACACCCACCCGGGGAGTTAGGCCTGATAGTGTTAGGCTTTTTTCCCTGAGAGCTTCACTCTCATGTCCCACCATGGCGACCATAGAAGCGCTCCAAGAGGAGGTTAAAATCCTCTGGGGCCTTGTCCATAAAATGGTCAACGACGAACGTTATGACGGCGACTACAAAGCGGAATATGCCGCTTTGAGGAAAGTCCGCGACAGTAGGCGCGTTACCCCCGCTTCCCCGTCTAAACCGGCTTCTTTGTCTGCAAAGACAAAGGATGCCGCCGCCAGTGTTCCCAAAGCCGCTTCCGCGAAAGCGGCTATTGTCCCCACTTCCCAAGAACCCATTGTTTCGCAAACAATGGCCTCCTCGCAGGTGTGCCCCACACCTGAGCCCGTCCAAATGGACACCTCGGTCCCCGTTTCTGCCTCAGATTCAGAGCACGCTAGTGACTCTGCTTGTTCCTCTGATGAGGACTTCACCGTAGTTTTAGGCAAGCGTAAGGGGAAGCATTCCAAAGCCTCCAAGGCTAAGAAGCCCCTCGCGACCCCCCCCACCCCCTCTCCCCCGATCTCTCGCGGTAACTCCCCCACCCCACCGCCAGCCCCCACTAGCCGCCCCTCTAGCCCTATGGCTATCTCGACCCCGCCTTCAACTTCTGAAAAGAAGAAGAAGGAGAAAATCCCCCCGATCGTCCTCCATGACCCGTCCCAATGGACCGAGGCATCGAGGCTGTGCATGGCCCAAAAAATTAATTTCACTCAGGCCACCAGTACCTCAAAGGGCATTGCAGTCAAAACCCCCACCCCCTCGGACTACAGAGCCCTAATCCACCTCCTAAGAGCCCATAAAATTCACCACCATGCCTATGGTCTCGCTTCAGAGAAGCCCACCCGTGTGGTGATAAGGCGAATCCCCAAAGAGATTTCCACTCAGGAAATTCTCGACGACCTTACCGCCCAAAAAATCCCAGTGTCCGCCGTCCACCGTCTTCACAAGTCGAGAGGTGGAAATCCCTACGACATGGTACTTGTCGTTTGTCAACCCGTAGAATCAGGCCCCCATCCCATCTTCAAGATCACCACCGTGTGCTCTCTGTCTGGCATCTCTATTGAGAAGCCACACAAATCCCACACCGTAGGACAGTGTCACAACTGTCAGAACTACGGACATAGCCAGACCCACTGCTTCGCTCCGGCCAGATGCGTGAAATGCCTAGGCAATCACGGTACTGCCGATTGTCCCCGACCCAAAGACAGGGCCCTCTGTCTCGAACCCCCGAGCTGCGTTCTCTGCACGCAAGTAGGACACACCGCGAACTATCGCGGTTGCCCCAAAGCTCCCAAATCCACTTCTCCCAAGCTGGCGAAGCGCGCAGCCGCCCGCCAGCAGAGGGAATCCCCTTCTGTGAAGATTCCCTCTTCACAGATGCCCGACAGATTAGGACCCCAGCGTCCCTCCCCTTGGAACGCGCTGAACCACCAAAAGGCTTTCCCAGCCCTTGGCCCAGCGCCGCCCAAGCCCATTCCCAGTCTTTTAGACATCCCCGTCTCCCAACCTATGGCTCCCATGACCGCTCCCGCGGCCACCACCATCGCCTCCACCCCCGCTTCCTCTGGTACCGTGGCAGACGTCGACGATGATGACTTAAGAGTCATTATCGACGCGTACAAAGCGGTCCAGGATCACGAGAACGCTTTGAAGTCGTCGGCGAAACAATTGGCCGCCCTACTCAGGGCCGCCAACGGTAACCCCGTCGAGTTCAAAACGATCTTGGACTCTCACCCCAAGGCGGTTAGCGCCATTCAGGCCCTCCAACTCTCCAAATAATTCCAATGGCTGCCACAAATAGGAATACTCTCAAACCGCGATCCCTCAAGTTAGGATTTTTCAATATTAACGGCATCCAAGGTCAGCGAGACGAACTCGCTATTTTCCTCCGCGATCACCAATTAGACGTTCTCCTCATCCAGGAGACGTTCCTCAAACCTCACCTCCGCGATCCCAGAATAGCCAATTACCAGCTAGTCCGTAACGATAGGTCCCGCTGCCACAAAGGTGGCACTCTCATCTATTATAAAAACTCCCTGCATTGTATCCCCTTAATCCCACCAACCCTCGAGTCACTCCTCGAGGTTTCAGTCTGTCGGCTAGCCATGACCGGTCATCAACCGATCACCATAGTCTCCGCCTACTTCCCTCCTGCTAATACAGCAGAGGACCACTCTCTCTTTGTTAAGGACCTCACCACCATCTTCGGCTTGAGTGACTCCGTTATACTAGCGGGCGATCTCAACGCCAAACACCCAGCTTGGAACAGCACTATTACCTCCCCTAGAGGGAGAGTAGTGTTCAACCTAAGCTCCACCCTTAACTTTGACCCCATCGCTCCTTACGAGCATACTCACTACCCTCACGACCCCAACTCCCGTTCCGATGTGCTCGACATAGCGCTTCTCAAGAATATCAACCTCAGGTTGAATTCCATTGAGACGCTACACGAGCTCAACTCTGACCACCGTCCAGTGCTCATGCACTTAACTCCACGCACGGGTCCTTCCGACCCGAGCCAGCCCCCCCCCGACCAGAGTGATAACCGACTGGAAGAAAGTAAGCGAAAAGCTGAAATCAACCACGTCGCCTCACCTGGACTCCATCCCCGACCACATTGTCTCTGTCGCAGACACGACGGCCGCAATCGACTCGTTTACAGAACACGTGCGATCCGTACTGACGGATTGCTCACGGGAAGTCCCAGACACGAGAGATCGTAAATGGAAACTCCCCGATGACATACGTGCTCTGATAACCGAGAAGAATGCAGCCATTCGTGCCTACAGCAACTTTCCATGCGATTCGAACAAAGCTCACATGCGCAACTTGCAGCGTGCTGTTAAGAAACGCATCAGTGAGTTTCGTTCGAATCGCTGGAACGACATGCTCAGCGACCTCGAGCCCACCCACCTAGCCTTCTGGCAGCTGCAACGAAAGTTGCGTGCCACAGAGGATTCCTCTACGCCTCCTCTCACTCGCCCCGATAAGACCATCGCTTTCGAGGACTCCGAGAAAGCGGAATGCCTAGCCGACAGCCTGGAAGCTCAGTGCACTCCGAGCACCCAGCCCGTAGACAACAGTCACCTCCTCAAGGTGGACTCCGAAGTAGAACGTAGGACCGCCTTACCTCCTGTAGAAGACCCTGATGATCCTCTGCCTCCAGTCACTCCCGACGAAGTGCAAGACATCATAAAAGGGCTCCGACCCCGGAAAGCCCCCGGTTCGGACGGTATTAACAATAACGTCTTTAAACTCCTCCCTCCCCAGCTCATTATACTTTTGACCGCCATCTTCAATGGCGCTCTGAGCAATAACATCTTTCCCCAGGCGTGGAAAGAGGCCACTGTAGTCGGTTTCCCCAAGCCAGGCAAGCCCAAGTCTGAGCCCACGAGTTATCGACCCATCAGTCTACTGAACGTTCTCGGTAAAATCTATGAGAGGCTTATCCTTAAGCGACTCAAAGATTTCATCGAAGTCAAGAGCCTCATCCCCGACGAGCAATACGGCTTCAGGGCCGGACACTCGTGCGTCCAACAAGTCCACCGAATAGTCGAGCACATTAGCGCGGGCTTTCAGCGCGGTGCGATGACTGGTGTCCTCTTCTTCGACATAGCGAAAGCCTTCGACAAAGTCTGGCACAATGGCTTATTATATAAGCTCTACCAACTGGGTGTGCCAGATCGTCTCGTGCTCATCATACGAGACTTCTTGTCGAATCGCACCTTCCGCTATCGCATAGGCAACGCCCTCTCCGCCCCACACCGCATCCTAGCCGGTGTCCCTCAAGGCGCAGTCCTCTCGCCCCACCTATTCACGCTGTTCACTAGCGATATTCCCAAGAGCAAGAAGGCTCAGTTAGCTCTCTTCGCGGACGACACGGCCCTGTATTACACAGGCCAAAGTCCTACCGCTATAGCCCAAAACCTCCAAACCTCAGCCAACGCCCTAGGCGATTGGTTCAGGAAATGGAGAATTGAGGTTAATCCCGATAAAAGCCAGGCGGTCCTATTCACCAAACCGCGTAAGCGTAACCGACCAGCAGACCCCTCCCCGATCACTATGTACGGCAAGCCTATTCCTTGGAAGAAGCAAGCCAAGTACCTAGGCGTGACCCTAGACAGTCACCTCTCCTTCCAAGACCACATCAAAGCAGCTCGTAATCGGGCCGCTTTTGCTATGGGTCGACTTCACTTTCTTCTCATTCCGAAGAGTCCCCTGTCCCGCAAGTGCAAATTGCGCTTATTCACGGCGGTAATCCGCCCCATCATGACTTACGCGTGTGCCATCTTTGCGCATTCCAATCCCCGCTACCTCTATAAAATGCAGGTCCTCCAAAACCGGTTTCTTAGGAAAATCACGGGAGCCCCGTACTTTGTCCGTAATGACACCCTCCACCTAGACCTTAGGATCCCGACCATCGCTCAGTTCATGAAGCGCATTGCCACGCGCTTCTTCGAAACTGCAGTTAGGCACCCCAATCCGTTAATCGCATCGTCCGCTCGATACGATCCCTCGCGCATTAGCTCCATTCGCCGTCCAAGGCATTCTCTAATCACCCCCGATGACCCCATCACTCTCCTCCAGGAGAGCCGTAGGGAAACCAGCACGCTTCGTAAACACAGATACAAACCGTCATTCCGCCCTCGCCGCCGAGGCCGCCCGTCGCGACGCCCAAGTCAATGCCCTCCCCGTCCCTTGCAAGAGCCAGCCCGCGATGCTGAGCCAGTAGTTTTAAATTAGCCCCTAAATAATGAATATTTAGTTATCCAGCCTGTCCCTTGCTGTCCTCTGTCAGTGACGCCCTAAGCCGAGGTCCGTACCCCACAGGGGGTGCCCTTAGCGTGTGGTCACTTAGTATTTAACTTTAGTTTGTAAGCCCCTGGCTGGAGGCCTTAGAATCATCTTTGGCAGCCACAGGAAAGTCCGGTTGAGCAGCACACAACCAAGTAGTGGTTGACCTGCGAGATGCCAGTATCACAAAAAAAAAAAAAAAAAAAAAAAAAACGCGCTGAGTCAGTCTTGCTCGAGCCGCCGAACTGTACTATTTAAATAAGTCGTTACGCTGTCGGTTAAATAAACGAGGCTTTTAGTGTACTTGTGGTGTTTTACTTTGAAGCTTGAAGATGAGTGATCATCATGAAGATAGTGTCAGTGACGTCAGCTATGCTGACGTCACACTTTTTAAAAACAGAACGGAGACAGGTGCTCCGTTATCAGAAGTGGGATCGCAAGAGATCTCTACTCAAGCCACTTCCTCATCAGCTCGTTTACCACCTGAGCAACTGGAACCAGCCAACATTCAGCGTCAGGAGCCAGTGCTGGTCTCCAATACATCGATGGAAGCCATAAATCAATCAAGATCGCATACATACCCTGATCAAGGAATGCGGATGGACGGAATACCACCACAATTCCTTATGCAGATGATGGAAATGATGCAGAGTATGTCAGAGCGTTTGTGCGCTCCGCCTACCGAATCAAAAATAAGGATCAAAGATATTTACCTGCCGTCATTCGACCCGGATACCCATGTGGGAGTACGTGAGTGGTGTCAACATATTGATCAAGCCATTGAGGCATATAAGCTAAGTGATTTTGACGTTCGTATGAAAGTCTGCAGTCTGCTGAAGGGACGTGCAAAAATGTGGATCGATGATTGGATGGTGACCAGTAGTACCTGGGAAGAGTTGCGGAAGAACATTATCACCACATTTGAACCTGAGAACAGGTACTCCCGAGACATTGTTATGTTCAGGGAACATGTTTATGATTCCTCAAAGGATATTGCTGAGTTCTTGTCACGGGCATGGATCCTGTGGAGAAGGGTCACCAAGGACAAGTTAGGAGATGAACACGCCGTGGAGGCAGTGATTGGATGTATTAATGATGAGCGATTACGCATTGAGTTACTGAATGCCAGAGCAACCACTGTTCCTGAACTGATTTCAGTG
This sequence comes from Agrotis segetum, assembly GCA_036375495.1. Lineage (NCBI taxonomy): Eukaryota > Metazoa > Arthropoda > Insecta > Lepidoptera > Noctuidae > Agrotis > Agrotis segetum. Next base: position 813,297 of record JAQSVV010000677.1, on the reverse strand, counting down.
GCAACATCTATACGGAAGAAACGTTCTCATCCAAACTCAAGTTCCACGATACCTAACAAGCGTTCTCGATTTACGGACAGTCAACAATCAACATCTAGCTGCCGCATATGTAAAAAGACAAACCACTCAACCAATGATTGCAGATTTAAACCTCCGGAAGCTAAACCAGAAACTGGTAACAAGGATCCTAAAGCACAAACCATAGCTACCTGCACCTATTGCAAGAAAACAGGCCACAGTTATGAAACTTGCTTCAAGCGGGAACGATCGTTGACTTCAAACGTTAATTACGTGGCAAGCAATAAGTTGGCTCCTATTTTCATCAAAATAGGAGAAAAGACATTGCAAGCTGTGTTTGATAGTGGGGCAGAATGCTCAATTATGCGAGAATCAGTTGCTATAGTTCTTCCAGGTCAGAGGAGCCCAGCAGTCAATTATTTGAAAGGAATTGGACAATTTCCAGCACTATCGTTAACCAAGCTTACAACCATTTGCGTTATAGATACCATCAGTATTGAGCTGGAGTTTTTCGTATTACCTGACTATGAAATGTCAACAGACATTTTAGTGGGTATGAACCTGATTCATGATACCAATCTGAATATGATAATTACACCCAACGGGACCAAGCTAGTTCACAATGCAATCATCAATCTGGTAAGCAAGAATTCTCCTGTTTTTAATAATCTAGATTGTGATCTAACCAGCGAAGATGAAATCTCACAATTACGTGGAATCTTGAATAAATACGAGCATTTATTTATTCGTGGATATCCTAAAACTCGGGTCAACACAGGTGAACTGGAGATCAGACTGAAAAACCCAGATAAATTTGTTGAAAGAAGACCATATCGCCTCAGTCCACTGGAAAGGGAAAAGGTTCGTACTATAATTCAAGAATTATTGACACATAATATCATACGTGAAAGCAAATCACCTTATTCAAGCCCTATTATCCTGGTCAAGAAAAAGAATGGCGATGATCGTCTCTGCGTTGACTTTCGAGAACTTAACTCGAATACTCTACGTGATCATTACCCACTTCCGTTGATTTCTGACCAGATTGACCAGCTGGCAAATGGCCATTTTTACACAAGTCTTGACATGGCAGCTGGTTTTCATCAGATTCCTATCGCTGAAACCTCGATAGAGAAGACCGCCTTCGTCACACCGGATGGGCTATATGAATACCTCACCATGCCGTTTGGCCTGAGTAATGCTTGTTCTGTCTACCAGCGATGCATCAACAGAGCCCTGACATCATTGCTGGGGACAGCTGCACAGGTGTACGTGGATGATGTGCTCTCCAAATGCACAGATTTTCCAGAAGGAATTTCACACCTGGAGCGGATTCTGATAGCACTACAAGAAGCTGGCTTTTCCATAAACGCTGACAAGTGCAGTTTCTTCAAACGATCCATAGAATACCTCGGAAACGTAGTTTCTGATGGACAAGTACGACCAAGTCCGCGAAAAGTCGAGGCTCTCGTCAAAGCTCCAGTACCGAAGACTGTCAAGCAGGTGAGACAATTCAATGGACTAGCAGGATATTTCAGGAAATATATTCCTGACTTTTCTCGTATAATGTTACCATTGTATGAACTGACAAAACAAGGTGCAAAATGGACATGGACAGACAACCACGAAAAAGCACGTAACACAATCATTGAATGCTTAACGTCTGCTCCGGTGCTTACACTATTCCAAGAAGAAGCACCCATACAGCTGTATACGGACGCTAGTAGCCTTGGGTATGGTGCAGTACTGGTACAGGTGATCAATGGACGTCAACATGCAGTTGCATTTATGAGTATGAGGACCACCGAAGCAGAAAGTCGTTACCACTCCTATGAGTTGGAAACATTAGCAGTGGTACGAGCTATAAAACATTTTCGCCAATACTTGTATGGACGAAGATTCACGGTGATAACGGACTGCAATGCATTAAAGGCGTCCAAACACAAGAAGGAACTTTTACCGAGGATTCATCGCTGGTGGGCATTCTTGCAAAACTACGACTTTGAAATTGAGTACCGCAAGGGTGAACGCCTCCAACATGCTGACTTTTTCAGCAGAAACCCGACTGAATTTGCAGTCAATGTTATGACAAGAGACATGAATTGGCTCAAGGTTGAACAGCGGCGTGATGATGAACTCCGACCTATAATGGACAGCCTTCGCGATGGCAATTCAGTGGAGAGCTACTCCTTGGAAGATAACGTCTTGAAGAAACAAGTAAACGATCCTGTCTTTGGTCAACAGCTTAGCATAGTTGTCCCCAAGGCCTTCCAATGGAGTATTATTAACTCTTTTCACACAGCGCTGAAACATCCTGGTTGGGAAAAGACATTACAGAAGATCAGAGAAACTTATTGGTTCGATAAAATGAGTTCTACTATTCGAAGATTTGTGGACAACTGTGTGATATGCCGAACATCAAAAGGAAGATCTGGTGCTATTCAAGCCCAAATGCACCCAATAGAAAAGCCGGCTGCTGCTTTCCAAGTTATTCATATGGATATAACGGGAAAACTGGGAACTCCAGATGATCAGCAGTACGTTATAGTCACCATTGATGCTTTCTCAAAATATGTTCTGTTTTACTTCTCTAGCAACAAGAATCCACACAGTACATTAGCTGCTCTGAAACGCACTGTACATCTATTCGGTGCACCAATTCAGATAATAGTCGATGGAGGAAGAGAGTTTCTGGGCGAGTTTAAAGACTATTGCGACCACTCTGGAATAAATATTCACGCCATAGCCCCAGGAGTTAGCCGAGCGAATGGTCAAGTAGAGAGGGTTGTTGCAACTCTCAAAAATGCATTGGTGATGATTAAAAACTACGAAACGGAGCAGTGGCACACTTCACTTGAGGAACTGCAACTAGCAATGAACTGCACAACTCACCGTGTCACAGGAGTTGCTCCATTGACACTTATTACACAACGGAAGCACTGTGTACCTCCTGAGCTCCTCAATTTAGTGAACATTGATAATGAAACCGTAGATATCGAGGCGCTTTCTCAACAGGTATTACAGAAAATGTCTCGTTCAAGCGAACAAGACAGACAACGATTTAATCAACACAAAGCCAAAATTCATCATTTCCAAAGAGGAGACTATGTGTTGATTAAGAATAACCCTCGCAATCAAACATCACTTGATCTTAAGTTTAGTGAACCTTATGAAGTGTGTAGAGTTCTAGAAAATGACCGATATTTGGTGAAGAAGGTGGTCGGCAGGGGGCGACCTCGCAAGGTGGCTCATGATCAGCTGCGCCGCGCACCACAACCGGGTGAACAAATGACCGTATCGGCGGGAAATGTATCACCTGGTCATCAGGAGTCTGCTGCAATTGAGCCAATCCCTTCGACTTCACGAGACCCAGAAAACCATCAGCTACAGGGTGAAAACAATTCATCAGAATAAATCGTAAGTAATTAAATTTAATAACAATAACTTCAAATAATTCCTTAAAACATGCGTATCTACGAGAATCCACGAGAACCTACGAGAACCTTCGAGAACCTTCGAGAACCTACGAGAACCTTCGAGAACCTTCGAGAACCTACGAGAACCTTCGAGAACCTACGAGAACCTTCGAGAACCTTCGAGAACCTTCGAGAACCTCCGAGAACCCTACGAGAACCTACTAACTTCAATTACACTGATATCGCCAACCATGATTGTGTGTTGGTGTAATAACTAACATGTAAGCAACACAAGTTGCTCACAGATATCCGACTCAAAAGAAGTCTAATCTGTTGTTGCAGGTACAAATAAGACCAACAATCAACGAGGCTGGTGCAGAGCTCGCACCGCCTGTCAGTATGGCCGTATCGGCGCAACAACAATAAATTAGCCAATAACAAGAATTAATCATTAATAACTGAGTTAAATAATTTAATTGAGTCAAAACTAGTTCATAAGCCAAGAATTAATTATTGTTTGATTATTGTAATGTAAAAATCTTGTGATTCAAATAAATTCAATACTTAACCTAAAATTATGTGCACGTGCTCGCCACATAGCGTGGCGAGCACGTGCACATAATTTTCGAATCAAATACGGCCGCACAGAGCGCGCTGAGTAATTAAATAAAAAAAAGTATTATTGTCCGGTTAAGTAGCTTCAACCTTCTAGAGTTGTTGCGCTACGAGAGGCCACGTCAAAAAAAAAAAAAAAAAAAAAAACGCGCTGAGTCAGTCTTGCTCGAGCCGCCGAACTGTACGGATCTATTTAAATAAGTCGTTACGCTGTCGGTTAAATAAACGAGGCTTTTAGTGTACTTGTGGTGTTTTACTTTGAAGCTTGAAGATGAGTGATCATCATGAAGATAGTGTCAGTGACGTCAGCTATGCTGACGTCACACTTTTTAAAAACAGAACGGAGACAGGTGCTCCGTTATATATTATAGAGGCATTAATAAAAAAAAAATGTATCAATCAATTAGTACCTATTCAAAACTCTTATTGACTCTTGGGACTTATTAATATTGCAAATTATTATTGATACCGTCAACAACATTCAGGTTTATTATCAGAAAAACTGACTGTTCAGTAAAACGGTGTCTTTGTCTGCCCAAAATTTAAAATATTATTTATGGTGAGATAAATTAATTATCGTCACCTTCTGATTCAGAACACTAAGATGCCTTGCCAATAGGGTCATCGCAGCCAATCTCGGCAAAGTTGATGCTTTATAATCCGCTTAAAATTATCAATGAAGATTACTGCTAAAGTGCAGATAGAGAGATGATCACTGCGTGGTGGCTGGAAGTAGCTGTGCCGAGGAACAAATTGAAGAAAACTACAACCAGTTATGAATGGGCCGCTTTATATTGGCGTAGTTTCTTTTACAGTGGGTAACTGGAGATGGAAGACCCAGAAATAGATGGCGAGACGATTTGGACTCAAACCTGAGGGCTGGTTCAAAGTGGCACTGGAGAAGAACAATCAATATTTTATAGATATACTTGAAAAAACTTTGGGGAGGCCTTTGCTCATCAGTGGAAAAATAAAGTTTCTTGGTCTCAAATCATTGCTGCAGAAATCTTCTGTTGTTATAGAACCTTTTGAATAAAGAGAATATAGTATATCTCTAATCCCATGCGTAATATAAATCTGGCCAATGATCTCAGCGTTTACTTCAGACCATAAAATCTGTAACTGACCTACGCCAACTAGCTGCTTGCAATACACTCAACTTTTAACAGTGTCAGTAATAAAATAGTACTGTTTGACTTATGTCGTTAATCCATTGTGCAGTTAGGTGCAGTGGCGAAAAAGGTAACAACATTGTGACTACAATATTGTTTGGTAGTACTATTTGCTTAATTAGTTAGTTGGGTGATAAAACCGTGAGTTCTATATGAGGTTATATGGTCCATAAAGTGTCAAAGCCACCATCAATCAATAGAGCAGAGTTATAGTCGAAATTCATTCACTCAAGTATCAGCATCACTGAAAACGGTGGTTGGATGAGGTTAGTGCAGCAGCATGACAACTTACAAGGAAAGACTTGTACCCATCAGTTTAAATAGTGAGTACGTAGTTGATTGCAATAAAGTTTCTAAAACTAACTGTTACTTGGCCGACTTTTCAGGGTCTAAGTAGCAATCCTGACTTTTTTTGCACAAAAAAAATTTGACAGTATTCCGCCATGCTGGGTCGCGGGACTGTCTCATTAGGTAACCCTTACCCTGGAACATAAAGGGCTATTGAAGGATCGACATGAATATTAGTAGTTACAAGTCTGACAATCCTTCCCGCCCCGCTCTGGGTAAGAGAACTCATTTGATGATAAGAATACAATAAAAAAACCTGCCATGCTCCTTCGCATAGGTGACTGACATAACAGTACTACATATTTATCTATTTTAGCAATTACTAGCAAACTCGGCGAACTCCGTTTCGCCACCAGGTTTTGCTATAAAGCTCACGGAACCCGATACCTTTCCAACGAATGCAAAACCGTGGAAATCGGTTCGTGCGTTCTGGAGTTATAGCGTCAGGAAGGAAAACCCGACTTATGTTTATAAAGTAGATTATTTTTATGTAGTAGATTACTAACTCGATCTTGAGTCAAATTCGGTGACTTCTTTCCGACAACCATTAGTTAGAGCCCACACATAATATGTTTACAGAACCTGGATTTAATATCCAAAGTAATAAAGGCAAGATGGAAAATATTTTCATTACCCACGTAGGACATGACAGTATTCTGTTATATACCCGTAATACTAAGTTGAAACGACGTGGACGCGACGGCTAAACACTGTCGCCGGAAGTTTTTAATAATCTTTTGAATAACTATGTTGTTAGGGATGAATTTTCTGTGAGGTGAAAGGTGATTTTAATATGTAAGCGGGGTGAATGAACAAGTTGAGGTGAATCGTGAGAAAATTGAAAGGCATTTTATTGTTAAATCATTGATACGTGTAAGGTAACATAATACCTCACATATAACTCCTGCCTGCTTCGTTGGTGTAGTGGTTTCAAGTGACCACTGAGCATGGGGTATCGAGTCCAACTCCCGGGTCAGGCAAATTATTACCTTCTAGGTTTTTTGACCACGGACTAGCAAGCACAGCGTAGGACGTCCACCAGCAAGGTGGACAGATGACCTTATAAAAGTCGCCGGAAGACGCTGGATGCAGGTCGCTTCCAACCAGCATATGTGGAAATCAAAAGGGGAGGCCTATGTTTAGCAGTGGACGACCTATGGCTGAGATGATGAGCTTTCTTGAAATTCCTTATTAGCAGCTACGAAGACTGGATTTGTGACCAGTTAATGGCAATAGGCTAGCTCTTGTTAACATTTTAGGATTTAGGCAATCTTGTACAGTAAGGGCAACATTCTAGCATTTTTCTGTACACTAAGTAATGCACCTGGCTTATTGAACCCACGACATACAACTTGTATGTGGAGGCCGATACCACTGCTGCATATTTACTTACTAAAACAATTTCCACAAATACCTCAATAAAAACTAATTTAAAATTCCCCAGACGCCTGCAATTTTGCTATAATTCATACAAATCAAACAGGACTGATGTATCATCACGCTAATATCAGAATGGCGTGGTGGACAGACGACGTCGGGTTAACACTGACACGCCCCCTTTAACCATGTAAAAGACTCATCAGTGACGGCAATGTTTGGTTGGAGAGTTGGTTGGTTGGACCCAATGTTGGATGTGCATGAACAACACATGATGGCACGGTTGGTGCAGTGGGTGAGCTATCGACTACTACGCAACGTGTAGCGGGTTCGATCCCCGCAAGAAACAATTAATATTTGTATGGTCTACAAGTATTATTCCGTGTCTGTGTTGAGTTTCTATATTTGTGAACGCACCCACGACACAGGAAAAATACCTAGTATAGGGCAACGTTTTCTTTTTTTTTAAAAAAAAAAAACCAGTATTCGGATGATAAGAAATCCCAACGCAACTCAGAAAATGACAGGCTGACAGCTATCACAGAAATCTACAAATGACAGTTGGCACCAACGGCCGTGCTTTTCGAGCCAGGGAGAAAACTCCCTACGATAAATAGTCACCCATCCACAGACTAACCTAGGCAAGCGCGGCTTTACCTTAAAGATCGACCTGTGTGACTTTAATTATTTCAACCGCAAGTTTTATTATTTGGCTGCCAAAACAATAAAGACTTTAAACCACAACATTAATACAACAATAGTTACTTCCTTCTTACCTCATAAAAATAAATATTTTAGTTCTTATTTTGCGCTATCACATTGATTCCCCACATCCGACATTTTTCATTGGCCCCATCAACCAACATTGGCCGTCACATCACACAAAGTGGCGTAGGAAATGCGTGCACTAAGCGTTTTTATCACGTTCCGATTGCGTGCCATCAGTTAAATGGGTTCCGTATAAGTTTTCATATTTTTCCGGTCGTTATATCGAAGCTTTCAATCGGCAACTTTATATTGCATGTGTGGTACAATCAGTGCGTTAAATATCGCGGAGGTACTAATGGAAAATCGATGGACTGCTGAACGTGATGGTTTGGATTCGAAATCTAGATGATACCAAAATATTACTATGAATTTTTTCTCTTTTATTTATTTATTTTAATTTTTCCTGTACGTAAGTTTTTATTTATAGTTTGTACAAATGATTAGTAGTCGATATAGTTCATTACAAATCATCAGAATAAATACTTTAAATATTACTGTGGAGTTTCTTTTAAAAGAGCTTTGCCTCATAATTAATTACTTCAGTAGTGTGGTGTTAATTAACATTAAACTTGCATGAAAAAGCCCGACTCGTAAAAGATAAAAAAACATCAATTAATGATTCCCCACCCTGCGTCCAGTGAAAGTAACTGTCAGACTGACTCAAAACAGCTTGTTTCTCCACGACAGTTGTGTCTATTTAGAAGCCTGGTGATTAGATTTCCGTTGATTGTTAGACAGGCAAACAGGTTTGTGTATACTTAGGTACTATTCCATCAATAAATAAAATCTCTACAAACATTTATCTCTCGAACATAAATTCCAAAGTATGCTTCATTTATTGCGTCCAGTAAATTATGACGTTCGGTAATAAAAACATCAATTATTTCAACAAAGGGTAATAAAGGCTTTCTTACACTAACTTGTTATTTTATTTGAAACAGTCGACTCTGTGCGGCCTATTTTATGTCACGAACTGCAACTTTTAAAACGGTATGCTTCAGAATGTCAAAGAAAGATGTGGAGACGACTTAATTTAAATGTTTTTTTTTGTCTGGAAAACTAATCAGACACTTATTAAATGAAAAGATAGGTACTAAAGTCAATACCACCTTTGGTTAGTAAGTTAGTAACAAAATTTTGAAACAGGGCATAAATTAATAATACTCGTTATTTATTTGGGCTGACTTTTTATGTTAAAAATTATTTGTCACCTGAACTGTTGATAGTGTCAAATTGTAATGATGATTGTGTTCTTCTTAAAATTAAATATTGGGTGTCACAAGCTTAAAAAATCCTTCTAATATTATAAATGCGAAAGTTTGTGAGGATATATGTATGTGTATGTAGGTATGTTTGTTACTCTTTCACGCAAATACCTACCACTGAACGAATTTGGCTAAAATTGGCACACAGATTTTTTATAACCTGAATTAACACATAGGATAGTTTTTATCCCGATTTTATGTTCCCGTGGGATAATTTTCGAGTTGTAGCGGGTGAAGCCACTGGCAACAGCTAGTACTTAATAATTCTTTGCTATACCTACCTACACAAAAGCACACACTACCCTAATAATTCACTCCCACACGAAACAATAACAAAGTACAAAACAAAAAAGTAAAGTTCGAACAAGTCTCCACCGCACATTGTTAGGTCCACTTCAGCTATGATTCACCAGATGACTCACGTAGTACCAACTAGCTAAGGAAGAGTGCAACTGATGAAATCATGGGTCATTGATCTAAACACACAGGTGTCAACGCTCCGCTGACTTTTGCATGACTTTCCTTCTGAGTAGACACGAGTTATTTCTGTAATTATCAAAGAATGTGACCCCACATTCCGATATACATACGAGTCAATACATAGCGAGTTTATTTCGTGCCTCAGCATCAGGGTCATCAATCTTCTAACAAGCTTTGTATATACCTATATTTATATAACTATATACAGAAAAGTTGTCGTCGAAGAAAACTAGATGTCGCTGTTGTCCATTGCCCGAAAAACCCGTGAAGTTAGATCTCTATGTATTAATAAAAGTACTCTGTGCTCAGCATGTTATGCCGTTGCTCCCGGCTGTCATTTCTATATCTTTGACAGTTGTTAGTTAGGGTGCTTGTACACGACGCGTGTAACCCGTGCAAGTGCCTCACCATGCTCAAGCTACATGCGCCATGTATGTACAGGCACCCCGCGGCCCGGGTAGCTTGATCAAGTAGCTTGCGCATGTTACTCGCGCGGGTAAACCGCAAACCCGCACCTTTACGTGCGCGAGTTGCATGCGCCGTGTATGTACAAGCACCCTGCGGGTAACTTGATTAAGTAGCTTGCGCATGTTACTAGCGCGAGTAACCCGCACGTTTACTTGCACGGGTTATATGCAACGTGTACAAGCACCCTTACAGAGTGTTCAAGAAGAAGCGGACTTACACGGCTTTGTTTTATTTCTTCCGGAGGACGCTGCGATGATCACCGCGATGTACGCTGCGAGTGACGCTGGATTCAACTATTGGATCTATGGGAAGCAACCTTAACTTCTAGAGCTACAGTGGCACAATTTTGTGCTACCAAACCCCGACCGATTTTAAACTGTATTTTTGGAAAAATAAGTCTTAAAACCGGTCAGGGTTTGGTGGCACAAAATAGCTTACCCAAATGATGAGAAATTATAGAACGAGACGAACATAATTATTGCTACTTAAAGTTTATTTTATAACAATATGTAAAACATAAAATTGGTAACTGAGACTAAAACATAGTAGGTGATTCTAGATTATTATTGTTCATACGTTTCACATTCCAATTATAAAAAGCAATAGATGTGGAATATTACAGAACAAATTCTTGAACCCAAAATCGAACTAAAATATTTATTTTAGACAATTCCAATTTTCACATTAAATAAAACTTTACTGTACAAAACCAACTTGGCACTACATCACGAGAATTCTTGTTACGCTGTTTTTCTGAAACAAAGAGAAAAATATCTTTAACACAAGAAAAATAATCCAAAACTGCTCTAGTAGACTTCTTTTTATTTTGTCCCTGGTTTTTTTAGTTTAACTCATTAGTTCCATTAGGTTATTGGGTTAAAGTATTCTGTGATGCTATTAATGACTTTTGTTTTAGAGAAGTTGACTGTAGGTAGACTAAGCTATTATTACAGTACCTAACTACCTATTATAGCACTGCACAAGACATTTTAAAATCTGTCTCTATAAAGTTTATTTTTATTTACGCAATTTTATATTCATGTAATAATTATTATCTAAAAAATTAACAGTTATAAAACCCTGTCCATGTTTTCTTTGATATTACAAACAACAATTTTCCATTCTCGGATAAAAGTTGCATACTGTTCTATTTTTCTAATCATAACCAGGATTTTCTTTTTTTTAAATATGCATGTAATACTGTCCCGATCCACAGTACAATTGTCTGTACCATCAATTGAAACTGCGTTGCCTCTGGCTATATTGTCTTCCAATCTATTCAAACCTGATGAAAATGGCAGCGGTCGTCAACATTTTTTTTATTTCTTTGTTGTTTACCGAACAAATGGCTTGAAAGGAGGTGACTACTGCAATGATAAGTAATATAGAAGGAGACAATCATGTTGAGCCGATCCTAAACAAATAGGACAAAGACAGAAGAAAGATGACGAATAATGACAATGCTCAACAACGGTAGTTAAAGACTGCCGGGGTCGCGGACTCATCTGATGATTTTAACACAAAAAAAAAAAAACAATAATTGTAAACGTGTTGAAATAAAAGTAAAGTAAACAATGCTTGTGAAGTTATTTGCTTGGCTTTTTTAAATTATATTATATTTGTTTGTGTCAAATAGTTGTATTCTTCAATTTAAACACAAAACTATGATAACACTTGAAACAGTTGATTAAAAAAAACCGGCCAAGTACGTGTCGGGCCACGCACAGTGTAGGGTTCCGTAGTTGCCCATCAAAATACTTATGCGAACTAACTAAACTGATTCGCTGAAGTTAATTTTAAAAAGAAGAATTTTCAAAATCGGTCCAGGAGTCTTTGAGAAATCGGGGAAAATACATAAGAAAAAAGATTACAACGAATTTAGAACCTCCTCCTTTTTTTGGATTTAGTTAAAAATAGTTGACGATAAAAACCTACCTATCCCCAAAAAACATACCGTAAAAACATACCTATGAAAGCTGTAAAAATAAAGTTGACAAACTTACATATGCAGTTGTCTCCGATACATTTTGTTTAAGAAAATATGATATCAAGTACATTTTATAAGTTGGTCGACTATTACTCGTAAAGTTGTAAAGCCTACTTAGTCATGATAATTTTCTTTTAAACTTCGTTATATGTACTACTATTGTGAATTTTTTCACACCCCCAAACATAACCGTTTAGCTGGTAGAGGGGGGGACACACTCGAATCGAGCAAAATTTAGCACTTTAAAGCTTAATATTTCACAAACGAATTTTTTTATAAAAAAATTATTAATGGAAACTCACATTATCTTTTAAAGGCCTATTTAATGATACCCCACACTAAGGGGTACGCGAGAAAAAAAAAATCCTCACTTTACGTGTAAGTACTGGAGGTACCCTAAAAAAAAATATTTTACGAGATTTTATTTTACCACTTTTTCGGCACAATAAATCCGTATATTTACACCAAATTACAGCTCTCTAGTACTGTTCGTCTCTGAGCTAAACTGCGGACAGACGGACGGACGGACGGACATGGCGAAACTATAAGGGTTCCTTGTCGACTACGGAACCCTAAAAAACTACTACATTTTATCTTTACTTTCTCAGTAAAAGTGTTAGTATATTAATAATTAGTATTTCATTGCCGAAGCCATCATTTTGAATGAGGTACTTTTAATCCAGGTTATATTTGAGATTTTTTTCCGGGAAAAAATGAGTGCATATTCTTTTACTTCGAAAATCCTTTCTTACTTTCAAGTTTTTTGACGATACAAAAAAGTGTGACAAACCCAAAATATCGAAAAGGTCTCACAAAAACTTTAGCAACCATTGTCCTAAGCCAAACGCAATCCGAAATGTAATTGACATGCGTTTACCAAAAAAAAGCCATAGAAACGCCCATGCGGACAACCTCAAAGCTATAGCGGGCATGACTCACAAACGATCGGGCCGTAACAAATAAAAATGTTTAAAACGGAAAACAAAGTGATGATTTGTCTAAAAACAAACTTAAACTTACAGTAACACAACTCAAAATTGAACTTTATGAAGACGGCAAAGAGTGTAATGATGTAAATGCTACTGGTGAAGTTAAAGTTGTTAAAACTCTCTGTGGGTGGTGAATAGGCGGCAAGTTTGCAAACACCGAAAGAAAAGAAGGCGTTGCCGAATTCAATACAAATATGGAAGCGACCCAAGCTTGAATAGAAGACGCGACAGTAAGTGACCTTTATGTCGAAACAAAGAGGCAAATGGCGAAGGGAAATGTCCTGCTGTGCAGAAAGGAAGGTATAACGTCTTTACTGTTGACCGTTTGGCTGTTTTGATGGGATTTTGTGTAGGGTTGTCTAAGAAACAGATACTGATTTAAATAAAAATGTTGTAGATTTGGAGATGAAAGATTGTGCTAATAAAGTTTCAAGATCTTGCTTCTTGGCCACAAGAACACGAAATTACTAGCGTAAGCAAACGTTAAACAGCAATTTAAAAAAAGTAAATCTTAACGTCGATACGTACTTATGTGAGGATTATCTATCTTTGTATAATTTTCGAAATAATTTTTAAAGCAAATTTACTCTACCGATTCTCTTAAACCCAGATTCTCCGAAATACTTCATTTCAACAAAAATATAACAACTAATTTTGGATTTATTTAGACAGTAATAAAGTTGACTGTCTTGGTTAATTTTTTAAAGTTTATTAAACCTTTTTTTTTATATAGACTAGAATCATAAATATTTTTAGACAGGTCATTAAATACAAGTAGCATCAGTTACAAACAAGCAATAAATATACAACCCACGAGCTATTCCGTTTCTTTTTAACACAAAACGTAATAATTAACCCACTAAAATAATTTTACTACCCTAATAATCACCAATAACCCAGTAACAACCCTAATTTTTACAACCCCCAATATTTATAGCAGCTTGCGTCCAATGTCTGCTAACTTCTTCATTATCTCCTATACAATGTGTTACTGCTATCCCATGTCCAAAAATATCCCTTTTTAGTCCCTTTTCAATAATTTTATAGTCATAATTAGTTCCGTCTGTAATTTCAAAAGCAATTTTGTCCTCAGAGACTGTTCATTTAGAATTGGCTTCAGTTTTCAATACAAACGGTTTCCTAGGCGATTGTTGGGGAACAATTATGCCTTTGACGGCAATATAGAGAGAGTTTGCATAATATTGATGTTTTTGTATAGAGAGCCTTTTGTTTTTTATGGTTAAAGATATGGTTAAAGATATTTTATTTCCCAATAAGAAATTACATAGATTTCACTTATTTGAGAACATTTTTAACTTATAATAAACTTAGGATACTTTGACAGTCGTATAAGCATTATACGAGTATTAAACGTTAGGTATTTTTATTTCTCTTAGCTTAGTTTCGCAACTTTTAATATAAGACCAATATTTATTTACCATCTACCTCCAAAATTTAACTATTTGTGGTGGCTCGTTACGAATCAGATCAGATTAGGTAAGGAATGCGAACTCGGTGCCACAACAAAGAAAAATGTACAGTAGGACAAGTTTGCCCTACTGTAACAACATTCGATCATTAAGAATATGTTTTTTTAAATTTTCCTTAAAACTGTCAAACGTGTTCGCATTCTTTACCTCTTTGGGTAAGTTATTGTATTGTTTTACTCCAGCGAAAACAATTGTTCTTTCACCATTGACTGTACGCACTCGTGGCAATAAAATGTGATCCTTCCTCCGACTGCTACGATTATGTACTTGGTGTATTTTGGTGAAGTGTATTTGTGTGTGAATTGACTTGTTTAGAATTTTTCTTATTAGTATGCTTGTGCAGTATGTATGGAGTTGTTTAATGTTCATGAGCTTTGTTTCTTTGTAAATTTTAATTGTAGGTGTAAGGTAGTCATAATGGAATAATAATTTAATTATTTTATTTTGAGCAATTTGCAAATCCTTTAGGTTAGTTTTCGGCGCGTTGCCCCAAATTTCGATAAGGTACATCAGATGCGGCTTTACTAGGGAGTTATAGATCATTTGACGCACTCGATGTGGAAGACAGTGAACAATATTACGCAATGAGCCCAAAAGTGAGGAAAGTTTGGATCTGATGTGATCGATTTGAATTTTCCAGTTTAATTGGCAGTCTAGTCTAAGCCCAAGGTATTTTTCATGCTGTTTTTCTTGAAGTGGTTGGTTATTAATAAAAAGGGGAGGGTGAGCTGGTATTTTTTTGTTTTTTGGGTTTAAAAATAACATAACCAGTTTTTGAAGGATTTATCGTTAACAAATTTTGTTGGAACCAATTTACTAAGTTGTTCAGATCTTCTTGCGCTTGATTAATCATGTCATTAATGGAGGTACCATAGTAAAAAAGGCAGGTATCATCAGCATAGAGAGAGACGTGCCCGTGTAAAGAAATTTCGTTTACGGAGTTAATATAAATGAGAAAGAACAATGGTCCAAGCACTGAACCCTGGGGCACACCGAATGAACCTGTACTGTGTTGTTTACTTTGGTATGCCCCAATTTTTACGATTTGATGTCTGCTTTTTAGGTATGACTCAATCATTTTGAGAGCTGTTCCTGTAATGCCTATGTTACTAAGCTTTTGTAATAATATTGTGTGGCTAACGGTGTCGAAAGCTTTCTTTAAGTCGATGAAAAGACCGAGTGCTATCTTTTTCTGATCGATATTGGTTTGCGTTGCAGTGATGAGGTCGGCTGTTGCTGATAAAGTGTTGGACATTGAACGGAACCCATATTGTCTTTTGTATAGGAAGTTAATTGATGTAAGGTACTTATCTAATCGTGTATAAATAACTTTTTCAAAGATTTTTGAAACTACAGGAAGAACAGACACAGGCCGGTAATTGTTTGGGTCACATTTCGTACCAGATTTATGGATAGGGGAAACTTTAGCAATTTTTAAGACATCCGGAAACGTGCCCGTATCCAGATGTTCATTAATAGTGTCGGATAGTTTGTCTGAAATAAGGTTTCTTAGACATTTTATCATTTTTGTCGTTATTCCATCAATCCCTGCGCTACAGTTTGAGTCGAGACTAGAGATTATTTTTGAAATTTCGTCGGAATCACATGGTTTAAAATTAGTTAGTTTATTTGCTGTGTGCTGTGTCTGTGTTGTGGGGTTTATGTTGTGTATTTGGTGTGTTGAAGGAATAGAATTTGCTAGTGTAGACCCGATCGTTGAGAAGAATACATTGAAAGTCTCACAGATTTTATTACCATCAGTTACATCGTCTTTGGTTTGGAGATTAGGGGGAGTTCCCTGAGTTTTGATTTTGTTACTGGATAGTGAGCCAATAAGCTGCCACATTTTCTTTGGATTGCCTGAGTGTTTCTTGAAAGTTTCATAATAGTATTTCTTTTTGGTGTTTTTTATTATTCGTGTGGTTTGATTTCTTAGTAATATAAATTGTTTTTTTAAACTCTCGTTTTCAGGATCTTGCTTCAATTTGTGCCAAAGCATATTTCTTTCGTGGATTATTTTTATGATGTCTTTGGATATCCAGTCTTGTTGGGGTGGGTTTTGGACTTTAATTTTAGTAGTTTTGCTTTCACTTATAGCACATTTTATGAAATTTTCGAAGTCATTGTAGTTGCCATTTGGTTGGTAGTTTGAACTTTCAACAAATTTGTATAATTTCTCATAATCCACTGCATCATATTTGACTCGTTTTCTAGGTGGTGATTTGTAATTCTTCATTGCTACATAAATCTGTTTATGGTCCGCCATTGGCGAGTCTACTATGGCCATGTGGAAGCCCTTATGTTTCAGATTTGAGCATACGTGATCGAGAATAGTCTTTGTGGAAGTAGTTTCACGTGTACAGTGTTCTTTTCTGATGTTATTAATAATTTCGTAGCCAGATTCTTGTATGGTAGTTCTATAACGTTTGCTGATGCTAGTTTTTGTTATGAGGTCAATATTAAAATCCCCAAAAACAATAGCTCGTTTTTTTGTAATAAGTTGTGACGAGTACACTTCAAGAAACTCTTTAATGTTGCCAATTCCAGGGTTGTATACTAAGCCTATGTTCAGTGCATATTTTTCTAGATACACCCAGAGGTAGTTAATACCTCCGATGTACGTTTCTTCATTTACTCTATGTTGAATATTATTATGTACATATATGGAAACTCCTCCACCTCTAGAGTCTGTCCTTAGATTATAATAATGCGTGTAGTTGGGTAGTTGATATGATTCTGCATCTTCTCGAGATCTTAGCCATGTTTCAGTGAGTAGGACAACATGAGTTGTGTTCTCGATCGACTGTAGGCAACATTTCAGTTCGTCAAATTTTCCTCGCTTACGTATACTTCTCACATTGGCATAAAAGAAATTTAACGTAGATTTTGAGGTTGATACATTCTGGTAAGAGTTACATATTTGGTAAGTGATGGTTTCATTTGTTCGGTTTTGCATGGTTGGGGAGATTATTGGTTGAAGTTTTTTGAGGACATTTCTATGATTTTTGGTGTACCATTAATGTATTTTATAATCAGGTCTTTTTCTCCGTTTTCTTTACGTCGAGTCAACTCTTGGTTTAGTTGTTTCATAACATTCTTCTGAGTGGGGGTCTGGTCTGGATATAATTTGATGTTACTAGGTACTTTATTTTTATTGCGCAATATTTCTTTAGCTTCCTGAGAGCTTGTAAGGCATATTTTCAGCGGGCGACTTTTTCCAGGAACAAATTTACCCAGCCGCAGAGTCTTAATTATTTTGGGAGTTTCTGGAACAATGTTTTGTAAAACAGCCTCAGCAGCGTTGACATCTGCAATTTGGCGTGCAGAGGCATCTGATAGGCTTTGTTCAGCCATGCCGACTATTATAATATTTTTACTTCTGTTGGCCCTATCTTGGACCTCAGAGATAATTTTTTCACTACTAAGAAAATCAGATGTGCTTGGTTTGGATGTAGCAGCTTTAATATTTTCAATTTCAACTTCAAGGGTGGATATTTTTTTTTCAGTGTTAGAGCAGTTTTGCTGAAGCATTGAAATTTTTTCTTGCATATTTTTGTGTTCAGCCAACAGTGCATTAGATGAGCTTTTAATTTCATTTATCTGATCCTTCATTGAAGATATGTCATCGCGCATCGGTGTCAGGTTTTTTGTATAAGTAGGTAGTTGTTTTATCACATAGCTTTTTTTCTGCTGATTCGTTATTATGTTGGGTGTTCTTACAGTTGAAAGAAAATAGTCCCGTAGAAAATTGACAATTCTATTGAAATAAGTAACTATTACTTCTTGTGTTTGCTATTATCCTTTGTTTCCGTGAGGTAGTAAGTAAACTTCTGTATGTACACGTAATACAAACCATAGTGTGCATTACTAAACAAAATTTATCTCTCTATACCTATTGCTTTCTTTTAAGTTGAACAGTTCCACACAAATAATATTAAAATGGAAGCAAACTTGAAGAATGTTACTAATATTTTCAAGTTTTTGAAAATATTATTAGTAACCTTCTTCAAGTTCTTCTTTTGTATTACCGGACGCTTCCACCACGTTGCACACTTGATGGTAAACTTGATCGTGGATACGCTGCGTGTGCAATGACATAAAGCTCTTACCCTCTTATTAAAAAACGTGGACTAAAGTTACGCCAAAAATAATCCTTAAAAAATGTATGGTTAATCCGATGATTATCCTGGTTGTAACTTTAGTCCATGTTTATTAATAAGGGGGCTAGTGACCACATTTTTTCGGAAGCTATGAGAGTTCTTGCAATAAAATATTTTGAAACACATTTTCAGCTTATTTTTTCCTGGTAAAAAGCTAAATAGAAGCCAAAAAGTTTGCTTATCAAACTTGAAGGCACTCCGGAGTGATGCGATCCTAGCTCATATTTCTATCACATCGCGCGCTGCGATCGATTTGATAGCCTTTTTGTATAATAAATCACAAACAAAAGGTATACTTACTTAACCACACAAGCCTTTGGGTCCAGTGACAAAAGGTACTGATTCAGGTTGTTCTCGCAATTGATGTAAGCCATGCCAAAACCTAGACCGCCTCCAATGTACATCGGCCATTTTTTATAACCTTTAAAAAAGAAACTACCCATCATGCCGCCAATTAGAAGGCCGGTAGCTGGAGCCAATCAGGATATGAAAAAGAAGAAAAAAAATGAGTTGGTAATTCTCTGTTTTAACGTGTGGACTTGCTCCGCACGATTTTCTACAAAAAACCATTAAAAAAAATCATTAAATGAGTCCTCACACCCAAGGCAGGCCGGGAGGGATTGTGAAACTTGTACTGCTTAAAATCCACAGTGATCCTACAATAGCCCTTTACGTTCCAGGTTCTCGGTCAAATTGGTGTATGATAGAAAAGATTTATGGTGACGTAGGTAAACTGCACACGTTTGCAAGTTCATGAATCTGGATCAAGTAAATTATAGCTTAAAATAAGTTATGGAATTAGGCGTTAAATTGCGGATATTCATATGACGTTACATTTTGTGATAAAGTGTCTAGTTCTAATTCCACGAGAACAAAATCTAAGCTTGGGTGCAGGATATTATAACCTACCACCAATGCCTACCACCCTCCTGCAAATGGATGCAGTATGCAGTACAGCTTGGCAAAAAAGAGTGTGGAAAAATTGAGTTCGCTATTAGTTGTTTTAGGCATTATAAATGAATAAATAAGCACTGTAAATTGCGAAATAGTATGTAAAATAGTGAAATAACACGATGAAATTGTTTTTTGACACAGAAGCTACTCGTAGTTGCCTTTTAGTGTTTTCACAACAAACATTTCGTTTCAAATTGTCACCGCATGAGACTCTTTCCTGCCAAGCTGTACAGTGTACATGCAAGACACATGCGGGAAAAATAAAGAAAAAATGAAACCTATAGGCAGTTCATATAAGTGAGAAGTGTACTAATAGGTATATAAAAAGTGATTTTACTAACATAGATTGTCTTTCTTGGACAATGCCCACGACAGGTATTTGATATAGTTTTTCTTACCTCTCAAATACACTTTTGTCTATCGAAACCTCTAAGTTTCATAGTTCTCTACAAATGATTACAAACTTATTCACCAGTCTTAACACCGAAGTCAATGAAGCAAGCTGAATAACGTTCCTCAAAGTCCCTTACTTCCTTTTTCTTCGTCATTCCTTAGGTAAGTCTAAGGTTATAATAAAAATACATTCTGACAACGACAAACTTAATTAAAATTAAAAACACTTAAAATAATATTATTTTTTAAGAATATTTCATCAGTAGTTGAAACACAAAGCAAATTTTGAACGTTTGACACTTTATACTCTATGACAGTGACAAGCAGAGTTTCTTTTTTGGTTTTTGATTATTTTGTGCCTGTTTTAAAAAGTTTTTTTTTCTGCTGGCAAAAAAATAAACACATGTGTGTCTATGGCTTGTTAGGAACTGTACAACCTGTACCTAGAGTCCGCGCCACCACTTGATGCGGCGCTAGTATCAATGTCATTAGGTTTTGACCTAATGACATTGATACTAGCGCCGATAACCTTTCGATGTTATAATTTTTTTATACAATTTGTTGTATAAAAAAATTATAACATCGAAAGGTCATAAGTGGTGTCGCAGACTCACGTATTTTCTGTGGGGCTTCTCTCTCGGCGAGCACTCTAACAGATTTTTAGTCAGACACTAATTAAATAAAACTAGATGGCGCCACCATCAAATTAATCAACTTGTTTCCCACTATTATCTACCACCATCCGATTTTCCACTCAAATCCGCGCGACCAGGTAACCAATTAAGGGTAGCAACCACACTAAGCCCCCGCTAGATTAGCCGGATTACACCTAAGTCCCTGAACACAATTAATATGGTTATTAAGGTTCCAATCACTATCACTAATGTTGATTTGATTTGGTTGATTTAGTTAATTGATTTAATCAGGACTTGATTTATGGTTAATTAGTTACATCATTATAATCAGATGGTCATAAGGTCTGGCATTGATAATGTAGCTATTCTAAATTATGTATGATTGTTGAAACAGTGACAATCGTATGAGCTAACCTAAGGTTTATGAAATTTTCTATGTTTCTTCAATTCCTGGCTCTTTCAATCGTAGGACTACACCACGGATATGCGCCATCGATTTATGGTGGATACATCCTCCTTACGTATCACTTACTAATATTTTATTGTTCACACAGCTAAGGAGTGGAATTCCTTGCAAGGGTCTTTGTTTTCTCATGGATCAACCTTGGGGTCCATAGGTCAAGAGTGAAAAGATTACTTCTAAGCAAGCTCATTAAACAGTCGACAGACATTATCGCTTACTATCAGGCAAGCCTATCGCTACATAAAAAAATGTGGTTCTAGTGGAAGCCCACCAATGAAACTAGATTATATCCAAAAAGTCGATGACAATGTGACATGTAAGTACCAACCCGCACTGGGCCTGTGTGGTGGATTATGTCCCACCCCCAATCACAGAGAGGAAGTCTGGGTCTCAACAATGGGAACATCATAGGCTGAAGATAATAAACACACTTTGAATGAAAATCTAATTTGTATCAATTAGTCTCAGACTTAGCCATAAGAAGCTCTTGGCTAAATAATCACAGCCGCACAGGCTGATCTTCCGGGTTAAGCCGCGCTTGCCGAGGTTGGTCTGTGGATGGGTGACCATCTATCATAGCGAGTTTCCTCCGTGCCTCGGAAAGCACGTAAAGCCGTTGGTCCTGGCTGTCATTTGTAGATCTTTGCCAGTCATTACTGTTAGTCAGAAGCTCTAAAGTCTGACAACCAGTCTTACCATGGGGTATCGTATTATCCAGTTACTGGGTTGTGGAGGTCCGGCAGGCCGTCGCTCCATGTAAAATACTGATATCCAGCTGAATCTGATTTGACTGGAAGCCGACCCCAATATAGTTGGGAGAAGGCTAGGCAGAAAATGAGTCTCAGACTCAGCCATGAGCTATTTTATATTTAAATCGAGCGCCTTATGAAGCCGAATTTAAATACAAGCAACGCCTGCCTTAGTATTCAAAGCTCGAAGCTTCAAGTATCTTGCGATGACTGTTTGTGAAGGCGCGTTCTAAATCTGTTCAAGACAACGATGGTCTGAAATGGACGTATCTGTAATTGGCTCTATATTTGGTTGGTTTGAACTGGGATATATTTTAGGTAGCTTTATAATGTATTCAATAATTCAACTAACAAATTACTTGTAGTCCGGTCAATTTAGACAAAAAAATGTGAGTGAAATTACATAAAGTCCCAGCAAGCTGATTTTTTGTGAAGTTGTTCAAAACATAATTATAAACAATGTCTAGAAGTTCCCCATCATTCCCCTGTAAGGAAAAAAAATATTCAAGGTCAAAGGTAAAAAAAATGAGTTTTTCGCGATTTTCAGCAAAACGGTAAGTTTTATCATACAAGTACCTCAGACAAAAATTGTAGATCATAAAATTATCTATAAAAATTTGTTACTACTTTTTTTCTTACGAGCCACCGTTTCAGAGATATAACGATTCAAAAAGTTATAAAAGTTGTTATCGTCATATGCATCTAATGAGGTAGTGTACTTAGCGCGTTTTTTTTAACGTGGTTTCCCCAGTAGGCCTACTCCACGGGTCAGTTGTGATCCTGTTTATTGTCAAATTATTGCAATATAACGGAAATTTTCAAAGATTGGGAAAGATAAAAGCGATGTAAATGAAAAAAAAGTGTTGAAGTTTATTCGTCTCATTCGTAAGTTTCAAATTCTTGTTCTTCTTCTTGATCTTCTTCTCCCGCTTTTTCTTCATCTTCATTTTGGATGCAAGTAAATTGAACACAGGGACAGGCACGCTTTTATCTTTCCCAATCTTTGAAAATTTCCGTTATTTTGCAATAGTTTTACAATAAACAGGATCACAACTGACCCGTGGAGTAGGCCTACTGGGGAAACCACGTTAAAAAAAACGCGCTAAGTACACTACCTCATTAGATGCATATGACGATAACAACATTTATAACTTTTTGAATCGTTATATCTCTGAAACGGTGGCTCGTAAGAAAAAAAGTAGTAACACATTTTTATAGATAATTTTATGATCTACAATTTTTGTCTGAGGTACTTGTATGATAAAACTTACCGTTTTGCTGAAAATCGCGAAAAACTCATTTTTTTTACCTTTGACCTTGAATATTTTTTTTTCCTTACAGGGGAATGATGGGGAACTTTTAGACATTGTTTATAATTATGTTTTGAACAACTTCACAGAAATTCAGCTTGCTGGGACTTTATGTAACCTCGAATGTCTAAATTGACCGGACTATTGTGTATATTCTTACTATATATTCTGCTTCGGGTTGATCATAAAAGTCAACCATTTTTACTTTATCCTCAATTATGGAAAAACTGACTTTTTGTATTAGCTAAATGCTTGTCCCTCGTTTACACAAAGGTACGTACATGTTGTATACAAAACTTAACTTAATACATGTTTTATACCTTGATAAAAGCGAGGAATTGAATGTTTAAAACAGTCTCAATACATTTTTGATAAAAATAATTATAATCTTGCCAAGTATTTTAATAGGTACTGTATCAAACTATTATTTAACTTGTTTCTTGGTGAATACGAGGGATTAGAGTACAAGCCCACGTCGGAAAACTTCTAACGTAGGGAAATGTTCATTGCCACAAACATTTAACTAACAAGCAAATGTCTTATTCCCAACTTGTCCAACATTAAGGTCTTACTAATATCTAAACTAAACTTACACTGGACTGCACAATGTGCTTACTAAACAGACACACAATCTAAACACTAAGCACGTTCAATTTAAACCAAATCACACATAATTGATCCGGAGCAATGCAGAAATAGGGATGTTTATTATCCGAGACGATATCCGAATATACGAATTATAGATATACGGCATTTGTGAACTTTATTAGTTATTTTTTTAAAGATTAAATTATTGTTTTTCTGGGATTATAAGGAAATATATTGCAAAAGTTATCAAATTACTGCAGTCCATCTGCTATAATAAAGTAATCTAATTACTGCAGATGGATTGCAATAATTAGATAACTTCGAAATGTAACTTTATCTAAGTTACATTTCGTTTCATTTACACTAGGTATAGAAATTAGATTAGAGAGATGTGCTAGATTGGATATTGCTGTAGTTTTACTTCCAGCTATAAGAAAATTAGCATTATACAGGGTGGAATTTTGTAATGCCACCTGGAGGGAAAGTACTCTTAATACTGCAGATAGAAAATTTTACTCCAAGAAAACATTCCTTTATTTTTGATTAGAAAGCAAACTGCATTCAAAGATTTTCGAAAATTCTCTTCTCCCACCCGGGAATCGAATCGGCTAAAATCTGAAAAAAATATACCCTGTACTTTTATTGCACCGATCGTTAGGGTCAATTATAACGATGAAATCTCTCTCGTAAACATTATAAATCAAATGAAAGGAAAACCAAGAAATCTTAAATTAAAGCTCTCGTAACATGTAATATTTTATGGTTTCTTGGTCCATATCGGTGGAATTTTGTAATGCGACCTGGAGGGAAAGTACCCTTAATACTGCAGATAGAAAATTTTACTCAAAGGAAACATTCCTTTATTTTTGAATAGAAAGCAAACTGCATTCAAAGATTTCCGAAAATTCTCTTCTCCCACACCCGGGAATTGAACCAAGAAACCATAATATTACATGTTACGAGAGCTTTAATTTAAGATTTCCTGGTTTTCCTTTCATTTAATTTATCATGTTTGTTAGAGAGATATCATCGTTATAATTGACCCTAACGATCGGTGCAATAAAAGTACGGGTATAATTTTTTCAGATTTTAGCCGGTTCGATTCCTGGGTGGGAGAAGAGAATTTTCGAAAATCTTTGAATGCAGTTTGCTTTTTATTCAAAAATAAAGGAATGTTTCCTTTGAGTAAAATTTTCTATCTGCAGTATTAAGGGTACTTTTCCTCCAGGTGGCATTACAAAATTCCACCCTGTATACTACTAATTTAATAAACGAATGATGAAGTAATATTTTTACTCGACTACAGCAAGGCCAAACGAAGGGTAATAAAATTACTGTATTCTATATAGAGAGTACGAATTCTTAAGATTTTTAAAAGGATCTTGAATCAGCATTAATTTTGAAATTGCCACTACTAAAATATCCGCAACTAATATCCGAATCTGTCTCAAATATCCGCAAACTGCCCATCCCTATTAGTAATAGACAAAGGATTTAGTGCTAAACAAGCTGCAAGCCTAATGATTGCCTGGACAGGGTTGCCCCCGTCCATAATCCTATCTGCATGTCTTATCAAAGCGGCTTCGGCGTAACGAAGCGAAATTGACAACCTTGATTGAATGGGCGATGTGCAGTCACTGAAGACGTCCGGTGACAGAGCGAATTATGAGGATTATAATGTCTATTTGAAAAGGGGTGAACTAATATCTAGATTTTTGATCAAAGGCAACGATGTTCTTTAAAAAGAAACGGATAAAAAAAGCACGTGGTTTCCACTATTTTATTGATTCAAGAAGCTATCAGCAACCTGAAGGGGCTAATAGGGGCCAACTGCCTGCAAGGGTCTTAGGACTGTCTTATAAGGTTACCCTGATCCTGGAATGTAACCGTCTCCTGAAGTAACAACGTGGATTTCAGTCGCTCTATAGGTTAGGAGGACTCATTGGATGTTTTTACCACGTAAAAAAACGGTTAAAATATCGATGTAAATATCCATCACCATGAATCACATTGTATGGTTTAAAAAATATTGATTAACCTATAAAAAAAAATTAATAAGAAAGAACATCATTCATTATAGACTTCCCGGTTGGCGCAGTGGCTTAGTGATCGGACTGCTGTGCTGCGTGTTCGATTCCTGCACGGAGCAAATATTGTGTGGTCTACAAGTAATTTTATCGGATATGGACGTTTTTGTTTGTAAGTTTATATATTTGTAAACGTACCCACGATATTGAAGAAATTTTTAGTGTGTGGCAACAATTTATTTTTCTTTTGACTAAAGGGAACTAAGTGAAATCTCATTCAAAGAAAGAATTAACTTATCTTAAACGTAACGACATATCTGGTCTATTCTTAAAGTAAATACGCTGGGCATGATTTCTGTCCTCCCTCTTAATAATATCACTTAGCGTTATGCAAATGTCAAAAAGCTTTGACTGTATAATTTGTTTAATTGTCAAATAGGCCGCAAGCTGTTTACATTATTCTCAAAATGTTGAGATATGTTACGACAGATCTTGTGCCCCGACTTCACTTATTAATTTCACAATAAAATGATTCTCGGAATGTTTTTATTTTTTTTATCACGATGGAAATAAAACTCCAGTATTTTCTATAGATCAGTGAAGATAGATACTTTATTTCTGTATGTCTGTGACAAAAATAAATATTTTTTGTCAACTGAATAATTTTTTAGCACTTTTCTTGGTGGAGGGACAACTGTCAGACTCGTAATGACTAAAATCCTACATATTCTTTCAATAATTGTCCTTTACGTTCCAGGGGCGTTATCTGTTTCGACTGTCCGGCATCACCGGCAGGCGTTTGGGAATGTTACAGGCCCTCGTCAGTCGTCAGTTACAAACAAACATACATTTAAATCTTCAAAATAATATTCGGAAAGTGCAGTTAGTAGTCAGTCGAAGTTTAATATTCAAACATTTCAAATAGTTGCCTTGAAGGCAAATTGTCATCAAAGAGTATTTAGAAGGGATGATGTTATAATTATTTCGGGGCTTTTAAAACATTTTGTGTATAAATTAGGATTAGTCATTTTGATAAAATGTATTTAGTTTTAACATTATGCTTTTTTGCCTAAAGCTATGAAAACTAAGTAGCCGCTTATTGTTTTAAGATATTAAAATGACAGGGGTGGATTAGTAGATTATTAAAGGCGTATTATGCCGGCCGCACACGTTCCAGTATACTTGCGCAAGTCTGGACTTGCATAAACTCAGGCCAGTGAAAATTTTAGGAATTTGTGAAAGTATCTTCACACACACGTTACAGTTTACTTGCGCAAGTCTTGATTTGCGCAAGTATACTTGTACCGTGTATGACCGGCATTTCGTAAAACACTCCCTATATTCTGCACAGCAAAATAATGAAACTCACAATGGCGCAACAAAGGCATATAGCGCAGGTTGTAAAAGTTCTATAGACCTTTACGTTCCGTTCTTACTATCAAATCAGGTCAGGCATAGAGCAACCCTGCCTTACAGATAGGCAAACGAGCTACCAACGTATTTCAAAAACCTGATTTCTACCTACCCTATTGCCAAAATTACCAAGAACAAAGTCCTCATTCATTGTCACAGAGTTACGACAGCAAATTGCAAGATTTATCTCATCACCACCATGCTTACGAATGTGCCTCATTTTGTTTACGAGGTTCGATACCCGGTTGAGCCAAGTTTTATAGTTGCCTTAATTTTATGGCTTTTGATTAGTTCTTTTACGGAAGATGGTTGATTTACTTATTGGAGAGTGACGTAATGAGATGGGAATATTTTTTTCGTTACATTTTGTTTTTTTTTTTTCTCACTGGGTTTATAGTAACGAAATGTATGCAATTAATCACGAAAGTTTTCAGATCTTTTTTCTTGGTCTATAAGAAACTGCGAATTCAATCCAGATTATTTTAGAAAAACTGGTAGATAATGCCACACCATTAACTCTGCCTAATAAAAGTCCCAAAGATATCACACGAGAATTTTCGAGTCTTACATCAGTGACGACACCCAATTTATGACGTATCTTTATCTTCTCCATCCCTTCACTCATTCACAATCAATACCATGAAAATCTATTTTTAGCCAAACGACGAAGAAAGCTCAATTAACCACCCACACAGATTCCTCGTGACAATAGCCATCCATCAAATATCGTTGTTTTGTTTACACAATCCTAATTTAGACGTTAGTACCATTTGCATTACCGTGCTACTAAAGGTGCGTTTCCATTAAACAAGTAACTTGTATACAAGTTGCAGATTGTATGGAACGTCTTGAACACAACTGCATACAAGTTACAAGTTGCAAGTAGGAGGTAGTTTTGTACATTTTGCTTCTCCTAGACCACTGACCCTCACTATACTGTATCTCTTGTTTTCTCCTCCTATCTCTTACTAACTTTGTCTTCATCAGAGCAGTCTTGTCCTACAATGCTGTGTTGGTGTCATCCAAGTCTCTTTTTGTTTTTTTTTATCGTGTTAAAATTCTTCAAATGAGTCCTCCCACCAAGTGGAGGGCGAGACGGACTGTCAGACTCGTACTGACTAAAATCCACGATGTCCTTCAAAAGCCAAAGGGCTGAAAACGTAAAGAATTTCCAGCGTCACGTTACGGTAATACGAGTCCCGTGACCGTCATCCAAGTCTTGGAGAACTAAGTAACGAGCCAAGCCAACCTACTCAATCGGGAACTACGCAGGTAAAACTTGCATGCAATTTTCACACTCTCGATAAAATTTTTCCTATTCAAGCTACTTGTATACAAATGTAAAGTCATACTTGTATACAAAAGTTGCCTAATGGAAACGCACCTTTAATGCACCGTTTGCATTACCGTGGCACTAAATGCAGCGTTTGCAATACCGTGGTACTTAATGTACCGTTTGATTGTGACCACGTGACGATTTCTAGTGTTAAAATTAGGGCTTTGTTTTGAAGTAATGTGATGTTTTGGTGATGAATGACTTGCTCGGGTAGGAAGACCCAAGAATGTTTGGGTTACTGTACAATATTGTTTTGACTTTTGATGCATTTTTGGCTCTGCCCGATCACTCTTTTTTATGGTCTAGGATTAAAGCAGTGAACCACAGTTGGGTACAGGTAGACCACATTGGTCATCAGGCGAGATAGTGGTAACTGGTAAATTATTATTTGACCTTATATACAGGTCTTAGTTTATACCTAAACCAGAATAAGTTGCCACACCAGAATTTACTTTGTGACTGCTTTGGTAGCGATGTCTATCTGAAGGCATCATCATCTTATAACATTTGTCCAATCCCATCCTACCTGCTATAAAACAAATATTCCCGCGACTACTCTCACCACGTCACTGGTTTCCCAAATAACCTACAGCATACCCTTCCTCTCCATAAAAGGATGAATATAACCGTTTAATTGTTCATCCTCTAACAATAAATGCATATGAAGAGACGCACGCACTCGTAACCTCTTCCTGATGAGTTTCATGCAAATTTTGACGACTGTAAAGTCTGAAGTGCCCCTCTTTACCCCGCTGTCGTATGATGAATTGTCAGACTGAGTTGAAGGGGGTAGGGGGTGGTACTCCAATCACCCCTAATATTTGGGGATATAGGAGAATATTAAGATGAGGCATAGTATGTGTTGTAGGAAATTGTGGCTAAATAACAGCCGCACAGGTCGATCTTCACTGCCTAGTCCTTTTTGAGATCATTTTATTCTAAAAAAGAGTTTCATAAGTACCTTGAAAAGCACTAAAAGTCTTTGGTCCTGGCTGTTATTAACAAATCTTTGATAGTCGTTGCTGTCCTAGTCAGAACCTGGAAAACCTCCATCCACGGTGATCCTTCAATAGACCTTTACATTGCAGGGACACTGTTACCTGACGTGATAGTCCCACGGCCCCGGCAAGCTTTGGTACTCTAAGTCTGTTCCCGTATGATAATTTTTATCCCCGTCATTATTTTATCAAAGATTCAATAAATAATTAGATCACTTTTTGCTCAATTTTATCTTGACAGTTTGAATTCTATAGAATCCAAAACAATTCCTTAATAATGCCAAGTCATAGGTAGTAGCGATGGTGTTTCAAAAAAACAACAGAATATGAAATAAATCAAAGATTTGCAAACTTGTACAAAACCCCCATACATACATTACACCACCATTGTCACGTAATACCATACATCCATTGCATACAAAATAATAAAAATAAGACAAACACAATAAAAACTTATCTTTAACGTAACCTGTAAGATCGACGATAAAATCGGCGAATTACTTACAAAAACAAACATTGTATTTACTGAAAAAACACATTAAACTCAACTCTATTCACTGTGATAATAGGTGCTTTTCAACAGCAAAAATAATTTGGTAGTAATTTGAAGGGCGCACAGTGTGCTAAAATGGTCGGATTAGAAGACAAAATGCATAGGTAGTAAATTTTACGGCTATGCAAATGTAATTCCGTATTGAACAGTAAAATCTAAGCCTTGGTTGATATGTCAGGCGTGGATGGCAATATTAAACGTAAGGACCATTTTTAAGATCGTAAAGTTTTTTGATTTTTAGTAGTACTCTTTTTTATAGTAATAAGGGATGTATGCAGTAAGATGTTATGCATTTAAGACTGTTGTAATAGGATTTTTTTACGATATTATTCTTCTTGGCATAAAATGTGCAATTTTATTATTTGTTTAATTTTTGCGCTGTTATCTAACGATACAGTACTAAAAAATCTTGAAAACTTTTGTAAATAAATCTTGATTTTCGTATTAAAAAATAGCATGAAAATGTTGAAATGAATAATTATGAGAGACGAAAGGTTTCTACCCCAAACAAATAAAGGATGAGATGAAAACTATAAATAAACAAAAATACCATAATTTCCTTTTATTGGTCCTTAATTAAAGTCAAACAGTTACAAAAAAACAATTTGCTATCTTTTTTTTTTTAATTCGGCCATTTAAAACTCCTAAAAGCGCAAAATCAAAACATTTTCTGAAAACAACCTCAAAATTCTTTTCACCCTATACAGTTTAAGTACAGTCAGACGCATCAACATCATACGAACAACAATGTGTTCGTCGCCAATAAAACTGAATCAAGATAAACTCCTTTATGTCAACAGGATTAAAAATTTGATCGTAAAACCGAACGTAATAGTTACATAGGGATTTGCTCACTGAATGTGCTTATGGCAGTACTAGCTTATGTCTGCGGCTCTGCTCGCTTGGTAGTTAGAAATTAAAGAAGCTAAGTTTAGATTAGTTTTAAAAAATATTAGATTTTATGTTCAAAAAATATAAATAAGCCAATTATTTACTTTTTTAATTTAAATCCTATCTAAATTATTCATTGCGTAAGTTTTTCAAATGTACTTGTTAATTCTTGGCTTTTATTTCAATATGAGTAATCGCCCCATTTGTACACATTCAAAGCTTAAAACCGTTTCCAGTGTTCCATCTATCTCTTTACTAAAATTCTTGAAAATAACTTCATTGATTAAGGTATGAAGGCGTAACAAACAAACAAACTCACTTCTGCATTCTTAATATCAACTAGGTTTATTTTTAGTCTTAATTCGGTGTGGAAAGGAGATGGCGCCTGACGCTACCTTTTTCTTATAGTTGTTGCAATTATGTAGCAACATTAAAATATAATTATGCCGTATGGCAACCTTTGATTTAAGGTAAAAAATATTTTGCCGTGTGGCAACACTTTTGGTTTCCGGTTTGTACAACGAACTCTCAATTACAACGCTCTCCTCAAAGATTTTCGTTATTTTATTTCTGAAGCCAAAATATCGTTTAACAAGCAGCATACCAACAACATGGTCCTTCGAGAGTCGAGGATCCAACGTGGGACGTCTGAAGCTGAAGCACGGGAGCTTTAATTCGCCGGATTGTGCTCGGGAAGCGAACCGCCATTTTGTTCGGCTTCAGCAGGTGGAATAGAGCCAGACAGTGGCTGTAATCATATTGGTGCGGCTACAGGGAAGAGCAGCGTTTCGGCGAGAGCCTATCAATATACCTACTGAGTGGGTACCTAGTTCAAGGCAGCGGTGTGTGCCCGTTCGCGCAAGTTCGTGTCGGCGTGTCGGCGAAGGGTGCGGCTACGAAGAACAGCGTTTCGGCGAGAGCCGGCCAAAATACCTACTAAGTAGGTACCTATTTCAAGGCAGCAGTGTGTGCCCGTTCGCGCAATTTCGTGTCGGCGTGTCGGCGAAGTGAGTCGGCCAAATTTGTTCGGTGTCGGTGAAGTCGAAGCTACCCAACGTGTTGTCGGCGTATGTCGGCCAATGTACGGACTCTGTAACAACTATACTTCGCGAAGTCGCCTGCCTGCGCCCGCCTTTCAAGTTTCTCGTTGGATTCTAGTAGAACTATAGCGATTTATTGTGAAAGAATTACTGGAATTTATTAGAAATATAGTGTTTTAGTGTGAAAATATGGAGCTGTCAGAATTAGTTTCGGCTAGAGGTTATGTTAAAGGTAATTTAACCAGACTTTTTAACTTTGTTTGCAATGACGAAAATGTAGTAAATTCTTCAAGCGAAGCGCTATTAGTAAAAAAAACTCGTGTTTTAGAATTATTCTCCGAATATGAAAAATATAATTTAAAAATTTTAGGCTTAAATGAGCAAGATAAAGAAGATGTCTCCGTTGTAGAGGAACACTATTTCCACATCTTAGCTTTACTTAATGCAGAGATAAAAAAGCGCGAAACAAAACAATCAAAGACCTCTACGCCGACGTCTGCTCCAATTTCTAAGTTAAAATTACCACCCATTAATGTACCGATATTTAGTGGTAAGTTCACAGAATACATACCTTTCATAAATCTTTTCAACTCTGTTATAGATGATAATGATTCAATAGATTGTGTACAAAAACTATATTATTTGCGTGCATACCTCAGGGATGAACCCCTGAATTTAATAAAAAACTTACCTTTGACGCAAGAAAGTTATGTAAAAGCTCTAGCATTGTTAAACGATAGGTACAATAATAGATTTAAAATTATCAATGAGCATATAACCTCAATTTTGGACCTAAAACCTTTAACAAAGTCAACAGCAAGCAATTTAAGAGAATTTGTTTCAAATGTTAAACAGGAACTTGCTGCCTTGACCAATTTGGATCCAAACGTTAAATATTGGGATGCTATAATTTTGTGTGTACTTTGCCGAAAACTAGATTTATACACATCGAGAGCGTACCAGATTGAGAGGGACACCAAGTCAGACCCTACCGTGGAGGACTTTCTCAGCTTCGTAGACAAGCGTGCTCTGGCATTGGAAAATGCCGAGCCGCCCTATGGCCAGCCACAACAGCAGCACAAGGAAGTAAAGGAGCAGCGTCCAAGCTCATCCACGGGCAAACTGGCAGCCTACACTGCAGCGCAGGAAGCTTCATGTCTTTTCTGTAAGTCCAATCATAAGTTATACTTGTGTCAAAGCTTTCAGTTATTGCCTGCTAATAAAAGGTTACAGTTTGCAGATGAAAAGAAAATATGCCATCTATGTTTAGGTACGCATGCAGGAAAATGCAGATTTCACTTTCGGTGTAAAGAATGCAAACAAAAGCATCATACTCTGTTACACTGCGATAATGATAAGGTGAATAATCAGCAGGCCGCCGCATCTCCCGCCTCATTGGCGGCGAATAATTTATTAACTTATAATGTTCTTTTACCCACAGCCCAAGTAAAGCTTCTCACTCGAGATGGCATGGAGATGACTTTCAAAGCCCTGCTAGACAGTGGGTCACAGCTGTCTTTTATTTCTCAAAAGGCCGTCCAGCTGCTAGATTTAAAGCCCCTGCAGAGCAATATTAACATAGTGGGGATAGTCAATACTCAAGCCAGTGTGAAGTACAGTGTACCAGTGGAAATACATTCATTAATCAACCCATTTAAATTAGCGACTACTTGCCATGTAGTTGAGAATATCACATGTGAACTACCACAGAAGAAATTTGATCTCTCAGACTTTGCGATTCCATCAAATATTAGGCTAGCAGATAAAGAATTTAACATCCCCAGTCAAATCGATTTGCTAATGGGAGCCGACTGTTTTTTCCAGGCATTGCTGCCATCAGAGTCGTCGAGCTACGGGCTTGCAGCGCCGCTTAGTGAGGTGCAGCCTTCAACGCCAGGTGGGCGACATCCACAGCTTGTCAACACACAGTTCGGCTACATAATCGGGGGAAGCTTGCCTACAAATGTCTGCAATCAGGTAGCAGTGCTAAAATGCACATTAAATTGCGAGTCAAACTTAAATCAAAATTTAGATAGGTTCTGGAAAACCGAGTCCGTTCCTGAAATTTATAATGAAAGTTCTTCAGAGCAAGAGCTTTGTGAGCAAATCTTTCAGAGGACTGTTCAGTTGAAGGATAATTGTTTTGAGGTTGCTTTGCCTTTGAAATTGCCGCTTGAAGATGTAAACGATGCGCTAGGAGACTCATTTCATTTCGCGTTAAAAAGGTTTTTAAACCTCGAAAAGAAATTGCACAAAGATCACAATCTTTTCCTAGAATATCAGAAGTTTATACACGATTATTTAAATTTAAATCACGGGCACTTGGTTGACATTGGCAACTATCAACTTTGTAAGGACGCAGTGTACTTTCTGCCGCATCATGCAGTACTCAAACCCGACAGTAAGACTACTAAATTGCGTACAGTTTTCGACGCATCGATGAAGACCAGTAAGAAAGTATCGCTTAACGATTTGCTGCTAAACGGACCGACAGTACAGAGAGATCTTTTTGATATACTACTCTTGTTCCGTTTTGGTGACTACACATTCACTACCGATATAAAACAAATGTTCCGAAATGTCCGCGTAATACCTGAGCACACCTCCTTACAAAATATTCTTTGGAGAGACAGCCCTGACGAAACAATAAAGTGCATCAGGCTAGATACAGTAACCTATGGGCTAAAAAGCTCAAGCTATTTAGCTACGCGTTGTTTAAAGGAGCTTGCGATGCAAAAGGAACGCGATATGCCTTTGGCATCGTTCATTTTAAACAACTGCACCTATGTGGATGACGTACTTTATTCTGATAGTAACTTAGATCTGATTTTGGAAGCAAAATCGCAACTTCAGCGGCTTCTACAGATGGGCAATTTCAAAACACATAAATGGTCATCAAATGACAGTCGAA
This sequence comes from Agrotis segetum, assembly GCA_036375495.1. Taxonomy (NCBI): domain Eukaryota; kingdom Metazoa; phylum Arthropoda; class Insecta; order Lepidoptera; family Noctuidae; genus Agrotis; species Agrotis segetum. The sequence goes on along the minus strand of JAQSVV010000677.1, from coordinate 778,483 downwards.
TATTAGAAGATGTTCCTTCAGCTGAGCGGCATTTTGATGATTTAGAATTTCAAAACGACGACTGTAGTATAAAAACTTTAGGTTTGCAGTTAGTTGTTCATCAGGATAAGTTTAAAATAACAAGTCCAGAATTTTTTGATGCAAAAAACATTACCAAAAGGGAAATATTAGCTTACATAGGAAAATTCTATGACCCTATGGGTTTTGTAGGTCCTATCGTCGTGCAGGCCAAGAATATTATGCAAAAATTATGGTCCTCAAAGACTGACTGGGATGCCGCGCCTCCCAAAAATATCGAATTAGAGTGGTTAGGATTTTTAAATAGTCTTGCAAAAATGAATCCGATTTATATAGGTAGAAATATTCAGCTATCTGATTCAGACACACTCGAACTCATAGGCTTCTCTGATGCGTCCAGTTCAACTGCATATGGCTGCTGCGTGTACCTACGCGTCACTGATAACAAAGGTAAAGTAAAAATGCATTTGCTCTGTTCAAAATCCCGTATAAACCCGATTCAGAATAAAAACCTTACCGTGCCACGTTTAGAATTAAATGCTGCACTACTTTTGTCTATTTTGATTGCAAAAGTTTCAAACACCCTTAAATTAAAATTAAAAATAAATCAAGTTTACTTGTTCACTGATTCCCAAATAGTGCTGGCTTGGTTACGGTCGGAAGCGATGAGGTTGACGGCTTATGTGGCGAACAGAGTGAAAGCTATAACCAGTAAAACTGCTGACTGCCAATGGCTATATGTAAATACCAAAGACAACCCCGCCGACTACATAAGCAGGGGGGTCAGTCCGCATGAGCTTAGTGCTTGCGATATGTGGTGGCATGGGCCTCGATTTTTATATGACAGTAAGTATAAGTTTAATCAATCTATAGAATTACCATCAGATTTACCTGAGAGCCGGCCCAACGCAGCGATCTCCTCCAATGTAGGATCTGCAACGTGTCCCGTAAACGACGTTTTACAAGGTATACACAAATATTCTAGCATCCATAAAATGACACGTATATTGGCCTATATGTTAAGATTTATCAATAATTTAAAAGGCAGCAAGGTCTCGCATAATTTCTTGTCGTCTACAGAACTAAATTCTGCTCTAATGTTACTCATTAAGTCCGAACAAGAATTGCACTTCCATGAGGAAATTGAATGTTTGAATAAAAATCAAAATGTGAAGGGTCCTTTACAAAGTTTGCATCCGTTTCTAGACAACCTGGGTATTCTGCGTGTAGGCGGCAGGTTACACCACGCAAATATTCCGTACACTCAAAAACATCAGGCGATTTTGCCTAAACAATCGTATGTCACTGAATGTATTGTTAGGTCTGAACACGAGCGTCTCCTGCATGGAGGACCCAGGCTTTTATTGTCTAATTTAAATCAGAAATACTGGATCACTAATGGTTTATCGTATGTAAAGAAAGTAACAAATAAATGTGTAAAATGTTTCAGACAAAAGGCCACAGCTTCCAAACAGCTGATGGGTTCCTTGCCGGCTGGGAGGGTGACTGCGTTGAGCCGTCCCTTTGAGAAAGTTGGAGTAGATTTTGCAGGACCTGTAAATGTAAAACTTTCGCGCGTGAAACGATCCATTATAGGTAAAGGATACATTTGCGTATTTGTATGTTTTGCCACTAAGGCAATACATCTAGAGCTGGCCTCAGATCTCACATCCGATACTTATCTCGCGTGCTTACGTAGACTTATATCGCGAAGAGGCCTGCCGAAAGAGATCTACTCCGACAATGCCAGCACCTTCAAGGGGGCAAGGAATCAGTTGGTAGAACTGTATAATTTGGTTTCTTCCAGAGACCACCAAAGTAAAGTCTTTCAATTTACAGCTCAGAAAGGAATTGAATTTCACTTCATTCCAAGTTATTCCCCGACCTTTGGTGGCCTCTGGGAGGCGGCAGTTAAAAGTACTAAGTACCATTTGCGAAGAGTAGTACAGGGTCACCTGCTAACCTATGAACAGTTAAATACGGTGTTGGTGGAAATAGAAGGCGTACTTAATTCTAGACCTTTGCTACCGATATCTTCAAGTGACGTAAATGACTATACTTACCTGACTCCAGGTCACTTTTTGACAGGAAACGCTTTAACAATGTATCCAGAAAATGACGTCTCAAATGTTCCACAAAATAGATTGAAGCTATGGCAGGTATGCACGCAAATAAAACAATCATTTTGGAAGATGTGGCACAAACAATATCTCAATGTACTGCAGAACAGACCTAAGTGGTTAAATGTTTCACCCAACATCAAGATAGGTTCTTTAGTTATTCTAAGAGAGGACAATGTTCCTGCAATGTTCTGGCCAATGGCTAGAGTAGTGAATACATTCCCTGGTCATGATGGCCACGTCAGAGCTGTCGAGGTAAAAACTTCAAATGGTAAAACCCATACTCGTTCAATTCAAAAAATATGTGTTTTGCCTCTAGATACGTAAGTCGTAGCTTATATTGTAATATTTTTTATTCACGGCTGTCATTATGTGAGCATGTAGTCGCTGATCGGTATTATATGTACCGATCTGTTAATTTCTTTTCTTTTATTGCAGGACATGGCAATATCGTAATGACATACCATAGCGTCACTAATAGTTTATTATATAGTTATATGTATTATTTAATTTAAAGTCGTAGCTCGTTAGAGGGTTTACGCAAGTTTTTTAAGGTTTAGTACCTACTTAATGTTATAAGTTTCTGAAAAAGATTTGGTTATATGTCATAATTATGTAAATTTGGTAAAAAATCATTGTGTTTGTACTTTACATTTAAAGACTCATTGTTAGCATGGTTTAATTGTAAAACTTGTATCTTGTGTGGCCGCAGCATGTTGCAATTATGTAGCAACATTAAAATATAATTATGCCGTATGGCAACCTTTGATTTAAGGTAAAAAATATTTTGCCGTGTGGCAACACTTTTGGTTTCCGGTTTGTACAACGAACTCTCAATTACAACGCTCTCCTCAAAGATTTTCGTTATTTTATTTCTGAAGCCAAAATATCGTTTAACAAGCAGCATACCAACAACAATAGTCTTGAGGACTTTACGACTGAATGTTACAGATTTCACGTAATCTTAGTTCGTGGGTTTTGTGACGTCAATTATCTGTGAGGTTGTAATTAGGGAGTTAGGTCGTTATGAGATGGGATGAATTACGACATGTTAGTTTATTGCTACAGGAGCCTTACCACGAGCTCTTAACGCAATCCAGTTTAAGGTCTTCGCACATTATAACAACTCCACGCCAACGCGGCAGCAACTCTACTCACACTCTCGATGAGTAGTCAACTAGTTGATCCACCCAATGGTCACTAGTGGACAACGCGGTGTCAAGGAGTGGCCAACGCGGTGCCAACGAGTGGGTTATTCAACAGACAACTCGTCTAACCTCAGTTTTCGGTTAAATTTTGTCCAAAGAAGTCGTGTTGCTTATGAAATGGCTGGCAAATGGTTGCCCGTCACGCGTCAGTCGCAAACGCATAGTCGTTACGTGGACAACGTGTGGTCGTTGCGTGGACGACGCGACGTATGGTCATTGCGTGACAAACGTGTCGGGGTTGACCTCTAGTGTACGATGCGTAGGCCACTCGTTGTACACTACTTCATAATCATTTTTTGAAATTGAACCTTGAACATATGATACAGGGCTTAAATTTCAATGTCTAGCATAGAGTCGAGTCGCCGGTGAGTTGTTATAATGTGCGAAGACCTTTAGGATGTGAGAAGGAGACAGAGCTTTACAAGTCGGCTATCGCCATCTCTTTCCCACATCCCGCAGCTTTCACGCTTTAAGAGTTCATGGTAAGCCACCAGGTAACGTGGCTTCTAAGTTGTATCCTGGGAGTATAATGGAAATATTTTTGGAGCTATTTGAGGGTACTGCCATAAGCATAGTTACTGGGTATTTTGCTACATATTCTTTATGCTAAATTGCTAGTAATCTTCCTGTTTATTTTCAAATTTTAAGAAAACGTTTCTTTTTCTGATGACTTCCAGTTTTTCTGACACAGGGCCAATTTAGACCACTGGGTAGTTGTTGTTTCTAGCTGCTGCCTTCTCCTTCAAGGTCCGTCATAGCTTTAAGGGGAACTTTGTTTGTATGCCTACATTGCCTACTAGTAATAGGTATTTAAGTATCCAATTCACCACATCACATACATGAATAAAAAAACACATATCGTGCTTGAATAATATACGGAATTAACTTTTAGAAGAATAGTACTGTAACTCTAGACCGCGGATGGAGGGATTTTTTTTACTCTATAACAGGACAATATAGGCTCATAAAAAATACTCGATTTCACGGCTGTTCCATAATAACCACGATGATGTTCAAATTGACGTCAATTTTAAATCAAACCAATAATTTTCTTATTACAAAAAATAGGAAATCCTGGTTACTCATGTTATTGTTGAATAGACACATTAATTCATAACAATAAGTAATTGTTACCAAACTAATAATTACCTCGTGATTTCTGATTTTTGACAACCGTCAATTTAATAATCAAACAACAATGTTGCAACTTGCAACTGATTCCTGGAAAATCGGAATCAAACTCGTTACCCATTGAATCATAAAGTATCACAACGAAACCACTCATCAACTGACTGTCACCATGTAATTAAGTATCAAAAACATTAAAAATTAAATCAACAAAAATCTTTTTTTTATCTTCTGTAAAATCGAATTTCAACTCTACGTTTTAAGATTTTTAGTTCCAAAATTGAATACGAAATTAATTCGAAATAATGATACGTTTGTTTAGACAAAGTTACGTTTACACACCACATACCTAACCTCGAACCTTTACCTACAGTAAATAGAATTCAAAATTGCTTAAATATTAGTTGTTTAACGGTAAATAAAAGTATGTTCAACACACAATAAAGGTACGCTCAGGTGCGTAACGAACTAATTAATTCGAAAGCCCGCATTTGATTAAACAAATCAAATGGTTTGTAGTGTGACTGCGTGAGGGGTGAAATGAGAAATCGCTAAGAAATCGTATCCGTCACGTTCACGTATCGTTTCCTGCTTTTTGTTTGGGACGCCTCATTATTGTGTAGTGTGAACAAGTGGTAGATAGGCGAAGGATTTTAATTTAATTTAATTTAATTTTGTAGAGTGTAAAAAAGGAGATAGTGAATCAATGTTGGCTATAAAAAGAGGCTTCCTTTTTTGACATTGGTCTAGTGGTTAGTGACCCTGACTGCTATGCTGGAGGTCGTGGGTTCGATTCCCACCCAGGACAAATGTTTGTTTGACGAGCACGATCATTTGTTCTGTGTCTGGGTGTAATTTATCTATAATATGTATGCATTTAGAAAGCTTGGGATTAGATGGCGTTGTGTGATAGTTGTGGAATATTATGATATTATTATTATTATAAAAAAACTCAGATTCAGAAACAAACTAGATTAAGAATAAATAAAAAGATGAAGTAGTTTAGAGAAAGCTTTTTTAACTTTTAATGAAAGTAAGAGTAAGATACGATAAGAAAGTAAGAAACATTATAATTTAGGATCCAATATTTAGTAAAATGCCTAATCTTATAATCTTACCGATTGATAAAATAGCAAAGTTTGTGAGGAGGTTGGTTGGATTTTTGTTTTGTTTTGTCTTTCACGCAAAAGCTACTGAATAGATTTCGATAAAATTGGCAACTTAAATACATGATTTAGAACCTGGGTAATTCATCCAGAGGCCTTATCATGAGTTTGCAGTTATTGTGATGTAAAGTAAACTGGAACTTTGACATTTTCAAATTGACAAACAAGGAAAAAATTAGTTTCTTTTTTGTATACCAGAGGCGTTGTTCCATTTTTCCAAGAAACGCTGTAAATACTGGAAAGACACTGTAATAGTTATTTATGATACTAGTGCGGTAAGTTGGTTTTTACAAACGAGTAGACGAATGTAAGCCCGAGGCGAAGCCGAGGGCTTACCATAGTCACGAGTTTGTAAACACCAATTTCCGCACGTGTGTCATACAACGTTTTTCAACACATTTGCGAGAAAACAGTACAATATGTAATTAAACCAACTTTATGTAACAGTAGAAAAGTCGCAACAATTTTTGAAGTTCCTATTATGAAAATGGCGTGAATTTGCAAATGGCGCCACATGCACGTGGTGGAAATTAGAACTACATTCTTCATCTCATTTACTCATTAGTAATAAAGTGAGACAACGTATTGATCAAAAGCACTTCCAAGGAGGTTCGATCAGCAGCGTTGCCAGACCGTACCAAAAAGTACGGTTTTCCGTACTATTCGTCATACAATCGTACCACAACCGTACCTTGGCTAGACCGTACCTTTTTCGTACCTTTTCTATACTTGTGATTTATGTTTCACTACAAAGATGAAAAACAACTAATAAAACCTGTGAATAAAACTAAAACTAATAGAAAATAATGAGACTCGTACTTTTTTCAACTTTCTGACACATTTGATACTAAAATATGGGCACAAATTACATAAATGGAATTTTCTTAGTTCCTAAAACCAAAACATTATATTTCATTTTTTTTGACAAACACCTTGTTTCTTCTGTAGAATATGAGTAGACTATAGCATTTTTCGAAATTCTAGCGAAACCGTATGGGTCGGAATTGCTCTGCAAGAACTAGATCATTTTCATTTCCTTCGAGTTCTTTCTATAATTGATTTACAAATGAATTTGTTGAATATTGGCAATCAGTAATAATGTTCTACTTCACCATGTCCCTTTGAATATTCGATTCCATATCGCTTTTTTTCCAACCTATGGTCACAGACAGCCAACTCGAAGAAGAAAAAAAACTGATCTAGTTCTTGCAGAAGTATCCTGACCCAACCGTACCTTGAAGTTAAAAACCGTACCTTTTCAGAAAGCCAACCGTACCTTTTTGGGAAATCATACTGGCAACGCTGTCGATCAGTCAGGCTGTTGATTCTCAGAACGTGAAACTCTTTGGTGGAATTCTTTTTATTTTTAATGGAAATTAAAAAAAAAACCGTAAAGAAAACGCACGGTGCTATACAACGGAGCGTGCGGTAAAGTAGGTACTTAGGTGAGAGTACCTATTTTACCGCACGCTCCGTTGTATGGTGCGTAATTTTTAACTTTCGAACAATGTATACAGGCTTCGTAAATGCATTTTTCGAGCAAATGTGTTGAAAAGTAAATAGTGAAAAATCGTGATAAGGGTACTGATTTTATTTTCTCGTGGATTAATTTTTGAATTGTAGCGGGCAAAGCAGCTGGCAACAGTTTACTGATTTGCTTTTTTTTTCCTGTGCTGTCATTTCTACCACTCCACTAGGTCTACGCACACCCTCGCACAGGTGTCGTCGATTCACACGACGCACCTTTATGATAGCTCGTTTATTATTATATGCAGTAATTACTCTGCCTACCCACTACCCACTGACCACTGTTATGGTTTATTGTTCGAATAAAGGTATGGTAATTGGTCATGGTTGGTTTGGTATATATTTTTGGCATGAGTTGTAATCAGTTCGTGTCGAGAAGAGATTCGAAGGACGAAAAAATATAGCCAAGAAACTACTCAGAATGTAATAGAAAATGACTGATATTTAGTGAGACATACCGGTTTCACTCAAGAAACGAACATTTCAGACGTTTTCAGTACATTTTCTAAAATCTGCGAATGAATATGAAGATGATGATGAATGATGTAACAAAATTTTTGTAATAATTTTTGCGATTGAAAAAGAGTGTCCATGGAGTTTCTTGCTCATTTTTCTACATAGATCTACGCTTTGGAATGAGCACCTACGGCACTTTCACAGTTTTTATGTCTTGTGACTGGGACTGTAGCACCATAACTATTTTTGTACTTGTTTTAATTTGTCTTTTGACAATTCATAAGTGCTTTGACATTTTCATGATGTTACAATTAATTACCGTACTTGATACATACATACAGTGTGTTTTGAACTAATTACTAAAATAACTTTGTCCTTTGAGCCGGATAATCATAATTAAAATTGTTAAGAACTTGATACAAAGTTCAACTACCAATCACTCTTAGTTCATCAAAACACTATTTTCTATAAACGAATTTAGTCATCATTATTATACCATTAGTTTCAATGATCCGTGACCTTTTAAACCCCATTAAATACTTCCCAACACAATTAGATGGCAAATTGATTCTCCCACAAATAACGAAAAAAAATCATAACTGACCAAAATACAAGAAAAAAAAAAAAAAAAACGCCCCTTTTTAAAAAAAAGGAAAATATATTAACCGCAAAACGCTTTCACCCCATGCCCATACGCATTCCCACGGAGTTTGAAAAAGGAATAAAAGTGCAAAATGATGATTCATTATTATTTAGTGATGGGGAAGAGGTACCGTTTAAAAAACGATGTAGGAACTGATTAGGTATTTATTTTTACTGTTAGTATATTAAATTAACATTTTTGTCGATAAAGCTGGTGGTTATCATCATCATCATCATCATCATCATCATCATCATCTCAGCCATAGGACGTCCACTGGGTGGTTATGATTTAGATTTATTATACACAGTAATTAATTGTTTTAGCAAAATGACAACTTTAAGCGAACATTCAGAAATATTTGGCAGCTATTTGCACAGTAACGACTTTCAGGTTGATCAACCAAATATCTTCAAATTCGTCAATAATAGAAAGCTTCTGTTACCGCAAGTAAAACTGGTCTGAAAATGAATCTTCCAAGTTTTCAGTCAAAATTAATGTTGAACAATGTTGAATTTGCTAATGTTGAACACAAATGCCTGACTAGTTGATTCTTTATCAGTAACAAAATTTTACATACAACAGCATATTCAACAAATTCCATAACGATTCCACTTTTTCATTTCCAAAACATTAAACTTACAACCTGTTACTAATAAAGAAAATTAATGATTACATCTAATACAGCGCAAAAGTAGCCCCAAATGGATACGCTTTTAATTAAATTAATAGTTAGCCCATGCGATATAAATGACGAGCAACAAAACCAACGAAAAAATAGATCTAAAAAGATAAAGGCAATAATAAAACACTTCCCTTTAAGGTGCGGGTTAGCTACGACGAATTCATGTTTAGGTATACATGAAATGGGGTAATGTTATAAGGATAAGCCTTTACAATTTTCTTATAGTACGAGTGGTTATCTGATTTTTTTTATACAAAATTACGTCATTGTTAGTTGAAAAATTGTTGCATTCTAAATGACAGAGCGGAATTTAAAAAAAATATAAATCTTATCGGCTTAGTTTTTTACGACCTAAAACAGTTCTGCCTTTGTAACTATCTTAGTTCTGAAGGTAACTATTTTCTGTTACGTGGATGGAACTAGAATATGTACCAGGTAAGATAAGCCCCGCTGCTTGTTTAACCACAGTTCTTCCTTTGGTAGTTTCACAGTTATTAAGTCTAGTGACTTTTTGACAATGCATAAGTGCCTGTAACTGGCCTACCTGAAAATAATACTAAACATTTATAATACCAAAAAATAATAATATCGAAACAATTCTCTGGTCAACTCTGCTCATAAAATTCGTCACTCCGCACCCGCACCCAACCCGCATGATTCAAAACTGTCGATCACGATAACGGTTGCAGGCACTGGACAATAATACCGTATTACAAGATATTAATCACAGTAACACGTGGTTCAAGGAAAACCATTTGATTGGATCACTGTTATAAACCAAGTACGGACGGACCAGTGGACCTAATACCGGTTACTGCTTAGTAGTCTTTTGTAACTTCCGTTTGTGATGTGGGAATCGGGAGATAGTGTGCTTGCATTAGGAATTACTTGTTCCATATCCTGCTACACTTTCTTTTTTATATAGATACGGGTATCATGACGTGTGAAAGTACAGGTAGGCGCGCACTGTGCGTAGTACAGTCAACTTTAGAAAAATCTCAGCTCCTTTGGTAGCTACCAAAAGGGGTGAGTTCTTTCTGTAGCTTACCGTACCTCAAACCTTTTTTTTTTGGTGGTAAAATCTAGGAGCTAGGAGATCTAGGTGCGGAATTAACTGTCATACTCGAACCGGATACAATATACCGTATTCCTTCCTTTCAATTGCGTTTAATGTGCCACAGGGTCACGGTAATCTTAAAAGACATTTTCGCGAACCCGGCAGGCCGAACCCGGCAGGCTCTTTTGGAATCTAACGACCTGAGAATCGAACAACATGATCAGCAGTCGCTGTTGAGACCTCGACAGCAACGTATTGATATTTTTGCTAGACGAATTTGTTTGAGAAAGTTATGTAGTCGTTACCCAAATGTTATATTGTTTCGTCGTGTCATGACACGATATTGACATTGCTTGCTCAGACAGAAATATGAAATAATATACGTGAATAAAAAGTCACGGTGTATAGTCGTATATTACAATATTCTTGCTAATTTTAATTTATATCTAAACCAAAACAAATATTCCAAAAAAAAAACGCCCCTGTCATTACCAAACGCAGACAGCACCAAAAACAAATAATATTATAAGGCTGTTACACACAAATACGTCTGGCACACGACTCAATATTTAAACAAGACGCATTACGTGTACACTCAGCCGATATCAGTTAATTGTCTCCCCTGACACGATTAGGGATGAACAGAAATATTTATTAAAAATCTGTTCACTTTTTTCTTTTTTTAAGGGAGCAGAGCTGACAAAGGTTATTAATATACTCAGCCTATAATGTTTCTACCATTGGGACACAAGCCTCTCGTATCAGGGTGAATGGTAATCCATGACGCAGGACCAGTGCGGAATGTTTGATGTCACGTCTTCGAATTTTTGCTTCTAGGACATGCCTATTTTCTCACAATGTGGACAGTGATGATCAAATAGAATTACACAACGTAACCCTAGCTGGATTAAAAAAAAACTAGTGAACTGAAGGAACAGAATGTTATTTACGTAGTCTAGTCTGATAGTCCCTTCACCCATTGCGGGAGAACTCATTTGGTGATTTTCGACCCAAAAAAGGTAGAATAGGGAATAATAAGTGTTGCCAGTAGCCGGTCACAAGGCCTGACATATGATTTAACCAATTAATCCAAGGTACATAACCCCTCCTTTAAATGTCTAAAAGTTAAATTTCAACAAAAACAAAGCATTCACAGTTTATTTTTCCAAGCATTCCTTTCATTCTCACCCCTATGAAGTTTAAAACCCCGTAAATTGTATAATTTCTTCAAACGAAACGTCTCTGCACACCCCTTGAATAAACTTTCTTAAATCAATAGTAACATGTCACCGATAATATACAAACTTATTTTCTACAGCTACGTAAAAAAATCTGAAGACTTTAACGAGCTGAAAATAAAGATTAATATCGTTTGAAGAATTAGTTTAGTAGCTGCAAACTTGAAATTGTTTTTCAAAGTTACATGTTTCAGTTCTAAAAATATACATAGAGCTTTATGCTCTAAAACTTGAGGTTGAAATTCAACTGATTTTTCTATCAGTGAAAGTTTATTAAATGTTGGGTATTCGTTGTAAGGAGGTGTCATTTGCATCAATCCACGTCGTATTAGTACATTCTTTGTGTAAAAATAATGGTGTGAGTGAAAAATTTGAAGTTTCGTAATTGGCCTCTGTTGTTAAAAGTATAATGAAAGTAAAAGTTTCTGTAGGTGTAGGTAGGTAAGTATATAATTATTCTCCCTTGCAGGAAGATCGGTCTTTATTTTTTATCCACCCACAGATGAGTCTTTAAAAATATCATCACTTCTTTGTCATTTTTTTTTATTCTCGTGGTCGCCTTGGCTGTTTACAATTGATTGTAGGTTTCAAATCGAAAATTTGTATTATTATAATTTTACAAAGTCATACTCGAGTATTTGAATCTCATCAACCAATAGGGTAGTTTCCAGGGTCAAAATTATTACATTCTATTTAGTCCGTATTTTAGATTATAAAAAAATATTGGACACGTATTTTTTCTTTTTTCGATTAAACAAAAAAGAACTATTTAAGTTACCTATTTAAGTTACCTGTGACGTCAGCCTATTTAAGTTACCTGTGACGTCACTCTGCGCGAAAAAATACGCCACGCATCGTGACGTCACACGTAACTTTAATAGGCTATATCTTTGTCATTTTTGGTCTAATTTACAAATAAAAAAATACGTGTCCGCTATTTTTGAATAATCTAAAAGACGGACTAATTACATTTTTTTAGGCAACTAGCCTATTGTAAATCTGGTTGCACACTTCAAGGCTCCTGAATAGTAACTACTGTTAAAGATCAGCAAATAACAGCCGTGACCAACGGCTCTGCGTGCCTTCCGAGGCATAGAGGAAACTCACCATGACAGGTAGTCACTCATCTACAGACCAACCTCGGCAAGCGCGGCTTAACCTGGAAGATCGACCTGCACCGCTGTATTAATTTAGGTAGAATAATTATCAGATTTTCAAGACAAAGCGACTAGCAAATACCTCACCTGCAAAAGCCCTTCTAAGCCAACTTTCCCCGTATTCCTCCTACTCATCAACCTGCATGATGCACTCATTACAATCAAGTAATGTGTCATCCTCACACCGGCCTCCTTAATCGTTCGACCGCGAGATTTACTCGGAATTAAAACACGATACCTCTTTGTTACTTTACTGAGTAATAAGTAGTGCTGTACAAATATCGGCTTCGGTTGAACGTGGTCGAGGAGTTTTGGCCGAAGCCGAAAGAATTATTTGAAATGTTTTAGTTAGTATTTTTTTCTACTTGGTAAAAGTCGTTCTCCGTTCCTACTTATAGTCATGATGTCAGATTGATTCCTTCTAATTTTTAAAGGATATATGCATAGTTGGTCCCAAAATCTCCTTCGTAGTTTGAAGCGAACCAGTGCAGTGTCGCTGTTCAAAGGCACACATTCTTAGTAATAACAGTTCGGCACTGTGGACGTGAAACGGCACGACTTCCCTAAGAAGTAAATGTAAATGTATATTATAATGAACATTATTATTTTTAAGCAAACATAAAATTTTCTAGAAAAATAAAACAAATTCCTCCTGAGTTATTTATTTTAGTAAATTTTTTGAAGTCAATCTTTTTAATTTTAGCCGATCTTAAATAGTTTCTTAGTATTTTGTGATGATAGCCAATATTATTCGGCTTCAATTTCGGCTCAAAAAATAAACCAAACATCTTTGGTCAAACACTAGTAGCATGTAATAATTTATTTCACCCATCGTGACAGGTAAATTGCCAACATTATTGTTGCAATCTTTTGCATTTTTGAAATTGTGAATAATCTATATTCAACAGTTTTTATATTTTACAGAGCAGTTTGAAATTACTTCTAAGAAGTGTCAGCTATGGTGTTAGCTAATTTGTCATACACATTTTGCAGACTTGTATGCAATTTTGTTGTCAAATGCTTAATGTTTAGTGAGAATTTTCTAGAAAATCGAATAGGTACTTAGTAATAGTTTCATCGAATTGGTAAAATGAAACTGATTATTTCGTTACCTACAAGTTAATCGGTGTTTTTAATACAATCTTCATAGGAATTATTTTGTACTTTGACGACGACGTTACATAAATAGGGTGACTGGAAATTAGTGTACGATACTTAAACACGTGATTGTGTTGATGATAACAAACAATTTTTACTATGGGATCAAAGCCGAAATCGTGGAAAAGAAATCAGCTGTTCAGTACATTTATGTTTGCCTCATGTACGTAACAGCTGATATTTTTTAACCAGTCACCCCATGTAAGTACTGAACAAGAGCTGTATTCCTCAAAAATATTGATTGCTTTTCCCAGTATAAACTAATTCCCACGGGTATACATTTTGAGAACCACGCGGGTGAGGCCGCTTGCAATAGCTACTTATTTTCTAATTCAGCTTTTTATTTTGCTTTGTTGTTTATTAGAATTTTTCATAAGAGTTTCCAAATTCAAAGTATCAAACAAAATCCCACCAAAAATAACCCAAAAATATTTTACCATCCATCAAACAATTTCACCAAATCACGGTTCCTATTTCAGTCACCAAAAGGCATGTCTTAACGAGTAAACAAATGATCATTGTCAACAAAACTAATGTTTACAGCCACAATGTGTGGTGAAAGTTTCAGCGGTAATTTTTGATAAATTGTGGTAGCTTTAGTTAAGTTGATGTGGCAACATCTGGTTGAGTGTTGATTAGGATTGAAGTTGATATATTTGGTGATTATGTGATGATGTATTGGAATTTATTTACCTACTAGCATATAATTTATCCATGCTGCGGGGCGAGACGGAGTGGGAAGCGGTCAGCTCCTTCTGCGAGGCAGTAATGCTCGTAAAGGAGGAGGCAGGCCGCGAGCGAGAGAGGACAGCGTCCTCCCTCCGCCCCAGCCGCAGTGGTAGGCGCCCACGTCGACGGACGTCGCTAGATGATCTCCGGCCACCGTAGGCGCGGGCATGCGGGCAGCGAGTAAAGGGCAACTCGCTGCCCGACCAAGGACCATGCCCGGGTCGACGGCGCGTTGTGTCCCACGCGCGCCTCAAAGAGCGTCAGCATAATGACGGGGCCCCCCTCTCAGAGGGCCAAAGCCTGCCGGGGTCGCGGGATTATTCCCTTACCGTAACCCCGGAACTTAACAGGCTATGAAGGACACCGTGGATTTTAGTCAGTAGAAGTCTGACAGTCCCTCCCGCCCTGCCCGGGGTTGGAGGACTCATTTGATGATTTTACCACGCTAAAAAAAAAAAAAAAAAAAGCATATAACTTATAGCCAAATTAATTGCGGTATTACTTTTGAGTGACTGCATAAAATTGTATACTAGGTCGCTCCCTCACCCCGAGCATTCACCTGTAATGTAACGTTACAGATTTGAACATTCGAAGACAATAGAGCATCAGATTGCGCACTTTTATGTTACAGTTAATATTTTTTTGTTGTGCTTGTTATTGCCAGGACGATTTTTTTTTTGTTTTGTTAAAATTGGAAATCTCCCCTGTAGCTTAAACCCGCGCAAAGTCAGGGCGAGATGTTAGTTATAGTACTAAGTATACAGGTAAATCAAATAAGGTCTACGCTCCGGTATCCTTTGTGTTTTTCAAACGAATCAAGATGTCTTTTTGCAGTTTTAACTGTTGTACATTAGATTAATTATTTATCTTGTGGATATCAGAATGACAACAAAAAAAATGTTGCACTTTAGTAAACGTAATGTTTGTAAATGAGCGCAAACTGTTTTTCTTATAAAAATATTCCTCCTAGAAATCTGTACATAACACCGTCATTCTATTGATTTCAGACTAAAGTAGCATTATTACGAGTAGGTATAATGTCAAATATATTTTATTTTGATACTAAAAAAACCATCTGTCTTGTCCGACAGGATACAGACCATTTCCCGTTTAAAACATCTCAAAGCAATAAAATATTTTTAATTTGTTATTGACATTTACTTCAAAAATTAACGGAAACAAAAAAAGGCCTAATTAGTCGGTGTAAACTGTAGCACCTGATTTTATGGGGGTAATAAAATAACAAATTGAGCATAAAAAGAGGGGCATTAAGAACATGACCGTAATGGCCGTATATCAAGTGTCTGTAGGGTTACCATGCACAAAAAAAAGGAAGTAAAAAAAGAATTAAATGAGGTAGTCCATCGCTGGACATAAGCCTCTTCAGCGTTACGCCACCTAACCTTATTCAAGCCTCTTTTTAAGATGCACAGAAATTTCAAATGATAAGTTACCTACTCTCTCTCATTTTTAATCATAATAAAACTTTTAATATTACTTAAGCTTTTTTAAATAAAATGCCCTTGACAACTGATTTGGTGTTGTCAATTTCCAGATTTCAGTAGAAATAAGAGCCTATGTACACCATATTTTTAAAACACGCCGCCGGTGCAACGCGTTAGACGCGATACGCACGCAAGTCAGACGCAGCCTAAAACAAACGACAACTAACTGTTCTGATGAAAACGCTACTATGACGCGCGTTTCTGAAACGCGCTGCACCGGCAGGCGCGTTTAAAAAACGTGGTGTGCATAGGCTCTTATTTGTACTGAAATCTAGAAATTGAAAGTCGTTGTAGAAATTCGAAAACTAGGTTTAACCATTGGTGTAACCTTTAACTTTCCCATCATTATTACATTACATACACTATATTTACTTTACTTATGCATTATATCACTTTGTCCAGGTCACCACATTTTTCAAACGAAATGGTAACCCTAAAAAGTGCATGGAACATTTGTGTGTAAGCGGAGATCGATGTTACAGATACATTTTAAGGTGAATTAATTTGAATACATTTTCGTATTGTTTGGGTGCTGTTCTAATTGGGCGATACATTTAGTTCACACTAACCGAGTCAGATTTAAAATTATATGCCTTATTGTCTGTAATTTAGCACAATTCAGGAATTTCATTTGCATTGAATAACGTATTTGATTATTATATTCTCAGACTAGCTTTTCCCCGCGGTTTTACCCACGCTGCTCAGCTCCGTTTAGTTGTAGCGTGATATTATATATAGCCTGTAGCTTTCCTCAATAAATGGACTATCCAACACAAAAAGATTTTTTCAAATCGGTATTCGATGTAAACAAACACTCAAATCTTTTCCCTTAGGGCTGGTTTTTCAATTATAGTCAGATAACCGTTATCTGAGGAAAAAAAATAACGGCATGACATTTTCCATAGATAAGCTGTCAAACCGCCATTTTTATTCCTCAGATAAAAGTTATCTGACTATTGAAAAATCAGCCCTTAATATTAGTGTAGACTACTTTCCATTGTTCTTTTTATGAATTCAGGCGAATCTGTTTTTGTGTTTTTTTTTTTAAATAATTATCATGTCATTATTATGTCCTCTTAAGGTTATAGGCACAGTAACTATACCCATCAGTTGAACTGAGTCTCATAATACGAACGTACACAAAAATATTCTCATTACAATTCAATTGTCGTGCGACTGTCCATATGTTCGAGATTTTTGTAGCACTAAACAGTACAAATTAGCATATTATCAATATTATGCTAATTCTGATGATATGAACACGTGTCGATTTCCACGGGTTTATTTAAGTGACACATGCGATTTCTGGTCAAACTCAATTTAACTCGTTACTTAGTGGTTTTTAAAGTGATACATTATACAATTATTAGATAGCTATACATTAAAAAAATGATGAGTTACCTGTAGAGAGCATATTATAACTACAAAGGAAAATGTTTTAACTAAACTCTATTACTGCAACAGTGTCATAAAAAAGGTAAACTTGTAACAGTGTCAACCGTGCAGTGAAAAACGGACTTTTTGACCTTGCAGTTAGATACATGTCATTATTATTATGAATGCAGCTGAAAGTTATTAAGATACATTTTTAGCTTATAAATTTATAAAATAACGTTAGTATATAGACAAATGATTGAGCAATAAAAATTTCATACGTATCGCTGTCAAAACTAAGAAAAACAAATGAATTATGTAGAAAAAAAATATTATCACTGCCTTTAAACTTATAATAACAGTACCTATTCACACAGAGCATTTGCATTAAACTTAATACCTACATAATAACAAAGTTTATGTGTTTTCCATTAGCACCAACGACAACAGTGTACGCAAATGTCGTCACACAAAATTTACTGAGTCGTACGTTAGGTTTAATTTTATTGCGTTAATTTGAAGTCTCCTTCGTAAGCGCACGTGCCCGAGCGGAATCGGGACTTGCTACATAGGAACTATGTTGTATAGCATTATTTTTTTGTTTTAAATTAGGGCTAAGTAGTTTGTTTTTTTTTTTAGTATTGGATTTTTAACTTGTGGGTAGATAAATGATTAAACAATAGTTGTTATATTAGTCAGTTTATTTTTCTGTCATGAGCACAATCTTTGTTTTTCTGTATGTCACCAAAATTTGGGATTAACATAACTGTTTTCTTTTTCCAAAATTATACAGCTTAACATTTAGTCCATATAAAATTTCTTTCTTTCTTCATATTTTTATACCTAGTAGTTAAGTTAGTTAAAAAAAAACTTGATTAGTACAAATAAAGCATCTAAAATAATGAAAATTAATAATTACAAAATTGACTCATGATGAAACTAATACAGCTATTTCTACCAGCAAAGAACAAAGTCAATTAAACATAATAAGAGCTATGATTGCTTTATTTTCATACAAAGTCTATTATTCGTAAAACCCCATCAATATCTCAATAAGACGTTACAATAAAGTAAATAAAAAGCTCTCTCTTTGGCACCATTAAGGACCGTTTCTGCAACATAGTAAGCTAACGTCCAGTCACACTCAATATTGAAATTTACAACCCCCATTGTGCGTCAAAGCCTTTATATTTTATAACTTTATCGGCCAATGTGACACGCTCCGATTTTTGCGTAAATTTCTTTGTTCGTCTATGAGACCAATTACGGATTGTGTGTGGTCGAAAACACCGTAGCTAATTTAGGGTTGACTTTTTCTTTTTTTTTTTAGGAATATGGGTGGTATTTTTTGTTTGATCTTACGGTTATTAAGAGGGAAGAATATTGCTAAATGTTGTGAATTTTAAAGAATATCCGCCTTTTTAAATTTGTGTGGATATGAAACATGTCAATCTTACCTTTGAAAAGTTTGTGACACCGTAAGTACTGAAAGAGATAATTGTCACGGCAATGCTTCGTCGGATAACGCCTTTGAAGAGATTTTGCAGATACCGAAAGCATTGAGTGAGAGATTATTTCGGCACTATTTTGTTGTTTGCCGCTTTTAATTTGTAGGAAAAATTGTGTTGTCGCTTTGAAAGACTTAATTAGAGTTTTTGTTGATGTCAAATATTTGAAATTATAGATCGGTAAGTAATTGTTAGTGTATTGTTGATCACTCATCTACAAACTAGTGACATTGAATCAGGTTCGATCCCCGCACGGAACAAATATTATTTTGTAAGATCTGCAAGTAGTTGTTCCGGGTCTGGGTATTTGTGTATGTGAGTTTCTATGTTTGTAAAAGCACCCACGACAAAGAAAGAAATTCCTAGAGTGGGGCCTAGTTTAAAAAAAAAGAGTACCATTCCATTTGACTTTGATTATGTAGCTACCAGCCCCTTAGAATATTCTCAACTACATAATATTTATTTCGCATCATCACTCCCCACTCATTCGGCTAACGGTGATGAATTAGCTACAGGATTATGAAGACTAATTCTACCAAAGTGAATTTTTGGGGTTCCTTAAGTACAAGAAGAAAAATGGTTCGCACGCTGACTGGCAATACGGTAATGCCATGGTGGTATAATCGAATGAGAAAGAAAATTATTGCTACGGAAAAATGGACGAGATTTGATTGATCTAATATTTGGAGATAATGTTTTGGAATAAACAATTGAGTCTAAATCTTTTTTTTTTTTTCTTTCATTTTTTTGTCTCCTGTCAGCCATATCTCTGTGATTTCAAATATTTAGTTACCTACCTAGTTAGACATTATGTATTTCATTTTATGAAAGTAGCCTTAGGCATAAATAAACAAACAGTTCAGAAATGTCTGGATTCATTGTTTTAAGCGTAAATGCTGATCCCGTGGAAACTCCGGAGTAAATAGAAATAATAAGATTATCAACATAATAAGATAAAAGCAGTTATAGGGTAGCCCCTAGAACCTCTGCTCTCTTCCACTGATAGCCCCATTAAAATCGATTCAGCCGTTCCAACTACATATTAATCCTAACGAACAGACATTCAGAATTTTATAAAATGTTCTTTGTGTTATAGTATCGTAAAAATAAATGAGAACTTTAAGAAACACATTTATCTTACAAAAGGACTTAGTTGAGGTATAATTTTATTTATTGTGTCTGTTTTTCATTTTTGAGTTTTTGAGTTTTTTTTTCATAGTAGATTAGCCCTTAATATTGAAATTGGGGCTATTTGACTTCCTACAAGTATTATTTCATTTAACTCATTCCATATTCCATTATTATATACAAATACTAGCACTACGTCCGCGACTTCGTCCGCGTGATTTCCGAACTATGCCTTTGTGAATTTCTAGTCCCGGTCACCCTCTATAAGGGATACTGTTGGAAAAACTAAATCAATATTCAACAAAAATTCTATCAACCCGCAATATTGTATACAATTATTTTAATTAGATCAGGAGTATCAGTAACATGAGCCCATCAGGACTGTAAATTAAAGAAAAAAATAATTCTCAAATAACCCAAGGTACACACAGATATCATGAAATTCGTACAACACTCAATATTCCAAAATAATACAGCCATATTTTCCAAAATAACTTTCCACCATTTACTTTCAACCATGACTTCCCGCCATTCATCCAGCATCCACTATAATCTCAGTGTAACGGTATGATGACTGTCATTTCTGCTCATCCCCCTCGTATAGATCTGCACGATCATAGTGACGTCATCTATATCGACTAACATTTGGTAGCTATCTACCGGTATTGAGTTGGTAAGAGTCGTTGAGATACACTGAGTGCATATTTATTTATATATTTTTTTTAGTTGGTAAAATTATCATTTAAGGAGTCCACACGATGTCCTTGTTTTTCCAATTGGTCTTAACTTCTAATTTCAATGGTACTTAATAATGTTAAAAAACAACAAAAAAACCGGCCAAGTGCGCGTCGGGCCACGCACAGTGCAGGGTTCCGTAGTTGCCCATCATTACCTATGCAAACTAACCAAACTGATTCGATGAATTTAGTTTTAAAAAGAAGAATTTTCAAAAACGGTCCCGGAGTCTTTGAGAAATCGGGGAAAATACATAAAAAAAAGGTTACTCCGAATTGAGAACCTCCTCCTTTTTTTGAAGTCGGTTAAAAAAGAAAATTTTCTCTGAAGCAGCTATTATTGATCGAGATTCTGACAATCATTTTTGTGATAAATAACACAATTTTATTCATGGGGCATTGCATTGCATACTGGGATTTTATTAAAAAAGAAAAATGTTTAGTAAAAAAATTTGAATACTACTACACCATGTTAATAAACTCTTTATTTAGTTTAAAAAGTATTTGTAAGATACAATTTGCATTGGAAGTTATCATCAAAATCCAGGTAAACTTCGTACCGCCTCAAAATTACCCTTTAAAAATTCCCTGGACTTCCAAAAATAATTCAAAACAAAAATTAGGCAAATCGGTCCAGTCATTTTCGAGTTTTAGCGAGACTATCGAACAGAATTGATTTTTATATTTTATTTTACTTTGATGGTCTGATGATCTAGTAGTAGCTAGTGCAAGTTTATAATCTAGAGATTCCATGGTCGGTCAAATTTTAAAAGACAATCACCAAAAATGTATGGAATTGGTCCAGAAGCGTCTATTGACGATACGTGTGGGAAACAAAAGTACATACTTGTCGTAAAAATTCTGGCAAGAGATTATCAAAAACCATCTCGGGATTCTTTTTTTATTATCACACTAGTGTTTGCCCGCGGCTTCGCTTGCGTTATTTTAGAATTTGAGAAACAATACGGAACGTGTGGCGCCATCTGGAATATGAACGTAATTGTTTTCTCGGAAACAGCTCTCTTTCTGTTATTCGGGATGTAACATATACCTTATATCCGTGTCTATACTCCTGACAACGTAGATGCTAAATTTTGGGACGATCGATTCAGTAGGTAGTAATGCGTGAAAATGTAAAAAACAAACATACTTGCATTTTTATTATTAGTTTAGATCAATAATGTTATATCTAGGCACATAGTTTGCATAGGAAACGTCCTTATTTGAGCGACATTAATTTCAAAGAACCGTGTTTATTTTAAACATTAGACTATCATTTTTGGGTCGATTTACAGTATCGCTGCAAATTGAACGTACGATAGCATTGCTATTCTCCCTTTAGTATTCCGCGTGATACCTAAAAAATAACTAATTATCTGACTCGATGAGTACAACTTGTCGTCGTTTAAAACAGAATCTATGCACTGGTTTGAGCACCAATTCAAAACATAAATAAACACAAATTATAAAAACCCTGATTTTTTTCTAAGCTTTAAAATTCCACACCTCGAAACAATTACAATTAAAAAAATATCCAACTTACTACCTACAATTTAAATCGGTGTAGATTTATATCCTAGAGAAGTATTGAAAAAAAATAGTAATTATTTAAAATCGCGAATAATATTGAAACAAAAGTATGCACATTTTTTTTTTATTATTTAAAACTCTCAGGACAAATAAAAAAAAACTCAAAAAGAAAAAAAAACTGTGAGATTTGAACCAGAGACCCCTTGCACGAAAGTCAAGCAGGTTACCGACCGGACTGGCTAGTACGCTACGACAGTGATTTTCAAATAGCGGTTCTTGTACAAATGTCAACAATGACTGAAAATCAACATATTATAAAATTGCTAATCCCCCAAGGGGAATAGCGTAATTATACATATCCTATTAATAGAAGAGCAGTTTAAGGAATATTTGTAGAAAATTTGAATAAATAATATCCAGTGGTTTAGCTTCCAACTATCAACAAACATCTAAAAACAACAAAATTCAAAATTTCTTATCTCCCAGGAAAAATAGCGCAATAATACTTAGCATATTAACAGAAGCATATTATTAGGAATATTTGAGGAAAATTTGATCAACAACTTCACAGTAGTTTCGGAGATAGATCAAATCAAAAAAACATAAAAAATTTCGAAAAAAAATAAAAGTTAATCCGGCATCAGAATCGATCTCTTATCTCGAAAAAAATACAAAAAGAAAAAAATATTCAATGTACAGGAATGACATCTCTACGATTTTATTATATGTAAAGATAAAGTTAAAGAAGATAAAGATAAAGATAAAGAAGATAAAGATAAAGATAAAGAAGATAACAATTTTTTTGTATTGTAGTTGCGGCAGAATGAAATAACCAAGCTTTTCAGTTTCAACCATAAAAACCCTCTCAGTGCATCACACACGTATCTGTAACTCGCCACTTTACAATAGATTCACTTTTAAAGTTCAAACATTTTCACCCCCGATCATCGAGGGGTGAAATATGGGGTTGAATCTACAAACACTATTTGCGGATTTAAATATGGTATTCGGATTTTTAGTTTCATTTTTAAAATCCGCATCTTAGGGTGAGTGCGGGATAAGTGATCCGTTAAATGGAGCACATGTGTGTTTTTAGACTTAAGTGATTATCGTTTGATTTTTGTTATGATATTAAATAAATAGTGTAAGATTTTATAACTGATCGGATTACGATAAAAAGTTCAGTAAAACTTTTATGCAGTAGCTGGAAGAAAGGTACCTAGTTCGAATGAACGATTTCCGTGAAATATTTGTGACTAAGCAAACCACTAATGTAGTTTCGAGAATTGATATGGCTTCTAAATATTTGATTCGAGTTTCTTTAAATTGTGTCTACATTGGAACGTGTATTCATGTTTATTTCAAGAAAACATTTAAAAAATTTAGATGATTACGCGATTTTTACGAAGTAAAGTAAAAAAAACATTGAAATTAGTATAGGTAAGTAAAATAAAATATTAACCAGTGCACTCCCCATTTAACTAACAAAGTAATACAAAAATAAAACCAACAACCCTTTAACCAAAAATAATCCTCTTAGTTCTATAATTACTCCACACATCTCTTGCGCAAAACTGCAACAATATGATTGGTTGAGCGTACTCCGATTGTAATTGACACGGTCGACAGATGGCGTTGTACGCAATACTGCAAATTACCGTAAATAATCTGTAAAGAACTCACCTGTTTAGTGACGTTGAGTTATATTTTAGTTAATAAAAAAGGCGGTTTTAGGTATTATTAATTAGATGAAAGCGTTGAATTATGACCTTGAATAATTTTGGAAAGGACATATTGCTGCTCTAAGAATTATAGGCACAAAAGACTAAATATTTTATCTGTATTCAATTTATAAAAAAAATAGCCAGTCGTTTAAATAACTGAATAATACGTTCTCTTTCTGAGATTAAATCATAATTATAATGAGTTCTTCTTAATATTAAGAAATAGTAATTTTATATCAAACCCGCATAACGCAAGTGAAAATTGAATGGAAGATCACAGGTGCAAAAGCTATTATCATAATATCACATTTTGTTCTTACCCACTTACCTCCATAATTTAACAAAGTAATCAATCGTGACAAACGCACACCTTTATTACACTTCCGTAGAAAATCACATTAAACAATAAAAAAAGAACAAACAGAAAATTACAAACCATTTGACATATGACACCGCGAATATTCAAATTAATGCATTATCGATATGAACAAAGGTGCACTTGACTGGAAAAAGGGCGTTTTTTATGACACTTACGTGTGTTACACATTTTGGTTTCACCTCCCCTTGTATCTCCGCAGTGTAACAAAAATCGAACAATTTATTTTTGAAAGAATCCAGTTTACTAACATTTCCTTCGTAGATTTTTTATGCTGTGGCACGATTTGAAGGGGGAGGTCGGGGTAAAATGAGCATACAGGTTATGACATGTAATTCACGCGTAAATCAAATTTGACCGGTGGGCGTATGCAGTTGTCTTGCGCATATGGCGATGTTTCTAAACGATGATTGTTACGTTCCTGAGTGCTTTCGTGTGTAGGAAGTGACGGTTCATTCGTGATGAATGGACGTAAAGTACGAATAGACAGACGGTTTAATAGGTATGCTGTTTATGCTCTTATGGTGAAGTTATTTTGTGTGGTGTATTGTTTTAATGGAAATTTTACTGGGTGCTTTCTAGAAGATTGGGTGTTTTATGTGCTTTTTTAATGCGTTTTTGAAATATTATAGAAAGATAAATGAATTATATTTTCTTCTCTCAAGTGCATTTAATATTTTGAAATTATTGATTATTATCTACTCCAGATTAGTCGCAAGGATTAATCACAGATCCGAATAAGTGATATACAATTATAAAATAGAATAATTGTTCATTATTTTATTGGTATGGAACTCAATCAACTCTAGTGGTGTTTGTAATTAATAAAAATAAATATTACTAGTGATAAGTATGTAGTAATTATGACCATGTTACTCGTATGCAGAAAGCACGTAATATAAAATTGCAATTTCATAAAACGTCAAAAATACCTACATAATTATCCCAACTGCTAAAATATCAGAACCTAGATTGAATAGAGATAAAACTTGATAAAGGGTGAAAGCGGTCAATATGGCACACCCAATTATTTATGCGATCTAATTTTGTGTGGTAATTTTATTCAAAAACCTTATGGCAGCATTAGACTCCTGGAAATTGATAACAGAACAAACGTATGCTTTAAAGTTTATGTAAATGACATTTTAAGTAAATGTAAAATAAGTTTTTTGTTTTAAATTTGGTCATACCTACGAGTAAAGAGAGTTGCCTATATTACGTAATAAGATGGAAAAAAGAATCCCTTCGCTATTTTCTGTTTTTTTTTTTTAATAAGCATAACTAAATAATACATTCAATGCACATAATTAATACGGTAACTGACGAGAATAAAAAATCTTGAAAACCAAAATTGTATAAATCGCTCAAGATGCAAAGCCCTATCTTCATTGATTAGTGTTACAAATTGTTTGAACTACATGTTACTCATCCACGCCAAAAAGCTCAACATTACCATAATCTCCTTACACTAACGACCAAAAATAAATACGCACCCGAATTAATCCAAATTTCAAAGCATTATCCTGCTAAATAACCACTTATTAAGTCGGCTCCTATTTTACGCTTACACTGGCGGCCACAAAAAGTGCCACCCCAATGTACACCTGCAGGTTCCCTCGAAACTTGGACAATATGCCGATAAGTTGAATGTGCCACTTGTGCAATAGATTGTACGGCGGAATGATGGGGGAGGATTTTTGATTTAGTGTTTATGTTACGTGTTGAATTAAAGTTATGCCGTTTGTATATAGGTTTCTTAAGTGTCTCTTATTTTGAATTAAATAGTGATTATTTTGAAATCCATAATGTTTTAATTCCAATGCTTGCCGCCCTTCAACTTGATTGACCTGCCTACGAAAGATGGCCAAGTAGTCTCACCTTAGTCTCAGGATATTGTGGAGAAACTTTGGAGAAGCCCATATTGTAAGTACAGCAGCAAACTGCGATAGGCCGAGAGCGTACAAAATTATTTCGTTGTAAATATGAGCAGATAGTGTTTATTTCGCTCAGTTATGATTATTTTAGCAAAACACTTGAAAATATAAAATATAAAAACCCTCTATAAGCTGTTTTTTTTTTTCAAACTTTTCTATACACCTGCTTCTACAAAAAGCTAAACCGGTGCACTCTTTTTAAGCGCACGCCCTTTATTTACCCCAACACGAAATAGTAATGAAGAATTATTGTTTTTGACGTAACACTCCAGTGTTTTGTTTAAGGATTTCCTTTCTATAATTCTCTCCGGTCTTTGAGCTAACACGTTTGCACTTGTCTTTTATTTTTGTAGGTGTCAGTTTTTTGGTATCAACTGTACCTACTGTTTTATCTGCAATCGAATTGATACTTTAAAATACTAGTGTGTAGGGTTGGATTTACTGTTTTGATGTTTATTTAAAAGTTTTGCTGTGATTTTAGAATCAATAAGTTTTTTTAAGGTTTCGTTGTTAATAAAATCTAAATATATAAAACTCAAAGGTGACTGACTGACATAGTGATCTATCAACGCACAGCCCAAACTACTGGACGGATCGGGCTGAAATTTGGCATGTGGGTAGATGTTATGACGTAGGCATCCGCTAAGAAAGGATTTTGATAAATTCCACCCCTAAGGGGATGAAATAGGGGATGAAGGTTTGTATGAAACTTCGTCAATTTTAAACCGATCGGGCTGAAACTTTGCATGCATAAAGCTACTATGACGTAGGCATCCGCTAAGAAAGGATTTTGATAAATTCCAACCCTAAGGGGATGAAATAGGGGATGAAAGTTTATATGAAACTTCGTCAATTTTAAACCGATCGGGCTGAAACTTTGCATGCATAAAGCTACTATGACGTAGGCATCCTTTAAGAAAGGATTTTGATAAATTCCACCCCTAAGGGGATGAAATAGGGGATGAAAGTTTGTATGAAACTTCGTCAATTTTAAACCGATCGGGCTGAAACTTTGCATGCATAAAGCTACTATGACGTACACATCCCTTAAGAAAGGATTTTGATAAATTTCACCCCTAAGGGGATGAAATAGGGGATGAAAGTTTATATGAAACTTCGTCATTTTAAACCGATCGAGCTGAAACTTTGCATGCATAAAGCTACTATGACGTAGGCACCCCTTAAGAAAGGATTTTGATAAATTCCACCCCTAAGGAGATAAAAGAGAGGATGAAAGTTTATATGAAATTCTCGTCAATTTTAAACCGATCGAGCTGAAACTTTGCATGCATAAAGCTACTATGACGTAGGCACCCCTTAAGAAAGGATTTTGATAAATTCCACCCCTAAGGAGATAAAAGAGAGGATGAAAGTTTAAAAGTCTTCTTTGATTTTCGACTGATTGACCTGAAATCAAAGATTGGAAGATGTCCGCTTAAATAGGATTTTGATGAATTCAACCCCCATGGCGATATAATAAGGGATGATGGAGGATGTAAATGTATTAGTTAGAACCTATCAGTACCTAATGGAACGAATCAATTAAGACGAATGTTAAACCGCACAGCAATAAAATCATAACATTGCAATAAAATAGTTCATTGATTGTCGATAGATGGTGCTTTCACTGGACGGATCGGGCTGAAATTTGGCATGCAGGTAGATGTTATGACGTAGGCATCCGCTAAGAAAGGATTTTGATCCATTCTACCCCCAAGGGGATAAAATAGGGGATGGAAGTTTGTATGACACTTTGTCAATTTAAAAGAAAATACATTGTTAAGTTCCGACATCCACGCGAACGAAGTCGCGGGCACAGCTAGTGGTCACTAAATGCGATTATTTTTGTTTGAAGATTTTTGTCATTGGTCATAATTATTCAAAATAAGTAGGTATGGATTATGTTCCATTACCGTTTTATAATTAATTTTTATCTAAAAGACGTGTGAAGAACGTTACTTCCATATTTGTAGAAAAAACCTTCAGGTTGCAAAACCTACGCCTATTATACTGAATCATAGCCATAACTAATAAATGTATGACAGTTAGTCATACACAGCATTTTACTTCTAGAGGATAAATGACATATAAGGCACTGCTGGTAAAACATTTTTTGTTTGTGGAAAAACAGAATCATTGTTTGTGGAAATTGTACAAAAAAGTTTATTATGGGACAAATTTGTTTGAACCACAGTCTATTTATATTTGAGACAAAAACCGCATGTATGTACTCGCATATTAGAAAAATGTGATCGAGATGAAAGTTACATTTCTAAAAGTTGTTAATTTTATGCAAGTTTAAACTTTTATAAACGCACCTACCTACGTTACAAGAGCAATACTTTTTCTTAAATTAATATTAACATGAAAGGTGGCATTCCACTTTATGAATAACGCCTTTATGCTTATCTAGATTTCAGATTTAGATTTATCATAAGAAAGCTATCGACACCCTTCAATTTTCGGTTCAAATAAAAGTAATTTTCTTCGCAAAAACACGCTACAATAGGTATGGTATGACTACTAAAAATCAATACACACATTTTCAACGTGATACTATAATACATTTAAGACTGATACATAAAGATATATCTTTCGAAGACAGTGTCCAAGCATTATATGCCATGACTAGTGAAAGTATCCCCTACTACGGCTGACAAATAAATCATTGCTAATACGATTTTCTTTTAACATATTTTAGCCACTGGTCTTTTGGGGTGAACGTGGCAATAAGTTATGGTAGAAAAAAGTTCATGTGGAAATGTTACGGAATTTCTTTCCTGAAAATGTATCAAAATCATGAGTATGAACAAAAATATTGCTTTTCTCCGCGTGAAGAATTAGTAAATATTATTATTGCAAATATGAATTACATTATTGTTTCTATAATTTCACATCCTGAAATATGCTATTATGTTGTCTTGCCTAGTATAGGTAGCACTTTTTGGCCAACTCGGGAATCAAATCCAGAACCCTCCGCTCAGCAGTTTAAAGTTCAGTTTGCGACCACGAGACCAACAGGGCCGTTTACCAAAGGTATCAATGTTGTGGATGATGAAGAAAAATATCAATACTACAGACTAATCGAGTAACCACTTAAAAATCACAAGCACCTTTTAATTGCAGCGCCAATAATCCTGCAGACAAAAACAATAGATCATGCACACTGCTCAGTTGTTTACTAAGCCCGCGGCTAGATGGCGTGCATTAGTTAAGTCAACATTCTGGCCTAATCCGAAGCTCCCTTATGTGGTGATACGTCGACGGAATTCTATTACGGATTTTGATGGACGATAGAAATTGGAAATTAATATTGAATGATAATTATTGGTAGAGTACTCGTTTAATAGAAGATTGAAGAAAAAAATAAGTTGATATTGAAACAGACACCAATGAAGCTGTTTTTGTATATTTTACAACTTAAGTTTTTTGGGAGTCCGGGAAAATGACTTGGTACTTGAATTTCAAAGGTTGAAACAAAAAACTGTTTTTTGAATAAATTGCCAAATACTAGGTCAAAATTCACACTAAAGAAATTTATAAAAGCGTATCGACAAAATATATCATGTACTATAAATTACTTAGGTCAAAACAAATCATATTTTGAAAGTGCAATTAACAGAAACTTTTCAACTTTTTGCGGAAAAATATATTCAAATCCTTACGTCAAGTGGAGCATCAACATGGATCGTCGCAGTAAGCAAATATCATCCTTAATAGATGAAGAAGGAAGATTTGCCAGTTGCTACTCAAATGTTGGCCAATTTTGGCAAACACACACGATTCAAAAACTGGACACAAGAGACACAGTCAGACACGCTGCCCAATCTTGAGTTGGTTAAAGAGAATGAAGAAGAACACAGTGTGTAGTTGGAAAACGGCAGCAAGGCTAAAGTTATGGATAGTGCAACCTTCAATCGAGCGTACACTGTGCAGATAAGTGCTTGTCTGTGTAATGTACAGTGAGCGCAAAAAGTGCAACGGAGGAAATTGAATTTTGTTCTTTTGCCGTCCAGAATTCTTTTGCTAGAATAGTTTGCATTAAAGAAGACCTGGATAAGTGAGGGTTGTAAAAAGAAACTTTTGGATTTAATGAAAGTATCTAATGTTTCTGCTTCTTCTTTATAAGGTTACTCGATATTTTTAGTTTTTCAGACAATTTGAGTGAGATTTTGTTGATGATAGTTAGCTTTTTTTCTTTTGTTTGTAATAGTTTTAAAAAGGTAAGTTTCCCTTTTTTTAAAACACATACACTCATACCATAAATAAATTTTTACACTCTTTTCGAATGTTATCAGTAGTTAAATGCTATCCTCCCGAGTCATATAATTTCTACAATAATTTTCAAAATAAACTGCCCTTGTAAGTAAAATCAAAAAACATAGCTAGAATTCACTCGCACCCATTCAATAAAATTTAAATAAAACTTTGTCCTAGTACTCTCATTTTTTTCAAAAAATATTTTTAACCCTCAAATGCGCACGCCAACTATCCGTCCAGAAATGGCCAATTTCCCAAAATCAAGACCACATCGGCCACACCAGTACATAAACCCAGCTTAATATCCGTTTGCTTACTATATTTGTGCGGGAGCTTAGCATAGGTTACGCTCCGGTGTTTGCCTGCAGGTATTACGCAGTCAAAGGGTTGATTCGAGACGATATTAATGGTCAGATACTAAGCTGATTACGTCAGTTAATTTGTGGCTTTGTTTGATTGAGGATTTCTGGGTTAGGCTGTTGGGTCTTGGACTTATACTAGCTTTGGGACAGACCTTATAAGGTTCCGGTTATTTGTATAGACCTTATACGAATTCAAGTGTTATAAAGATACATCTAAATGTCTGATAGAGAATAGAATATCATTAGAAAATACGATGAAGATAAAAGTATGTACGTTTGCAAAATAGTAAAAATGAGACTGTCATTTTGTGATTAAAAGCTCATGTGAAAAGCAGTGTATCTACATTATTTTATCATTTATTTATTTTTACATGGTTTCATTCACATCATGCAAGAATTTAAGGGTTTGCTGTATTTGAGCTACATTTATTTATAATAGCCAAAAACAAATCAGAGTCACGTAGGTATTTCAAAATCGATAATTATTAGTTTCGAACTAAATTAAAACTCAGCGATTTTTTTAAAAACACACTGATTGATTAATGAGTTTCTCAAACGCCAAAAATGCACAAAAAAAATTCATCTAGATTACCATTTAATATCATTAACCAAACCCCCCACATAACAACATCAACTACAAAATTACCTATTAAACTAATATCCATCGAATCATAAAAACATCAACTGGAAATCGAACGCGGAACCTATACGGAATAAGGGCACAATTTCCCTGAAGTAATCGCTTTGCACATCAAAAGATCATTATAACTATTAGCTTGTGCGTTGCCCTCTGGTTAGACTGTACCTATAAATCATTACCATCATGGGTTGTCATGGTTTTTCCCTTTAGGTATCGGTGGAGTGGGAGAAATGTATCTGGATCTACCTGTAATGGCTATTTGAAAAGCTACCAACATAATCATAACTAAAAAAGGTTGGTTATTTTTCAGTATACATAGTTGACTAAAATGATAAGCTAATGTATAAAGAAAGAATGAAAAGAGATTGTATTGGGACACACAGGATAGAATAAACAAAATTACATGAAACAACAGAGAAAAACGAAAATTCATAAAAGAAAAACAAAGTTAAGTAAAACGAAACAAAAAAAAAAAACAATTTAGTCCTGTGCGCGGCCAAAAGGCCTCAGCATGTGCTGCGACATTTAACTGCACACACACAGCATCACAGTGCTGGTTTTCTGGTAGGGCCCAAAGTGAAGTCACGGTATCTATCAACTACGCTAAGTGCTGATTTGAAGTAAGTTAATGTTTATACGAAGCAGTGGTGGTCCAGTGGTATCGGCTCTAACTTATGAGTTGTTAGGTCGTGTGTACACAATATTTTCATATCCATTGCTCTCAAAACGGTGAAGGAAACCGGCGTATCTTAGAACCAAAAACTTGAAAACATGTGACATTCACCAATCCGCACTGGCCTCGCGTGGTGGGTTATGGCCCACTCCCTCTCACAGAGGGGAGGCCTGTGTCCCGGCAGTGGAAACATTAATAGGCTGATGGGAATGATGCCTATTCTATTTACAGTATTCTTAAAGAGGTTTTCTTCTGATGGATTATGCTTTGGAATGGGTTGCAGGCTCTTTATTTGGATGCTTCACTTTTTTCTGTTTTTTTTTCTATTAGATTTTGAAGTTTCACTATATTCACAGTTAGAGAGGTCTATAATATCCAAGTTACGGTAATTATTATAGATTAATATTATTTGCAAGTATTTTACATAATTTGACTGTCACCTCTATAACATTTCTATAAAAAACTAAAAACACTAGTAGCACTAAGTGCACTAGTACGTACTAGTAGTAGCACTACTTTCTCTCACCGATAGAACACACACAAAGTGCCTACGTACAGTCATAAACATAATTGTTTAGTACAATCAGTGCGCAGTGCGATGCTACGCACGTAATCTGTTGTACAGTCGCGTGGTCACGCCTGTTAATATACAGGTTGATGCTAAGGTGTAGTAAATCCTAATAAAAACTGAATAGAAAATGATGAACAGCAAAAGAAGAGCCCAGAAAGAGTAAAATCAGAATACAGCTATTGTCAAACAGACAGGCGAAGGCGAATGCGATCCGAATCCTGTGATATAAAAACCGGCCAAGTGCGTGTCGGGCCACGCACAGTGTAGGGTTCCGTAGTTGCCCATCAAAATACTTATGCGAACTAACTAAACTGATTCGCTGAATTTAATTATAAAAAGAAGAATTTTCAAAATCGGTCCAGGAGTCTTTGAGAAATCGGGGAAAATACATAAGAAAAAAGATTACAACGAATTTAGAACCTCCTCCTTTTTTTGAATTTAGTTATAAATAGTTGACGATAAAAACCTACCTATCCCCAAAAACATAGCTATAAAAGCTGTAAAATAAAGTTGACAAACTTACATTTGCAGTTGTCTCCGATACATTTTGTTTAAGACAATTTGATATTCAAGTACATTTTATAAGTTGGTCGACTATTACTCGTAAAGTTGTAAAGCCTACTTAGTCATGATAATTTTCTTTTAAACTTCGTTATATATACTACTATTGTGAATTTTTTCACACCCCCAAACATAACCGTTTAGCTGGTAGAGGGGGGGGATACTCGAATCGAGCAAAATTTAGCACTTTAAAGCCTAATATTTCACAAACGAATTTTTTTATCAAAAAATTGTTAATGGAAACTATCATTATTTTTTAAAGGCCTATTTAATGATACCCCATAATAAGGGGTACGCGAGAAAAAAAAAATCCTCACTTTACGTGTAAGTACTGGAGGTACCCTAAAAAAAAATATTTTAAGAGATTTTATTTTACCACTTTTTTGGCACAACAAATCCGTATATTTACACCAAATTACAGCTCTCTAGTACTGTGCGTCTCTGAGCTAAACTGCGGACAGACGGACGGACGGACGGACGGACATGGCGAAACTATAAGGGTTCCTTGTTGACTACGGAAACCTAAAAAAGCGAAAGCGGTGCGATAGTCTATGTGACAGGCTTCAAACAATTCCATACTCCTCGTCATGCATTCGCTTCATCCGTTAGTTTAACAAAGGCATAAAAGCGAAGGCGCGGAGACTGAAGTACATACGTTTCTTTTAAAAAGTTTTGAGTACCTATTAAGAATACATCTTAAATAAGACCACAATTTTCGAAACACCCTGTATATTAAACTTAAATCAAGAGCGTAGGATCGTCATTTATCATAGTTCAGATTAACTGTAACTGCGTTCACTTGTGCCACTTATTAACTACCTTCAAGTACTTGGCTTTCTTTGTCGTCCATCTGTTGTCTGGACTTGTTTGATGCGCATTATCTGTGATGACCGGACAATGTGGACTTTTGTCAATGCAAATTAATTTATGTGTGAATATATGATGTCCTTCTCTGTTCTACTCCTGGCCTTTGCCCAAGAGTAGAACAGAGAAGGCTACTAAAAAAAATGATGTTGGTCCAGTTTAATGGCAAGCTTTAAAGCAGGAGTTCAGGAAGATCTTGGATGAGGTAGTGACAAGTATCATTTTTTTTTAAGTGTGGTAAAATCATCAAAATATGTCCTGCCACCCCGGGCGGAAGGGACTGTCATACTCGTACTGACTAAAATCCACGCTGTTTTTCAGTAACCCTTTACGTTCCGGAGTCACGCGTTGGCCCTCTATAGAGGGGCCCCGTCATTATACTGCCGCTGTTTAAGGTGCGCGTGGAACACAACGTGCCGTCGACCCTGGCATGGTCCATGGTCGGACAGCGAGTTGCCCTTTACTCATCGTCCACATGCCCGCGCCTATGGTGACTGGAGATCGTCTTGCGCCGTCTGTCGACGTGGGCGTCCACCACTGCGGGTGGGGCAGAGGGAGGACGTTGTCCTCTCCCTCACGCGGCCCGCCTCCTCCTTCACGAGCATGACTGCTTCGCAGAAGCAGGCGGCCGCTGACCCTGCAGCATGGCCGCGACCAATGCCGGGCGCGAGAGGTCTCCGCCTATCGCCGACTTGAGGACACGTCGGTGCTCTGCCCTTGCCTTCTTTCGCATCAGACACAGGAACCTCCTGAAATATAAGAAAGATTGGTTCCTTTGTGGTTCTGGAAAGAGACTGATGCTTGTTGTTGTGGCTTTTACCCAAATGTGGGACGATAATATCATTCTTTTACTTTATAAGAATGCTTAGTAACGACAATTATTATTCATAAATGTTTTTATTAAGTCT
The DNA here is from genome assembly GCA_036375495.1 of Agrotis segetum. NCBI lineage: Eukaryota > Metazoa > Arthropoda > Insecta > Lepidoptera > Noctuidae > Agrotis > Agrotis segetum. The sequence continues at coordinate 743,544 of JAQSVV010000677.1, read as the reverse complement.
ACAAATAGAACTTAATAGTTTGTATAAAGTGGTTAGAAGATTATAGTATGGAGGGTAGCCCTATCGGTCACCTGCCATTTTTATTTTTGTTCAGAAGCGCGGTCCAAATATAATGAAAAATAATTAATAGTTCGGGCGACCGATAGGGCCAAAACCTTAAATCCCCTTTTCTTTTATAACACAATACATAATTTTCCGTGGAATATGGCATGATAAACGAGAGTAGAGAGTATGACAAACAGATTGTGTCAAATTGCAGTAGGTACTACATAATATTTCTAAAACACATTACTAACTATCCAACGGTAGGTACAATTAAAATCTATCAAAACATAATAATCAAACAGCCCTAACAAGACATGGTCTAACGCTTATCTGCAGTTGAGGGGTCAAATCGTAACGAAATAAACGATTTTTTGTTTTTTTTTTTGTCTAACCCTGCTCTTAACACGAGGGTCGATGAGACATTAGATAAAATGTGGAGTTACATGGAGCAATGGTACCTACTTTATTAAAAAAAAACTTCTGTTTTACAAAAACAAATAAAAAAATGTTTTTGACTGGCGAGTTAAGTGTGCAACACCGGTATTTTTGCAATGGGTTACCTTTAAAAAAATACCAGGAATAATACCGTTTTGTGGTTCAACATAATACTGTTCCTAAGCCAAAAAAAAAATTAAAATCGAAAACATTGTCATTGTAATGCTTCATTCAGGTATTTGTTACCGCGTTTTCTTAATTATACTCGTATTTAATTGAATAAAAAAGCTAACTTGAAGACATAAAAAACAGCATAGCCACAACACATCGATACCATGTAAGCCAACCTTTTAATAAAAACAGAAAAAGGTCCCAATAATTTTCGATTCCGTGGTTACAGTTTTTTTTCTTATTTTTCCCCCAAACTGTCTGTTCGTCTGTTTCTGCCAAGGGTTTGAACTCGTTTATATCGGGTGTGCTATTATTTATTTCCTTTTTGATCAATGGGTAAGTTTGTCATTAAATGTCAAAGTATTTTATGTTTTTATTGATTGGAATGATTACCGTGTGTCGTGGGAACTATCTTTTTTATAATTTTTTTGTTAAATTTGAACGGTAATGATGACGTTGACTTTTTTATTTCTTCGTTGAGCGATTTTATTGCGATTTTTCACAGGTTAGGGTGAAATTGGTAAAAGAAATGTTGGATTCTTTCAATCCTTTCTCTCTGAGGATTTCTGGGAAAGTATTCTAGTGTGTGTTGGCTGTGTTTTGTCACGCGGTTTTTGGCAGTATTTTTTATGTTTAAAAAAAAAATCTAAAAGCAGTAGTTATTTTAAAGGGGGGTATCATAATCAATAAGATGCCAACCCCGAAGGACAACAAAAAATCCGATTTTTAGTACAAAATGTAATTTTATTCTGTTGACAATGTTTAATCCTTTCATTTCATTTCCTTTTTTTTGTAATAGATATAATCAGTGTTAGTATCATAGTAACAGTTACTTATAATCATAAGAACTTTCAACCCATGAAAGATTGTTAATATTTTATAAATAACCCTGTCCATTTTTATGAACATAAAAATGGACAGGGTTATTTATAAAATATTAACAATCAAGCTCGAGGTCAAGCTCGTTATTGACATCGAAATGGATGTAGCGTAGAAGTAATTATCTAATAACATTATTTCCATATTGTAGTAGAAATATACGTAATAGTGTAGGACACACACAAGCAGTCGCCCCCGTAATATTCATTGTCTTACCCCAAAGTAACCCTAATCTCGCTACATCATTTCACAAAACATATTCACTTCAGCACAATATTCACTTTAGTTCACAATAGGTCTAATAGTCGCTACGGACGGGATTCAGCGCAACTCGTTCACTAAACAATTACCAACTTAATAGAATAAATAGGGTAATCAGGACTCTTCAGTGTGGACGGGTTGGTAAGGGTTATGCAATATTGAGGCATGCAAGATTTGCTCTTAAAAAATATTTGGAATTTTAATTGTGACTTATAAAAGGTATAATAAACTCTCAAATGATGTTCTAAAGTTAAACCAAATCGTTTAGCGTCTCGTAATATTATTTTAGAAAAGTGTTTAATATTTATCTTTTTGAAGTAAAGCCAGTAACAATTTCTTTTTTATCCTGCTTACACGTATTGAGTGCAGTCTCGAGATAGCTCAAGTCTAAAACATAGCAACAATCGAACTTTCTGAGCACTAAGTTGAGTGTTTCTCTAATGGTAGGTACTCCAACTCGGCTCATGTATTCAAGGTACTAGTTTAGTAAGTAAGACTTCGAAGCAGATAAATGTACAACTGGAGACGGTGGGCATCGTGGGATTTTTTAATTGTCATAAACACTGGCCAGAAAAATACTATTTTTGTTTTCTACTTACTTATCTAGCTGCCAATAATAGTAAAAAAAAAATAACAGTACCAGTACCACACAAACTTAAACGTCTCTTGAACATTTGTCTTGTAAAAAAATCTGACATCTTTTTAAGACAATTATTCAACAGACGTTTAAAAGTTTTTGTGTTACCACTAGTTTAGTCTTGTCTTGTAGTATTTGAATATTTTAACACCGATGATAGAAATGCTGTACTATCTTCTATCACACATCCAACCCTCCAGTGCCGTGCCACTCACGGTAACTCAATCCAAACTCCGCACACACCTTTTGTCCCCGTTATTTGGATGGTAATGCGTTAATTATCAGTTTTGCATCCAAATTACCTTCTGAATACAACGTTATGAATATTGTGATTGTGAGTACGGATTGATTAAATGCTTGTTCGCTGATTGGTGATGACAGCTAATTGTTGTACTTTGTATTGTAATGAGGTTGGTGTGTGTGGTGTTAATTTTGTTTTAATGTGGTTTGAGAGGGTGTTTTTATGATGAGACAGTTAAAACAAGTATTTTACATTGTTATTGTGTTTTTTAAACAGGCAGAAGTTTTTTGTCGACAGTAAAAACAGGCTTGACAGGCTTTGTAATGATGTAATTGAAATAAATGCTTCCAGCTTGCACTTTTAGCTTTGTTTTTATGTTGGCTGTTTGGCACTTTACTTCCAAAATAATATAATTGCTGTTTGCCAATTTTGTAAAGATCGGCACCAACCTTTATGGCTGATCTTTGAACGTGACCTCCACAATTTTAATCAATAATTTTTGTACATAATTTTAATAAACTATTGTTGATAGGTAGGTATTTATAATTTTTGTCTGATGAAATTCTTGCTACTTCTACTACTAATATGTTATGTTTATATTTGACAAAGGAATCTTTACCCACTGTATAAGATATCAACTAAACGTTGCGTGACCTGATTACGGTCATAGAAGGAAAAAAACGGTACTCCACGCTTTAGGCACCTCAGTCTTATATCCGTTTGACACGCATGTCAAAATATAAGTGATACTAGCACGCTACATTTTGAATCAATACAATAAAGTAAGAAGAAAAAATGAACTGTAACCCTTGAAATTAATGTACAATGTAAGTCAAAATACGAAACATTCTGTTCCACTTTCTACCAATTAGTTACGGTTTAATTCGCATTGTGATCCCAATTATGACCTACTTCATCTTAAAAAGTCAATGTGGGGTTAACAATGGCAATCACTTTAAAAACAGAGCCCTTATCACTTAAAAAATAAAGTTCAATTTCTATGCTAAAAAATCGGTAGCAAAAATGTCAGGTCATTTTTTGCACACCCAGCATTTACCGGTTAACCGTGTCAAAATTCAAGGGTTGTCGCAACCGAAAAGGGGGCAAGTTCAAATAGAATGACAAACATTTTTTGAACCCTTCGATTCTTTTTTTAAAAAGGTAGAATAAAAAATACAAAACGCCGTTTACAAATTTTTATGTACTACAGTTTAAAACTTTATTATTTGATATACTGTGGAGGTATTGTAAAGGGTGAGTTCTAAAAAGATATTCATTAGTGGCAATAAAAAGGTAATGTCCCATTGTGATCGATCGATGAATTTTTAAGATGATTTTGCGATTTTTACGATCGATTTTTAAAGGTTTTTACGACAGTATTTTGGCGTTATTGCGTGAGAACGTCGGATCCAGCTGGTAGTTTGAATAAATGACACATTAAAAGTATTAAAGCGCTTTAACTTTTAGCATCATGCATAATTAATGTAAAGGGGCGTAATTTTAATCGTTTTTTATTCACTGAATTGAATTTTTAAACATTATATCAGAGGGAAAAATACAGGTAGTATCTATTCATTAATCATGAATAGATACTACCTGTATTTTTTCCTTCCTTCCTTCATTTTTCCCAAATGTATACGAATGACATCCTAAAATACGTTAAAAATCATATGAAAACATCTGAGTGAAAACATAATTCCATCGTGAAGTTAATCTAAAGTAAGTTTCTGTTGGCTCTTTTTTTGGGGTGGTAAAATCATCATAATTACTCGTACTGACTAAAATCCACGGCATTCCTTTAATTACTCGTTACGTTCTAGGATCACGGTTACCTGTTTAGATAATCTTGCGACCCCTGGTGTTAAACTCTAGTAACATCTTGCGCTGTTTCCAGTACCCTTAGAACGAATTTTCACTCTTTTACTTTACAGTATTTACGGCGTTTCTTGTATGGAAAAATGGAACAACGCCTCTGGTGTGCGAAGCAGGAACTATTTTTTTTTTAATTGTCAATTTGAAATTGTCAAAGTTCTAGTTTACTTTACGTTTTAAATAAAGTGGTCATGGAAAAGGACATCACACAGCTTAGACCACACACGACCAACCAATTCTATTAGCATAAAACCACGCCCCAACATCTCATAATACCCATTAATGAACGCTATACTACCCGCAGCACATCAAAAACAATTTAACCGCACATTTAACAATATAATAACTAGTTCGGTGATACAAAACTGACATAACTGCACATCAAAATATTAGAGTTTATGTATTCAATGGCATGATTTGTTTTTTAACTAATTTATGGAGGTTTAGCACGGAAGTGACGCCCATGTTTGTAGGTGACGTGGATTGGAATAGAAATGGAAGAGACAGAGTTGAAATAAAAAGCAAACAGCCGTTTAATCCATTATCTAGTTGTCTAGATAAAGTTACAGACACATACACATAGAATAGAACAGTTACTATAGGAAGTACTGTACTACAAAGTTTGAAAAAGCCTAAAAAAGATCTAGTACCGATTTAGCAAGAAATAATTAAATTCTTAAAATATTGGATTTAATTTTTAAAAGATTGGCAACCAGTCATGGGGTCAGCTGTCTTCTTTGACGAAGTAGGTACCTACTTGTTAAAATATTTTTAGAACAAATGGCTCCTCTACAGCAGAATACCTACATTTGCTGCGACCAGATGTTACAAAAATGCAATACGGCAGAAAATCACGAAAGTTTATTTTAACAATTCCCGGACACATCCAGTTTAACTACATCAGTACATTACCATACGGGTAACTTAAAATCCGGATCGAAAAAATGAGATTTTAACAACGGTTATTACAAGTAAATTAATTAATGACCACTCCAGTCATAATACGGTGTTTAGTAATGTTTAAACCGATGTAAGGTGATTCATGCTGAGTTCATTCAAGAAGAGTTTAACTTTATAGTTTTCAAAGAACATGAACGGTAGTTAGAATGTCACTTACGGGATATCTTCCGTGATTATTTAATTGTTTGAGTTCCCGATATTTTGACGCTGTTGCAAGCGCCGTGATCGCGGGTTGACTGATTTGAAGATATCCCGTAAGTGACATTTTAAATTTAGAGACAAACCGTGAAAGCTTAAAACAGTATTTAACGGTAGTAAGGCTTTAAAAGAAATAGTTGGTCGATGGATTATAATAATTGTTGTAATGGCTTTTCGGCGAAACGGACGCTCCATCTAATAGCTATTCGAAAATGTGGTAAACCGATGTTATTCTGCTCGATTTGCTGACTTCGGGGTAATTAGTTATCTTTTCTGAATCATAAAGACCTACTAATTTTTAATCAACAATAGCAATACTTCTAAGAAGTTCATAATGATTTCGAGTAACTATGCGCCGGCGCCGAATTCCAAACCCTTTTGATTTAAAAAGCCAAGTAAATACTACAAATTTTGTACAATTAGGTGCCAACATCAAGCGACATTTCATTCAGTATTTCTTACTAACAACTTACTTTAATAAGTACTACTACAAAGTTCTTAGAAAATGGTAGGAATTGTTATCTGTATTTCTTTTTTTAATTCCCATAGGATGGGACCCCTTGATTGAAATAGTTGGCGCACAAAAGACGGTGCTGCAACAATTTTCTGTCATTACTGTACCGACTCACAAAAGGCAACGAGATGCTGCGATGAAAAGTATTGCATATTTTGTTAAGGCGAATACCACATTGGTAAATCCGATCAAAACATTGATTTAAATATTCTTAATCAACTTTATCGAGCATTTTATTTTAAATTAAATAGGTAATGATTTTAGTTAATTTTTAGTACGGTAAGTGAAAAGTAAGTTCGTTAGTTTTATAATGAGGAAAATGTCCCACTCCTTTCTGGGGGGCCTTACCGAAGCCTCTACAAACGTTTTCTAGCTAGCAGATTTCTAGTCGAAGTCGAAGAATCATTGACGTGATAAAGAATAATGGCAAACCATGGAATATTTAATTATAAAATCACCGATGAAATGTGATCGACATTAGAGTATCGAAACAATGAGTAGAGACAACCCAACTAGCAAAGACATCCTATGAGCAATTACTCTTACGACTATAGATCGAAAGACAGCCGTATGAAAGATCCCATAATTCAAAAAGCCGTTTAAAAGCAGCTCTCTCGACTTTTTAGCCTTCAGCGCTTTTTAGCTCTATGAGCAACAAACCATAAGTCCTATGAAAGCTCTTTGAAAGCAACTGAATCGCTAATTTGTCGTAAGAGTAGCTTTCAGGATGCTATCTTTCGACATGTTTTTCTTACAGCATATTTATCGAGAAAACGCTGTTCATTCGACCAAATAGCACCTCAGTTACTATACCGACACTTAATGTCCTAAGATAGCTTCTCACTCGGCTTTCATGCCGCTAAATTTTTGAAGTTGAGAAAACGCTTTCAAATGATCAATTCAGCGCCAAAAGGTGCTCAAAACATAATTTGAAAGCTTTCTTACAACATATACGCCATTTTGTTACGACGTCTGTGATATTAATCTAATGAAAAAGTCAGTCATATTATAATATAAATCACGAAAATATTTTGTTTATATCTAATTTTCTTTCAAATTCCTGTTTGATATTATGGATTTAACTTTTTACGCTAAGGAACCCCAAACTAACTGCAATGGCGGTCCTAGAAGTCGAAAGATGGAATCCGCATTTCCATCTCTCAGCTAAAAAGCCGAGTGAACGCTTTTTGATGATAAGTGAATTGCTAATAATGGCGAATTGAATAAATTATTAAATTAATATTATTTTTAATTCATAATTTACTAAGAATTGTTACGGCCCATGAAAATATTAACTAAAATGTAAGGAATATAGACGAAAAATTTTACCCCGCACATGAAAGTAACACCTTTGAGCTAACTTTAGGTCACGAATTTTAAGACTAAATTGTATGGCACAAATAATAATGAAAAATTTAATAATTACATTGAATTATAAATTTTCTTTTCACAAACACCCATGCACAGATCGCGAGTCGATCGAGATGTCGTAAGAATGCCAGTTGGATGCATTCACTCGATGAAAGAGTCGAGAGATTGCAACCGCACTGCTATCTTACGATAAATTTGTCGAATGAAAGCGCTTCTTCCGATTAATATGATACTAAATAGCTTTCGAGTTGCGATTTTTTCTACATTCTTTCGACAATTTGGCAATTCAAAGATGATCTTACGATGTTCACAGCACTAAATAGCTGAGAGAAGTGCGCCCAAATCGCGTCGAGAGAACGTGGTCGGATCCATCTCTCGACTTTTTCTCTCGATCAATAGCCGAATGAGAAACGTGCTGCTGGCATTCTTACGACATCTTTTGCTAGTTGGGAAATCAAGTCATAGATATAATGACCATAATAGTCTTTTGCTTAGCAGAGGACAAAAATTGTTCGTTATCTTCGTTTTTGCAAAAGACTATAAAAAAAAAACCCATCTGCAAAAAGTCTGGCTTAAAATCAGTGCTCAAAAGATTTGCAGTACCTATCCTCCACTTAACCAGTCTCGCAATTACCTCCTAGCGTATGTTTCTCGTAACGACTACAATTACAACCACTATTTAATTTCGTACGATACCCTCAAAATAGGACAAATAAACTCATAATAGTGTCGTTTTATTTGAATATTGCTTTAGATTGTTTGTAATGCTATATTTAGACCTTACAAATGATATATTGCTATAGGTACTTAATTTTACATTTTTGTAGAGCAAGAGTTGAACAACATTGATGTAAGGAGAGAAATTTAAAAAATGATATTGAATATTATTTTCAAAATTAGAACAATACAACATTGACTGCATAAAATTGCTTATATTCTTGTCTCCTTGGTCCGTTTTCGTGATTTATCAACCCATTTTGTTATCGTCATAAATGTTGTAAAAACATCGTTGTAAAATATACTGAAAAATAGTTAGTAGTAGCAGATGTTAGTTCCAACTTTATCACATTTTTTTTGGGTCAAATAGGATCCAACTCCTGGTCATCCACCCGGGGCAACGGTACCACTACCAGTGTGTGATGGGCCATCAGGGCCATTAAATGGCGACTATCATTCTGTATGAGTCCACCTAAAAGTTTTTACTGTGCTTCGTCAGTAGTCCAGTTCCTCTGATTGGGCTTGCTCTTAAATCCCTAAAGTAAATATAATGTGATGCATCTTTTCTTCAAGTAAGTACTATAACTGATGGCCAATGAGGCCGTAAGGTTCTCGAATGGAGACCACGCACTGGCGAAAGCAGCGCAGGACGTCCACCCACAAAGTGGGCAGACGATCTTCTGAAGACCACAGGATTACGCTGGATGCAAGCCGCTTTCAACCAGTCCTTTTGGAAGTCTATAGGGGAGGTCTATGTTCAGCAGTGGACGTCTTGATGATGATGATGATGATGAAGTACTATTCCGTATAAACGATAGCAGAAGAATTCTCAAGATAAAATTCAATTTCATTATTACTAAGCAACGAATAATCCATACTGCAATCCTTCCCATAATTTAATCAAAACTTAACACATTGAAGACATGTAACAGAATCACTTTTATGGTTCTGCTGACACCATAAAAAGCTAATACCACGTATCTGAGCACTGCAGACAAATGAAATGTGCGCTTTCAGGAAATTAAACCATAAACTTTGAGTTGTAATGACTATTATCGGATGAAATGAGTTTCCTTTTTGCATATAAGTGGGTATGTTGATTTCTGGATGCATGGTGGCGGGTTGTAGTAGTAAACGTAAATACATTGTAATATTAGTAATAGGTTTGAGTTAAGTAAGATCTATTCGAATATGAAATGTATTGTGGATATTATTTTGTCTGGCCTGTTGGTCTAGTGGTTAGTGACCCTGACTGCTATGCCTGGGGTCGTGGGTTCGATTCCCACCCAGGTCAAATGTTTGTGTGATGAGCATGATCATTTGTTCTGTGTATGGGTGTAATTTATCTATAATACGTATGTATTTAAAAATATATAAGTATGTTTATCAGTTGTCTAGTACCCACAACACAAGCTGTGCTTAGCTTAGATGACGTTGTGTGATAGTTGTGAAATATTATTATTTCTTTATTTTTCTTTATTACTTGTTGTTTAGTTTCATGCATTTGACAGCTTCTTGAGGAGCACTTGGAACATGGCATAGGCCACGGTTCCTGATCTGCCGGCAAGCTATCCATGACTCGCCGTCCATGCGGAAAGCGAGAGTGGGTAGTGAACTGACCCCGCGTCTGTGGTGGTCGCAAATCGCCTCGCGCTTTTTTCTTACATTAGGATTTTCTTTGCTCAACGAGGAAACTGGGTGACTTCTCAAAATACCTGACTTTATATAATCGCGGAGCTTTAAGCCTTGCTTCACACAATCACAATACGCCTTAACAAATAAAGATGACCAAATAACGGTAGCTCATATATTTATCAAGGCAAAAATGGCGTCAAAAGTAACAGCTAATTACTTCCCAAATATTTCACAACACGCTACATTTCCTCTATGAAGAAATAGCTCATAATCTCTACATCATAATGTATGTGTCTCCTTCAAATGTGGACATTTGACGGAAATGACCGCGAATCCGCTTATCTTAATCCTTGGCACTGAAGTTGATGTGGCCTCTAAAACAGCGGGTTTGGTGATGTGATAAATGTGAGTGAAAAGATATAGTTGAAATTTTTTGCTATTTAACGACGGCTGTTAGGAGTTCGATAAAGATGCAAAAAGACACAAGATCAAGATGTAGACTTTTTGATCGCTCTCCACCTCATACATACAACTTTTTTCACTTTATTGTGACGAGAAAATAAAGCTTAATCTATTTCGTTCTATATTTTGTCACATACAACAATATCATAATCTAATTATCTTTAAACGAGCAATTCTTGTGTATCTATATATAATCAGGATCTCGGAAACGGCTCCAAGGATTTTCATGAAAGTTACAGATTAGGGGTATTTCGGCTCAAGGAATCGATTTATCAAGTCTCAAGTTGGAGAAAAGCTCGGTTTCCAAGATATAGACATTTTAAAAACCGAGCAAAGCTCGGTCAACCAGATATTGTATTTAAAATGTCCCTTACGGGATATCTTCCGTGATTATTTATTATTTTGTGTTCTTTTCAGTCATCCCGCGATCATAGCGCTTGCAACTGTATCGAAATATCGGGAACTCAAAAGAATAAACAATCACGGAAGATGACCCGTAAGTGACATTTTAAATTGTGAGAAAAAATAAACCGTGATAGGCTAAAACAGTGATCATAATGTATTTTCGTTAATTTTCTGGCCACACAAGCAACTTACATTATTAAAGTCGCTTTTAATGTGTGTTGAAATTAATGCAGTTGGAAAAGTGGCAAAGTCCCACAAAGTAGCTCCATCTACTACCGAGACATATATTAGTTAGACTGTAATAATGCCTAGATATATGACTAGACTGGCTTACAATGGCTGTGTATTATTTATGCAAGGGTTTTGTGACTCAGCCTGATATAACGTGAATTTCAGAAATGGTGATTTGAATTTCAAGTAAGAATGGACTTTTGATCTAATGTTTTCATTTAGAATTTAATTTAGTAAGTTATGGGCAATGCTTTTAAAGGCATTAATTTGTTTGAAATTATTTTGTACTGTTTGCAGACTGCGGAGACTGCGGTGCGGCTAGATGTACGTTCACCATAAGCATGCATTTTTGTTTTTACAGAATGTGAGAGATAAATTTGTTTCCAACCCTGGCAAAAATACCACAGTTTACCTTCAACCTGCTTTAACGGCTCAGCGATCCCACTGGCGGAGGTAAACCTCTCCAGGAACATCTGTATCACGACTGATCACGACCATCCTTCTGTCAGAGACCGAAGCTTATCAGTTTCTGCTATGTTCCGTCAGAGCGCAGGAGGTCCATTTCTTTCTGGTAGGTAGAGCTGGGGTCAGTCTTAGGTCTTATTATTGCTTCTAAGGTCAATTGGGTCCATGATAAACGAAGATTTATTGAGCGCAATGTATTTTGGTATTTTCTTTAGTCACAATGTTTACCGGTGTCAGAAACTTTATGGGCGCATCAAATATGCAATTTGTCTAAAATTGATGATTTTATGGATAATTTTATTTTCGATATTTTGACTGTTTTGGCTATTAAATTCAACATTTATTGCTCCGATTCTTATAAAGTATTCGGAAGTAATAAAATGTAAACTAATTTACACCTTCATCCAATTTCTCAATTTCAAGTCAGTTTTACGACTTTTAAATTGAACTCAAAACGGATAGGAAATGAGGAGAGAATACAATCTTACATTTGCTGTTCGTAAATAGAACATTTTCATTCAGATTATATGGGATCAATATTTTTGTGACTGCAAACGTAATTTTGTAAATATTACAGAAGACTGTCTTAGTGTTGTCAAAATATAATAAATGGTGATTGGCTGAGTTTTATTAGATATTAAAAGTCACTGTATTATGGTTGTTTTTTTTGTTTTTTTTTTTTTGCAGAAGCAGGCATATATGTATGTCACTTTGAATGCCACTTTATTCCAGACCAAGTAACCCAGTCTTTGCGCTAAATGCAGTCTTGACGACGAAAAAAAACTTTTTGAAAAAATTAAACAAACTTGTTAAAAAACACGAAAACGAAGCCTGTGTTCCACTGCTAGGACATAGGCTTCCTCTCTTGTAAGAGGGAGTGGGCTATAATCCACCAAGCGTGTCTAGTCCGGGTTAGCAGATGTCACATGTCTTCGATGTTTTGTTTCTGGGATATGCCGGTTTCTTCAAGATGTTTTCCTTCACCGATTTTGCTTACATGCTGCAGAATAATAATTATATATTAAATTAAATCTAATTTCAAGTATACGAATATAAATGACTCGCCAGATATTTCACCAGAGAGAGAGAGATCACCAGATTCAATATAATGCATCACCACACTTTTATACCAACACGTCACTCGATGGTGCAGAACAACCTAACGAGTAGCAGTGACTCACTGCAGGTAGGTAGGTACTGCTTTATCGCAGTACGTTTATCATGAGCTGCAGTGTTCTTTGTTACAGCTAGGAATTGCTGTGTTAATATTAGAAGTTAGGTGTTATGTGAGAATTCGCTGAGTTGAACTGCTTTTTCTTTGTATTATTTAATTTTACTGCACTGTTTTGTTACTGCTAAAAAAAGGAGAGACTAAAAAAACATAGATTTCAATGAGTTAGTTAGAGTGAGAGAAAAACATATATTTCGTCTAATATTATGTCTGTAATAGTTACCGACATAGTACAGCTGTAAACTATCTATCTGTGTGCCAATTTTCTTCTAAATTCGTTGAATAATCTTTTGTGTGAAAGAATTTTGATATTCATCCATCCATCCATTTTCATAAACTTTCACAGTGGTAGTGTATGTCAATTTCGTAGGATTTACTAATGTCGGATATACGGCGTGGCAATTACGGAAAACTTTATTTCATTGCAAAATGTCATAAAACATCATGAATCATTGTTACGTAGACCACTATCGTTTTTACCATTGTATTTTAAATCCAACGTTTCTAATTACAGAGCCAAGCATAGAGCCAAACATTTTCCCGATCTGTTTAAAATGAATGATCTCTCTAATGATTGAGTCTATCGATTTTTGATTTTATGACATAACATTTGCAAGAGTGCTCATTACAAAATGATTGTTCAAGTTTATCAGCGCCTTGAGAGAAAGTTTCAGTTCCACTCCTGTAACAAATATTTCATCAAAATCTGTTCATCTATACATATAAATAAAAATGGAGTGTCTGTTTGTAACATTGAAATAACCGTTTTTTATTACATGCATAATTATAATTATGAATATAATTGTATCATACACCAAAATAACATTTTTTACAATTTTTGTCTGTCTGTTGGCTAATCTCTGAAATGGCTGGGCCGATTTTGACGAAACTTCTATTTGCAGGTAGCTGATGTAATAAGGAGTAACTTAGGCTCTTACTTTATTTTATAAAAAAAAAAATCCTTAGTTAAAAAAATACAATACCTAGTTGAGTCCCGACATCTACGCGAACGAAGTCGCGGGCACAGCTAGAAAATCATCTGACGAATCTTAAAACTTCTAAACTAATATTCCTCTTCAATAAAAGAACGTTTATTGAGCTAACACTTAGCACTATTACCTTCACTCCTCGCTCCTTGTACCTGCTCTTGTAATAACATCCAGAAGTCTGGAAGCTAATTTGTTATTTTAGCTCTTACAGAAGTTGAATTAAGGAGTTATTTTAATGTTAGTTGTGTTTAATTTAATTTTGTGTTCTGTTCTTGGGATGTAGGAAAATACATTTCGTGTTAGAGTTGAGTTTTATAACACTGGATTTTGCTCATGGCTTTACTCGTTACTAGTTTGGGTATTAGATTGTAGGAATGAGCTATATGGATAAAAAATAATAAAATGATCCAACTGCACAGTTGGATCATTTTATTATTTTTTATCCGATATTGTTTGTCGCGATCACATCAGGTAACCGTGGCCCTGGAACCTAAAGGGCTATTAAAGGATCACTGTGGATTTTAGTCCTTTTAGCCCTGGGTAGAGGGACTCATTTATAACCAAGATAAAAAAATCGAGTTTGATATCACCAACATTATTAATTAGGCTCTTTATGTGGATTACAAAATAGAATAATAAGGTACGTTTCCTCTGAAGCCAGGAAAAGTATCCACAAAGAAAATATAATCGGTTTTTTAACATGGTAAAGAACTTAAACTTTTGTATCGACAGTGAATCGGTTTACCTGTAAAAGTTAACGGCAAAGTTGAAAGACACAAACGAGATTTTTTTTAAACACTGTTTGGCAATAATACTAACAATTTTAATATAACCAGCCAGTAAATACAATACCAATTTATTTTAAGATCATTCGCAAATATACAAGACCTCTCTTGCTTTCTCCACGGTTATAAGAAACACTAGACAATATTTATTAGACAAAGAGACACAAAGACACGAAGGTGTTAATTTCAGTACGAGGAAACGTGAATAAACTTCAATTAGAAATGGCGCCTCTGTAGTATTGTAGCCACGAAAACAACGCAGTAAAATGCTGAGCGTGGAGCGAGTCTTAATAATAAGACTGTTATGAACTTTAGTCACAATACCCTCATAGCCTTTCCGTCGGTTAAAAATAATTAAAGTATCGGCATCATCATCAATCAACATCATATCACCCGTAAGTTGTCCACTACTGAACATAGGTACCTATCCGCCATTTCAAAAATTCTTCCAATCTTGGTTGCATTTACAGGATGTTTTTTTAAATTGGCCAAAATCCCAGAAATCCGATGAGATACAGGAAAACTTTCTTAGGAACCTTTAGTTTTTTTTTATGTTAACAATTTTGGCGTTTTTATTTTTTTGGTCAAGCGTGAGTTGTCCAGAGAAATGAGTGAAATTGGCCAAAATTGTTTTTAGTGATCACGGTGGACCATAAAAATAAAAACACCAATCAACATCACAAAAGAGCTAAGGGTTCCTAAGAAAGTTTTTCCGTATCTCTTATGGATTCGGATTTCTCCCTTTTGGCCAATTTAAAAGAAATACCCTGTATAGACCTACCACTGCATGTTACTTTTTTTAGTTCAATTTCATTTCATTAGTTTAGATACTGACCAGTTTCTGATCCTAGATTATATTGTCACTATAATGGTATTAGATGGGCTGCAGACTTTAAAACGCTATGTACGACTTTAGAGCTTCATAACTCGTAAAAAACGCTCCTTGCCCCGCTGATTTCAAAGCCACAACTCCAACACTTAGCGACTGCAGAAACACCAATTGTTTATGTTTATTGTGCACTCATTGTTCGGTGCCAACAAGTTTGTTTCATCACTTTGTGAACAGCAATACGATATAAACAAGGTAATAAAGGGTTATTATCTTTCTCGATATTATTATTTTAAGAAATAAAACGAGAATGGAAACTTGGAAAAGATTTCATTTATATCCATAAATATGGAAATTGCATGTCTATTATGGGTTTTTTGAAGGAACTTTTGGTTAATTACACAAAATATTTTGTCAGTGTTTTTTTAATATCTTGATTAAAAGTTTGAATCAGGTTTTTATTTCTGAAATAAGAAAACAATCAGAAAGGAATCAATGTACGTAATGTGCAAAAGGTCGCTCAAGCAGATAGGGTTGAGTGATTGGAGATTTGTCTTTTAACGTGGTAATCTTTTCAAAAGAGTCGTAGGCCAAGGGCGGACACTAAATAAAATTACTGAATAAAATTCACGATCTTCCTTCAATAGCCCTTTACGTTCCGGGGTAACAATTTCCTGAATAAGACACACTGTCTTGGAATCCCGGGAAGTTTCGTCCATAATAATTAGTAAAGCCGGGAGATTTTTTAACAGCTCCAATTAAAAAACTTAAAATGGGTTGATATTTCAACAGCTACGTCCAACTGACTTAGGAAACGGCACCTCATTAAAGCAATAGCTTAACATAACAAAGCGACACACCTCTATCTACAAACCACACACCAAATCATAAATCAATCGTTAAACTACATTTTTACACAATTTAAAGAACATTTTCCTCCATTATGTGTATTCTAAAACATTTCCCGTAATCACACAAAGAGTTCGCAAAACATTGGGTCGCCATTTTGAAACCACAATCGGATTCTCGGTATTTCGTCGTATCGGAAAGTGATCGTGATGTGTCCATGCGGTGAGCAGGCGTTTTGATTTGTTAGGACTCTCCTGTTTTTATTTGAATTATTTCTGCTTATCTAAGTATCATAATATTATTGTAATGTTTACTAATATTTTCTACGAAGCACGTTTTCAAGTTCAAGAACCTATTGTAAGTGTTTTCGTGTACTTTTGAAGAATAAATTGGGTGTTGTTTAACATTTATTATTATATCCAAGTCTTTTACAATCCTGAAAATTATTATCACAAAAATCTTATAAGGGGACTACATTATAAAATTAAGAAAAATCCACAGCGATGTTCTAAAAAGAGGCTACATATTAAACGAAGACGTAATATGAATTTCAATAAACATTCGTTAAAATACTCAAAGCTGTTGATTATTTTATAGACTCCAGATCGCAATGTTGCCCACGATAGTAGTAATTGGAATTAGAAATGATCAACATTAAAAAAATTATGGTTTAACAATATTTCTTTTTTGTCCCTTATTATTTACTTAATTATTATTATTATTATTTATTTACTTCGGACAGAATCCATATTTTATGTGTTAGTAAAACAATTTGCTTAAAAACTATGTTAGTATATAATTATGTATGTACAGTATAGAACTATTAAATTTTTAATTTAATTTCTTCCCGTCACTATTCCCACCCAGTGGGCCTGCATGGGACAGTCGTGGCGGGAAGCAATCATTTTCAAAATGCTGTTGGTGCCACCACGCAGTCTTTCGAATAATGACGCCACTTTCTTACGCATAATAGCGTGGAAGCCATCAACGCGTGCATTGGCAAACATTTGTGACGCACTACAATAACGCGGTAACCCCAACAGCATTCTGAAAGCATTATTGTACTGAATACGCAGGACGTTGAAGGCTCGTTGCGTATACCGAACCCATAGGCTGCTAATTTTTTTAAATTTTAAATTTTAATGCAACGTAACCCTTCTTTACCTACCCTGCCCAGACGTTATTATTTTCAAATTAAGGCCGACCTGTCTGTGTGTATGTAAATTGCAATACGGTGGACGATTAAAATGTGATAAAAAATTAGCTTTTGTATGTATTTGAACGGTTTATGTCGAGGCATATTGATTTAATTGAACAATATGCTTTGTTTACTACGCCTTAAGGGCTTTTTTAATTATTATTTTGTTGAGGAAAGACGTCGTGACACTTTTTTTTAGTAATTTGCAGTTTTATTGATTTTTGCGACAAAAAAGTTTTTGTTGTCGTTTTGGTACAATCCCAAGGCAAAATGGTTTTTTTTTTTTTTTTAACGTGGTAAAATCATCAAATGAGTCCTCCCACCCCGGGCAGGGCGGGAGGGACTGTCTGACTTGTACTGACTAAAATCCACGGTGTCCTTCAATAGCCCTTTATGTACCGGGGTCACGGTAAGGAAATAATCCCGCGACCCCGGCAGGCTTTGGCCCTCTGAGAGGGGGCCCCGTCATTATGCTGACGCTCTTTGAGGCGCGCGTGGGACACAACGCGCCGTCGACCCGGGCATGGTCCATGGTCGGGCAGCGAGTTGCCCTTTACTCGCTGCCCGCATGCCCGCGCCTACGGTGGCCGGAGATCGTCGCGCGACGTCCGTCGCCGTGGGCGTCCACCACCGCGGGTGGGGCGGAGGGAGGACGCTGTCCTCTCTCGCTCGCGGCCAGCCTCCTCCTTTACGAGCATTAGGCAAAATGGCTTGATTAATTTTAAAGATATTGATGTAATTATGTACAGTATTTTTACCAGAGATATAAGTAGGAATATTTTTATAGAGAATAACAGAATCTACTAAAAAAACATCAGATTTGATTGAAGTAATGGTTACTATTAGGCTGTCATGTACTATAATGAAACATTTTTTTTGGTGCCAATATCATCAAGTGGGTCAAAGATTGGAAAAAGAGTCTTAAACTCTAGTTAGTTGATGAAACGGACATTAAAAAAAGAATCTTCCTATCGGCCAACAGTCTAATGATGAATCGGTCATCAGCAAACGGTTGCTGAGTCAGATACTTTAGTTGACCCTTTTTGTATCGTGGTAAAATCATCAAAAATGAGTCCTTCCGCCCAGGGCGGGACGGGAGGCACTGTCAGACTAAAAAGACTCAATAGCTCTTTACGTTCTAGGGCCACGGTTACCTGGTGAGACAGTCCTGCGAATTTTGATTGACCCCTGTGCTACAGAGCCACGATATCCTGCTTAGACAGTCCTCGGACAACAATAAAACCTGACGAAAAAATCGTGCTAAGTAAATCGACCATTGACATTTCACACATAATAGTTATCTTTATTTTCTTTGCCACAAGGTTCATTTCAGAGGAATTTGACCTCTGACTGAAAGTATTGCACCTATTGTTTATATCTTTGGCAAAGAGCTAAAAAACCGCACTATTCCGCAGTACTGCACCATTACAAGTTGATTGATTACAATGACTTCACAGTTTTGTGTTGTGGCTCCGTGCGCGAGCCAACTTTGTGCCTTTTCACCTTTTTTAGGGTTCTGCAAGCTTTTTAGCTTTTAACAGTCTTCAAATTTATTTTGGAATTGATGTTTTGTGGATGAGTGGTCGATAAGGATATGATTTTATGGTGATGTTGAAAATATTGGATTTTTTTATGAACAAATGAATTATTATTTTAAAAGATTGGTACAACAAAATAGTGGTTGTAAGTCTCTAAACTCTTGTCTGACTATGTGGGGAATGACGTGTGATATTTATTTCAATTTATATTACTTCAATAAAGTGAAGATTGGCGATCAGCACGTAATCTTTCTGTAATAATTTTTGCTGCAGATTTTTATTTTTCAACAATAAGGTACTGTCTATGACGCTTTCCAAATTAAGAGCGATCTAGTCCTGAAAACTGGGGCTGCTTGTCTCGAATAAAAATCTTCCAAAATTTGTTTTTTTTTTTATCACAGCTAAAAACTGAATATGGTCATAAAATAAACACACAAAACACATCACATAAAGAAGGTATAAAAAAATAACAGGCACACATATTGCAATGTCTACTGTAAAAATAATAAAGAGAAAAAAAATACAATTTAAAAGCCGTGCAGGAGTTTCGCAAAATATTTTTTCACAAACACTTTCTCCATATCGAAAATTAAAGAGCTTTCACGTGATTATTCCAAATGACAGATTCAAATGAGGCTTAGAAACAAGGTGATACTCAAAACGAAAAAAAAAACAAAATACGGAACCCTTCACATAAAAAAGACAGCAAAATATCCCTCTTCGTATTCTTTTTGTTCCACAAATCGCTGTGCATCGCGGCCGAACTGGGGTCGAACCTAAGCCCTTTTGTTTGGAGGACACCTGCACCATTGAGCCATAGGTGCTCTTTACACGGTAACAGACAGAAGAAAGTCTTATATCCAGGTAAGTCATCAAGCAAAGTTGAACTTTGTGGTTTATACTTTAGAGTAAAGTTTCAGTTGTTATTGAAAGACTTTAGTTTTTCTAAGCAGTGTCTTCGTTAGGTAACGCGAATTTTTACGTGTAAATTGAGAGGGAACAATGAGTTGTTTTGAGTCATCACTCTTCAGTTACCTCCCTCTTGTAAATCTTGACGCAATTTTATGTTTACCTACGTTAAGTTTAACAAAATATTAAGTATGTTAAAAGTTTTGTTATTTGTAGCTGTTAGAAAGAAATGAAGTCATTTATCGTGTTCGGGGTTTTCTGGCCTCAAATGTACTCAGGAAGTAACCCAAGTTTTTGACCCATTATAATTTTTGCGTCTTTATATAATAATTGAAGGAATCTGGGAAGAAGAAGTTCTCAAGGAGTTCTCATACTTCAGCCCAGAAGAGGCATGCCAGGCTCGATTGACTAAAGAAAAAACAGTGTCTTCTTCTGTAAAAAACCCCTGGCTAATGGCAATAGAAAACACCTTTCTTTTGTGGATTTACCTCACGCAGACAAGATCACGGCAGTGGTTTGCCTAAGCTAGGTAAGTGGGTACTCCTCTACTGTTCGGACTATCCATGTCCTTATAGAAAGTTTGTCCTATTGAGAATTAGTATTTAGGAAAAAATAGAAGTTTCTTCATAAATCTGATAGATTTTTTTTCCGCCTGATCTATCCCACTGCTGGGCATAGGCTCTCCTCCATTCCTTCCAACGTTCACGACTTTGCGCCTGATAATAATATAATAAAATTTATGTTTTAATTTGGTGACACGGTTCGCTGAGAAATCACCTGCAGCATAGCATGCCGCGGCTTCGATTAACGCACGGAACAAATATTTGCATGATCGGCAAATATTTGTTCCGGGTCTGTTTGTGTATGTGAGTTTCTATGTTTGTAAACGCACCCACGATACAGGAAGAAATGCCTAGTGTTGGGCAAAGTTTTAAAAAACAAAACAGTAATCGCTGAAATCTTTGGACATTATTTTCTTCTTTCCTTTTTTTGATAACCTTGTAAAATCAAAATCAAAGCGTTTATTTCAAGTAGAACAGTTACAGGCACTTTTGAATTGTCATAGACAAATAAAAAATAATTAAACACTAAAAATTTATGGTGCTACAGTCCCAGTCACAAGACAAAAAAACTGTGAAAGTACCGTAGAAGTAGATCTCTATGGAGAAGAATGGGCAAGAAACTCCATGGACTCTCTTTTTAAAAGTTTAACTTTTTATTCACGAAATAACCTAATAGAAACGCCAATCAGAGCGAAAACGAGTACGTGACAATAGAACCTCCCTATTTATACCTACCTCACGATTATCGATCTCAAATTGGTCCAAAATTGTTCAAGATCACAATCACCTCTATCAAAGTCGATAAGCCCCGCCCATAATGTTTTTATTACAGTTCTGCCTACCCACTAATGTTGCATCACTGACCACGGGACCAAAGATGACTCAGAATAAAGATGGTAGACGTATGTTGTTCTGTAACTGGTTCTGTAGGTATTTTTTTGTTACAGATAGTCAAAGTAGGTAAGTATTAGAAGTATGTAGTGACAGGAGCTTGTGGCTAAGTAATTCAGCCGTACAGTACCCTTAGCACGAGTTTTCACTCTTTTACTTTACAGTGTCTTTCTAGTATTTACAGCGTTTCTTGTATGAAAAAATGGAACAGCGCCTCTGGTGTGCGAAGAAGAAATTTTTTTTTTCTTGAAAATTTTCAATTTGAAATTGTCAAAGTTCTAGTTTACTCTACGTCTCAAATACTGAAAACTCGTGCTAAGGGTATACAGGTCGACCCGGGGACAAAGTTGACCTAACCTAGATTAGGTTAGGTCAACTTTGGTCCCGGGTCGACGACGCGTTGTGTTCCACGCGCGCCTCAATGAGCGTCAGCATAATGACGGGGCCCCCGTCTAGAGGGCCAAAGCCTGGCGGGCCGGGGTTCCGGGAATTTTCCAATTACCGTGACCCTGGAACTTAAAGTGCTATTGAAGGACACCGTGGATTTGGTCAGTACGTGCCTGACAGGCCCTACTGCCCTGCCCGGTGTGGGAGGACTCATTTCATCAACTTTGCCAAGGTAGCCCTATAATTATCCATAATTATAATTATGTATTTATTTATTTAGGCCAATAACTACAGCATCTTACAGCAGAATTTAAATAATTTTATCACTACTTCAGCAAGAAGAAGAAGACCACAAAACTCCTGAGGGTCTCTAAGACTCTTGCAGATTTACGATCACCGATTGTCCAGGCGATACGATTGAGGGCAAAAAACCAAAACATTACTGACCCCGAGCAACTCGCTGATGAAATAAAATAAAAAAGTATATAATTTGAGAACTGGTCCCAGACCCGACTGGTACAGGAAAAAGTCTTTGGTTTGTTCCTAACTGTTCTCGATTGATGAAGTAAAATTAATTGTAGATAATTATTTATTCCCATCTTGCTGTTATTTAAGAATTAATAGAACAGCAAGATGGGATTAATAAAAAAAAGATCATTCGCTACGGGTGGGCTGATTCCAAATTGAGATATAAAAAAAAACAAAAAAAAAACAGTAAATAATAATAATGATAAGAGTGACGGTAAACTATAACGTCCGTAAATAACCGGTAATGTATAATGATATCAGAGGCTTTATAACAATATTTGTGAATTTTATTTACAGCATGCTTCAGGTATAATTTATTGCATTTTTTGTATGGAAAAAGCAAAAGGTGCCTGTAGAACAAAAACGAGAAACATTTTTCCTCCAAATTAACGTCCAAATTCCAGTTTACTTTAAGTCAGGAAAACGTTTAGCCATGATATGCCCTCAGATGAACAGCATCCGTTTAAACTGGATACCGTTTTCGACATAAATAATAAATAAGTTGGGCTTTTCTTTTCCAAATAAATAGTGTTTTTTTAGGTTAGTCAGGTGATGATGAGATAATTATAGTTTCAATGCATGAAAGCCAACAATCCAACTGACATTTGCATTCAACTGACTGGGTTCGAACCCCGCCAGGCGCATTACTTTGTATAAATTATTTTATCACTACTGCTCTCAAAACGGTGAAGAAAAACATCGTGGGGAAACCGGCATGTCCTAGAACCAAAAATTCGAAAACATGTGACATCTACCAACCCGCACTGGGCCCGCGTGGTGGATTATGGCCCACTCCCTCTCACAGAGAGGAGGCCTGTGTCCCAGCAGTTCCCAACATTATAGGCTGATGACGATGACTGGATCTGCCAACAACATAA
Organism: Agrotis segetum; assembly: GCA_036375495.1. NCBI lineage: Eukaryota > Metazoa > Arthropoda > Insecta > Lepidoptera > Noctuidae > Agrotis > Agrotis segetum. The sequence goes on along the minus strand of JAQSVV010000677.1, from coordinate 720,470 downwards.
CTTGACTTTGTGGAATATTTTGCAGAAATAAACATTGATGAGAGAATACCTTCAATCGTAAATATTATTTTCTTTACTGGGTTTGAACAGATGCGGTGGCCTCCTACCAAGAATAAATCATAATCATAACAGAATAAATAAATCTCATAAGAATACATGACAACAATATCCTTGAAGGCCATGATATTAAAGCCGTTTCTACCTGAAAGAATCTCATTTTCTCAAGAAAATGTGTTTCGCACAACGGTACTTATGTAAATCTTTCTAGCTCAAAATATCCTCATATGGGTTGCTAATGAGCTCACAATTCAAAATCAAATCTCTATTTTAGAAGTCTGCTTTTAAAATAGTGATTCGAGAACTAAGTGCCTTTGGTGGTAGCGTTACACAATTATTGAGGTGTATAAGTACGAGTACATAAATGCTTTGTCATATTTTATACCTATGTAGACTTTATGATCATCGGTTCCTATAAATACTGCTATTCTAATGCTACTATTATTTTCTCTTAACATCTCACCTAAATAATTTCGCCTAGTCTCCATCACATCAAAACTGAGTTTTGTAAGTGGGTGCGATACAACTCTAAAGCTATTGTCAAACAGCCAGGCGTTTTTGTTTGTAATCCGATAGTCTATGTGACTGGCTTCAAACAATTCCATACAATTGTTTGAAGCCAGTCACATAGACTGTCGCTTCCGCTTTTCTTTCCGTTTGCTCGGCTAAGCAAACCCGCTGTAAATAATAAAATGCGCAAAACTAGAAGAGTATTCAACAAAAATTCCACCTCTTTTAATCAATAATGTTTCCCTGGAAAGCGAGGGCTTACAATGACTCCGTTTCCACGAAATCCCATTTCTTAAAAATCACATCAGTCTTAACTCCTTTTAAAGCGTAACATCTAATACTCATCTCAAAAAATAACCTGCAAGAAATATCCGCTACACTGGCGAGCAGCAAAAGGAACACACCAGCGCTGCAGAATGTTCACAACTTCCGGTGAGACGGTTTCTTGTGCGCATAATGTACAAAATAAAGTATAGCATACTTTATTTTTGTCTCAAAAGTCCAGTTTTTGTTGTTGTTTACTGGAAGTCGGTGTTTTGAAGTGCTGCGGGAGAAGTATTTTTTGTTGTCAGCTATTATACGTTTTAAATTCATTTATTAGGTGGAATACATACTTGTAAAAATTGCTTTCTTACTTTAGTTTTATTGCTTATCACTTTATATTCACGCACGTTTTCCTCCATGTGTTTCATAATACTTTTCCAAGGCTCGTGTGTAAAATCACTATAGTTATAAATATTGTAATAATGGCCTATATCTATTTGTACCGTTGTTACCTTCTGAAGAAATGTGTCAATGTTGGGACCTTGATCTACAAGCTATATTGGTATCACTATAGTTTATTTGCTTATCACAATAACATTATGAAAGTAACTCTGTCTGTTTGTTATCTAACTTTTCACGGAAATATTATCCATTACCATATCGTCGGGTATTTTTATTATTATTATGTCCAAGGGATAATTTAAGACTACATTATTCAGACCAAGTAAAATAGTTTACATAGGCAGTGCTTAAGTAAACTACTTTGCTTATGATCATCAGCATTAAAGATTATTGCTAAAAGCAACAACATTGCAGAAATAAAACTCACAATGGTATATTTTTATGTAAGTTCAGTTAAGCGGATGAATTGTCAAAATTACCTGCTACTCAGATTTTAAATAAACCGGAAAGTGTGTACTTGTAAAATCAAGAAATTAAACAAAAACTTAGTAAAATACACGTAAGGAAATACTAAATTCAGATTTTTAGGTTTAGAACAAAATGATTACCCATCCATTGCAAATTCTGGAAATGCATTATTAAAATCAAAGTATGGGAAAAAGTGACTCATCTATTCTCATGTACAAAAATTGTCATCAACAAATCACATTCCATCATTTGCACTTATTTCTCATCTACATAAAACAGCATCATTCAATCATTCCTTGCCATCACCACATTATCGTTCTTCCCTTTTTACCTGTCTGCATTGACAATTTAAACATCTTCCATCTTTATCTTACCCTTTATTGTTATTTCATCTGTCTCTTTTACCCTTGCATTATTTGAATCAAATATCAATATAGCAGAATGGATTGCATCTACTTATTTCCAATGTGGTTACTTGTCAAATTGACCGTGAAATGTATTCAAATTATTACAATATTATTCTTGCATTTCTTTATTTATTTTGTTAGCGTTTGTTTCTTTGTGTGAATTTGCACTTGATTTTTTCTTGTTTGCATAGTAAGGTGTAGATTTTGTTTTTTGTTGTTTGTGATTGACGGTTTTGAGTTTTGCGTTGTTTATAAGTGGTTTTATTATCATATTGTTGCAAAGTTTGTAACATTACCTTTAGGTTCTTCTATGACAATTTTATTAGGAGTGTAATGTTTTAAACTCATACGATTCCTGCATTGATAGGAAGGTACTGATCCCAATTTTTATAGGTATTCTTTTTATGAAATCTTTGATCTATTTAGGCATTTCTCCTTTATCACTTTAGTGCCTTACAAAACATTAATTGATCTCACATACACAAACATTTTCCAGAAGAACTAATTGTAGATCATGTAAACATTAAATTGTACCTTGCGGGAATAACCCTGCGGGAAAGAACCGGAGACTTGTAGTGCTGCAGCCGATCGCCATTACGGTAACCATGCCGACATCAGAACCAAAACTCGTGTAAAGCTGCTGAATAAAGCTAGTACTATATTCTATTTTTACATTTTTTGTTCTTTTTTACTCAGTCTGATATGCTCATATGGTGGTTAATAATTGCACGTGATGCATTGCCGTTGACATTCAAATGTGTCTAATCCTGACTGCATTAATTTTTAGTTTATTTGCTTACGATACTTTTGCCCTATATTCATAATTTACTTCATCTGATACAATCTCCATTCAAGAAAAAATGTATTGTTGATCGTATCTATCAAAGCTATCTCAAAGTGATTTTCAATTAAAATATTTAGGAGCATTGCATAAATTTTATAGCTGATATTATTTTTCTTCCATCCTTCTGTTGTACCGCTAAAATTCTCGAAACAGAGACAAAAATTTCAACCATCCTCAAGCACGAGGGATTTTGTTCTTCCATTTTTGTATAAAATCCTCATTTAGTTCCTGATCAACTGAGATTGCAGGATTCGCAAATTTGCATCTGCCCCTTGCATTCTCTCACATCTCTTGCAATTTAAATAATTCGTTCATAACAAATGTTGGGACATTAGAATAATGTAATTTTTTACCCATGGACGAATATCTAATTGACCGTGAGAGTATATTTTGTTTGTATTCCACAGCAATTTTGGAGATTGCAAGGTGTTAACGAACATGTGCATGCAAATTTTGAAGTATCGACGTATTCAAATGAAGACAAGTGTGTGAATATTGTTCGTTTTGGTTTCCCAAATGATCTAGGATACAGGTTTGGTGTATTTTTAAATGATGAGTCAAATGATGGTTAGTTAGAACCCCTAACGGATGAGCATGAATGCGTGGATTAGTTTATGTAAATAGTAGACGAAACTTGTTAACGCAACTTGGCAGTTATGGGAATTGATGGTTTAAGAAAAAACTGATTTACAAAAACGTGAAGAGAGTGTCTTTATACAAAAAAATAATAATGACACAATGACGGTTGAACTAACAAAAGTAAAAAATAGCGTCTTTAAAGTAAGGAATTTTGAAGTGCTACAAAGATTAAAAATGTTTAAAGATTATTATTTTCTTCTGCTTGAGGATAATTTAAACGAAAATCAGTAATATTTTTTTTTAAACTGAAACTTCTTATTTTCTGTTCATATTATCTAAAACGTAAAAAAATTGAAAAGTTTTATTTATTTCATTTAAGAAAAAATCAAAGCTGCACAAAAATCCATCTAAAAGCCATTCCATGCCAGTGACGTGTTAATTTAATGAAAGTTTTCAGTTACAGCGGTGGTTTCAGATAGTTTTTCACGCGATACAATTGTTCGCGGTAATTACCGAGGCTTCATAGATGCTATTAATCATTGGCAGGGTTGAACAATAGCTGGTGCACTTTGTTGGGTTCAATGGTATGGTTGGTGCGGGGATATAAAATTAAAACGATGTCTGGGAAATTATATTATTTTTAAAAAGTTATTAGTAATCTGGATTTGTGCCAGATTGTTTGATATAGCCTATTTTACAGGTTAACTACTATTTTACTTTACAATTTTCGTCGATGAACCATGCTTTGTGCAGACAGTTATATCGTACGAGACTTCTTTTACAGTGGGATTTCTCTATGCCTCAACGTAACTCAAAAGAAAAAAATGAGACCTAAGGAGCGAACTCACCCAGAAAGAACTGAAACTATTGTCATCATCATCAGCCTATAATGTTAATCCCCACTGCTGGAACACAGGCCTCCCCTCTGTGAGAGGGAGTGGGCCATAATCTACAACGCGGGCCCAGTGCGGGTTGGTAGATGTCACATGTTTTCGAATTTTTGGTTCTAAGACATAACGATGTCCTCACGATGTTTTCCTTCACCGTTTGAGAGCAGTGGTGATGAAATAAATTGCACAAAGTAATACGACTGGCGGGGTTCAAACCCACGACCTAAAATTCGTTAGTTGGTGCCGATACCACTCGGCCACGCCACCACTGCTCTCAAAACTTTTGTGCTCCCCCGACAGTCTACCATCGCCTGGGGGATCGCTCAGCTGTCACCGTATGTTACAGGAGGTCCCAGATGCCGTCGGTTGTCCATCATGTCCGTGAAGTGAATGGCACCCATCCAATATTTTGGAAGGAGCTTGATTTACAGCTAGCATTAATAACTTATTTAGTTGACGTCATGCAAGATAGTCATACTTAATTATAACTATTGTTATTTTACACACATATCCTATAATTATTTTTATATCCATTACTAAATCTAGAAATTTAAAAATACCTAAATAAAATTAAATATTTACAAGATACTTAAACTAAATAGAAAATAATAAAAAAAAAAAACTTAAAAAGGGAGAGATACTCAAGCGTCAAAGTATTCCTCCACATCGCTGTCGTCCGGAAACGTGCCCAGAAGACTGGCAGCATTGCCACGTTGAATGGCAATGCTTATTCTTTCAAAGAAAGAACCAGCCCTCTGGTCACGCGAGCTGTCGGTCAGTCGGCGAGAAATAATTATTATGCATCATAACCAATCTATTTAAGAACAAGTCTTACATTCTCACATACTAGCCCAATGTGTCACTTCATATTGCCAATAACCCAATGTCAAATTCGTCCACATCCAAATGTTTTCGGACAAACTATTACGTCGAATACTTTCGAGCTTAGTCAATATTCACAAGACTGTTTGTTTGAAGTCAAGCAAGTGGGTCAAGATCAGAATGTCAGATGAATCATAAGTAAGAGATACTTCGGGTCAATTTCATGATATTTCGTGTTTTTTACCCGACTGTCGATAAAAGGTTATATTTTTTTGCACTGAAGTGTAGGTATTTTTTAGGAGTAGACGATCTGTTCAGTCAATTTTTCATTTGTACCCCTCGTTTATATTTTCAGCTGACTGCACGCACGATTAAATATTTGTATTCAACATATAAGTATTTATACGCAATAACAATGAATAGTCTTACATCATTTACTGTAAATGCAGTATTTTAACTGGACCATCTCGAGATCATATATTGTCCCTTCTCTTATAATACGAGTAACATAATCTGTCACTAAGCATTTTAAAGTATTCCTAAATCTGCACAAGAAACTGCCAATAACAAGGCTAGTATCTACTGGGCCCAAAAATTTGATAGACCGTACCGTCATAATGTAGAAAAGAAAAACTGTGTTCTTGTTTTAAAAACTAATTAAAGATATATTTTCAAAAATTAAAAAATAAATAAAACTTTGCACCTCAAGTTAGCAGCCCTGAAAAACAAACAACGGTACAACACACCTTAGTACAATGGCGTGCATCAGTGTTGGCGAATTAATAGCCCGCAGTAAGCCGCGCTTAATGAATATTGCAGCCAAACTCGAGGTGACTGATACCAGTTATATTGACTCGCAGCGTACCGAGGACAAAATAAATATGTGTCATTTTTCATCCTTTTTTGTGTCTCTATGTGTAGACTTGTTTTATTTTAAACTATTTTGATCGTTATTTTTTCTAGATTATTAAACCCACATAGTTACAGTTATTTTACTGTCGGTAACCTAGATTTATATTTACGAATTACTCAGGTAGGCTGAAACAAAGAAAGCGTATTCAAGTGAAAACTCATTTATGTGTGACTCTGTTATAGGGACTAGGCCATAATCCACTACGTTTGGTGAGGCAGATTGGTGGATGTCACAATACATGTCTTCGAATTTTTTGGTTCTAGGACATGTCGGTTTTCTCACGATGTTTTCCTTCACCGGTCGGTATGATAAAATAAATTACATAAAGTAATGTGCCTGGCGGGGTACATCCCACGACAACTCGTAAGTCGGGAGCAATAACACCGGACCACCTGCACATGTTTCACAATCAATCAGCAATACATTAAAATAAACCCATACTGTGTAAAAATTCGGGATTATAGTTTCGATTTTTATAAAGCACGCATTTGTCTCGAAAGGTTCCTAAATCACGAGTATTTTAATACATTTCCTTCTAAACATTTTATCTACCGACAGTACTCGCGACTCCATTGTTTAGCAAGCGTAATATTTGCTCGTCAGCTTACGTCTGAAAGCAGAAGCGACTGCTGAAATATGATTCTCACTTACAGGCTATTTTAATTAGAACTGCGCAATGTAATGTAGTCTGTAATGCTTTGTTTTGAATTTGTATGGCGTCATGTATGGTGAAGTAGTGTTTGGTGTCATTTATTGTGACAACTTCGTATCAAATTTATTTTTACATGCTTTTCTTTACTTTCACCTGTCCTGTCATATGGTCTGTAATCAAATCATCATCATCATCATCATCATTATTAGCCGGAAGACGTCCACTGATGAACATAGGCCTCCTCCTTAGACCGCCACGCCGAACGACAATTCGCCACTTGCATCCATCGGCTGCCCGCGACCCTCACGATGTCCACCTAGTGGGAGGCCTGCCTACGCTATGTTTTCCGTTCTATTTTGTAAAGAAATAATAAATTGCTAGTTCAAGGTATTTGAAAAGAGTACATCAGGCATGTTGTGCTTAGTTCAAAAATATAGAATTATCTCCAAAAGTGTAAATAACTCTTAGAATGATGATGTCGAAACTATATGGAACGCAAGATACCATGCATGTTTTAAAATCACGCTTAAATAATTAGGATGCGACCACGTCAATTTTAAACCAATAACCCTATCTTTACTCTTAAACCTATCATCCAAAATTGACTTCTCAAGCTTCACAATACAGTTCAATATCTTATAGCAGACATACTTCTTCTTCATTTATACAATCGATAATTCAATTTTCACCGCTTATTCTTAGCCATAGGGTTTAAAATCGTTCACCACATAAACAAAATAAACGCCACGTATTCAAATCAATACGATGACAATACTATAGTCACAGTATGATGGATCGACAAACGTGCGACAAAAAAGTCGAATCATGCGCACACCTGCGATTTTCAACACATCCATCATTGATCGATTAGTTCCAATTCCTTTTTGAATTTGCTTGCTATACGAATTTGAACTTTATTTGCTTTTACTTTGGACTGGAAATTGATTGTATTGGTGTAGATCATTTTGACGGGTAAAGGGTTACGTCCTATAGTCTTCAATAATGACTGTATTTGACTATCAATTTTATGTGTGACTTTGCATAAAGCTAAAATCGTTTTTGCATAGATAGGTACCGAGAGATCCAGTAATGATGTACAGCGCTTATAGTATTTATCATCGTCATACTTACAGGAGAAGGGTGGCCTTTGACCAGAAGTGGGACAGAGCAGGCCAATTAAAAAACATGTATGAGTAGTAATAAAACATTTATATGACAATAAAATGAAAAAAAAAATGTCTCTGGCTACATTTTCTCCTTTCAGTCTTTTTCATTTCAGTGCCTCACAGGTAAAAGTGAAAAAAAAAGAATTTGTGGCTCCCAAATTACAGAAAATGTTTTCTGCTAACTTTTTAGGAGGTATGAATTCCTGTTTGAAGACCGATTTTAGAGAATCTTTATTAGGAGCTCCTAACGTATAAGAAGTAAAACACAAGCTAACTAAAAAAAGATTTTTCATACTGATAGGTTCGATCAATTTGTCATTTTATATGAAAAACCTAATTTCCAGTAAAAAAAGTCTTAGAGCAAACATTGTTCAGTAACATGGGCCGAGTTTCCCCACGAGAGGTTTGAGGTTTTGCGCATTGAATGTTACACGTTGTATTATATTTGTGAAACATGACCACACACAACATTTCTATATTATACTATCTTATCAGTTGAACTCCCGCACAGTGTGACAAAGTTGCATACGCATAGACATAAATCCATAAACAAAAACCGTGTCACTGTAATGTCATTGTGCTTCATTTCCATTGAAGGTCATTTTTGTTCAGTATGATTCAGAAAATGACATGCGGATGCATACGGGCGTGAAACATGGAAAATTATTATGGAAAAATATTACTTTATGTTTTTTTTATTTAACATGTAAGTAGGGCGATTCATGACTCTCATTTGTATCTTTGTGTGTTATTTATTTGGGAAATTGAGCTTATTATTATAGTAGTTATGTGTTATTATGCGTGGAATATGTAAAGGGCAGAGGTGTACTTAAAAGTGTTTCTTCCACCTTTTATAATCACATAAGATTCTAACCGAAAACCTTATGCGTAGTTGTCATAATTGTAGCATGTTAGATAGGGTGTCCCGAAATTTTTTTTTTTAGAATTTCACAACGCAAGACGTCTCAAAAGTTGCGTAATTTATTGTAGATTGCTGGAAAAATAATTAAAAAAATATCAAATGTTATCTTTAGGGCTCTACCGGTCTGCAAAGTTACGAAAAATTTACATTTTTATTGTGATATTTAGTTGTCCCTAATTTTGGCTATTGAAGTACATAATAGTTTAAAAATCATTTTTTTATATTAATTAGGTGTCATACATACACAAAAATCCTATTCGCACCCTTAGAAACGTAAGGTTTTATAGTTTTTGACATGCAAACACCCTTCAATTTCTACATAGCGCCATGATTTTCTGCACTTGACCTTCGAATGTTTTCTTCGTATCTAATTATAGTTGTTATTGTGTTTAATCGTTCTTAAATAATGAGTTTGGAGGCGGATGAAACTGCTTGTGATTTATTGAGGCCTAAAAAGAACTTGACGAACGACAGCTACCAACTTTATGGAACGTCATTAAATATGGTTTATTTTGTAAGAATGACCTAAAGTTAAATTAAAATAGAAAGGATCCATCCCAATTTAGATGTATTTTCGATTATTTCTGCAAAGATCAATACTATTTGGATTAAATCTTCGATTCCTATCGCAACTTACTTTAATACTAATAAGCCATCACAAAATTTGCAACTGTTTGTCAACTACATTGTTCGGTTTCGGTACTTTTCAAACTAAAGAAGTTGAATAAAACCAGTGTTTACTTGTTTGAACGAAGACAATTTAATCGATAAATTTTTGGTCCTTATATAGTTTTGGTGGTAACGAAACCATATCGCGATTCAGAAAACCTAACAACGCCATCTAGTTACACATATGGTACTAAAATAGGTAAATATTATCAAAATACATAAACGTAAGATTGTACATTCCGCCCACTATGGACAGAATGTCCATTTTGCCCGCCCACCATGAACTAACCACATTCGAAAAAGTGGACTGTATAGTTAAAAATCAAAGTTATAAGTCAGTATGACATGGTGGCTGAGAACAAAACACACTTTAATTAGACAACTATTTACAATACTAAAAAACCTAACAACATTCTTAACAATGATAACAAATCATACACATAACTGATCAGTGAGCGACCGGTAATACACACAGTTTAGTTATTGGTCGTTTAAATGTTATACCTTTACATTTAAGAGTGACTACCCTCGTAACATTGTCCAGTCCAGGGTGTTTAGTTATAATTTTACCTAAAAGCCACTTGGCTGGAGGAAGACCATCTTCCTTTACTAAAACCACATCTCCGATATCGGGTTCAGGAGTTTTAATTGCCAATTTATAACGATGCAAAAACTGACTCAAATATTCACTTGACCATCGACGCCAAAATTGTTGCAGCATCTTTTGGGTCAATTGCCAACGTTTTAAGGACGAAATAGATGAGGTTTCGTAATTATGTTCAGGTACTAGAAGTAATGGTTCACCAATTAAAAAATGCCCTGGAGTGAGGGGTGTCGGGTCTTGCGAATTTGTGCTAATTTGTGATAGAGGTCGAGAGTTAAGATAAGCTTCTATTTGGTGTTTATCATTATTTTCAGGTCTATGTTTCAACCATAATGGTCCTGTTTTCCACAGTTCAAGTGTCGATAATTCTGAAAGGTTAATTCCCCGCGACGCACAATCTGCCGGGTTATCAAGAGATGATACGTGTGACCATTGGTTCCTGTCTAATATATTTAAGATTTCCGAGACCCGATTAGCTATAAACGTTTTCCAACGCGTTCGATGACTGCTTAGCCAAGCCAGTACCACGGTTGAATCAGTCCAAGCACGTAAGTTAGATTTAGGAATGTTTAAAACTACTGAGACTTCCTGTAACAATTTAGCCACTAAGACAGCTCCACACAATTCGAGTCTTGGGATGGATACTTGCTTAATTGGAGCTACTTTGGTCTTGGAGGTAACCAAATGAATGTGCACGTCTCCTGATTTGTCAACAACACGTATATAGACCACAGCAGCATAAGCCTCATTAGATGCATCGCTGAAACCATGAAGTTCCACACTGCTGTTTTCCTTGACATGAATCCATCGAGGAAAGCGACATTTGGTAAGTTCAAGCAGTCCTGCACGGTAAGTAATCCATTCGTTTAATAGTGTTGGTGGTAGTTTATCATCCCATTCTATTCCTGCAAGCCAAAGTTTTTGAATCATAATTTTAGCTTTTATGATTGCTGGTGATATCCAACCCATTGGGTCAAACAATTTCGCAATATCAGAAATTACTTTCCTTTTTGTTACAGGTTCCGAGATTGATGGTAGCTGAACAGAGTACTCGAAGTTATCAGTTCCTCGATTCCAGGTAAGTCCCAATATTTTAATAGTTTCACTTTCTTTTAGTTCTAGATTGCTTGTTAATGTTTTGCTTTCCTTAGTTATTTCCTTATGTAGTTGATCATCATTGCTTGCCCATTTTTGTAGTTCAAAACCTCCCTTGCTTAGTAGTTTAGTCATTTCTGAGAATATTTGTTTGCCTTCTGAAATACTTGTACAGCCAGTTATAAGGTCATCCATGTAAAAATCGTGTAAAACCCTTTCAGATGCTAGTGGGAATTGAGCTCCTTCATCATAAGCGACTTGTTGAAGCGCTCTTACTGCCAGGTATGGAGCTGAAGCAGTCCCAAATGTTACCCGTACTAAACGCAAGTGTTGTATCTCTTTTTCAGAGTCTGATCTCCACACAATGCGTTGATAATCTGCATCTTCTTCTGTGACCTTAATCTGTCGGTACATCTTTACTATATCAGCTACTAAGCAAATAGGATGAAGTCTCCACCTCATGAGGATGTGTCTAAGATCATCCTGTAATCTAGGTCCTACCATAAGGTTACTGTTTAATGAAACACCGTTGTTGTCACGGCTAGAAGCATTAAATACAATCCTGAATTTGGTCGTTGTTTTATCTTCTCGAACTACTTCATGATAAGGTAAGTAAACCGCTTCTGGTTTATCAATTTCTTCTGGAGGTATGAGTTCCATATGACCGAGCTTTAATAAAGTAAAGGGGTTTGAAGATTTTACTATGGAGCGTGGCATACCTACTGCCGCCATTTTGATTTTTTTTCAAAATCGCGGCCAGCCTTGAAACCTTTATAAATCGATAGCTGACATCAATAACAACAAAAAATATTAAGACACCAACCCTCGTAAAGTTTCAGGTTTCTGAGATATAAAGTGTTAAAGTTGACCACATTAATTCGGAATAACAAAGGCTTAATATTTTTTTATAAAATATTTTAGTAAGTAAATGATAATCCTGGTCTGGGAGAAAAAGAAAAACGTAGAATGTGCCAGTTATTTCTCTTCCCGGGCAGACCGTAGGTAAAAGTCGATCGCGGGATAGTTCAAAATGTAAGATCTATAGCCCCTCAACTTAAAACTCTTTCAATGGGCAGCAGCGTTGGAAGACTAATAAGCTGAAATAAATGCGTTCGTCAATCCGCCGGCCAACCGTGGCGAGTATGGCAATAACCATCAAATGGATAATCCTTGGGTGAGGCCTTAGTCCAGTAGTGGACTTTCTACGGCTGTTATGATGATGATGATGAATTGATAATGATATTAAAACTAGATACTTATCATGCCTCATGATGTTTCTGCTTACTGTGGCCATCACAGCAATATTATTTGAATAGAAGCATTATGTTCTTAGATTTGTATCGAGACGAGCGTGTCATATTTTGCATGGATATTTTGATGATACAACTGTACAACTGTAATTTAGTATACAAACTTTGGCATAGTCGTCCTACTTCTTGTGTATTGTTTCTACAACTCAATACGGCACAATTAGGCATTTTTTTTACTTTTTGTATTACGTCTGACTGTGAGAATATTCGAGCACAGACTCGTTAAAAAAAGAAATCAAAATATCTCCTTTTTTACACGAGAAGTAAATACTCTTCCGGTACAAGCCAATCCAAGTCTGTAGTGGTCATAATTGGTCATAATTGTTGATGTAACGGTTGTTGTCATAATATTTTTTGTTGGCATTAATGTCAGCTAACGATCTAAAAAGGTTTCATAGCCGGCCGCGATTTTGAAAAAAAATCAAAATGGCGGCGGTAGGTATGCCACAAATCTTCAAACCCCTTTGTATTTTTTTACTACTAAATTATAAATTATGTAATAAGAACTTTGCCATTACCGCATCTTTTATGCAAAAACTCTATTATTTGAAACTATAACAATTTTGTCCACGCCTCAAAAGTTATGCTCACTTGGTGACTACTATAATATTCTTCTAGTTAATTTACCTCTGATTTAATATAATTGTTGAAATTACAGTTATAATCTTTATTCTAGTTGCCACAAGGTTGTTTTTAAGTTGGTGTCACTAACAAAGCTGTCAAATAATTCTGTTTTTATTCCTATGAAAAAGACTAGACTCATTTGTTTAATGGCACAATAATGTATGCAAATTACAAGTAAAAACATCAACAATAGACTATTATGCATCATAAACAATTTTTTAAAATTATCTATTCATCTGCCTCGCCTTTTCCCAACTATATTGGGGTCGGCTTCCAGTCAAACCAGATTCAGCTGGATATCAGTATTTTACATGGAGCGACTGCCTGTTGGACCTCCACAACCCAGTAACTGGGTAATACGATACCCCTTGGTAAGACTGGTTGTCAGACTTTACGAGCTTCTGACTAACAGTAACGACTGTCAAAGATCTACAAATGACAGCCGGGACCAACGGCTTTACGTGCTTTCCGAGGCACGGAGGAAACTCGCTATGATAGATGGTCACCCATCCACAGACCAACCTCGTCAAGCGCGGCTTAACCGGGAAGATTGGCCTGTGCGGCTGTGATTATTTAGCCACGAGCTCCTCAAATCTTTTCTTTTCTCAAATCTTTAAAATTATCTATTATGGTTTTTAATTTGTCTTAAAACAGTTTTTAGCACTTTTTATCTAAGTTTTCAACCATTATATTTTTATGTGTTTTGAACTAGACCAATTATGTTAATTAACGAGTTAGTACCTACCTTTCTTAATAATCTTAATAAGCACCACCTTTTCATGAAAATAATTATTAAGTTTTACGTAAAATTCCTTCGTAGCTTTAGCTAAAGCAATCAGAATAGGTAATAATCATTATAAACAGGGCCTATTTGCAGGGGGACATTTTTTTTAAGCATAAAATCATCAAATGAGTCCCACCTATCCCACCTATTCAATAGCCCTTTACGTTCCGGAGTCACGGTAATTCGTGAGTTCCGCGACCCCGGCAGGCCTTGCCCATCTAAGAGGTCATTATTTGCAGAGGGACTTACGTTATTTTATTTTTTTACTCTTTTATTGCATGTTGTGTACATGCAAATGTGTTACATAAACGTAATGTATGTTTTAAGTAAACGTATTTCGTTGCTAAATTTTACTAATAAGTTGAATGTCTCGCTTTGGTGGTGACTCTATTCCCCATAGAATTAACAATGTACATTGTTAATTCTATGGGGAATAGAGTACATAATGATTTTCTGTTTTGTTTTACCATGTGGTACCGTATTACCCAGTTACTGAGTTGTGGAGATCCGATAGGCAGTCGCTCCATGTAAAATACCGATATTCATCTGCACCTTGTTCGACTGGAAGCTGACCGCAATCATCATCATCGTCATCAGCCGGAAGACGTCCACTGCTGAACGTTAGGCCTCCCCTGTTAGACAATTCGCCACTTGCATCCATCGGCTGCCCGCTGACCCCAATATAGTTGAGAAAAGGCTAGGCAGATGATTATCATGATTTTCTGTTACAGGATATTTTGTGCCGGAATAAAAATTGTCTACAATAATGAGTACAATGAACTATGAACCCTAATGAACGAAAAATAAAAGCTTGGATAGAATGATGCAACATGGTCGCTCGCGCAACTTGTCCTAATATTAGTATTAATTGGAATCCAATGAAAAATGTAAGAAGTCAATCTCCTATGATTCAGACATGGCCCGAGGAAATGATGACTAAAGGAAAAGGAATGCAAAATCAAAGGAATTAAGGTCAAGATTGATCTATCACGAGTGAATTGAAAGATAATGTGAAGTTGTGAAGACGCAAATAAGGCAATGTGATTGTAGCGCCTGCATAACAAATTGTTTATTGGCTTTACTACTTATTACTCTTCAACGAAACTTAATTTACGTTTTCAAAACATTTAGTTACTAAATAAAAAAAATTACTGATTCTTTTGTTACATATACCTCAACAAAAATTGGCGACGATACGACACTTTCAAAATTGCCAATATGTCACAACGCCATTCTGAACAAAATACTGGCGTCAGGAGCCTCTCTCTTTTTCTCTTTCTCGAGTTTTGATGATATCTCTGTAAATATTCAAAAAGACTATAATACTACTTTTCTCAACTAAATGGCGGACTACCTTGTTTTGACATTACGTACAGATTGTGATTAGATTATTAGGGTTATTAAAAAAAGAATGGAAAGACATAATTGTATCGAAAAACAATTTTCGTAATACCAACCCCCACCTACAAACACCAGTTTCCACGTATCTCCTAACAGCTATAATTTTCTTTTACATTCTGAAAACTGAGTTCATTGCAGTTGATGAATCACCACCATACATACATTGACGAAAATGTCAATAAACTGTGGAACAAAGAGCTTGAACTCTCTTATCATTTACAACACGATTAACGCCGATAGATGTCGCCATAAAAGCTCAAAAGCTGTTACTTGTACAAAGGAGTTATTATTAAAATTCGAGTTGGCTCATAGTTTTTATCTGTTGATTTTGTGGAGCTAGTTATAAGCGGAAGCGAGAGAAGTGAGCTTTTATGATTATGAATAGGCAAAAGCTTAGCTTGAATTCGTTCATCCAGACTACTTCTTATTATAAGCTTATAAATCAGATGATTCTGAACTTTACAGCCATCTTTAGAGTAAAAATCAATTAAGTCTTCCCGATATGGGTGTACCGAAGCCTGCCGGGTTCGCGGGAGTTTCTCATTACCGTGACTCCGAAAAATAAAGGGCTACTGAAGGAAACCGTGCATTTTAGTCAGTACAAGTCTGACAGTCCCTACCGCCCTGCCCTGGGTAGGAGGAATCATATTTGATGATTTTATCAAGATAAAAAAAAAATAGTGTACCGAAAGAGACTGTCAGTCTTTTAGGTACTGACTAAAAACCACCCTGTTCCTTCAAATGGTATTTACATTGCAGGACGACAGTGACCATTTATGATAGCAGGCTCTGAGAGCTTATATTCATAAAGTGGTATCTATTTTCCATTTTATAATCCCTTAAAATCTAGAAGATAGTAGAGTCACAAATTCAACGTCATCTTACAAAAGACAGTTCCCAAAACACCCGCCTTACCTACTTCATAAAGTTTTAGCCGAAAAAAAGTGTTGGAATAAACTCCCCAGCAACACATCTGTCTCTTAGATTACTTCATTATGTCGTTTTCATCACGACAAGTTCGCTAAAACTTTTAACTTGAACCACACAACTCTTTTATCTTCAGCAAACAGTAGGTATATTTGAACTCATTTGTAAACTAAGTGTTTCGTAACATATCCGATGTGATCTTTGTTTTAGAGCCAGCCAATGAACTGGGCTAATGAGAATCATATCGATTTTTACTGTCAATATTTAAACGAGCCCGGTGATGGTAGGTTTATATTCTCGGTTATCTATAGAATCCATAATAAAAGACTAATACGCCTTAACACTAAACTTGTTATATACGACGGGCACGCCGGCACGGGCAGTCGATAAATGCAAGTGGCGAGTTGTCTTTCGGCTTGGCGGTGTAACGGGGAGGTCTATGTTCAGCAGTGGACGTCTTCCGGCTGATGATGATGATGATGATGAGTACTTATTACAACAATGTTAAAACACGATTGGGCAAATCAAGGTTCTTTTGCTTTATCCGGCGCTGTAAATTTTTATAACGCTGTAAATACGGGTCGCGGGACTTATTTCCTTATCGTGACCCCGGAGCATAACGCGACCTCTGAAATACGAGTAGCAAAATACCAGCAGAATCTATGGTATTTACTAACATTAATATTAATAGGTGAATACAGTGTTAGACCTTGCTAAACAATGAGGGAAAAAAGTCTATACTTTTAGAGTATTATTACGCCTAATGACGATTCAATTAAAAAGCGTTATAAGTTCTTGTTACCTTAATTCCGGTCGCGGGACTGATTCCATCACCGTGACCCCGGGGTGGGAGGACTCATTTGATTAAAAAAAAGGGTCTAACAGGTACTTCACTGGTTCCTCGATCATTGTTTCAAATCACTGCATTGCTCTGTTCAGATAAACGTTAAAAACATTCAGGGACGCCCTTTTAAAATTCAATAAAACCCATAAAAAGTCCGCTCTTTAAACGTTTTCTCATCATAAAACGCTAATAAATAACGAGTCGAAACTAAATTTATGTTCGTTTTGATTTACAACACATAAAACTGGCAACACTATTGTCCGTTGACATTTTGAATCGTTAAATAGGGCAACATTCTAAACGTCACGGTTCTAACCGTTACTTCAAATAAAATTTCGTAATGATGAATTACATCATATTTTTTTTCGGACTGTACATAAAATACAATGTTGGCATCAATGGATTTTACTGTGAAATTAAAGATTAAAAAGTTATGTTTTTCTATGCCATAATGGGAGATGCGCAGTTAGAATTTTAGTGCGAAATAAAAAATGTCTCAGTCACAATCAAACTGCCTGTAAATGCTACCTTTTATGGCTCGAACAAAAAAGAAAATGAAACGTGCTAGAACCGATTACTCAGTTGGCGCAGAATGTTGACGCCATCTAAAAATATCTTAGCAATACGTTACCAAAATAAAATGATCATACCCAAAAAAATGGTCCACTGGAAACGGTCCTGACTTGAAGTGTCGTGGTTGCAACCAAATCCGGGCGCATTACTTTACATTTATTTCATCACCTTTGCTCTCCAACGGTGAAGAAGAAAATTGGAAAACGACATGCACTAGACTCAAAAATTCTTTGACATATTTTGGCTTCATACAATCCGTATTGTGCCTATGGTTCACGTAGTAGATTGCACTCCCACACTCTCTCCCTAACACAAAAGGGAGGTCTGTGTCCCAGGAGTGGGAACATTATAGGCCTATGAAAGTAATTATAGGCCTATAATGTTCCCACTACTGGACCAAAGACATATCTTACTATTTCACGTTATCAACACGTCCCATCGTGGACATGCATAACTTCACCGATATTATTATTTTAAGTTTTGTTAGTATCGGTTTTATTAGTGTCTGTTCCGTTGCGTGGGTGGACCGCAAAGAGGTGGGTCAAGCTTCTTAACATCGCATCGGCTTAGGCGCAAAATTTTCCTTTCGCAAAATGTCCACAAGTAGCGAAATGTCCCTTTCGCAGAATGTCCCTTTCGCAGAATGTAGCCTTCTTCATTATTCATTGATAGGCATTTTGCATCAGTGACAAAAACCAGTCAAGATCCAGGAGGTGGAAAAAAAAACCGTCTGCCATACTATTTTTCATACAATTTGTATGAACGTAATTTTTTTTTTTTTGGGAGTTAAGTACCATTTTCCTAATTACAACAGTACCGGTTTTTATGTCCTTCATGTTCCAGCTCTCGACCAGTTTTTTCACTGATGCAAAATGCCTATGAATATTTGTAGAAGGATACATTCTGCAAAAGGGACATTTTGCAAAATGGTACATTCCGCGAAAGGTAGGTACATTTTGCGAAAGGGACATTCTGCGAAAGGGACATTCTGCGAAAGGGACATTCTGCTACCAGTAGACATTTTGCGAAAGGAGCATTTTGCGCCTGAGCCCTAACATCGTCTTCTACATCCAATCTGACTCACTCCCATTTTTAAGCTGTTCATCCATCTGGGAGGTTATCTCATGCTTTGTTTAAGGCTCTGCAGTCTTCAAACCAAGACCTGTTTCTTCCAACGGCCATCAGGAACATAAGGCGCGTTAGGCTTTTTATCAATAGAGATTCCCACATTTATTTTCCTACAATCTCATTTATAATACAACAAAGCGAACTAATCAAAGAGTAATATTTATCTACTTAACATATAATAAAGTTTAGTACTCCGACGTACTATGTAAGTTGTCTTTCAAATTCGTCGGTATTTATTTTTCACTATGCCTTTGTCGTGAGAGTGTTTGACGATCGGGATGTGAGTCATCGGCGCAGGCGCACCGGCTATACAGGCTGCTTAATTTTTGTTTCTGATCATAAAAACAATTTATAAACTAGTTAGAGAGAACTTTTACTACAAATCATGAAAAATATCGGAATTCAGGTGCATTAACAAGATCGATGACAGATAGTAGAGTCATAGTAAAAGACATTGTTGAATTTAAAGCAAACGTTTAGCAATAAATCGTATTAATATTAATAAATTGTTCAGAATTTTAATAGAAGATTTCCATATTTTATCTACTACATACTTGAAGTTTTTGCGGCGTTTATTGCGATGAAAAATAAAAAGCACCTCTGGTGTACCAACGAGAAACTATTTTTTATCAAATAAACGTCAAACTTCTACTTTATTTACGTCACAAAAACGAGAAAGTCACACTAGGGTCTTAGCCTGGTGACTGGTCGTGGGACTTATCGCATTACCGTGACCCGGGAACGAAAAGGGCTATTGAAGGACACCGTGGATTTTAGTCAATACGAGTCTGACATTCCTTCCCGCCCTTCCCTGGGTGGGAGGAATCATTTGATGATTTTACCACGATAGAAAAGGGTCTTAGTCTCAGTATATTTCATGTTAACAGTATAAAAATGTTTTTCCAACTTAATTAAAACCACAACATAATATTATCACGAAACACTATAACATAAAAATACAGCACCAACAGGATTTCTTTTACACCGTTCAACAATATGGGTCTATAATCAACAGATCAACCTCAGCATTTACGACGTTGTCAAACACAACACACGAAGTTGACACAGACAGACGTGTGTCACTTGTGTCACTCTAGTCTAGACACAATGTATACTAGACGTTAGATTAGCTCATGCTGTATGTGTTGAGCTGTTAGGTTTAGACGTTATAGCTTACAAACAGGTTGCAGAAGTAAAGTGAATGAAAGACAAAATAAACCATGAATCACACAAATTGTGGTCCAGCAGGATTGTGGAGGAGCAGTGGTGGCCCAGTGGTATCGGTCCCAACTTACGATTAGCAGGTCGTGGGTTCGAACTCTGCCAGGCGCATTACATTGCGTAATTTATTTCATCACCACTGCTCTCAAAACGGTGACGGAAAACATCGTGAGGAAACCGTCATGTCCTAGAACCAAAAATTCGAAGACATGTGACATCTACCAACCCGCACTGGGCCCGCGTGGTGGATTATAGCCCACGCCCTCTCACAGAGAGGAGGCCTGTGTCCCAACAGTGCTAGTGGGAACATTATAGGCTGATGATGATGATGTGGTCTCGAGGGATCTTTAATTAATATTGCAGATTTGGTTTTAATTTTCATATATCCTATCCAATTCCATCACACGAATTCCGATTCTAAAGTGCATACTAGCACAAGACTATGTTTCAGATATTTGTCTAGCAATATTGTAAAAAACAGAAAACCTTAAAAAGGAAAATGCTCAACAATTACATAACAACATTTTCTATCAAAAAATAAAAAAATACGGAAATAGCACAAGCTCCAGACAGTAACACCCTGTATACAATCTGATGCAACAGATAAGGTGTACGTTTTTTTCTAAAGCGGTGGCCACCACCACCGTCCTACTTCTGCGAGTGACTCATCCGCGGAAACTAACTAGGGAAACCATGGAGATGATGTTGTGCATGTTAATTATTTTGCTTAGGTTTGTAGGCTTATTATTTTGTAATCCTTGATTGCTGATTTGATAGGTTATTAACCTGAAGGTAATAATTGATTGATTTCATATTAAATATTTATTTTAGTTTTTGGTTATTGTGCACAATTCATTTATTTTGCTATCACAGTGTCATTTCTAGTTTGAGGAGCTCGTGGCTAAATAATTACAGCCGCATAGGTAAATCTTCCTGGTTAAGCCGCGCTTGCCGAAGTTGGTCTGTGGATGGGTGACCATCTATCATAGCGAGTTTTCTCCGTGCCTCGAAAAGCACGTAAAGCCCGGTTGCGGTTGGTCCCGGCTGTCATTTGTAGATCTTTGACAGTCGTTACTGTTACAGTTATAGCCGTTACTGGAGTATCGTATTACCCAGTTATTGGGTTGTGGAGATCCGATAGGCAGTCGCTCCACGTAAAATACTGATATTCAGCTGCATTTGGTTCGACTGGAAGCCGACTCCAATATAGTTGGGAAAAGGCAGGCAGATGATGAGTGTCATTTCTGGTAAGTACACCAAATGCTAAGTTAAGCTGATATTTTAGGTATACACGCTATTCTTCCAAAATGTTGTTTTTTGTATTCCCAAAATAATAATAATTATTTAATAAAAGTTTGGTTTTCCATATGGTACAATTAGCCGAATCATAATTAGGTACAACGGAACTAACCTTAATAAATTAGTAAATGTTGAACCCGCTGAGTAAAAAATAAATGTTCCTGTCTTCGCAATTAATTAGATGGTCATGAGCTCATGACGCACTTTTCCTTTCTATACTATGTCAGTCCTTCTTCCAAGAATGATTCATCCTCAACAATAAAACACAGGAAATGAAGGATACGCTTTGAATTGCTAATTTATCATGGAATAGGTACCCTAAGTAGTTACCAACCAATACCTATTTTTATTGCGAGATTTAGTTGTGCATATTTGTTACGTTATGTACACACACGATACATTATTTATTTCGTCTTTATATATATGTACTAATATTATGAAGCTGAAGAGTTTGTTTGTTTGCGCTAATCTCAGGAACAACTACTTCGAATTGAAAAAATCTTTTTGTGTCGGATAGTGGATTTATAGACGACGATATTGCAATAGCGCTGATCTACTATTTGCAATAATATGTAACTACAAGATTGATAACTTTATAAAAACCTTTATCGTTTAAGTCTTTAGGATTATTAGCGCATCGTATTGAAATATGGGAACCTTGGAGTACCAAGCCATCAGTTAGGGGCAGAAAATGTACGGTTTTTCTAGTGGTTTGGATTTTATATTATATGCTGTATAACATCGCTCTACAATCTACAAACCATAGGAACCGAGCAGCGGGAGTGAAACCACCATAAAGATACAGATATTTTGCTATACATTTTTATAGCTAAAAAAAAAATCACAAACAACACAGCCCCACAGTTTCCCTATTCTTCCGCTCTGTTGACCAAACACGAGACGATGTCTTCAAACATTTTTTTCGTCTATTTGACGCCGAAAATATTTAACTCCTAAACGATTCAAATTATAATTAGGACTTTTGAATTGTGAGAACCAACTATTACAATTTGCGGTTGAAAAAGTCTTTCTTTCGAACATTTTCTATCGATGATTTTGTTTTTCGATGGTAAATGTATGTTGGTCTGTTTAACGGTTGACTACGATAGTTAATATGGTCAAAATTACCTATATTAATCTTGAAATGTTTTCTATTGTGATTGTGATTGCTTTATGCCGTAATCTGTGATATTCTTTATTTATTAACTGTTTTGAATTGGTCTGTCATTTCAAATTGGTGTTCTGTAATGAACTTTGAAGAGGTTATTCAAATTAATTTGAGGTTATTAGTGTGTTATTCATCACAAAGTGGTCTTGCTTTTATTGTAGCCTGCGTGGTAGTAGGGTTTTTTTCTCGTCAATAAAATTCTTTGCTTTGTTTACACTGTCGAGCAGATGATTTTTTCAAATGATTGAAGTAATTATTTGGTTGGTTAGACTAATTACATTTTGCAATGTAAAACTGGGTGACTATATACTTATTCAATATTAAAATATTTTGAACTAGCTGTTGCCAGCGGCTTCACCCGCTACAACTCGAAAATTATCCCACGGGAACATAAAATCGGGATAAATGCTATCCTATGTATTAATCCAGGTTATAAACTATCTGTGTACCAAATTTCAGCCAAATCCGTTCAGTGGTTTTTGCGTGAATGAGTAACAAACATCCATACATCCATACTTACAAACTTTCGCCTTTATAATAGTAGTAGGATAATAATAAATACGAAAATTTTGTTCAGGCCAAGTTTTTTATGAAACATTATTTATAATTTGGTTCAAATTATATAAAACCAAATCACGCTTGACCGATTCTAAGATGACTATCACAATGCGTGAGGCTGTGACAATGATGAATTTAACTTAATTACACTTTTTGTTACGATGACACGGTCTGCTAAACGTTGTGGTAGGTCGGGAATTAACGTTTAAAAGAACTTTTAATAACGCTTTTAATTGAATCGTCATTAGGCGTAAAAATAATCTAAAAGTATAGACTTTTTTCCCTCATTGTTTAGCAATGCTTAGTAACACTGTATTTATCTATATCAGTAAATATCATAGATTTTGCTGGTATAAAAGTTAATGTCTCGCTCGGAAAAGTTAAAGCTCATTCGCTAAATTTCTACTTCGCAAGAAGTTGTCTTGTCTTCTGCAAAATATTTCTTTGGTACCAAACCTAAAATCGCGATAAATTTTCCACATAAAACTCAGCATCGGTTCTCAGCTTCTATATTTGTTATATTTTGATTGAATTTTATTGTTAAGTCTATTTGTCGTCTTCTTTCTTCTCCTCTCTCTCTCTTCTCTTAACGTTGTTAGGCTACTTTGAATCTTTTTCTTGATACACATGCAAGTATTTTCGCCACTTTTATTGGGTTTACCCTGGCAACACCATTCTTCTTTAAGCCTAAAAAAAGTGTCAGCGTCCTCCCTCCGCCCCAACCGCAGTGTTGCAGGGCAGACGATCTCCGGCCACCATAGGCGTGGGCATGCGGAAAGCGAGTAAAGGGCAACTCGCTGTCCGACCATGGACCATGCCCAGGTCGCGAAGCGGCGGATTGTCCCACGCGCGCCTCAAAGAGCGTCAGCAAAAATGACGGGGCCCCCTCTCAGAGGGCCAAAGCCTACTGGGGTCGCGGGATTTTATTTCCTCACCGTGACCCCGGAATATAAAGGGCTATTGAAGGACACCGTGGATTTTAGTCAGTACAAGTCTGACAGTCCCTCCCGCCCTGCCCCGGGTGGGAGGACTCGTTTGATGATTTTACCACGTTAAAAAAAAATAAGCCTAAAAGTGTCGAATCAAAATAAACATATCACAAGTACATTTAACTAAACTTCAACAATTAACATATAGGACTCTACAAGCTGTCTTCATCCCATCTCCCTAAGGGGACTACTCTAATTACTAACTCGCACGTCGGTTCACCTTACTGCAAACTGCAAATTTAATCAGCGAACCGAAACTTCGACTGCAATGAAACTGCAGTACAGTTGATTGCATCTGGTTAGTTTAACTGTTCAGTTATCGAGTTTAGGATCTATTGGTAGAATTGTATGGGTTCAAATTTAACTGGTGCTGTAGCGTTGAAATGTTTTAGAATATTGGTATTCGTAGTTGCTCCAACTAGTCCTGATATTCAGCTTCATGTGGTTGGACTGGAAGTTGGCACCATCAATATTTAAAAAAAGTATTAAACGTATTTACGCATGCGTAGCGAATTTCAAAAATTTTCTTAGGAAAGAAAAGTTCAATCGTCAAACGTCACCATGAGACGGTTAGAAATGGAAGGAAGAATTCGCCGCGGCAGGTAAGATCCTCGGTAGCTCGTTTGGAAATGCGTTGGATGTACTGAATCCGAAGGCTGCAGGTTCGAATCCTGCCCGCGGATTTAATTTTTCTTTCCTAAGAAAATCTTTGGCACCATCAATTTGTAAAAGGGCTACGTAGATCATGTCTTTCTGCATTTAAAAGAAAAACGTCGCCCCACTCTAGGAATTTCTTACTGTGTCATTAAAAAGCATCTAAATTCACACTTGGAAACAGTCAGATCCAAAAAACTACTTGTAGATCAAATTATTATTTTGTTCCGTGCGGAAATCGGACCCGCGAAATGCAGTGCAACAGTCAGGCACTGCGCCAATCGTGTCGACAAATCCTTGTAGATGGTATAGAGCTATGGATGTCTTTAGCTATTTAGTGATGGGGAATTGGTGATGATAATTTATTATTTTGCAGTTGTGGTGAAAGCCTTAAACACCTGGATTTGAAAAGCACAGAACAGACTAAAGTAGCAATGCTTGAAGCTCTAAAATCAGTCTCACAGATGACTAATGATCAGATGAAATCAGGGGGGTATTACAACGTCGTAAAACCAGGCTTGTTCCAGTGAGTGAACGAGATGGCGCTATATGACTTGTATAGCTCTGTCACTTTCACTCGCCGGAATATACCCTCCTAGATGACTCATTTCATTTGAGAGATAATCATAATGAATCATGTTAAAAAAAAAAGCGGGTCTAGTATTGATCACTGCGTTTGCTCAATGCACATTTACATTGCTATTCGGCTGTTACGCTCTCATTGGCAGGAGAAAAAGTATTTTAACGGAGCTCACACGCAGATGAGTCATTTTACTATGGTGTATTAAATAACTTCGCAATCCTTTATTTTTTTTCTTACATACATTTTTTTTTTGGCGTGGTAAAATTTTCAAATGAGTCCTCCCACCCCAGGCAGGGCGGGAGGGATTGTCAGACTTCTACTGACTAAAAATGAAACCAACTTCAAGTCTTTTGTGGTGCGGGTACCGACTCATTGTCTCGAGAGATTCCTCAAGGATGAGTTCTGGCCGAAAGGTGTCGTGTACCGGCGTTTTAGAGGCCAGCTGCGCGGCACCAGTCAGCGAAACACGACGCCGCCTCTTCGTGTGCAATAGTTAATAAGTGTAGTTTGTAGATGATTCATCTGTATTAGTTTATCTATAATTATTATATTAATGGTATGTATTCTATGTTATGGGCCATAGTTGCCTGAAATAAAGGTATAAATAAAAAAAAAAAAAAATCCACTGTGTCCTTCAATAGCCCTTTCAGTTCCGGGGTCACGGTAAGGAAATAATCCCGTGACCCCGGCAGGCTACAAATACATATTTAGAAAAATAAGAAAGTCTATGAAGTGGAAGCATCATGAGGAAACCGGCATGGCTATAAAACTCTATTAATTTCTCCTAAAACGTTGAATAGTTCCAGTGGGAACAGCCCCCCAATTTCGAACCCGTAGGTTCAAATCGAACCCTGCCAATTTCGCGATGCTCGTAATTTATAAATTTATTTCATGCATCATGCTCATTGATCGCAAAACGGTGAAGGAAAACATCTTAAGAAAACCAGCATGCTCTAATACCAAACATTCGACTGATTTGACTAACCTGCACCAGGGTCACTTTTAGATTTTTTATGAAGCTGAAGAGGTCTTGATCTCAACAATGCTATCCACATAGATTGACCATGACCACAGTTTTTAATTTACAATTGAAAAACCCTTTCATGTACCACCTTTTTAGGCATCCTTTCCAACAATTCTTTTGATTTGAACCATTTGAATTAAAACATCCTTATTCCGGAGGTCCGAGACAAAAAGGACCCCTCAATTAAGAAATACCTCACGCAATTAGTACCTAATGAAACCTCACATACTGAAAACAATTAAAAGTTTTGAATGCGCCTTTTTGTCCTAAACGTTGTGGTTTTACAAACGTTAATTGTAAATTATTAATTTTGTGAACAAAATATTTTGTAATAATACACTAATTATAGGACTTTGTGATGCTCTAAATTTTAATTACGATTTTGTTAGTAGCACGTTTGATGAAAATGTTTTGTGTCCTTTTTAGATGACAATGAAAAGTAAATGCTTTGCTAATGTTCAACAATATTGTATTATATGTTGTTGTTAAATTTGTACCCTTTGACAGCAATTATGTTCATTGAAATAGCCAAAATATTTGTGGGTTTTGATGCTTAAATTGTCATTTCAAAACTAATCAAATACTGTCAAAATACATAGATCGAAAATTCGACACATGAAGTTGTGGTCCTGAATTCGATTTTCAAGTGATGAAAATAGGAATCTAGGTTGCCCATTAATAATTCCTCCGTAGCAACCACGGAATCTGGATATCTGCTCGCCTGATGCAAACCCAATCCCTATTACATGTGGTTTAAAATACTTCACTTTTTGTCCATGTCAGCGTGACATGAATACACTATTAATCACTTCTATCTGGGTGCGTCTCATTTCATATAAAGTTATTTGATATATTTTCATTTCAATAACGTTCACATGATATAATCAACGTGAGATATACCAACGGTTGATATAATTTCTCCACACATAATGTTTCTGTTACTCTAAAACTCATTTCATATAATTTTATTTGATTTAACGTTTAATAAAGCGAAAATCATTACATATAACGTTTGAAACGTATAATTTTTCAGTTATTTGACCTAGGATGCAAGAGCGAGCGAAGCGAGCTCGGGACTTGGGGCACCCCGACACGGACAGGTTAGGTTCGAAGGGGATGGCGGGGTCTGAAAGACCCCGCCATCCCCTTCGTGTTAGGTTACTTTAAACCCTGTACGCAGAAATAGGAGCCCCGCGAAGCGGGGCTCCGTCGAAGATTCACGGCAGGTGGTACTATTACTAGGTACATCAGTGTTAGATTACTTGCCAGGAAGAAAAAAAAATTAGACCAAATAAGTTTTATGTCTTTTGAGCGGTATACAAAACGATTTTATATTCATTGATTGTTATGCTTAAAGAAATTAGTCATTATAAAATTATGTCAATCGTTTATTATATTATCAGATCGTTATATCAAATAAAATTATATGTTCAGTTGTTATCTCTTGTAAGTTTTAGAGATTTTGTAGTTATATCATATATTACTTACCCCTTCTATCTATCAACAATTTATTGTAGGACAGATAGGCAGCCATTCTACCTCACATTATCAAATGAATCCCGTTCGACTGGGAGCTGACCCCAATCTATTTATGAAAAGGCCTGGGTAGAAGATGTAATGATCTTCGACTGAGTCCTCCCATCTAGGGCAGGACGGGAAGGACTGTCAAACTTATACCGACTAAAATTCATGTTGTCCTTCAATTACCCTTTACGTTCCGGGGCCAAGTTTTCCCGATAATCCCACCCCGGCAAGCTTTGCCCCTCTAAGGGGGACCCAGTCATAGAAGTTGATGATAGTGGTTACAATAAAATGTAGAGCTTCATTTAAAACCAATTGATCACCCTTTTGTAATGACGATACTATCAAAATCAAATAAACATCTTCCACAATTAGTAACAGGTGCACTTTAGAGTCATAATTAAACAATTTAGTTCACCCCATCAAACAGAGCAGTTACAGAGCAAACATATCATGACAAACAGACAAAAAGCGGGACTCTCTCTTTTTTGTAAAGTGTATTTACACTTCAAACAAGTGATTGGACATATGGTTTGAAAACTGTTTTATGTGAGGTTGTTTGAATTGAATAATTTAGAAGAAAAAGATATTATTAGTGATACCTTTTCTTTTTAAAGGTTCCGAACGTCAAAAGGAAGAAGGAAAATTAAAGGCTGGAAAACTTGTAAGCTGCGGTGATTGTTATAGTCCAGGCCACAGAAGGAATTTCGTTTGCAAAACATTATGAGGACCGCAATCTGTTTTATGAAGTATGCAAATGGGTTCTTGGACTATTTAAAAATGCATGTTGCCAGTGTCTGGAGTGGTCCAGAAATTTGTAAAATACTACCGCACTACACGTAGTAAAATCCCTCCCTTAAAACTTAATCACCCCTTTTCACCAAATTAGGGGGCGATTTTTGAAAAACCCAAAAATACGTGTTTGATTATTTTTGATCTAGTTTCCGTATACCGGGTTTCAAATTCATCGGTTAGCAAGTTATGATTTTCCCATACAAACTTTAACATCGTCTAGAGTATCATTGGAGGGTAGTTTTAAAAAACTAATAATGCCCATTGTCACCCCCTTAAACCTGAAATCCTTTCTTGGTGCTCACCTATATGATAAATTGCAACTACCATCCAAAATTCAGGTTATACGTTAAGCGCTTTAAAATCTTTCACTTTAAACTTGAATACCCCTTTTCACTAACTTTGGGGGTGATTTTCGAAAAATCCAAAAACACGTGCTTGATAATTTTTGTTTTCGTATATAAATACTGATTTTCAACGTAATCGGATCACGCGTTATGATTTTTCCATACAAACTTTAACATCGACTAGATCACTAATGGAGGGTAGTTTTAAAAAACCAATAGTGCTAATCTTTTTTATTTACTTGTGTTCTTGTTCATGACTAGTTTCAAATGTATAAACCCAAGGAATAGGATTTTTCATACAGTAGTTTTCACCCCTTTTCACCCCTTTAGAGGACGATTTTCACAAAATCCCGTCTTTTAGTCCCCCTAAATCGTAGACTGCAACTATTGTCCAAAATCCAAGTTTCTACGTTTAGCGATTTCGGCTGTAGACGAGTCTCACGACCATACCCTGTTCTTTTAAATATATAGATAATTATGTATTCATATGTTTTTCTACTATATTTTCCAATCATTTTATCAAGGTCTCGTCATAATAAAGTATAATCAGTATGTAATGCCATATAATCTGAAATTTATTCAGATCAAAACCCACAAATATCAACGTTTTATTGATCTGAGACAACAGTGCGGATTTTTTTTTTTGGACCACGATAATTGGTGGCAACATCAAAAATATATATCTTGACAATCCTAAAAACATATTACAAAACTCAAAACTCGGTCCTCATATTTTGCATACGGATGTCTTCTTGCGGCCTGGTCTATTAGATGATCCCCACCATCCATCCTGTGGAAATGCTACTTTACTCCTGAGTCTTATAAGCTAAATGTATGACGGGCAACAGCTTCAGGCGTTATAACGCTTATAATCTTAAAACGAGTGCATATTATGCTACAAGTTTCATACACGATAAGTCAAATTTAAGTTCGTTGTGGCGCTTGAAGTTTATGTCCCAACTTATCACAGGCTGAAAGTTCCTATAGAGGTAACTGTGCGGCATAATATATTATAACTAGCACTTTGCCCGCGACTTCGTCTGCGCGAGTTTCTAACTTCGAACTCAGTGAATTTAATTCCCGCTCACCCTCCTTATAAGAAAATCTAAAAACTCAATACAAACAAACAATCAATCATATTAGAAAATCTGATTTTCCGATTTTTCATCCCGTTAGGGGGTGATTTATGAAATATATCCTTTATTCGATTGAGAGTTTATCGAAGCAAGCAATAAAATCCTTCCCTTAAAACTTTATCATCCCTTTTCAAAATTTAGGGGGTGATTTTTGAGAAACCCAAATATGGAGGGTAGTTTTGAAAAAAGAATAGTGTCCATCTTTTTTATTTACTTATACTCACATTCGTACCAAGTTTCAAGTTTATAAACCCAAAGAATAAGATTTTGCATACAAAGGTTTTCACCCCTTTTCACCCCCTTAGAGGGAGATTTTCGCAAAATCCTTCCATAATGTGCATCTACATTATAAATTGTAACTCCCATCCAAAATTCAGGTTTCTACGTTTAGTGGTTCAATATCCTCCCCTTAAAACTTGAATACCCCTTTTCACCAACTTGGGGGGTGATTTTCGAAAAATCCAAAAACACGTGTTTAATTAATTCTTATCTAGTATATAAATACTGATTTTCAAGTTCATCAGCTCACGCGTTATGATTTTCCCATACAAACTTTAACATCGTCTAGATTACGAATGGAGGGTAGTTTTAAAAAGTAGTGGTCCTAATCTTATTTATTTACTGGTGTTCTTATTCGTGGTAAGTTTCAGGTTTATAAACCCAAGGAATAAGATTTTTCATACAAACTTTTTCACACCTTCTCACCCCCTTAGAGGAGGATTTTCGCAAAATCCCGTCTTATTGCCAATCTACATGGTAGACTGCAAATGCTGTCCAAAATTCAAGTTTCTGCGTTAAGCGGTTTCGGCTGTAGTCGTGTCAAAAGAAAAACCCCTGTTCTTTTATATATATAGATTTCATTGTTATAAGTGGCCGAATTTTGTAAAATTGAGGAGAAATACTCGTTTATCAGTGCTTTACTAGGTGAACATCAATAAAGAAACAATAACTTTCGTGTCCTAATTAACCTGAGATTCCTAAACAAATTAGTTTTCAACTTAAAAACAACTTTCAAACAAAAGATGACTAACTTCACCTCACATCTTCCATAGCAACCATCTCAAACTCTGTTGCCAACCAACACTGCTACGCCAATGAATCATTGTTTACATTTTTTGCAACCAACCACTTCGGCAACCGGTTACATCAGTCATGGCTATCGGTGCCAACGGTCAAATTAGTAAACGGGTCACGTAGAACAAATTAAACATTGTTATTATTAGAGACGGATGAATCATCAACCTGTCTTCTAAATCTAGTATTCTATTAAGTTTGTTTTGTTGCTAATGTTTACATTGTTTAATGAGTTTAACTAAATACTCAGTACGGTAGTTGAGGGGAGTTAAATTTCAAGGCATGGTGTTTTATTTTATGGTGTTTAAATCAAATCAAACGAGTCCTAACCCAGGGCGAGAAGGGAAGGGACTTTCAGACTCATACTGAGTAAAATCCACGATGATCTTAAAATAGCCCTTTACGTTCTAGGGCTGGGGAGGTTCAGGAAACGGGATTCCACGTTTTCTTTCCAAATCTCTCATTTTTTTGTAATTTCCCAATGCTTGCCCCGTAAACTCTTTAAGATATCAGGAGTAAATTGTCTCATTTCATAATAACCGTTTTTTGTTTCAGGAACGCAAGAATCAGAGTTTTTTAACTACCGGATAACCCACTCCCATTGATGGATAAAGGCCCTTCCATATCTTTTTGAGCGCCACCTCCAACCAGCATTGACAATGCATGCAATGGATCTCGTTCGTTATCCCTTTTTGCGACAGCTTCCGAGGCACCGCCGTCAGTTCTCAGATTATAAAAGAACAGAGACCTTACCACGAGCTCTTAACGCGATCCAGTTTAGGCTGTGGGAAAGAAACAGAGCTGTACAAGTCGTCTAGCACTATCTCTTTCTCACAGCCTAAACTGGATCACGTTAACAGCTCGTCGTAAGGTCTCAGATTATAACTACCACAAAACATAACCCTGCTTATGTTGCAGATTGGTAAAAATTACTCGCACTCGACGTGCTTGTATGACTAGATGTAAGAATGTGGATGATGTCGAAAGGTCATAGAAGGGGGCGCTCTTTAGTTTCTGCCTACCCCATGAAAAAAGGCCATCAGTTTACTTTATATATTACTAAAATTGACTTCTTTAGCAACTAAAACAATCACAATCAAGTGCAAATTAACAGTCATTTCTTAATCACCTAGACAAAACCACAAACAAGTTTTGCTTCTAAGAAATCACACTTGAACTGCCAAATCTTTTATGAACCTGTTAGAGCCACACCCACAAAGATCATTGATGAATCATCCTGTGCAAAGAAACACGTTCATTTCATCAGTATCTTGTTCCTACAAACGAAAATCGACTTTAGAATGTAAATGGTAAAGGTTAGTTTAGATAGTGATGTCGTTTTGAAAATTTCATCAGCTTGAAAAGCTCTGTTATTCAGTGAGTCACGCTTGTTTGCTATTATGTCAAGTTATGTGACTGTGGTTGAACTGTCATGTATGATCATTGATCAATTCTATTAATCCCTTTTTTTGTTTTAGTTTTGTTAAATAAAGGACAGAGGAACTGAGAGTGCTGTCTGGACACATTTAGCCTGCACCCAAATTAAAATTAGTACTCCATTTTTTCCTTGTGAAGGATTTCGTGACTTCTATTTACAGAGACTTCTGCTTTTCCATTGGAAAAGCAACGCACCGATGAGACCTCTGTAATTATTGAAAAGTTACATAATAGTCAAGTATTAGTGGCTAGACATCACGTAAACTTTCTGCTTTTTCGTCATCTGATACTTTAAGAAAAGTTACCACAATTTCGTATAAATATATGTTTTAAAATCCTAAGAGGCAAAGGCAGGTTAATATTGAAAAAAAAATAGGTAGATATAGAATATACTTTATTATATCAATGATATAAATAAATTTCAGCAATAGAAAACATTTCAAATAGACTGACACAATCGTCGATCAAACACCAAAAGTGGAGTAATTTAGACAACTTGTTAATCTATTGAAAGATGAGGTAAAAATAACCATCACACAGTCTCAAAAATTAAGCCTCTTGACGCTGGTGTAGTGTGCATCAGAGCCTCAAAACTCCAGTCAAGTAAAGCAACAACACCACAAATAAAACATTACCATTCAATTACACTTACAAGCACCTCAACACTGAAACAAGTCATTATTTCTACGCAATTGAAGCTAATAGTACCGCTAAAGGGCTAGAAATAAAATGTACAGGTAATGACGGGTTGTTCAACTACCTATAAACGCTATTGAGTATCCAATTCCCCTACGGTGAGTCATACTCTTGTGGGGAAGACAAAAGACGGAGTAAGTCTTGTGAATCTGGGATTTACAGTGGCCTAATCATAATTATTAGTCCGGTCAATTTAGACATAAAAATGTGAGTGAAATTACATAAAGTCCCAGCAAGCTGATTTTTTGTGAAGTTGTTCAAAACATAATTATAAACAATGTCTAAAAGTTCCCCATCATTCCCCTGTAAGGAAAAAAAAAATATTCAAGGTCAAAGGTAAAACAAATGTGTTTTTCGCGATTTTCAGCAAAACGGTAAGTTTTATCATACAAGTACCTCAGACAAAAATTGTAGATCATAAAATTATCTATAAAAATGTGTTAATACTTTTTTTCTTACGAGCCACCGTTTCAGAGATATAACGATTCAAAAAGTTATAAAAGTTGTTATCGTCTTATGCATCTAATGAGGTAGTGTACTTAGCGCGTTTTTTTTAACGTGGTTTCCCCAGTAGGCCTACTCCACGGGTCAGTTGTGATCCTGTTTATTGTAAAACTATTGCAAAATAACGGAAATTTTCAAAGATTGGGAAAGATAAAAGCGATGTAAATGAAAAGAAAGTGTTGAAGTTTATTCGTCTCATTCGTAAGTTTCAAATTCTTGTTCTTCTTCCTGATCTTCTTCTCCTGCTTCTTCTTCATCTTCATTTTGGATGCAAGTAAATTGAACACAGGGACAGGCACGCTTTTATCTTTCCCAATCTTTGAAAATTTCCGTTATTTTGCAATAATTTTACAATAAACAGGATCACAACTGACCCGTGGAGTAGGCCTACTGGGAAAATCACGTTAAAAAAAACGCGCTAAGTACACTACCTCATTAGATACATATGACGATAACAACTTATATAACTTTTTGAATCGTTTTATCTCTGAAACGGTGGTTCGTAAGAAAAAAAGTATTAACACATTTTTATAGATAATTTTATGATCTACAATTTTTGTCTGAGGTACTTGTATGATAAAACTTACCGTTTTGCTGAAAATCGCGAAAAACTCATTTTTTTTACCTTTGACCTTGAATATTTTTTTTTCCTTACAGGGGAATGATGGGGAACTTTTAGACATTGTTTATAATTATGTTTTGAACAACTTCACAGAAATTCAGCTTGCTGGGACTTTATGTAACCTCGAATGTCTAAATTGACCGGACTATATGTAGCGTACTTGAAGTATTTACTGTGTTTATTGTAACAAAAACTGAAAAAACGCCTCTAGTTTATTAAATATCCCAGTAACTTATACGTCACAAAAACTTGGACAGCAATTCTAGGGCCTCTAGGAGGTAAAAGAGTAATCGAATAGTACAGCTTGATAAAAAAAAGGTATGTCCACCATATATCGATGGCGCTTTGCCGTACGTCTTGTAGTCCGATGATGGAAAGGGCTAGGCGGAATCAGGTTGTGCAGTTCCATCGCACACTCTCCGAAATGCAACCGATAAAAAACCGACAGGCTGGCCACACGACGACGATGTTCAAGGCTCTGGAGCTTTGAATCGACCAGAGCATAAATCTAACAAACCTGCGGTCTTTGTTAACATCAAATATCAATGATTTTAAAACGTTGTCAGAAACAAACACATTAGTTCCGTTTTAATCCGCTCTGGCCAAGCTGTAGGTAGGTATTGCTATTGCCTCGTACCAAAGGGAGTTGTTGTATTCATCATAACTTTAGACAATTGCACTTTACCTTTTTTTTTACTTTAATTTGACTGAGTTCTCGTGGAAGCTAATTTAATTTCTAGTTAAAAGGACTCATTGACACGACGAAAAAAAGACGACAGAATTATCTCTGGAACCGAGAAGAAATTTTTAGAGAAAAACTATAGTGACATAGTTGAGGTTATGCGTACTTATTGGAACATTATTGCTGAGTAATAGTAGCAATTAAAAGCAATGGTTTGATTTACTAATACAATATTTTTATCTCAAAACTTCTTGTTCAAGAAGCAAAGCTCTTGATTCTAAAGTTTGAGAAGGCTTTAACGCAAGGAGTGTTCTTGCTATTCAATTTCATTAGGCGTATGGACCAACGGTTCTACGTCTAAAAGATAAACACGTTCACAAAGGATAAATAAATAGCTTGTTTTTAATGGGATTCGGGATAAGAAGATAACTGTAGTATCCGTGTTTTATTTTTGGATTTCTAAAACTTTTTGAATTTAATCTGTTGGCAAATTAATTCACAGTTGATTGTAGATTATGGAAGGAAATTACGTATATAGCTACTCCTCCACTATTCTTTTCTGATTAATTTCGTTGCAAGATCCAAGACAGTTAAATTCTTTCTCCAAGACACGTCGAGCTTCATTGTCTCGGCGCTTTTCTGGTGGTTGCCACTGATTGTTCTGGCTTTCAGGAGTTGCAGTGGTTTGGGAGTGGAGCGGTGAGTAAGTTCCAATAAAAAACGTAATGGAAAGTGAACTCGCTGGCTAATTTTTTCACCAGAAAATCTCAAACCTGTATCCAGAAGATTTCCTAGTTTGTTAGTTTTTTTCATAATACTTACTAGCTTTTCTCATAGCCAGTAATAATGTTATTCTGCAGTAAGCATATTATAATATCTTTATATCAAAGATGTCCTTGCATGTGATTTGTATGTTAATGCACATAAACACAAAGAACAGTACAAAAGCTTAGTTTACTTATAAACACGGCTTACGTAAGTTCTTATAGAAATATGTAATGAAGTAAATAATACTACCTCCTATTTGTTATACATTGTTGGAATGACAATCAGGTAAGATACCTCTCAATTAGTAATATTTCCTGTAACTGAGTAGATTTCTTGGTCAGTAGTAGAGTTTTAGGCAGTTTTGGTATTTTATCCTGCCTTTTTAAACATGACCTTACAAGTTTGTGTGACTTTAAGTTGTAGCTTATGAAATTGCTGGCAACATCTAGTTTAATGTATTTCACTTTTATATTTTATTTTATTACTTGAGTGTTCACAATCAGCACACAAATTAATTCTTCGATTATCTACATTGACATACATTAGCAAACCCATTACGAACCAGCAGTAATAACTCTTAACTCGATTACTGAACTAATAAAAGCTACATATATACAAACTAACAGTTTTTACATAGGAAGTTTCCACAACAGCTTTAATTACCATACATCACAACGCAACGTAATTTAGTTTGTGTTGTGGGTAGTGTTAGTCAAAGTTCCTCTTAATATATTTTCATTGTTATTTTCTCTCTAATTTTGCAGTACAATGACCTTAATCGTCGTTGTCATAAAATTGGGTCAGTACCCTTAGCACGAATTTTCACTCTTTTACTTACAGCGTCTTTCCAGTATTTACAGCGTTTCAACAGTTATGAAAAAATGGAACAGCGCCTCTGGTGTGCGAAGAAAGAATTAATCTTTTCATTGAAAATTATCAATTTGAAATTGTCAAAGTTCCAGTTTACTTTACGTCTCAAATACTGAAAATTCGTGCTAAGGGTACAGATGAGGGAAACATAGAGTCATTTTATTATAATACATTCATTGAATGACTCCAGTCCTTCAAAATGGACACCTAAGATGGAGCTATCTTACCAAGAAATCTGACAAGGCCCCGCTATCTGAAGGCCCCTTTAGAGGGCTAAAGCCTGCCGGGGTTTGAGGAGGAAGAGGAAGCGGGACGCGTGAAGGACAGCGTCCACTTCACGACCCAGCCGCAGTAAAAGACGCTCACGGCAACTGACGTCGCAATACGAGGGTTTCATCATAGGGCAAGCAGACGCACTATGGGGCATTTAAGCGATCTAGCTGGCCATTAATCAAATTTCAAAATAGTGAATCCAGACAAAATAATACTTGTGTTACAAAATACAATGACTGGACCACACAAAAAACGCGTATTAGTGCTTTTCCACCCGCGTGGCCGCCTATAATGACCGTCGACTTTCGATCGTCTATTTAAGTGCGCGCTTGTATCATTCGCAACAGTTATTTTTCAACATTTTCGAAGTTATTTTTTATGATTCGTGTTAGGTTTCTGAGAGATTTTGTGATAAATATGGCAGAAGCAGGTATGTAAGAATATATTAGTAATATTTTTATCGTCACAACAATGTTTGTTGCTATTTTTTTTTTCACTTGACTGCTAAGAGAAATTTATTTTACATTCTTAACAATTGTTTTACAAAGATTGGAGGTTTAGTTGTATATCAGGGTGCGTCCCGGTTCTCTTTTCAAAGTATATTGGTAGCCCCATGTCACTATTTTCTCGAAAAGTAAAAATCTGTTCCGATTTAGTCCGATTTCATGAAATATCACCAGTATAGAAATACATAAAATACAAGGGATTTTTTATATTTGTCCGGGCTAATCTTTGAAAAAACTGAACTGATTTTGAGGGGACTTCGATTGATAGTTTGGAGACTTTTCAGAGAGTGATTGAGAGCACTTTTTATTTATCACGGGAAAAATTGGGTCCCTTAAAGTGTGGTATATAGTTTCAAATGTGAATATCCAAATATATTATAATTCACTTGAACTCAATGACCAATTTCCGTGTTTTTTTTTTTTATTTCAGGTCATTCTGATGTAAGACTATTAACCAGAAAATACATTTTTGATAAAATGCAACACAACCTAATCCTGATTCCGAATCTGAAGACACAGAATCTTCGTTTTCCGAATTTTCAGAAACTTAATGATGAAAATGGTGATTAAAAGCAAACTTATGATCACTACTACTATGATTTCTCTGTTTTAAATATATACTTAATATCTGTTATCAAACTGTATTAAAATATGTGCTTATTCTTAAGGCGATTATGATTTTTCATAAAAAGTTAAAATAATTACTTATGCATTTTTTTTTGTCTTTGTAGCTGTAATATTTAGTAAACAGTGAATTTTATGTAAATTACGTAAGTTGTTTTATGTAAAATTGTAGGTGTTATCTTTACTCACATGTTTTTATGTTTTGTATAGCTTTGATTACGTTATTACATACTTAAGTCTATTACACAGCATAAATCTGTTTTTATTTACCGAACATATCGTAATTAGGCACAGAAAGCCTTAGTAATCGGTTTCAGAACCAATTAGTAACGTAGATAGTTTTGACCAGCTAGATCGCTTAAATGCCCCATAGTGAGACGGCGAGTACCATGCCCTTATCGAACGGGTTCCACGCTCGTTTAAAAGAGCTTTCAGCAAAATGACGCGGTTCCCTTAGAGAGCCAATGCCTGCCGGGGTCGCGGTGCTAATGAGTAACCGTAGCTCCGGAACGTAAAGGGCTATTGAAGGACTCTGTGGATTTTAGTCAGTACAAGTCTGACAGTTGACTCATTTGATGATTTTACCCAATGATATTTTTTACTTATCATTGATTCCACCACGATAAAAAAAGATTCTGTCAGTGCAGTGGTTGCGAGTCAGGCAGCCCCCGATTATGTTTAGGATCGGCCATTACTATCATCTCAAAGTCCCAAGTTTTGCTGCACTGCACAACAGACTGCGACGATTAGTCTAATGCATTCAAATTGGCATAAACAATGCTGCATTATGCGCTTTTGTATGCAACTATAGTTGCAAGGTCTTTTTGATAAAAAATAATAATTGTTATGTGACTATCTTGTCGACTTGGTTATGTTATTGTGCTAAATGTAAAGGTAATCCTTTAGTAAGTTAAAAAAATGCATATTTTGCATCAGGTTCTAACGTATAAGTTGATTGCCTCTCATTGAATTAATTGGTGAAGGATTTGGTACCCATCCAGTCCTTCACCAACCTCAAGATTTTAAGGTTGTTCCCACTGATGGGACACATGCCCCCTGTCTGTGAAAGGGAGTGGACTGCAATCGGCCACGTGGACTCAATGCGCATTGGCAGATATTGTCACATGTCTTCGAATTTTTAGTTCTAGGACATGCCGGTTTCTTCACGATGTTTTCCTTCGCCGTTTTAAAAGCAATGGTGATGAATAATAAGCGCCTGGGTTCCGTGTGCTGTGCAAGTGCTCAGCGTGTCGTGGGTTCGATCCCCGGATGGAACAGATATTTGTATGATCTGCAAGTGGTCTGGGTGTTTCTGCTTGTGAGTTTCTATTTTTTTAAACGCAACTAAGATACAGGAGAAATTCCTAGTGTGTAGTACGCTTTAGAAAATAGAAATCGTTTGGGTATGAAATGTTAACAAACAAACTTAACTTCTAGAGCCCCGTGGCACAACTTTGTGCCACCAAACCCTGACCGGTTTTAAGACTTATTTTTCCAAAAATACCTACAGTTTAAATCGGTCGGGGTTTGGTGGCACAAAATTGTACCATTGGGGCTCTTTGGGGCCCTAGAGGCCCTATCCCATTTAAAATATTAGTTAGGAAGGATTTCAGTACCACCTTTTATAAGTTTTTTGAAGTCTAATTACTACTTCAGGGCCCACCTAATATTCCTACAACCTACTCTATATCCCCATAATTCAAGAAGCGTTATAAGACAACAAGCTAACATCAACAAAATTACATCATAATCCTTAATATACTCAGAAAATCTGTTTCCAAGAAAATTATAAGCACGCAAGATTTTGTACTTCCTTGGCCCATATCATGTCATTTAGTACCAACTTACTTGTACCGCTTGGTTCACTAACAAACGACCTTACTGCTTTCATAATAAGAGCTCCTTTATTGGTAAAAATATTATTGTTTTTGCAATCATTGTCATCATTAGTGAGATTTGGACATCGTCACGGTTCGCAGTTGAGGATAAAAATGCAATTAGGACATGAAGGATTTTTTATAGTTTTTTAAATGGCCATTGTTGTTTAAAACGTGTTATTACGAATGTTTTACTACGTTTTGTTCGCGAATTTGTTCGTGATTAGTTAATTTAAGGTGTGGATCTTACCACAAGCAACAATGGTAATCATCTAAGGGCATTCATTTTATTAAAAAATTTAGTGAGATATAGAAAGTCCGTTCACCGTCTGGTGAACGGACCTATGGGTTTTTTTTTGGCATGATAACTACTATTTCTTACTGTTACTGTCAGCCTGTATCATCCCACTGCTGGGCAAAGGCCTCTCCCCATGACTTCCAGCTATTTCGGTCTAAGGCTAGTGTTGTTAGTTTTGTCCAGCTCATCCCGCCATCTTCTGCGAGGTCTGCCGCGATGCCTTCTGGCTGTGTCAAGGCTCCACATGGTGGTAATTTTGGCCCACAGTTCATTGGGCATCCGGCAGACGCATTATCTTTTCATATTAATGTATTCCATAAGAATGTCATGACAATAACATAAAAATCCTCAAATGAAAGGGGTGGCATGAAAATATCCATTCGTTTACCGGGTATATTCTTTGTTCTAACTGCCATTAGATACCACGCACCGGCAAGCGCAGCGCAGCACGTTCCGATGATGAGTTTTTTTTTTTTTTAACGTGATAAATTCATCAAATACCCCGGCAGGCTTTGGCCCTCTGAGAGGATGCTGACGCTCTTTGAGGCGCGCGGGGGACACAACGCGCCGTCAACCCGGGCATGGTCCATGGTCGGGCAGCGAGTCGCCCTTTACTCGCTGCCCGTCCAATGATGAGTAGGATCGCATTGGATGCAAGATTGGATTCAAGATGCATTTTTCAATTTCCAACAAGTTCTATTGGAAGTCTGTAACTGAACGACTACTCATTTTAATTTATTGAGCTATCCAAACAACAGCCACAGACTTCAACTAGTTGATTTGATCCTATTCGATTTTTTACAAAATTAATAATTCCTATTGTTAGTTAGTTTCCTTTTGCAAGCAGCCAATTTCTTTTTATATCCAATTCAAAATTCAGAATAATGACCTGACGATGATCTCATACAATAATTGTTTTGCCCCGATTCGCCTTGGGTGCGAAGTTAAAAGAGAAAGTGTACTAAATGAATCATTAGCACTCGTTTTTGTCCTTCAAGTCTCATCATTTTTGTACAAAGGGGAAAGTATACCTAAAATGTATGCAATAATACTTGAAACAAACCACAGAACTGTAAGGTTCTTGTATTAGGATATGGAAACTAAAGATGTCAACGTCATAGTGTATCAAAACGTAGAGCCTTTTTTAAGGATGAATAGAAGAGAATAGCATTGATTCTACACCCATTCTTAAGAGTTATTTCGTTGAGTCTTCGCCAACACTTTTTTTAGCGTGGTAAAATCATCAAATGAGTCCTCCTACCCCGGACAGAGCGGGAGGGCCTGCTGACTCGTACTGACTAAAATCCACGGTGTCCTTCAATAGCCCTTTATGTTCAGGGGTCACGGTAATGAGATAAGTCCCGCGACCCCGGCAATATGATTTTTCGATGCAGTGCTAGTGTTTATTTCATTACATCAAAATGCATTGAAAAAATTAAGTACCCCGAATTTTCTGCAGGTGCGGACTCTATGGAGAAAAATGGGCAAGATATTTCACCAATATTATTCAGTTTGCACTAGTGTAGGGCAATGTCGCAGCCCTCAACACAAAATTGACATGAAAAAAACGTGGGAAAAATGAAGATTCTGATGTGAACATTTGGAAGTCGTGCAGATTAATTTCATGGCCACTAGGATTAAGAAAGAATCAATGAAACAAGTCCCATTTTTGATATGATTTGAACGTGTGTATGTATTTCTGTTTTGTTTATCTTATTACTAAACATTGGGTCAATAAAATAAGTACATGCGAAACTTCATAGACTTGACGGGTTTGTTTTCAAATCACTTACAAAAAGTAAAGATATTTTATTTAACCTAATTGGGTTTCCATTAATTCTTCTTTATTTTATTAAATCAGGACTTGACTGTGAAGTATCGCCGTTCATTTATCTGATTCTGTATTTCAAATTTTAGGGTCTCCTGCCAAAATAACTCCGTCAAAAATTATAGGTTTGAATATTATGCGGAAACTAATAGTAATCTTTGCAGCAAGGTTTCATGCAAGGCTTATAGCTGCCATCGGTGCAAAGATATTGGCGAACCTTCTTCGCAAGGGGACAATCAATTCTTCCACATGGACCATGCACATCCCGCTTATTAACAAACTGACCATGATGGTACTTCCCTTTAACATATTCACCTTTAATGAACTGGTGCTGACTGCCCCTATACTCCATTCTCTTCAGACAATTAGTACCACCACAAGGCCCTTTCGGAAAGCCCATTGCCAAAATAGCCAGTTCGCTTCTTGTAAATGGAGCGATAAAGTCTTCGTACAATACTAGCTCTTCAACTGGTCGTATTGGCTCTCTGGTTATATCGGGTGCAGTGAAAAAGTACGCTACAGGAGGTACGTCATCTATCACGGTCCCATCCCAATGTCTGACAACCTCGAGGTCTTTCACTCTCAAATCATCGTACAGATACTTCCGTCCTGGAATGCGCTCCATCTCTGGTAATGCCACGAAGTAGCTGATGACTCTGTTGCCCAAACATGTAAGACGTATGTAAAATTCAACCTCACCTGATGCTTTCAAATCTTCCTCACATTGCAATGGTCGCACCATTTCCACTGTATTTGTCATCATTACCGGTCTGCTAGTATCTCTAAATTCAGCTTGGTCAAAATTAATTGGATTCATATCCGCTGCTTTTTGTAGACACTCAAAAAATGATTTATGCCATTCTACAATACAGAAACCAGTACAGCCAAAGTCCTGATCTCTGTTCCATACAGTGATATAAATTGGAGTTTTCTGTAACGTTTCCTCTAATTTCGAAGGTCTGTCAATGAACATGACCGAGTTACCCACGCCAAAGAACGGTGGTTGTGGTAATGGTTCGGATGGTAGCACAATCTTCCATGGTATCACTTTAGCCTTTTTACCTTTCTTCCCTTTTTTAGGTTTGGGCTTTGGTTTTTTCTTTTTTTTGCCTTTTTTTGGGGGAGGAGGGGGCGGTGGTGGAGCCACAAAATTGTCATGTGCTACAATGAAATCGAAAATGGGAAGACAGTTCATCTGCATTGAGCATGTTTGCATAAACTTCATTTCTTCTTCGGATGGCCCCGGTGGTTGCTTTTTACCCTTTTTACCTTTTTTGCCTTTTTTTGCACCGCCTCCTTTTTTGCCCTTCTTTTTTTTCTTCGCAGCTAGTGCAGCTTCTAGAGCAGCTAGTCGTTCTGCTTCTCTTCTCGCTTCTTCTGCTTCTTGAGCAAGTTCATATTCATCTTTTTGGGGTGGTTCTACTTTTAGTATGATCTTTTTGACGTATACTTCTATCATGAAGATTTGCTCCATTGCAGACGCTGTAAAGATGTAATAATTATGCGTTAGCTCGTAGTTTTTATTTGATAAAATTTTGTTAATTCAATAGTGTTGTTCTTAGAATACTACATAAAGTTTAGAAAATGAATGAAAAAGAATGTCCCGTTATTGCACTCATATCTCTTAATCCGCTTTGATCGCCTTTTTACCAATATTTAATAAGACCTATAATTGTAAATAATTAGCATAGTAGTCATGATTCAGATAGACCACAGAGGCACTTCAAATAATAATGACTACTGTATAGGTATTGCATTCTTTACGGTAAACAAAGTCATTTAAAAATATTAAATCTTCAAAAATAACGAAACTTACATTGATTGAT
Organism: Agrotis segetum; assembly: GCA_036375495.1. Classification (NCBI taxonomy): domain Eukaryota; kingdom Metazoa; phylum Arthropoda; class Insecta; order Lepidoptera; family Noctuidae; genus Agrotis; species Agrotis segetum. Next base: position 676,438 of record JAQSVV010000677.1, on the reverse strand, counting down.
TTATCCTCCTTTGCGAAATGGCAACAAATTATTGTCCCAAAAAACTATATCATTTGGGAACATTTCGGTTTGAGAATATAATGTCGCCGTTAATTTTTGCACATTATTTTGAAGGTTCCACAGGATTATTACATTACAATTTATAATTGTTCAGACCATGAAAAATATTTGCGTAAAAATTTTGAAGTGAATCTTGATTTGTGCTGATGGACAGTTTGACGTTTTAAACCATACTGATTATTGTTTTGACACCTTGCATCAAAACCAAGTTTTTTTTCGTATCTATTCTTGTATTGGTAATCGTGAAAAAAGTATTTATGTTGGAGTTTTCGCAATTTCCCTGTTTTCATGATAATTATGCCTTGTTTTGTCGTAACTCTGTAGGGGTTGGTTTTCTCCTTTTGTTTTACCTAATACTGCCAAATAACAGAATATAAAATAGACTGACTGCCTATTTGGCTTCGACAACCCAGTTGCAGATTGGTTGTTAAAATTTGTGCCACCAAAAGATTTACACTACAACTACCAGTGGCTTGCAAAATAAAGACTGTCCGGACCAATGGCCTAACACGCTTTATGATGTATGGACTTATGAAGAGACCACAGTATGTAATGAACCCATCCACAGATCATCCTAGGCAAGGGCTGCTCATCCTTGAAGATCGATAATATTTTGGCTGATTTCATTTAGCTATGAGCTGACGACTGAGCAATCCCACTGATGATAGTAGGCCTCATCAAGGCTGCCTGACTTGCGATCACCATCCCGACGGGGTCAGGTGCGAAGGGTTCGGCAACGGACGTCTCAGGACCATCTCTGGCCACGGGACTAACGCGCTACCGTGTCTCCGAACCGTAAAGAGCTATTGAAGGACACCATGGATTTTAGCCAGTACATGTCTGACAGTCTCTCCCAGTGATTCTAACATACTAAAAAAAGGATCCAAGAGTTTTGTATCGTGTCGGTGCGTAGGAACTCTAGTACCTTCTGGATATCATCCATGTTAGCCTACATTTCTGCTTCTCAGCTAGATTGAGCCCAGGAGCAAAATTATTTTAATAAAAAATCTTTATAAAAACTAAATAACCCCTAGCACTTACAGAAAAAGTGACTAACAAACTAACACCGATACAATAACGATCCGTGGCAGTGAAGCGATACAAACAAAAAAAAACAAAGGCGCGTAGTTTGAGTTCACGTCTCGGGGTCACGTTTACGCACGGGGGTATTACAGGGGTGAGGGGAGAGGGACGTGCGCGAGCGCAAGACAAGTCTGTTTAACGTAGATTATGTAGGAACTGGATGGGTAAGTATAATTTTATTTTTATTATGTGTCATCTTGTTTTTTTTTCTGAACATTGAACCATAGTTTATAAGTTGCCGTCGTCAGTTATGATTATTTTTCTTTTACTTCAGTTCACTGCAGTAATTTAATATTCGAAAACAGTAAACCAGCCAGCAGCTTTTCTGTAATGTGAATTAAAATCACCTTGGTTTTGTTGACGAGAAATAAAAGTCAAACTAATATCTATTATTAGTTTGATTTTTATTTGTCGTCACCATTTGTATCCAAGGAAGGTTACAGGCGATACTTTTCTCCAGATATGCGAAAATATCAAAGTCTTCTTCTTAAACGTTGAATGGGAAGCAGCAAGGAGTGATGGAAAGCAGTCATCTCCTTCTGCGAAGACTGGCAAACTTGTAATACAGTCTTTCAAAAGAAAACGGTAAAATGACGCACGGATGACACAAATGAATCATAAATGACCGCTTCTGTTCAAGGTGAAGGTGACATGACTTACGTCGAAGGCATTGAAAGTATTGAAATATGCATAAATAGTATTTGTTCACTGTGATGGCTTTGAAATCGTAAAGATCAATGATAGGTAGAGCAGTTGTAGCCCAGTAGCCAAAAAATTCGAAGACACCAACCTGCATTGGGCACGCTTGGTGGATTATGGCCCACTCCCTCTCACAGATGGAAGGCCTGTATCCGAGCATTGGGAGCATTATAGGCTGATGATTAATGATAGGTATATCTACATGTAGCATGAGTGCCTCTCATAAGTAGCAAGTCTCAACATTACCATAACAGTAATGTGTGTGATTTCTTAGCATAATTTAATTAACAAGATTAATGTTTTTATAAAATTAACTTTTTATTCAACATCCTTATCCGCCTTTATCATAGTCCAGAGTCAGCGCACGAGCACGTTCTCCGTCTCGCTCTCTCGTCGATATTTAAATTTAGAATCGCGTTTGTACGTTATACGATTCGCAAAGTACACAGTAGTTTGATGTGGACGACGTTTGAGCGTAAATGGTATCGTATTTATGCAGGGTTAAGCATAATCAGTGTATTATAATCCCACTACTGGGACACAGGACATTTGTGTCCCAGTGGGATCAGTCCATCATCCACAATTTTATACTGGTCCACTGCGTTTAGTGTCAAATGCCTCTCAAAACATCGAGAAATACACAATGTTTTCCTTTACCGTTTTGAGAGTAATAGCAGCGAAATAAAATACAACCCACAACTTATACATTACACGAAAGGTCGTAAAAAATCGATAGAAGCTGCATTGACCGTACTCGATGATGGTAAAATATTGACAGATTTTGAAAGTTATTATCGTAAACCGGTACCAAGGGGATTAGGTGGTGGGTTAACAAAGTCGTTATTTCTGCTGTAACACCATATAGCAGTACACCGCTCTAGAATCGATTCTGTTGCCAAATCACTCATCCATCATTATCAGCCTGAAGACGACCACACTCATATTTATATACTAGACCACCACATCAAACGAAAATCTGCAACTTGCAGCCAACGGTTGAACTTTACCATTTATAGGTAGGACTTTTATTTTTAGGCTCTTAGAATTAGAGTAAAAGCCGTATTTAGTTACTTAGTTCGTATTTTTATTAACTTAGTCTAAAAGCAAGAAAAAAAAGAAGACAAAAATTATACTGAACTGACCCCGAATAAAGCAGCGTAATATGATAATGTGACCAATGAGAATGATAAGAAATTAAAGTTAAATGAGGGATTAAAAATGACAAAACTACCCACAACAGACATGAAACCCGTACAAACAAGAGTGCACAAGAAAAATCCTAACATCCGAAACAAACCCTAAGAAGATTACATCAACATAGAACAATTAATTGATAGGTTTACAGACTGTCCGAATAAGATCAACCAGTCAGATACACTAGAACCGGACCACCTAGTCTGATCGAAATCTAAGATATTGCGAAATAGCGACTATGTTAACGTGATCTTGTAAAGGGATCGCTTAATTCAGTTGAAGGTCTCGCTTTTATGGTAAGCAATGTGTGGTCTCCTGATGAGGATAAGTGATCTGCAGTAGACGGACTTGCACGCACCGAAAATTGTGTCTTAGAATTTTCAAAGTCGTAATGTATTTTTGTGTCTTAACCTTTTACAGCTTTTAAAGCCTCCTAGTACTCGTCGTTATCCCAACCATCTATAATAGTTATATTCCACAACAGAAATCTCAGTAATTCTTAAAAGCTGCTTTTAGCCTGTGTGTCTTCTAATTTGGCTAAGCTAAGTGGTGTTTTGTTCCTAAAAACACTTTTTACCGAAATCCATAATTATGCAAGGGTTACTAATGTACACCAGTCACAAATATCACTACTCTCTTTAAAAGCTCTACATCATAAGGTTGTGCTTCCAAACCATTTTAACCATTATCTCCAGAATAAATTATATTTCCAACTGAATTCTGTTCAAGTCCTACATCATCATCTTTTCTACTTTTTTAAAACCGTATTATAAATTTATTTATTTATTTATTTATTTAGAGCCATAGTTGTCCCACTGCAGGGCAAAGGCCTCCCTTCCCTCTTTCCATCTCTCGTATTATTAATTACATCCTAATTTTCACAACATCTAAGATCATCAACACTTAAACAACGATTATCTTACAAACAACAAAACCTCTTATAATATTCCTTATTACCATGACAACATACCATTTACTGCTATAAAATGAAAACGTAAATCTAATATTGTGGTTATAAAATTTTCCGTTTGGTAGTATCGATGGCGGGACGGGGGAAGCGGAGCGGGACAGGGGGGGTCGTAAGCCCGCAGAACCGGTAGCGTGTGCGCATCGTGCAGCTGCGCCTGCGATGGGTTAAGGCGAGTTTATAGAGGTAAAGGATTTGTACGTTGAGGGATTTATTTGAAAGTTTTCTTGTTTGGTAGCTCGAAGACACGATTTAAGGGGATAGGGAGTAGGGATGGATGGAGGAAAGAAATGGTTAGTGGTATGAAGGCATCAATGATGATTACGAGTATTGATGTGAAGTTTAAGTATGTGTTTAAAATAATGATAGTAATATTAAACATAAAAGATTGAAAGAAAATATAAGATGTTTACTCTGACTCGAAGTCTCATGAAATCAGAGCTAAGCTAAAAAGATGATACTGTGAAACTGCTAGAAATTACATGACTGATGAACCATCAAAACAAACACTAGTAAAAAAGATCCGTCAAAGATATACCTAGGTGTGGTAATCATAATGAAACCTAAATTAAGGACAACAGGTTTCGGTAAATTGCTAGCAACCCTATTAACAACTAAACTGTCAGCCTTCACGACCGCCTGAATAATAAATGAATCCACAATCGAAACTAATTTCAGAACTCTACGTAACAAATGATTTTGATTTTCAAACACCTTTCCCTAATTCTAATGTAAATCCAACAAAATGTCTGGTGTTTCAAATTACTAATTCAATGCATTTTCTTGGTAAGTGATTCACTACATTTCCATGTTAGTACTAACTGGTAATGCAATGTGTCACTTGAACGAATTTGGTTTAATATTTGATGTAGCCGTGTCTAGATTAGCTGCCAATGTATCGATTGAAGGGGAGTGACAGGATAATTTGGTTAGAAGTGTGTCTCTTGCATTTGTATTATATTTTTCATTCAGTTTCATATTTCCATCATCATTAGAGTATAAATTCTTTATGTATGTTGCCTTCACTTCAATATTTTAAAAGCATAATATTAAAGAATTTGATTTTTTTCAAAAGCTTTGCATTTATCAGTTGGTTCAGTTAGTTAAATTACTTCTTATAATTATGAACTAATCGGATGTAATGTGTATAATATTCATTGCACAAGCGTTTTTTTTAGCAAATTATGATGGAATCAATTTTTACTACGAGTTGATGAATCAGATAGTGTCTATCATTACCAGTATGTTTTTGAGTCAGTCTCAATATATTTCAGTAGTAAGAAACTACCTACAATCAACCAAGAAATCAACAAAACCATTGTGACCAAACCCTTAGCAATCATCTCGCTTATACAAGTATTATAGTGGCACAACGTACGTGCAACTTACACTATACTAACAACACAGCTATAATTATTGTATATACTTATATCGTATACTATGTATACCGTAGTGTACGGCGACTGTGTGCTGTGGTATACATAGATATTATTCAATCGTATCGAGGTCATGACTGCAGTTAAGCTTCGTGTTTGTTACTAGAAGTTGGAAGTAGCAGGAGATAATTTGTTTAAAACAAAAGAAGAGAAGTTTAAGTATGCAATTCGAGAAAATAAAAGAAACTATGATAAGGTTGTCTGAAGATTATGGGAATAGAAAAGAGGTAACTGTTTGATGGTAATGAGGATGAGAACTGGATAATGATGATTGAAGATCAACAACAATTTAAGAAGTAGAAAATAGAGACTCAGTCAAGAATAATAAACATGTAGAAACAGAAGCTTTGGCTGATGTAGAAAGTTCCACAAAAAGTAAAATCGAACTCACTTGGTAGAAGATAAAGCACAATATAATGGCGCCAAGTATGGATGATATTGTTTTAATGTATGGAGCTGGCGACGGCAACTGGCAGCTTGCCCACTCGATGTTAAGAGTGACAATATTATTTCTTTAACAACTGCATTAACTTTTCTGCATACACGTTTTGTTCACTACTCTTGACATCCAGAAGCGTAGTCAATTCTATATCATCATCATCATTCTCAGCCACCGACTGCTAGGTTCTCTTTTTTGTGCCATTTGTTTTTTTTCGTTATTGAATTCTGTCTCTGTCTGAATTCAAGGCCTCTCACCATTTTTATATATCTCCCGATGGTGTGGCCTCGCTGATCCTTAACTTTTTTTTTTCTACTATCATTGTTACAGAAAACGAGTGTCAAAAATCTATAAATATTTCAGTAAATCAAGATATACCACTTTAATCATCTGTCCATTTGATCGTATCCACGGTAACAGCGTCGCCTTCAAGAGCATGTACTATAATTACTGGCATGTTTACATCCATTCATGCATATGCATGTATCCTATTATATGCTTTGTCGTCAACTTGTACACATACGGTACATTTATAGATTGGCGTCGAGTTTCCGATGTGTTTATTTTTGTTGTACTCCAGTTTCAAGATGGTATGATTAAAAATAACTGACTAATAAAAGAAGCGTCTATTTATAATTGAGAGGATTAATTTGTAATACTACGGTGAGAGTTTTTGAGAAATGATTTGAATGATGCCAATGGAAGAAGAATACAAGACCAACAAATTTTTTGTATTTACTGATGCACAACAACTACTGTCTTTAATCTACAAGTTTGACTATCTTGTTTCAATAGAACAAAGAAACAAAATGTTGTATGTTTATAAATGTAAAATTTATGTCGCACAGATAATGTACCCACAGCACCATTCCAAAAACTACTGCAACTGATAAAAGACAGAACCAACAGAAAAGCGACGAAACAATAAAGCACAACAAAGTTACTACCGGACCTACCCTGTTTCTTATTTACATTAATGACCTATGTGACCTGACTCTAACTAACGCGAAAATTATAACCTACGCGGACGATACCGTCATTCTTGTTCATGGTAAAAACTGGTCCGAGGCCCTGTCAAACGCAGAGTCCTCCTTGCTTGTCGCAATGAAATGGTTAAATGAAAACCTGCTTACCCTTAATGTAGAAAAAACAAAGTTTATTACATTCGCTCCAAGTAAAACCTCCAACCTCCGGCGCCCTACATTCTGACAGCGCACAAATGTGGGTTAATATCGACTGACTGCACCAGTTGTGCCCAAATTACACGCACTAATAGCATTAAATATTTGGGGGTTATAATTGATAGTACGCTGACTTGGAAGGAACAAATTGAGGCTCTGGTTTCCAGGGTCAGAAAATTGATATTTATATTTAAAAACCTACGAACATCCGCTGATTTCGGGACACTACGAACAGTATACTTCGCTCTGGCACATTCGATCCTAAGATATTGTATTGCGGCTTGGGGTGGAGCTGGGAAGTGCTTAATGCTCCGTCTAGAAAGAGCTCAGAGGGCAGTGTTAAAAGTCATGACTCACAAACCTGTCCTATTTCCAACTCAGGAACTGTACACTCTTTGCGAGCTACCAAGAGTCAGACACGCATATCTTCTTGCTGTAGTACTGCGTAAACACTTAGACCTTCCCTTTGATCCTGCTGCTGTAACGCAAAAACGCAGGTCTGACAGAGTCTGCCGTGTGGAATCTGCCAGAGTCCAAGCTGTTCGGCGGCAATATTATTTTTTTAGCTCCACTTTATATAACAGAGTAAATAAACAGCTAAATATATACCCAATGACCTTGCGAGAATGTCGAGAAAACACGGATAAATGGCTTCATACTCTTTCCTATGAAGAACTAGAAACATATGCGAGAATTTAAATTCACCTCCCCTAAATAATACATAACATGCGCAAACTCACACTCCCTGCACACAATTACACTCACATACATACACTTCTCTCCCATCCATACACAAACACACACTTGCACTCCTCCCTCAAACAGCTACTCGTTTCTTTCTTTCTTTCCACACACACACACTCATTCATACACATACATTCCACATACAAAACTACAAAACCTGCCACACACACACACAATGTCACATACTAACCTACCTGCAGTGAAAAATTTCTTGCATCGTGGAATATTAATGTTTAATTTTGATTTTGACTTTAATATTATTTTTTAATTATGATTTAATTTTTAATTTTCATTTTACTTCTGTTTTAAATTCTGCTTTTGGGCTTATTTTCATTTTGATTTTTATTTTGATATTTATTTTATTTTGATTTGATTTTGTTTTAAATTTTGTTTATTTTATTTTGTTTTTAATTTTAATTTTGTTTTGATTTTATTTTATTTTTAATTTTGTTGTTCTTTACGATTTTAATTTTGATTTATTTTTGTATTCTTTCTTAAATTTAGAGTTTTATGTCTAGCTAATTTGTCAACTTGTGGCGGTGGGCGTTAATGACTGCGACACAGTATTTTACTAATGCAGTTGTTTTCGAACACAGAGTTATTGTAAACTGGGTTTTTTATTTTCAAAATAAATATTATTATTATTATTATTATTACTTCCTTCCAGATAGACAATTAAAATAGTAGTATATTTAAGAGAACCTATGTAAAAAGTAGCAAAAGATGAAGAAGACTATTTAAAACTGGACACAAACCTAAAGAACATTCTAGTATAATTCTCCACCCATCTTTCACCACACCAATTGATTGCTATTTCTATTCGTAGAGACCACATGAACATAATACACAAACGTATTCATCAAAGAGATATGCCCAGTCAAGTGAACGCTTAGCACGTTACTCGTAAGTAGTGATGTTGCAATGATCCTATCCGAAACTTAGCGGTATCGATACAATAATAATTATGATGCACCTAATAACGCAATGACCAGTGGTGGCCCAGTGGTATCGGTCCCGATTTACAAGCTGTAGGTCGTGGGTTCGAACCCCGCCAGGCGCATTACTTTGTGTAATTTATTTCATCATCACTGCTCTCAAAACGGTGAAGGAAAACATCGTGAGGAAACCGGCATGTCCTAGAACCAAAAATTCGAAGACATGTGACATCTGCCAACCCGCACTGGGCCCGCGTGGTGGATTATGGCCCACTCCCTCCCACAGAGAGGAGGCATGTGTCCCAGCAGTGGGAACATTATATACAGTGTGTCCGGGCACGAGTTAGCGATATTTGAAGGGGATATTCTAGGCTCATTTTCATCGACAAAAATGCTTTAAAAAAAAATCTTACTCCAAACCTTCGCGAATGGCAGCCATTTTAATTTTTTGGTCTGTCGAACTGGGGAAATATAAATATCTTTGAATCCAAGGGACCTACATTCATGCAAATGACTTTATTGTAAAGTTAAACGTTGAGGCTTATTAAAAACTTCGAAAGTTTTTTAAATAATATGTAAAATAACCAAAAACATGGGCAAACACGAAACTGTACACAAAAATTACTGAATAATTTCACATTTTTAACTCTAGCTCGATAAGTACCCCTGAATTTTGCCATAGTTTTTGCATTAAATCAAAAGTATTTGAGTCAGGCTATAAAATGATATCAAAATTATCACTCTACATTAAGTATCTTAGGAGTTATTCTCACTTGAACATCACCCTTCCTTAGCGCATGTACCCCAATATTACAGGTGTCGCATTCTTTGGGTGAGCTAAATCGTTCCAACGAATATTTATAAGCTGGCATTATTGACCACCATGTAAATGATCCCCAAAAGTTACCATCCATTAAACTGAAATAGTACAGTTTCTTGGATTTATTGCTGTGGGGCGAGACGGAAGGATGATGTTTAAATGAGAATAACTCCTAAGATACTTAGCGTAGAGTGATAATTTTGATATCATTTTATAGCCTGACTCAAATACTTTCAATTTAATGCAAAAACCCTAGCAAAATTCAGGGGTACTCATCGAGCTAGAGTTAAAAATGTGAAATTTTTCAGTCATTTTTGTGTACAATTTCGTGTGTGCCCATGTTTTTTGGTTATTTTTACATATTATTTAGAAAACTTTCGTAAGTTTTTGATATGCCTCAACATTTAACTTTGCAATAAAGTCATTTGCATGAATGTAGGTCTCTTGGATTCAAAGATATTTGCATTTTATTGTACACACCCCAGTTCGACAGATCAAAAAATTTAAATGGCTGCTATTCGCGAAGCATTTGAGTAAGAATTTTTTTTAAAGCCTTTTTGTCGATGAAAATGAGCCTAGAATATCCTATTCAAATATCGCTAACTCGTGCCCGGACACACTGTATATTATTAAATGGAAAACTGAATCATCACTGAATGTACAATTTATTAATAAAATATAATTATCATCTTGAAACTTGAATTTGCCGTTATTGTCAAATCACCGCGCGCTGACATACGTCATCCTGACTTCTCTCTGTCCGCTCCTCTAGGGATGTACCACGCTGCGTAGGGTTGGGATTCCAGTTACGGATTTTCGTTTATCAATATGTATCGATAAAAACAATACACAAACGGATCTGTACGAAAGCACTCGTATAGTAATGAATTAGAAAAAAATAATAGGGACAACCAAAACATTCAATTTAATATCCTGGAATTTTGCTTGTTGAAATAAATAAGTACTATTACTATTAACGAAACTAATGCAAAGAATTCACGAGGTAAAAGACATGGTATAAACTGACTGTCGAATGTACGGAAAGATCATACAAAGGGAGACTACGATAAACTGGTTCTGTTTATTTGGATGTGCAGCCGTGTGTACGGTGCGATTCAATCTGAGAATTGGAGGACTAAACAGATTAATTGGAATTCATTTGTTATGATTAAAAAGCTCAAAGCATCGATACTAATACAAAAAATAAACCCAAAGTATCGATATAAATGCAAGTATTCCATCCCTAGTCGCAAGCGCACGTGCGTCTAGCGGTAATACAGGATTTTGTTTTATTTCTAATGCTTAGACGTTCTAATGTTTGCGATTGTGCGGTTGAGGGAGGTTATTATAAAGTGCTTTATTTTCATACTTAGCATAATTATTACGTACCTACTTAACTATGCGTTTCTTGGTAATTTTATAAGTCTTTGGAAGGATAATGGCTCAAATTGTGGTTTCCGAAGTTAATCTCTTTGTTATTATCAAAGATTTATGTTAGACCAGCTATATGACAAAGAATAGCAAGGTTAAACATTACTTTAACCAAATTGGATAAATCACTGAATATCAGTCCTTGCTAAAGTGATATTCTTTCTATCGCTGTTAGGATTGCAATAAGAAATCCCAAAAATCTTGGTGACGTTCGCCTTTGTCCATGTCTTACCTATAAAGCAAGTGTTATTTAAATAAATGTGTGCACAATAGATAATAGTAGGTGTTAAGATGAAACATTTTCTTAGAATAATCACAGACATTAAAAGGATTCCTGGAAAACAATCGTTTCAAAAGCCACAGAGATTACAACAATAAATATTGGCATTACATTCAGTGTTTATGTTAAATTCACTCAGCAGTTTCAATTCTATATTGTTATCATTTGTAAATCAAAGCGGGTTTGAATGTTTTCCAATATTTACTTTGTGAATCCACATCAAATGTTCTGGATGATGACTAAGACTAAGATCGTCAATCAAAACTGGCAGTTTTAACTGTTGAAGGTAAAATGGGATATAGAAAATGATTGATGCAGAATTACTTTAATGTGTAAAGCTGGCCTCACACTAGGTGGATCGACGACATCGTGAGGGTCGCGGGCAACCTATGGATGCAAGTGGCGAATTGTCGTTCGGGGTCGCGGTCTAACGGGGAGGCCTATGTTCAGCAGTGGACGTCTTCCGGCTGATGATGATGATGATGATGAGATTCTATTCTATTCTAACATTTTAGTAATCTTTGTCATTATTCTGTTAAAATACAAAAATCACGAGCGGATTTTTTTTTGTCATATCGACGGTTTCAGTCTCTTATTTTAGTATCTCAGAGGTGTTGAAAATATCTTCACTAACCCTCACATCACCTAAACAACACTAAGTACTAAAGGTTAACCACAGCGTTGGATTAAGTATCTTTTAACTTCTAATCTTACAGAGGAATAGAAGCGTGACGTAAGCACGATACGTCACGGTTGTATAAGTCCTCTGTCATAAACTACATGGTAATATCATCTTTCAGTTCCATGGCTTTGACCACTAGACTTTCTTGTATATCATTTTCATTGTTTGCATTTTATTTGTCTTTAACATATCTTTTAAGTCTATTTTTCTCTTTGAAATATTTAAAAGCTCTGAAGGTCGCGTATCTTCAGTGTAAATGGTAGTCCAGATAGTGATGGTCTTGTCTTATGCAATGTAGGTCGTAGGTTTCAATTCAAACAGGCGTATTGACTTGTGTAAATTATTTCATCACCCTACTTCCGAACTGTGAAGAAAAATATCGAGAGGAAACTGGTATGTAAAGGTTGATTGCTTTTCCTGTTTCAAACCTCCTTTATCTTTTACCTCCTTTATTTTCACTTTTGCCTGACACTATAGAATATAATTCTGTCTGAAAGCTTGGTGTAACTGTTCTTTCTACGTATTTAATATTATCTAATTACAAAATCTATCAATTTTCATAATAACACCTCATTAGAAGTGTAAAGTGAAATTGATGGTTTCAAAATCCTTCGAGTATCAAACGTTTCAAGTTAAAACTTTGTTTAACTTCATAACTTATGAGTGATCGTCTATTAGAAAAAGTTTATAAGAAAGTAAAATTAAAAGTGTGAAGTTTTTATTTTTAATAAGAGGTTTATAAAAAAAAATATTTTTGGAAGTTTTGACACCAATTTAAAAGTAAATAATTGATTTGTCATTTCTAAATTATATCATTATGTGGAAAATGTAAGGGAAAGTTTTTGTTCAAGTTTCAGTATTTGAGAAGTTTTTAGTATTTGAGAAGTAAAGAAAACAGGAACTTAGACAATTACAAATTGTCAATTTTCAAGGAAAAAATAAGTTCCTTCTTCGCACACCATAGGCGCTGTTGCATTTTTAGGGTTCCGTAGTCAACAAGGAACCCTTATAGTTCCGCCATGTCCGTCCGTCCGTCCGTCTGTCCGCAGTTTAGCTCAGAGACGCACAGTACTAGAGAGCTGTAATTTGTTGTATTTACACCAAATTACAGCTCTAGTACTAAAAATATTTTACGAGATTTTATTTTACCACTTTTTCGGCACAACAAATTCGTATATTTATACGAATTTGTTGTGCCGAAAAAGTGGTAAAATAAAATCTCGTAAAATATTTTTTTTTAGAGTACCTCCTGTACACGTAAAGTGGGGATGTTTTTTTTTTCTCGCGTACCCCTTAGTGTGTGGTATCATTAAATAGGTCTTTAAAAAATATTGATAGTTTCCATTAACATTTTTTTGAAAAAAAAATTCGTTTGTGAAATATTAAGCTTTAAAGTGCTAAATTTTGCTTGACTCGAGTGTCCCCCCCCTCTACCAGCTAAATACAAAACATAACCATGTTTGGGGGTGTGAAAAAATTCACAATAGTAGTATACAGGGTGAATTTTTCAACTGGGCGTGGATGGCTATTTTCGAAACTATGAGGAATATCGAAAAACTTTGAAAGGAGTCTCGAGGCCGATTTTGACGAAAACTAAAACTGTATCATTGAATGTTAGAAAAATCAATCATCCTAGCCTGGAATCGAACCCGCTGATTTTGGAAAAAAAATCGCACCCTGAATTATTACACCATTCGATAGTGTTGCTGATAAGGATCAAATTCTGGGAAGTAATCATATACGGCAAACTTAAGGATATAGCAGATTTTTATGAAATTGCTATTTTACCATGTTACTTTACTTCTACTGAGCCATAATTTATTCAAAATTAATAAAATTTAAATTTATCCATGTTTCACTGGATTTGACGTCTCAACAATTCCTCTGTACTTAGCAATACGAAATTATGGAGTTGAACTAAAAATAGCATTATAGTTTTAAAGAAGAAATGGTAATTTATGTTTCAAATACCCATTATTGCCTTGATTTTTTTTGTAATTATACGTTTTCCTTAAGTTTGCCGTACATGATTACTTCCCAGAATTTGATCCTTATCAGCAACACTATCGAATGGTGTAATAATACAGGATGTGATTTTTTTTTTAAATCAGCTGGTTCGATTCCTGGCCAGGATGATAGACTTTTCTAAAATCCAATGATGCAGTTTTAGTTTTCGTCAAAATCGGCCTCGAGACTCCTTTTAACGTTTTTCGTTATTCCTCATAGTTTCGAAAATAGCCATCCACGCCCACTTGAAAAATTCACCCTGTATAATTATAACGAAGTTTAAAAGAAAATTATCATGACTAAGTAGGCTTTACAACTTTACGAGTAATAATCGACCAACTTATAAAATGTACTTGGATAACATATTTTCTTAAACAAAATGTATCGGAGAACATGTTATTCAACTGCAAATGTAAGTTTGTCAACTTTATTTTTACAGCTTTAATAGGTATGTTTTTACGATAGGTTTTTTGAGGATATGTAGGTTTTTAACGCTAACTATTTTTAACTAACTTCAAAAAAATGAGAAGGTTCTAAATTCGTCGTAACCTTTTTTTATGTATTTTCCCCAATTTCCCAAAGACTCCTGAACCGATTTTGAAAATTCTTCTTTTTAAAACTAAATTCAGCGAATCAGTTTAGTTACTTCGCATAAGTATTTTGATGGGCAACTACGGAACCCTACACTGTGCGTGGTCCTACACGCACTTGGCCGGTTTTTTCATACAAGAAACGCTGTAAATACTGGAAAGTAAATGAGTGAAAATTCGTGCTAAGGGTACAGTCTTCAATTCACTTTGAAGTAAAACTATCCGTTGATGATTGAAGATGATGGCCCAATATTTTGTCCTTAGCAAAGGCAAAGATAGCAGTGCAATGGTCTTTTAGAATACGGAAATGAAAGGGAATAAGACAGAATCTACAAAAAAAGATCACTGATTTTACTTTTAGTAAATCAACCTACTTTCATAAGCCTTAATATACACTCATTATTTGTAGAGCTTGTTACAAAAACTTTTTCTTTCAAATCAACTCCGTCACCTTCTATAAAAATTGTAATCATTTTAATACTATCATCATCATCATCATCAGTTCCAGCCACTCTGCTGAGTATAGGCTTTTTCCTTTTGTGCCATATCTCACGAATCAAAATATTTTAAACAGTATGAAACATCCTCTTCATCAAAACATTAAACTCTATGTACCATTGACCCTCTATGACCTCCATTATACAAATCCTAACAAAAAAGCTCTTGTAACCTAATATGTTCATAAACGATGAAACAATACTGTGCACAGGTGTCGATGTTGTGACTGCCGCATGGTGGCTCTGTGCTTCAATTAAAACTAGGAATAATAAATATGGACACTCATTTACATATGCGTCAGTTGGTTCAAAGTTAACGACCGCTTGGTTGAAGGGAGAAGCTGAAGCGATTTTATACGTGACTGTCTACTGTAACACTATCGTGGGTTTTATACCAGTTGTGTGGTTGTGATGTAAGAAACAAACTAGGTATTTTGTTTTCCGTGTCTTTTATTTGAACCGGGCACGGCCGGCGGAGGTGAGACTGCATGCTTGAACTGAAACGGGCGTTGAAGACCTAGCTCATCTTTCAATGAAGATGAGAGAACATTCACAATCTCGCTACCATTTGTTGAATGAACTACAATTAGCGTCTATCGGGCGACAAGTCATTCGTAAAGCACTAGATTCCGCGTACCGAATTCAATGACCGTGTCGACGAAAACAAACATATTTTACGAAGGTTAACAGATTGTGTAGTATTTTGTGGTGCATTTCAAATTCATTTGGTTCACCCCAAAAAGACAGACGTAGGTATGCATTTTCTTTATAAGTAATTTTGTTTAAAACATGTAATTTTGTTTAAAATAAATTGCATTGCAACACTGTGTACTTTAATTGTTTTTACCTTTTGTACCACATTTACGGCTAGTTAATTAGGAATCTTGACTTTGACTTTTCAAGTGAACACCCATACAATTTTGTCACGAGCCGCCTCTGACCAGTTTCGCTGTCTTTTGCATTTTGTGAATCCTGTTCTGATGCTGAAACTTCTGTACTTATGACGAACTAACGAAACGACGAAAAGCTGAGTCATGAGTGAGAGGTTTATTCCAAATTATTACACCTTTGGCGATTTTTACACTCTAGGCGATTTTACGTAAAATAGTCATCCAATTCCTTCAGGTCACTTTGATGAGGTCCTCTGACCACCTATACGATGAACTTCTCATATTTTTCTAGTCTGTGGTGGATATGGTGGTGTTAAAGGAAATATAATAATTATAATCAATAGTACCTACATGTATTAGCTGAATAATGATGATGGTAAATTTCAATATATACAGATAGAAAAGCCGGAGTCACTGATTGTTTTTTTTTTTTTGTGGAAAGAAATAGTCTATTGTGAGCAGGACTTGAATCTTAACGTAAGAGTGGACATTAGTCCACTAGACTACGGTCACACTCAACCACAGCCTCAACTAGTAAAAGTGAACTACGAGTATTAAGTCTACTTTTACGAGTTGTTACTCGTAGTTACGTTAGTGGCTGAGTGTGACCAGTAGCTCAATTCACGTAACTAAACAAGTGCTGTTGCAGTGCAGTTGCAGTTAAGTTTCGATCAAAACAACGCTTTTCGTATTCTCTACCGCCTGTCAGACACGCTCGCGTCAAGTTCGCGTCACGCGAGCGCATCATCGGTATTCTACTGTTGCGCGTCTTTGGTGAGTGTTTCGGATCGCAACATGATCGTGAATCTTGATTGTGAATCAGCACTAAAATCTGTACTAGGGTATTATTTTAATATCTTATTAATGTCATATTCATTGAAATTTAATCGATTCCATTCGATTATTTAGTGGGCAATGATTTTTCTCTCCTGTCAGTTTGACGTGCAGTTCACGCGCAGCTTACGCGCAGTTCAAAGATTACAAGAATACCGTTTATCACTCGAATTTGAACTTAACTACAACTGCACTACTACTTCATCGGCGCGTCATAAAATTACGTGAATTAGCCTTCTGTGTGACTGCGATGCAATGACCTATTATGGTAAGGCGTCTAGTGTTTTCAATCGAACGATAATGAAACCTGTGACTTTGGAAAACTTCTTATAACTTACACCTCAACTTTAGGATTAAACACAGAATTTATTGGCTACGATTGAAAATATTGTTCGTGAGTCAGTTTTATGTGTTTTCATGCATTACCTTGATGTATGTTGATGGCGTATTATGTTTATAATGAGTCGTAAATATAATGTGTGCAGCATTAGACGGGTTAATAGTATTGTTGAGATTCTGATATACGTTTATGATAAATTGCTCGATTTGAGTATTTTCAGTTGTTTTCTTTGATGTGGAGAGTTATTGTTTAATTTTTCCTTTCATCTCATTGTTTATCATCTAAGCGCGTATGAAGGTAGCCGTGTTCCCGTTTGTTTTCGATTATCAGATAAGTAACAGTTTTTGCCATTATCTCAATATCTAAACATGTAATAATTTTTAACTACGAATGTAAACAATATTAGCTGCATTTGTGTAAATTGTTCACCACTTCTAGTTACATTTTATCCTCTTTAATGTCGTGAGACTCTGTTATTGGCTTAAGAGATAATATTGTCATCACCTTGCTATCACTGTTCAGTGGGTATATGCGGACCGCTGGACGCTTGTATTAGTTCCGCAACTACTTATGCTGTGCATTGATAGTGAAGTGAACATTCAGAACTCATGTAAATTAGTAATAAGCTGTTGAGTTTCCAATAAATAAATAAATAGACTTTGAACTCGCTTTGTGGCATTTTATATTTCTAAGTATGTAATTCTGAAAGGTGTTTGCAATACCACTATCTCTCGTAGCTGTAACAAAGGTTATTTCAACGATAATAAATGTAAGGCAGACACCAAGTCTGCGAGCAGTGGTGGCCCAGTGGTGTCGGTCCCGACTTACGAGTTGTAAGGTCGTGGGTTCGAACCCCACCAGGCGAATTACTTTATTTAGTTTATTTCATCACCACTGGTCTCAAAACGATGAAGGAAAACATCGTGAGGAAACCGGCTCTTAAGTTATCAGGTTATGGGGATAAATAATACTGCACAGTTTAAGATTAACTTCAATAAAGACTTTTATTTTAACCTTGATATTATATTCAGAAGTAATGTGACTAGTTCCTAGCACACAAACGGGACGAATGTGAAACTGAACGGAGGGCAGGCGCGTACGTATGAATACGTTCTTTGTCTCAGAAATATAAACAAATTAATTTTTGCTGATAAGTTATTTCTAAGAAACTCCAACACGCCCCCTCAAAAATTAATCGGTAGTTATACAATCAAAAATTGATATAAATAGACTACCTAACTAAATCACATTAACTTCCAAATAATTGCTGGGGAATTACAATTTGGTCCAACATTCGTTCGAGTGTTGAGGAAAACCCAGTAAAACCTTCAACCAGACCAATTCAAATCAAAATGAACACTTAAGTTCTAAAATCAATACAATATTGTATTCCAGCTGCCAACTCATTCAATTATGTGTACATACTAAATTATATTATAAAATATTTAAGTTTTGTACACTATACACTTATTAACTATACACTTATTTACTACCTATCACTGTAAACCCATTTGACACCTCAGCTTTTGGAAACTGATTACAGGTAGAGCTTTTGTCAAAGTATCAGTCAACTTTTCACCTGTGGGAATGTAATTTAATGTTATTACATTTTTCTCAACTTGTTTCCTAGAAAAGTGATATTTTATGTCAATATGTTTTGACCGTTTATGACTTGTCGGGTTATTGGCTATACCTATACAGCCGTTATTGTAATTGGTACAGTGATTACTGATTAGTATATTTATACTGGCCGCTAGAGATTTAAGTCATAATGCTTCTCTAACTGCCTCAAACAATGCCATATATACTCGGCTTCAGCTGAAGAAGCCGCAACTGACGATTGTTTTCGTGTATTTCAGGAAATTGTACACTTGATTAAAAAGTTTAAACAAATACTCAGTTGTACTCTTTCTATCATGTGTATCAATACAATAATAATAATAATCTGAGTCTACGTAACCACACAAAATATTATTGTATTTACACCTCTTGTAACACAATTTTAAATTAGTTGTGCCTTTTAAGGACCTCAGTACCCTTTTAAGACATTGCCATAACTCTTAATTATTTTTTTGTGTGTACTCAGTATGTTTACACTGACGCTTAAATCGGGCCTAGTACAAAGCATAGTATACATAAGGCATCCTATGACGTTTCGACAAGTTACGTCATATTTCTCCTCAGAGTTCAATGCGTCATTATTTTCTAACGGGATCGACACAGGTTTATACTCGTGCATATTAAACTAAGTTAGACTGTTTTGATGTATGCACTTTTGTCCAAGAGCATTTGATCACTTTCTCTAGTGACTTTTGTGCCTAGAAACAGTTTTATTTCATTTACAACGTTTTAAACTATCTAGATTTACAATATGGTGTTACCCACCAGATTTTAAATTTTCTAGATTTACAACATTGTCTGACCCACTAGATTAAACTTTCTTGATTTATATCATGGTCTAACCCACTAGATTTCAAACTATCCAGTTTCTATACAACATGGTCTGACCCACTAGATTTAACTATCTAGATTTATAACATGGTCTGACCCACTAGATTTTAAACTATCTAGATTTACAACATGGTCTGACCCACTAGATTTTAAACAATCTAGATTTTCAACATGGTCTAACCCACTAGATTTCAAACTATCTAGTTTCTTTACAACATGGCCTGACCCACTAGATTAAACTTTCTTGATTTATATCATGGTCTAACCCACTAGATTTCAAACTATCCAGTTTCTATACAACATGGTCTGACCCACTAGATTTAACTATCTAGATTTATAACATGGTCTGACCCACTAGATTTTAAACTATCTAGATTTATAACATGGTCTGACCCACTAGATTTTAAACAATCTAGATTTTCAACATGGTCTAACCCACTAGATTTCAAACTATCTAGTTTCTTTACAACATGGCCTGACCCACTAGATTTTAAACTATCTAGATTTACAACATGGTCTGACCCACTAGATTTTAAACTATCTAGATTTACAACATGATCTGACCCACTAGATTTCAAACTATCTAGTTTCTTTACAACATGGTCGGACCCACTAGATTAAACTATCTAGATTTATAACATGGTCTGACCCACTAGATTTCAAACTATCTAGTTTCTTTACAACATGGTCGGACCCACTAGATTAAACTATCTAGATTTATAACATGGTCTGACCCATTTTTCAACTTCACTTCATGGTCCAATAGCCGCGTTTTAACGAAAGCTAACGTTATGTTTGTTATCTTCTGATAACGTCTCGATCGCTGTAATGACTCCATCATAAGTTGAGGGTAAACTTAGTAGCAAATGAGCAACTTTATCAGTTTCTTCTAACTTCGCACCAGCAGCAAGTAGTTCAGTGATGAGATCATTGAACGTTGTAAAGTGTTGAATGAGTGACACTTCACTTTTTAGTTTCAACGATAGCAACTTTTTTTTTAGTGCCAACTGCGTCGCGATGCTCTTACGTTCGTATAACGTATCTAAATTTTTCAAAATATCTTTTGTTGAATCATCTTCCTTAGCGAAACCAAGATAAGAATCGAATAGATATTCTATGATCACACAGTTTTAGAAATTTTATTGTTTTTCACCCAAGTTTCGTTGCCGGGTAGCGGATCTTCGCCGATAGCTTTTATCACATCTATTTCACTTAGCAACGCACGAATACGAAACTTCCATACACTGTACTTTTCACCGTCGAATGGCTTGATATTCCTTTTTATCTTGGAATAGTCCATTTTTATATTTTATTGTCCAACGGCGGATTTTAAACTTTAGTCCAACACAGTGAATATTTCACTCGCGCACACCTGGGCCCATAACCTCTTAAGTTATCAGGTTATGGGGATAAATAATACTGCACAGTTTAAGATTAACTTCAATAAAGACTTTTATTTTAACCTTGATATTATATTCAGAAGTAATGTGACTAGTTCCTAGCACACAAACGGGACGAATGTGAAACTGAACGGAGGGCAGGCGCGTACGTATGAATACGTTCTTTGTCTCAGAAATATAAACAAATTAATTTTTGCTGATAAGTTATTTCTAAGAAACTCCAACACCTAGAACCGAAAAAATCGAAGACATGTGACATCCACCAATCCGCTGGGCCCGCGTGGTGGATTATGGCCCACTCCCTTACACAGAGAGAAGGCCTGCGTCCCAGCTGTGGGAACATTAATAGACTGATGATGATGATGATGATGAGACACCAAGTCTTATACCTACAATTGGACGGACTTGAAATCAATAAACACCAAGAAGTATGCAATTTGTGATTCACAAATGGTTTATATTATAGGTAGTTTTGTATTGCTGCATTTTTGTTTACCATCGGGTTTAACACCAAAATCTTGATCAAATCATCAAATGAGTCCTCCCACCCAGGGTGAGACGAGAGGGACTGTCAGACTCGTACTGACTATTTCAGTCAGTACGAGTCTGACAGTCCCTCTCGTCCCACGGTGATCCTTTAATAGCCTTTTACGTTCCAGGTCCACGGTTACTTGGTGAGATAATCCTGCGACTTTTATCAACACTTACCTCAGCTTTGAAGCTATTGTCAAATTAACAGGCGAAGCGAATGCGATCCGAAGCGTTTTTATTTGTAATGTATGGAATTGTTTGAATCCTGTCACGATAGTCTATAATGTGACTGGCTTCAAAGAATTCCATATGTTACAAACAAAAACTCCTCGCTTCGCGTTCGCCACGCCTCGCCTGTGTGTTTGACAATAGCTTTAGGGTTAAAAAGCGTTTTATAAACGACTTCATACACACTGAAACCACCCCTCCACAGTCGATGTATACCAAAACCATAACACCGACTCTATTTATTGAAATAACACCTTAGAACTTAGTCAGGCCGAATAAACAGACTATGTATGCAAAGGACAGTTCAACACATTACCCTAACTCTGCGCAGTCGGTTA
Organism: Agrotis segetum; assembly: GCA_036375495.1. NCBI lineage: Eukaryota > Metazoa > Arthropoda > Insecta > Lepidoptera > Noctuidae > Agrotis > Agrotis segetum. The sequence goes on along the minus strand of JAQSVV010000677.1, from coordinate 654,381 downwards.
ATTGACAATCCGAAGTTGTTACAGTCCAATAGTTTCGGCGATTTGAATAAATAGAGGCTGTTGGCTAAATATTTGGGTTTGGCAGTACAGGTGGGGAGAAAATAGTTAAATGTAAAATATTTTCAAACACTAAAGTTTTCTCGTTTAGAAATTGAGACCTTTACGAAAACAAGCTCATAAAAATTTCCAATATACACGGGTTAAAAAGTACGATTTGATCATTTTGAATACCTAGTACAGTTAATTGAAATTCGTCAGTAAACTACTGAAATTCCTTTTACTAACTGATTTGTTTTTTGTTTTAAATGTCTCCGCGTACTCATTACTTAGATTTAGCATCTTCCTTTAATTTAGATTAGATTTTAGTCAATAAAGATCCTTGTTCTTCTTTATACGAATTAAAAAAAAATCACAAGAGATCGAAGTATCTAAGCGTTTTTTTTTAATGTATTACAAGAATGCATTGTAGTTTTACGTCCTCTCCTATAAACCTCGTCTTCTACCAGACATTATTCATCTAAAACATAAAAAGCAAATATTATCGTCCCCCAACTAACACCGTTCCTCTCGTCTGTACCATCACTATCAACTTAATCAGTAGGAAAAACAACTCTAAGTACCCTTTTGCATATACAAACACTGCTACTGGCATTATCTTTAGGAAACTAACCCTGTGATGGTAAATTAACCCTTAAGGTTAATACGATGTTGAATTGATTAAGGTTGATTTTGGTTTGGAGTTCTATAAGTAATAATGTGCTATTTGAGATATAATGCGACTTTTACATTATTAATTATATTTGATTGATATATCGTTTTTTTTTTTTATATTCGACCATCTTCCTGCACTTTTCATACAAACTTTTACTGCGCCAAAGCCTAAAATCCTTCAGTTATAATGCAGTCTTATGACAAACAGAAAACAATAGATTTTAGAACGACATGATTTAAACATGATTATGCACTTGCGACCTTATTAGGGTGTGTTAATTAGGAGACCGTGTTCAAAAAGCTGTGAAGTTGACTTAGGTTGTTATTTTTTGAGTGTTCCTACTGTTAAATCAAGAAATTATCTACATTTTATCAGAAACTATGTGAAATGGAGAAGATGGAAAAAGAAGATGATCAGCCCAGATCTATAAAAAACTAAATCTAAAAATAATTGAGACTCAGGGTTCAGCCCGAAACCGTAAGTTTCTAAAAAAAACAGAACTTCAATCATTTTTCTATAGAAATTAAATACTGAAAATATAATTTACGTGTAAAATGATTAAAAAGTAAACCCTACCGACTCTACTGGGGTCTGTTCGACCGTCGACAGAAAAACGTCTGTTTTAGTTTGTGCAAAACTAATTGGTTATGCAAAATTCGAGTGGCCATCCAAGTCTGCCGCACTCTCTGAAGATCTCCGCAAACACCGACTGTAGAAAATAATTGGGCTACACGTACCCCACGAGTGGGCTTCGTTCGTACCCCACGAGTGGGCTTGCAGATGAGTAGCGGTTAATTTGCCTTTGTTTGACCAGTCCCTTTTTAAAGATGGCTGCTTGTCGTGGATTATTGTTTTTTTTTATTTGTTTTGTTGAGAGGTAAGAGATACCTATCTGTGCCGTTATTTTTGATTTTATCGTAAAAAATGGTTGAATAACTTTTTTTTATAATATTTTAAATGTGTGTGTTACTTATTTACGCAGCTTTAATTATCAGATTTGGAAGACGTTTGGTACCATGAAACTTTATTACTAAACCACATATTAACACAAATCACACATTTTTTGTCAAATTACTGCACGCTGACTGTAAAAATTGCGGTTGTAATCTAGAATTGAAATTGCGGCTCGGACTGAAATAAATACAGATGATCAATCATATTTATTTATCATCACATATTATCAACACATACTCAAAAAGATAACACAACATAAACAAAACCATTTTCAACACACAACAGAAAAATACCCAACCCTCTAACTGCCAAATGGGTCACATTTAAAGCCAAAAAAATGTCCGAGACATTTAAATTTCGAATACCGTCACGACACATCAATTCTGCCCATCATCGGTGATGTCCACCATTTTTTTCTACTTTTTTCTGTTAAAAATCTCGTAGAGTTATAAAAATAAATGAGGCTTCGCAAACATTGGGGCGAGGACAATAGTTAGGTCATTATTTTCGGTCATTTGAACGAGCTACGGTTTCGATTTAGGGGGAAGAGTGAGGGGGTATAAATAACCTGTAAGCATTTGAGGGTTGAGTGAAACGTCGAGATTTTTGACGAGTTTTATTATGATGAGTTGTTATCATAATTTGGGTCTAGAAAATTACGATTGGTAATTACGTTTCTGTTTGTAATGACTGCACTTTATTATAAATAGCAATGTATTCTTAATTTTGTTTTTGTCTTGACTTATGGCAACTTTAGTATTGTAAATAATTTGTGTGCGATGAAATTAATTATGACGAAAAATTGCATTAAAACACGCAAGTCGCCCCGGAAGGTAAGTTGCTATTTACGTTCCAGGGTTACCTGAAGCAACATGGTGGATTTTTAGTCAGCAAGAGTCTGAAAGTTCCTTCAGCTCAACCTAAGATATTCATTTCATGATTTGACAAACTCCAATAAAATAAACTCTAGGATTTGAAAACTGTTAATCTTGAGCTCGATTGTTTTTGTTTTTTTTTTTTTTAATTTTGAATTCTTTCTGTAGCTTCTTCGTCCTACATGTTTAAGATTATTTAAGTGATACGTGAAAATTGTGATTCCCCAAAATTGTCCCCTCTGTACAGATATTATCCTGTACAATAACATTAATTTTAATGATAAAAACCGCGTATTTTTACACTTAGAATACGTCCCCTAAAAGCCCACAACGTCTATTCAAATGTTGCTATCGTAAAAAATGTACGAAGTATTTGGTATTGCCGCAATAAAAAATGCAATAATTGTAATTCTTTTGGAAAAATTGTAATTTCTCTTGTCATTTGACGGTTAAATTGGTTTCTTGAAATTATTTCTTGCAATAAGGTGCTGGTGTAAAAAAGTTTGTAATTTTAGGGGTTTTAAATGGTTTGGAATATAAAATGAGTCCTTTAGTTTAGCAAATGTAAACATATCACATTCTCAGAAAGCGGAACAGCATTTCAGATGTACTTCGCACAACTATAATTTACCTATCTAATTCATTTTCATCTGATGTAGCTCAAAACTGAAGTAAAAAAAACTTTCCACGTACTAAATGTGGAAAGTTTTTTATTTTATTTATTATTTATCTTATTTATTTGTAGAAGCAAAAACAGAATGCGGATACGGTACGTTTAATAAAAAAACAAAATAATTCAGTAATTAACCCGATACGGATTTAGATTTTATATTAAATTCTGTAGTCCTTATTGCCAAGAAACAGAGTTCAATATAGCACAAGATTAAAACAATATGGTTATTGTATGCTTTCTATTATGTTTTTATTGGAAACAATGATCGTGAGAAAATATCTGGATAACTGTAGCGAGGAAGCAAAAAGTCATCGATTGTTCAGAGTTAAGTCTAGGTAGCAAAGTGGAATAACCTAAGAAATCTGTATTTAAAAATATAAAATTCGTATATTTCAGACTACGTAATTTTTATTTTGGTAAGTAACAATGTAACTTAAAATATGTTAGTAGCAAATTATTCATTGGACTTGATTTATTAATATAATTTATGATATCTGCTTCTTCTTCGTCGTCACCTTCTAAAGATCGCTGGATAAAAACTTCGACCGAGTCTGGAGACCTTTTTAATTTTACCCATGGGTAAAGCAGTAGTTTACTGGAAGTAAATTATAGCGACTAAATACGGGCTCGTATAGATAATTCATTATTTAGACTGTGGCCCAGAAATGGGATTGCATTTAACGACCAAAACAAAAAAAAGGCAGATAATTCCTAGTCTGGGTTTCCAGTTTCCTATTTCGTGGCTGCATTTCTAAACATTTAAACTTTTTAACTATAAAAGACTAGACCCGTAAAATCTATCTAAAGACCACTAAAAACATTTGATAAGTGAGGAAATCGAACCAGTGCCGTGACAGAGTCAATCGCTCAGTTACTACGCTAGTTGATTTTATCCCAAAAAATTGCTTCTTAGACTTACCACCTTTTCTTCACAAGCTACAGTCGCGTGCACACATAATCAGTAACGGCACACGCCTTCACTTACAAACTTATCTAATACATTACACCATTCAAATTAGCTCCTTATTCTTTAGGTCTTAAGTGCTTTACCACCTGCATTCGTTTTTCAGTAGACTACAATAGGTGTTGTTCAAGAATGGGCTATTTTTTGCTGATATATTGTTAGGTCAAGTTCAGACAGGCAGACGATTGGAGCGTGATATCCTAGGTCATTAACGAGGCTAACTGTAGTTAATTTACGATTACTATTATTTTTTGCTGTTTAAGTGAGTAGTAAGTATTATCAACGATTTGAGTGATTTCGTGTTTTTTTTTCTCGCTCGGTTCGCGTTTGATCTCTAGTCGCTTGATGGTATGCGAAGATGCGGTCGACAGTGAAGCCCGCTTCATCATCATCATCAGCCAGAAGACGTCCACTGCTGAACATAGGCCTCCCCCTTAGACCGCCACGCCGAACGACAATTCGCCACTTGCATCCATCGGCTGCCCGCGATCCTCACAATGTCGTCGGTCCACCTAGTGGGAGGCCTGCCTACGCTGCGTTTTCCGGTCCGTGGTCCGTGGAAGCACTCTTGCCTAGAAGTAACTATTGTCTTGACTGAATATCCCAAAGGTGTAGCTATCAAAAAACAGACCACGGCACGGAATTCTACCCCCCAGCTGTACGCACAATAAAAAGCATTGACAAAACGTCCGGTTAAGCAGTTCACAACCTCTTCTAGGTTGACCTGCGAGATGCCAGAATAAAAAAAAAGCTTTTTGCTATATGACCTTGTGAAAGCGTTTTCCTGATGCCGTTTCCTTTAATTTTAGGATATTTGACGTTCTAATGTGCCTCTTCGACAGGGCCGCGCCGACCCCTTGCAGCGCCTGTGTGCAAAACCTATGAAGCGCCTTTCATGTAGTCGTCGTTCAAACTTTCATTAATTTTGAGCTGAAATATTTTCATCAATTTATTTCACCACCAATTTAACAGTTTTCTGCCAGTACGCGCCGTACCCGCCACTCCACTAGCTAATACCTATTTTTGATAAAATGTTTGTAATTGTTGTGGGGCATCCCCGTCGTCTCGAATCGGGTTACGTTTATAAACTAATCCACGGCACGGCCTTTGTAATAAAATACATAGATTAATATACTAACAATAAAACAGTCGGATAGCATAGCGAATGCGGCGCGGCCGGCGCACAGTGGTTCCGCCCATAGGTCATTAATCGAAAATTTCATCATCAAGTAACCCCAATTTAATTATCTATAATGATTGACCGATAAATAAGCTACCATAAAATATAAATATGTCACCCATTTTACCTAATTTTCACTTATTTTTCTACCTCCGAAGTCAACACATTGTAATGTTGCGCGCGCTTTGTCAGTAACTCTTTAGCAATACTGTTTGTGTAACTCTGAATTCCTAGAATTGCATTGTTTTTGAGTGGTGTTTTTGACATGAATTTTAAAGATCAAGGTATGTTATTACTAATTAGCTCTATTTTTAAGTTTTGTTGTACCTATTATGACGTATTTTTAGGTGCTACGCCACACAGTATTTCTACCAAATATGTACCTTATATTTGACTTCACATAGACCTACAAAAAAAGTCAACCATAATCAACTATTCTCACATATCTTATATTAAAGATTGAACCGTCTATTTTGAAAATATAAAAGGTTTGTCTGCGTCTGGTTGCGTCTTTAGTTGCTATATAGCCTCTACGACCGCGTAGGCTCTCTCGTAGCACGGTCTACGAAACAAACGTAAACTATTTATATTTTGTTTTTCAGGTAATTTGATAAAAAAAAAATTCTCAAGGATGCATTTCTTTAAGATTTGGTCTGCCCTAACTGGAACTGTTCCTCAGAAATATCAACACGTGTCGGAAAATATTCTAGCTTCACTGGATGAGGTCGAAGGTGTAGACATAAGGAACTTAGATAGTATGATACTCAATTTATGTAAAAGTCTTGATAGATTTTGGCAAATTGTCTCTAGAAGTAAATCATGATTTTTGCATAAATACTCAGATTGGTTAAATGAAATTGAATGTGTCGAATTAGTAGAAAGGGTAATGAGAAGTACATTCAAGAAAACGCGAACCAGCCCGTGCCATGTTGCGAACACGAACGTTCCAGGAAAAAAAAATCAGATTAAATAAAGGTTTGATTGAACGTTGTTCCACAATCTTAAACAAGCTTTATTCTTGGGTTTTAATATTGATTCGAATAAATTTAAAGAATATTCTTTGGAAACCGCGCAGCTTTTAATTCAAGAATATCCGTGGTATAATCTCCCAACTTCCGTTAACAAAGTCCTCATCCATGGAGCTGAAGTAGCACAATTATGTTTTATTATATGTCGGAGAATCATCTGAACAGGCAGCAGGATCTAACAACAAAAATTAAAAGGCCTTCAGGAGGGACCACGCAAGAAAAATGTCGCGAGTACTTACGAATACGGACTTACTTAACAGACTTTTGCTCAGCTCAGATTACTTACTGGTCTTTGGAAACTTTCCAGTAAGATAAAGAGCGTAATGTCGAGATAGGTTTTAGATTTACTAAGAATTCAATTTATATTAAAATAGGGTTGGTTGTTGTAGTGATTTAAAGTAGTTGTGGTTATGAAGATGATGTTTGTAAATAAATTGTTGTTTTAGTTTTCTTATCTTTTGTTGTACATAATATGTATAATATATAAAAGAATACATTATTTAATGATAGACCCTTCGTGGAACAGTGGTGATATTATATTCAGATGTATTTTCGAGCTTGGGAGAATAAATATCAAATATTTACTAATTGTGTTTTTATTAAAAAGTTCATATTGTACAGTTTATTGTATTATAATGTACTAAATTATGTAAATAAAGCATTAATATACATTCGTGAAGTATTTTATTATTATTTACCACTCAGAAAAAAAACCCATTTAACAAATTAAAAGAGTAAGGTATTTTTGACCGCTCTTGTTCGGCGCTGGAACCACCGTGCGGCGGTTCTTTTGATTTTGAAAGCAGAGCTCGTAATTCATGTAAACAAAACCCAAAATATAAACACTGGGTCAATTCAAATAGTTTAGATAAGTATCGTCTTGTGAGACTTGTATCTACTTACTTATCGATATTATACTATATAAAGCTCGATTACCACTCACTGACTGACTGACTGACAGAATTGTTCTCCCAGATGGTGAAGGGGGAGGTGGGTATATTTTGACAGATTCGTATACAAGTCACTCTCGTGAGTATGGGAAAAATCCCAAACCTCCCCTTTTCGCCCCCCCTCTCGCCCCTCCCCATCGTATCTCGGAAACTAAGAGACCCGTGTTTTGTTTTTTTACGGATTCGTATAGAGGGGGCTCGGAAACGTAAAAATCATTTTTTAGAGTCCCCCCTCCCCTTTTCCCCTTCTCCCCCCTTTAGGAAAATCTCGGAAGTTAACAGACTTGCAACAGTTTTTTTTTCAGATTCATGTCAAGGGCCCCATAGTTGGTCAAAATCATTTTTCAAAACTCTCCCCTCTCCCCCCCTTCACCCCTCCCCCCGTCGTATCTCGGAAACTAAGAGACCCGTGTTTTGTTTGTTTACGGATTCGTATAGAGGAGGCTCGAAATAGTAAAAACCATTTTCAAATTTCCCCCTTGCCCCCCCTCCCCCCCCCCTTTAGGCGGATCTCAAAAGAGACTTGGAATTTTTTTTTTTCAGCTTCGTTTCAAGAGGTCCAGAGTATGTCAAAATCATTTTTCGAAACTCACCCCTCTCCCCCTCTTCACCCCTCACCCCATAGCGGTAAAGCGAAGCGTAGGGATGTGGTCACGATAGCTTTCCGGGTGTAGGTAGGTCCTGAGTGGAGCGAACCTGCGAGACCGAGTGGAGCGAAGGGGGGAGGTGGCGAGCGAAGCGAGCCGGCGACCTCCGTAGCGTAACGAAGGTTGAGTGGGTGAAGCGTAACTCAGCGGTGACGACAAGCAAACTTACAAGTAACTCTCATGAGTAGGGCAAAAGTGCCAAGCCTCCCCTTTTTGCTCCCCCCCCCTCCCAATCGTATCTCAGAAACTATGAGACCCGTGTTTTGTTTTTTTATGGATTCGTATAGAGGAGGCTCGGAAAAGTAAAAACCATTTTTCAAAGTTCCCCCCCCCCCTTGCCCCCCTTATCCCCCCCTTTAGGTGGATCTCAGAAGAGACTTGGAACATTTTTTTTTCAGATTCGTATCAAGGGGCCCAGAGTATGTCAAAATCATTTTTCAAAATTCACCCCATTCCCCCCCTTCACCCCTCCCTCCATCGTATCTCAGAAACTAGGTAGCGTAGGGAAAAGGTCACGATAGCTTTCCGGTGGTAGGTAGGTTCTGAGTGGAGCGAACCTGCGAGACCGAGTGGACCGAAGGGGGGAGGTGGCGAGCGAAGCGAGCCGGCGACCTCCGTAGCGTAACGAAGGTTGAGCGGGTGAAGCGTAGGTAACTCGCGGGTGACGACAAGCAAACTTACAAATAACTTTCTTAAGTAGGGCAAAAGTACCAAGCCTCCGCTTTTTGGCCTCCCCCCCCTCCTTCCCTATCGTATCTCAGAAACTAGGTGGTGTGTTTGGTGTTTTTTTACGGATTCGTATAGAGGAGGATCGGAAAAGGAAAAAACATTTTTTTCAAAATCTCCCCTCATCACCCCTTTCTCCCCCCTTTAAGTGGATCTATTTCCTTTATTTTCTCTTGGGGCCCAGAATATGTCAAAATCATTTTTCAAAATCAAAATGAGAATCCAAGATGGCGACTGCTATAATTTTCGAACTGTTCATCAATTTTATCATGGGAGTCGTTTTCATGGTTTTCGAGGATGCTAAAGCCGATAGTAAGGTCAAAATCCAAATCCAAGATGGCGGCTGCGACAATTTTCGATTTTTTCATCATGAGAGTCGTTTTCATGGTTTTCGAGGATGCTAAAGCCGATAGTGAGGTCAAAATCAAAATCCAAGATGGCGACAGCAAAAAATTCAAAGATATCATCATGGATGTCGATTTTATGGTTTTCGAGGGTAATAAAGATGATAGTGAAGTCAAAATCAAAATCCAAGATGGCGGCTGCGATCATTTTCGAATTGTTCATCATGGGAGTCGTTTTCATGGTTTTCGAGAATGCTAAAGCCGATAGTGAGGTCAAAATCAAAATTCAAGATGGCGACACCAAAAAATTCAAAGATATCATCATGGATGTCGTTTTCATGGTTTTCTAGGGTAATAAAGATGTGAAAATCAAAATCCAAGATGGCAGCTGCGATCATTTTCGAATTGTTCATCATGGGAGTCGTTTTCATGGTTTTCGAGAATGCTAAAGCCGATAGTGAGGTCAAAATCAAAATCCAAGATGGCGACACCAAAAAATTCAAAGATATCATCATGGATGTCGTTTTCATGGTTTTCGAGGGTAATAAAGCTGATAGTGAAGTCAAAATCAAAATCCAAGATGGCGACTGCGATCATTTTCGAATTGTTCATCATGGGAGTCGTTTTCATGGTTTTCGAGGATGCTAAAGCCGATAGTGAGGTCAAAATCAAAATCCAAGATGGCGACAGCAAAAGATTCAAAGATATCATCATGGATGTCGTTTTCATGGTTTTCTAGGGTAATAAAGATGTGAAAATCAAAATCCAAGATGGCGGCTGCGATCATTTTCGAATTGTTCATCATGGGAGTCGTTTTCATGGTTTTCGAGAATGCTAAAGCCGATAGTGAGGTCAAAATCAAAATCCAAGATGGCGACACCAAAAAATTCAAAGATATCATCATGGATGTCGTTTTCATGGTTTTCGAGGGTAATAAAGCTGATATTGAAGCCAAAATCAAAATCCAAGATGGTGACTGCGATCATTTTCGAATTGTTCATCATGAGAGTCGTTTTCATGGTTTTCGAGGATGCTAAAGCCGATAGTGAGGTCAAAATCAAAATCCAAGATGGCGACAGCAAAAAATTCAAAGATATCATCATGGATGTCGATTTTATGGTTTTCGAGGGTAATAAAGATGATAGTGAAGTCAAAATCAAAATCCAAGATGGCGGCTGCGATCATTTTCGAATTGTTCATCATGGGAGTCGTTTTCATGGTTTTCGAGAATGCTAAAGCCGATAGTGAGGTCAAAATCAAAATCCAAGATGGCGACACCAAAAATTCAAAGATATCATCATGGATGTCGTTTTCATGGTTTTCGAGGGTAATAAAGCTGATATTGAAGCCAAAATCAAAATCCAAGATGGTGACTGCGATCATTTTCGAATTGTTCATCATGAGAGTCGTTTTCATGGTTTTCGAGGATGCTAAAGCCGATAGTGAGGTCAAAATCAAAATCCAAGATGGCGACAGCAAAAAATTCAAAGATATCATCATGGATGTCGATTTTATGGTTTTCGAGGGTAATAAAGATGATAGTGAAGTCAAAATCAAAATCCAAGATGGCGGCTGCGATCATTTTCGAATTGTTCATCATGGGAGTCGTTTTCATGGTTTTCGAGAATGCTAAAGCCGATAGTGAGGTCAAAATCAAAATCCAAGATGGCGACACCAAAAAATTCAAAGATATCATCATGGATGTCGTTTTCATGGTTTTCGAGGGTAATAAAGCTGATAGTGAAGTCAAAATCAAAATCCAAGATGGCGGCTGCGATCATTTTCGAATTGTTCATCATGGGAGTCGTTTTCATGGTTTTCGAGAATGCTAAAGCCGATAGTGAGGTCAAAATCAAAATCCAAGATGGCGACACCAAAAAATTCAAAGATATCATCATGGATGTCGTTTTCATGGTTTTCGAGGGTAATAAAGCTGATATTGAAGCCAAAATCAAAATCCAAGATGGTGACTGCGATCATTTTCGAATTGTTCATCATGAGAGTCGTTTTCATGGTTTTCGAGGATGCTAAAGCCGATAGTGAGGTCAAAATCAAAATCCAAGATGGCGACAGCAAAAAATTCAAAGATATCATCATGGATGTCGATTTTATGGTTTTCGAGGGTAATAAAGATGATAGTGAAGTCAAAATCAAAATCCAAGATGGCGGCTGCGATCATTTTCGAATTGTTCATCATGGGAGTCGTTTTCATGGTTTTCGAGAATGCTAAAGCCGATAGTGAGGTCAAAATCAAAATCCAAGATGGCGACACCAAAAAATTCAAAGATATCATCATGGATGTCGTTTTCATGGTTTTCTAGGGTAATAAAGATGTGAAAATCAAAATCCAAGATGGCAGCTGCGATCATTTTCGAATTGTTCATCATGGGAGTCGTTTTCATGGTTTTCGAGAATGCTAAAGCCGATAGTGAGGTCAAAATCAAATCCAAGATGGCGACACCAAAAATTCAAAGATATCATCATGGATGTCGTTTTCATGGTTTTCGAGGGTAATAAAGCTGATAGTGAAGTCAAAATCAAAATCCAAGATGGCGACTGCGATCATTTTCGAATTGTTCATCATGGGAGTCGTTTTCATGGTTTTCGAGGATGCTAAAGCCGATAGTGAGGTCAAAATCAAAATCCAAGATGGCGACAGCAAAAGATTCAAAGATATCATCATGGATGTCGTTTTCATGGTTTTCTAGGGTAATAAAGATGTGAAAATCAAAATCCAAGATGGCGGCTGCGATCATTTTCGAATTGTTCATCATGGGAGTCGTTTTCATGGTTTTCGAGAATGCTAAAGCCGATAGTGAGGTCAAAATCAAAATCCAAGATGGCGACACCAAAAAATTCAAAGATATCATCATGGATGTCGTTTTCATGGTTTTCGAGGGTAATAAAGCTGATATTGAAGCCAAAATCATAATCCAAGATGGTGACTGCGATCATTTTCGAATTGTTCATCATGAGAGTCGTTTTCATGGTTTTCGAGGATGCTAAAGCCGATAGTGAGGTCAAAATCAAAATCCAAGATGGCGACAGCAAAAAAATTCAAAGATATCATCATGGATGTCGATTTTATGGTTTTCGAGGGTAATAAAGATGATAGTGAAGTCAAAATCAAAATCCAAGATGGCGGCTGCGATCATTTTCGAATTGTTCATCATGGGAGTCGTTTTCATGGTTTTCGAGAATGCTAAAGCCGATAGTGAGGTCAAAATCAAAATCCAAGATGGCGACACCAAAAAATTCAAAGATATCATCATGGATGTCGTTTTCATGGTTTTCTAGGGTAATAAAGATGTGAAAATCAAAATCCAAGATGGCAGCTGCGATCATTTTCGAATTGTTCATCATGGGAGTCGTTTTCATGGTTTTCGAGAATGCTAAAGCCGATAGTGAGGTCAAAATCAAAATCCAAGATGGCGACACCAAAAAATTCAAAGATATCATCATGGATGTCGTTTTCATGGTTTTCGAGGGTAATAAAGCTGATATTGAAGCCAAAATCAAAATCCAAGATGGTGACTGCGATCATTTTCGAATTGTTCATCATGAGAGTCGTTTTCATGGTTTTCGAGGATGCTAAAGCCGATAGTGAGGTCAAAATCAAAATCCAAGATGGCGACAGCAAAAAATTCAAAGATATCATCATGGATGTCGATTTTATGGTTTTCGAGGGTAATAAAGATGATAGTGAAGTCAAAATCAAAATCCAAGATGGCGGCTGCGATCATTTTCGAATTGTTCATCATGGGAGTCGTTTTCATGGTTTTCGAGAATGCTAAAGCCGATAGTGAGGTCAAAATCAAAATCCAAGATGGCGACACCAAAAAATTCAAAGATATCATCATGGATGTCGTTTTCATGGTTTTCTAGGGTAATAAAGATGTGAAAATCAAAATCCAAGATGGCAGCTGCGATCATTTTCGAATTGTTCATCATGGGAGTCGTTTTCATGGTTTTCGAGAATGCTAAAGCCGATAGTGAGGTCAAAATCAAAATCCAAGATGGCGACACCAAAAAATTCAAAGATATCATCATGGATGTCGTTTTCATGGTTTTCGAGGGTAATAAAGCTGATAGTGAAGTCAAAATCAAAATCCAAGATGGCGACTGCGATCATTTTCGAATTGTTCATCATGGGAGTCGTTTTCATGGTTTTCGAGGATGCTAAAGCCGATAGTGAGGTCAAAATCAAAATCCAAGATGGCGACAGCAAAAGATTCAAAGATATCATCATGGATGTCGTTTTCATGGTTTTCTAGGGTAATAAAGATGTGAAAATCAAAATCCAAGATGGCGGCTGCGATCATTTTCGAATTGTTCATCATGGGAGTCGTTTTCATGGTTTTCGAGAATGCTAAAGCCGATAGTGAGGTCAAAATCAAAATCCAAGATGGCGACACCAAAAAATTCAAAGATATCATCATGGATGTCGTTTTCATGGTTTTCGAGGGTAATAAAGCTGATATTGAAGCCAAAATCATAATCCAAGATGGTGACTGCGATCATTTTCGAATTGTTCATCATGAGAGTCGTTTTCATGGTTTTCGAGGATGCTAAAGCCGATAGTGAGGTCAAAATCAAAATCCAAGATGGCGACAGCAAAAAATTCAAAGATATCATCATGGATGTCGATTTTATGGTTTTCGAGGGTAATAAAGATGATAGTGAAGTCAAAATCAAAATCCAAGATGGCGGCTGCGATCATTTTCGAATTGTTCATCATGGGAGTCGTTTTCATGGTTTTCGAGAATGCTAAAGCCGATAGTGAGGTCAAAATCAAAATCCAAGATGGCGACACCAAAAAATTCAAAGATATCATCATGGATGTCGTTTTCATGGTTTTCTAGGGTAATAAAGATGTGAAAATCAAAATCCAAGATGGCAGCTGCGATCATTTTCGAATTGTTCATCATGGGAGTCGTTTTCATGGTTTTCGAGAATGCTAAAGCCGATAGTGAGGTCAAAATCAAAATCCAAGATGGCGACACCAAAAAATTCAAAGATATCATCATGGATGTCGTTTTCATGGTTTTCGAGGGTAATAAAGCTGATAGTGAAGTCAAAATCAAAATCCAAGATGGCGACTGCGATCATTTTCGAATTGTTCATCATGGGAGTCGTTTTCATGGTTTTCGAGGATGCTAAAGCCGATAGTGAGGTCAAAATCAAAATTCAAGATGGCGACTGCAAAAAATTCAAAGATAAGCTTAAGCCGATAGTGAGGTTATAATCCAAATCCTATGATCGCATAGAGTGTTCCAGGGGCAGTAAGCCCGTACCCAACACAATAATATTTTGAAATATCATATTTTTATCTAAACTGAAAAGTCTGTTTTGGAATCGAAAAATTCTTTTTGTCTTGGATAGTTTTTGTGTTTTCATCATGGGTGTCGTTTTCATGGTTTTTCGAGGATGTTAAACTGATGGCGAGGTCAAAACGGGAATGCAAGATGGCGGCTGCGATAATTTTCGAATTGTTCATCATGGGAATCGTTTTCATGGTTTTCGAGGATGCTTAAGCCGATAGTGAGGTTAAAATCCAAATTCTATGACTGCATAGAGTATTCGAGGGGCAGTAAGCGCGTACCCAACGCAATAATATTTTGAAATATCATATTTTTATCTAAACTGAAAAGTTTGTTTTGGAATCGAAAAATTCTTTTTGTCTTGGATAGTTTTTGTGTTTTCATCATGGGTGTCGTTTTCATGGTTTTCGAGGATGTTAAACTGATGGCGAGGTCAAGACGGGAATGCAAGATGGCGGCTGCGATAATTTTCGAATTGTTCATCATGGGAGTCTTATTCATGGTTTTCGAGGATGCTAAAGCCGATAGTGAGGTTTAAAATCCAGGAGGGCATAAACGACGTCACCGAAGGCCTGCTGCGTGTTGTCTGCGAGGTGGGCTGTAAACTTTTTCGACCGATCAGGAATGGACGTAAGTCGGAACTTAATTACCAGTCTAGCACTGATGAGGAAACGACGAGAACTCACAAAGCCACACAGGCTGAGAGTCAGGTTCTTAACGGGGAGGTCAAAAAGCAGTTCATACGCGATACTCGGAGTGCAAATAACCAAATTATGGAGCAAGCTTTAGCTCGGAATAAAGGCTCGAAGGTATTTGCCAAGCCCAATACCTCCCGCTGTTGCCTGACAAAGCTCAGAACCTCACAAGGCACCACCGTCACATCAAAGCCAGAGATTCTAGCTGAAGTCGAAAAGTTCTACGGAGACTTATATTATGCTCAAAAACCTTGCCCACCTCAGGCCCACGGCGCGGATGACCAACGGGCCAAACTGACACGCCATCTCACACGAGCTTCCCGACATTGACATGGGTGAGATTGGAATGGCAATCAGGCAGCTTCACCACAACAAAAGTTAAAGCCGATAGTGAGGTCAAAATCAAATCCAAGATGGCGACTGCAAAAAATTTCAAAGAGTTGTTCATGGATGTCGTTTTCATGGTTCTCGAAGATGCTAAAGCCGAAAGTGAGGTCAAAATCAAAATTAAACATGGCAGCTGCGATAATTTTCGAAATGTTCATCATGGGAGTCGTTTTCACGGTTTTCGAGGATGCTAAAGCCGATAGTGAGGTCAAAATAAAAATTCAAGATGGTGACTGCAAAAAATTTCAAAGTATTAATGATGGATGTCGTTTTCATAGTTTTCGAGTTTGCTAAAACCGATGGCGAGGTCAAAATGAGAATCCAAGATGGTCTCAGCGACAGTTTTCGAAATGTTCATCATGGGAGTTGTTTTCATGGTTTTCGAGGATGCTAAAGCCGATAGTGAGGTCAAAATGAGAATCTAAGATGGCGGCTGCGATAATATTCGAAAGGTTCATCGTGGGTGTCGTTTTCATGGTTTTCGAGAAAGCTAAAGCCGATAGTGACGTCAAAATCAAAATCCAAGACGGTGACTTCAAAAAACGCAGTGTTCGAGGGGCAGTAAGCGCGTACCTAACACAATAATATTTTGAATTTCATATTTTTATATCTAAACTGAAAAGTTTGTTTTGTTTGGTGTTAAATTGAAAAGTTCATTTTATGATGGATAGTTTTGTGTTTTCATCATGGGTGTGGTTTTCATGGTTTTCGAGGGTGCTCAAATCGATGGCGAGGTCAAAATGACAATCTAAGATGGCGGCTGCTATAATTTTCGAATTGTTCATGAATTTCATCATGAGAGTCGTTTTCGTGGTTTGCGAGGATGCTTAAGCCGACAGTGAGGTCAAAATCAAAATCCAAGATGGCGGCATCAATAATTTTCGAAATGTTCATCAATTTCATCATGGGATGTAACGAAGGTTGAGTGGATGATGCGTAACTCAGGGGTGACGACAAGCAAACTTACAAGTAACTCTCATGAGTAGGGCAAAAGTACTTAGTACCCCTTGAATCGTACTTCAGACACTAAGAGTCCCGTATCCTTTTTTTTTTTACGGATTCGTATACAGGAGGCTCGGAAAAGTAAAAACCATTTTTCAAAGTTGCCCCTTATGCCTCCCTTCTGAGTTTTCAATAAGGTTTTAGATTGGATTAGGGGGTTCTTAAGGGGCTTCAATTTTTTTTAAGTATTCTAACGGATTTTAAAATTCTTTGAACTATCCTATATATAATAGGAATTCTCAAACCATTTTGTTTTTTTTTTTAATTTGTTTCTTTTTTTATTAAATTAGATAAATGGGTTTTAAAAATCTTAAAAATATTTTATTTGTAATTTACAAAATCTTTTAAGGGCTATGGATTTTCCAATTCATTTAAAGATTCATATGGATTCTCAAAATTTTATTAAGGTAAGGAATACTTAAGTTGAATAGGTAAGGTAAGGAAGACCAAGCCCGGGTCGGTGGCGCGTCGTGTTTCACGCCAAATGCCTGCTGGGGTCGCGGTTTTTTTTTAACCCAGGTTACCGTGGTCCCGGAACGTAAAGGGCATACGAAGGAACACGGGTGGATTTTAGTCAGTAAGAGTCTGACAGTCCCTTCCGCCCCACCCAGGGTGGGAGGACTCATTTGATGATTTTACCACCTAAAAAAAAAAAAAGGTAAGGAATACTTCTCCAAAACAAGACCCCGCGAGCTGCTTGCAGCTCGCGCAACGCGCAAATACTAGTTATATTATATAAAGCTCGATTACCACTCACTGACTGACTGACAGAATTGTTCTCCCAGATGGTGAAGGGGGAGGTGGGTATATTTTGACAGATTCGTATACAAGTCACTCTCGTGAGTATGGGAAAAATCCCAAACCTCCCCTTTTCGCCCCCCCTCTCCCCCCTCCCCATCGTATCTCGGAAACTAAGAGACCCGTGTTTTGTTTTTTTACGGATTCGTATAGAGGAGGCTCGGAAACGTAAAAATCATTTTTTAGAGTCCCCCCTCCCCTTTCCCCTTCTCCCCCCTTTAGGAGGATCTCAGAAGTTAACAGACTTGCAACAGTTTTTTTTTCAGATTCATGTCAAGGGCCCCATAGTTGGTCAAAATCATTTTTCAAAACTCTCCCCTCTCCCCCCCTTCACCCCTCCCTCTGTCGTATCTCGGAAACTAAGAGACCCATGTTTTGTTTCTTTACGGATTCGTATAGAGGAGGCTCGAAATAGTAAAAATCATTTTCAAAGTTCCCCCTTGCCCCCCTCCCCCCCCCCTTTAGGCGGATCTCAAAAGAGACTTGGAATTTTTTTTTTTCAGACTCGTGTCGTTTCATTTTTCGAAACTCACCCCTCTCCCCCTCTTCACCCCTCACCCCATAGCGGTAAAGCGAAGCGTAGCGTAGCGTAGGGATGTGGTCACGATAGCTTTCCGGTGGTAGGTAGGTCCTGAGTGGAGCGAACCTGCGAGACCGAGTGGAGCGAAGGGGGGAGGTGGCGAGCGAAGCGAGCCGGCGACCTCCGTAGCGTAACGAAGGTTGAGTGGGTGAAGCGTAACTCAGCGGTGACGACAAGCAAACTTACAAGTAACTCTCATTAGTAGGGCAAAAGTACCAAGCCTCCCCTTTTTGCTCCCCCCCCCTCCCAATCGTATCTCAGAAACTAAGAGACCCGTGTTTTGTTTTTTTATGGATTGGTATAGAGGAGGCTCGGAAAAGTAAAAACCATTTTTCAAAGTCCCCCCCTCTTGACCCCGTTCTTCCCCCTTTAGGCGGATCTCAGAAGAGAGTTGGAACATATTTTTTTTCAGATTCACATCAAGGGGCCCAGAGTATTTCAAAATAATTTTACAAAACTCCCCCCTCTCCCCCTTCACCCCTCCCTCCATCGTATCTCGGAAACTAGGTAGCGTAGGGATAAGGTCACGATACCTTTCCGGTGGTAGGTAGGTTCTGAGTGGAGCGAACCTGCGAGACCGAGTGGAACGAAGGGGGGAGGTGGCGAGCGAAGCGAGCCGGCGACCTCCGTGGCGTAACGAAGGTTGAGTGGGTGAAGCGTAACTCAGGGGTGACGACAAGCAAACTTACAAGTAACTCTCATGAGTAGGGCAAAAGTACCAAGCTTCCCCTTTTTGGCGTCTCCCCCCCCCCTCCCAATCGTATCTCAGAAACTAAGAAACCCAGGTTTTATTATTTTACGGATTCTTTTAGAGAAGGCTCGGAAAAGAAAAACCCATTTTTTCAAAGTTGCCCCTCTTGACCCTTTCCCCCCCCTTAAGGCGGATCTCAGAAGAGACTTGAAACATTTTTTTTTTCAGATTCACATCAAGGTACCCGGAATTGGTCAAAATGATTTTTCTAAACTCCCCCATTTCCGTCTCTTCACCCACCGGCATCGTATATCGCAAAAACTATGTAGCGGTAAAGCGAAGCGTAGGAATGAGGTCACGATAGCTTTCCGGTGGTAGGTAGGTCCTGAGTGGAGCGAACCTGCGAGACCGAGTTGAGCGAAGGGGGGAGGTGGCGAGCGAAGCGAGCTGGCGACCTCCGTAGCGTAACGAAGGTTGAGCGGGTGAAGCGTAACTCGCGGGTCACGACAAGCAAACTTACAAATAACTCTCATAAGTAGGGCAAAAGTACCAAGCCTCCGCTTTTTGGCCTCCCCCCCCCTCCCTATCGTTTCTCAGAAACTAGGAGACCCTGTTTGGTGTTTTTTTACGGATTCGTATAGAGGAGGATCGGAAAAGAAAAAACCATTTTTTTCAAAATCTCCCCTCTTCACCCCCTTCTCCTCCCTTTAAGTGGATCTCAGAAGAAACTTGGAACATATACTCTTGGGGCCCAGAGTATGTCAAAATCATTTTTCAAAATCAAAATGAGAATCCAAGATGGCGGCTTCGATAATTTTCGCATTTTTCATCATGGCAGTCGTTTTCATGGTTTTCGAGGATGCTTAAGCCGATAGTGAGGTTAAAATCCAAATCCTATGATCGCATAGAGTGTTCGAGGGGCAGTAAGCGCGTACCTAACACAATAATATTTTGAAATATCATATTTTTATCTAAACTGAAAAGTTTGTTTTGAAATTGAAAAATTCTCTTTGTCTTGGATAGTTTTTGTGTTTTCATCATGGGTGTCGTTTTCATGGTTTTCGAGGATGTTAAACTGATGGCGAGGTCAAGACGGGAATGCAAGATGGCGGCTGCGATAATTTTCGAATTGTTCATCATGGGAGTCGTTTTCATGGTTTTCGAGGATGCTAAAGCCTATAGTGAGGTTTAAAATCCAGGAGGGCATAAACGACGTCACCGAAGGCCTGCTGCGTGTTGTCTGCGAGGTAGGCTGTAAACTTTTTCGACCGATCAGGAATGGACGTAAGTCGGAACTTAATTACCAGCGAGACTGTGGCACTGATGAGGAAACGACGAGAACTCACAAAGCCACACAGGCTGAGAGTCAGGTTCTTAACGGGGAGGTCAAAAAGCAGTTCATACGCGATACTCGGAGTGCAAATAACCCAATTATGGAGCAAGCTTTAGCTCGGAATAAAGGCTCGAAGGTATTTGCCAAGCCCAATACCTCCCGCTGTTGCCTGACAAAGCTCAGAACGTCACAAGGCACCACCGTCACATCAAAGCCAGAGATTCTAGCTGAAGTCGAAAAGTTCTACGGAGACTTATATTATGCTCAAAAACCTTGCCCACCTCAGACCCACGGCGCGGATGACCAACGGGCCAAACTGACACGCCATCTCACACGAGCTTCCCGACATTGACATGGGTGAGATTAGAATGGCACTCAGGCAGCTTCACCACAACAAAGCCCCAGGGGATGACAGAATAACCATAGAGCTGCTCAAGGCAAGAGGAATACCTATCTTGACAGAGCTTGTAAACTCTTCAATTCCGTCATCCACACTTGCATAACACCGGAGGCATGGCATGGGAGTGTAGTAGTATTATTCTTCAAAAAGGGCGATAAAGCGCTCCTTAAAAAATACCGCTCCATCTCACTTCTGAGCCATATCTAGAAGCTGTTCTCGAGGGTTATTCTAAATCGTCTCGCCCAAAAGTTCGATGATTTTCAGCCACCGGAGCAGGCCGGGTTTCAAAAAGGTTACCGCACCATAGACCACACACACACCCTTACGCAAGTGATTCAAAAGACCGAGGAGTATAACCAGCCTCTGTGCCTAGCGTATGTGGACTACGAGAAGGCTTTCGATACCGTCGAGACCTGGGCTGTTCTGGAGTCCATGCAGAGATGCCACATCGACTGTCGCTACGTTGAGGTGATGAGATGTCTGTATAAGGCCGCAACAGTGACCGTCTAAGTACAAGAACAGAGCACAAAACCAATCCAACTGTTTACAAACGCGTTGGAGGACGTTTTTAAGACGATTGATTGAAAAGGACGGGGTGTTAATATCAACGGTCAGTACATCTCACACCTCCGATTTGCGGATGACTTTGTCATCATAGCAGAGTCTCTGCAGGAGCTGGAAAAAAATGCTGAACGGCTTGAGCGATTCTTCAAGGCATGTGGATCTCGGAATGAATCTGGCTGAACAAAACCAAAGTCATGTTTAATGGTCACGTCACCCCGAGACCTGTAATCGTGAATGCTGCTGCCCTCGAGGTTGTGCAAGAATACATTTATCTAGGCCAAAGTGTACAACTGGGCAGGCACGACTTTGAGAAGGAGGCAGCTAGAAGAATACGCTTGGGCTGGGCGGTATTCAGGAAGCTGCGTCATATCTTTGAATCATCGATCCCACAATCCCTTAAAACCAGGGTTTACAACCAGCGTGTCCTACCCGTAATGACTTACGGAGCCGAAACGTGAACACTTACCATCGGCCGGGTCCACAAATTTAAGGTTGCTCAGCGTGCAATGGAGAGAGCAATGCTCGGGGTTTCTCTGGTGGATAGAATTCGTAATGAAGTCATTCGCCAGAGAACCAAATGTAGAACCAAATGGCACGTTTGTAGACGGACAAACGGCAGATGGAGCAAACATGTGCTTGAGTGGAGACCGCGAATGGGCAAACGTAGTATAGGACGCCCTGCTGCAAGAAGGGTCGATGATTTAAGGAAAGTGGCTGGCAGTGGATGGATGCGGCCTGCCCAAAACCGGGATGGTTGGCGCTCTTTGGGGAAGGCTTACGTCCACTACTGGACGTAAGCCTCATCATCAGATGATATAAAGCTGATAGCGAGGTCAAAATCAAAATCCAAGATGGTGGCTGCGATGTTTTCGAAATAATCATCCTGGGAGTCGTTTTCATGGTTTTCGAGGATGCTAAAGCCGATGGTAAGGTTAAAACCAAAATCCAAGATGGCGGCTGCGATAATTATTGAATTGAATTGTTCATCATGGGAGTCGTTTTCATGGTTTTCGAGGATGCTAAAGCCGGTAGTGAGGTCAAAATCAAAATCCAAGATGGCGACAGCAAAAAATTCAAAGATATCATCATGGATGTCGTTTTCATGGTTTTCGAGGGTAATAAAGCTGATAGTGAAGTCAAAATCAAAATTCAAGATGGCGACTGCGATCATTTTCGAATTGTTTGTTATGGGAGTCGTTTTCATGGTTTTCGAGGATGCTAAAGCCGATAGTGAGGTCAAAATCAAATCCAAGATGGCGACTGCAAAAAATTTCAAAGTTTTGTTCATGGATGTCGTTTTCATGGTTCTCGAAGATGCTAAAGCCGAAAGTGAGGTCAAAATCAAAATTAAACATGGCGGCTGCGATAATTTTCGAATTGTTCATCATGGGAGTCGTTTTCATGGATTTCGAGGACGCTAAAGTCGATGGTAAGGTTAAAACCAAAATCCAAGATGGCGGCTGCGATAATTATTGAATTGAATTGTTCATCATGGGAGTCGTTTTCATGGTTTTCGAGGATGCTAAAGCCGGTAGTGAGGTCAAAATCAAAATCCAAGATGGCGACAGCAAAAAATTCAAAGATATCATCATGGATGTCGTTTTCATGGTTTTCGAGAGTAATAAAGCTGATAGTGAAGTCAAAATCAAAATCCAAGATGGCGACTGCGATCATTTTCGAATTGTTTGTCATGGGAGTCGTTTTCATGGTTTTCGAGGATGCTAAAGCCGAAAGTGAGGTCAAAATCAAATTTAAACATGGCGGCTGCGATAATTTTCGAATTGTTCATCATGGGAGTCGTTTTCATGGTTTTCGAGGATGCTAAAGCCGATAGTGACGTCAAAATCAAAATCCAAGACGGTGACTTCAAAAAACGCAGTGTTCGAGGGGCAGTAAGCGCGTACCTAACACAATAATATTTTGAATTTCATATTTTTATATCTAAACTGAAAAGTTTGTTTTGTTTGGTGTTAAATTGAAAAGTTCATTTTGTGATAGATAGTTTTGTGTTTTCATCATGGGTGTGGTTTTCATGGTTTTCGAGGGTGCTCAAATCGATTGCGAGGTCAAAATGACAATCTAAGTTGGCGGCTGCTATAATTTTCAAATTGTTCATGAATTTCATCATTTGAGTCGTTTTCGTGGTTTGCGAGGATGCTTTTAAGCCGACAGTGAGGTCAAAATCAAAATCCAAGATGGCGGCATCAATAATTTTCGAAATGTTCATCAATTTCATCATGGGATGTAACGAAGGTTGAGTGGATGATGCGTAACTCAGGGGTGACGACAAGCAAACTTACAAGTAACTCTCATGAGTAGGGCAAAAGTACTTACCCCCCCCCCCCTTGAATCGTACTTCAAACACTAAGAGTCCCGTATCCTTTTTTTTTACGGATTCGTATACAGGAGGCTCGGAAAAGTAAAAACCATTTTTCAAAGTTGCCCCTTATGCCTCCCTTCTGAGTTTTCAATAAGGTTTTAGATTGGATTAGGGGGTTCTTAAGGGGCTTCAAATTTTTTTAAGTACTCTAACGGATTTTAAAATTCTTTGAACTATCCTATATATAGGAATTCTCAAACCATTTTGTTTTTTTTTAATTTGTTTCTTTTTTTATTAAATTAGTTATATGGGTTTTAAAAATCTTAAAAATATTTTATTTGTAATGGCAAATAATATTTTATTTGTATTGGCCCCGGAACGTAAAGGGCATAGGAAGGAACACGGGTGGATTTTAGTGAGTAAGAGTCTGACAGTCCCTTCCGCCCCACCCAGGGCGGGAGGACTCATTTGATGATTTTACCACCTAAAAAAAAAAAGGTAAGGAATACTGCTCCAAAACACGACCCCGCGAGCTGCTTGCAGCTCGCGCAACGCGCAAATACTAGTTCAAGTATATAAATGTGTTGTAGGTATTGTGACAAAAATAATTTCAATATTTGGTACTGGTCATCCGGCGCCTCTATTGCTCTGGCGCCTGTGTGCGCCGCACACTTCGCACATAGGGGCGGCGCGGCCCTGCTCTTCGATTAATTGACCTAATTTAAACAATTATTTTGATATTGACTGCGACTTTCCTGCTAGTGGACACTTGCATGTCAACTTGTGCAATAAAATTCAGAACAAGCATATTCAGAGTCATCGACATAGCTCTTTTTTTTAGGGTTCCGTAGTCAACAAGGAACCCTTATAGTTTCGCCATGTCCGTCCGTACGTCCGTCCGTCTGTCCGCAGTTTAGCTCAGAGACGCACAGTACTAGAGAGCTGTGATTTGGTGTAAATATACGGATTTGTTGTGCCAAAAAAGTGGTAAAATAAAATCTCGTAAAATATTTTTTTTAGGGTACTTATGGTACTTATGGTACTTAGGGTACTTACACGTAAAGTGAGGATTTTTTTTTTCTCGCGTACCCCTTAGTGTGGGGTATCATTAAATAGGCCTTTAAAAAATAATGATAGTTTCCATTGACAATTTTTTGATAAAAAAATTCGTTTGTGAAATATTAAGCTTTAAAGTGCTAAATTTTGCTCGATTTGAGTGTCCCCCCCCCTCTACCAGCTAAACTGTTATGTTTGGGGGTGTGAAAAAATTCACAATAGTAGTATATATAACGAAGTTTAAAAGAAAATTATCATAACTAAGTAGGCTTTACAACTTTACGAGTAATAGTCGACCAACTTATAAAATGTACTTGGATATCATATTTTCTTAAACAAAATGTATCGGAGACAACTGCAAATGTAAGTTTGTCAACTTTATTTTTACAGCTTTTATAGGTATGTTTTTTGGGGATAGGTAGGTTTTTATCGTCAACTATTTTTAACTAAATTCAAAAAAAGGAGGAGGTTCTAAATTCGTTGTAATCTTTTTTCTTATGTATTTTCCCCGATTTCTCAAAGACTCCTGGACCGATTTTGAAAATTCTTCTTTTTAAAATTAAATTCAGCGAATCAGTTTAGTTAGTTCGCATAAGTATTTTGATGGGCAACTACGGAACCCTACACTGTGCGTGGCCCGACACGCACTTGGCTGGTTTTAGCTTGTTAAAATCATCAATGAGTCTCCTCCCACACCGGGCAGGGCGGGAGGGACTGTTAGACAGAAAAGGTAAGTCAGTCGTACTGACTAAAGTCCACGGTGTCCTTCAATAGACCTTATGTTCTGGGGTCACGGTAATGAGATAAGTCCTTCGACCCCAGCAGGCTTTGGCCCTCTAGAATCGACATAGCTCTTAAGAGGAAACAGCACGGCTGTTTTTCCATACAAACGTAGTCCCCTGTTTTCTCCCTGGATAATGCCAGTAGAGCAATATTTTTTTACGAAAAATCTATGACCACTATTGGCATGTCTCTATGTTTTCCTTTTTCCCATAAATTAATTATTAAAAGAGATATGAACATTCAAAATCCTAAAAAAATGGCCAGATTTTCCGCTGTGTTCAAATAATCAGTAAACAAAGACGAGATTATATAAAAAAAGGAAAACATAGGAACACGGCCAATGCCTTTCTTTATTTTTTAAAGAAATAAGTAGTGAAATCGGTTAAGTTTTGGAGGAGTAATCAGGGGACTACGAATAGTTGATTTTGTGCCATTTTTAAGGTACTCGTATTTTCGGTCCAAGCTGCAGTTGTCTCCTTCGCGCTCTGTAACTCTGTTGTGGGCACTGTGCGACAGCAATAGATTTTACAAATACCTATTTTTCAATTCTCCAGCCCTTGCTGTTTCCTCTTAAGAACAAGTAAAATTGGCAATGGACAGGCCGCATTACTCGTAGAACGTCGAACCATGGGGGTAGAAAAGACCCTGAGTGGCAGCCTCAAATTGGAAGACGCAGTTACGCCTGCCATTAGGTGGACCGATGATGTCGTGAGAGTCGCGGGAAACTGATGGATGCAGGTGGCGGATTGACGTTCGGGGTGGTGTTTTAAGGGAGACATTAATTATACAATAGTAGAATGTCATTCGGCTAATGATGATGATTTATCGGATTAAAATAATCAGGTAAGAACTTTTACAATCTCAACGGAAGGTCTTATACAACTAAAGTTAATTTCCAATAAACAATGATTGGTGTATATCGATGACAGCTATTGTTCTGCGCCGGCGCACGCAACTAAGCAGCTGTATCGACTGTAACAATAAATTTACGAGTAAAAACTGACTTTGAGCCACACCCGCCGGCGACAAATCTGTTGAGGTTCAGTTTGTTTTACGCGTCTCTAAATATTAGCTTTTTTTTTCCCTTAATATTTTATAATGAAGAATAAGTTATGAGGATGACCAGGACTTTGATAACTAGAAGATAAGAGGTTAAAAGAAGGGAAAACTCTTCTTTGTTTTCACTTTAATAGTTTTAGATTTTGATAACCCACAATATTACTGCATCCTACAGGGTTAAATCTAAGGTGAACTCTAAAATAAACGATGACATTATAGAAAACGTTAAAAGGTAATGCTTGAAAGGACTGCGTTTGAGGTTAAGAAATGGGTCATAGTTTTATCAGAGATAATATAGAAAATAAAAGCCATAGCATAAATATGTCAGCTTTATCAAAGATTCAAGAAGACAAGCCTCTCTTGTATACTCGCAAAATTTATCAAATATTCATCAACACCGCGTAAATCAAACACAGTCCTAACACCTTCAAAAGCGGTCCCTTCGCTTCGTGATTACAGCGTAAATGGCTCTTTATAATTACACTGTCAAGGTTCAAGACCTGTTTACAGTCCATTGTCTTTGTCTCAATTCGATTTGAGTCGTAACACAGTTTCAGTTTTGATATTTCAATTTATTTGTTGACTGTTGTAGAATTTGAATTTAATTGCGAGTACTTGTAATGGTTGTCGGTTCTGCTGTTGATCATTTTATGATTATGTCTTTTGCTGTTTATTGAAACATCCTGTAGACGACTTAACTCAAACTCGACTCAACTCAACTCAACGTTATGTTTCTGTTGAAATGACGTACCTACTTATGTGGAAGACTTATGTTGTAAGTATAGTTGAAAAATTGGCCTCTTCTTTCTTCATGATAGATAATGGTAAGTGACTGCTTTTGATTCCAGCGCCCTACTATATTAAATATAAAAAAAAATGCAATTACTATGAAATAAATAAGGCAAAATAGACGTTTGGAAACAAAACTATCTGGCAAGGGAATTTCTAGTTAGGAAATTAGTATTCTTAATCCTGATATTTAAG
This sequence comes from Agrotis segetum, assembly GCA_036375495.1. NCBI lineage: Eukaryota > Metazoa > Arthropoda > Insecta > Lepidoptera > Noctuidae > Agrotis > Agrotis segetum. The sequence goes on along the minus strand of JAQSVV010000677.1, from coordinate 627,355 downwards.
ATTTAGTTACAAAACCGCCTGCCCTATGTCAGCCTGTCATCGATAGTTTTGGTCCCAAGACATACCGATTTTCAAATGATCATTATTTTATAATGATGGGCTTGTATCTAATATAGAAGTTGTAGTTAGCATAAGATCTAAGATTAAACAGCTAAGTCGATAAGATCGGTATGACAATGTGATTTTGTCTACGAACCCACCATTAATGCCAAAGAAACCAACAACAACATCCTTCGACACACACATTTGTTTAAAAACAATCAAACACACATACTGTCAAGGGACATCACACATTTAAGAGGCCAATAACTGTCCCAAATCCCAGTATAACTGTATTTACGTCAATACCACATGTGATTGATTTTATGTTACACACGTCTCGGCTACCGAACCCCTTGAGATTTCACAAAGGAATCTAATATTTACGAGAACATTAATTTTGATTGGTATAAACAGGAATATTGATAGTTCCTGTGGTTTGGTATTTGAAGTATTTTTGTCATTAAAATTGAAGGAATTTCTTTTTGTATTGTCTTCTGGTGTTTGTGTTTTATGTCTCATTTCTGAAAGTTTCGATGTGTTCATAATTTGACACGTCTTCTATGGAAGAATTTACAAACTGTTGTCTATTATGGCTTTATGGGTAACAGCATAATTCTTGCTGTACTAGAATTATAAAAACATATGAATACTAATTATGATATTTTTTTAATCAAGATAATATTGTTTGAAAACTTTGCCTGATTTTAACAATTTGATTCTAAAGAAAATCTCGCGTATTTCGACGGACATAAAACTTATGCCATAAGTCAGCATTTTACACCAAATGCACAGCTGTCATTATAAGAAAATCATGCAAATATCCAAGGACATTAAATAGGTATATCTTGTTTTTCAGTAGGAGTAAAATCATGATCATAAAGATAACTAAATGCAGCCCACAATCTTCCAATCTGCAATATAATTGAACCAGCTTTTACAACACCCACGATCATAACACGCCATGTTTTACTAAGAAACTGCAGAATATTCTATTAAATTAACACCGACCACATTTTGTCATGATGTTAACTGCCGTTTACCTGTTCAAGATTGATCATAATTTAATGCGAATTAATTATATTCTAACATGAACAAAAACCTGTTTTCGTGAAGCTTTGAACTTTTCTGCAATAATTGTACACACTGCTAATCCACCAAGCTATGTATAACCAATGTAAAGTGACCGTTGAATGTGCGGAAAGTTCATATAAAACAAGACCATGACAAACTGGATTTATGTAGCTTGATGTGTAGTCGTCTGTAACACAGCGATAAATATTGCACATCGATCTTTAAAAAGAGACAGTCGTCTAGTTTCGGTTTATAGGCGCACACGCCGTAACCAACCACGAAGAACGACGAACCAGTGACAAACGTCACACAGGTAGAATGTGACAGGGATAGCACTAGTTGATTATTTATCTCTTTTCAAAGGCCGATGTGCAGTATTTTGCCGGTACCTTTACTAACAACGTCAATGTTTCATTCTGCAACATTGTAGCATCTTTTGCGATAAAATTAACACCCTCATAGAGAAAGTCTTCAGTCTTTGACACCCTAATGATTATACCTATTACACTAATCTTTGAGTCGAATAATAAAGACACTTTAAGTACCAATAAAATATTTAGTACCCCAAGAAGCTAGATCGATGGTTCTCCACGTTTTTTGGACTGATGAACCAGAGTTACTTGACCCGTGTCACTCTCCAACTAAAGCGTCTCAAAGGACCAATTTTTTTCGGTGTAATAACACAAGATGTTTTTATGGCACTATTTTAAATATGGCATCTTAAACGAAGCCCGGCTTTTATTTATGGGACCGTAATTTTTGGTGCAAGACAATGGTTTTAATTATGTGCGGTGATAACTGGTGTTAGTAAAAGACGTTCATGGGAGGATTTTCAGGTATTATTCAAATGGCAAACCGTAAAAATGAGATAAAATGCGTTGTTTATGAGGTGATCAGCTGCTGCTGTGTTTTGGTTACTGGTTACTGGTTGTACTGTTATAGCTACTGTAAAGAAAGTTATTGAGATTTGGAGCTGTTAACGGCCTAGTGGTATCGGCCCCGACTTACGAGTTGTAGGTTGTGGGTTCGAATCCAGACAGGCGCATTACTTTGTGTAATTTATTTCATCACCACTGCTCTCAAAACTGTGAAGGAAAACATCGTGAGGAAACCGGCATGTCCTAGAACCAAAAATTCGAAGGCAATATGTGTGACATCTACCAATCCGCATTGGGCCCGCATGGTGGATTATGGCCCACTCCCTCACACAGAGAGGAGGCCTGTGTCCCAGCAGTGGGAACATTAATAGGCTGATGATAATGATGATGATGACAAGTCTACGTAAGCTCAACTGAGCGGTTCTAGTGACTTCACCATACCTTAAGTATATGCTAAAAATTAACTACCCTCTTTAAAAATCACAGAACACCAAAAACAAATCCAGCAGACCCGACTGCTGTGAAAACACATAAAACGCTTAAAATAAAACACCCTGTGTACAATACGTCAAGTGTGAGTCCCAATAAAGAATGCTTAAAGACACACCATGTATAATTGTCAGTTTTTAAACCTCGTAATGGGTTTTCAGTGAGTTATTGACTCTGTTTTATTAGTTAGTAATAAAGTTGTCTCTTTGTCTTTGAATAGATGGATGGTGCTTATGGGCTAACTATTTTTGGGAGTACTGTGGTAGGTTACACCAGGTGGGGGTTAATTGCCCGAATTTTAATTGCATTCTTTGATAATTATGTTAGTTACTGCCGACAACGCGAATGTTAGTGTCGCCGCACACGAGCCACGCGACAGCCACAAACGCCGACACGAGAAGCTAGAAGCGGCTACAGAGGTAGCTGAAGCGCGCGACAGCCATTTGTGGCCGGTGGTCGAAACTTGCGGACTTGCGGTCGATGCTGCTATTTTGGGTACATATTTGAATATCGAAAATTAAAATATCTACGCTTAAAATATCGATGTTCAAAATATCGAAAATTAAAATATCGAATGACCATAAAATCGAAAATTAAAATATCGAAAGTTTAAAATGTCGAATGATTTAATGATCTACGTCCAATATATCTAAAATCTAAATATCTACAAAAGTTACATCGAAAGATCTAAATATCGAAATACAGATTATCGAATGTCCGAAATATCGAACCTAACAAGGTAAGACGACGGAGCCCCGCTTCGCGGGGCTCCTATTTCTGTTTGCAAGGTTCAAAGTAACCTAACACGAAGAGGACGGCTTCTTCGAACCTAACCTGACCGATTCGGGGTGCCCCAAGTTCCGAGCTCGCTTCGCTCGCTTTTGCATCCGAAGTCCGTCCAGCTACCTTGTTGGCTAGTAATCAATAATTTGACTAAGGATGCAAGAGCGAGTGAAGCGAGCTCAGGACTTGGGGCACCCCGACTCGGACAGGTTAGGTTCGAAGAGGATGGCGGGGTCTGCAAGACCCCGCCATCCTCTTCGTGTTAGGTTACTTTAAATCTTGCAAACATAAATAGGAGCCCCGCGAAGCGGGGCTCCGTCGACTTACTTTGGTAGGTGGTTATCAGCAATTTGATATTTCAACTAGTAGGTATTTTTAACGTAGATATTATGAACTGCGATGTATTAAACGTTGATATTTTGAATTTCGACATTACGTCTTTCGATATTTTGAATCATTCGACATTTTAATCAGTCGACATTATAATCTTCGACGTTTTAAGCGTAGATGTAACATTTTTCGATATTTTGTTACAATCGATATTTTAATTTTTGATATTCTGAACATCGATATTTTAAGCGTAGATATTTTAATCTTCGATATTCAAATATGTACCCGCTATTTTTTTTAAAAATGCATTACTGAGGTAAGATAGTGGGGGGTGCGAAATCGCGCGAGTGGCGTGTGGCGGCGTTTTGTGGCCAGTGTGCTGCCCTTACTAATGTTTGCGTAAGTACCGACACCGGTAAGCTGAAAAGATCTGTTCACATGCATTTTGAAAGTCGCAACTTATAGGTTCTTCCTAGCCAATGGTTTATCTGATTGCCAGACTTCACGACTTCAGCTGATGCGAATTGTGTCTAAATGTCCTGTGAAGAGAGAATAAATGTCCTGTGAAGGTATAGGCAGTCTATTAATCATCATCATCATCATCAGCCTATAATGTTCCCACTGCTGGGACACAGCTTCCTCTCTGTGAGAGGGAGTGGGCCATAATCCACCACGCGGGTCCAGTGCGGTTTGGTAGATGTCACATGTCTTCGAATTTTTGGTTTTAGGACATGTCGGTTTCCTCACGATGTTTTCCTTCACCGTTTTGAGAGCAGTGGTGATAAAATAAATTACACAAAGTAATGCGCCTGACGGGGTTCGAATCCACGACCTACAACTCGTAAGTCGGGACCGATACCACTGGGCCACCACTGCTCACCTATTAATAATAATATAAAATTTTGATTTATCAGCAGCTTTAATTGGACTGGTTGACCTTATCAATAAAATTGAAGATGAACAACACTGCAAAAAAAATTTTGAGGTGATTACCAGTATTTTTTATTCATTTACAAACGACTGGTTACTTGATAGAATATTTTTTTGGTCTTTTAATCCTTAATTTAGCTCCACAAACCACCATACTTTTAGAGCTATTAACCAATGCTATGTTAACTGTAATTATGATACCTGCATGGGAAAATCTAAATAGGATTCAATATCCATAGCCATGGTTCATTAGATTAACGATGTCCCCATAATTGAATGTCCCATGCGATACTATTATTAAGTCTTTTGACGTTATTTTTTCCCTCGGTCGCATGGAGAGCAGTTGTGGCCCAGTGCTGGTATTGGCTCTACGAGTACTGTTGGTCGTGGGTTCACATTACTTTGTGTAATTTATACTTTCATCACCACTGCGCTCAAAAACTGTTTTGTACCTATAAATTTCCTCACGATGTTTCAATTCGTACTGGGCACGTATGGTGGATTACATGCTGCTAAAAATTAAGCTTTTGCATAAATCTGAATAAATTGTTATCTGTTTAGATTTCCTTCAACAACGATCTAAATTAAAATAAGTTTCTAGTAATAAGAATTTTTAATACTGACCTGCTATTATTATCTAACTTTCAGCCGAGCAGTAAGCGAGTGTGATAAAGAGGCGAAGACTGCAATAAGAAATGCCAACGAGTTTCAAAGTGTGCTATTTTTTATCACATGAGGCGTTTTCAATGATTTACTGTATAAATATTTCTGAAAACTGGGTGAAAATCCATTGAATTGTTTTTGAAATAGACAGACGAGGTGTGCGACTATGTTTTGTAATGGTATATATGTTTACTATATTATTGAAATCTAATTATAGGAAACGTATTTTTATATTTATCTTCAATCAAAAACCAGAAATAGAAACAGGTTCATCCACTTAATATTTTATCTATACACCGGATATGACGTGTATTAGTCTGATGCGACTAAATGTGTTTAATTTTATTTCATAGATATCTACTCGTATGTAATTATAGTTTATTGTTATATAATCTGAGGTTTTACTATTCTTTGGAGGAGTTACTTTAATTTAGCCTTTTCTACATATAAAATGTGTCTTTAGTTAATTTTATGTTGAATTAAATTTAAATGTTACTTCATTGTAAGTACCTAAACATAAATATTCGTATGCCGCTTTATGCGGTGAATATGCTGTACCAACTATTTATAACAACTGTAAACCCTACCATATTCTACGAATAAATGTCTTTGTCTTTGTCTTTGAATGTGACTCATTATGAACATAAAAATGAATGTTAAGCGACAATGTATTAGTGTTTCCGGTTGTGGTCGTTAGTTAAAAATGGACTTGATTGTTTTTTATTATGTTGGTTTTAATCAATCATGAGCTTGTGCTATGAGAAAACACGTTAAGTTTTACTGCATTTTATATTTAAAAAAAAATGAACCTGTTTAAATTTTATCTATTCTAACCGCTTACTAGTCATACTCGTACCTATAAAATTACATTGTGTTTGAATTTACAATACAAAATCAAAACTTAAAAATAAAATATCAGCCAAGTAAATAAACAATCAAATCTAGCACCAATTACATCAAATCATATGTCAATTAAATTAAATTAAATGTCAACCAAATCAACTGTCAATTAATTAAATGCAAATAGATTAAACATTAATATAATCAAAAGTGAAAAATACAGCAAAACGTCAATTAAATCCAATGTCAATTAGATTAAATGTAAATATAAACATAATGTTGTTAGTTTAGGTACCATTAAATTTTTAACAACTTTTCTTCTTGTACTTTCTCTCAGCTGTCTTTCTTTTTGTGATTCATATTGATGTATATATTTTGCAAAATTGATTAATAAAACTAGTACATACAAACTTGGGACTGTTAGAATACTCGTACCTAATTTCTTAAAGTATTCTTTGCATGAATCACGCTGTGAAATCTTAACGATGGTTCTGATTGCTCGTTTCTGAAGGATGAATGCTCTTTGGCAGTTATAATCATAGCTATTTCCCCAAAACATAATACTGTATCTTAGCCTCGATTCGACCAAAGCATGATAACATACCTTTAACTGCCTCAAGTCTACTCCATCCCTGAGACTCCTAAGTGCATAACCTGCAGACGATATAGAGGAATCGATAGCAGGGTCACTCCTATATCGTAGAGCCTCTAGATATCTCGTCTAATAGGCAGCGTAAGATAAGATGCCTTTGGATGGGTCATAATGGAAAATGGGTGCTTGGCCGAGATGTCACAGGTCAGACATTGACCTGCATGGTCCTCGTATGAAATGTTCTACATTTATGATGTTTGGAGTTTAAAAGAGACTGTGACCTCTGAGTTTGTTTCGGATGTTCCTTCTCAGAGTAGTCAGGTACGAAACACCGGCCCCTCCTAGTTTTATGAAAAGACATGTAAAAGTGTTGATACGAGTATAACCTACTTGCATAATTCATTCATTTCATTTCACGCTGAAGACGATAATGCAATGGACTACTTTGTTTTAGCTAATGATGATGACGAGAGTTGGAGGAGCTCGTGGCTAAATAATTATAGCCGCACAGGCCGATCTTTCGGGTTAACCCGCTCTTGTCTGTGGATGGGTGACCATCTGTCATAGCGAGTTTCCTTCGTGCCTCGGAAAGGACGTAAAGCCGTTGGTCCCGGCTGTCATTATTTTGTAGATCTTTGACAGTCGTTACTGTTAGTCAGAAGCTCTAAAGTCTGACAACCAGTCTTACCGTGGAGTATCATATTACCTAGTTACTGGCTTGTGGAGATCCGACAGGCATTTGCTCCATGTAAAATACTGATATTCAACTGCATCTGGTTCGACTGGAAGTCGACCCCAATATAGTTGGGAAAAGGCTAGGCAGATGATGATGATGATGATGACGATGACTGAACTAGATGATGATAAATAAATTAATTAATGATTATTGTTTTGATTGAGACTCTTTTTAATCATGGAAATAAGCCATAAACAATGTTCTATAGAGAATTAACACTGAAATATGAAGGTTGATTCCACCATAGAGGCGTGACCAAAAAGTTGGTTGCAGGCGAATCGATAAATTAGGTTAAACAACAATCAGTTATTTTAGCACCGCGCTATCTGCTCAGTTTGGGTATAACACGCAATTTGGGCATTAGTGTACGTACAGACGGACGGACCTTACTGTGATGGTAAGTGGAGAAATTATGACGATAAAGAGATAGTAAGAGAATAAGGATAATGCAAAGGAGAAGACATGGGAAATTCCGATGACATTAGAGAAAATTGAACTAATGAAATTGATCGTCTTCGACGAACAGAGAAGAGTTGTGAAAGAAACACACAACACTCAATCGAAAAATATACAACTGACTAACAGAGATGAAAGATGTAGATGTTGTAAAATTGTAACTGCCTTCATTTCTGAAGAAGTGACTGCTTTTATTTTGCCCAGTTATGTCAGATTCCTACTGATTAAAATATCGCCCTGTTTCTTCGGTTACCAATTGCATTCCAGGGCCACAATATTCTGCTTAGACAGTTCTGCGACCGCAGAAGAACAGGCTGCTGTGCTATTTTGCATTTAAGTATGCGCTGCAAATTTTTTTCTTAACTTCAATTGTATCAAATAAGGTGTAGACTTCAAAAAACTAGTACCTAAATAGCTTTTTCTTCTATTTGTTCGTTATACTTTTAAACCTATTAAAATGAAAGATACTAAGTAGCATGGTCTGTACGTACTGAAAGTCTGGAGTAACGACAAAAATAAAAATTTCGGCTAGCTATAGTGATTTTTTTGGGCGAAAAATGGATGTCTCTGTTTATTTTTGGGTGATTTGGGATGATTGCGATCACTGCAAATTGAAACGATGCATATCAGGGGTGATTCAATGTGTGAACATAATTTGGATTTCCTTTCAAAAAAGTGTTTTTTAAAATTTTGGTGCCGTGATCGTCGCGTGCGACAAGAAAGTTTATTGAATACTGGCGTGAAAGAAATGTTTGCAATTAACATTTTATTTTTAAATGGTTCTGTTCCTAAAACTGTCAATAATATCGAAATGCGTTGATATTTTTTTGTGTCATTTCATAGTTTGTATTTTTTTCAGTTCAGTGTTAATAAATTGCAACCCTAAACAATGCTGAAAACATTGGACCTTTTTGGACATTGGATCTTTTACAGATCTGATATCCTCATATCCAGGCATTTCCCCGACAGTAAGAACTTAAAAGATTGATTTTATGATGCAGTTTTTAGAGTTCAATTAAAAAAGGCCACTTATACTCATACTTGAAAGAACAAAAAAATACAGATTGGACCATCTGTTCTCAAAGCATATTCAGCCATTAATTATTTATTTATCCTTTATTAATGTTTTACAATCCTTTATTAATGGTCTATGTTGTTATATATCAATGAAATACTCAAAAGTAGAAGTATATATCTTTTACAGTGCTTCACAAAAAAAAACCGTAACATGAATAATACACTCGTTCACTGACTAATCAATTGGTAGACACGTTCGAACTCGGCCCAAAAACTACAAAGCCAATTTTAGTTTAACAAAACATCGTATTTGGTACCATAACTAATTTCCAAACCCCTGTTTTGCGTAACAGGTAGACGTATTCAACAAACTTACCGATCTATGAAACAAAGAAAACCCACCCCTATTATGAACCTGCTAAGGTTTACTATAACTGCATGGAAAACTTTGTAACTATCACTCTTTCTCTATTGACCAATTTTATCACATCTTGGAAACACACGAAATTGATATTTACCAGCACAGAATAAAGTCCACAATGCACGCAAAGCTAAAGTTTGTTCCAAAACTTTTTTTGCCCAATTTTGACCTACTATCAAGTTTTGCGAAAAAAAAGGTTTTTGTGTTACTTGCACGTGTTTAGGATTGAAAGTTATTGTTCGAAAGTGCTATTGTTGATATTATGTTAGTTTTTTTTGCTATTCATCCACCTGATGGTGACTGGTCAAGGGTAGGGTTGCAAACTGTAGCAAGTTTCCGTTTTGCCTATTTTGACGGATTCCAATTTTGGTTCTTATTTCAGTTGCTAAAAGTTTATTTTTCACCAGTCCCAAGACTATCAAGAAACTAAAATGGCTGCCATTCAGTGGGGATCGAGTTCCGACCCTAGATTTTGAATCATTTTGACATACCCACATTATTATCAGTTTTAAGGTAAAAATAAACATACCTTATCTAAAGTAGCGTTATCTTTACAGAGGAGCCTGTAAAGATTTTTCATGAATGTTCAGACAACAAAATACATAAGTATGTGCAGTAATCGTAGCTGGTAGCACTTTTTGGGTAGTGAATACATCATGAGAAAAATGGTTTAGTTTGTATAAGTACAAAACAAATACAACTTACTGATCTATTTATTATCAGCTACTCTTCAAACAAAACACAGTTACATCATTATTTACCACAATAACAAGCAAATCATTACTTACCCCAATCTAAGCCAAATGCATTAGCCCAAGATTAAGTACCCACAGATAAACTAAACTTAGCAACCTTAACATCAAACTTCGAGTTAAAAGTTAAAATACCGGTTAAAACCGGTTTTAGAACAAAGGAATCTGTTCGTACGAAACTAGGTTGATTGAACGACAATTTAGAACTTATCCAACAATCTAGGTCTTAGCTAAGAATTGTTTACGTTTAACAGCTGTGCTTTATAGTAGGGCTTTTATTAGTTGTAAATTAGGTTTAGGGATGTTTTTAGGACTTGAAGTGATGATAGGCTTATTGGGAATACTAGGTTACGTATCTGCCATGGAATCTGGATTTGTTACTAACACAACAAGCTATAGTAAACCAGTATAAACTGACCGCTTGATGAGCGGGGAAATCATTCGAAGCTAGACCATTTTCACTGGTGAAAGATACCTTGATGTTTCTGATCAACTGAAGTTTTCGCAATCAACTGTTGGACATAGGCGAAGGCTCCATGCTGCACCACATCTCTCTGTTCTTCGCCTTCTGCATCCAGTCTGTTCCAGCCACCTATTAAGGTAATCGGTGATTCTAGCTGGGGGCTCCCACATTTCGCTTGCTGATACGCGGTATCCACTACGACTCATCTGCTTTACCGGCCATCGGTTCTTCGACAAACTGAACCAGCTCACTGCCACTTCAGTTTGTTAATCGGGTACTTTAGTTCTTCTCCAGCGCTTCAAAGAGTGTCAGCACGATGACGGGGCCTCCCCCTAGAGGGTCAAAGCCTACCGGGGTCGCAGGTCCCCGGAACGTAAAGGGCTACTGAAAGACACTGTGAATTTTTTCAGTCTCTCCTGTCCTGCCCTGGGTTTTTACATTGGGTCTTTTAACACGCTTTTTTTTAAATGAGTCCTCCAACCCCGGGCAGGGCGGGAGGGACTGTCAGACTTCTACTGACTAAAATCCACGGTGTCCTTCAATAGCCCTTTATATTCCGGGGTCACGGTAAGGAAATAATCCCGCGACCCCGGCAGGCGCGAGAGGTCTCCGCCTATCGCAGCCGTGAGGACACGTCGGTGCTCCGCCCAAGCTGGGCAGTCTTGCACCATATGCTCCACCGTGTCCTCCGGGCGATCTTCGCAGTGGTGACACCCAGGCGTCTCCTCCTTTCGCATCAGACACAGGTACCTCCCGAAACTTCCGTGTCCGGTGAGGACCTGCGTCAAGCGGTAGGTCAGGACGCCATGACTTCTCTCCAGCCACTCCTCAAAGAGGGGTCTTACCGCCGCAATTTCGGCGTGCCCGGCCTTCGGTCGCGACAGTCGTTCCTTCCATACTGCCCTGAGATCGCGCCGGAGGTCTTCGCGCCGCGCCTCGACTTCTCGAGGCAGCGGGGTCACGCCCCGGCGCTGCGCCTCCACGCGCCACTCATAGACGCGCTGGAGGGCAGTCGCCTCCAGATCCCAAGGCAGGTCTTTTAACACGCTAAAAAAAGACTTTTAATCTATAAGGAAACTCCACGCATAGTCATCTTCATAGCGCGCTGAATAACTTGACTTTGTGAACCAAACCAACTGTCATATAAAGACCTTAGTTTTCAAAAATTGCAGGAGTTTTTAAGGATGCATAATTAATTATGGAAATTACTATTCGGTTTATAATTTCCAAATTCTTAACTCGCCAAATTAAAAACATCTTCTGTAACTGAACTGAACTACACATTCTTTTGCGACATAGACCTATCATGATCTGTTTTTATAATCCATTTTTCAGCCTCCTTTAGACTACTAAAAACAAAAACCCAAGACACCCAAACATAACCAGTTCTCCAAAACATCTCACACATCACAGTGTTATCCTGACCTCTGTATTTACACAGCTGTGTGTCTTATTGTTCGTCGGATTAGTAGCGAGCAGCCATCAGCGTGGGAGTCGGTTCGATATCGAGTTTAGGACCATTTCTTTTAGTGGGATTTTTTATAAGTTTTGTATTGTTATTCAAATTTTTGATGTCTTTGTTATACGACATGGTGTAGTACCTGTCTCTGCTTATGCAAAATTGTGGTCTTCAAACGACTGCATGAATGTTGTTTGCAACGTAGTAGTCCTTTAAGTACTTGGTAATGCTGCAGGTTTCATTATTATTAGTGCTGTTAAGAAGACTCGTTGTTACACTGAATCGAAAAGAGTCAATATTTTGTCAAATACATTCAGAGATTGCCTATCAAAATATTTCGGAGTTGGATCTCTAAGTCTGACGTTGGTAGTTCCGATTGAAGAGTTGGTTTCATACTTGATGCTCTTCAACATAGCTTATCTTCACACAAAAATATCTCAGGGCTCTCATGGGCTTATAAATGAATTAGAGGACTACCTCAATATATATAGTATTTAGTCATAGCATCAACGATGACATTGTATATTCCGATTTTCATTAAATTTTGAAATGAAAAGCCGAAAGACTAGATTTTCCCTGCAGGTTTACCTGCCGCATCTTCTATTGGTCGTAATGCGATGTTATATAGCCTATAGACTTTCTCGATAAATGGACTATCAAAAACAAAATTGATTTCTTTTGTACCAGTAGTTCCTGAGATTAGCGCGTTCAATCATAATTTCCAACCGCTTCAGTTTCATCGAGTTTACCATACTGTGGCCTTACCATGATCTCTTAACGCGATCCATTTTAGGCTGTAGGAAAGAGACGGAGTTATATAAATAAATAAGTCGTCTAGTGCCATAACTTTCGCACAGCCTAAACTGGATCGGGTTAAGTGCTCGTGGTAACGCCTCCGTTAATTGTTTTGGTTCTGCTAGTTATCCTGTCACGTAGTGAATGGTTGCTCAATCTTATAGTCTAAGATACGTATATAGATCGACCTTCACCGATCGAATAACCGGACGAAATGTGTTTTTAATGAATTAAAATATGTTGAAGAATGTGACGGTGATGGGTTGCTTCAGAAAATCCTGTCAAGGATATTTTTAATTAATTTTATAAAAGGCATTTTTTTTTAATACCTTCACCGATAGAGTAACTAAAAAAATTAACACCAATTGAAAGTCCGAAGTCTATAGAATATGCAAACGTAGGGTTGCCTACCTTTTTCTTGTCAAGGTTATAGGGTTGCCTAATTTGAACAGGTGATAAAAAAATGCTACCTTCACCGATCGAGTAACCAAATAAATTATATATCAAAATAAAGACATGTTTTTTACGATTACGATGGTTTACGGTTGCCTATGAAAAACTTGTCAGAAATTGGGGTTGCCAAGCGTTGAAGTTTGAAAATTTTAGACGGTTGGAAGCACATGAGTAGATAAATGGACTAAGCTTCTTAAGAACGAGCAAAATTGTTAGATTTTTTGGTAGGGTTGTCACAATGGGCCATAGGGTAAGACAAATTAAACAATAAATATGTTAAATAGTTTTATAATCAGTATGATAGAATCGAATCAAATCAAATAATTTAATGCAACCAAGACAATTTTGAATTTTCAAAAGACATAGAATAAAGTTAGTACAAAAATAGTTATGGTGCTACAGTCCCAGTCACAAGACATAATAACTGTGAAAGTACCGTAGATACGCATTCCAATATTCCAGTCAACGAGGCATAATGTGGTCCGAAAAATTCTTCCAGAACTGAAATTTGGCATATGATGAAAGAAGGTGATTGTCGGCGACGAGACCCACGCAACGAGAAGGGATGCAAGTAGTGGGAGGGCCTTTGCCGTTGAACGGTGTGATTTATAAGGTGATTTTTAAGACAAGACGTGTTTTCTAATCAGAATCCAGTGATTGTGTTGTGTATATATTAGATTCTTATTGGATTATCTTGTACGTTCCTATTAGTTTCTAGTTCGATAAGTTTTTTTGTGAAAATTTTAAAAGTTTAAAACTTAGATTATTACGTAACTTGAAAACTCACTTTTTTGTTTATGTATGTTTTTCAATATTAAACTATTTAAAAAGGTTGTGTTTCATTACAAAAATAGTTTCACAAGTTGTTTCATGAAGATCGGTCTTGTAGTTTTCAAGTTATTGCAATTTTTGTAAAATCAAACTGTTTTTCTTGTATTGTCATCAGAACATTATATAGTCATTCTTTGTATTGTCATCAGAACTCAGAGCGTGTGTAAAATTTCAGCCTGCTAGCTTATCGGGAATTGACTCAAAATTGAGTTGCAAAAGTTCAACCGGAACGACAAACAAACAAATAAACAAACAAGAAAAGTGAGTGTATAAAAACGTGGGAAAAACAACAAAATACACAAGCCTATTTCGATAAGATTGAGAAGAACCACTACGACCGCGTTACGGGCGCATGTCGCGTTGAACGTCGCGCGTAACCTTTTCACCGACAGGCGCGTGTAGTCTTTTAGACGACTGCACCGGGGCTAAAACAAGTGCGATCTACAGAGTGGAGAGAGCATGCCGATTGACGGGATATTCTTTATTTTACTCCCAATGATATGTCATGCGAGAGGCTACTATAAATGAGAAACACATGTGATGAGTAATAATGATAATACGAACGAAAATGTAAGAAGCGCAGTCTATTTGACAACGCGCGCCCTCTTGAAGGTAGGTGTTTGGTCTCTAATATATTGGTGACCAAACACCTTTGAAAAGTCATCTGACAATTCAGAATTGCCTGTAATTGGCTTAGTTGAATTAAATTATTTGATTCGATTCTATCATACTGAATAATAAAGCTATTTAATATTTTTTTGTTTAATTTGTCTACCCTATTGTGACAACCTTACCAAAATAGGTAACAATTTTGCTCGTTCTTAAAGTCAAAGTCAAAGTCAAGTCAAATCATTTATTTCAATTAGGCCATCCAAGAGGCACTTTTAAACGTCGATTTTTAAAATTAAGGAAATGGGATGGGATGGGATTGAATCTACACCCATTCGCTAAGGTAGGATGTATGAAGAAGAATGGGCAAGAAACTTCATACTTACTCTTTTAAAAAATGTTTTACAATATTTTATAACATCATTTGAAAAAATAATGTGAAATCAATGCACCTTGAAAATCTAGACTAAAAATATAAAAATAAATTAATAGGAAAAATAAAAAGCAAAAAGGTACATGGTGTTCACATTTTCACAAAAATATTGCAATTAGGTACACAATTTTTAAATTTAAGTGTGTGAGCATTCAAATTTCAACCAGTTTGATTTCGTTTAATCCCTACATTGTACTATGGAGCAGGACCAGCATGTTTCCAAACATTTTTATCTTGAACATAATCTTCTAGTTTATAATATGCTTGTTTACTAAGTGTGGTTTTTATACAGCTTTTAAATTTTCTTTCATTTAAAGTTAAAATTTCTTTAGGTATTTTGTTGTAACATTTAACACAGTACCCCATAAAAGACTTTTGGACTTTAGACAATCTAAAATAAGGTTGATCAACTTTATCTTTATTTCTAGTATTAAAATTATGTCTATCGCTTATTTTATTAAAAAGGTGAAGATTTTTCCTAACATACATTATATTTTCATAAATAAATTGACAAGGCACTGTCATTATGTTAATATTTTTAAATAGTTCTCTAAGAGATTCGCGACGACGTAGATTGTAAATTGCTCTGACAGCTCGTTTTTGCAAAATAAAAATGGATTCAATGTCAGCTGCCCGGCCCCACAGTAGAATGCCGTATGACATTATGCTGTGAAAGTAGCTAAAGTATACCAAACGCGCAGTTTCAACGTCTGTTAACTGTCTTATCTTTCTAACAGCGTAAGCGGCTGAGCTTAATCGTCCTGCAAGAGATGCTATATGGGGGCCCCATTGCAATTTATCGTCTAGCGTAATTCCCAGGAAAACAGTCTGATTAACAAATTCCAGTTTTTCTCCGTTCAGTTTGATGTCACATTCGCTACTTCTAACATTTGGTAAAGTGAATCTCATACATTTTGTTTTTTTTTCATTGAGTACAAGATTATTCAATGTAAACCAATTTTGAACCTGATGAATAGCGTCATTTACCGCATTTAGATTTTGTGAACGTCGGTCTATTTTAAAAATTAGAGAGGTATCATCTGCAAATAATACCATCTTTGGTTGATTTTTAAGTAAGTGAGGTAAATCATTAATGTAAACTAAGAAGAGGAATGGACCCAGAATCGAACCTTGCGGAACGCCCATTGTCATTTTAGACCCTAACGAGTTCATTCCGTTTACTTGAACTTTTACCTTTCTATCTTTCAAGTATGATCTGAGTAAATCAAGAGCAGTATTTTTTATCCCGTAATGCTCCAGTTTCAGCAGAAGTGTTTCATGGTCAATGCAATCGAACGCCTTTGAGAGGTCGCAAAAGATTCCAATGGCATCTTCTGCTTCCTCCCAGGAGTGAAAAATGTTCTTAAGTAGGGTTACACCGGCGTCAGTTGTACACCGTCCTTTAGTGAAACCGTACTGATGTTCATGAAAGATGGAATTTTTATTAAAGTGACGTAACATTTGAGTAAGCATCAACTTTTCAAACACCTTACTTAAAACTGGTAAAATTGATACAGGTCTATAATTGTTTGGTTCCTTGCTATCACCTGATTTGAAGAGTGGGACTACTTTACTGTGTTACATAAGATCTGGAAATACCCCTTGGTCTACACTGTTGTTAAATATAATAGCTAAATAAGGAGCAATGGTTTCTATTACAGATTTACAGACTTTAACAGACATTCCCCAAAGATCTTCTGTTGACTTAATTTTAAGATCTTTAAAAGCTTTAATGACAGCTTGGGGGTTTGTGTGACGAAACCTAAACTCCACGGGACATGCCTTTACATTCTGCCTAAGTAAGGCAGAAGAGAGCATTGCAGAAGAATTTAAAGTTTCAGTTGTTTTAATAGGTATGTTAGAAAAAAAGTTTTCAAATTCCTGAGCTATTTCTTTGTCATTATTTATAGGGCCATGTGCGGTTTCCAAATTAAATTCAGTATTCCGGTTTTTATTTCTACCTGTTTCATTATTTATTATTTTCCAAGTAGCTTTTATTTTATCATCAGCAAATTTTATTTTATTACTAATATAAAGAGCTTTCGCTGTTTTGCACACTATTTTAAAAGTTTTTGAATATTTTGCTACATACTGACTAAAGCTAGTAGTTTTTATATGATTTTTAAGACCGTATAATTCATAAAGTTTTGCTCTGCTTTTACGAATACCAGGGGTTGCCCAATCACTAAACAGGAACTTTGTACAGACACTTTTAGTTTTCAATGGAAACATACTACTAAATTGCGTGTTTAAGATGGAAAAGAACTCGGCGTAAAACTCATTTGGGTCAGTTATTTTGTTAAAGCTAAGTTCACATAATTTACTTGATAATGTATTATTTAACTTCTCTAAATTTTTACATGTAATAGGCCTAAACTTTATCTGTGTTTTTTGAAATGGAGTGTAAGCACAAAATGTTATTGTTTGGCCACTGTGATCAGATGGTAATTTATTTACTATTTCCTTATGTAAATAATCGCAACTGGAAAATATATTATCTATACAAGTGGCAGAAGAAGCTGTCACTCTGGTTGGTTCTATAAAAACATTTGATAAATTAAATGACTTAAAAAGACTCAACAATCTAATGCTATTTGAGTTGTTATCTAATATATTAATGTTAAAATCGCCACAAATTATGACAGATTTACTACTATTGCTTACTTTATTTAGCACATCTTCCATTGTAGAATCAAACAAAGGTAGATTCTGGTAATTTGGGGGTCTGTAGACACATACTATAACATGCTTATCTAGCTCAACACAGGACAATTCAATGGTGTGTTCAATAGACAGTCCAACAATGTCATTTCGCACTTTAGATTTAATAGACTTCTTTAATAATATCAATGACCCGCCATGTAACATATTTTTACGGCAAAAAGAGCTAACTACAGAATAATTATCATAATTAATATACATTACTTCATGATCTTTTAACCAATGTTCTGTAAGGCAAACAATATCAAACTTGGTTGACTCTAAAAACATTTCTATTTCGAGTAGTTTGGAAGAGCACCCTTGAATATTCTGGTTAAACAATTTTAAAGTGTGTTGCTCTCCATTTGATATTTTATACTTAACTAATTTGCTAGAAGAAACCTGTTCATTGTTCACTAATAAAGAGTTACTAACTGTAGAGGTTTCTTCTGTTGTCATATAATCTAGTTTAAAATACTATCCGGAGTGACCTCCAAAACTGAACCATTCAGTGTACGAGCAGGAAGGGAAGACCCAACCTGACTAGTAGTAGTCTCCAAGACTGGTGGTATTTCAGGTAGACCCTCCTTCGTACAGCATGCAGGTACAGAACACTGTATCACTATGTTGTTAGGGCAACTTAACAACACAGATTCGTCACTTAAACTACTACTTAACCTACTTAACCTAGAGTCTAATACATTCGCAACAACATGGTTAATATTAAATGCTATCAACATAGCAATTAAATGTCTACATTTCCGGGACAAAGATAAAGATCCCCGGTTCAAAAAGAAACTACTAACAAAATTGTTACAATCAAAATACAATAATTTGTCACTATGACGACATGTCAACATGTGAATAGTACTGTTCAGTTTATATATACGGTGGTTTTCAGTGTCACTAAAATTGTCCGAATAAGGAAAAGCACACAACATCAGCTTTCCCACATTTAATTTTAATAAGGCGTCCACACCATCCACTATGTCCTTTCTAGACAAACCTATACTATTCCCTAATAGAAGAACCACTGAAGAATAGTCCTTTAAGTTGGCATGAGTAATTCTAGTTATTAATTGTTTAAAACTTATATTGTGATAAGAATGGTTTGTAAAACTATGGCTTAGGTAATTATGTAGAATTTTTCCAAAGCCTGAACCTAGTTCGTCACAAAAAAAAATAGTTTTATTTTTTTTATGAAAATTACTGCACTCTTCTGATGGAAGAGGCAGTAAGTCATGCTGGGGTTGACTAGGTGGTTGTTGGTTGGTACAACTGCAGGAGAAGCTATTTGTAAGCGACTCATACCGCTCAGCATTGTACTTCACCAAGTCCAGCAATTCCCCGGCTTCAAACAGACGGTCACTCAACTGTTCCTGTGATCTTTCATATTTTTCAAAAATATCCTTCAGCAAGTACTCCTTGTGTAGTAAATCATTATGGAGTAGCTGAGTATCAATATCATACTTTTCCCTGCATTTATCTAACTCAGTAGTGCAAATATTAAGATTTTTTGTCAGGATAACACGTTCCTTTCTCAAAGAAATGTTTAATTTTAAAAGGTTTTGTTTTTTTATTGACCTTTGTGACCGTTTTATTAATTTCTTTATTTTAATATATTTTTTAATTTTATTGTGACTTGTCATAATAGGACACAATGGCATGGTGTCATCACCAGTTAAATCAATTAATCTTAAGAAGCTTAGTCCGTTTATCTACTTAAGTGCTGTAAACCGTCTAAAATTTTCAAACTTCAACGCTTGGCAACCCCAATTTCTGACAAGTTTTTCATAGGCAACCGTAAACCATCGTAATCGTAAAAAACAT
Organism: Agrotis segetum; assembly: GCA_036375495.1. Lineage (NCBI taxonomy): Eukaryota > Metazoa > Arthropoda > Insecta > Lepidoptera > Noctuidae > Agrotis > Agrotis segetum. Next base: position 607,782 of record JAQSVV010000677.1, on the reverse strand, counting down.
GTCTTTATTTTGATATATAATTTATTTGGTTACTCGATCGGTGAAGGTAGCATTTTTTTATCACCTGTTCAAATTAGGCAACCCTATAACCTTGACAAGAAAAAGGTAGGCAACCCTACGTTAGCATATTCTATAGACTTCGGACTTTCAATTGGTGTAAATTTTCTTTGGTTACTCTATCGGTGAAGGTATTGAAAAAAAATAGCCTTTTATAAAATTAATTAAAAATATCCTTGACAGGATTTTATGAGGCAACTCATCACCGTCACATTCTTCAACATATTTTAATTCATAAAAAACACATTTCGTCCGGTTACTCGATCGGTGAAGGTCGTTCTATATATGGATCCTGTACTATTATCCTTGTTTTACAAATCTATAATCTATTGTTCAGCTTCAAGCACAATTTACCTACAAAGTAAAACCCCTATAATGACACAATCACGCACAAGTGAAATCATTTCATTATCCCTTATCTTTATCACTTAATTGTTTATTTCAATAACAATAACTTTTGGTTTATCTCCTCTTTCATAATGGTTCTGTTATCAGTTAATGGCTTTAACTTTTACAAAACTTATAGTTTTTTTAAACCTTTTTTTTTACTCTAACCGCGATTTTATGAGTATTCTTTTGCGTTGTAGTTTTGTTGATGTAGGGTGAGAGGGATGGTTGTGGGTTGTGGCCATAGCATTTAAATTTGATATTCCACAAGAGCATTATAATGACATTTGAGTACAAAATACAAATAGCAGAAGTTATTATATGTAGATAAATACAATAGCTTATTACAGGTATGATATAGGTAAACTTTTGACGCTGTCTGATCTAATTTGCCTGACCTGTGTATTGGAAAGCAATGCAGGTTGAGTGGTTTACATGCAAAGACAGCATTGAATATCTTCAGTTCTTCTATAAGAGATAAACTTATAATAATTATATTTTATTCTGATCAATGTTTATCTGCATGCAAACCTCTAACAGTGGCATTATATACCCTGAAAGGTGCGAATACGTAAGTAATTTCCGATTATTACTTTTCATAATCTCTTTCCTATTTATTGATTACCCATTGTTTTCCTGCCTTAAAATATTTATCGTTTTAAACGTTTGTTCCAAAGTTATATATTTATACCCAATAACGCCTTCATAAATTTTTTCTTTCCTCAAAATATTTTTGTTTTGCAGCCATGCTCAGTAACTGTTCCTCCTACCCCAAAAAGGTTATCTTTCCTAGTCCACAACATGTCCGAAGATGTGTCAAAAAAAAGTTCTGTTTACATTTTTTGTTACTCTACAGCTGTGTCGACGACTTTTTTGCTCAAAAGTAGGTAGGCAGAAACCGAAGCTGGTAGGGCTATTCCGTAGTTTTTTCTCCTGTTTGAACATTAGTTATCTTTGAGTTGTTTGGCTAACCAAATATAGTAGGTAACTGGGTTGTTGATGGATTTTTTGGTAGTAAAAGTGTTTTTTTTTGGGTCATCAATTTATCTTGCAGTCAACATTAGGCAGTTGAGAGGCGTATTAGCTTCTTAAGAGTATGTTTATTAAATGTAAGCAGTTCCCTTAGGTCGGCTTGGCTCGCTCCTAGCATGATGTAATATTATAGCCTATAGGTTTCCTCAATAAATAGAATATCCAACATAAAAATAGTAGTTTCTGACAATAGCGCATTTAACCAAACAATTAAACAAACTCTTCAGATTAATATAATATTTGGTATAGATTACACTAATTTTAATTCTGATGGGTTAGGCAAAGATATACGTAATAATACCTACACTCATAATTTTTCTCAGATATCTTTAAGTCCCGTGAAATAGACGGCTATTTGCCATAAGCCGGGCTCAAACCCAGGCTCTGTTGCTACAGAACCTAAGTGAACCCGGAATGTCTTGAAAGAAAAAACTTAGTTACACTGCCCAAACCAGTAATCAAACCCAGGACCTCGTGTTTAGTAGTAGCGCTGGCAAAAATTAGAATAAAGAGACATTTCAATGATTATTTTTCAAAAACTGTGACGAATGAAACGCTTTATCAGGAAAAGATTAAATCGATACAAAGCACACTTGAAAATTTTCACAAGTTGAGTGATGATGACAGCTTAATAAAAAGAAACAAAAAAAAAAAAACCGGCCAAGTGCGTGTCGGGCCACGCACAGTGTAGGGTTCCGTAGTTGCCCATCAAAATACTTATGAAAACTAACTAAACTGATTCGCTGAATGTAATTTTAAAAAGAAGAATTTTCAAAATCGGTCAGAGTCTTTGAGAAATCAGGGAAAATACATAAGAAAAAAGATTACGACGAATTTAGAACCAACCTCCTCCTTTTTTTGAAGTTAGTTAAATAGTTGACGATAAAAACCTACCTATCCCCAAAAAAACATACCGTAAAAACATACCTAATAAAGACGTAAAAATAAAGTTGACAAACTTATATTTGCAGTTGATCTATTGTTTCTCCGATACATTTTGTTTAAGAAAACATATTACCCAAGTACATTTTATAAGTTGGTCGACTATTACTCGTAAAGTTGTAAAGCCTACTTAGTCATGATAATTTTCTTTTAAACTTCGTTATATGTACTACTGTTGTGATGTGTGTTTTCACACCCCCAAACATAACCGTTTAGCTGGTAGAGGGGGGGGACACTCGAATCGAGCAAAATTTAGCACTTTAAAGCTTAATATTTCACAAACGAATTTTTTTATCAAAAAATTGTTGATGGAAACTATCATTATTTTTTAAAGGCCTATTTAATGATACCCCACACTAAGGGGTACGCGAGAAAAAAAAAATCCTCACTTTACGTGTAAGTACAGGAGGTACCCTAAAAAAAAATATTTTACTAGATTTTATTTTACCACTTTTTCGGCACAACAAATCCGTATATTCACACCAAATTACAGCTCTCTAGTACTGTGCGTCTCTGAGCTAAACTGCGGACAGACGGACGGACGGACGGACGGACATGGCGAAACTATAAGGGTTCCTTGTTGACTACGGAACCCTAAAAACACTTGTCCGTTTATAGTATCTACTTTAGTTTAAAAACGCAGCTACTGGATAACGTGAGCATTTTGTTTGGGTTTTTATTATTTGTTTACACTAAGAATACATTGACACGATGAACTTTCAACATGTTACTACAAGTTCCATTATCATGTTTTATAAATTACATTTTTTATTGCACTAACTACACGCTAAGTAATTATTTAAACAATTTTGTTGTGATTTAGATAACCTTATCACTACATAAATACCTACACACAGCACACAAAAGAAAATCGAGTCCGCATCAAAAATACAATTTTTAGATATTTGAACCATCTATCAAATCACATTTTTGAGTCCGTTTATTATTTATGTAAGCTGTATAAACCTGATACTCTTATATAATAATTTTGTAATATAAAATCAAACTGTGTCGTCGGTCGTCACTTTAATTGTCAATTCAATCATCTCTTACTTTTAAATATTCAGAAAGTTTTAATTAAAAGTTATTCGGGTTTTCAAGACTAAAACAAAGTGTATTTTGGATTTTTTTAATGAATATACATGAAAACCCAATCCTCAAATAGAGTACCTAAGTAACGCTTGCAGGATTCGAATTTCTTCCCAATAACCTTTGCTTCTATTTTCTGGGTGCATGTCATACAAAGTCTGGTTGAAAAGAAAATAATTTGGTTATAAAAGGAACAAAACCAGGTTTTTTTTTATCGTGCTCATAGATAATGATAATAGGCTGCCAACCTGTTGTGACCAGAGTCAACAAGTTACTACTGGTCCAAGCTTTGTTTCGGAGAGGTCCACTTTTAAAGGGCTGCGGGGTGTAATATTTTTTATGGAAGCGGTAATTGGTTCCAAAACTTGAGCTTTTTATGAACCTCTTCAGACATTATAGTTCTGTAAACTACATTTAACTATAAAATAGATATAATTATTTGGATTCTAATTCACGTGAAATGCTTTTCAATTGTTCTTTACACGTTACTTTTATTCTTTCGTATGCATTAAAATTTGCTAACCTAATACATTTATACAAAGGTAGTTTTCAGTTATTGTGACGTAAACTGGAACTTGACATTAATTTAAAAAGGTAGTTCCTTCTTTTTACACCAGAGGCGCTGTTCCGTTTTTCTATACAAGAAACACTGCAAATACTGGAACGACGCTGTAAATTAAAATAGTGAAAACTAGTGAAAAGGGCTCTGGTATAACTATACCAGCCCCCCTAGACAAGTCTCAGACGATAATCGTTAACGCTCGGTTCTCCCCAATAGATTTTCAACCTTATTCCTTCGACTCTTAAGTTGAAAATCTATTGAAGATTTCATAGCGTTGTCGTTCGTTCCAGTTGCTAACGCTTAGAAATCCTAAATAGATTTTCATCTAAAGACTCGAAGGAATAAGGTTGAAAATCTATTGGGGATAACCGAGCGTTAACAACTATCGTTTGCGACTTGTCTAGGGGGACAGATCCATAACCAGGGATAACTAACCCTGGTTATCCTAGTAAGACGGAGTAGCTTTGATACAAGTTTGACAATGGTCTATCGTCATTATAGATTTCAAGCAAAGGCAAATCAACCTACAATGGACCTATAAAAAATACTGAAAATAACAGATTTAATATCAGAGTATAAATTTTGCCATCTCATCATAATCCTTTTGATAGAAAGAAAACTAAAATGAAAAGCCTATGAAAAGTTTAGAACATTATTTTAGTTTGACATAACAAAATGAAACCTCTAATCCTTGTATTTCATGACGTGGCAGCAATGAGCTAGTATGTGCACGAATTCCCCTGTAAGATCTGTCTGTCGATCTGGCCCTATAGCCAAATGGCAAGCAACATTCGCTAACGTTCAGCAGTCGCTAATACATTTTCAACTTTATATCCCATCGCAATAAGTTGAACTAGTAAAGACTAGTTGTTCTAGTAAAGACTGCTAAGCGATAGCGAACGAAACAAACGAAAACGATCTGAAAAATCTTTGATAGATTTTCAACATAAGCAATGGGGTATAAAGTTGAAAATGTATTTAGCGACTGCTGAACGTTAACGATTGTCGCGTGCCGTTTGGCTACAGGCTCTAAGCACCAAGTCATTGCTCTCGCCTTCCCCACATGAATTTCCTCAACTCATCTTTAATCTAGAACTATGTTTAAAAAACTTTCATTTTCAACTTCCCACGGCTTTCTCGCTCAAAATCACTCTGCCATAACAAAGAATTAGTTGTTAATGAAATGCTATGGTGGATAACCTTAGCTTACCATGGTCTGACGGTAAATAATATGTATTTCAAATAACAGGTGCGATGGCGCAATATGCCTTCGAACTAAATGTGGCAGATTATGTGGAGTATAATGGAGTGGGTGGTGGTAGTGTGACTGTGATGGTTTTAGTGTGACAACTATTAATAACCCAATAAAAAATGACAAATACCTTTTCTAATTCTTTCGTTTGCAGGTCATCGTTGAGCTTCATTGTCTCGGCGTTTTTTAGTGGTTGTCACTGTTGATTCTGGCTTTTAGTTAAAGTAGTCGAGCATGGTGTGGTAAAATTACTCCAATCAAAACATAATTATTAAGCCTTCCACGATTATTTAATATGAAGGATTTAAATGTTATGACTTTATAGATAGATACATAATTATACTTGTAGATTATATTGAAGTCTTCTCTTGTCTTTTTTCATGACATCTACATCTGTGTAAATTACTAAACAAAGCAAGGCATTAGTTTGGTAATTGGTGATACCTTTCAAAGTACTAAAACAAAGACTTAAAATCAGAAAAAAAAAACATTTTAACTCATTACCGTTATCGCAGATACTGCTCACTGAAGCGGTGCCAATATACTATACTTTCTTATTTCCACGTTTTTATACACTTAATTTTCTTGTTTTTAAATATCTTTGCACATAATTATTATCTGAGTACAGTTAGCACTGAAAATAACCTCGCATATAAATTCTACACCACCTACGCAAGTGACCATGGTGCTAACATCTCTATATAAAACCAGTGCATTGAACTTTCCGCTGCCCGCTAATCTGTGCACATCACTCGGATTGCAATTTATAAACTGCACAGTAGACATGTGTCCCGTCGGCTGGTCAGGTTCACCGCTGAGTACTTTTTGCTAATTTAATTTTAAACTGTATGTGGATAAGGTAGGGATTTGGTTTGTGCTTATAGTTTTGTTTCCTTTAAATGGGGTCGATTTTATTGAGATTATTTAATTCGCTGATTAATAGAATTCAATTTTGTCATTCACACTCAATTTTAACATATCAGAGTCTCGAATAAAAATTGAAACAAGTGCTACAGAAGATACGATAATGCCATAATTTACACATTTATACTTCTACAGTCAACCACTGGTAGAGTGGCCTTTGTGCCGCTTCAGAAATTAGGAAATTAGCCGTCATCTGAAAAAGTACCTACTTAGTCAAGTATCCATCGTAACGCCAATAGCAGCAGCGATAATTTGCCTGATGGTAATCTAAGATCTGGATCTTCACTCCTGACTTGAACATCTCCATTTATTTATTAAATCATACTTTAAAAACCGGCCAAGTGCGTGTCGGGCCACGCACAGTGTAGGGTTCCGTAGTTGCCCATCAAAATACTTATGCGAACTAACTAAACTGATTCGCTGAATTTAATTTTAAAAAGAAGTATTTTCAAAATCGGTCGGTTTGAGAAATCGGGGAAAATACATAAGAAAAAAGATTACAACGAATTTAGAACCTCCTCCTTTTTTTGAATTTAGTTAAAAATAGTTGACGATAAAAACCTACCTATCCCCAAAAAACATACCTATAAAAGCTGTAAAAATAAAGTTGACAAACTTACATTTGCAGTTGTCTCCGATACATTTTGTTTAAGAAAATATGATATCAAGTACATTTTATAAGTTGGTCGACTATTACTCGTAAAGTTGTAAAGCCTACTTAGTCATGATAATTTTCTTTTAAATTTCGTTATATGTTCTACTATTGTGAATTTTTTCACATCCCCAAACATAACCGTTTAGCTGGTAGAGGGGGGGGACACTCGAATCGAGCAAAATTTAGCACTTTAAAGCTTAATATTTCACAAACGAATTTTTTTATCAAAAAACTTTTAATGGAAACTATCATTATTTTTTAAAGGCCTATTTAATGATACCCCACACTAAGGGGTACGCGAGAAAAAAAAAATCCTCACTTTACGTGTAAGTACTGGAGGTACCCTAAAAAAAAATATTTTACGAGATTTTATTTTACCACTTTTTTGGCACAACGAATCCGTATATTTACACCAAATTACAGCTCTCTAGTACCACAGTATAGAAATCATACAGTAGGACGACGCCTTTGATCTCGGGTAAAATGCCGACATCGTCTAGACAGTTATGCATCGGCCAGGGTTGTCACAAGTAAAGAATATTTATGAAATTATTTATTTATTGCAGATCAACATGGATGGCAGAATTATAATGAAAACAATATTAAACACTTATATAATAATGAAAACAAGTTTTAACCCCCTCTTTACTGCATGTATTATTAAGAAGTTGAATGAAAATAAAAAATGCAGATAAGACGTATACTAAGAGATTTAAAAATTGAACTGATGCATTTGATAAATAGTTACTATGTGACACTGACGACGTGGACTGCGATTTTTTTTAAATTTTAACTTCCAAATAAATAAATATCATAAATACAATACAAATTAATAAATAATAAGTATATTCTAACCGAAAGGGTACTTACATACATGTGAAAAAAAAATTGCTACAGACTACCAAAATGAACAACTTTTACTATAGGACCAACTCGAGACAGATTTAAGTTATTTAGATGGCATTTCGTAACCAGCACCCCAATTTATCACGGAATTGGCGTAATACATTTAAATTGACGCCCGCCATCTTCGATTTCAAAAAGAATGACTTTTTCGTTACAAGCACCCCAATTAACCTCGAAATTGACACCCATATCAAATTCTAAAGCAAAAATGATGTCCGCCATCTTGGATTTCAAAAAGAATAGCTTTTTCGTAACAAGCACCCCATTAACCTCGAAATTGACACCCATATCAAATTCTAAGAAAAAAACGGCGTCCGCCATCTTGGATTTCAAAAAGAATGGCTTTTTCTTTACAAGCACCCCAATTAACCTCGAAATTGACACCCATATCAAATTCTAAAGACAAAACGATGTCCGCCATCTTAGATTTCAAAAAGAATAACTTTTTCGTAACAAGCACCCCAATTAACCTCGAAATTGACACCCATATCAAATTCTAAGAAAAAAAACGGCGTCCGCCATCTTGGATTTCAAAAAGAATGGCTTTTTCGTTACAAGCACCCCAATTAACCTCGAAATTGACACCCATATCAAATTCTAAGAAAAAAACGGCGTCCGCCATCTTGGATTTCAAAAAGAATGGCTTTTTCGTTACAAGCACCCCAATTAACCTCGAAATTGACACCCATATCAAATTCTAAGGAAAAAATGACGTCCGCCATCTTGGATTACAAAAAGAATGGCTTTTTCGTAACAAGCACCCCAAATAACCTCGAAATTGACACACATATCAAATTATAAGAAAATGACCTCCGCCATCTTGGATTTCAAAAAGGATGGCTTTTTTGTAACAAGGACCCCTAATAAACTCAAAATTGATACCCGTACTTGGTTAATTAAAATACGTGCGCCATCTCGAAATTCACCCTTGGTAATTAATAAAAAAAGTCCACCATCTTGTCATGGGACATACAAATTATAACACAGTCATATAAATATAATATTAGTAGAATTTCCAAACAGATGCCCTGTGCAATAACCTATTAAAAAAAAAGGCGTGCGCGGGTCGGCCATTTTAAATGAACAAATAAAAATAAATACGCACGTCACACGCGATAGCCCTGAATGATAGAGCCCAACATAGTAACATCGTTTTGTTCCCAAGTTGGGCTCGGCTTACCCGCGTCTCACCTCTCACACCCCGCACGATTGCCCTGTCTAGACGTCTTCGTCGGACGACTGTAGGATTATTAGACTGTGCTAGTACTGTGCGTCTCTGAGCTAAACTGCGGACAGACGGACGGACGGACGGACGGACGGACGGACGGACGGACGGACGGACATGGCGAAACTATAAGGGTTCCTTGTTGACTACGGAACCCTAAAAAAAGTGAATATTTTAGGGCGACTAAAGTAAGTTTTTTGACTAAGTTTTTTTTTTTTACCTTATCCACACTACCTATAAAAGCCATTTCTCCAAATATCCTTTCACCCCAAAACAGCAATATTGGAAAGTCATCATGTTTACACAATGTCTGCTGAAAACTATTTCATATCCATCAGCTATAAGCCCTGATGATTGAAAAAGGGGTTGTTTCAGTTTAACATGCATAGTTTAATCCTCTGCCGATATTTAATAGTTTTGCACCCCTGTTGATACACATCAAAGTTGTGGCTACAAAACCGCGAAAGGCAATACTATAGTAGTGGTGAGATATATTTCAAATAATTAAAAATAAATAGTAATAAGAGTCTTTACGTCAACTGGACCCAAATTTAAATAAAATTAAATAAATCTATTGATTCAAGCTCACTTGCTACTTTTTTTTTATCTTGGTAAAATCATCTAATGAAACCTCCCACCCGAGGCAGGGCGGGATGGACTGTCAGACTTGTACTGATTAAAATCCACGGTGTCCTTCAATAGCCCTTCAATACCTGGCACCTGCGATAAATTTTGACAGGATCCATATCAGGAATAGTTAAGGAGCCATTGGCACAGGTGCCATTACTGCGGGTGCCCAATAAGAAATACCTCGTGGATAAAGACGGTCAACCAAAACTTGGTTAGTAAAAATAAAGAAACGCAGTGGTTGGACTTAGTTTACCTTGGTTTGAACTTACGATCAACAACTCGCAAGTTGCAATCGCTACTCATGGGCCAACAACCACAATAGCTCTTTACCGGGACCAATTAATTGGCAATAAGTCAATACCGCGACCAAGCAATTGGCCGAACACTGGGACACAATTAATTTTAAGTGCAATATATTTTGGCAGTAACTCACTCAAAGGGACACCTGATGTCAGCCTGTTATATAGTATTGTTCGCTGTAGGGTACACTGTTCCTGAATTGTTAATTAGTTTGTAGTTTCCTGTAAGTGCCGTGTAAAAGGGTTTCATGAATTTACTTTATGTACTAAGGACTAAAATAATAATAAATGATGAAGAACAAAAAGGATCAGTCTTTTGGTAATACCTGTGAATCTAAATAATAATATATAGGTATACTTCTTTACAATAATCTTAATATTTTTTTTAATATCATAATCTATTGTTTATATTTTATTCAATTCCATAAGCAATAATGACAGATATTACATTTTACGAATTTTATCGGAAGTCTAATTATTACTATGATTCTGCGGCGTGGCGCTTTAGATAGATAGATAGATAGATAGAATACTCTTTATTATGCACACCAAACAAATTACAAATATAAAGAATATCTTACACATAGGGTGACACAATGGGCGGTCTTATCGCTAAAAGCGATCTTTTCAAGACAACCTTTGGATGGATTTGAAGAGAAAGGAGAAACAGTACTGTAGGTAGTCTTTGGTGTACCATTTGCATATAAAAATACATACATAAATAAAATATTATAAAAAAAAATAAAATTTAAAAAACCTATATACGAGTATATATAAGACATACATATAAAACAATAAACACAAAACAAAGATGCATTTTAGCCACACGTCTAAGGAGATAAATAGAGCTTTTTTACCAGATTTTTAAACGTGGACAAGGTCTGAGCGCGCCTTATTGGCAGAGGTAAGCCATTCCATAGCCGTACTGCTTCGACTGTAAATGATTTGTCGTAAAAACTAGAGGAATGCATTGGCATCTCTAGCCTTAAGTTTTCTGACGACCTAAGATATCTATTATGTGTGTCATGAAGGAACTTGAAACGTTCTTTAAGATAAGTGGGGGTAGCAGGATTGAACAGAATACTGTAAAGTTGAAACAAGATATGAGAATTCCGGCGAAGACGTATAGGAAGCCACTTGAGTTTTACACGAAATTCAGAAATATGATCATATTTGCGCAGGCCAAATATAAATCGAATGCAAAAATTTTGAAGTCGCTCAAGTTTATCTAGTTGTGCCTCAGTGAGATCAAGATAACTGACATCAGCGTAGTCAAGGATGGGAAGTAGGAGGGACTGTGCAAGCGCAGTTTTAGTGGCAGTCGGAAGAAAGTTCCGCAATCGTCTCAGGGTCTTAGCAGACGCAAACATTTTACGACTTACGTCCTGCAGCTGGGGACCCCAAGAAAGTTGTTGGTCGATCCAAACCCCAAGGTTTTTCACCTTTTCACTTAGAGGAATAATAGTTCCGTTGAATTTAACCTGCGGTAGCTGAGACCAGTTTATCTTGGAGATCATCCTTGAGCTGCCAACAACAATGACCTGGGTCTTCAATGGGTTAACCACCAATCCATGCGCCTCACTCCACTCGCTAATTGAAGCCAAATCCTCGTTAATAACACTGATTGCATCAGCCAGATCTGAATAGGAAGCCTGCTTATAAATTTGCAAATCATCTGCATAAAGGTGGTAGGAAGAAAGAAGTTTCTTAGAAATTGAATTTATAAAAATTGCGAAGAGTAAGGGAGATAAAACGCCACCCTGAGGTACACCGGCAGAAGTATAACACCAAGAAGAGCACGCCTCCTCGATGCATATACGTTGCCGACGGCCGTACAGGTAACTACGAAACCAGTCAATCACTGTTGGAGATATGTTAATTGAGCGAAGCAGTGCAAGCAGGATATCGAAATCAACAGTGTTAAATGCATTACTGAAGTCCAGTAAGCACAGCACCGTCAGATAGCCTTTCTCCATGCCTAATCTGATGTCATCAGTAACATTAATTAGAGCTGTGGTAGTGCTGTGACCAGGACGGAAGCCAGATTGGAAAGGATTCAGCAGACTATTCTTACATAGAAAAGTACTAAGCTGATTGTGGACAAGGCGTTCTAGGACTTTGGAAAGGAAAGGCAAGATGGATATAGGACGGTATTCGGAGAACGAAGTAGGATTTGGTTTTTTCGGTAAGGGAGTGATTTTGGCCTCTTTCCACATTGATGGAAAGACACCAAGGGAAATAGAATGGTTGAGGATATGGCAAAGGATGGGAAGGATTTCGTCGAGAATAGGGAGTATCATGTTCCGACTGACACAGTCACCACCAACAGCATTGGATGTTATCGAAACTACGCTCTTCCTAACATCACAATCAGTGAATTGACTAAAAGTAAATGAAGGATGATCCGGAGTTGGAAGGTTTGAAAGACAATTGATAGTAGCCGCCTTCATGGTCCCGTTGCAATGAGACGAAGATGAGAAATGTTGATTCAATAGATCAATATCTAAGTTTTCTGGAATGGAATCTTGGCGTGATTTTCCAACTCCCATGGATTTCAGAAATTTCCAGACTTTAGCTGGATCTCCATTTTCAACTGAAGTGTGGATATGGCGTCGCTGAGCATCTCTACACATCTTATTGCAGTGATTCCGTGCAGCAACCAGACGTTCGCGGTTCAACGGTGTGGGACGACACTTATATTTCGTTTTTGCAACAGCCTTTCTGTGAATGAGCTTTCGGATTTCGTCTGTCAGCCAAGGCGCCGGATGATGTTTTATTTTAACTGCGCGAATGGGAGCGTGTACATTATACAGCTGCACGAGGTTATCCGTCAGCAGGTTGACTTTATCGTCCACCGATTCAACATCAAATAAGGGAGCCCAGTCAATGTTGCTAGCATCTCTTCGGAGCTCATCTACATTCATGCCACCAAAATTGCGCTGCAGGAGAATCTTAGGTTTTGCCTTTGGTGGGCGAATTTTGTAGGAGAGGAATAATAGATCATGGTAAGAAAACATGTCAGCTGAGCATTGACCATGCTTGCTGACGTGTTGAGGGGAGGAAACAATAATAAGATCTAGAAGTGAAGGATTACAGTTTGGAAAGTGGTGTGTGGCACTTAAGGGGAGAATTGAAAGATTCGACGATTCAACAACTGATCGAAGAGAAGAAGAACGGTTATCAACTTTCAATAGACAGGTATTGAAATCCCCCAAGATGATTGTATGACTGTAAGAAGGTGTGAGGTCTTCGAGAACTTTTTCGAAGGAGGAGAAGAAATTAATTCGGGACGAAGGGCAATAATAAACACCTAAAAGGACTTTTACGCTGTTCAGGTTGACTTCCAACAAGAGATGCTCACCCGCGTTCTGCGGCGGTGGTTGTGCAGACATATCAAGGATTGTGAAGGGAATGTGTGGACGCAGATATATGGCAACACCGCCACCACCGCCACTTACGCGATCATTTCTTATCAGCTGAAAACCTGGCAAGGAATAGGAAGTTGAAGGGAGACATGGCTTCAGCCAAGACTCTGAGACAAGGATAGCATGGATGTTCTTACAGTCTAAGTTCGCCAACATGTCAGTGTAATGTGCTGGAATACTTTGGGCATTTATATGGACTACATTAAAATTCTTAGGTACATCAGAAAAGTGAGATTCAATCGAGTCAGCAAGGGATGGACAACTGATAAAACTGTCGCTACAAGCCGACACGAAACTTTTGTCGCTGTCGTCATCTCTGTCAGACATCAAATCCTAATATAAAAAAAAAAATATGTATGTGAGCAAAACAATATTATGTAAATAAACTAATGAATAAAAACAAATATATATATATATAAAGTACAGTTATTTATATCCACCCGCCAGTTGCGTGTCATTACACTAAAATAGTAAAGACTTGAGTACAGAAAAACACAAAACAATCTAAATGTAGCATCTTTTTTTAAAAAATGTCCGTCCGGGTAAAACAAAAAATAGTAAAATAAGAATATTGTTGACATAATTAAATACTTTAGAAAAATGAAGTAAAGAAATGTAATGAGAAAAAAATAATCAAGTACAAGATAAAATCCTGGGCACACTGTAACTTATTTCTAAACGAAAAATTATTTAGTGAAACAGGGTGACAGATTGTGTCAAAGTTGACAGCTGACAGATATGAAGAAAAATAGAAATAGTGAAAGATGTGGCTAGTCGTGTTTGCAAATAAAAAAAAAATCAAAGGTAGAGAAATTAAAGTGCAATGGACGACAACCAGAGGGTATAACTAAAACACAACACTTCCACCCGGACGGTGATACCACATTATTTAAAAAGTCAGATAGAAAAAAAAAACATCGTGTGTGGGATTACTTTTTCCTTAAAGCAGCACGTCGAGGCTTTTTCGCCGCTGGTGATGGCGTTGATGACGACGACAATAACGAAGCGATGGGTGACATAGCTTTGCTACTCACCTGCTCCATGTTATTAAGGTCATGCAGTGAATTTATTCGAATTCGCGACCCGTCAGCGCCAAGAACATAAATGATGCCCTGCTTTGTCCAGCATTTGTTCTCACCGAGCTTCTCGCGCGCAGACATGAAGAGCTGATGCCTCGTTCTCGTCAGGAACTCTGACAATGTAATACCAGTGCCCTTTAACTTGGTCTTAGAAAACCAGACACTATCCCTCACACTGGCTTCCCGCAGCTTGCAGAGAATGGGCCTGGGCTTACTACCTGCTTGTCTACCCATACGATGACACCGCCTGATGTCAGCAGCTGTGAAGTCGTCCAACTTCAGATGACACCGCATAACCTCTGCCACTACATTTGATGTGTCTTCCTTGGCCTGCTCAGTGACACCATGAAGCAATAACATCTTCCGCCGTCCACGCATCTCGAGGTTGTCGAGTCCCTGCTCCAAAGCCTCCAGCTGTTGTTGAAGACAGCCTACTGCGTCAATTATAAACTTTCGGAACGAAGTGAAATCCGCTAATAGACTGTCTGTGCTACCGGTGGCTGGGGGATTCTTCTGCAATTCCGCCTCAAAGTTTGACATCCTGGTCTGGAATATTGTCATCATCTCAGACAACGAGACCTTCAGTGCTTCCATGACTAGACTTCAAAGTGAATTGTTTGTCTGGAGATAGTTGTTTTGGTTCTTCTGTGATATATTGGATATAACACTACACCGGTGGGTATATTATTCTAGCATGTATAATTGTACATTAAATGATAAAAATAATACGTTTTTTTAATTTAAATAAATATTTAAAATGAGAGCAAAATTTTTTCCACCTATCCTGTCAACTACCCACAGGGGAAAAAAAAGACTTCTTACACATATTATATTAATGAAAGACCTGAAATTACCTACCTACTACTTTACATACACATATTATATTAATGAAAGACCTGAAATTTATAATGCTGCTCTAAGAAAAAATATTTAACATAATAAGCATTATTTCGTTAAACATTGACTCGATTGGTTCATCTTATGTCATAGTCCAAAAGCCAGGAAGTCATCAAGTTCTCTAACACCAAAAAAAAAAGTTCCAATAAAAAACTGGTTTCAAGTAACGAAGTGAGATAGCTTGTACTATTTTTTGACATATTGGCACATATTCTGTCAACAACTTTATCATCTGCCTGGCACTTCAACCAAAGTCACTCAACAGTTCAAGTTGAAGTAGGTACTAAATACTATTTGGAACAAGTGACATCCTACCGATCCTCAAGATTTTTTTGAGTATGGTAGCTGACAGATCTCTAGTGGCGTTTTACGTATCCACAGTGTCTTCAAGGGCTGAACTGATTGTTGCTTTTATTGTGGTCATCTCTTTACCTGACTTCTTAAAAAAGCGGGTATTTTGATACGGGGAGATAATTTGATGTATAAAATTAGTTCCTCGTACAATAGAGGCACTGTTTCGTTTTCAATTAACGCCAACTTACTTCAAGTTTGCTGTACAATTAATATGGAAAACTTGTGATAAAGCCTCTGTTTAATTGAAACACCATATCTTAGAATCACCGCTTACGTAGCAGGATAATGAATGAACTCATAGCTGAGACATTCCTGATAAAATAAAAAAAAAACTCTAAAACATTTTGTCCAACTTAGGAACCGAACCCTAAACCCTCATGCGTAGTAGTCACAATTGCTACCATTCTAATGTAACTATTCAAAAATATAAAAAAGCTGGTGCCTCTTTATTTATTTTCATTATTTTATTACCACACAAATAAACCCTTCGCAATGAAACTTCAGCACGCCAATATGCCGCCGCAACACCAATCAATATGCACTCAATCTATTAACTGACCAATCAAATTGCTGATGCAAAGGAATTTATGATTACAAGAGCTTTTACTGATGATCCCGCATTGGCTGGATAGTGGCATACTGGCGTCGTAATGGGTGGTTGGTAGAATATTGTGTGAGGTGAAGCAAATTTAGTGTGTTTTGGTTACTTTTTTTTTAATTTTTGCAGGAACGTTAATTTTAGATGGATTTATTTGATGGATGGAGAGGAAAAGGACAGTTGAAAACAAGAGGAATGGTCTAAGTGAGGAATGATATATGAATGTTAAAGAGGTTAATGATGCTTTGACGTGTGACAGGAGAGAATGGTATTATAAGCCTGCCTGTTTGTTGTAAGTCACTTTTGGTTGTACTCTTTTCTGAAGAATTTATACTGCCAAGATTTGCGTTGTAATCGAAACACTACTAGATACTAGAATATCGCTTGATCATACAAAGAGCAAAACCACGGGCCTCAGTGTAAAAGTCTTAAGTGCTAGAAAGAAGAATAAATATGACATTAAATTCAGCATGCTACTCATTTATAAATACGTATTTTGACTTTGTAGTAGATCTTACCTTTATTGAAAGAAAATAAAAAGTCTACGATGATTAAAGTTGTACTTTCGTTAGACACAGAAGCCTCCGGGCTGCTTAAAAATAACAATCAAGAAGCTAATTTGTCAGAACATAACAATTAAAAAGTATTTTGTAAGAAATAATTACGAGTAATTAATTAATGTTATAAATTGCCACTGAAGAACACCGACTAAAATAGAGTATTATAGTATCAATTTATAAATGAAAAATAAAACGGGAGTAAAAAGATGAAATAAAAATAGACAGAGATGCATTCAATGCAGGTCGTACAGATGTCAAACTGAAAAATATATCAAGTATAATTTCACTTCTATTAAGTATCGCTTATATGAAAGGTTCTCACATGGAGACCATGTAATAATAACCTTCCATATCAGTGAATAGATAAAAGTAGTGTGAGACGTCGCTACAAAGATGAACCGATGAAGACCTGAAGAAGGTTCCTGGCGCTCTTTGGAAGAGGTCTATGTTTAGCAGTGAACTGCACTAGGCTGCAATGATGACGATGATCTCTTGATGTGAGTCTTGAAGGTAAGACAGAATTGACATACTTAATGTATAATTTCCAGTGACTGAAGTTCTCTTTTTATATCATCATTATCATTAAAGATTGTGACCTTATCTAGAGCCAGTAAATCATTTTCATTCTCCTTTCCGTAAACAATGTTATAAGTTGACATCTTTTCAGTCCATGTCAACATCTACACTTGAAATACAAACACTTATAAACTGATTCTCATAATCAACAAAGTTCAAAGATCTCTCTTCTTCATTCATTCTCAGTTCATCAAGTAAACAAAAAAAAAAAATAGAAAAAAAGAAATGAAAACTTTTTGGTCAACAGAAAAAAAGACGTTGATTGTGTTATCTTCACTTTTACACTCTGACCAAGGAGGCCCGATTTGGACTTAAATCGTAATCCGCCGTGGCAGCTACTGTCCGATTTCACGGCTTTGGGCTCGTTCTGATTGCCCTTTGTCGCGGTTTTGGAGTGGTTCAAGAATGAAGATACAGCGAGGCTAAATATTTTAAGATAAATCCAATAAAGTAGGAGAATACAAAGAATATCCGTAAAGATACAAAAGAAAGAGCAACAGAAATAATGATAGCCGATATAATTATGTCATGAAGAAGAAATGAAAACCGACATAGTGGAATCAGAATCTGTATAATTATGTGGATATTTTGCGCAGAAGATACTTGCTAAATTGAAACAAACAATGAAGATTATCAGTGTGTAGTTTCGGCTGATTACTACTCACAGGCATAAGGGTAAATGTAAAACGTTTACTACAGTAGTTTACAGTATTCTTGCACCATACTTGTGACAGCCTACAACACGGTAGCAAATAAACTGATAATTGATAAATGTGTAGACAAAACCCACATTTGAGGCACACATTTGACACATTCAATTTTATTGAGTTTCAATTAAATTTCAGACCAAAAAAACTTTTACCACCGCTAACTACAGTATATTGAGCCACATCTCAAATAAGGTTGCATTTGGACTGGCGACCATTACAGTAGCGGTTGTCAATCGCATTAACACGAATTTATACCTCTTTCCCATTACCGCATTATGCATTCATATCAATTTTAATATTTATTATGCCAGGCTCTACCTTTGCGTTGTAAAACTTAATGTACATTATGTCTGATTACTTAATATTTTGAATTATTTAACTGTGGCTGTTTTTATTCTGTTTGTGTTGTTTGCTTTTATTGGAATATGAAATCAGTAGCTACTTATAAAAGTGAGATATTATGCATAATTATTATGGAGATGAGATTCGTCCGAAAAGTGGTTGATTAAGGATTGGTTGCAGACAACGAACAACGAACATATTCAAATTATCTATCTCCTAAAGCTATGTCCGCAATTTCTTTGTACCAATTTGACCAAATTTTAAACGTGTAGGTATACTAATTAGCAGGACCAAACTTCTAGGACTAAATAAATATTAGTATTCAATAATTCCTTGAACTAATTACATCAACAATTGAAAAGACTAAAATTACAATCAACGTAAAAATTATAATTATGAATGAGACTAATAGTAAGGGAAAAGTTGCTCCCCTTCTAACTTGAAATACTAGTAGCGCCATCTATTGACTTGATATGTTGAATAGTTTACAAGTTTTGCCAAATTCGTACGATGCCTCTTAAAATATTCGTTTAACACATTTTGCAATAGTAGCTTGAGCAGATACCTATTGATATTATTGTAGGATAAAATTATAAATAAAGAGATTGTGACCAATAAGGTTAATAGCAAAATTAATATTGTAACAAAGATGCTGGTTATGGAATTCGAAGGTATCTTTAATACGACTCCATCCTTAGATTCCAAAGTAATGAATACGACACTAAGATTGTATTGAAATTAATCAACAAGGTACTGTTATTTATAATTAAATCACTTGCTTCAATATCTTCAAACACAGAACAATACCTAACAATAACAGTTTCTTAATAAATTACTTTTGTTAATTGATTCAACAAATTACCCTTCAAAAGATGGTCCCAAGTATTGTAGTATCACGTTGTCTCTCATAGCAACTCAGTTAGTCATCCCGCGTATGACCTACTTTCAATATGTTAAGTCATTCGATCGCTTCACTGAACACGTTTGAACTTGCTGCGTCGATAGCTAAGCGTTTACGATTATGCTTGGCTGGCTGTATTTCATTATCAGGTTCTAGATTATGTTATTTGTTGTCAACATTGACAAACGTTTCTGTATTTATTTTAGAGGCTAGAGTTTGACATATTGATCGTAACTGTTTGTTTGATACAAAACATTTTGTATGTTATGTTGAGGATTGAATTTTAAGATAAAATACCTAACATGACTCAAGACAGGGATTGAATATGTTTGCAGTAAACAATTTGGTTACAAAAGGCTGGATGTCGTGAAGAGTGGAAAAGAGTTGATGGAGGCCTACACCAAGATGGACAAAAAAGGCTAAAGAAGAAGAAGAAGAATGTTTTTATCAGGACTTTATTTTTGTCTTGTTAAAGAAGTAAATATTTTATTATAAAATAATGTTTGACCAATGAATTCCTTTTTGTTGACCAGAAGCCTCCTCATATCTATGCATTCTTTTCCTCCGCCACTTTATAGTAAATTTTGGGAAATGCATCTTAGTCCTTTTAACCACTTCTCTTCTGGGCCTGACTTGGTTCAAAAGTATTGTGCAAAACGAAAAATTTACCTGAATCAAGATAAAAAAAAATCTCTTCCTTACTAAGTTACACTCTCGTGTTTTGGACCATCTTCTGCAAGACATTACGCAAAGTCATCAGTGTGATTTACTTGTTCAATAAATCCAACTACATTTACATCTTTGGCTAATAAGTCTTATTAATTGTCTGGCTAGATTGTTTGCATAATCTTAATGTTTCATCATTATCATGACTGTAACCTATATTTTTTCCTTTAGCTTTTCATTCTGAGTTTAGTTGGCTTTTCAATAATTCAGATATATGTGCTAGTAGATTGACGTTGACTTGATTATGACTATTAATTAAATTTTCTGGTCCTCATGATAATTATGTGAATTTGAATAGATCTAAGTTAAAGATAGATAATCATGTTCTCAAGTAATTTAGATAATAATTATGTATATTTCTCTTCTTTATGTTTTGTTACTTGAAGTTCATTTCCACAAGGGGCCTACCGCAAGATAAAGGTTCAATATTCAAGGTATTGATATTTCTTGTTAATTAATTACTCTAGTATGAATATAGACGTTCTCACAACAAGTGCAAACTTCCGTAAGTATTATGTAGTTGATAAAATTGTGAGTAATGTTCGCAAAGAACTTGCTTTGCTGACTTTATTTTAGTTTAGAAACTAGGCTGATGTAATGGTTACTTAAGGAGCGTAATACATTTTATTGAGATATTGGAATCTGTGTCATTCTACTTCATTTTTTTTTATGTAGGTACTGTACAGTCCTAATTTGTATGTGTCTGTTTTCCCTCAAAACCTGCTACAATTCTTAGTGCATTGTCTTTTCTATTTCTGACAACACGTTCCAGATATGAGTTTATTATTTATTATAATTATTCATCAACTTTTTCGCCGCCTATTTTACACATTTATTGAGTACATTAGCAGTTTAATTGGATGTAAATATCTGACTACCAGTAACACGACCAAGATTGTAGTTGATCTATGATTTCAAAATATCTACATTTAAAATTACTTTGTTCACCTATTTGCAATTCATCATCAAAATCACCTTTTAAAATAATGATAATTTCAACCAAGTCTTTGTTAACCTCGCCTCGGTTGAATTTATAATTTCCCAAGATGTACCGTTGTGTTATTTAATTAATTTAAATAAAATGACTCAGGGAATCATCTGGGCGGTCCTTGGTCTGACTTTGTTGGCTATGACTAATATTACGGCAGAGCCAAAATCCTCTTGATTTGTCGTTTTAGTTCTTATTTGAAGTTTGATGAAGATAGTGGTGTAGGTAATGTTAGTATAGTGAACATTGTGAGTGTGGTATTAAAAATGTAAGTAGAAAAAAAAAATTATGTGTTCATTTTTAACAAATTAAAAAAATGAAAAATAAATAACGAATTTAAAAAAAAAAGGTCAAAGCCCCCAAAGGACTCTCAAAAATATTTTTTAATGTCTACTAACTTATTTGCCCGTTGCACTGCATCGCTGTACCTGAAAATCATTCATTTCATTTTTGTAAGTGTACATGCGTACACTCGACCAACTGAAGCTTTTTTCCTTGAACTTTTTTCGCAAATTTTCGTTCGCTGATATTTTTTTTCACGCATTTTTTATGCTATTTTATCGTGGCAAGAATTGTATAATTTTATATGGGTATTTTATTGGGTAGTTTCTAAGCATTATAAAACAAATTTAAAAAAAATTGTCCTATTTAAAAAAAATTTGAATAGAGAAGTAGATTTTTTTTAAATTCTGTACGAATTTTGTTTTACTTAAGTTTTAATTTCGCAAAGATTTCTTCTAAAACAATTTGCCGAAAATTTTACAATTTCAAAATATACAAAAATAAAAACACAAAAGAATTACAAAATCACGCAAATGGGTATTTTATTTACCATTTTATGTTTAACTTCGGTTATTTACTGCCGGTATTCAATCTAAACAAAGGTTTCCACTCGACCCTAAACGCCAATAAACCTAAAAACACCTCTTGATTTCACAAACCGACGCGTATGGCAAAACCACGATCATTAAAACAATTTTATACCGCTTTTACGAACGTACTACTACCGAATTACTAATAATAAAACACACGCGCTAACTCCTGTCACAGTTCCGAGGCCTCGAGGCTAAAATCAAGTTTACGTCTATCTCCTGAACAAAGAGCTGTTAAAATATCGCGAAACAAAATATAGTAGGTTTGTGGCAAGAGCCAGTGGTCGAGTGAACGCTTTCCGTTTAACAACCCCGTTGTGTCGAGTCCTCCGTTCTTACGTCACCTCACCCCATACGAATCGAGCCTTTCGATTGGCCAGTTCAGTTTGGCGCGCTTTCTACATCGAAAATCCAAAATCGACAGTATCATCTCTTCCCCTTCCACTAAGGGAAGGTTTTGTATCATCGAAACGAGAGAGACACACTTTGTCGATTACTGTTGTAACATGATGTAACTTGACTGAAAAGAGATAGCTGCATGTAGAATTAGAGATAGGGAAAGGGACGGGGATAGCGGTGTGGACGTTGATTGTAGTATTGGAGTGCGAAGGGAGCGTGCTACCGTGCGTTCCACTATTTATAATAAAATGAGTTTCGTTTGTGTGCGTGTGTGCACACGTTATGCAGCTCACTAACACAGGGGGACGCGTCGAGCGAGGCAATGATGTGCACGAAGTATTATCCTCTATTACACGATTCGCTTCCGTACGGTCCGCACGTGCAATAGTCGTCTGTCGACCTCTTTTGTAGAGCGGCGTGCGAAGTCAATGTTTACATCGGTTAGCCACAGCGATGCATAGTGCGTTAGTTAGCGCGATTGTGTCATCGACCGTGCGCTGGTTACACCTAAATTGCGAGTGATTTACGGACAATGTACCGCGCGAGTTTTTTGCGGCCAAAACTTTTTGTGAACTTGTGAACTTTTGAGGTTGGAACTTTACCTGTGATCTCATTATCGCCAAATTGAACTGTGTATTTTTTATTTTTGGACTCTGTGCCATTTGAAGTGTCAAAGTGAACTTTTTGAGTGATATTTTTCGCAAAATTGACTTTCGAGAATTTTTCCACCCGAAAAAACTTTTGTACCATTTGAACTTTTTCTATCTTACTTGAGAAAAAATTTTGATCCAGTAAAATTTTGGAAGAAATTTTTTGGGAGCTTAGGCGCAAATTTTTGATACTATCAAAATTTTGATAAAAGCGAAGAAGTGGATCCAAAGCCAGAAAGGAACTTAACACAAATAGGCACACAGCATTTATGCATAACAAACAAACAGCTATCTGTCCACGCTTCTTCCGTAGAAAAAGACGTTGCGAAAGAAAAAGATGGCTATAGCATTCAACTTACCGAGTGAGAGAGAGGCAACTGAGGAGAACTTTTCGCGGCTGAACCGGCTTCTAGCCGAGCTGTACGAAGTTCTGTGCCACATCTTGGTATCACGACAGCCTGGCCAAGAAGTCCAGGATAATAGGCGAGGTGAGTGTCCTCGTGAGCATAACACACCACCTTACCACTTAAGATGCAATTCGACCTACATCGTCAACCTAGTGATGGTTGTGGCCATCATAAAGGTATCCCTTGCATCGTCTCTCTTCAATACCATCAGATAAAATGAAGATTGCACTAGATAAGTATTGTTGACAGTGATACTGCAAAGCAGGTCTGGACTGTTGTTACGTATTTTTAAGTCCCTCCGTATTTTATTTTGTGCCTATTTGTTCTGGAAGAGATGTTGTGTCCAACTGCACTTAAATTGTAAATGGTGGTTACGTCCGAATTAAATCGAGAGGTCGCCCACAGCTCAGTTTAATTCGACTTTGCAATTCTAACATTTATTCCGCTTTTTAAAAATGAATTTTGCTTTTTAAAATTTGAGTGAAGTTCGACAAAACGCCTCATGAATTTTCGAAAAAACGTAATGATTATATTTTTTTATATGTCGTGCATTTAATAAAATGTTTATTATCGTACGGAAGTATTTTTCTACAAATATGTTCGTAAGTGCTTTCGCCAATAATATCTGCTGCATTTTACATAATTATTTTACCAGTGATCACAATTGCAAATAACAAAATATTGTAATTGATTGCGACTTTAAATATTATCTTAGTGTTGTTAAGTTTTTGGTTTAGTTACATTTTCCATTTGATCTCTTGTTTATCAATTTTAGATTCATTTAAAATGTAGATTAATTTATTCCATTTATTTTGATGATTAAAGTAAAATAAGGTCTTAGTTTTACTTACTTTTTTTAAGACACGTATTAGATCTCAATTATTATTTTAGTTCCAAATAATCTCGATAGTCATAAATAGTTTCATTTTCATTTAACTATTTTCATTGGAAACGATTAGACACCAAATATTAGTTAAATTTACGAAATCGTAAAGAGTTATGGAAGCCTAAAAGATATTGAAATCATATTAAGGAGGACAGAAATTATAAAAAATGTCTCCTTATTTCTATGTATGTATTATAATTAATTTTTAGTGAAACTGTAAATATTTTGGCTTAATTTTATCAGGTGAATTTAATTTTGTTAAACCCATAGAATTTGTTTCAAAATATGTTCTGTTTTCGAAAAGTGTAAAAAACTTAAAAAAAAAATTGTTTCCTAATTTGTATAAATATGCTATAGAATTATTATTTGACTTGTAAATATTGCATTTAAAAGTTTGTGATTTTTTTCTCTCAATAAGCAATCATACTTATAATTATACAAGTAGGTACCTATCCTAGTTAAGTACCGCATGTAATCGAATCATATATAACCTGGATTGTGTTACTTTTTGTCACCCTAATATTTTATGGGGAATTAATAATTGTGAAATAAATATTATTTTGTAAAAATATAAATCTGTATTTTTTCTGAAATAACCTGAACCCGAATAAATGTGATATTGTGGTTAATTTACAAAAAATAAAATAATTAACGTTTAGTAAAAATTCTGGAGCGATTACGAGCAAATAGAGTTCTGCGAACTTCGTAGTGTCTAACTTTCACTCAAAATACGTTTTATTTTTAAAATATTTTTCTTTTAAATAAATTAAGATGCATAAATTTTGTTTAGCTTTTTTATGAATTATTATTACAATGAGCATAAAAAGGAAAGTGACTCAAAAATGTAATGTTACAGTAAAATAAAAACCTGAAACAAAAAATTGCAAAATAATCAAGTGTTTAAAAAATAGAAGCATAATGGTTTAAATTAGTGGTAAAAAAAAATCGACGAAAATAAAAACAAAATACTACAAATCATAAAACTGCGAAAGTCGAAAACGAAACTCGACTAAACGCTAACAATAACTCATAAACCAGTGTTTAAGTTGAAACTGTGTAGTCGGCGCTTCTCGTCAATCAAGTCGAAAATATCCTCTGTTTATACTGCCTCGCTGTCAGCAGAGGGACATGTTCCGACTAGTTCTGAATTGTGAGGACTGGATAAATAACATTTGTATAAACACCTGACATTGGGTCTTTAAAAAGTAATTACTCATTTAAACAAGAACTTTTCTTTTCACTCAACTATTTTATTGTCACCCTGAGTTCAAAAATTACTTTGTTGAAACTGTAAAACAACTCTTAAATTATTTATTTGATAAAATTTCATTTAAAATTATGAAGAAATTAGGTGTAATTCTGATAAAAAAACAATTTAACCTGATAGATACAGATACTTTGTGGATTATATAGGCACATTTTTTATTTAACAAAACGTCAGTTATTAAATGAGGAAAAGTTAAAAACGTAGATAATTAGTTCAACGTCATTTAAGACCGACAACTCGAAAAAAATATCTCAATGAAAATAATTGAACTAAAAAAAAGTATCCACACCGAACTAAGATAGATAATGCTCTTTGTCTAACTAAAGTAACAATCAAACTTAAAGCAGATACAGATAAACAGAAACTAGAAGTAAACAACACATCAGTAGTGCACACACTTAAAATTCAGCTCACAGAACTATATAAGTTCAAAACGTTAAGAGAAACATGAACTAGTTCAAGCTTGGCGGGACATAAACTTGGCACGCTCTAAATCGTGGTTGCAGTCACGAGTTTGCATGGTCCAAGTGATAAACTTGGAACTTGTTAAATGATTTATGATAAACAAGCTGTTGGAAATAATTTCGACAGAGATTAAAAAGATGGAAGATGCAAAAAAGAAAAGAGAAAAGAAAAGGAAGATGCAAAAGACGAAGCAACACTTCAAACAAACAAAAAAAATATAGCAGGTTGTAATATTCTTACTACTTATTGGAAACATACTTTTGACTAAGTTTATTAGAATAAGATAGGAAAGGTGTGTCAAAAATATGGGACCAATTGTAAATGGAAAATAAATAAATTCCAATTGGAGTAGAAACTGAAAGCACACAAACAATTATTTAATAATAACTTATCATGTAGACTATCGATCAACCTCCATCACCAGACTCCAGTAAATTTGATACTAAAATTCATAAAAAAGTCTTAGAAATCGCACAGAATATGTACGCCAACAATTCATACATTACACCACGATTAAGCGTTGGCAATGGACTCGATGCAAAGCACTAGACAATCGAAAGCGAAAATCGATGGCAACTGGACGGATCGTGTACGAAGAAATCGAAAACCATATGAAATGCATTGCATATTGCATTATGAATATTCTCTATTATACCGAGCTACTACCGGGAAGTAGGTAACTTGTTTACGAAGTCTTGATTTTAACTGCATGAGGCACATGGTTTCCAACATTTTTTATTTTAAGTATAATAACAGAAACAGAGCTTTTGTCGAATCTTTAAATAGTAATTCCCATATTTTAGCACAATCATGCTAATTTTGAAAGACTATAATGATTAGGCCAATGAAAATCATGGTGTTATGGAAGAGCAATAGGAAGATTTGGGAACAATGGTCAAAGAAAGCTTTAGATTTAAAGAAACATCGAACTTCACTCACTTGTAAATTAAAAAGCAAAATTCGTGTTTAATCTGTGTGGTCTTTACAGCAGCAAAAACAAAATTATGTTTTGCTCTTACTTGCACCAAAATATCTGTGTCTTTCCTACCAAACCCTTTAGAGATGGCTGTCTTCGTGCACTCCAAAATCCGTAAGTACAATTCTGTCGAGAAAGTAAGTCACGGTTTTGAAGAAATAACTTATTTTCGATTACTATTGAGGTGGAAAGAGACGGTTCACCAGTTTTGAAGCTTTTTTTTTCTTGTCAAAGATATCGCCGTCGGCTTTTGTTAGAATCGGTAGCTTCTTCCTTTTTTGATGAAGCAATTGGATAAGTCATCAAGACATAATAGTTTTGATGTCTCATTGATGTTTTATTGAGGGCCGAATAAATCCAGTAGCAGCAATTAAATGGTTTATTGCTTACGAATTACACTTTCTACAAGTGCTTGAATGACACAACAGTGTATTGAGTTAAGAAAATGTGTAAACCTGCAGTGATGGAGTTACTACATTGATAGAAGGGAAGCAAAAGCTTAAAGTTTTAATTAAATGTAAGTGTTCTTATAGTCAATACATACTTGTTATAACTACTGAAGAAAAACACAATTATATGTAGAATGACATAATGTATAATAGTATATTTTGTCCATGTTAACGCTGGATTCCTGGAAGTCAGGAATCTAGGACCAAAGGTGACCAGCAGTGAGGTGGCTAGGCTAACAGTAACAGTTAAAACCAAACAAATCTATCTATACATATAATAAAACTGTAGAAAAATTATTTTTGTACATTAAACAAAAACTCGAAAAATATAGCCAACGTGTTAAAGGACAACCAATAGAACCCATTTCTAGCATTTTTAGATTTTTTGTCTGTATGTCTGTTTGTCTGTTTGTATGTTTATTTGTTCGGGCATCACGTAAAATGTACGAAAGCTATGTAGATAACTTTAATACACAACGACTCACCGTAACTTCAAGTAACATTTAGTTTTTGTTTCATTGAAATCGGATCAGTCGATCAAAAGATATTTGAATTTAAAGTGTTCCAGAAGTAAAATTACAAAGAGACGCGCAGTTCTGTAGCGCGATCTAGCTTGGAATAGAAAAACTACATACCTATTCAAATATTTTGTGGACTGGAGTGGAGTGGTTTGGAGTGGAGTAGAGTAGATTAGAGTAGAGTAGAGTAGAGTAGAGTGGAATGGAATAGAATGGGATGGAATGGAAAGAAAGAAAAGGTGTTTATTAGACTCACACTAGAATGGGATGGAACGGAAGGGGATGCAGTAGTGGGATGGAGTGGGATGGAATGGGATGGAGTGGGATGGAGTGGGATGGGGTGGGATGGAGTGGGATGGAGTGGGATGGAGTGGGATGGTGTGGAATGGAGTGGGATGGAGTGGGATGGAGAGTGATGGAGTGGGATGGAGTGGGATGGACTGGGATGGAGTGGGTTGGAGTGGGATGCAGTGGGTTGGAGTGGGATGGTGTGGGATAGAGTGGGATGGAGTGTGATAGAGTGGGTTGGGCTGGGATGAAGTGGGATGGTGTGAGATGGAGTCGGATGGACTGGGATGGAGTGGGACGGAGGGGGATGGAGTGGGCTGGAGTGGGATGGAGTGGGATGGAGTGGGATAGAGTGGAATGGAGCGGGATGCAGTGAGATAGTGTGGGATGGAGTCGGATGGAGTGGGATGGAGTGGGATAGAGTGTGATGTAGTGGGATGGAGTGGGATGAAGCTGGATGGTGTGGGATGCAGTGGGTTGTAGTGGGATGGTGAGGGATAGAGTGGGATGGAGTGGGTTGGAGTGGGATGGAGGGGGATATTCTTGAAAAATCTAAATAAAATTCTAAATATAGGCTTTATTTCTATATATGAAAACGATATGATTTATATAAAAATGTGGAGAGAATTAAACGCTTCGCACTAAAAAATACATTGTTAAATTCCGACATCCACGCGAACGATGTCGCGGGCACAGCTAGTATTTCTAATAAGAAAGGTCCTGAAAGTCTAAGTGGAAAATCTAATAAGTCTCATAGATCGAAACACTCATAAAATAATAACACTTCAAATATCAAAACAAGTTAAATACATATGATTTATTGACACCGTCCGTATGTTAATTTTGGTCTATTTATGTTCGAAATTAGCACTTTATCAACGATACTTGTGCTGTGGTCGAATTCTGTTTAAATTAGATTTATTACTCGCTCCCTGCTAATGTCGTCCGCATTGGAAACAAATAATGCGTTAATAATTATTGTACTTAGAGCCTGTTTCACAATAAATGATTAAGTCCCCGTTAAGTAACTTGTCTGCCAAATTCATAATTATAATTTGGTTAAAGCATTGATTGAGTAATTGCGGCTGCGGGATCAGGGCCCAGAGTTGTTCTAGATCTGGTTGTTTATGTATGTGAGTTTCAATATTTGTAAACGAAGGAAGTGAGAGCATTTTTTTTTTAAATCTATTTGTTATTATGTTTTTAGGAGCGTCACTTAAAATTTCTGGCATGACCAAGCTTCTCTACAACATTGTTGAGTGGTGTAAATAAAACAATTATTTCCAGGCAAACGGAGCTACTAAAAGTTATTTTCTCTTTATTACATCCATACAAAATACACTTTTGAAAAGGAAGCGCTAAATCTTATTTTTCGCAGAAAATTGACAAACACTTTGAAAACATTCAAATTAGGTACTGCTAATACTCGAATTGCTTACACCTGTTTAAACTCAGCGTCTAACATAAAAGGACATAAAGAAAACACTATGGAACCCGGTACGAGCTACTTAAACGATCGTTATGGAAATTATAACTCTCTCGAATCTGACAGGACTGGAAGGGCTACTTACTGAGTATGGCTGCGAGCTAAAGTAACGGACTTAGTGTTACTAGAGATAGGAGTAATAATGCTCACACATTATGTGGGTTGATTATATTACTTTGTTCATGATCGTGTTTTAAGATTAAATTGTTAGCACACAGATTTTACTGGTTTTCTGAGTTATAGGTTTAATAACTAATACTGTTATGTTTAATGATTCATAAATTCATATCAGAAAATGACATGGATTTTAGCGGGTAAAACGAAAGTTTTACCTATTTTTATTAATTTTACACATAAAAATTACAAATTTAAACATTAGGTTATCCTTTTCTTCAGCACCAAAAAAAAAAAAGACCTCATAACATAAGCATTCAGTTGCTTTTGCGAGTGCCATATATTTTTGACATAATTATCCATACTCATAATCTCTTTATGATGTTACTTTTTCTAGAACTTCCTCTTTCTTTCGTCAAATATTGCAAAATCAACTCGTTAGGGTACTCCCACATCTATCGACGCGGAATCGGCTTTTTCCGTCGCCCTTTTTCTTTCTGTCGCTTAGAACTGCCATTCGCTAGACCGAGACAATGCGATAGCACGCGGCCGCCTCGAGAATTCCGCCGCGTGCTATCGCATTATGCTTTCTGTCTCTGTCTAACAAATGGCAGTTCTAAGCGACAGAAAGAGAAAGGGCCACGAAAAAAGCCGATTCCGCGTCGATAGAGCACCAAGTCTCAGCCAGTCAGTCTCTATCAGTAGTAATAGGTTTTAAATTCACCTTCTACAAACTTAAAATACCTAATGATCCGCATTTACTTCTATAATCTTAGCTAGAATCTAAATAGACAAATAATACTGCAATTTTCAAACATGCACCTACGTTTATAAGTAGCAATTTTGCAATTACACCAACATTATACATTGTTCAATAAAATAATTTGGTTGCACAATCAGTATTCATAGTAAATGATTCAAACAAATGATATATTAAAATTCAAACGGTACACAGATTTGAATAAATTATTCAAACTGATTAGATTGGATATTCGGTTTAGATTCTAATTTGTTAATATTAAAACTGTCTTTAGTTTGTTTCTTGTGTAAGTTTATCTGTTGTTAGATAATATCTTATTATAATAGTGCCCTTTGTCTTTATTATTAAGAATTGGTAGAACTAATTTTGATTTGTTTAGATTTTGATCTGGGCTTGCTTTCAAATTACTGGTATTAGTATTTCTCTGGGTTACTATAGACTTTGTTTGGCGAAAACAATAGAGCAACATTACCTGTAAAAGTATAGTAACTTATTTCTTTTTATCTGTATTAACACACAACTGGGCCGTTCCATTCCCAAAATGTTTCAAGCTACAAAAGCCTAAAAAGTTACAAATTTTTGGATCAAAATTCTGATTTCCATAATACTTTTATAGAAGGAAAATCTAAGCGAGACATACTTTTATTTAAACTTGATGTTGTTTACTATCATTACACGATCTCTAAATACTCCTTACTTGACTACAAAATCATTAACTATTAATCCCTTCACAGGATCAAAACAAAGAGCTTCCATAATATACAATTTACACAAAAATGGGCAATAACAATACATCTAAACGAGCGTAAATCAATACTTTTACTAAAAAAAGAACAACTATAAAAAATAAAAGCCGGGTCCCGTACAAAACTGTACTACGAACTACGAACTTTTTTTTTCAAAAGTCTCTCTAAAGAGTCTTTAATATATTCCACAGGTGGTACCCCAAACAGGTGCCTGCCTGGCTTCTTTTTTTTAGGGACAAGTTCAGACAAGTTCAATAGAGCTTTGTCTGAGTTCGCTCCTAGCCCGATTTGGTATATTTTGATGTTTTTTTTATTATATTTTATGGAGGTTCCGTGGAACGAATGATAATTTATTGCAACGGACTTTGAATTTTAAAGAGTTTTATGTGATTTGGACTTTTTTCATTGGGAAGTTTATACCAGTAGCTGGTTTAATAGGGTTGAGTTGCTTTTTTACAGTTTGAATATTCGTTTTTGAGCTTTAAAATGCTGAGTTATTGAAGAAAGCTTGGCTTATCGATGTCTAGCTATATAAAATTATTAACTAAAGTCACTAACATGGGTGATTAGCCAAAAATTTAACGGACTCACGAAAAAGATTAGAGCTTATAATAGTGTTAGTCTTAAATAGAACATCGTATATGAAAAAATAATTAAACACTTTGAAAGCAAATTACAATGGTCTAGTTCTTAAGCACATTATTTTTTCTTAAACTAAGCAATTGTGAACGACATAGGCTGCGTTTCATAATTGCATTAAAAGTTCTATAAAAGTACCTACTAAGATAATTCACATCCATTGAAACCTGCTAACCATTTCACTACGAATAAATAATGCACCTGTTCAAAGGGTTGGAGAGTACTTTTGAACTGCAAAATAAGATGAAGGGTAGTCTTTTTGTGGTTTTGTTATGGTCAAATGTACCCTTTATACGAAGTTTATGACTTGTGTAATAAGATTCATAGTATATAGTGAGATGTTAATGACTATCCTGTTGTTGCGATTTAAAATACAATGACTTTTATACCTGGCATTATAGGGTTTACTTAAGAAGTATACATGAAAAGTGAAGACAGGTTGTTTTATTTCACTAACGTGCTGTGGTCAATTTAGATTTAAAAAGGTGAAAAAAAATATGCAGTGTGAATTTTTATAATTAGTGGAGATTTTTTATTGCTTTTTAACGGCAGTTTGTGAATTTGTAAATGAAAGGAATTAAAAATAATAATAAATAATTCACATTTTTTTAAATGGACTCGGGTACGATAATGGCGTTTGAAGGAACATGGTGGTTTTTAGTCAGTTCAGAAGTTATAATTATTCGACCAAAAAAAGAGACCATTTTGAAGCCATTTTGGTTAATCTTAATTCTTTGGAAGAAGAGATGCACTACCAACGAGACTTAAGTCTTTATTACTCTTTAGGTAATCAATCTGTTAAATAAACTGAAAATGACTGGTCATAAATAAGTACCTACGATATTGAGTAGAAAAACAAAATGTGTACCGTTTACATTTTGTTTACTGATGAGTCAACTGGGAAAAAAAGGTAATGTAGTTACGAAGCGGTCCGATAAGCAATTGTCCAGTAACTTGTATGAACTTGTTGCAATTATAACATTGCAATAACAAGCTCTGTTGGTGGTTCATTTACCTTTGTGTATTACCTGCCTATTTAGAAAGAAAGACAAAACATTTATTTGGCGCAAATGGGCCGCAATAGACAGTAGACACACACATTTAAAATAAAATAACCCTTTATAGAAAGTAGAAAAAAAAACTTATAATTATCTAAAACAATTGAAAAAGAATGCGTCGGTGTCCGTGGGTGCCCCCCCCCCCAATTCAACAAGATCGCTTCACTTGCTGTGGATACTAAAGAAGCCTTGTGTTGGTGGTATAATAATTTTTATTTTACCTTTGTAATAAGTGTAATAAAATTGTTTAGGTAAACGCATTAAAAAGATGGAATTGAAATTATTGGCAAATTAGTTTAATTCGTAATTCTTTGTCATTTGATTTAATATCTACCTATTGAGTCACCGTGGAGTTTCTTACTGAAAATCTTGACAATAGATGGCGCTAAGTGTTTTGTCTTGTCTGATGAGGATGACTTTGATAGTGACAAATATACAGCGCACTCTAGCGGTGAAGCTTTAAGCAAATTAACCACAGAAACAATTACATCACGCCTGTGACTCCCAAAGGGTCAAGCAGATTTATTTATAGAAAATTCAAATAACACTTTACTCGACCTAAAAAACAAACCCAGATCTTCAAGTTCAACAGTTGCACAAACGACAACTAAACAACCCAGGTGGAATCAAATACAAATTAGGTCAATCGTGATTTATGAATTAAAAACTTAAGAGCTTTAAAACTGTCTAAGAATTATATTAAGAGACACTTCCGTAAGCTTCCATTTACCATAATCATTATGGCTCATTTTACTTAAAATTATAAGAACTTAACCAAACATAATCCCTTACAAAATAAATTTTCTCTGACATTTTGAGAAACTTTATTACGAAAAGTGATATTGTTTTAATCATAAAACACATAATTTGGCTATACAACAGCTCTTACACTTAACCAGTTAACTTAGACCCTTACATGTTGAACAACACAATAACACTTGATGGTGACACATAGGTCAAGTAACACTGGTTTAACCTTTTTGACCTCAAAACCGTTGCTACCTTCGTGTTATGAAGTTAAAGCCCATTTTATAGCATTTTGATTTTATTTCTGGGTGATTTAAAAATATCCATATCGAATTTTACGACTCAGATTAGTTATTATACGTGTCTAAAATATTTTTTGGTGGTTTTTGAACGGTTTTCAGGTTTATTATCTCTTGGTAGTATTTTTGTTTGATACGCAGCTTCTTATTTTAAGGTCTATACATACAAAGAATATTGGGAAAAATGTTCCTTTCCTTGTAGCACTCTCTTCTATCAAACGAAAGTACGTCAAAGATGTATGAAATCATTGTAGCAAAACTACGTGCCAAAGTTATTGAGATTTGAAAGTCAAAAGACGAATTTCGCATTTCAGAAGAAAATATAGTTTAATATTTATGGAGTTGCCGTTTTTGATCCGGTTTATTCAAAATAAATATTAAGAGAAAGACCTAAGAACTATGCTTTCTTCTAAAACACTTTGAACTTTCAATTGTCATTTTAAAATTATTCACTTTTCACGTTTTTGAAAGTACTGGACTGTTCTGGGCAAAAATAACGACATTAACCACTCAAAACATTTTCTCAGGTTCTTACGATAAGCAAGGCAATTTACAAGATTTTTCTCTTCTAAACAGAAAATTGAGGCTCCCACCGTAAATTCTGCAGGCCCTAATTTTTGGCCCTCTGGCCCTTTGCCTGTTTGGCCCTCCCTTAAATCGGGCCCTGCCTGTTGCTTGCCTACTCGAAATAAAACTCTAATTTTGATGACTGATGATGACATCCAGTTTTATTGGTGTCATCTGTCCTAAGGGTGCTTGTACATGGCGCATGTAACCAGCGCAAGTGCCTCAACATGCTCAAGCTACATGCGCCGTGTACACGCACCCCGCGGGTAGCTTGATCAAGTAGCTTGCGCATGTTACTCGCGCGGGTAACCCGCTCCTTGACTTGCGCGGGTTACATGCGCTGTGTACACACACCCTAAATGATTAAACTGTTGTTATTGAGTGTTACTATGAGTCACTTTAGGTCAAATGACAATCAGTTCAATTGACTTTGCGTGAAACACGAAGCTTGCCATATCAATTTGTAACAACAGGTGCAAATTGTTATGACGAACTCTTTTAATTATTGCTTATGAGACTGCACTAAATTTGATCACACTTTATGTGTTTAGGTATTTTAACTAATATTATGACTGCATTACCTATGTTTTTTTGTTTACCTTTGCAGTTTTTTCGAACAAACCACTGAACCGATCACGTTGGAATTTTTCATAATTATGTAGGTACTTTGCTAAATGTGTTGAGGCGGACATACGGTATACCTTAAATAAAAGTTTTGTTCCCGAGAAAAACAATAATAGTTCACGTTCATGATAACAGATGGCGCTACATGTACGATTTGAATTAATTATTTTTTGAAGCAGCAAGCAAAAGTTAGTATTAAACGTTTATTCTGAGAATTACTCCTGTATCGTAGGGGAATTTAAAGTTTTACGGGCACTGGAACTGGGCACGCGTGAATTATGGCCCACTCCATCTCACTGAGGTCTGTGTCCCAGTAGTGGGAATATTTATAGGCCGATGATGCTACTAATACAATCGCTTTTTCCCAATTGCTGTTAATTACCTACATAATTAAACGAACTTAATGTGAAGTTCTATTGTAATTATACGAGATGCTTAGTCCGAGATATCTTCCATATCTTTGATATATCTCGTACTAAGCTTGAGTTTAATTAAACTTTAAAGAACATAATATAATATATTACTACTCAAAATAACACCAAGGAGAAACACAATTAAATCTAAACACATGTCACATGAATGTTTTAAATAGTTTCAATGTAACATCCGAGCAATGTTAGTTGTTCATAAGTTCATAAATAATAATAAAAACAAAACGTTTCGTTGCATTAATGTGCAATGAGCTGTGATATTCCCACAATTATGTTTATTATTGTTATTAA
The DNA here is from genome assembly GCA_036375495.1 of Agrotis segetum. NCBI lineage: Eukaryota > Metazoa > Arthropoda > Insecta > Lepidoptera > Noctuidae > Agrotis > Agrotis segetum. Next base: position 571,727 of record JAQSVV010000677.1, on the reverse strand, counting down.
CTTATGCTCTCTGTATAATGTTATTATGCCTACTATGAAGCCATTAAGAAATTAAGTATTGTTTCAAAAGAAGCATTTTCTTATGTTCATAAAAGTTTGACTTAATGTTGACTAATTTTGATGTTTTCTTTTTTTTTCTCACGGATATTAAGAGGTTTATTACAGGACTTTATTTACTATGATAACACCATACTTCCATAGTGATCATAATACGACTAAAGATCCCCGTGGTTTCACCCCCGAGACCTCAAAAAATAAGTATTTCAAAAACAAAATTAGCCAGCCGTTCTCGAGTTTTAGAGAGACTGAGACTGAGAACAGCATTTGATTTTTATACAAATAGATTTATGTCAAAATCCCAGTTTACTTTACGTCACAATACATGAAAATGGGTGTACGTCATTACTGCAAACTTCGTTACCGCGATGTACGTTACGGCGAATGTTCATTACCGCGAAGTACGTTACCGCGAAGTACGTTACTGCGAAAGTTCATTACTGCGAAGTACAGTATCGGGAAAGTTCATGAAAGATTCTCAGTTAATTATCTTACTTCTTTAAAAAAAGTACCTTCTGTCTTACTCTTAATTTTACATCAAAAAGATGCCTATCACGCAGACACAAAAGTTGACACCAAACTATAACCAATTTGAACCCGTGACTGCTCAACACAATTACGTCAAGACAGACAATGGGTCTGAGAGACCCTTTGTCTCGCTGTAATTACTGACACGTGGTCGGTTAGCTACTTGAGACAATGTTTTATCATAGCAAATAGAGGCAATTATGGCTTTGGGGAATTTTATGACAAACATAATATACAGGCGTTCTGAGGTAAGTGGTTAGGTGGTTATAGCTGTTTATAGAAATTTTCAACAGATAAGCAGCGCTTGCCAAGGTAACAAGGTAGTTTTAAGTATCACTATCACTATCACTACATAGTATAAAACAAAGTCGCTTTCTCTGTCCCTATGTCCTTATGTCCCTTTGTACGCTTAAATCTTTGAAACTACGCAACGGATTTTGATGCGGTTTTTTTTAATAGATAGAGTGATTCAAGAGGAAGGTTTATATGTATAATAACATCCATTAAATAGTGGAGAAGTACTGATATTTTTGAGGTTTCTAATGTGATGTCGTAAATAATTTCATTTTTTCCGCTTACATTGCAAACGCAGGCTGAACCCTACGAGTTTTATCAAAATAATGTACTAAGTATTGTACACATTGAAAAGGTCTACAGAAAAGTCCGCGATGGTATATGTCTATCTCTTATGGATAACCCACAATAACTTTTTTTGTCATTTACTTTTTACGACAAATAATGGCTAATTTTCGAAGCGATTTTAACCAATACAGCATTAATCCTTACACAATTAAATACCTTGAATACATTGTTCATTTAATAAAGATCTATATGGCCCTTTACACCGTATGATTTAAGTGAATATTTTCGAAGATATTACAGATTTAAAAATTGCGGGACGTAGCGTTTGCGGCGGTACCGGCCGGCCGGCCGGTGCGGCAAGAGCGACTTTGTTTTATATTATGTAGTGATTCTGTAATATGTTGTAAAAATAAAATAAATAGTTAAAAATGTAAAAAGTGAATTAGTAAAAATGTAGTGTATGAATTTAGATATTCCAAAGATAGCAGGAAATCTTCATGGTATAGGGAAAGTGGGATTGTTTCGCGTGCGGGCCAAAGGCATTAATGAATAAATCAAAACTACTGGATCGATTTTAATCACATAGGCTATATAATTTATACCCGTGCGAAGCCGGGGCGGGTCGCTAGTTTAGTCATAATTCACACTATATTCTAATTTACTCTTATAAGTATGTATAAATAAATCTGCTAGCTAGACTAGCAAAATGTACCTCGTATTACATTTACATTTGTATTATAAGCCTGAAAAAAAATAACTATCGCAACGCAAACGCAGCTAAACACCGAATTAACAAAACACATACAAATCGGTGCAATAATTTCCGAGATTAACACGACCAAACGAACTCGCAGTTCCCATCATTTTAGGGTATTAACAGACTACAGAGTCGTGACAAGATCCCTGTTGAGAAATTACTGTAAACACAGTTATGAAACATAAACCCATCATTAGGAAGGTTTTGGGGGCAATCAGGAACCTGTTTTTTTTACGACGACGACCGTAAATATTCAAGCAAGCATTACCTTTTGTTTTTGGTTTTATGCTGTTTCAGAACGAACAGAGACAGTGTTATGGTTTAAAGATGAGTTGTCTCATTGGTGTAGTGGTCGTTAGCATAGATACCGAGTGTAAGGTCCTGAATTCGAGTCGTCGAGTCCCAAGTCAGGCAATGTGTATTTGAGCTTCTGCATTAAGAATTTTCCAGCGTATTCTGAGGAAGTCAATAGGCTTAACTAATTATTTAATTGTACTTTAGATTTGAAGTAGCAAACTGTCGTTCGGCGTGACGGTCTAAGGGGGAGGTTTATGTTCAGAAGTGGACGTCTTCCGGCTGATGATGATGATGACTATAGATTTATATACATTGTTATTTTTTATATCACTGTTGGCGAAGTGGCTTATCCATAGACTGCTGCACTACGTGTTGCGGTTTCGATTCCTACGAACAAATATATTAATGTAAGATCTACAAGTAGATGATTCGAGTCTCGGTATTCGGGTTTGAGTGTTTAAATTTTTGTAAACGCACTCACGATACGAGAGAAATTCATTGTGTAGATAAGAAAATAAAACAAATGTCTTAATGATGATGGCAAAACTCTGCTTAACCCTTCCGCGAAACACAGGCGTTATATAAAGCGAATTTACTGCGCTATTGTCCAAAACCACAAACATTAATAACTAAAAACACCAATAGGTACTCGTATATACTTGCCATAACCAACATAACTAGAAACGCGGTGGAATTTGGAATTACAAATTTGACAGGTCTATGACGTTTCAAATACAGAACAAGAGCCGACCGCTGTCTGCTCAATTTTATTTGCCACACTTTTTTAAAAGGAGAGAAAATATTGAAGTACTCGTACCATCTAGTTTCCACACCACGACTCATGTCTTGCGGGAAATTTGTTGTACTAGATTTTTCAATGCAATGACAGTAGAGCCGCGTCAAAAGAACTTCAGTCGTGGCGCAAACCCCATCTTTTCCCTTAACAATATACCACAGACAAGAAGATACTCGTAGATAATCCGACAATTATTTTTCTGTCTTTCTAGAAAGAATGGCAATTTATTTGACATTTAGCCAGAAAAGGCTCATTCCATGCTTAAATTAAGTGTATGTGTTTTTCTAAGTCAGCAGCGCCACCCTGACGGCTCAAGTTATGTTGGTCAAGTAACATCCATCGTTACCTACCTACCTATTGTAAAATTCATTAACAACCATGATACACTCAGTAATAAAACTAAAAAACCGCAAAGGAGCACTTCCTCTGGCATAAGGAAAACGAGTCCATTGTTTTGATATTTTTCTGAGAATTCTTTTAGATTGCCTATCCTTTCCTGGCAAAGTCTCTTCGTGATAATCGAGCTTCCAAGAGTAGAGGGTTCCAGAAATCTTGACAAAGTGGGCGTGAAGGTATTAAGGAAAAATGCTATGGTATTCAGCTGCTCCACATGTCAACATACTTCCATGTTTTCAATTTTTTGTTCCAATTAATAAGAAAAGCCTAGTTTATTATACCTGTTTTTATTTCTGAGTTGTTGACTCCGCTCCTGGGAACGTAATAACAGGTATAGGATAATACAATAACAGGATAAATATAGTGATAATTAATCTATCTACATGCCTTTCATCCAAACTATTCTGCTATTCTGGCGTGTAAAAGTAACCCATATCCATCCATTTGTTTAAACAAGTACCTATCCGAACTATCGGATGCAGGTATCATATTCATAAAGATGCGAGTCTTTCTAATCGAAACTGTTACTGTCTCTTTGCCTTTTTGATTTACATTATTTGTATTCGTTGGACTTCATTTATTGCATTGTTCTAATTGTTTTATATTCCTTTGTTTCAGGTAACCAAATTTTATTATTTAAACATTGCACTGCATTTTACTCAGCTTTCAATGATTCGGTAAGTCTTACATGTCAATTTTTTATATTACTATTCTTTGTACCTGGTTTCACACGATTCCTTAAACATCAAGGTAAACATTTAACTTTCTAACACCCGATATTGAATCTTTGAATCAAGTCAACCATAAAGTTCAAACACTTTTGTTACACCCAAACTTAACCTAAAAAAAACTGTGACACTGACCGAAACCAATGACCAAGTTAAGCTTACCGATAACAAAAGAAAACTTTTACAAATTGAACTTTAATTGTAAGATAATAAAGCTTCGAATGACCTTACAAAGGTTGACCTCAAAACTGATCCTTATATCGATACAAATAAGGACAACAACAAAGAAGATGAAGCTGTCGGTAACGGTAAAGATAAATTAGTACTAACAGGACCGATCAATCAAACCAAGTTTATTAAACGTCGTATTAACTTTTGAGGTGAAGTCGGTAAGGTGACACAACCCTTATTAGATGGAAAGATAAAAGAGTATGATGTAGAAAGTGTGATGAGAAAATAGGATTAAGTCAATGTGATTTTGTGTCTAAAATATGATTAAAATGACCTAATTTCATTCGTGTTTTATATTGTGGGTACCTATACAATTAAAATAATGCGCAGTATAATACTTATATTTACTTATTTGGTATAATTGAATAGCGTTTATAATTATTATCTGTTTGTTTTTTTGGTTCGTTCTTTCTATTTTCGATGTGTTTATTACAAAAAGAGAAATTATTAATGTAAAATTAATTTCAAGATCTGATTAAAATTTTTCACACCGATATTTACCTTGTTGCCTGCGTATAGTGAACACTACGATCGGTAAAAACCTTAGTTTATTTAAGTTCAACGAACTAAAATCACAAATCATTTGAAATACAACTGCATTCGTTTTTGATCTGATGGTAATTTCCTTTATCGGCACAAGCAAAGTTTAGCACAACAAAACTTAGATGCGACCGGAACGAAACCATAAATCATAGCAAGTAACACCATAAGCAAACTCCAATAGACAATATCTGATGGTGCACTAGACAATGTTAAATCTTCCAGCAATGTTAACCAAAATTTGAAAAGTATTATCTTATGAGACTGAAAATAAGAATCAAAATCCAAAGCAGTTGAAGTTCTAGGGTAGCAAATGCAAGTTGGTGATGCACCAACAAAATAAAAAGGAATGGTAGTAAGAAATTGTCTAGTACCAAAGGCTTATGGGCGTTGCGCTTCATTTAGCAAAAGTATATCGAATTCATCATGTGTATCGTCTGTGTTGTGTGTTTTTATTAAAAATTGTACATCGTAATGGGACCAAGTCGTTTAAAGTTGATGGCGTATGCTCCGATAGTGGTACTTTGTTATAATGTTGCTAAGCACTTTCAAGGAAATATGAATTGTGATTGTGACCAACCGTTCTGATTAGCTTTGATGTTTTTGTTCGATTTGATTTATGATTTAGTTTTTTTTATATTTCTTTAGTCTAGCTTTGCTGTGTCTTTTATATTTAATGGGATTATCCTTTTGAGTTCTTGTTTAAAGTTCCTTATAGATTTCATATTTTATGGTAGGTAAGTTGTTTCTAACTTTACTGTTAATCACATCGTTATTCAGATTAAAAAGATTGATTTTTAATAAGATTTATAATTTTATGGAATATGTAATATCTAACGAAGAATTAACATAATTGATACACCTATGATTAACAACATAACATTTATTAGCTACTAAGTAATTGCCTACCTATAAATATTCACCACTTGACTAATACAAATTACCCGTCTTTACTTTCCGACATGCCTTGCATATTTTACATTAACCGTCTACGTATACTTTGTCACTTGTATTCATAGTGGTGCAATATTAATGCCATCTATTGCTTTGTCAAAACGCTTATCTCTCTCCGTTCTCATTATACACGAGTAATGGACGCTACATTTACAAATAGTCACGACTCTGCTTTATGCAGTAGTGTCACATTATCGACATCATATTATGACGTTGATGGCCAGCTACTTATGGTGCTTTTAGCGTTCCGATTTAAAATATGACACGTCGTTTTGTGGTTACTGCTGTATGGCAGTAATATTTCATTGGTAATTAGCAATATTTCATATCTATGAGCTTTTAGTGGATGAAAGTGGTTTGATAGGAGTTAATCTGAAATAAAAGGTGCATGTGTAGGCTCATTGCCTTTAAGTATGTACTTAATGTTGCTGACTTATCTTCGAGTGTGGCATGTGAATGCAGAATCCTAAGCGTGAGTTGGCGATAGATCCTGCACGAGCAGTATAAAATCAGCTAATGCATCATGAATTTCATTTATATTGGTTTCGATATTTTCTAAATCATTGATCATAGTATTAAACCTGAGTTTTTGAAAGCCTTGACAAGAAGTAATCGCTATCAAATCCAAAACAGCTTGAAAAGCCCCAATTGGGTTTGTACAATTACCTACTCACAACGTGATTATTATAAGATTTTAAGTGTTTTGTACTTGTCTCATATTATTTGTTTTAGCTTCCGATATTTCAGCATTGTTGGAAGTGCCATAGTAAATATTATTTTGATCAATTATTTAGCAGATTGTCTTATAGTTATGATTTCAATTTGTATGTAGGTAAGCAGTATCATTACTATCTCCTCCTTTCTTTTTATGTTCTTTAATTCTACCTTTTTCATCTGTGTGTTTAGCTTCTAGTGTACCAACAGTTTTTTGTTTCTGTTTCATAAACTCAAGTACTTCAACCTCACATTAAACACGTGCCCAAAAGACCATAACAACCAACTAACGTCTTTTTATTGCCGAAGCCTTATCTAACATGACATCGCAGCACTTATGGGCACGCTCTTGTAAATCATTCTCCATGGGTTTGTTAAAACATTAATTGATTACTGCTATAAAACATAGCACGTGGCCATACTCAATGTTTTGTTAATTGACACGGACAGACGCTGTGATTTTTGTTTTGTATATTATAGAGGTTGTTAGTTTAATGGATAGAGGAGGAGTAGGTATTTACTACAGTGTGGTCAAGGTTGACTTTATTTTAATGTGTTCTAAGTTTTAATTAGTTCGATACAAAACATTACTGATGCAACGGTTCCTCGGAACCTTTGTCGAGATCTAGGAGTTTATTTAGTAGAACAGATTTAAGAATAATAATAATTCTTGTATTGTCTGTATGAAATTCTTAGAAAGTAGCAGCAAAAAAAAATTGTTTTACTAATTACGATAATTGATGTATTAAAAGAAGCCTCCTTTTAATAAATCAATGGATATCACTAATTAATAACAGTTTCTTCAAAAAAAAAACATCTTTTGATTAACTTTACTCGATTATGTTAGTTTAGATTATTAATTAAATACAGAAAACCGTTAATCATTATTTTGCTCTACGAGTATCTACGTATGTACTTAAAACGAACGAAAATCTAAAAGAACAGCAAACTTCAAAAAATCCCAACTTTTACTCAGTTATAAAATCACTTCAAAATATTACCTACTCAAATACGAACCAGTCTCCAGTCAAAACCACAACAACAAAATAATACTAGTGACATTAGTATGGAGAGCCACACGCGTCGCCTGCGCATCGTCATCGTCACAGACAGCTATAGTATAGTGCGTTTGATTGTAAAATAACGAATCATTTTTATATATCTACTTAATGGTCCAGAGACGTACGGTTAAAAAGGATGGGAAGCTTATTTTATTTTTATACTGCCATTTTCAATTTTTCTTGTGTGGAGAAGTTGACATCGACTTGTAATAAATTGGACGTAATCAGCCTACTGCTGCTGGGCAAAAACCTCATTTTATCATCATCATAATCAGCATTTATTCATCCACTGCTGGACATTAGGCCTCTACCAATGCATCTGTCTAGAACTTTCTTTCTCATCCATTCTTTGCCGGCTCTCTTTAGCAGGTCGTCCCTCCATCTGGCCGGGCAGCGGACGTGTTACACTTCATAATAATCATCATCAGCCGGAAAACGTCCACTGCTTAACAAAGGCCTCTTTACCTTACCTTACCTTAGACCGCCATGCCGAACGACAATAGGGTATTTTACTGTATAAGAAAAAAAATCTTTTAATGTATAAATACGATAGTATAGGCAAGAAGAAGTCGGAAAATGTTAGTTTCAGTACATAAAATGATGAAATTAATTTTAAAATCCACTTCAAAGTTTTCTCTTTTTTAATCTGTCCTTTTAATAAGCGAAACGGTAGCCGCCATGTTATTGCGTCATGTTGCAGTAAACAATATTTTGTCAATGCTATTATCCTAATAACGTTATTTAGCATTGATGCTATTGTATTTTATTCTTCATTATTTAATCATTACGGCTATCATGGAAGACGGATTCGTTAAAGGAGACAGCACAAACCTAGTTACCAAGAATAAATTCCCTAATGGTCGGAAAAGTCGAGTTACGGAATGTTAAAACAACGATGTAAGTACTGTTCTCTTCAAATAAATACAAAAAAACCTATCTAATTGTATTAAAGAGGTGCTTAAAAAGGTGATTGTTTGTTTTCAGGTCTAAAAGAGAATCTTATGGCGACGACGCCGTAGGTTATGTTCAAGTGAAACGCCAAAAAAATGTTCGTGTTGTGAAATGTACAATTTGCCCAGAGCACGAAGTGCCATCAAGAACATAATATATGCAGTTACAATAATAGTGGATGAACAAGAAGGATTGGTGACAAGTGTTAAATGCCATGATTGTCCAGCATCTGAAGGTGGTTGTAAACATGGAGTAACATTTTTTGATGTGGTTCCATCGTCACAGTGAAGAGCCCTCCTGCACGTCTGTGGAATGTTATTGAAAAAGGGCCAATCTTGCCAAAGTTGGGATATCAGTAAAAATATTGAGTACCTACAATGACTTGCAATGCAAGGACTCCAAAAACACCAGCTGCAGCAAATGGGGCCGAAAGTTGGAAGCCAATGTAAGAAAGTTTGTTGAAAAAATGTTAAGGATAAAAATCCATGAACCAAAATGTGGTTTACATTTTTGTTTATCTAAGGATTTTCCTATGGTAGCTGCGACACCAGATGGAATAAGTGGAAGAACCACTTGAAATTAAGTGTCCTACTAGCGAAGAAACCTCAAAAATTATATATAGGTAAAGACGGCACAGTAACAAAAAAATATTATTCACAAATACTATGCAAATGTGTTGTGCTCAGGCAGAAGAAAGTTTTTTTTGTGTTGCCAATAGTGATTTTGAGAAGAGTATCATGTTAGAAAGTATAGCATCATTCCGGAAAGAACATAATTATTTTACTTGTTTTGTACAAAACTGTTAAGTAAATAAATTACTTATAATATTCTGATGTAGCCTTTTTATATTTTATTACTTTCTATCTAATTAAAGATAGTTATATCCCATTGTTGCTTGCCACATGTCAGGAAAGGAAATAAATTAAAAAAAATCTAAACAATAGTTACAAAATCAGTATTGTGTTCAGTAATACCCAATAAGTGTTCTTTCACATTTGATTGGCTTTCTATGTGGTATAACAGTGAGAGACTGTATTTTCAATGGGGGTATTAACAATAAAGAAAAGAAACATTATTATTCTATTATGTATTTATTTAAACCATGTTGTAATCTAATCAAATCACATGCTGCTTATATGCATTAATTTAACATTCCAATCAAATTGGAATTTATAAAAGAACATAGGTAGTTTTAAAATGCCAAATTCTCCGAGTCTTCAAATAACTCTCTCCACATTGTATTCTAAGACTGGCAATTTGTTTTGTTTGTTTACTTCTGCCTTCGATAATTTCATTCAAGTACCATCCACTGCTATTGGTGAATCTGTAATAACAAAACAATGATAAGCATTAAACAAAAAAAAAGAAAACGGAATGTTGTGAGTTTAACAAAAAGAGGCCTCGGTGATTGGCAGATTTGTTATCATGATATAATTAATGTAAGATTACCTTCAATGCAAGATGATGATGCCTTGGGATTGTAATTATCTGTAGGATCTTCTTTCTCTTCTGTTTTTGACTTTTTCGCTTTTTATTTGCAATAAAACGAGATTCATCAGAAGGTGATTCCTGGCAATCGAATATCGAAGACGGCTTCAATCGGTTTCTTTTTTTGATCGCATGAATAGTTTTCTATATCATTTTCCAACTGAAACAAAGTATAAATACATATAAGCAACTGAATAACCTCAATGTTTCAAAAATAAATAATACTCTTCTGTTTTACAGTGACAACTTATTATAGATAAGTAATATGTAAGGGTAAGTTACTAGGTACTTACATCGAAGTGATATTCACAAAAATGCAAACGAGTTCGAGACAGTAACATTGGATCCCTTCTCGCAAGTTTTGTGCAACTTTCTCTCCAGTTTGCACTTGAATCTACAACTTGAAACTACAAAATAGTATTCTTGCATTATGGAACAGCACACCAATGATGAGGATATTATCACAGACTACTAAGAGATACTACGTATGATATTATCTCATTTTAAAATCAAAATTAAACTCTACTTGTAGCAAAACACTACATAAATTGACACCAGTGTTGCCAGTATGATTTCCCAAAAAGGTACGGTTGGCTTTCTGAAAAGGTACGGTTTTTAACTTCAAGGTACGGTTGGGTCAGGATACTTCTGCAAGAACTAGATCAGTTTTTTTTCTTCTTCGAGTTGACTGTCTGTGATCATAAGTTCGAAAACAAGCGATATGAAATCGAATATTCACAGGGACATGGTGAAATAAAATTATTACCGATTGCCAATATTGAACAAATTCATTTGTAAATCAATTTATAGAATGAACTCGAAGAAAAAAAAACTGATCTAGTACTTGCAGAAGAATTCCGACCCGTACGGTTGCGCTAGAATTTTGAAAAATGCTATAGTCAACTCATATTCTACAGAAAAAAAGAGGTGTTTCTCAAAAAAAAACTTGAGAGGTGTCAAGGGACACCCGGATGGAACGAAGTTACTGTATACACTCAACAAAAATAATCGTCGCGACTCCACTCCACTCCGCTCCGCTCCACTCCACTCCACTCTTTGAGCTCTAGCACCCTTTCGCAAAGCGCGATAAGGAACTTCGTTCCAAAAAAAAAATTATATTTAATGTTTAAGGAACTAAGAAAATTCCATTTATGTAATTTGTGCCCATATTTTAGTATCAAATGTGTCAGAAAGTTGAAAAAGTACGAGTCTCATTATTTTCTGTTAGTTTTATTAGTTGTTTTTTACCTTTGTAGCAAAAATAAATCACAATTATAGAAAAGGTACGAAAAAGGTACGGTCTAGCCAAGGTACGGTTGTAGTACGATTGTTGTATGACGAATAGTACGGAAAACCGTACTTTTTGGTACGATCTGGCAACGCTGATTGACACTATTGACAGCCTGATAGCTGAACAGCTGTCACAGAGTACCAACTTTACACACGCACTCACAAAGTTTACTACGATACTGACGTCATCAAAATGGCGTGATGCGTTTGCCTCAACTTACGCGCGAAATTTGAAAATCATAATTTTAAATGTATTTTTATGGCACTTACGGGTTAAAGAAAAATTTTGTAATTTTTTTGGTAGTTTATTATGACCTAAATATTCGATTGAGACACTTTTTGAAAAAGGGTAAAATACCCTATTCGCCACTTGCATCCATCGGTTGCCCGCGACCCTCACGATGTCGTCGGTTCACCCAGTGGGAGGCCTGCCTACGCTGCGTCTTTCGGTCCGTGGTCGCCACTCGAGAACTTTTCTTTCCCATCGGTTGTCATTCTAGGAGCGATGTGGCCTGCCCATTGCCGCTTCAACTTGCAAATTTTATGAGCTATGTCGGTGAATATAAATGAATATACATTTATCTATCATAATATATGAACACTTCATAATATCGACCTCATAATTATTTGGTACGACAATTAGCCGATTCATTATTCAATTTTAGTACTCTCGTAAGACAATTAACATTATCAAATGCGTCTTTGATTGTTAAGATGATGCTTTAAAACCCTAAAGTTGGTTTTAAAAGTAGTAAAAGCTTGCCAACTTTTTCACCTGTATGTCTCGTCTCTTGTCAACGACGCAATAAGCTTACTACGCTGACGTCTATAACGATTTACAGTTAATTATTAACTGAGCTTTTTCTTGAACTTTAATATTAATGCGGTTTTTGTTGTAGTCCTCTAAGTTGTAACTTGAGTTGAGGGTTACTTTCTTTTGTTCCTTAGTCTTTTTTTAAGGTAAGGAAGGTTACTATGTTTATATTCTTCCTACAACTTACATTAGATCATAATTAACATACGTTGTACTATTTGTAGTCATAATGCTACTGTTGAGCATGAGGCGCTTTTTATCATCGTGGTAAAATCCATGGTGTCCTTCAATAGATTTATAATGGGTGGACCAAGACGCCGGGCATCGCAAAAGTCGCTGGCAACCGATGCAAGTGGCGGATTGTCGTTCCACGTGGCGGCCTAAGGAAACACCCGCTGCTGCACAACGGCCTCCAGGCTTTTGTTTATTTCCCCGACTGATGATGATGATGAAAGCAATAAAGTATCCCTTTTTGACACAGGACTTCAAACCTAAATAGTGAATTGTAAGAAGTATCTAAAAGCTGTGGGTATCTTAATATCATGCACACTTAACAAAATCACAACTAAGCCAAGGACTTTTCTCCATACATCTACAAAATCTCCAAACTCAAACCCTCTTGCAACTACCCCTAATCTTTTACCTCTTAAACCGCTACTTACACATAATAAACATATAAATAACTTGTACATAAGAGAGACTATACTTAAATAAATCATAGTAAAGTACTTGCCAGTGTTTAGGTCAGCTAAATCGTCTAGAATTGCTTAACACAAAGTCGAGTCAAGTTAACTGCTCTAAACTGTGCTCGTAAAGTCAGTAGCGAGCATAGCTTTGGGGTGCTCGTTACACCGAAGCGTAACATTTGTGTCAAATTCAAATAATCCTTCAGTATGAATGTTCTAGCGAAGGATGAAGAACACCTCTTTCTCCGCTTTACTTTTGTAATTGTGATTTCCTTCTATTATAATTTCATCCAAAGTTTTCTTGTGATATTTTTTTAACATTATGTCATTAAATGTTAAATTCAAAACCTAAGGTTGTCGTTGAAATAGTCAGCACAAGAAGGTACCTCGGTAGGATGAAATCAGTTATACCGTTGTGTATCCGAACTGTGTGTGAGATTCCGTCTGTTATTCACACCACGTATCCTTTACGCTTGGAGCCACCAGCACACCACGTTTTTGAAAAGCGCCGGTGCAGTGCGTTTGACGCGATATAGACGCGATACGTACGCAAATCAAACTCAGCCTAAAACAAACGACAAAAAACTGCTCTAATGAAACCGGCTCGTTTAAAAAATGTGGTGTGCCTAGCTCTTACAAGCTACGGAACTGATTTTTATTGTGGTGACAGAGTGATTTATGGGGAATATTTGACATTATAAAATCTGATCTTTGTTTTATTATCGGACGGACAATGTCGATGTCTGCCACAAAACATCATCTGCCTTGCCTTTTCTCAACTATATTGGGGTCGGTTTCCAATCGAACCAGATGCAGCTGAATATTAGTATTTAACACGGAGCGACTGCCTATCGGACCTCCCCAGTAACTGAGCAATATGATACCCCATGGTAGAACCTAGTCTGACGTCGACGACGTCACACAAAACATTGATTATAAAACGCCTACTTTTCATATATATTCCTAATTCCTATGTAAAAATCACTAGCTGTGTCTACACTTAGCTTCTCATTACATAACAAACAATAAACTGCTACTTTATTTTGAGCTGTCATAGACGTGTAACAAAATCTCAAATCTTTTTACTCTTTGCTCGTAACATTCACCACAACACCTCGGTGTAAATAAAACCCCGCTAAGTGGCCGCATAACGTACAGGAACAACAAGTCAGCTGCATTTAACTTTTGATTTATTAAACCATCGGTTAACTAACGGTTTGCTACGTCATGGGGTTAACTGTCGTAGGGAGATTGGTTTTAAATTAAATGGTGTTGTTCATGGAAATATTGGTGGGTGAAAAAAATTATTAATATACCTATTAGATAGATTTAGGGCTACGCATTTTTTACAATGTGCACTATAATCCGAAAGATTTTGAAAACTCTCGATTCATTACTTCACAAGAGTTTTGTTGAAAGCTGAAATGGAACAAAAGGCATTGCTACCACGTTGCTTTATGTTTCGTCCTGTTAAGTTTCAGAATAAACTTATTAGTTTCTTGATTTTGTAAGTACGTAGCGTCACAGGAGTATCTTAGCAGGAAATTGCAAGTCCGTGACACTAGAATTCATAAGACATTTCATGGAAGAGGGTAGTTTTAGTCAGTATGAATCTGACAGTTCCTCCAAGTCCACTCAGAACGAAAGGACTCATCATATGATTATTACACCCCAAAAATGGTACGTGGCCGTCAAAGGGGTTTGAAGATTTTACTATGGAGCGTGGCATACCTACTGCCGCCATTTTGATTTTTTTTCAAAATCGCGGCCAGCCTTGAAACCTTTATAAATCGATAGCTGACATCAATAACAACAAAAAATATTAAGACACCAACCCTCGTAAAGTTTCAGGTTTCTGAGATATAAAGTGTTAAAGTTGACCACATTAATTCGGAATAACAAAGGCTTAATATTTTTTTATAAAATATTTTAGTAAGTAAATGATAATCCTGGTCTGGGAGAAAAAGAAAAACGTAGAATGTGCCAGTTATTTCTCTTCCCGGGCAGACCGTAGGTAAAAGTCGATCGCGGGATAGTTCAAAATGTAAGATCTATAGCCCCTCAACTTAAAACTCTTTCAATGGGCAGCAGCGTTGGAAGACTAATAAGCTGAAATAAATGCGTTCGTCAATCCGCCGGCCAACCGTGGCGAGTATGGCAATAACCATCAAATGGATAATCCTTGGGTGAGGCCTTAGTCCAGTAGTGGACTTTCTACGGCTGTTATGATGATGATGATGAATTGATAATGATATTAAAACTAGGTACTTATCATGCCTCATGATGTTTCTGCTTACTGTGGCCATCACAGCAATATTATTTGAATAGAAGCATTATGTTCTTAGATTTGTATCGAGACGAGCGTGTCATATTTTGCATGGATATTTTGATGATACAACTGTACAACTGTAATTTAGTATACAAACTTTGGCATAGTCGTCCTACTTCTTGTGTATTGTTTCTACAACTCAATACGGCACAATTAGGCATTTTTTTTACTTTTCGTATTACGTCTGACTGTGAGAATATTCGAGCACAGACTCGTTAAAAAAAGAAATCAAAATATCTCCTTTTTTACACGAGAAGTAAATACTCTTCCGGTACAAGCCAATCCAAGTCTGTAGTGGTCATAATTGTTGATGATAGGGATACAATGTAACGGCTAAGTTATGGCTTCATGTACAAACAAGAAATTCTATATTTAAAAATGTGGCAAAATCTAACCATCCCTTCCAAAATTGCAAAAAGTAAAGGTGACATACTCGTAACATGGTTAGGTTATGTATATTTATCACTAAAATATAAAACAGCATACCATAGATGAATTATACTCTTCTCTTTCTACGCATCATACATTTCAAAGGTGCGAGCGAGACACCTTCAATGCAGGCGGGTGAGGCGAGTTGTGTCATATTTATACTTTTATTTAACGTAAAACTATCGTATTGATAGTTAAATCATATGAGGATATTACATTCAAACAAGTGTAGACGGTCTAAAAATAAGTTATTTAATTCAAAAAGTAGATTATATCAGACGTATAATGTTTAAATAACATCCAGATATAATGCAACATACATATTACGTACAAAAAGTTATTATTTTTAACATCTTGATACATTCGAACACATACACTAGCTTAGAATTGTGAATGTCACGTGATTAACTTTCACGGTTATTATCTCGGAAACCTGGAACTTTACGCGGGTTGTTGTCGTAATATTTTTTGTTGGCATCAATGTCAGCTAACGATCTAAAAAGGTTTCATAGCCGGCCGCGATTTTGAAAAAAAATCAAAATGGCGGCGGTAGGTATGCCACAAATCTTCAAACCCCTTTGTTCATCAAACTAATCATAGGTGGAATTTTGATTTTATGTCACTCAGACCAATGTGATGATTTTGTATTAACTTTGGTGGACCCACTCCCGTGTTCTGAGCGTTCTATATGCCTACTTCTTTGATCTGAGTTGTGAGTATGACACATCAGTCCCATTTAAAATGTAAAACAGCAAGCACTATTTAATAACTCTATTTGAATTTTTAATTAATACATTAAGGGGAATACATTGCTCGATAACCTTGAAGATCTAGCCTTTGTATCATTGTTTATAAATAAAGCGCCCTCTGCTGACAGAGAATCATACTACAACAAATTTTACTGATGATTATTCAAGATTACAGATGCGACGCAATATCGTACAGTATTTGCCTAATTAATTCGGTCTCTGAGAGGCAATAAGTACTTGTTTCTGATGTACACAGTTATTTGTGTCCAAACTCACATTACGTATTTCTTTTTGTTTGATATGAATACTTATAATTATTTTGTAAACGCAACAAACTGAAATATATACTTGTTAGGTGAGGATAGAAGCTCTTATGATGACCAGGTCAGCGCCCAACGGTTCTCAATAATGGAATTAATCAGGAAACATCAGTTCTCAAAATTTGCCTTTTTGATCACGGTTGCTACTACACAATACAAGCTGAAGGTCTGATGATGACCAGGTCAGTGACCAACGGTTCTCAATAATGGAATTAGTCAGGAGACATCAGTTTTCAAAATTTGCCTTTTTGATCACAGTTGCTACTACAGAATACAAGCTGAAGGTCTGATGATGACCAGGTCAGCGCCCAACGGTTCTCAATAATGGAACTAGACAGGAGACATTAGCTTTCAACATTTGCCTTTTTGATCACGGTTGTTACTACAAAATACATGCTGAAGGTCTGATGATGACCAGGTCAGCGCCCAACGGTTCTCAATAATGGAATTAATCAGGAAACATCAGTTTTCAAAAGTTGCCTTTTTGATCACGGTTGCTACTACAGAATACAAGCTGAAGGTTTGATGATGACCAGGTCAGTGACCAAACGGTTCTCAATGATGGAATTAGTCAGGAGACATCAGTTTTCAAAATTTGCCTTTTTGATCACAGTTGCTACTACAGAATACAAGCTGAAGGTCTGATGAGGACCAGGTCAGCGCCCAACGGTTCTCAATAATGGAACAAGACAGGAGACATTAGTTTTTAACATTTGACTTTTTGATCACGGTTGCTACTACAAAATACAAGCTGAAGGTCTGATGAGGACCAGGTCAGCGCCCAACGGTTCTCAATAATGGAACAAGACAGGAGACATTAGTTTTTAACATTTGACTTTTTGATCACGGTTGCTACTACAAAATACAAGCTGAAGGTCTGATGAGGACCAGGTCAGCGCCCAACGGTTCTCAATAATGGAACAAGACAGGAGACATTAGTTTTTAACATTTGACTTTTTGATCACGGTTGCTACTACAAAATACAAGCTGAAGGTCTGATGATGACCAGGTCAGCGCCCAACGGTTCTCAATAATGGAATTAGTCAGGAGGAACCAGCTAATTCATCACGGTTGCTACTACAGAATACCTGCTTAAGGTATTATGATAATCAAATTATAACTTAAAAGGTTCTCAGTAATAAAAATAGCAAGACTCTGGTTCTAACATTTATCACTCTACGTTATTGGTTATGAAAATATTAATATAAAATACAGTTAATAAGTAAAACGAAGTAAAAAGTAAAAACAAAGTGAAGCAAAACAAAATTAAAGTAAAAAAGTAAAACGAAACAAGTAAGCAACGTATGAATTACCAAAAAAATCTCAAGGGTAAATTAAATAAAACAAAATATAAGTAAAAAAAGTAAAACAAAGAAACAAAGACAATTAAATTACAAAAAGTAAAAAATTGATAGGTACTTAAAACAAAGTGAAGTAAAACAAAATACAGTTAAAAGTATAACAAATAACAAAGTCAAATAAAAGTAATCTAAAAAAAATACAAGTCAAAAAGTAAAACTAAACAAAAGTCTAAAGTAGAAAGTAAAGTAAAACAAAATACAAGTAATAAAGTAAACAAAATAAAAGTAATAACAAATAGAAGTAACAGAGTAAATTAAAAAACAAAATCTGCAAATTAAAAATCAGTAAAATCTAAAAATCGTGAACAGGTTGGTTGGTCGCTAATTGTTGGGTTCGGGAACTGTGTCGACTGTTCGGTTTCTTGAAGTTCACTTATATCTGGTTCTTGTGACTCCTCAGAAGTTTGCATTATTTTTCTATCTGCTTTCTTTTTTATAGCCTCTAAAATATACGGGGGATCTCTAATTGGCATATTTCGGGTATGACGTGGATCCAGCAGTTCTGGCAAAACACAGTTTAAATAAAAATTACTTAATTTTACTTTCATTTTATTTTCAAAAAAGTCATCATCTCTATTGATGTATTCAACTTTTAAGGGTTTCAACTCACTGGCCCATACTGCAAATAAACATTTAGCCATTCGAGTCACATGTAATTGACCTTGAACTTGGTAATACCAATTGTGGGATTTATTGATTTGTAAAACACCCGATTTATCTGCTACCCAAAAATTAACTTTTTGAAGTGAAAACTTCTTTAGCGGCGTTGTACACTTTTTCTGTAATGGGTAAAAAATTTAAAACTCGCGTCAGGGTCACGTGACCAAAACTCGCGTCAGGGTCACGTGACCCTGATCGAAAATGAGTAAGACGTCATTCAAATTAAAAATAAAACATAGTAACAAAAAAGTTTTCACTTCTACCGGCACTCCTGGAGTGCAACCTTTTTTTTTTTTAGTATAGCTTCTTCAAGCCCTATCTTGAACGCCGATAGTGGACATTTCACTTCCACTATCATATCTTCGCCAATAAGGCCATCTGGTGTAGCACCCAGGTAGGGAATTTCGGGATCAATAAAAAGTCCACATGATCTTATATCCACTTTTTCTTGTCTGGACAACTGATCCAGCGCTTTCTTTTCGTTTTCTCTGCCGTGCTGTAAAGGTGCAGCATCTATATTAATTTTATATAGAAGTTGTTTGACCAAACTGGCACAACTAGTATCCGGCCTCATTTTAATTATCCTGCCAAAATTAGAGGCCGTCAATAAGGAGCGTCGAAGTTCAAGCCACTCACTTGACTCACTCTGCAAAATGGTCCGCCTTTCAATTTCTCTTCGTTGTTCAGTCGTTTTTTGTAAGTTAGACAAGAACGTTTTCTCCATTTCTTTTAAAATATTATCGCTCACATCTGGTTTGACACTGTGTTCGCCATAATCTTTTTCTGAATCTTTCGAAACGGCGCCTGCTAGTGTCTGCCGTTTTGTATAATGGAGACTTTTCGCGCTTCTCCTCTTCTTCCGATATTTCCTGTCTAAGGTGTTCATTTTGCCCTTGGGACTTTCGCCAACTATTGTTTTATATAAAATGGTCATTGGTTTCCTTTTTGTGTTAAAATTAACAGCTGACGCTGAACATCGAGTATTGTATCCACGCCGGCACGAGTAATTTACTCTTTTACCACCAACAAATTTCGCTACAACGCTGTGAAAACTTTCCACAATGTTACTATCTACATCATGTACGAGACTTCTGGAATGGCCTGCAATCGTATTGATGAAGTGGCATATTTTTTGCCAAAGGGCACTTGTAAAAAAATCTTGTGGTATGTTTTCTTCCATTTGCGAGCTGTTGCAGAAATAACTTTTACACTTTGTGTGATTGTCAAAAGCATGTAAATGTACAGTCTGGATGTCTTCAAATAACTTTTGTGTGCAGTAATCTATATCTTCCGGTGAGTTATTATAGTTTTTGCTACATTTTCGTATGGCTGACCTAATGGCCATAATGCGCTTTTTTGTAATTAGTTTTCTAAACCTTATGGGATATTTTGTGTCAGTGATTAAGTTTTCCATTTTATTGCAAAGGTTTCTTAAAAGGTGATTCCTACATTCTACTTTCTCAACAGTAAATTGAGGATAAGGTCTCGCTTCCAGTATTTTAGCGTACGTGCTAGAGTCGCCGTCGGAAATGAGGCGACCATAAATTAATCCATACATTTCCACGGATGATTTGAAGCCTTCAACTATTATAGTTGATTCCATAGCGGTGGATGATCCTGTAAAATTTTTAAAGCATTGATGACTTCTTGGGTTTTGATTTCTGCTTTGATCTTGCGCGCATATGCTGCAATATTTATTCTTGATGCCAAGGAACAAAATTTTTTTTGTTTGTCTGCCAATTATGGCAGCAGCTCCTGATAACGCTGAGTAATTCTTTTTGTAAGACCTTTTACTCCAGCATCCGTCTACAACAACATCAATAATGGGAATACCATCGTTACTGACGTGACCTTTTTCTAAAGCGATGATTTTTTCTTCTTCAGCAGCTTCATTCATAGATTTGATAAGTGCTTTATCAAAGGTGTCAGAAACTATATTGTGACGTTTTTGGTACACAGGCTCAGTCATCACGGGCAAGTCAAGTGCTGATAAAAATTCTTCTAATTGTGAATATCCAATACCAACTGAAACTGCACCTGCGACCGCTGCAGTATTAATATCCATATCCCCAGTGACATTGCAAAGAGAAAAATTTTCTTTGCACATTAAACATCCTAATGTAAACTTAGAAGCAAGCCCAACGCGTTTCTCTCCTATTATTTTCAGACTTTGTATACCGCAGTTTAAAGCACCATGGCTGCCTATTTCTTGTATTTTAGAAAAAAAGAAATCTATGTCTATTACTCTTCTTCCGGATACAGTTTTTATTTCCGTCTGTGATTGTTCTTGCTCAACAATCCATGTTGGTGAAAGAGCTTTGTCTTGTTCAAGCTAAAACAAAAATTCTTGTTAACAAAACGTTTGATCTCACAAATAAAATGTACGTCGCAGTATCTTATAAGTTTGTACAGTATACAGAGTAAGTACCTAGATTTTTTAATAAAAGGTAAATATTTAATTTAATATGGCTAGGCTAGATAGTGAACTCCATTTTCAAAGCGGAAGTTAAGAATGATTCTTCACAGTCACCTAGGTCTAAGTGAAATCTTTCAAATGAGTACTAACATGTTGGTTTACGTGTCTCATGATTGAGGTCTGCCTACCTTCGGAGTCCACCATCAGGTCAGTCAGTTCCTCTCAGTCACCTAGGTCTCCGTGAGCTCTTTCAAATGAGTACAAACATGTTGGTTTACGTGTGCCATGATTGAGGTCTGCCTACCTTCGGAGTCCACCATCAGGTCAGTCAGTTCCTCACAGTCACCTAGGTCTCCGTGAGCTCTTTCAAATGAGTACAAACGTGTTGGTTTACATGTGTCATGATTAAGTTTTCCTACCTTCGGAGTCCACCATCAGGTCAGTCAGTTCCTCACAGTCACCTAGGTCTCCGTGAGCTCTTTCAAATGAGTACAAACATGTTGGTTTACGTGTGCCATGATTGAGGTCTGCCTACCTTCGGAGTCCACCATCAGGTTAGTCAGTTCCTCACAGTCACCTAGGTCTCCGTGAGCTCTTTCAAATGAGTACAAACGTGTTGGTTTACATGTGTCATGATTAAGTTTTCCTACCTTCGGAGTCCACCATCAGGTCAGTCAGTTCCTCACAGTCACCTAGGTCTCCGTGAGCTCTTTCAAATGAGTACAAACATGTTGGTTTACGTGTGCCATGATTGAGGTCTGCCTACCTTCGGAGTCCACCATCAGGTCAGTCAGTTCCTCACAGTCACCTAGGTCTCCGTGAGCTCTTTCAAATGAGTACTAACATGTTGGTTTACGTGTCTCATGATTGAGGTCTGCCTACCTTCGGAGTCCACCATCAGGTCAGTCAGTTCCTCTCAGTCACCTAGGTCTCCGTGAGCTCTTTCAAATGAGTACAAACATGTTGGTTTACGTGTGCCATGATTGAGGTCTGCCTACCTTCGGAGTCCACCATCAGGTCAGTCAGTTCCTCACAGTCACCTAGGTCTCCGTGAGCTCTTTCAAATGAGTACAAACGTGTTGGTTTACATGTGTCATGATTAAGTTTTCCTACCTTCGGAGTCCACCATCAGGTCAGTCAGTTCCTCACAGTCACCTAGGTCTCCGTGAGCTCTTTCAAATGAGTACAAACATGTTGGTTTACGTGTGCCATGATTGAGGTCTGCCTACCTTCGGAGTCCACCATCAGGTTAGTCAGTTCCTCACAGTCACCTAGGTCTCCGTGAGCTCTTTCAAATGAGTACAAACATGTTGGTTTACGTGTGCCATGATTGAGGTCTGCCTACCTTCGGAGTCCACCATCAGGTCAGTCAGTTCCTCTCAGTCACCTAGGTCTCAGTGAGCTCTTTCAAATGAGTACAAACATGTTGGTTTACGTGTGTTATGTCATCATAGTGGTTTTCCACCATCAAGGAGTTCAAGATATTCATTTTATCTAAGCAAGCAACGAAGTCTTTAACATGGGATGAATACAAAAAAAAAAATCGTTAAAATATTCCACAAGGTACGAACTTACTTTACTTATATTTTTGTTATCGAGTCAAGCACGTAGTACTTACCACTCAGCTTAGGTACTTACCAATAGTTTTGGAGAGCTCGGCCACGCTTCACTTGACTTTTATTTTTATATTTGGGCATAGTCTATGATAATTTCGAGAATAAAACTTAATAAAAATCGGGTTTAATTACGCTTACTAACTTAATTACAATTTATACTAAATGAACAGAATTTTTTCCTAATATTAAGACTATGATTTCATTCAAGAATAGTGAATTTAAAATATTATTCGAAAAGAAAAAAGCACGTACAGTCCACTCGTCGTAAGAGTCGTCAAGACACTAACAAGACGAATCCCGAGCAAGCGTCACGGGCAAAGCGGGGGTGCTTGGTGGGGAGTTTTGTAGAGATTCGGGTTATAAATGATTATTAAAAAATGTAAAAATAAATACGTAAAAATAAACAATACGAGTTGTTATACAGGGTTTTCTCTTTCTTTTAGTATAAATATCATGCAAAATGACCCAGCCGTTATGTAGACAATTTAATATTTATTTTAAAAAAGACCTATTTTCTCAATTTTTTTGTCAAAATTTGGACAAGTTTATAAAAAAATTAAACAACACTAAGTTATTTCCATATTCTCTAGTTTACTTGTACATTTTTTTTATAGTAAATGCATTAAAGGATTTGTCTACAAACTTCATTTAACCGAGCGTATTTTAAGGGTTTGAGCGTTGTAATCCCCTTAAACTCATTTACATAAGTACTACAACATCTTTCAATAAAGGAAGTACTCAAATCACATTCCAATAAACCAAGTTCACCGTTACTCCAGTTGATAAAACCAAATCATGTTCCATAATTCCTAATATACATAAACAAAGTTCTAAGAAAACCGCGCTAATCATAAGAACCCGGTGGTCCAGCGAATGTCTTGACGCAGTACAAACGCAATAAATACGCGCGTATTATATTACAACTTGTATTTCGACGCGTGCGCACATCAAATCTACCATCGGTTTTAATGCATCCTCGCAACTGGTAGAGTTGGGATTTGTCGATGTCGATATTTTGAATTTTAGATTTATTACGTGACATGTATAAGCTTTTGTGAGTTTTCTTTTTAATATGTTACGTGCGAATTGGCTAAGTCGTATCCTGTAAGGTGAATAAGGAAAAGTAAGCCAAGTAAAGTAAGGGACTGACAAACTGTCTACTTACCCCATAAAGTAAGTAAACTTCTTTCAAGTTTTCGTAAATAAACGCCAGTTACAAAGATTGTTTGACGACATTGGTGGGTATTCTGGTTTGAAATAAACACAATGCGACACTTATTATCGTCGACACCTCAGAGTTTTTTTTTAGTATTAAGTTGAAATAAGCTTTCGGCGAAAATTAAACAAAATTATTTACCTACTATTATTACACAAAATGAACTTCATCCGTCATAATTTAGCAACAGTGCCGAAATATTACAATATCACAGCAAATAATAAACGTGATAACCATACCGTTTTAAGTTGTAACTATAGTCGTAGTAAAGTAGTCAGTTTAAACTTTTATCGATACCGTAATTTTACTGCTAGCACATCACTACTGTTACCAGTTTGTCCTATCGAGCAAACGGTGTTGCGGTGTACCTATGTTAAATATAATATTATGCGGTTAAGACATGGTGAACGTAATCCGACCACGTCGAGTTAATCTAATATTGAAATAATATCGATAGTTTTTCTATTCCCTAGTAGAGTAATATAAAATATTGTAATTTTACAGTAGCATTGTTTGGCTCTGTTTTGTAATGTAATGTTAGGATGGTGTTAGAAAATAATGTGGTTTCATGAAATACTTATTGTTTTTCTTTTCGTATCTAATAAGTGGAATTATGATTCATTTTTGATACAATAGTAAAGGAACACGGTACGTAACAAACGGCTTTGGTGGTATATTGAAGAAAAATCATTATGTTTTTACACTTATCCGAAAAAAATATATGAAACTAGCATACTGACCCACGTTCAGTTTTTGAGTATACATTTTGTTTAATTTTTTTTTTATTATTGATTTTCATACTGTGGTGAAAATACAGTACAAAAGGCGCAGTGACTGAAAGAAGTTTAAAATTCAAACCTGACTAAATAAAAGCCTATTTCGGAAGAAAAAAAAAAACTATTTACCTACAGGTTACATTATTGTTGTGACATTATTCATGGCAAGTCCTTTCAAAGCCTAAAGTACAGTTGTGTACAGTCTGTATTTCAGGTCACTAGGCATAAATGAATAGGCATAATTATTTTTATCAACCACATTATATTCGTATAAAATTTCTATATTATTATCGCGTGCCACCGTTTGGTTTCCTCTGATAACTGCAGAGTCAGTTTACATTTTGTTTATATTAAATTTTTAGTTAAGGCTCAGCGAATTCTGTACATATTTATTTTGACATAATTATTTCAAATTAATATTTTTAATTATAAGGACACACTCCCGCATGTGTCACGAATTTCAAAATATTTACCTTGACAAGAAAAAAATTGAATCACTGACAGAAAGTAAAAAAAATATCTTGAAAAGTCATTTTTACTTGTGAAGCTAGTAAATCACAGTTTATGTCAGCTATTTCTTTTAGAAATATTACGCTTTAACATTTTTTTCCAATTTTAAGCAAAGAAGCAGGATACCATAATATATGACCCTCATAGATTCAGGGTATTTTTTTATTTGTAAAAAAATGTAAACGATATTTTTTCCCAGATAATAAAACAAATGACCAGTGATCCACTTTGGCCCTGGATCGTGAAAACTGGAAATCATGGGCAGAGGCCTTTTCTCAGCAGTGGGATGATGTAGGCTAGCAGTATGAGTATCAGTATTTTATTCCAATTTAAATTTTTATTTTTGCGAATTGCTTTAAAGTCTGTGTTGCTCAGTAACATGGGCTGAGTTACCCCACGAGAGGTTTTGCGCTATTAACATCACACGTTGTATATAGCCATCTATATGAATGAGTATCGAAGCAAGTCATACTAAGAAGAGTACCGTGACCACACATAATTTAAATTAAATATTCAGTACTACTTCCTTTTGACAGTTAAGGCCCTATTATCCTGTCAAAACATTTTATAATGTTTCTGACACAAAACAATTGACATACGTCACATTCCCAGGACAATATGGCATCCAGTATTAAAATATTCCTATCTTTGTTACAATACTATTATTCAATACTTAGTTATTTACTCATACAATGCATTTCTACTATAATTGTAGCAATTATCAGTTATTAGTGCGACTCTGTGAATCATTGTTTTCCGTAATAGGAAGTTTCTGTTCTACGCGCGACGACATGTTTACCATTTAGCAATATTTTAATTTGGAGTAATTGTGTTTGTTGTACTGTAAGATTTAGAGAGCTCTTAAACATTATAATTTAAAAAATAGATAAAGTTACCATTTCAATTTCAGGATGAGCGTTTAGTTATATTTGAATAATTTTATAAGCCTAAATAAAAAAAAAAAAAACAAGTGGCCCAATTGATTAAAAAAAAGGTGTGTAATGAAAAATCTATTAGAAAGTAGTGTAGTTTATATAAAAATAATACACTTCAAAAACATAACCCTACTTAATAAGAAGGCGGCTAAATGTACTTCTAATGATCTTTGATATTCACAAAATGCTTAAAACTATTAAAGATGCAAAAATGGCAAAAAAAAAAACAAAAAAAAACTGATGAAAATAATGCTTAATTCAACGGCTGCAATTAACTTCTAACAAAACAATGACGCAATAATGTATGTACCTACTTAGATAACATACAATACTGCAATTTGGTCACACTTCAATTTAACCTTGATTCCAAACATAACTCAGCATATACTCGTGCGCAAGCGCATCTAACCCTTAAGCGTCATAGTGCAATACGCGCTTATCGCTCGAATGTTACTCGAGCGTAGTATTCCGTTGTAAAATTATCTTTATTACTTTACAACTGTTTATAATAATAATGTCTAAATAATTGATTATTATTATACTTGTAATGAACCTACTGACACCAAACAAAAGGTCATTGGAATATCTAATTAAACGGGAATATGTTAAGATGCCTGCGACCCTGAAAAGAAAAGTGCACCTGACGGAATACAGGCGCCAAGAGTTTGATAGTCTCGTACGCTCCACCCAGCGTGAGAAAAATAATTGATGAAAAATAGCAAATAGTGCTTGGTCATCAATCAAGCATTACTATTTCTTCGAAAAATGAGCTTGAGCAACCAAGGATGCTAATAAAGCTTGCCGAAAAAAAAAATACGATTGACATCTGTAGCTTTTAAAAAGCTTAACCCTAGATTACGAACCTTCGTCGATTCGACGACGCGGGATTGTTTAAATCGCGTTAACTTTTGCGCGCGCGATCGAACTTTTTCCACACTTTATGTAATCTCTGTCGACCCATTGCCCCTGCGATAGACAGTGTTGTTTTGAGTCCAAGGGGCCCATGAGCGCCGTTCCAGCAACCATGGCTCGTCGCATAGACGAAGGTTAGTAATAACGTAACTTTTTGTGTTACTTAGTGGAGTACTTTCGCGTTAATTTTTTTGGTTTATTGGTTTATTTTGTTTATATTCAATGTTATTTATTATTCGTTGTTTATGATATAATTCGTCAGTTATTATAACAAAATGACAGCGATATTTGAAAGCGAAAAGAAGACCACCTAGAGATTGATCCTGCTTATGAAACAGGTAGTGAAAAGGAAATTTCTACTTTGACCCAGCAGCACTTTTCAGGCCAATTAATGCGGCGAATTCTGGCCACCTAAGGCGTGGGCATGTGGACGGTGAGTAACGGGCGACTCGCTGTCCGATCATGGACAATTCCCTGAGTCGACGGCGCGTCTTGTTCCACGCCCGTCTGAAAGAGTTGTCAGCAATATGACGGGGCCCCCTGCCCCCTTTTGAGGGCCAAAGAATGCCAGGGTCGCGGGACTGTCAAGTAACCGTGACCACGGAACGTAAAAGGCTATTATTGAAGGATATTGTGGATTTGAGTCAGTGCAAGTTTGACAGCCCCTTCTGTCCTGCCCTGGGTGGGAGGACTCATTTGATGATTTTACCACGTAAAAAAAAACAAGTAATACGACTGATGTGCCTAACTTTAATAAAAGAAGGAAAATATAAGCCTTGTGTCCCTTTGCAAAACGAAAACTGACTAAAAGTAGTCGCATCAAGTGCAATAAATCGATGAGCGGGGAACACGAACTTGACGTATGTCACAAATACATTAGTTGATGGATTTTTAGCAAAATTTTTATTTGAATATGTCACTATGTTCAATTTAGCATAAAACGGATAATCACATTCTTATGGCTGATTGGTTAATAAATATGCTATTTTAGTTTATGTAAACATAATAAATTATAAGAAAAATATAATTAAATAATAATAAAAATAAAAAATTACCAAGTTTTATTTCAATAAAACCCATTATCCCCTTTATTAAACACCGTAGTCGAAACGACGAAGGTTCGTAATAAGCGTCAAAAAATAAGGTTAGTAATCTAGGGTTAAATACAAGCTGGATAATGGTGACAATACAAGTTTTTGATAATTATAAGCGCATGACATGTACTCCCCTTAACCGTAGTATATACATGCTTATCGCTCCGACGTTACTCGTGCGTAGTACTCAGTTGTAAAATTATCTTCTAGATAAATGTTTACACATTATTATAAGTAGGTATATTATGTGTCGTAGCATTAAAGTGTTTATGTTATTCGAAAATATTATGTGTTTATAGAATTATGTTATATGATATTTGTGTTTATTTTATTCGCTGCTCGCATAATAATTTTATGAAGTGTGTCTTATATTATTTGTTATTGAAACTATTAATTTAGATATAAACAGTCAAACCACAAGAAAGATAAAAATCTGTTGAACACCGTGTTGAAAAAAAAACTGCCAACTACAAAACGAAATTTTTCACGTTGATATAGGGTAGTTTTGCAGTTACACTTTTTTAGACAATAGTGTTAAACAGATGTTATCTTTTTGTAGTAAGGCGGTTATTTTCTTAATCAAGAAAATGTTCTAAACCTTTTATAATGCCAGATTACATTATTAACCGCCGGGGTCGCGGGACTAACGAATACCGTGACCCCGGAACTAACTACAAGTCTGACAGTCCCTTCCGTCCTACCCTGGTGGGAGGACTCATTTGATGATTTTACACCACTAAAAAAAGAGTTTACATTACTACCCGCATTATGAGTGAAATGCATAAACAAATATTAAAAATAAGTTCAGAAATTAAATTCAAGGAAAATTGTTATACTATTCTAGTTAAAAAAAATGTTCCACGCAAATATTTACGCCTTTAATGTTTGAAAACCACAAAACCACAGAGAGGTAAATTAAACAATAGAAAATAAAATACCTAATTAGAGTTCATTGAATTATTCTGCGCGTTATTATTTATTTTATTTGATTTTCCTCGAATAAAACATTTCATCATCATCAGCCTATTAATGTTCCCACTGCTGGGACACAGGCCTCCTCTCTGTGAGAGGGGGTGGGCCATAATACACCACGCGGGCCCAGTGCGGGTTGGTGGATGTCACATGTCTTCGAATTTTTGGTTCTAGGACATGCTGGTTTCCTCACGATGTTTTCCTTCACCGTTTTGAGAGCATTTAATAAAACATTTATTTGTTTATAAATAATACCAATAATTCAGAATCCATTGTTAATGAAAATACAAGTGTTTCATATCTTAATAATGTTATTACTATTAGTTTGATTAATTATTACGCTTTGATTATTATTAATAGTATTGATTTATCTTATGTTTCTGTAAGGTTAAGTCATCTGTTGTTTGAATGTCAATAATAAATTAATAATAGTCCTCTTGTACTATTAAATAGATAATAATTGACACATTTACGTAATTGTTGTAATGTTGATGACACATTTTATTGCAAAACGTCGTATATTGTGAACATAGTACATAGTTTATGATCGCGATAAATAAATGGGTCAAAGCAATTTTATGTCGTATAACATAATATTATGTGGTTTTTAGAACAATTAAAGACTTTTAAAACTCAGGGAAAATATCGCGAAGAAATCGTCAAGTCAAATAATTAAAGAAAATAATTGTTTCATTTTTTTATATTACAATTTTTTATACCCATTAACGTCTGGGCTGGTTGCTAAGTTTGTTTTTTTTAGGTGGTAAAATCATCAAATGAGTCCTCCCGCCCTGGGTGGAGCGGATGGGACTGTCAGACTCTTACCGTCTTATTCCAAAACGCCGACTAAATATAGTACTGGGATTAGTTCTAGGTTTAAACCATGGACTAAGAAAAACCTTATTATAAAATGAAGTTTATCACTAATCCTTGTACTATCTATGGTACTAAAGATAAACCCGCGAGACCCCTAGTTTATCCATGGTCTATGGTCTAACTTTGGTACTACTGTCAAATGTCAATTTCTACAATAAGTTGAGGGTATCGTGACTGTAAATTTCTGTGTTTATTGTTTTTATAGCGTTAAAAAATGGATATTAAAATGATTGACTTGATTGTTAAATGTAATAGAAATACATGAAGAAAAAAGATAGTTTTATTTTACGCCACAAACTTCAAAGTTATAAACAAGAGTGTTGCCTAGCAACATAGGTAGTCCATATAGTTTTTACTATGTACTCCGTTTCACGTTCTTTGATAAAAATATAACTTGATAAAAAAAACGCGATATGTGTGTTTGTTGCGCTCGTTCAAGAGGATGGAACTTGGACATGAAATTAAATGGTTTGTTTGTTAGGACTTAGGAATAAAGAGTTATTATACATTTCAAGTATTTAATATCAACATTAGTAAAAACGGAATGTCATATTGAATGAAGCCAGTGTAAAAGAATGAATGATTGTCCTTTTTTCATTTTTTATCTGTGTAAACCATGGATGATCTTTGGACTAACTGATCTTCAGTTGGTCTTAGATTTGTAATATGATCACATTTTAAGCCTGGTACTAACTTTAATACCGTAACAATCCTAGACTATTTAGTCCAGGTTTAAACCAGTACTAACTCAAACTTTTGTAATAAGACGGTTACTGACCAAAATCCACCCGTGTTGCTTCCTATGTCCTTTACGATCCGGGGCCACGGTATCCTGGGTTGAGAAAAAACCCGCGACCCCAGCAGGCTTTTGGCGCAAAACACGACGCGCCACCGATCCGGGGCTTGGTCCTTGGTCGGACAGCGAGCTACCCATTACTCACCCTCCGCCTCCGCCGCTGTGCCCTCTGCTGATCAGAGGGACACGCGTTGGAGCGTCCACACGACAGGCTATTCGCATATACGGTCAAAGAGACCCATTAGGCACACAGCCTGCCTAAGGAAGAGTTTTTGCCCGCATCCCAGGGTGCACCGGCCCGAAAAACTGGTCTTCCCCCCGGACGAATCCGAGAGGGAACTCCAGTCGCACGTGGAGATTTCCTGTCATAGCACCCCAAGCAAAGGTTGCTTGGATAAAAAAAAGGGAGATCGTGTGCTGTTGCTCTTCTTGTTAAGGTCTCTGTAGGCTGAAATCATGAAAACCGGGGTGTACCTAGAGATGTTAAAAAGAAAATCCACAATAATATTAATAACTTAACACTTCAAGATGTGACTCAGTGAATCTGATACGAGCACGGTGTCAAGTGTGTTGATAATCCACTTAAATATTTTGCAATATGAAATATTTTATCTAAGTCAACAACTGGTGCACTTACCTTAGCAATCATAGTGTGGGAATCAGAGTTGTTGACTGGAGATAATTATTTTATTAGCTATTGGTACATCGTTTGTAACCTATTATTGGAAACGGGGGATAGGGGTCCGTTGTTGTTTTTTTCTTTTGGCTTGAAGATCCCAAAGTTGTAGCTAATCAGGAAAAAAGACTAGAGCAGGGAATTGCACTCCTTTGCTGTGCGTACAAAAAAACATTGGCAAAACGATTTGTAGTGTAAGGGTTTGATGTCTACCATGTACCAGTGTCGTATTGCTGTGAACCTTGTAGGTATAATTATGATGGAAAAGGGTAGGCAGAATCAAGTTGTGCAATTCCGTTGCTCTCTCACCGAAATGCAACCGATGGCTAGTGACACGGCTTTGAACAAGGTGGTTTTGAGTCAGTATGACTTAAACCACCTTCCATGTAAAGATGATTTTTTGAGGAAAGAAAAATTTAGATTGCAAGTGGCATCCCTCTTGCAATCTGATTTTTCTGTCCTCATAAACATCTTTAAGATGCGCGTCGCATGCGTTAATGCGTTTAAAAAAATATTAACCTAAGATGGTCGCGGAACTTTACGAATTACCCTGAACCTAGAACATAAACGGCTATAAAAGGACACTGTGGATTTTAGTCAGTACGAGTCTGAGAGCCCCTCCTGCCCTGCTCATGGTGGGAGGACTCAAATGATGATTTTACAATGATAAAAAAAAGGTTGAAAAGAAGAAAAAATATTTCAAAGCTAAACATTACAAATAATGCTTTAGAGCACTTCTTTTAAATAAATTCTGTTGGGCTTTAAAACACAAAAGCTTTCTTCCACTAACTCTAGTAAAATCTTCACTTTAACAATAAATCCTTGTAAGAAGCACGCTTACAATAGTATTTTTACGTTTGTAACCTATAAACCTGAGCCGGGGTAAGTCGAGATCGAACATAATTCGCTAAGCAATAGCTAGCTTGAGGGTTAGCTACTGTCTGACGTAGGGACACAAGCGATGAACGAAGAGCGAAGAGCGATGTGCGACAAGCGATAAGCGGTTTTGTAGGATGCAATTTACGATGTAGCGCGACATTGTCCTTACATACACCAATTTTGTGAAGTCTCAAGTTCAAAAACACCTACCACGTCTTGTCCTGTTATATACGTAAATTCGTACATTATGATAATTAAAAAGAATCCCTGGATGGATTTTGATAATCTTTTGCCAGAATTGTTATCACAAGTATGTACTTTCGTTTCCCTTAAGTGTCATCAATTTAAGCTTCTGGACCAATTTCCATACATTTTTGGTGATTGTCTTTTCAAACTTGACCGACCAGGGAATCTTTATCTTTATCTTTACATATAGTAAAATCGTAGAGCTGTCATTCCTGTACATTGAATATTTTTTTCTTTTTGTATTTTTTTCGAGATAAGGGATCGATTCTGATGCCAAATCAACTTTTTTTTTCTTTCGAAATTTTTTATGTTTTTTTGATTTGATCTATCTCTTAAACTACTGTAAAGTTGTCGATCAAATTTTCCTCAAATATTCCTAATAATATGCTTCTGTTGATAGGGTATGTATCATTACGCTATTTTTCCTGGGAGATAAGCAATTTTAAATTTTGTTGTTTTATCTGTTTGTTTTTAGTTGGAAGCTAATCCACTGGATATTATTTAGTCAATTTTTCCCCGAATATTCTTTAAACTGCTCTTCTATTAATAGAATATGTATAATTACGCTATTCCCTTTGGGGGATTAGCAATTTTATAACATGTTGATTTTCAGTCATTGTTGACATTTGTATAAGAACCGCTATTTGAAAACACTGTCAGCGTATTAGCCAGTCTGGTTGGTATCCTGCTTTTCACTTTTTGAGTTTTCTTATAATTGTCCTGAGAGTTTCAAATAATTAAAAAAAATGTGTATACTTTTATTTCAATATTATTCGCGATTTTAAATTATTACTATTTTTTTTCAATAGTTTTCTAGGATATAAATCTACACTGATTTAAATTGTAGGTAGTAAGTTGGATATTTTTTTAAATTGTAATTGTTTCGAGGTGTGGAATTTTTTAGATTAGAAAAAATTGTGTTTATTTATGTTTTGAATTGGTGTTCAAACCAGTGCATAGATTCTGTTTTAAACGACGACAAGTTGTACTCATCGAGTCAGATACTAAGTTATTTTTTAGGTATCACGCGGAATGCAAGGGAGAAGAGCAATGCTATCGTACGTTCAATTTGCAGCGATACTGTAAATCAACCCAAAAATGATAGTCTAAATGTTTAAAATAAACACGGTTCTTTGAAATTAATGTCGCTCAAATAAGGACGTTTCCTATGCAAACTATGTACCTAGATATAACATTATTGATCTAAACTAATAATAAAAATGCAAGTATGTTTGTTTTTTACCTTTTCACGCATTACTACCTACTGAATCGATCGTCCCAAAATTTAGCATATACGTTGTCAGGAGTATAGACACGGATATAAGGTATCTTACATCCCGAATAACAGAAGAGAGCTGTTGCCGAGAAAACAATTACGTTCATATTCCAGATGGCGCCACACGATCCGTATTGTTTCTCAAATTCTAAAATAACGCAAGCGAAGCCGCGGGCAAACACTAGTATTTAAATAAAAATCTTCTGACCGAATTTACGCTAGTGACTTCTAGATCAGCAGACCATCAAAGTAGTCAAAATAGGATCACTTGAACGTATTTTTTTCATTTAACTCTCTAGAAGCTCGTAACTTGGCCTTCATCTAAACTATAGTATTACCTACAACATTATAGTGTAGTATACACGTATGAACTTTCGCAGTGGGCAACGGCAGAAGCGGTTCTGAAACCGGTTCCAATACTGCAATGTACTGCGGCTTGACTCGAACAGAGTTGTCGAGACTCCATTAGATTTGAACTAGGATCATAACAAGAAGTAACTTCGTCGTAAATGGAACAAACAGCTGACTGCGAGAGAAGAAAACATTTTCGGAGTTTGATCTAGTCAAAATCATTGCCACAGCACAAAAAGCACACAGCTTTTTCTTCGTTCATTTTGTTTATAACTTCTTTTGACTCATTACTTCATCAATCTTTGGATTCTGTGTAGTCCAGCAGTACCCTGATACTCAATAACTGGGCTTTGTAGATAATTTGGGCAGTAATCACTACTGGCAGAATACTGGTATTCATCTGCATCTGTTTAGACTAGACGATCTCAGTATTCGGCCGGAAATATCTAGAGTGATGATGAATCTAAGTTATGTACAGTGAGGTCCAAATAATTATCGATGTTTACGAGTACGTGACTAATAATGTTAGTATTTACTAGCAATATTTTTTACCTTGAAATATCTACTCTTTCTAGACTGGTTACCATAAATTCGTCTCAACGAAGGACCTCTTCTTACCATTGGCTTTCAGTATAAGCTCTACAGTTTCTTTGTTCTAAGGCTAGATTTAACTGTGAGGCGTCTTTATTACTTCTTGTACTAAGATAGTATCGTGCTGCCTACAATCACTTACTATAACTATATTGTGTCCATACTGTTTCCTGGTTCAAATAAAACACGTTTCTTACATTGTTCCCTTGCTTTTATGTTTCTGTTTAGTTATTCTTGTATTGTTGAAGTGGTTACCTT
Organism: Agrotis segetum; assembly: GCA_036375495.1. Classification (NCBI taxonomy): domain Eukaryota; kingdom Metazoa; phylum Arthropoda; class Insecta; order Lepidoptera; family Noctuidae; genus Agrotis; species Agrotis segetum. The sequence continues at coordinate 536,613 of JAQSVV010000677.1, read as the reverse complement.
TATATTGTTTTGTGGAGGAATTGTTTCTTCATGGTTTTCCAGCTTGAAGTTGATGACTTCTTCTATAGTTGTAACACTGTGGGTGGTTTTAATACATTGTGCTTTGTTAAGAAGTGATTTACTGAATGTGTTTTTGCTTGGCTTAGGATCGTAAATGTGAAAATGTTGCTCAGAGTCTTCGTCCCTTAAAGTATTTCTAGCCTCTCATAATTTATCAGTATAATGTCGTAGGATTACTTGGTGTCCTTTTAAAAACCCTTGCTTCAATATAATTTGGAATCAGAATTGTCTTTTGTTCAAAAATCAGCCTTCAAAGAAAAGAGAAGGATGGACTTTTTAAAAGTCTTAAAAATGTTTCTATCATCATAGTTATCATTTGGCTGCCTACATCTCCATTTACATGGTGCAGCAAGACTTTTCATGGTACCTAGTATCTCTAATAGTTACTTGTTATATCTAGAAATACTTTTGTTTGATTCAGTTGAAATAAATACTTCCAGTTTCATGTAACTTGTTAAAGCACTACGATGCCTGCTTGAAAGTTTTAGTCCTGATCCCTATCTTCCGAAACATTGTTCGTCAAACCTGCTTTCATCGGAGTACCAACAATATTCTAATCTCATGCATAAATAATGAAACAGTCGTTAAATATCAGTTCCGAAGCGGTTGCAATGACATAAAGCTGTTCCACATCTACAACATTATTCCGATCTTCATCTTTGTCAATTTTAAACTCTGTATCTTCAGTGTAAAGTTCTTTTTCAGTTTGTGGGTGCTTGTTTGTATGTTTGTCAGTTGTATCTAAGGTTTGCGTAATATTTGATATAGTGTTTTGTACTGCGTTTACTGAGTGTTGGTGTAATTGAACATTTGTTCTATTGATCTCTCATAGTTATTAGTTTTAATTGTTAATGTTAATGGTATTAATAATTATTGGTTTGGTTTGATGATTTAAGATTTTATGATCATTCATAATGAAGTAATTATTTGTTGATAGGTTGCGTAGAATCGTTTCTAATTCCTGTTTATTGATGTTTACTATTACTTTCATTATCGGTCTATAAATCATTGCCAGAATGATTATTTAGCTTTAAAAACTTCGCATAGGTACCTTTACTTAGTCTAGATTAGATAAATGGTCATTATTTGTAAAATCTACTTGTTGGGATAACTTTATTTCCAACCTATACTCGTGCGATAATCTTTCGTGTTTAATTTTTCATCTCCAATCTTCAATAACGCCTTAGGCAGCTACAATTTTAGACCAATTAAAACCCGCAAAATTGCAACCAACAGCACAAAACCTGAATCTATAATACTCCATCATAAATAACTTCTTAAGATATTCAAGCTATCCATCGAAAAGGTCTAAATAGTGGTGTTAAAGCACTAATTAAAGTTGGTCCAGTCCGGTCATCTATCAAGGGTGACCTACTTAGTACTACTCACGCTTGACCAATTTGAGCAACTGAGTTCAAATTGGTTCAGCGGAGAAATAGACTGGTGATTTTAGTATGGTGCGTTGTTTGGCTAAAAATAGAATGTGTCCCATTACATCTCTTCTCATTTGTGGGGCAAATGAGCATGCTGATGGGACGTGACTGAAATTATGAGTAATTGAAAGTGTGATGTGACTGTTTTGTTTATCTAGCGAGAGATCAGAAATGTTGCTCCGTGTTGCAGTTTGGATGTAGCTGCAACACGGAGCAACAACATTTCAGACTGGGAGCCGACTCTGAGAGTGTTAGAAAAACCCGCGCAGGTGATGATGATGATGTTTGGCATATAAAGTTAAGACGTGTGAATTGCTAAAGAATTGTCAAACAAAGCTCTCCGGCCTTGTTAGAAAATTCTTTATATAAAGATTCTTATTTAAAGAACTAGCTGTGCCCGCAACTTCGTTCGCGTGGATGTCGGACTTTGACAATGTATTTCTTAGTCCGAACCGCTTAATTTTCGCCTTATTTTTAAAAAATCATAATCGTTTTCATTTATACCCTATTATTATTAGAATTTATTTCGATTTTTCAAGAACATTTGACATGTTTGTGATAAACACCCTTTGTCGTTGCATCCCATTCCATCCCGCTCCATCCCGCTCCATCCCGCTCCATCCCACTCCATCCCACAAAATCCCACTTCATCCCACTCCATCCCACTTAATCCCACTATATCCCACTCCATACCACTCCATCCCACTCAGTCCCACTCAGTCCCACTCCATCCCACTACATCCCACTCCATCTCACTCCATCCCACTCAGTCCCACCTCCATCCCACTCCATCCCATTCCATACCACTCCATCCCACTCCATCCCACTCCATCCCACTCCATCCCATTCCATCCCACTCCATCCCGCTCCTACCGGCTCCATCCCGCTCCATCTCACTCCAACCCACTTTATCCCACTCCATGCCACTCCCTCCCACTACATCCCACTCCATCTCACTACATCCCACTCCATCTCACGCCATCCCACTCAGTCCCACTACATCCCAATCCATCCCACTCCATCCCATTCCATACCACTCCATCCCACTCCATCCAATTCCATCCCACTCCATCCCATTCCAGCCCACTCCATCCCGCTCCATCCCGATCCATCCGGCTCCATCCCGCTCCATCTCACTCCATCCCACTTTATCCCTCTCCATCCCACACCCTCCCACTTTATCCCACTCGATCCTACTCCAAACCACTCCACTCCAGTCCACACCATATATTTGAATATGTAGTTTTTTTATTCCAAGCTAGATCGCGCTACTGAAGTACTGCGCGTCTCGGTGTAAACTGACCGTAATTTTACTTCTGGTACACTTTGAATTCAAATATCTTTTGATAGACTGATCCGATTTCAATGAAACAAAAACTAAATGTTACTTCAAGTTACGGTCAGTCGTTGTGTATTAAAGTTATCTGCATAACTTTCGTACATTTTACGTGATGCCCGAACAAATAAACATACAAACAGACAAACAGACAAAAATTCTAAAAATGCTAGAAATGGGTTCTATTGGTTGTCCTTTATAACCCTGGCTATATTTTTTGAGTTTTTTTTTAATGTACAAAAACTAATTTTCTACAGTTTTATTATATGTATAGATTATTGTCAAACAAGGCTGGAGTCCTACGATTTCATCTTAAAATTAAGTAGACTGGGATATTTCGTCAATTTAGCGATAAGCTGAATATTTATTTTTATTTTAGGCCCAAAACGCATCAAATATTTAAAAGTTCCGGCCTTTTGTAATTTTTCCTTGTTTACGGAGCTTTGTCTTTGCTAGTTGTCATTGCCATTAGTTTATTGCCTACCTCTTGGACTACAGAATTTATTCTTTAAATTCACACACTGATTATCCAATCTGTTCCTTTAATTCTTGCTTACCATCCGCTAGACCACTGTGTCACCAACCCCGCAGGTGTTATTTCACAACACTCAACGGGATCATGCGTAGGAAAGTGACAATAATTTTGCATTGATTATACACACAAATTGTTATAATTCTGTCGTAAACTTGTGCTCAATATTGTACGTGTAGCTCGCGCCTAGTGACATTTAAATTTAAATGGGGTCGATCGAATTCGTCGGTAATTTTAGCAATTCAATGTTTTAATGTAAAATAGAAGATTGAAGCAATCGGCGAATTATAATGAACACTATACAGTGATAGCAATACAACACATAGTTACAGTAGCTGCTGCTCTCTGACGTGTAATCAGCAAGGGTTTAATTTTAAAGTATTTGATTACCAATAAAACCCTAACGCCCTAGATAAAGTCGCCTTCTACACCATAAACCTTGCCGCGCCTTTTTTCATACAAAAATCGTACGCACCATCCACGCCGTGTGAATTAACCATTAGATAATACAAAAGTAAAAAAAAAATTGTACGATAATAACATTTTCGACAGAAAAGCTCGTGTATATTCTATTAATTAAAAAGTCTCAAATATACGGAAAAAGATTGTCTTCAGAGTCCTACCAATATGGCCAATATTGGTTTAACAAAAGTGACCATCCATAATCAACGTAAAATAATAAAAATACAAGCAGAGGCAGATGCTAAACCACAGTAGGCAATACAATAACTAAGTGAAAATTTGCAAACATTACCATCCAAAAACACCGTAAAAACATAATTTCATTACCTTCTAGACCAAAGGACTATTCGTAAAGCTGTTTTCATAATAACGCTAGATATGGAAAACATTGACCTTAGTGAGACGTCTTATACATATTATTATTATAGCTATAGCTTTAATTAAACTATGACAATCTCTCAGAAGTAGCTAGAGTTCTCCCCGGTTAAAGATATTATCGCCCCTATGATAATGTCGCTTACACAAACGAGGCGAACTGTGGGTAGGTACATAAGAACGTTATGTAAAGAAAGAGCTCAGTTTTTTTCTGATGGAAATTCAAATGAGTAGATCAAACGAGTCAGGAACTATCAGATTTAACTAACTGAATCTACCTTGCATCTTCTGTTGCCCTACTTTGCAGGGCCGCGGTACCTCTAAAGTCATTTTCGCGACTCAGGTAAAACTGCCAGCTATTGGGCTATTGAAAAATCTTCGTGGATTTTTTTTCAGTAAGCCTGACAGCCTCTCCCGTGTCGCCCTGGAGGACTCATTATATGACTTTACAACGATAAAAAACAAGTCGAGAATCGCACGGTGTGTAGTTATGTTTTAACCCTTTTGAATGAACAGTTCAAGAAAAAAAATTCCGTAGTAAAATCGCAAAAGCAAGCGTCAATGTACTAACAGCCTAAGAAACAAGTCGAATTGGCAACCTGCGACCGGTCTCCCCACGCTAACGTAGGCGCGACATGTTCGTAAACAAGTCTCGACTGGCCTTCCATCGTAAAAATATGGCAACATGTTCCCGTGTTTTAGTTTAAAAGGGTTTCTGGTGATCAGGGATGGGTGAGGACAGGATTGGATTTAATTTTATTACGGAGTTTGTTTGTTGAACAAAAGAGGACAATATTCCTTTATTGTATTTGAACTTACTGAGAGAAGTCAAGTTAAAATACTATGACATTTTTAAATTCAAACTGTTTCTGTCATCTTTGTACATTCTTCTTTTAAGTACCTACCTAGCTTTTACTAAGTAAGCTTATAAAGATTAAGATTATCTTAAACAGTCTTTAATTTTTGTGCTGCTGCGACACAGGCCTCTAATTTCTGCGAGGGATTGAGTCCACCACGTAGGCCCAATGCGAGTTGGCAGCCGTCAAAATTATGTTTTCTATTTTTTTCGGTTAAGTTCTGTCTTAGAACCTCACTGAAAAAATTGGTATGCTAATCCCCTCATGATATTTTCCTACACTGTTTTGAAGCAGGTTGTAGTTATGATGGTAGCTAGATTGTAAACCACGAAGAACAACTCATACATAAGGGCCCTTACCACTGGGCCACCATTACTCTTATAGTAAAAAGATACAAGAATTGAAAAAAAAACAGCAGAAAGCTTCATCCGCAACATACCTATTCCAAGACTGATTAGACTACATCTGTATACCATACATTACAACTCACAATTGATAACCAAACGATTCCAAGCTTTGTAATGCCTTCAATTTACCATCAAACAGAATCTCAATTCCCTTCAGTGAAGTCCAAGCATGCTTCAAAACGGCAAACGCCTTCGCAATTTAAATCTGAATTGTATATCAGGTTCAAACGGTGATAGAAAATAGTATGGGAAACCCGTGATAATAGATTCTGGGCATGTGTGCTTTGTATGGGAACGGTGAAGGAAGCGTACTTACCACGCTAGACATGAACAAGGATGGTAATGAGGTGCTGTGGATGCTGCAGCTTATCCACCGGAATTAATCTGCTTGATGGTTTTCTGTGCCAAGTTGTGCTAATGATCATAGTTGTTATTGATACATCTAAAGGATGTCTTTTATCTTCTGAAGCTTCGAAATTATTTTAAATATCTTTTTCAAGTTTACTTTTTATCCTGAAAATTAAAGATCTTTGTCCATAATAATTTGTAATTTCTGTAACTGCTAAAAAAGCGTTACGTCTGTCTTTCTTTCTATCTGAGACTTTATTATTCACTAGCTGTGCCCGCGACTTCGTTCGCGTGGATGTCGGAATTTAACAATGTATTTTTTAGTTCGAAGCGCTTAATGCTCGCCACTTTTTTATAAATCATATCGTTTTTATATAATCCCTATTTAGAATTTATTTAGATATTTCAAGAATATTTGAGTGTTTGTAATAAACGCCCTCTGTCGTTCAAAGGCAGTACTATTCAATGGCTACTGGATTAGAGCACCCATTCCATCTCATTCCATCCTACTCCATCCCATTTCATCCCACTCCAGCCCACTCCATCCGACTCCATCCCACTCCGTCCCGCTCCATCCCATTTCATCCCGCTCCAGCCCACTCCATCCGACTCCTACCCACTCCGTCCCATTTCATCCCACTCCATCCCACTCCGTCCCGCCCCTTCCCACTCCGTACCACTCCATTCCACTCCATACCACTCCATTCCACCCCATCCCACTCCATCCCACACCATCCCACTCCACGCACTCCTGGGTTCTATTGGTTGTCCTTTAACACGCTGGCTATATTTTTTTAGTTTTTATTTAATGTACAAAAAAAATTTTTCTACAGTTTTATTATAAATGTATATAGATGTTGGTGCCACCGAGCAAACGTGTTTATTTGGCCTCTTCCACTCTTTGGGGAAGCGTTAGCATCAGCCAGGCGTTAGCCACGATGCAATCTTTTAAATGACTTTTACCCAATTTATTAGTAAGTCAATTTGTTCTCGCCTCCTTATGCGAATCAGTCATGCTCGCGAAGGTGGAGGCGAGCCGCGTGAGGGAGAGGATATCGTCCTCCCTCCACCGCAGCCAGTGGCGCCGCAGATGATCTCCGGCCGCCTTAGGTGCGGGCATGCGAACGGCGAGTAAAGGACAACTTGCTGTCCGGCTATGGACCATGCCCAAGTCAATTTGTTCTCGTCCCAGGAAGCCACTCAGTAACCACTCTCTAGCCCACCTGTCCCGTTCTATCCTATAGATGTGATCCGCCCAGTAACACTTTAACTTTGGTAGCTATTCAATAAAACAACCAACCATCCATTAAAGTGCAACGAAAATTGTTGCCAAAAGTTAGTCAATAACAGTTTTAAAAACATTACGAACGTTGCGAATAAAAAACCGTAAAAGGAAACATGCAAACCGAACGATTTCCTAGTGCATGCGTACGCGCATGAATGCATTTGGGTCAAGTACGAGATGTGAATCATTTTACTGCGATCATCATATTATAAGATGGCTTAGCTGATGACGTCTTTATTTGCTTTGTTATTATTTTAATACTATGGTTATTTTATATTTAAGATATTGAATTATGTTTTTTTTTGCGATTGATATTATTTCAGATATTTATTAGCAGATTTTTGATAACGAACTGATTAGTTAGTTAGTTGATTAGTTAGAATCTGTTAACTACTCGTATTTCGAAGACAATTTATGATTTTAACTACAAGAAGCAAACAAGATGGGGTTATGACCAAAATCGCCTGTTATTTCTTTCACAACTTGATGGTCGATAAACTATATTATCGTAGTTAAATGTCAAGCATTCAGGACAACCCTCTTTGAGGAGTGGCTCTCCAGCTCTGCGTCAAGCGGTAGGTCAGGATGCCATGACTTCTCTCCAGAAGTCATGGCATCCTGACCTACCGCTTGACGCAGGTCCTCACCGGACACGGAAGTTTCGGGAGGTACCTGTGTCTGATGCGAAAGGAGGAGACGCCTGGGTGTCACCACTGCGAAGATCGCCCGGAGGACACGGTGGAGCATACGGTGCAAGACTGCCCGGCTTGGGCGGAGCACCGACGTGTCCTCACGGCGGCGATAGGCGGAGACCTCTCGCGCCCGGCATTGGTTGCGGCCATGCTGCGGGGCGAGACGGAGTGGGAAGCGGTCAGCTCCTTCTGCGAGGCAGTAATGCTCGTAAAGGAGGAGGCAGGCCGCGAGCGAGAGAGGACAGCGTCCTCCCTCCGCCCCAGCCGCAGTGGTAGGCGCCCACGGCGACGGACGTCGCTAGATGATCTCCGGCCACCGTAGGCGCGGGCATGCGGGCAGCGAGTAAAGGGCAACTCGCTGCCCGACCAAGGACCATGCCCGGGTCGACGGCGCGTTGTGTCCCACGCGCGCCTCAAAGAGCGTCAGCATAATGACGGGGCCCCCCTCTCAGAGGGCCAAAGCCTGCCGGGGTCGCGGGATTATTCCCTAACCGTAACCCCGGAACTTAACAGGCTATGAAAGACACCGTGGATTTTAGTCAGTAGAAGTCTGACAGTCCCTCCCGCCTTGCCCGGGGTTGGAGGACTCATTTGATAATTTTACCACGCTAAAAAAAAAAAAAAAAAAAAGCATTCAGGACAAAGGTTTTTTGACGATTCCAAAACTGTTATGGTTTCTGAAGTGCTGAGATCTGAAAAGCCATGGTAAGTCTCAGCCATGCACTACGACTCATCACTAAACAATAACATATAGCCTTACAGGACAACCATTACCCGGAACGTTCACATCATCACCATCTGCCTAGCCTTTTTCCAACTATATAATAACTATATATTATTTTATACCTGTTCTGTAGAAATTTAAGATTACACTTAGCTTAAGTTATTTATGTTTAATAATATTAATTCAATTTTTTAGATTATTTTAATTAATTTGTTTGCTGAAATTATTTGTTATATTCTTTATTACACTATATTTTGTTAAACGTATAATCTAATTCTAATAATGCATGTGGTGTTAACCTGTAATTAATTGTTGCACTTACTAATGTAAATTGTGAACTCTATTGTAATACATGATTCGTGTTAACAATTGTAGGTTAACCTAAATAAATAAATAAATAAATAAACTATATTGGGATCGGCTACCAGCCGAACCAGATGCAGCTGGATATTAGTATTTTACATGGAGCGACTGCCTGTCGGACCGCTACAATCCTGTAACTGGTTAAAGAGATACCCCATGGTAAGACTGTACCCTTAGCACGAATTTTCACTCTTTTGCTTTACAGCGTCTTTCCAGTATTTACAGCGTTTCTTGTATGAAAAAATGGAACAGCGCTTCTGGTGCGCGAAGAAAGAACTATTTTTTTCCTTGAAAATTGTCATTTTGAAATTGTCAAAGTTCCAGTTTTCTTTACGTCTTAAATACTGAAAACTCGTGCTAAGGGTACCTGTTGTCAGACTTTAGAACTTCTGACGAACAGTTACAACTGTCAAAGACCTACAAATGACATCTCTTAAGCTTTAAATAGAAAAGTTTAAAATGTAAAAAAAAAACAAACAACCAATCGAACCAATCAATACAACTAGCATTCTAACCGTATCCACCTGTCTTCGTGACATTATCAGCTATTCAAACAGCTCACCTAGGCCGTGCCTATCATACTAGGCTAGCACAGCAATGGCACCGTTATGTGTCGTGACAAGGTGCCTTGTTTTCGGTTCTGATGTGAATAATATTGTTGAAATGTGTGTAATGTTTATGTGTGGCCTATTTTGTGGTGTGGGAATGGGGGTGTTAGGAACTTGTGTGTAGTAGTGCATAATGCTGCATCAAATCTTGCAAATGATTTCGTTGAAAAACTTGGTTCGATCTCAAGAAAAGTCTTCAATCTTAAGTTTTGCCGTCTGATTCTCTTCTTCACAATGTCTACAATTTTACTCAGGTTATTGGTTTTACTTCCATGTCACCGACATCGCTCACAAAATTTGCAAGCTGAAGTGGCAATGGGCAGTCCACATCGCTCGTAGAACTGACAACCGATGGGGAAGAAAAGTTCTTGAGTGGCGACCACGGACCGGAAAACGCAGCGTAGGCAGGCCTCCCACTAGGTGGACCGACGACACCATGAGCGAATTGTCGTTCGGCGTGGAGGTTTAAGGGGGAGGCCTATGTTTAGCAATGGACGTTTTCCGGCTGATGATGATGATGATGGTGATTGGTTTTAACGTATAATAAGAACACAGTACTCTGAACGAAATCCGGTTAACCCTAATCTTGAATAGGTCTAGTTTATTAAAACCGCGAAGCAGAAAAGCTGACAGTGAACTCCACAGATTGGGAGTCAGACTGTAATTTAGAAGTTTTCGAAGCTGTTACTTCCTTTAAATTTGAAATTCGAAAAAGTCCATCCCATTACAAATGTTAAGAAAGTAAACACTATGCTACCTCCAAGCTATCAAGAACCGCCTACTTCCGAAAAAACAGTTTCTACCTAGCTCTTTAATGAGAGAAGCGTGATATACCCATCCACTCACCGAAAATTAAAAGACAATACAAAACAAATCACATAAAATTACACTTCAAAGTTCGAAAAGCATGTGGTACAGTCAGGAGCACCAATTTGTAGCAACTTTGTAATAGTTGTTAGTTCTTATTTCGGTTAGATGAAATAGTACATTTTGATGCAAGTGGGAAAAGTATTTTATTGCATTCGAGCCTGAATTTCGTAGCCTAGCCGTAGGTGAATGTGATAAGGATCCGAGAATTGCAATAATAAAATAATGCATGGTGTAAATGTGCATTAAAATGACATTTCAATTGAAATAGGTTTAAAAAAAAAATGAAGCTCAAAATGTAAAAAGCTATTATAACATAACCTTTTTAAACTACATTATAATATGGGTAAGTATTTCTACTATATAAAAATAAGTCGGGTTTTCCTTCCTGACGCTATAACTCCAGAACTCTCGAACGGATTTCCACGGTTTTGCATTCGTTGGAAAGGTCTCGGGCTCCGTGAGGTTTATAGCAAAGAAAATTCAAGAAATTTACAAAGGCAAAGTTCGAAAATCACGCGGACGAAGTCGTGGGCGTAGTGCTAGTTTAAATATAAAGTTTTGTACTGACCACGCAATGTTTCCACGTCGAAATCAATTGTGTTTTTATCTGTACACTCAATAAAAAATGAAGCCAGCAGCCAATCGAATTAATCTTTCAAACGCTACAACAATAGTACAAAAGCGTAGACAATTTATGTGTCAGAAATGATTTTGTGCTGTAACGATCGGTGGTAGCAATACTAATTGAAGTCATTACCGACGGGTATGCGTACGTAAGTGCAGCTATCATTACTTCAAATTGATAAATAATTGTGTGTGTGTATGCATTTTTATGTACGGATAGGTTACGAGGGATTTTATGATGGGATTAGGAGTATACGATTTGAATTTGTACAAAAAAATAGTCCTCATATTTTCCCCTTTTTTTGGGTGTTTAGTCGTCAAGTCAGTCATGAAGTCATGGTGAAGCCAAAGGGACTGTCAGACTCTAATGACTCAAATTCATCATGTTTTTTTAAATGTTATTTTCTTTACAAGGTACCTAAGGCAAAAAATGGTTAGGTGCTTAAAAATCATAATATCCAAATTCAACTGCATTATACATGAACTGCTCGTTAGACCTTTTCACTTTTAATAATCTAAAACGCATATCTAAGATCAACAAACTTTTGCCCGCAGATTACTTTTGTCATTGTTATTTCATTTTTCAATTAGTCATTGAAAAGTGTTCCCAGAATAGACGATCGATATTTTCATGAATTTGCTTTCTAAAGAAAAACAAAGTCATCGACCCATCACTTCAATATCAGCAAAATATGACACTATCAAATTGACTTTATATTTACAAAGAAAAATATAAAACAAAATCTAACTTTGAGTCATAGTCATAACTCTTTGATTCTCACATTTCTGCCGACTGTACATCATACCTACGTATCAAATTATTGTCTTGTCAAGTCGTGCTACAAGAGCTTTAGCAACTAATAATTTTATGCTAATACTAATATTAAATTGCTTAATAATCTGTACCTTATCTTATGACGCGCATGAACCATAGTATGCTAGCCTATTCTACCATTGTCCTTTGCTTTGTAAGGTAGTGAATAGACTTGCAGACTCACTTTGCTTGATAAAAGCTAGAATTTTAGATAGAGAATCTCTACTTGTCTAATTATGAGCTCAACCATACAACTGTGAATATGTGATGTATGAAATGTGAAGCTGCTAATTCTTTGCGTATCGATCGTAACGTGGTTCATATCGCTTATAGCATTTTGTTAGAACTAGTACTAATTTTGGAAGTAAAAGAGATTTCAAAAAAGTCTTCCATTTTAAACTTGTAACAAATCATTATAATACTAAATTCAGCATGATTTCATTGTTTAAGTGTAATGCTGAAATCTTAATAGCCTAGTGTAGGACGCTTCCTAACTAGATAAACCTACGATTTTAAGAAAGTGGCTGGGATAAACTAGATGCAAAAGGTTGATCTGGCACATCCTGGGAGAGGCATAAGTCCAGCAGTGGACTGATATTGGCTGAGTTGATTGATTGAAATCTTAATAATTATTTATCGATGTCTGCCAAACATCTTTAAAAGTTTTGTGGCCTCGGTTTCAGTCTTAATAAACGCAAATGGCCACAAGTACTGAAATCCCCTTAAATTATTTAAAAAAAATTAGACCAATACTCATTACTAAATCTTACACCATCGACCATTTACACTCACACGCAACAAAACCATAGTCTATTTTAAAACAGCCAAAGATTGATCACTGCAGCATAGAGTACGGCTAGTCTATGAGTAGCTAGTTGTAGTAAAAAATGGACAAGCCGTGATAAGATAATGATGCCTTTGTCATTAGATATCGGAGGCAAAAAGTGTCGGAGCTTGGGGCAGGTTTTAGGGCTGGCAGAGTTAAGTTTTTTTCGATTTTATTTTAAGGGTCACGCACTAATATTTTTTAAATGGAGTATTCTACACTTTTTTTCCATTTGCCCTTAGATTTCGTGTGTCCCTGTATATATGTGTTTCTATATTAAGATTGTATTTACTAAGAAGTTGCAATTGCATGAAAAAAGCTTGACCATCCTTTAAGAAGTATCCGTACTTAGATATAAATCCTGAATATTCAAACATTTCCTTATTTTATAAGTAAGATGGCACTTTTTATTTATTTATTTTTTGGAGAAGAAGATTTTCTTGAGATTCAAACTTCAAAAATGTTCATGTTCTTATCACAATTTATCTGGGGTCTTCTTTTTTAAACTCATCAGCTATTTTCTTACATTACACAGAAAAAAATATGTTTAAGTTATTATATTATGATACATTACATACTGTTTTAAGTATCAAGAAACTTGTAGAGTCAACCCTACCACTCAATAGCACAAGAGCTACCGTATAGTTCAAGAGCCAGTCACGAGCCACGAACGATCGTCGATAGCGAACGTGTACTATTCATAGCCATACTAAAATATACTAACTCTTATTCTATAGTCTTTAAACTTAACTTTTTACTAACTTCATGTCGAAACTTTAAGGAAGATTTAGCTTCTGAAGGTAACAAAGTGATTGACATCTCTTTGTGAATTTGGTGAAGAAAAAGTTAACAAAGTGATTGACATCTCTTTGTGAATTTGGTGAAGAAAAAGTTAATGGGTCTAATTGGAAAGTGTTACTTAATCCCGTTAACCAGTTAATGTTCCAAAAACTGTTTTTTTTTTAACCTAATAATCTCTCGTTTACCAGAGTTTCTTCAACACTCTCTTGACTCTATAATTATAAATTTATTTAAGGTCACCGTCGCATGTCATCTTCTTCTTATATCCGGCTCGAAGGACAATGTATTTAAGATTGACAGTTTATCTAATGAAAATTAGTATCACCTTAGATCTTAACGTTACCGCGATTTTTGTACAATAACCTTAAACGTGAGTGATTGAAGATCACCACGATTTAGTTATGGTGTAACAACGAATAACGCCATTACCTATTTTTATAAGGAGTCTGTATATTTCCAAAAATCTCAGAAATACTAATACCTCTTTAAAAATAATAATAATAAATATAAGTTGCATTCTCCTCTACAGGCTAGATACTTTTCTTCCTCATTAAAAATAATTTACAAAATATTTAGTTGCAAAATATTGTTATCAGATCATGTTACTGTAGATAGAAATCTGGTAAAACACTAAACTCTTAGAACCTGGAGTTTCTTACAGTTAATTACAGACGAATTAAACGTTCGCAGCGCGTGGTTTAGTTAGTGCGTGGTGTAGGATATAGACTTACAGCGAGAACGAAGACAGTCAATCTATGGTCTCAGATTATTGGCATTAGCTGCATAGTAAGTTTTTCTATCTTCGTAATTGAATAAGAGATTCACCATGAGATAATTATTTTTGTTACTTCCAAAACTATGATGCCAGCTACTTTAGAAGCCTTTGAATCAAATCATTGCTTTTTTGGGATGTAAAATAATCAGATTAGCCCTCTCTGGAGCTCTATACGCAGCAGAAGACACTGTCAGACTCGTACTGGCAAAATGCACCCTGTTACTTTCATGTATTCTATGAAATTATAAACTTATTACAAGAATTTATTACGGCAATAAAGAAGATGCGCTCTGCAATTGCTAATCTTCAATTTAATCTTGCATCGTTTTCAATAGGAAGACATCATAATGGATCATGGCTGTATTCCCCGAATGATTACGCAGAAATCATTAAACAAAGGTGGCATTATTTTGTCACCTATGTTTAACTCCAGTTGTTTGTCATACTCTATACAGAAATTCAAGCTGAAATCAAAGATTGTGCTTAATAGTTATAGCTTTATTTAATGCTTGCAACACCCACCGCTTCTAACTTGCACCACAAACTTGTTGCTGGTACAACAGACAGGCTCTTTGAGTTGCAACCTGACACCAAGAGGCGTCGGCCTGACTGTACGAGACGTAATTATAAACTTGAGATAATGTTTTTATATGATTTGAAAATACTTACTGTGTAACTGAAGTTGAACTACTTGGATATAAAAATAACTTTGAAAAGGCCGTATTTCAAAATGAATAGGAGCATTTAACAGATCTAGTCGAAATGAAATAAAAGGATGAAGTATTTCTAAGAATGATGATGAAAATGATGAAGGTGAGGATTTTACTTAAGAACTTGATGGTGAAAAAACCTCTGACATCGTTACACAATAAACTGGAGAAGATAAAACAAAAATCAAACAAACATCTCGTTGTGTGGTGTGCTTAATTGCCAAGAACCTGGACCATCATCTGAGGAAACTCTCGCTTGGCAGCTGGATCAACCGCTTGATCCAGAAAATAGTATTTCTGTATATAGAAGACACGTATTGTTAGAAGGTTACCCTTTCAAAAGCATTGACCTTGTGCCCTGTTCCCGAATGTAAAATATCAAATAATATATGCTAGATAAGGGATTCTTCTTTTTTTGTTGTTGTATAGTCACCACAATTTTTCCACGACAATCTTAACACCAAACACCCCACCATCATCAAATCACCATGACCCTACAACCAACAATCATAAACGCAAATTACTAACGAAACTAATTTCCAGTTGTCCTTTGCAAGCCCTTGACATGTATTCTAGCAGATATTACGACTTATTCGTCAACTCGCCCGCAATTATCTCGCCCGCTCGGGCGAGTTGGCACCTTCCGATTTTATCTTTTTTTGTTGTCGTCAACTCGCCACTGAGCGAAAATCTGACAAATTTACAGTCGTCTACAAAAGTGTTTCTAAATTTAACATTTAATTTAATTGAACCTGCTTCACATGTTTAAGACACTAAACGACTGTAGAGTTGACTGAGGACCAGTAGATTGTTTTCATTAGTAAGTAACATGTTAACGTTTGTTAGAAAAAAAAAATCTTTTACAACAAACCCTGATCTGTGATTTTGTAGTTCCTAAGACTGTGATTGCTTGTATTAGTAAGTAACATGTTTGCGTTTGTTATAAAAAAAAATCATTTACAACAAACCCTGATCTGTGATTTTGTAGTTCCTAAGACTGATTGCTTGTATTAGTAAGTAACATGTTAGCGTTTGTTATAAAAAAAATCATTTACAACAAACCCTGATCTGTGATTTTGTAGTTCCTAAGACTGTGATTGCTTGTATTAGTAAGTAACATGTTATTGTTTGTTATAAAAAAAAATCATTTAAGTACAACAAACCCTGATCTGTGATTTTGTAGTTCCTAAGACTGTGATTGCTTGTATTAGTAAGTAACATGTTAGCGTTTGTTATAAAAAAAAATCATTTACAACAAACCCTGATCTGTGATTTTATAGTTCGTAAGACTATGATTGTTTTCATTAGTAAGTAACATGTTAACGTTTGTTATAAAAATCATTTACAACAAACCCTGATCTGTGATTTTATAGTTCCTAAGACTGTGATTTTTTATAGTAGTATTAAATAATAATTAACCAAATGTATTTTGATATTGTTGATTTTACTTTGTTATATTTGTTTAGTTTAGTCATGTTACATACTAGGTTATTTATAAAAAAGAAACTAGAAAAAAACGTGATATTGTTGATAATCTTCAAAATGTAGGTAACATATAAGCAGTTTTTTTGTTTGGCATGTGTTGTAAATTATAAATTAAATACATAATATACCTATTAAAAAACGACATTCCTTTTATTTCAAATCGTACAACGCCTTATACTTATAAAGTAGGTTTCTTTATTGAATTTATTAGAACACTTTTATAGATGACTGTACCATTTTTCGTTCAGTGGCGAGTTGACGACAACAAAAAAAGATAAAATCAGAAGGTGCCAACTCGCCCGAGCGGGCGAGTTAATTGCGGGCGAGTTGACGAATAAGTCGATATTACTGCACACCTGTGTCTAATAACACTTCGATTAGATTACGTTTTTGTTGCCTTTAGGTTAGTTTAGGAAAATACTAGAATTCTAGATAGACTGAACGGCGACTGGCTTGTCTGAGATTGATAGTTGTTGTTTTGTTAGTTCAAGGGTATGGGTCTTTGTGATGTAAAGGAGCTGGGTTGGTTTGTTTATTGCGTATCATGTCTGTGCCTTTATCGTTATTTACTGTGTATTCATGTGCGTTATTATCTTCATCAATTTATCATTCTTCTGCTGTTGTTTCAATTTATTACGGGTTGTCGCAGTATGTTTTTTTTTTCAAAACTGCATTATTAATTTTCATGTCAAGGGTCACCTCGGTATTAGTTCGAAGCAATAAGATAGGTGGATTACTAAACTGACTTTGATGAAAAAAATGTGCACAACGACATGAAGTGACATCAATCAGTTGATTGGCGCAGCTATGGGACACACATCAAATCTTTGTTTTTCACTTCTCACTTTTATTTTTTGTTTTTAGTTTAAGTTTCCATTTTTCTGTTTCTTTTTTTTTATTTCATTTTGTTGTGTTTGTCGTGGTTTTTGTGCAAAACAAATATTTTTTCTTTCTTCCTTTCTGTTGATGGACTGGACCTATTTAGTTCAAGCTCATTTTCTATCATAGAGGTTTGAGTACCAGCAGATCATTGTGCAGACTTTAACTACACAACTTGAATAGAGACCTCAGTTGTCTAAATAGTCTACAGACTGGTTATGCCTTAAACCTTTTAACTTCTTTCTTACCAAAAAAGGTACGAAGATTCACACAATTAAAGCATTGTAATGTCAAATCCAGGTATCGACAGCTCGATAAATGTCACTAGTGTCGTGACGAGCCCTCATGAGCCCCTTCATACATTATCGTGAAATGCCAACACTTTCACAACTGTGTAACTCACAAAATTGGGATTTGTTTAAACGAAGATGAGTTTTAAAGTAATTGGTTTGAGTAACTTTTGAACTCTTCTTTTTCAACGTTGTTATTGATTATATCGACATCACTATGCAAGGAATCATACTTTTGTCTATCCCTTTGGTGCATATTTTAACTCTGAATCGTCAATATTTTGACTGATTATCTCATTTTCTTTTCACTCTGACTTAAAGTTCAAACTGCTGTTTGGTCGCTTTTGCGCAGTAGCTACGAGTCAAATCTGTAAAAATAAACGTAATTTTCAACTGTCTTGTGAACTGTGTATTCGAATAAAACTTAGAATGTAAATCACTAATTTCCATCGCTGTCCTATCATCATTGGCTGGCCGAACCCTTCATTGACTTCAAGGCCACTACTTGCCACTAATTTTGAACAAAACAAACGATTTTCGTATTGAGAAATAATTAAGGACAACTTGGTTCATCGCCTACGCCAACCGTTAAATTGTTAATTCCTGTTTCTCGAATCTTGCAACATTCACTAGTTAGCCTCCTTTACACTATGGTCCAGCATGGCCAATGTTTTTAATCTGTTTTAGAACAAGTTCATAAGTTGTAAACAGTAGTGATATTGCTGTAAATTACAGCTGTCATTTTTGAAGTAAAGCTGATTAATCCAATTTATGTAGAGGTGTTACAAATTAAAGTTTTGCAATAATCTTATTTGTGAACAGGGTCGATCTGTGGAACCAGTCAAAAAGCTTTTGATCCTAGGTCAACATAATTATAACAACAACAAATATAAATGAATGCAGGAATGATTAATTTGTATACCTATAGGATGACAAAAGAGCGTTAATAGATAAAGCAAAAAACAATAAATACCTAAAATTAAAATGACAATAAAATTATTTTGATCTCCATTGGGTTCTTGCATAGGGTCAAGACTATAATCCTGGGACCGTCTTAATTGGGTACCATAGTCCTAAAACACAATAGGCAAACAATTCAACAGGGTTGTTTTAGCCTTCTACTCTACCATGATCGGGAGGACTCATAATATATGAATGTTTTTCACCAAAAAATAAAGACTGTTATGAACCTGTTATGAGAGCAGTGGTGGCCCAGTGGTATCGGCCCCAACTTACGAGTTGTAGGTCGTGGGTTCGAATCCCGACAGGCGCATTACTTTGTGTAATTTATTTTATCACCACTGCTCTCAAAACGGTAAAAGAAAACATCGTGAGGAAACCGGCATGTCCTAGAACCAAAAATTCGAAGACATGTGACATCCACCAATCCGCACTGGGCCCGCGTGGTGGATTATGGCTCACCCACACACTCTCACAGAGAGGAGGCCTGTGTCCCAGCAGTGGGAACATTAATAGGCTGATGATGATGATGAATCTGTAAGACTGTAGTTTACAACCCAAAGGTCAAAAGTCAAAACGCTAAACAGAGACTTCAAAACCCGACCAGCTACCTTAACCAGCTGCTTCACCCTACATATCAACGCTTAAATATTTATCCCTTGGCAACGGAGAGTCTTTCATGTGTGTTCCCTTGCCTTACCTCGTCAATTTTTTTTTGTAAAAAAATATAAACAGTTGCACATCAAAGTGCGCCCCACACCGCGTTTAGAACGTCTCTTTGGTAGGAAGATGATGGTTCCGGATAGATATTATAAATTTTTCTAAAGCTTTTATATGTATATGGCTACTTGTATTTATGCATGTCTAGTATGATAAATGAATAGAAGAGAGTTGACTGTGAAAATGGGAAATAATAGACAAGTTAAG
This sequence comes from Agrotis segetum, assembly GCA_036375495.1. Lineage (NCBI taxonomy): Eukaryota > Metazoa > Arthropoda > Insecta > Lepidoptera > Noctuidae > Agrotis > Agrotis segetum. The sequence goes on along the minus strand of JAQSVV010000677.1, from coordinate 517,170 downwards.
AAGAAGAAAACTTGCATAGACAACACCAAATAAATTGGAACAAAGTCAGGAAATGATAAATTTCATGTAAAGCATGTTTTACGCAGATTAAGGTGTTACTGGGTTGAAGAGGTCAGATTCACAAATTAGCTTCATTATGACTGAAAGCTAACTCCAAAGACTAAAGAAAAAGACTGACTAAAAGATATACTGGAAAAGACAGAATTTTGGCCAAACATTTTCTTGCCTGTTGATTTATTATGGACCAGCAAGGCCAGCAGTAGTACATGAAGTATCAAGAAATGTTTAAAGTTTTTTTTTTGTACGACCTTCAGGCTCTCTAGATCTATATAGTCGAAGTAGTTCTAATTGATTGATGGTCCTATATAATTTCATATTACTTTGTTACGTGTAAAAAAAAAAAACATCATAATCGAAGTTCTTGGAAAACGATACTTTATATCCATCCTAATTTTTTTTCAAAAATAAATCCAGTGAGTGACCATCGACCACACTTTTCCTCCCATTGTTCATCACTTCGAAGAACACACAGAACCCAAAAAGCACCCTAACTAAGGGTGTGTTTACACTACAACGACGCGCGCGATATTTATTTATAAACAAAATAATACAGGCACGTGTTACACTGTCATAAAAATTTTTGGAACTTGCGCATCTGGTGCGGTTAGTGTACACTAAGCCTAAACAAGATGAGCGTAAAAATGTTAAGAAAATAGATTTGTGTAAACTGTATGTTTGTTTGTCACAGATTTTAATAGTTTTAATATTGATTTATAGAGTTCAGGTGGGTCGTGTTTTATGTGCGATAAAAGTTTCCTAAAGCATGTAAAATTTGGTATAAAAAAGTAATTAATAGTTTATTTTTATGGCTTGGACATTATCTGAAATGCTAAATTAAAATTTGAAAGGGAAACTTTATTACTAGGTGTTAGAAAAGTTGGTTTTACGTCCAGAAATTAGATCGACATTATTAGCAACAGAAAGCAACATTATGTTTCATAAACACATAATATTTACATAAGATACGATACGCAGAGACTTGCTTTGTTTTGAAATAAGAATATTAAAGCACATAAAAATCAACTTTATCAAATTGCAAATCCAATGATATTATAAAAGCCAAGGAATAATTCCTGGTTAAAATAATTCACATTTAACACTCCTCCCACTTCATAATCGCAAACGACACACCTACACTAATAAATCATAAAATTCTAAAACACAAAACCAAACAAAATAATCTAACGCAAAACTTATGCATAAAACAATTTGCACACAGCGCTGCGCTTGCGACGAACACACACACACATGCATAAAAACGCACACATCGACAATGAAAAATGAACGTTTCTCGTGTTACGATAGATTGCTGTGCAGATAGATACTGGATCTGTTTATGGTTTGTTTGTGACAGCGATGCTGAAAGTTTATGTTTGCTTATGCGAGATCGATGTCACTACATGCAAACCTTTACATAGCCGTAGCTCATTTCTGGGGTGACAACTTTAAGATTTTCACTTTGAGCATCTAAATATCTTCTAGGAGTAAAAGCTCCGGTTAGGCCACCAGAGGTTTTGCTCCGAAAACCATGACGTCTTAAGGCGCATCCACACATGCCGCCGGCTTATGCCGCCGGGTTTCAGACCGCCTTGAAGAATAAAAGACAAGACGGTAAGTCTTTGCGGCAAATGCCGGCGGCGCGGCCGCCGGCCATGCCGCCGGCCGTGCCGCCGGGCATGTGTAGATGCGCCTTTTTAAAGCGACTGTAGTTCCACTGTGCGAAAAAAATGGCGCTAGACGACTTGTATAGCTCTGTCACTTTTACTCGCCGGAATAAGCCTGGTTTAAAGACGTTGTAATAACCCTCCCAGGGCGTTTTTGAAGATGAAGACCATTAGGCTCGACTGGATTGTAGTAATAGCTGAAGTTAATTTATAAAGAAAGCTTGCAGCGCCATCGTAGGTACTTATTTTGTTACTTGATTAAACCTGAACAATGAAATAATTAGTATAATTAGTAAGTGGCCCTACTCTTATCTATTTATGTTAAAATGTGACAGAGAATTTGATTATTTTGACAATGAAATTTCACTCCTTAAAGCGGATATATCACACGTAAACAGATGTGCCGTGAAATCAGAGCGAGGTTTACTTTTGTCACATTTTGAATTTGTGTCTTATAAAGAACTCATCATCATCATCATCAGCCAGAAGACGTCCACTGCTGAACATAGACCTCCCCCTAAGACCACCACGCCGAACGACAATTCGCCGCTTGCATTCATCCGTTGCCCGCGACCCTCACGATGTCGTCGGTCCATCTAGTGGGAGGCCTACGCTGCGTCTTCCGGTCCGTGGTCGCCACTCGATAACTTTTCTTCCCCGTTCTTCCTGTAAAGAACACGTTCCTATGCAATTATTTATTTTCTCTATGTGAGCTAAACCGGAGGCATAAGCTACTGCTACAGCTAACTGGAAGGTAATCCCGACTTTTGCAAAAAAATTAGAAAAAAAAGGTGGAAAAAATTGTGAAATTAGTAAGTTGAGCTATACATATATTAAAATCTCATGAGTAAACTTTGAGCACCACATAGTTAGCTGATTCGCTAATCGCAAGATAATGTCGACGTCGCGCCGCGCTAGCCTTGCACCGGCGGCTTTTGTATGAGCTTTGTAATATCTATTGATATTGCTATTTTGTTTTTTGAAGTATCTCATTTTAAAGTTGCTTTTTTTGGAGCTTTTTCTCGTATTTCAAATCTGTCCATTTATGGCAGTTATTTTTGTTTTTGGAGCCTTGTAGCAAATTATAGACTTATCTTTGGATAATTTATGGAATCAGGCGTTAATTTGCGGATATCCATGACGTTAAAATGTTATGAAAAATATCTAGTTTTAATTCCGATTAAAACTAGACTTTTTTCATAACATTTAATAATTTTGAATGACATGCATGATAGTAAAAAGCTTAAGATGGCTTTTGCATTAGGCTGCTAAATGTTTTTGACTGTTATAAATAAAGAGTAACAAATTGAAACAAAAAGAGTCGATAAAATTCTGCATAACATTTGTCTTTGGAGATAATTTAGTAACGGCGGGAACACAGTTCATACATCCAAAATAATAAAAAAACTGATTCTGCAAAGGATGTTTAAGATACGTGGTCGTGCAATTGAACTAACCTTGCACCAACGGCTTTACACTACAATTTATTATTATTACTTAATACATAACATTTTCAAATAAAACATGATTAAAATCAACTTCAAATAAACACTGTATCGTTTTAATTTAATATAAATTAATTGAGCTTAATGTCAATCTTAGCACAAAAATTGTTGAGTTCATTATAGCTAATCCAGCAGTGCAGTGGCGATTTATGTTATCTGACATAATGTTACTTAATTTTATCTCTTATTTAGTTGAGTATCTATGATGAATCAAGTAGTATTTTACGAAGTCATCATGTACTAAACATTGTCTAAATAATTGTCTGAAAAGAATAGTTGTTGTGATAATTATAGAAATTGTGATGACATGCATGTGACTAAGAGAGTGATGGGTATAAGAGTGGATGGAAGAAAATACTGCGAGAAAAAAAATTAAAACGTGATGTCTCACAGGAGGAATAGAAGCAGAAAAGGAAGTAAGAATAGATATAGATAAGATAGTAATAGAGAAACACAGGAAGATTATAGATCTGTCCACCATAATTTGTGATAAACAAGAAAATTATTTAAAATTACTGTTTATCAGGTAATCTAGACAATTTAAAACAAACTAAACACATAAACAGAGCAGACATATTTACATACTAGAAATAATATAAATAACTAATAACTCTTTCTCTTACTTTCACAGTCAAGTTAATCTTACTTCTCGGTACAATTTCCTCGGTGCTCGCCGTGCGACTGGTGTATCCAATGCAAATGACGAATCACTAGCCTATAATGCTGCGGAACAGTGTTGTAGCAGTATCGATATAAACATACCTAATTACTAAGGTAAAGAAAAAGGAGTAAATGATACAGTGACGTCTGATAGGGGAGAATGTAAAAAAAAAACTGTTGCACCGACCCCGAGTAAAATGGGATAAGGGTAGGAAGATGATGGATAAGACAATTTGCAACATAAATGCAAATATGGAGTTCATTGTGGATACAGGTGAAGACGTATCTAACAACAATGATGATGATGATGGATCCATAGAGTTTTTGGTTTAGAATGAGTTAATATTACACACGTGAATGGATCATAAATAAGAAGTCTAACCACGTGGAGATTGGCTCAAACAATGATAGGCCTATACTCAGCAGTTGATTATTAAGGCTTTGGTGATGACGGTGATGATAATGATGATAGCAATAAAAAAAGACTAGATTCAGATAAAAATAAAAGACTTTATTATAGTATTTTTTAAGAACGCCTCTTTTACTTTCTGAAATGATAGTATTGCAAATTCTGTCATTCTAATTGATACGACATTAACAGTCAAGAAAACTTAAAGCATGACATTATTATATGAATAATATATTTTAATGTATACTCTCTGGACTGATACTAAAACCAGTCTTCAAGCAAGCTACTGAAATAGAAAAGTTATCGATAAACATATAGTAAAAACACACGGACTCACCAATTACCATGATGAGAGCGGGAAAATTATTGCCCTAGTGTTTCCTCCTCGTCTTGTCCCTTTCTACGACTCCAATTTTAGTAGGAATGAGAGAGTCAGCTATGTCATCAGTAAAAAAATGACAGGTTTAGTTGTAATTGAGATCTTTTTTGTTTCCAATGTTGTTATGATTTCCTGGTAGTTTGGAATCGTTGCAGTTTTTTTATTTGGATAGAGCTTAGCCCAAAGTACTCAAACATTAAGGTAAGGTAACATAAATAAAGTTCTTATTTGAATACATTGGAATAATCCTGTCAATCGACTTCATGTCATAAGAATTTTTCCCATTGGACGTTCTCTATCTTTTGTTAAGAATATCAGCTATTTTATGCAGTTTTATTCCTACCAATGTTCTTTGGAACATTGCATCAAAGGTATTACTTACTAAACCTCTTAATAATGTGTGTAATTATGTATATCACTAATCATTTATGTGGCACCACACCATCACTCTCATCTATTTCTCCACATGAAGATTCCTAAGACAAATCTTTATCTTTTCTTCTTTATCTTTACATATAATAAAATCGTAGAGCTGTCATTCCTGTACATTGAATATTTTTTTCTTTTTGTATTTTTTTCGAGATAAGGGATCGATTCTGATGCCAAATCAACTTTTTTTTTCTTTCGAAATTTTTTATGTTTTTTTGATTTGATCTATCTCTTAAACTACTGTAAAGTTGTCGATCAAATTTTCCTCAAATATTCCTAATAATATGCTTCTGTTGATAGGCTATGTATCATTACGCTATTTTTCCTCGGAGATAAGCAATTTTAAATTTAGTTTTTTTTATCTGTTTGTTTTTAGTTGGAAGCTAAACCACTGGATATTATTTAGTCAATTTTTCCCCAAATATTCCTTAAACTGCTCTTCTATTAATAGGATATGTATAATTACGCTATTTCCTTTGGGGGATTAGCAATTTTATAATATGTTGATTTTCAGTCATTGTTGACATTTGTTTAAGAACCGCTATTTGAAAACACTGTCATCGTACTAGCCAGTCTGGTTGGTATCCTGCTTGACTTTCGTGCAAGGGGTCTCTGGATCAAATCTCGCTGTTTCTTTTTTTCACTTTTTGAGTTTTCTTATATTTGTCCTGAGAGTTTCAAAAAATTAAAAAAAATGTGTATACTTTTATTTCAATATTATTCGCGATTTTAAATTATTACTATTTTTTTTTCAATAGTTTTCTAGGATATAAATCTACACTGATTTAAATTGTAGGTAGTAAGTTGGATATTTTTTTAAATTGTAATTGTTTCGAGGTGTGGAATTTTAAAGATTAGAAAAAATTGTGTTTATTTATGTTTTGAATCGGTGTTCAAACCAGTGCATAGATTCTGTTTTAAACGACGACAAGTTGTACTCATCGAGTCAGATAATTAGTTATTTTTTAGGTATCACGCCGAATGCAAGGGAGAAAAGCAATGCTAACACGGTTCTTTGAAATTCTTCTTCTTCTTCTTCTTCTTCAACCTTTAGTCACCCAATGCTGAGTGTAGGTCTCTTCCAAATCTCTCCACTTCTGGCGGTTTTTTGTTATGGCTATCCAGTTTCTTCCGGCCACTTTAACAAGATCGTCTGTCTGGAATGTAGGGAGACAACCAACTAGGTGGACAGACGATCTTTGAAATTAATGTCGCTTAAATAAGGACGTTTCCTATGCAAACTATGTACCTAGATATAACATTATTGATCTAAACTAATAATAAAAATGCAAGTATGTTTGTTTTTTACCTTTTCACGCATTACTGCCTACTGAATCGATCGTCCCAAAATTTTGCATATGTACGTTGTCAGGAGTATAGACACGGATATAAGGTATCTTACATCCCGAATAACAGAAGAGAGCTGTTGCCGAGAAAACAATTACGTTCATATTCCAGATGGCGCCACACGATCCGTATTGTTTCTCAAATTCTAAAATAACGCAAGCGAAGCCGCGGGCAAACACTAGTAAGGAATAAATCGCCGAATCTCGTAACAGGGATTATAAAACTCATTATAATGTTTTACAAGGTGATTTTTTAGATGTATGCGAGGGCTTTCCTCTAAGCCCCTGAGCCGTTATAATGAGGTATCTTTGCCACCGGCTTAGCTGAGCTTCGGGAAATTTATTTTTAATACAGTTTTAAAATAACGATTGGCAGCTCGTTTGAGTTCATTTTTTTTGTTTTATCTCCAGCAGTTTTGTAACGTTATAAAACATTGTCTAACATAGTAAAACAGTGTGTAACATTTTGTACCTATTTATCAAAAATAGGTTTTTAATAACAGTGCAGTTTTAATAACACACTGCTGTGTGGAAGGATCTGTAGGTAAAGGTAAAATAAAGAAGAACAACAACATGAAAATTAAGACAAAACTGCTTTAACGGTACTGGTGTACTTTAGTTGTTGTAAACATGCCTACCATCATAACTTTAGACAAAAGCAGATTATTTAACTAGTCAGGTAGAAAGCCTAATACAGCATTTAATCGACCAACTGTGAATGTGACACCACAAATGTACGTAGTTTAAAAGATTAATTTTAATGGAAATAGAGACATAGATGTAAAATGATAGAAAGAATCCACCTAACAGGTGACCTATGTAGAAACTTACAAATCCCCAAAACTGCCCAGAAGGTATGAACCCACGAGTAAATAATAACAAAATTAATTTTGCAATCACAACTGTCCTTTCACCGATCCAGACATTTACTAGTAATACTGTTATAATAACTGAAGAAACAAGTCACGCATTGGGTAATGAGCTTGAAGTGAACTGACATTAAGAACAAGCCACGTGGCGTCAACAAAATATAATATTAATCAGTAATTTGTTTTGTTGTCAACTTTGACTTGAGGTTTCTGCACGATTGTTAATTTCGTGAAAATCATAATAACGCAATTTGTTTGAAAAAGACTAAAGTTTCTAGGGATAATTATAATCCTTTGTTTTATAATAATATCAACGAATTGGAAAGAGTAAGACACAACTCGCTTGAGGGAGGAAAACTTTTCGAAATCATTGTGATTTGAATTGTCACGGTCAATTTGGACATCAGAAATAATTAATAAGAAAAGATGGATGGATTGTGTGAGGAATGATATGAAAGAAAAAGGTCTAAAAGATGTTGTAGCAAAGGAGAATAAAAGAAGAAATAGTGTGTCACCGATCCCATACAAAATGAGGTAAGAGCAGGAAGATGTTGATGAATGATGATATTAACAGAAGATAAAGATAGAGAGACTGATGATAAGACATTAATTGTAGTCTGATAACAACAATGATGACAAGTTAATTATAGATATTTGTACACCAAACAAATAACAATTGGAAGCTTTGAAAGTTACTCAAGGTGTTACAATGGGAGGTCCTAACGCTAAAAAAGGTAAAGCGAAGCTTGCTGAGCTTGCTAAATAGGTTCTCAATAATTATACATGCTTCTCACACACAAATTCAACTGACGTACACGCACGTACATATTCATAAACCTTTCTTTGGGCATCGCCATAATGGACAATAAATACATTAATTCATATAGCCATTCATCTATTTTTGGCAACATGGGAACTTTTCTAGCCACTCGATGTTTGATAAGTGGCCGTCTCGTATGCTCTTGCGCATTAAAACAGCCCTTGGAGTAGTATTAGTGTTTTATACTTGTTATAAGTTTAATTTATTTTTGTACTGTGGGAATGTTTTGGTAGCCGAATTTTTTTTAAGTGTGTGTATTTTGATTGAAATCGAATTGTGAGTACCTACGACTCAATAATAGATTTGTTTGGATAAGTTATATTTAAACAACTTGAAGGAGCCAACGTATTGTTAGCAACAAAGTAAGTAAATTCCAATTTCAAAGAACTTGTATTAGAAAATGAATAGAAATTTAATTTTAAATTCAATAACAAAAATGGTACTAGCGTTTTTGATTGATTGCTGACTAAAACAGCTTCATGCGATCCTAAACTAAAAATGAAAAAATTGTTCCTTTTTTGTGGTGTTTTTGCAATTTTTCTTTGTATTAATTTATTTTCAAGGATAGGTATTTTTGCGCCTACATTACACGTCTCATCTATTACAGAAAATTGTTTACAGAGTTTAATAATATTAGAAATTTTAGATTAAACCTCACTGTAATATTAATAAGGTTCGTAATCCAATCTCCTAGTGTCACATAACCTGACACTGTTTCTCTCATAACTACTAAACACAAAAGCATACGATCTTATGACGATGCTATGAAGATATTAATAAACACTGCTTTCCACCTCATTGGACCAAACAGCTTGGGAGAAACAAAGTAAGCTGTTGTATCTGAGTTACAGCTCAATTGAGATAATGCTTAGTTCTAAGAGGAGCGCATAAAAGATAAATAAAGTGTTATGTGAGTAAAACAATCGTTAGATATCACTGCTATTTAAAATGATGGTAAAGTTGATGGCGTAAAAGCTGATGAGAGTAATGTAATAATACAATTTTTAAAGGTAAAATCAAAATAGAAAAGGAAGGTTTTCGCCGAGCGAGCAGTAGAAGATACGTTACCAATACTAAATTGGTTAGGAAATATTAAAATTGAAACAAAAGGTAGTCATAGTCAAGATCAAAATTGTATTGATTTGAAAAGCTTAGACATCAATTTAATGAAACGCAATCAACTTATTGAAAAACAAGATATCTTTGAATAAATTAACATTTTGAAAATCTTCAATTTTAAGTTCCAATAACAGAAGCTGTTACTTATTACTCCAGGAGCTTTAAAATAACCACCTTCACCAGCTTATACAAAATACCACAAGATCACATCTACCCAAAAATTACCTATAAAAATACCCTTCTTCAAAATCCTTTCTCATTGACTTCCTATCTACTCTCAACTCAAGTTCTCTCGTTACATTTTATGTTATGACCGAAGATGGTAAATTGACATCTATATGGAGTAAACTTTGTGGAATCGGTACTTCAGACTATCAAGCAAAGCCTGGGAATATAAGCTAACTTGAAACTTCTTTTAAGAGCTCATTAATTTCGTTAATAACTAGACTTAATGCTGGTAATGTTGCCATCAAATGTTATAGGTTTATTTGGAGTGGATTGGAATATCTTTTTGAAGTTTGTGACTAAGTAGTTTTGTTCAAAATGTGGTTTTGATTTTTGATTGACTTTGTATCTGTGATCTTTTTTTTCATCAACATCTGTCTAGTCATTTCACATGATGAGGTCTGCTTTCAGACCAACCAGATTCAACTCAATACCAGTACATACTTTCTATGAAGTTATTGTAGTACTATCTGATGGTTTGTTCTTTTCCTTTTTATATCTAAGCGTGTTTGTACCTTCGTCAAAACTAAAATAAAATCCAGTAGCTTTCTTGTCTAATCTTCTTACTTAATTGACACTTGATTAAGCATCCCAACTTCCCTAAACTCCCTTTTTTACATCTCCTAATTACCGTCCCCCAAAGACAAGAATTTAAAACCAATCAATCTTCAATGTTAAAGAATCACACCAATAAATCGAAAGAAAACCCTCAAATGAGCTTTCAACAAAATACTACAGTGTATAATTACACAGGAATTTATTAACTGTCTGGCAACACCACGGAATCTTTTGTCAAAAAGAAAAAAAATGATGCCAGAAAAAAAATACGCGACAGAAAGAGAAACATTAATTTAAATGTGGGGTGTCAGCCTTAAGTAGTGTTTTGTCCTTTGACTTTCTCTGTAAATGGGGTGGCTGAACCAATGGGGATGGCAACTCAAAGCTAATCGTAGATGGCGCTGCGATAGTTGGTCCCCACGTCTACCTTGTACAAAAAAACAAACAAGATTATTTGTTATAAAAATTGAGTATAAATACAAAACAAATATGGAAAATTATTCGTCCATGCAAGTACTATATACTAAAAGAAGAATTAAGACGCCGCGGCGCATCTACAAGAGGAAAAAAGTGATTTAATTGAGTGGTTATACATTTGATTTTACCGTAATAAATCCACAATTACTTTTAGTTGAGGTTTCAATTTTTGAGTTTAGGTATGTTTTACCTGTCCTCTCCTTTATCAAGAATATAATGCTGGTTTTGACTTTCTATTTTGATAAAATATCATAATGTTTTAAGTCAGTAATTTTAACCTTTTTTTCTATTTAGATTCGAGAAATATCACAATATATTTAATTTCTTAACACCACAACTATTACAAAACTCGTTCCAGGTGATAATTCTTCGATTTTCGAGCGATGCAATACTGGTACATAACCTCCAAAAGAAAAGTAGATATTATTTTGAAAAGTGTATTCCATCATTTTTACAGCTTATTAAACAACATCTAGTCATTTTACATCAATAAATGGTTTTTTTTCTGAAAATTCCTTTGATTTTACAGTTCTTTGGGGACCAAACTGTCATTTTCACTTTGACACTTGCCTTCCCCATTGTTGGAAGTTATTATTGAGTAGATGGATTTTCGTCTTAGCAGCGTGGTATTCATTTTCTCATTTGCATTTACTTTGTGGATATCAGTTTTGAAAATATAAGAAATGTTGTTAGTAAACTCACAAACCACACTTGCCAGAATTAAAAATTAATGGTAGACTTTATATTTCATTTCATATACCTAATTGTTTATAAAGAAACAAAAAAACCTGATAAAAATCGGAATTAAAAATTTTAGGTATTTTACAAATAGCCTGCTTGAGTCGTCATATTATATAAGGAAAAAAATAGATGTAAAATGTTGGGATTTGGCTTGTCGTTCGCCATGGAGAAAAAGAAATAAAAACTCCAGTACCCTTATCATGTGTTTTCACTATTTTCCTTTACAACGTCTTTCCAGTATTTACAGCGTTTCTTGTATGGAAAAATGAAACAGCGCGGTGTGCGAAGAAGGAACTAATTTTTTCCTTAAAATTTGAAAATGTCAAAGTTCCAATTAACTTTACGTCAGAATAAGTGAAAACTTTTGATAAGGACTCAGGTTACTCCAGAAACTACGTAAATTAAAAAAATAATTTGATGATAAGAAGTTTCCACCACCTTGTCAATAGAGAAAAGATTGCAAGTGTAAGTAAACCTATAATAATGCCATTATTAATTACCTTCCACTCGTAGCCAAGCACTGGTTTCTTCACCCTCTGCTCCCCTAACATCTTTTGGGTTTTGTCCCCACCCAATTAATATTCATTTTAAATTGTGAAGATTTTCGAGATTAATTCTTTTGTACTATTTTGAGGGTTAATAATAAAATCTTTGTGTCATAGAAACTGTGTTTAAAGTTAGTTTGATAAATTATTGTAATTATTTTTGTATAATTGAGACAGTGTTAATCAGAATTATTAATTGATTCGAATGATTTAATTAGTAGTAGTAGTGACGGCTGTTGTTTTTCTTTTTTGATAAATATGCTTGTTAAAAAGTCTGATGAGATGAAATTAATAATAAGTCATATTGTTAATTGAGAAGTTTACAAGAGTAAAGACACTGACATACTCGTAAGTTGGTAAGATAAAAATAATAAAATAGCTGAATATTGATAAGACACTCTTAGTCAAAGAACATTCTTCATTTCTAAACCACACAAAACAAACAGTCAAATGACAAACAATCTCCAATTACACAAGATAAAACCACACTTTTAAGTTCAAAATTAGAACTCAATTAGCTTGTCAATAGTCATCACCTTTCAACAACTATTTAAAGGAATACAGACAAGATGCTCCCCGAAGACGAAACAGCAAAAAAACGGGACAAATATTTCGAAACTGAGGGAAAAAATCCAGAACATGATTTACGTTCTCCCGTCTAACGAGAAGACAGGGACATCGATTTTGGACACTTTAATTTCAGGTTAAATGACAGAAGTTCCCCTCAGCTCAAGTATTTTGGTAGAAATTCAGGATCACTCTTAAAGCTACAAGGTTCATTCAGGAATGCCACGAATTTGTCAAGATCTTGACGTGACACGTGCTTTTGAATACATTTGGAATTTTTGGGAGATAAGTTTAGTTCCTGCATTTGTTTTCAGATATTATAATGGAATTTGGTATGGCTTTTAAGTAAGAATTTTGTCAATGAGATATTTGCTTCATGAAAAGTAATGGTATTCAGGTAACCGATTGGACCAACAGATGAATATTATCAAAGTTAAAAAAAAGTTGGATAAATGATGACGACGAAATTGGGGAAAAATAGTAAAGTTCAGGTAAACATGACTTGTGGTATTTTCTACTACGAATTACGGTTTGATGAAAAGCGCACGATAATAGAGGAAGAACAACAGCAATGAACATGGTTCTAATAGTCAAGAACAATGAATTCTAGTATAACTCTGTGCAAATATTCCGCCATAAAGAAAAAGATACACAATTATACATTATCAATAATTTCACAGATCCATTCCAAACCTCTGAACCACCTGACAAAATTACCGCACTAAATAACAATAAATTCAATGAAATAACAATTAAATACGGACTAGGCCAAGAAACAATTGCAATTGTTATCTAAATAGGTAATAAACAAAACACAAATGACAATGGCGGCAATAAATTTGAAAACATACCTAATTGCTATCAAAATCGTACGAATGCGCGTCGTGGATGCAGAAATTGCGACAGCAGACGGTATTGCGTTCTAAGCAAATCTTGTTTACCCATATAAAGCTCGGGGTAATAGTGAGGCAATTAATCGGATATGCAAATTAAAGTAGTGTCCGACCGAAACTGATTTTTCAGCCGAAACCGAAACCGAAACCGAACTTTCGGCCTTACTCTCAGTTTCGGCCGAAACCGAAACCGAAACCGAAACTTTTTGACACATTTCATATTTCGATTTATTTTCTGAAAATAACTTTTTTTTAATATTTATTAACACATAAGAAATACAGGTTTAATTTTTCAACTGGGCTTGGATGGCAGGTAGGTATATCGATAAATATGAAGAATATCAAAATACGTTGAATGAAGTCTAGGGACCGATTTCGACGATAACTAAAACTGCATCATTGGATTTAGAAAAATCAATAATCCTGGCCCAGAATCGAAACCGCTGATTTTGGAAAAAAATATCACACATTTTATTATTTCACCATTCGATAGTGCCGCTAAAGAGGATAAAATTCTGGGGAGTAAACTTAGGAAATAGCTGATTTTTAAGAAAATGCTATTTTTTTGTGTTATTTAACTTCTATTGAGCCATAATCTATTCTAAATTTAAAAAAAAAGCATTGTTTTCAATGTTTCACTGGATTTAAAGTCTCAACTTCAGAAATACGAAATTACTGAGTTGAAAAAACATTAACATTATTTCAAAAGAGAAACCGTTAATTTATATTTCGAGTACCTACAGTCACTGCCTTGACGATTGATAAGTTCTATAATCATTAAAGTAGGTACTTAACAAATATATTTTATTATGACATGAATATACAAGACATGGCTGTGAACTCAAAAACATAACTTCAACTCACGATTAAATGGATAGTGGCGAACTGAGCCGGAGCCCCGCCGGCGAGCAAGTACGCGTTAGCTACAAATTTTGCCGAATGACACACAAAAATGCATGGTCACTTGAGTTTCGGCGAGGCCGAAAGTTTCGGCTATATTTTGGCCGAAACCGAAACTAAGGCCGAAACTAGATTTTTTGGCCGAAACCGGCCGAAACCGAAACCGAAACCGAAATTTCGGTCGGTCACTAAATTAAAGTTCCGTTTAGAGAGGCCAGGGAATCGAAGATTTAAAGTCAGTCCTTGAAAAGATATTGTCAACAGAATCAGTTAAGATTTTAACTAAACAGTAGAAAAACCTCTACTACATTTTGGCTTTTATTCCACAAACGATAATTCCAATCGATACCAGTAATTAACATTGAAACAAAAAGGATATTAAAAAAATGATATTGTAACGCTTATTCCGACAAATGTTTGTTGGATTTTGCCATTATTATAATACTTGATTTGATTACATAACACAATTAGTACTTAGTCGTCTGATATAATAATATATGAATCAATACGGACCATTTTCTGTAAGTACTACATCTTTCTTTCAGTCGGCTAACAAGGTGTTCAGGCTCGGAAATAGCTAAAAGTCTTTGTTTTCTACAAGTTCTAAGTAAACGTGTCGAGCAACATTGAAGGCTACAAGCTACAAATACAATTTAGTATTAGCTTACAAACGTCCAACATTTTCTTCAATACTTCGCAAAACGTTACAACCATACAAATTCAAACAGAACTGCACGCATTGTTCTTTTTGCTGCAACTTTAACAGCATCAATGACAATACAGGTTACACTTATATCAAATCCATTGAAATCTCTACCCTAATCTTCAAACCTTAGACCTCATTTTACATCACATTGTTTACCAGCATCAGTTCACAGCATTTCAGCCTCTATTTTTGTGTCTGTTGAGTGGAAAATTCCATGTCCAACATTGGTACTCCCGTTGACCATTTTGGTCGTCGACGCCGTAAAGTCTAGCAAGATTAGTCCAGTTATTTCTGTGGTACAGTGACACATGCGCGCACGCAGCTGGTGGTCGTGATCTGTCGTAATGGAATTCACCACTAATGGTGGCTTGGTTACTGAAATGGAGATTTATGAACACCCTGTTGAGGTCGTTTTGAATGCTGTTGAAGTATGGACGCAAATAGGCAGCGATTAATTTGACAGAAAAGGTTATATGTTTTGACCACCGAGTTTGGCTTAATTATCTAAGAATTATGTTAAAATAGGTCAACAATAGAATTCTTTACCAAATCCACGATAAAGCTATATTAGCAGTTTTATTCTATACCTAATTGAGTAATCCTTAATCTGATTTCTACATGACTGTAATCGCTCATATCAGTTGCAATGAAAATACTGATATCGGTTATTCAGTTTATAATAACTTTCCTGCTCTTATACGACAACGCACCATAATCTTCATCTTTCAGGCTTCACTTCAACTCGTCTCATCCATTACCTCTTTTTTATCCATTTCATCCTTCACACTATTATCTGTTTCTTCGTTCATTCCAACAATTCAAAGAAAATCACTTTACTGAACCAGAAAACACATGTTTTCAACATTATTTGCAAAGGCCGCGTTCAAGCCTTGAGGTAACACAAGCTGTTATTCATAACCTGAACGTGAGTTTATGGCAAACAAAGAGTTCAGACGCCAGGCTGTCTGCTTGCACGTGTTTATGAGTAATGGTGTGAAGTGGGTGTTGTTATAAGAACTTTAGTTAAAGGAGAAAAGACAGAAAATATAAAAATAGAAGATAAAGTAGGCAGTAACACTAAGAGAAGTGAGTAAAAGTTTTAAGATGAAAACGAAATTCTTTAAAACAATTATTATACATAGTGCAGATGTGCTGCAGTGGTGGCCCAGTGGTGTTACCACTGACTTACGTAGGTAGCGAGTTCCAGTTCATTTGTTTTATACCTTTCATCACATTACTCTCAAAATCGTGAAGGAAATCATCGTGAGGCAACGCCCATATCCTCTAGGACATGCCGGTTTAAAATTTTTGGTTCTACCAAAAATTCAAAGCCTTGTGATATCTAGTAACCCGCACTGGGCTCGCGTAGTGTATTACGGCCCACTCCGGAATAGAAAGGAGGCTTGTATTCAAGCAGTGATTAAATTATAGGATGATGATGATCATTATATTTGCATCCTTTAATTAGTAACACAGACAAAAAAAAACTGGACACTTATAATTAATTTAGGAGAAAAGCGCAGAGTACTGCTTGTTTCTTTTATTTTAGTTTTGTTACATTATTTTGATAGAAAGAAAGTAGTATGTAAACGTAGAGTAAATATAACGTTATTGAGTGTCTTTTGCGTAGTAAGTTGTCATTCTTGCAAGATTTCATTTTCTCAGACGTATTGCGTAACTTGTGCAATTGTGCACGTGACTAATGCAGATTATTCTCGTTTATTTCAAAGTTATAATGTGTCATATCGTGTGATATTGTACGACAGTGCCTATAAGGATTTAATTATCATATTAATCTATATAAGTTTAAATAAACTCAGCTCAAGTAATGCCAAGGGCAGTCGTATCGACAAACGATTTTCCAGTTTCCATTTTCAGTAAAAACATGCCTTGATACGTTCAAGTCACACATGTATTCTTAGTACTACAATATGTTTGGTCTTAACCACCTTTGCTTGCTTTAGCAATTTTGGTGCCTGTCGTGAAGGAGATACGGTTGTGTTTGCTATAATGTTTGTATGTGTTATAGTTTTTTCTGCACTTGCACAGTTGCGTAGGGCCATAGTAATCAAGGTCTACAAGTCTGCACAAGTTGAATGTCAACATTTTGTTTACATTTTCTGTATGCGTGTGCATATTATTTTATAGTACGTTATCAATTTTATTGCTATCGTCTGCTGGCACATTTACGTGATAAATTCTATAGATTAAAATTTTGTCGTCAGTACGATGTTTTCATTTAATCAAGTTTATTTGCAAATGCTTTGGTCTGTCTGCAGTCGATAAGTTATCCTCCTTTTCATCTTAGCGTTCAGTCGTATTATATATTATATTGCAGTATACACAAACTGGTCTTGGTCTCATCAGCACGCGCCCGACCGGTTCCTTTATCATTTAGACGTACTTGTTTTACGCACACCGTCTGCCGTCTAACCTCCTACACCCTAAGATTAATCTGGTTTTCACAGCCCGATAATATCAGAGTACAGGTGGATATTCCTACCTATCTGTTCCTTATTTCACCTTCTTCAAAGATGGGTCTTCTTGCATTTTGTCCTTCTACGCAGCCAAGTTCATCAACCTGGAATTCTGTTAGTCTTAGGTTTTATTAGAAACTTTTATATTCAGTAGCTTCTACTTCAAGATTCAAAGTGTTTTGTTGACACTAACCTAACTGTCTTGGAGTACCATTTATGGATTATCGGGTATCGAATTCGGCGACCCAGGCCGAATCGTAATGTTTTATTTGTGTAGGGACTGTAAAATTAACGGGATCTTTGCCAGTCTGGTCAGGTTTTGTGGTGTAAGTTATGAGTGGAAGCGATAAATAGGTCTGCATTCTGTTGACCTATCTACAGGTAGATTTTGTCTAGTTCAGCTAAGCTTTGGCGTAAGATTTTGTTTAAGCGTGATAGTGATTTAGCATTACAAACTGTGTTAATGGTAGCATTATTTTCAATGTTACGCTATGTCCTACGACCCTATAATAAATAAAGAAAAAGGGATGACTCAGGTTAACAGGTTACCCATTAGTGTTACTTGAAGGTTCTTTATTTTCAATTTTTGTTTCGGTTTGGTTATTATGGTCTTAAAAATTTTGGATCTATTATGTCGTCTTTCATGTCGCTTCTCTCTCATAAATTAATCTCAAACTTGTGTCTTAAACAGGTTTTATATTTGCGACCTTTACGTTTGTTTACTGTTTATTTTTAGCAAAATATCCTCTTTAATCTCAAAATTGTATTTTGATTAGGCACAATTAAACTTATCAAGTTTTTTGTTTAATTTGGGCATGGTTTTAATATAAACGAAAACGATAATTTAAATCTGAGCTTTTAATGTTAAACGTTATGTTATTTTGATTGTGATTAAATTAAGGATGCTATAAATTTTGTTGGGTGGTAGTTTGATTTTATTGAGCTCTTCGTTATTTAATGTAGCAATGTTTGTATCTTTATGTACTTCTTCACTGTTCATCATTATTTTAATTGTTACATGAAAATTTAAATATTATCAAATTATTAAAATATCTATTACTTCCAACTTGATATTAAAATTTTAAAAACAAGCGATTTTGACGCATAAATAAAACCATAAACAAGCAAAAAGTAAAAAAAAAAAGTTGAGTCGAAAAGTAAAAAAAAAAACATAAGAAATATTTCTACAACCAAAATAGTAGAGTTAGTAATATAGAAAAATGTTTCAGTCAGAGAAGTTAAATAGCCAAAGAAATAAAAAGAAGATCTATCATAACTTATAATTTAAATACAGGTCTAGCCTAAGGATGACTCTAACAAGCCTCATCAAGACTTAAATCCAGTCAGTTTAATTCCTATCACTTTAGTTACAAGTTCTGACATGTAGACGACACCAAGATGGCACGTATTTAAAGCTGAACGATTGGATGGATTTAATAAGTTGGCTATTAAGTCACGTTCATATGTAACTGTTATCGTGTCTTGGAGTTAAATGGCTGGAGACGCCTTAAGCGAGACTAGAGACTTGTGACTGGGAAAAGTGATTGAACTAAGATTATACTTGAAGTAGAAGCAACATTGCTAAGACAGGGGAAGGTGGGGTTCAACTTAAAGTAGTCAACAGAGGTCAACGGCACAACAGGCTATCCTCTAAACTGTGGTCACATGATGGCTGAACAATTTTGCTTTTGGTGGTAGAAATAACCAGAGCCACCTGGCTCGCGAACACCATGTTGTCGGAGTCCGGTGTCAATCAGTTTTGAGCTTTTTATTTATAATGGGTTTGCTCTTGGCCAGAATCAAAGATGGCAAAAAAATGGAGAGCTCATTTAGAATGAACTAAATCTCAACGCGCCGATGGAACTTCGTAAAAATTATGTGACACAGGACTTCGACAGGGTGGTGTTCGCGGGCTAAGTCGCCCCGGTGAATTTTGCCATCTCCAGTTGGATTGCTAAGCCGTCACCAATTTTGAATTAAATGCTTTTAGGCGAACACGCTTTTAAATAAAAGGGAACACTGACAGGGATACCAAACCAAAAAGATCTCTGGCCAGACACATTGTAAAAACAGTTGTGTTTTTGTCTTTCTCACGAAGAAAGCTTGTATGCCACCAGTAGGAAAATTAATATTGGACGAATAAGCTAAAGATCGTGAATAACAATGACAGAACAACATAAGACCAGACATAAGAACATACAAAGAGGAGAACATTGAAATCGACATGCAAAATTATGCAAATAGTAATTCTGTATACACCAGACTAAACAGTTACATTGTAACAATATATAAAACGTAATAAACTACTATTTTAACTATAGTACCTTTTGTTAAACAAAGCAAAATATTGGCTTTCTCATTTTATATATGTCTCATATGCATGCATACGCACGTCCGACCACGTACATGGTCGTAAGGCGAATGACCGATTGTGTCAAAACGTGAATAAAATACTTTAATACCACCGGCACAACTTGACCTCTCAACTTCAACTATCAAATTCGACGCAACAGGTCTTCTTATACTAGCGTTCCCAAGTAATACGGCCAGTACCATTTGGTCTTTAGCTGCGAAGTTAGTGTTTGTAGCTATGGTTGTTTTTAGACTGGTTTTTATGACAATGTTGTGAGCAATTTGTTTAAAATTAACTTTGGTTGTATCTTCGTTATTGAGTTGATTGCTTTGTTTGAAACTATAGCGGTGTTTACTCATGTATTTTCAATATAATAATGTGGAAGACTTTACTAGCTATAAACTATCATCTTCATGTTTGCTCCTTTTCAGTATAATCTTGCAATTTATTACGCATTATGGTTATGTCTATATTAAATTAAATTATAATGAAATACAAATTAAAAATTAGCACTACAGTTATTATGTCTAAGCTTTTTACATTTTATTTTATCACAATATTGTAGATTTATTATTAATAGTTCAAGAGACGGATATAGTCTCTTTAAAGACTCTATGATGTGATAATAATATTATAAATGCTGATCATTTGTTACATCAGATTTCATGCATTACATTATATTATGCAGACATCTTTGTATAATTTCTTCTTCGTTCATTTACATTGGAAACATTCTCAATAATAGTTCATGAAACTGAAGAAAAACTTTAACGTTTCTTTCATCGTCACACCACCGTCTAATTTACGCGTCAACTTTCAACGAAGCGAGCAGTTGTAGTAAACAAAAATATTTCTGTTTACAATACGAAAGTTATTTCCAGTTTGATAAATACAGCGGGCAGTTCTTTGGGACTGGCGTTTAGTTGTTTGTGTGGGGTGGCTGTTAACTTTTTGGGCTATGGATAAGTCCTGAAACTAAAATCGTCCATTTTTCCAAAGTCAATTAAAAGTCATGCTGATTATACCAATATAAGACACAATTAGTCTTATGAAAGCGCCAACGCTGACTTAATTATGGGCATAAGTTGTCATGACAGTGCCGATAGCCTCATTCAGTATGGTCATTACAAGAATAATAATAATAATAAATCATTTAATTTAGAAATAAATTCCATAATAATGTACAATAATAATTTGTTAGTAAAACTACTTAAAAAACTATGTTAGTAATTTCTAATGCTATATTTATAATGCTATCATTGTCATTCTGAGTTATAAATTACCACATAGCAGGCTTGGCTTCATATACCCAAACTTTCCGTATTTGGAAGAAAGCCACGCAGATAATGAAGACAACACTGTTTCATCCTTTTCCATAATTATTAAATTCATCATAGTTCTTAATTGGTTTTGGATGAAAATTATTTTATGCCATCCAGAGTTACAGCCTGAACGTTGCCGACACATTTTCACACCATGTTTGAAGCTGCTATCTGTATTCTTATTTTAGTAGTACTGTCCCAATCTTTCAGTCCAACATGGTAACCAAACCTAGTATTATGAGAAATGTAAGTTCGGAACACGTTGGCGCAGGTCATGACCATCTGGCGTCAGTTTTTGTGATGGCTTCAGCTGTACTCGGATATGCTCGGCTCCACTCGGCATGGTCTGCGCAGTGTCTGAGCGTATTGTCGTAAAATTTATAATAGGTGGTGCTATTTTCAGAATAGGTGCACGTTCTGAAATGATATGGGTTAGGGTTAAACTGTTTTGCTTGTTGTTGCTTTTTTTCGTGTGACTTTTGCGGTGTTGTCAGTGACATCTCAGTAATACCTTTCATGTTTAGACTTGGTGTGAAATAGAGTAGTCTGTACCACCACATTTAGGTCTACGATAACTCCTATAAAAAAAATCAAAAAAAAAAATTAAGAAATTTATCCAATTGTTGCCAACTGCTAGACATAGCCCTTTTTTTACGTGGTAAAATCATCATTTATGTAGAAATAGGTGACACAGCCCTAACACCTCGTTTTCTACGTTTCACATTTAGTCTATCTCAGACATCGTCCAAACACCACTCTTGCTGATGAGAGGAAGTCTCACCTTCAGGACTTGTTGTGTGCTCTAAATTCATTTATTGTAACACAAAAATAATTTATGCAAAACTATCTTACCTCATCTTTCTTTCCCGTTGCCTCAACAAATAAGAAATTCTCAATTAATATTTTCAGAAGACATCCTTCAATACAATCAGGCTAAATGCTACTCTCACCCAGTTTAAGGAAAATGGACCCTTAAAGTTTTTACAACCATAATTCAGACGATGTTAATGGACGTCCATTGCGTGATAAAATTACTAATATCTCATGCGAATTGATTGCAAATTGTATTGCTACCGGTTTTTTCGCTAACCAAGTTTTGTGTGGTACAAGGAAAAAGCTGCAAAAGTGCTTTCAATTAAGGTCTGATTCTTGTTTACATCATAACAACTGTAATCTCTGAAGGATTGAGAAGGCCTAATAGTTCACCTACATTTCGCCAGTTATATTAAAGTTCCATGTAGTAAAGGGCAAGCCTATGGACATCAACCGGGTACAATTTTGGACTCCGTGGCCGTGGTACCAAAAAAACGTATGCTGTCACACTGCTAGGTTATGGCCCCCAATAGAAGGGTCCAGGAGCCTTGATCCTATGAAGTCATACAGTCAAGGCTAGGGCCTCAAGCTGGGGCCTCCTCAGGGCTAGTTTAAGGGGAGGGCCCCTCAAACTAGCCCTGTGGAGGCCCTAGCACGATATTTTAAAGCAAACTGGAATTGACGAAAAATTTAATATCATAGGTTATGGGGGTCATTTTAAAATTAGTTCATCGTTAAAGTAACAAAGACACTTATAATTTTCCATACAATTCACGTCATAAATATTTCAAGTACGTAGAATTCGTAATAAGGCCTCTGGTCTTCTCACCATACCTTAGAAAAACAAAATCCAAATCGCTCATGCCTTGGACCACTCGACCTACAATACATCGCACTTACGTCGGACAATTTATCAGGCGCCAAGTTTACGGTTTGTTTTTATACAAAACATAATAAAACGGTACACGTGGTCTGTAAGAAAATTATATTTATTTTATTTTAAATTCAATTTTAAACGTTCATGGAGGTCGTAAAGCGATGTGAATAAGTCATTTTTGTGGGAGTGTTAATTATTTAAAGACTTTTTTATCTTCTTAGTTACACAATATTACAAAGCTATTACAGACCATTACTGGATATAGGCTTTTTTCAAATTCAGCCCCAACATGATATCTTATCAATCTAGCCAAATCAGACGAGGAGTGTTGTTATTCTCAGGCCACCTTCATAGGTGAAGCGGTGTTTGGAATCGAAAAGTCAAATAGCATTTGACTTACAATATAGCGTAAATTGAAGGAACGCATACTTAAGAAATACGTATACGCCAACAAACTCATCATCGCTAACTAACCAACCAACTTTAGCATTCAAAGCCAAAAAAATGACACAGAAAAAAAAAACAAAAATAATTGAACGTCATATCTCATCCATATCGAAAACCCATTTACATCTCACACCATAAAATAATATCCCATCAAAAACTATCATACAATAGGTCTCATGTGTCGTGCTACAAAAAACCTCGAGAGATGCGCATGCAACGCGTCGAGTGACCGGCGCGGCCCGCGGGTCAATCAACTTTGCCCGGTAGCCATACAACTTTTTAATACAATATAAATAATGATAGATACACTTACCTTTTTTAATACAGTTTAAATAAGGCCCCAGTTATCTTTTTTCTCGATCTTTATTTTTAATCTATGATTAGGATCGAACGCTACCTTTTATTATTTTCGAATATTTATATTGATTTGAAAATTAGGTGTGATTCGGTGGATTATTATTTTTTGTTAATTGAATTCGGAATAAAATATAGATAACATACTTGAATTATTTTATTCGAAATTCAAATTAATATCTTAGAAGGTTATTATAATTTTGAATCATGTAATTTATTTATAATCAAAGTATTTAAAAAAAAACAAATTTGTTAAACAATACATCCCAAGCTCTTAAAAAAATACATTATGTAAATTATTTTTTCAACTGGCTACGCGATATCAGGGTTTCTGTAACAGGTAGCAGCAGTCTATTATAATAGCCACTTGTTACTAACTAAAAAAAAAATTAAATTTGCATTTCAATTCACCCTTCATCTCACACTTAATGCTTTGACAGAAAACCTTACTCCCTGTTCAGATATTCAAAATTGAAACTTAATACTTTTAAAAAGTTCCCATATTCTCTCCATTCAAATTCAAATTATTTTAAAAATACGCTTTTGAAAAATAATCAATTAGACTTAACACTCGGTATGTCAACGATACGAATATCAGTTGCCTACCATTAATCAAAATGTAATAATCATAGTATCAAAGAAATTTATTCAAATTTTATTCCAAATATAAAAAAAAAACTTAATTTTGTATTCGGAAGCCTACTCCCGGGGTCATAAGTTTTTTGTCAGGACAATATTACTTTAAGTGTCTGGTGATAGGATATCTTTTTGTATAAAAAATTTCGAAGTTTATTATTCTGGTGCGTATTTATGGAGTTGTCTTCTGTTTACTCTTTTGTAATATTTTATGGTGTCTTTACTTTAATGCTGGTGATTTAAAATTAGTATTTTGTTACCTATTCAAAAAGCTGTAAGTTTGTTTATGAGATCCTAATTTATTATAATTATAATATTGAGTGAAACATTTCTTAGAACGATGCTCTTGGTTCTTGGTTTCTATTGTAAGATTAGTGCAAAAACTGTTAATTAACTACAGGAGAACTCATCACCAATGAGTTACTGTGATGTCCGAAGCATAGATAGGTCTCTATAAGTCATAAAATATGTTCTGTCTGGTGATTACCGATCCATTGACTTAACTTGGCTTGGCAAAATAATGTTATATCTCACTAGTCTCAAACCCATTTAATGACATGTGTTTAAGAATATTATTGAACTCGGTATAAAATTATTATGACTCTAAAATGAAGTGCCAATAACTAACAAATCACTCACAATATCAATCTAATTTCGTACCCATAAATATTTTGCACATAAAATTTTTGAAACGAGCTCACTTTCAACACGTTCATAAATCATTACAACTCGTGTCAACTCGTGTCAAACTCACGGCATTAGCAAGCCGAATCACTCAGCGAGACATAATTAGCTTACGTTTTGTTATGACGTAGCTGTGTCATGTGTGTATGTTTGTGTGAAAGGGTGGCTTGAATTTTATGTTTTGTGAGGCGGGTTGGGCGACTCTCGTGTCACGTGGTAGACATAACATCAGTCCTGTATTTCATAGACAATCAGTACCCTTAGTACGAATAATGGACCATGCCCGGGTCTGCGGCGCGTTGTGTTCCACGCGCGCCTCAAAAATGCATAATGACGGGCATTGAAGTTATCAGAGGGACAAAGCCTGCCGGGGTCGTGGGACTTATTCCATCACCGTGACCTCGGATAAAGGGGTATTGAAGGACACCGTGGATTTTAGCCGTTACAAGACTGACAGTCCCATCCCGCCCTGGATGGGAGAACTCATTAGATGATTTTACCACTATACACCGTGACTTTTTAGTCGTCTTACAAAAGGGGTCCACTTAATGTATCCGACCTAAAATACCTCTAGGCGAGTTTTTTTTTTTTTAAATCGTTAATAATAATTTTTATTTTTAATAAATAGGTCCATTAGAAATATGAAACACCCAGTTAAAATGTTTACGAATCAAGCTGTAGAGTATACCTACCCAGCGCAATAGTCGGGCAGATCATTCCATCTCAATTTTCTATGAGACAAGGGTGTTTTTAACTACTTCTTGCGTCATAATAATGAATTAAAATTTTATTTTTTAAATTTTAAAATTTCTTAAATACCTATTTTTTTGTTATAAACGTGTTCTAGTCGTTGGATACATGAACTGGACTGCTTTTGTAAGACGACTAAAAAGTCACGGTGTATAAAAATACCTACCCTATGGGTTTCCAATAAGACTAGTTGGAGGCGGCTTTGCATCCAGCACGATCTTGTGGTCTTCATCAGATCGTCTTTCCACTTTGCGTGTGGTAACGGGCGAACGCAATAAAATACCAGTACATATTTTTCATAGGAGTATTTTGGCGTGTACCGTGGACTGGAGTTCCCTCTCGGGTACGTCCGGGGGGAAGACCAGTTTTTCGGACCGGTGCACCCTGGGATGCGGGCAAAAACTCTTCCTTAGGCACTGTGTGCCTAGGTGGTTTCTTTGCCCGTATGAGAATAGCCTGTCGTGTGGACGCTCCAACGCGTGTCCCTCTGAATAGCAGAGGGCACAGCGGCGGAGCGGGCTTGCGGACGGTGAGTGATGGGTAGCTCGCCGTCCGACCAAGGACCAAGCCCGGGTCGGTGGCGCGTCGTGTTTCGCGCCAAATGCCTGCTGGGATCGCGGGTTTTTTCTTAATCGTGGCCCCGGAACGTAAAGGGCATAGGAAGGAACACGGTTGGATTTTAGTCAGTAAGAGTCTGACAGTCCCCTCCGCCCCACCTAGGGCGGGAGGACTCATTTGATGATTTTACCACCGAAAAAAAAAGCTGTATAAATTGGCAGATGTGTGGTCGAAGTAGCAACGCGAAGAGGGGGTGGCACATATCTAGCAGTGGACGTCTTTTGGCTGATATTATGTATTTTTAAGATGACTTGCTTACACTTTTCCAAGAAAATCCACCAAAACATTGCCACAGCTATTTCCGATTAATGAGCAGTATATTTGTTTGTACGCACAAAACAGTGACCGTTTACGACTCACTCTCTTTAGTACAGTCCTGTCAATAAGTGTTTGAGTGTATAAGAGTGGATTTATTAGGCTTTTCGCACAGCCATGTCAATAACATCAAAGGCATTGAAGTTCTTTGAATCGTGAATGGCGTTAATGCGAATGTTAATTTTAAGAGTAATGTTTCTGGTCGGACTATCTTAGTTTGAATGAGGTTTAAAATCCTAGTTATAGGAGTATTTCGCTAAATAATAGACTAACAAGTCTGCAGTGAAGTCATTACCGTATAATATGATGTATGTGTATGTTTTTGTTTGTATCCCCATTTTTAGGGGTAAA
The DNA here is from genome assembly GCA_036375495.1 of Agrotis segetum. Lineage (NCBI taxonomy): Eukaryota > Metazoa > Arthropoda > Insecta > Lepidoptera > Noctuidae > Agrotis > Agrotis segetum. The sequence goes on along the minus strand of JAQSVV010000677.1, from coordinate 490,301 downwards.
GCGAAGCATAACTTTTTTGTGTTGAAAGATCATCCAATGAGTCCTTCCATCCTGGGTGGAGCTGAAGGGACTGTCAGACCCGTACTGAAAAAAATTTACTTTGATCCTTCAATAGCCCTTTACGTTCCAGGGTCACGATTACCTGAAAAGACAGTCCCGCGACCAAGCAAAGCATGTAACAGTTCAAAACTTTTCCATAGTATTTTTCGTTTTGTTTTTAGAAATATTTTTGGCTCCATAATTACTCCAGTATCAAAGAATAACAGCTCACAATATGGTGATGTTAAAATCAATAACATAGCTAAGGCGATGACCCTCGACTTTTGAAAGGTCATGAGTTCAAATCTTGACCCAATAAACTTTTCGATGAACCAAAGCAAAAAGGTTGTTGTTCTTTTTTTGAGATAAATCAGGCAGGCATCTTGTTTTTTTTTTTTTCTCTACCACCGAATTATTTCATGTCATTATCATAATTTCCCTGTTTCCTTTATTTAGGATGAATGCAAAATGTTTCTTTTCATCAATAATATACGTAAAGCCCCATGTAAATAATACATTGAACTTGCATGCAAGCTTGACTACATTGCGGTATTAGTTTGATAAATTGAATTCATTGTCCCTCAATAATTCATTGTCGGGGCGCGTCATCCAAAAATGAGGCTTCAAAGTAATAATTATTTGACCTTCTACTTATAAACTATAGACATTGTGACTTATAAATACTATTCAATACACAAGCTACATACTTTGTGTTATTTTGTTATTCAAATTATCGTAAAATATGTCACAATAAAAATTAAAAAAAATACAGACATAAAATGTAACAGCGTACACTAATTATGTTTTTAGTCTCACAAACATATAGTTAGACTGCTTTAAATTTATCACCCGCGTACTGACAGGTTCACTCACTGTCATTAAATAAATTGATAGCTCATCAGTGTCGCGGCAAGTCGTAAACGTCCCGGTGACAAAATTATTGTTTAAAAATACAAGATTTTATGTTCTGCAAAAAATAACATGATGGACGCAAAGGATTTTGTTAAGGCTAAGAGTTTGAGTGAATAGGTGATAAAATTTTGTGTCATATAGTTTTGTCACAAAAAATTATGTTATTTTTTTGCATGTTGCAGTGTAGGTAGTGTGGCAGTGAAAAAAAAATTAAATGCTAATAACCCTCTCCGTTTACAGATAAAATAAAATAGACACACAATTTGTGCTTTAAAGGGATTAATATCGGTATTTAGTAACATTACGGCCGTGAAAGTTTTTTTTTCTTTAAAAACACATTGTTTTATCAAAGGCAAACGATTTATTTAAGAGGAGTAGGAGCTCGTGGCTAAATAATCACAGCCGCACAGGCTGATCTTCCGGGTTAAGCCGCGCTTGACGAGGTTGGTCTGTGGATGGGTGACCATCTATCATAGCGAGTTTCCTCCGTGCCTCGGAAAGCACGTAAAGCCGTTGGTCCCGGCTGTCATTTGTAGATCTTTGACAGTCGTTACTGTTAGTCAGAAGCTCTAAAGTCTGACAACCAGTCTTACCAAGGGGTATTGTATTACCCAGTTACTGGGTTGTGGAGGTCCGACAGGCAGTCGCTCCATGTAAAAATACTGATATCCAGCTAAATCTGGTTTGACTGGAAGCCGACCCCAATATAGTTGGGAAAAGGCTAGGCAGATGATGAAACGATTTATTTAAGTGCAAAGTGAACGCCAACTATTTTATTTCAAGGATCAGATTTGGGATCGGAAGGGATGAGATTGATACTACACCCAATCGCAAAGTTAACACTCGATAGTTTTATAATCATGTAAAAATATTTTACACAGTTTCAATTGCGAGCCGTCTTCGCAGTCGTCCCTTATTCAGTAACAAATTCAGGGCTCCCTCCTTAAAACCCATTATTCCACCAGCATTTTATCTAAAATCTGTTACCCCAAGCGCTCACGCAGTCATGCCAATCTCAATAGGCGCCGTGTCTAAATCCGTCACGCTATAGTGACAGCTCGCTGGTCGCTGGTTCTATTCCTGGCCGTGCAACAATAAACAAAGACTTGTTTGATTTGGACACGTGATCGTGCTTGTTGGAATTTCCAGTTATTCATATCATATTTAAGGGCGGGGAACTCCCGCCAGGGTCGCGGTACTGTGCAAACGGGTTACCGTGACCCTGGAACGTTATGGGCGATTGAAGGAATGCGGTGAGTTAAAGTTGTTACAAGTCTGACAGTTCCTTTCGATCTACCCAGGGAGGACTCATTTTTGATTATTTTACCAACTAAAAAATTTAGGAGAATTGATCTGGTTGGCAGAAAGAATTGTCAAATTATGGAATCCCAAAAAGTAGGTATGCTAAAATCACTCTTTAAGGCTAGAGTTGCTCTCATTTTGTTTTTTAACGATGTTTTTTTTTTACAAATCGGTTTTTTTTTTTTTTTTTTAGTTTAGGGTACTTCAATAATCACCTCCTTTTTGCATAAAAGGAGATCATTTTTTTTGGGCCTTTTCTGAAAGTCGCCGGCCAACGAAAAAAATTGATACCTATGGGTAGTACTAGTCATTTGGAGCAATAGTTACTATGGCACAAAAGTTGTAGGATTGCACTCGGCCAAGTTATACAAGTTCGAAGATTCATAATTTTCACACATTTTTTAATTTCTGAAAGTGCCGAGAAGCAGCAAATAATGATAAGTACTGCTAGAACTAGCGACCTTAAGCTATTTAACATAAAATATCATCACGCCTGTAATCCCTGAAGGGTTAGGTAGAGATGTACCCAATTAAAATGAATAAAAATCACTTTATTTTTTGTGAAAAGAAGTTAAAACATGTTAGAATATATAAATCTGCTGGTGGGGCCAGCATCGGGAACAGAATCGAAGTTGCCTGTGATAGGGATCTTGGAAGATAAACCTCCTAACAATATAAATCCTGCCAAAATCACTGCTTTCTGAATCAACCATGTCTTTTTGGCTAATAAAATCATCAAAATTGTGTTACGGTATCCTGCTAAGATAGTCCTGCGACCTGGTAGGCGCTTGGCTCTATATGCGCCACTTAAATTTCCTTTAGACGCACTTGGAACACGACATACTGTCGTCCTGAGCCTGATCCTGGATAAGACAACTAGCTCCCCATTACTCACCGTACTTAGCTTGATTGAGATTTCGAGGGCACCCTCTCCTCCACGTGCTCTGTCTCCTCCTTCACTGTCATTGCTGCTGTAGAAGAAACGACAGCCTCCTTACCGGATAACCACGGTGTGATCTGGATAAAGAAGCCCTCCAAGCATATATTATATGAGTGGACCACCCGAAAAGCCATTGTAGCGGAATATCCCCAGCACAGATGTAATTCAGTATGTAGGGTATAGTGACATTTTTGTGTTACCCCACGTATCTAACACCATGATTCCCTGGTGCAATCAGCTTATCTGGTCTCTTCCTTATGGAGACAACGGACACAGAGTTCCCATAAAGGGGCTTTAACCGCACCACTTCCACGTAGAGTCTCCAAAAAGCAACATTTTATTCATACATTTGTTGTTTTCTTAAAGAGCCTCATAGCCTTCGGAACGCGATATTGTCGAACCCCCAATTAACGATAAGACGGGTTTGCATCGCCGTCCAGTCAACGAGACTCAACTGGTATTCGTCCTTGACATCCCGTGAAAGTTCAAGGAGCATTCCTGGGGCAGTCTTCAAGCAGTAACCCAATCTTGAGGGGCATACGCCTCTTTTTGGAGGCTCTATTTTGATGTGGTGCGCTTAAAGCCCCTCCAAAGAGGACACCCAAACAAGCTGATCGTACAGGGCATCATGGCTATTGGGGTGATCCACACATAGTTGCTGGAGGGCTTCCGCTTCCAGATCACACCGTGGCAATCCGGAAAGGAGGCTGCCATTTCTTCTGCAGCAGTAATGACAGCGAAGGAGGAAGGAGGCAGAACACATGAAGGAGAGGACACCCTCGAAATCTCAATCCAGCCACGTACGGCGATTAATGGGGAGTAAGGACGATAGCATGTGGTGTTCCTCGCGCGCCTAATGGACCTTCAGAGGCCCTTATAGAGCCAAACACCTACCAGCTACCCTACTAAGTCGCAGGACTATCTTATTAAAACACCGTAGCACAGTTGATGACTTTAATAGCCAAAAAACGTGGTTGATTCAAAAAGCAGTACTTTTAGTCAGGATTCGTATTGTTAGAAGGTCGCTCTCCCAAGGGACCACAGGCAACGTTGATTCTGTTCCCGACGCTGGCTTCACCAGTAGATTTATTTATTTTAACATGTTTTTATTGCTTTTCACTTAAAATTAAGAGATTATTATTCATTTAAATTCGGAACACCTCTGCCCAAACCTTCAGGGATTACAGGCGTGATGATAATTTATGTTAAATTGCTTGAGAACCCTAGTTCTAGCAATACTTATCATTATTTGGTGTTTTTGAGCACTTTCAGAAATTAAAAAATGTATGAAAATTACAAATCTTTGAACTTGTATAACTTGGCCGAGAGCAATCCTACAACTTTTGTGCTATAGTAACTATTGCTCCAAATGACTAGTACTACCCATAGGTACCAATTTTTTTCGTTGGCCGGCACTTTCGGAAAAGGCCCAAAAATGTATGGAGCGTGAATGTTCTCCTTTAAAAACTATTATTAGCAAATAAATATTTGGTTACATTAGGTCACCTCATTTGTCATCCGGGATTCGGGTTTTGATAATAATAATAACGGTTATTTGCCTCTCTTTTATTAATGTATTTTTACATAGCTATATTCAAGAAAATTACCTAATAAATCCCCAAGCAAAAATTTTGAGAAATCTAACCTGTAAGCAAAATACTAAACGACTAAAACCTGGCTAGCCAAGGGCAAGGGCTATGGAGGTCAACCGCCATTCGTCTCGCGTAAAACCAGAACTCGCCGTATCAACTGAACAACTGGTCGTGCGCAGGCGCAGGATAGTGTATATGTAGACACTAGCTGTTTTAGCTGTTGATAACTTAGGTGGGGTTTGAGTTTTGTTAAAATAATAATTAAATATTTTTAGTCTCTTCATTTTAGTGTAGCGGACACAGCATTTTTTTAAATGAGAAATCCCTGTCTGAAAAAGGTTAGGTGAGAAAAAATAAATTTCAGGACCTACTCTGGTATCCTTAAAAAAAATAACTAAAATCAATAATAATAAAACTTTCTTACTTCAAGTAGCATTATAGTTAGGTGACTCTATCTGCATTTTTCTTGGAGCTAAAATAGCTAAATGGTTTAAAAGGTGGAATTGCTTCTGTCTGCCTTTTCGGAATATGAAACTTCAAACTACCATTTTGGTTGAAATTCATCAAGTGTAATGATGAAAAGTTGGTGTGTTAGTAAAAAAGCTCAGTTTTCCAGACTTCCGAAATACTATGATTAATTCATTACTAGGTAGGGATCAGTGACAATAATATTGTTTCCTTAACTTTTTTTCCTATTCTATAATTATGGCTATGCACCGTTATTTATGTAGCTCCAAAATGTGTCTATTTTACAAATCCATACGTTCCGGTTCCGAAACCGACTGGGATTTACGAAAAGCAAGTTAACAAAAAAATAGGCCCTTAATTTGACAAAAGTTCACCCTTCATCGCACAAACAACATCTGACATACAGAGCCCATTTTTTTACACAAAACGCAAAAAAAACAATCACGCCCTATTTTTCGTTTACAAAAGTTGTAAAAAAAAACGTACAATTTTGCACCAAAAACTCCGTAATTCACTTCCTTTGAGCTTTTGACAATAGGATCAGTAAACAGGTGTGCCACTTTCATTATTATGACGATACATTAGTCTAACGTATTAAACTAAAAAAAACATCCACCATCTTGCTACGAATCAAATCGGTATACGACAATGATTGCTTTACTTCGAAATACGACGCATCTGTAATTATGACAACATGCATTTATAATGTACCGTCAGTAAAAAACTTAGGACGCAATTTTCTATAGCTCGTCCTGTGCACATATGACGTTTTGTCTCACTGTCCGCCAGAGGTCGTTGGTACTCAGGGGAAACTAAAGCACAGGTGTCCAACGCTCGGCCCGATAGAAAGAGATAGAGCTAGCTTAACTGTAAGCGCGCGAAAAGGACGCAACCAAAATAAACGTTGAACTTATGTTGTGTTTTTTTTTTCTTTTTGCTCTCCCTCGCCTATGTTCGTGACGGATCTTTTTTTTATTTCATTTTGTTGCTCTTGTAGAACCTTTTTGGCTTATTTCGTTGCTTTTAGCTATATTTTAGACTAACTTACCAATTAAAGTTATTAGGTTAGTTGTTATTTTTGGTTTTCGTACGTTACGAGTGTTATGATGCGCCTGCGCATGCTGCGCAGTTTTGTTTTTAACTTTTTGTTAATGTTGTTTCTAGACGGAGTATTGGGATTAAGGTGTCGTTTTTTAACTGTGTTGTTTTTATCGTCTCAATTTTTGTGATTATAACAAAGGACTTTTAATAACTCATATTTTATAGATTGTTTTTTTTTTGTTTTGTGTAAAACAATTCTTTATACCTGCTTTACTTTATTTGTAAACGTCAAAAAATCTTTAACTAAAATATTTGCTAAAAAAATACCACAAAAAAACCATCCTCGCATTAAACTGTACTCGCTTGTAATTTATTTTACTTCTCGTTAATAAAATAAACAGTAAGCTCATGACACGAGGCCTGTGCACTGCGGTGTAAAATAATCAACACAGTATTATCGACTATTATTTGGGGATAAAATAGAATTACGTTACCCTAATCACATGAATGCGTAAAATCGTATTATTCAATATTAGTTTACTGAGCTTTTCTTTCTATTGTTAGGTGAATTATTTTTTAAACATTTGTTATTAAATACAGAATTATAAGGTTTAGTAATTTATGTGAGAATTTTGTTGTGTTTTAGTGCGTGATTGGTGTTTTCTGACACGATCATTTATGGAGAAGAAAATTTTTTTTTTACTTTGGTATTGCTTCAACAACTATATAATTATTAAAAAATATTGCTTTAATTTTATAGTCATCGTAAATTATCATTAGATATAATTAATTTTTCATATGTTTTTATTTATCATAGCTCAGTAATCACAACATCAGTAAATTAGTTCCTTATTATATGGCTAACCTTTTACGATACAGCTGCCGTTTGACCTACAAACCAAATCTTAATTTAACTTACTTTAAAATTGATGAGATCAAAATATACCTGATATTCAAACGTTCCCAGTTCCCCATTTTGTCGTTTGTTTGTTTTTTTTTAAAGAAAAGATCAATATAACTTGTCTATAAAATAGGTAAAAATGCTCTTATTATCATCACGTCTATACCTACTTCCATATATATTTTTTAGCGTGGTCCACTATACTTCCATACTAATAACATAAAGCAACAGTGTCTAGTAACCGTAAAAAGCACAAAAAAAAATACTAATACACATGGAGGTATAATCCAAAGTACTAATGTCCCACTTGAAAACAATCATACGCGAGTTAGAACATGCAACAGCGACCAACACAACGTAATCACAACGATCTACAGACAATATCGCTGTCATTAAATTATTTTTGTGTTGCCACACTCTCGTTTTAAGATTATACCTACTTTAAAAACCATTATTTTGTTTCGACAAAAAACTGAGATACGACACTTATTTTTGAGGAAATAAAGCATAAAATACAGTAACAGGGAATTATATGACAGTTTTTTTAGTTCGTGTCGTATGTCTTTTGTTTTTTTGCTAACGGTACTTGTCGCAGTAAAATTGTGTGCAGTTGTACCTTTATTTAGATGTGTTTGTGTGTTGTTTATTTTTGTATACATGTAGTGTGGCTTTGTTATTGTTTAAAAAAAACATAATATGCCTGTATAATATGGATGGAAAGTGATTGCAGCCCTTACAAAATCACAATAATTATCTCGAAACAGTTTATATAAAAATTGATTTTCTGCGTCCAGTCATCTTTGGTACAGTTCCTTTTTCTTCTTTAAAAAACGTTAAGTTTATTTAACCTTTAGTTAAAGTTAGTTTAGTTGCCTTTAGGTTTTTTTTTACAAACTGTACTTTTTTGTTAAAGTCGATACTGATCATACATATTTTCATCTCTTGCAAAAAAGGCGATGGAAAATCATTTAAATTACCACAACGTGTAACATAATCTGACACCCTTAAACCAAAATAAAAATCCCAAATTAATTTAAATTTTAAAACCCTATCACTTACTACCAAAACCTACTAATATAAACACAAGACCATAAAACGTCTGACATCAAATAAATCTAATAGAAAATTAAAAACAACGTACTCATGCTCTTGCGCAGTGGACAACAAGTTTCTTGACACGCACACATGCAAACGCGCACATGTACTCAGTTAGGGTTGGCAAACGGTGCTCCATCATACAACACACCTTGGCTTAGCCCCGCTATCTGTGAAGGATTCGGCATAATTATAATACAAGTAGCTATAATAGAGCACTAGGCCTAGTGGTATCGGTCTCGACTTACGAGTTGTATGTTGTGGGTTCGAACCCAGCCAGGCGCAATACTATGCAGTGCGCAGTGTTATTCCATCAACACGCACTGGGCCCGCGTGGTTGATTATGGCCCACTCCCTGTCACAGGGTAGAGGCCTGTGTCCTGCTTAAAATATTGATGATTATATCTAAAAACAAAATGCCCCACTTTAAAATTAACTCCTCAGACGCAGTCACTACCTTTGCTATCCTATTTTTTTACGATTTTGTTTTTCAAGTATGGAATAGCGTTTTTTTTATCACAAACCCAAGAAAAAAAACTCAATTGTAATCCATTTGATGTATATACTTTATAAATTGTTGAATTTAAAATAAAAGAAAAAAGATTCACAGAAAAGACTCTATTATTTCAACTGATTTACCTCTTTTGTAAGAAATTGTTTATTTGTGCAATATAAATTTGGCAACCCTAACACCCACAAGTACACGCATACTCACAAAAGTAATCTTACACACACGCTTACAAATATACGTGTATACGCATGCACACTCGCAAATGTGTGCGCACACGCACATGCACAGTGCGTAAGGCCAGTAGTGGGCCAGTTTATACGTAACTCAACGGTAATAATCGTGATATTGTTGTGTAGAGACAGCAGTTTGTTTGTTTGTTGAAAATGTAGGTAGGTATGTAATTATTGCGGTGTTTGTAATTATGTAGGCTTTGAGTGAAGCTGTGTGGGTTTAAATGTTCATAATCTAGAGTGAGAATGGAAGTGACATTGTTGTGAACTTATTATTATCGAAGTTAAATACAGAATGAAATTATTCCTAATTTTTTTTTCACTTTTGGTTTACTAATTCAAAGCAAAAAAGAAAAAAAAAAAGGTTGCACTCCAGGAGTGCCGGTAGAAGTGAAAACTTTTTTGTTACTATGTTTTATTTTTAATTTGAATGACGTCTTACTCATTTTCGATCAGGGTCACGTGACCCTGACGCGAGTTTTGGTCACGTGACCCTGACGCGAGTTTTAAATTTTTTACCCATTACAGAAAAAGTGTACAACGCCGCTAAAGAAGTTTTCACTTCAAAAAATTGGGAATAATTTCATTCTGTATTTAACTTCGATTATAATCAGACGAAGTTTTTTTTGGAACAATATAGCTGAGGGCTAGGCCTACTGTGGGGCAAAACCATGACTAAATTATCAAATAAACAAAATTAGGTGTAAATGTGAAATTAATCTATAAATACAGTTTTTTTTTTATTTATGTTCATATAATTATTTAATTTAAGTGAAACAGCCATCAACACACTTTTCTATAAACAGTGTAAATCTGCACAAAGCTTTACCTTGTCCTACTAAAACAAAAAACAAAAACAAGTTTTTCTGCTGACCATACAAGTCGCCAAGCCTCCGTGCTTACATCGATACACGTGGTGCGAGAAAAAGAGAAAATAATAAAACCTTTAATTTATACCTTGATAGTACTTGTATCTTGAAAATAAAATATATAATCTTTTTTTTCACTCCGTACCTTTTTTGGGTCACTGGCCTTTAGAGATGTGCTGTGCCGATATCGATGTTTTTTTGTTTTTATTTCTTTCTTTGAGACCATGACGTTTGTCTGATGTGTTGAATGTTTTTTTTTTCTTTAGCAAATTATGATGTCTTATCATTTAATTATTGAGTTCAACGCGATCTAGTTTCTTGTTTTATTTATGTATGAATTATTTATTAGGTATAATTAATTGAGCTTTATGAATTGATGTTTATTAATCGACTTGATCTATCGATACAGCTTATCATAATTTGTTATTCTGGTCCGTTAGTGTTGCAGATCAGTATTTCTGAATTTAATTGAATACACAACTAGCAACTACTGTTTATAAACGTGCTAACTACAAAATTTAATAACAGTGTTTTTTTTTCTATCAAATTAAGGCCTTATGATTTTTATCCATTTATAAAAAAGTACAAATTCGTACATTTATTAGAAATATATCGAAATTATTTATGAAAAATCATTTACCAAGATCTACTTACTTATTTTGTAAGGCAATAACAGAGTTACAACTCCCAGCCAAGGTCCCAGTACTGGAACATGCACAGACATGTAATTTTGCCCATAACCAGCACGATACGAGACTCATCAATAAACCGGCGACGTCGTTAATTTATCGATAATTAAGACGCTTAATGATTAATAACAAAACAGGTGTTCATGTGAAAGTGGAAGGACCAGAATTCTGATCTTTAGGACCGATGGTAACACTGAAGAGAAAAACGGGTTAAGGTTTCGTACAAATCATGTTTTTTATGCGTACATACCTAGATAGAAATACCTATAAACGATAAAAGTGTATTGTGAAGTTAACAAGAACGTTTAAAGAAATAAACATAAAACAAAACAATCTGATAAAAATGTATAGGAAATAAACAAGTTGCAAGAAAAAATACTTTGCCTTCCTGCCATAATACATAATAAATGAACCCTCGAGTAATCCTTTTGTATAAAATTACAACAACAACATCTGCACTATTGCAAATAGACCCTCACTATCTCTTGTCATCGTCACCTTTGCCCTGTTTATCGATATTACGCAGCCACAACACTACGCCGCAGCACGGTAGCCAGTCGAACGCCTACGCGATCACCGTCGTCACAAATCACGACATAGACTCCCCTTTTAGAGTTTATTATACTTGTTAAATTAAACCACAACGGTATACTTACTGCAAAAGAATTTAACAACCCTGTAAAATTGAATCCTTGGAAAAAGAAAAAAAGTTTTGTTTTCTTTTTCCAAGTATTCAATTTTACAGGGTCGCCAAAGTCAGTTTTTCTAAAATAAATTAGAATGTCAGTGATTGACCATTACAAAGTCATAATGACGACGTTAAAATAGTACTTAGATCACCAAACTTGTCAAAATCAAGAATTATGAAATCATTGATATACCATTATTTAAATTCAGACTTTCTTGCAGGTTTGAGGGCCTGTTTGCCTATATACAAATAGTGCATCCCACTGCGGGACAAGGCCTTTCTCAATTACTTCCAACTTGTCCAATTCAGGAGCACAGTTACTTAAACCACTGCTCGTTAGTTTTGTCTAGCTCATCTCGCTACTTTCTAAGAGATCTGTAGACCACCTTCTGGTTGTGTCAGGGATTTACATAGTGGTTACTAGTGATTCAGTCAAAACTTTAGGCAATATAATTCTTATTCCCTGATACTCTTTTATCTCTTTCATTCACTCTGAATATTTTCTTTTTCCATAATTATTTCATTACTGGTCATCACATGAATTCTCCCTTTTCTGAGTATTCTAACAGCTGCAGTACGAGTCTGACGGTCCTTTCTGTTTCACTCAGAAGTCCCAAGAACTGATTTTTCACAAAAAGTTTACAAACTTTTATCAAACCACTTGGATCATTATACATAATTGACCCTCATTGAGTTAAGTAACTGTTAGAGGAAGTACTAACTTGGTAAATGCAAACCTAGTAACAATAAAAAGAACAAAAGCAATAACTGACAGAATACGTCCAGTAATTTGTTATTTCAAAAACCACAAAAACGATAAAGATGCATGCTAAACTGAATCCAAAGATTGAATGCTCAACAAAATTTGAAAACCACAGCTCCCTGTATTGAATTTCGAATACGGGTTCAAAATAATATAGGAACTTTAAGACCTGGTTTCCAAAAATAAAGGTCATCCATAATCCTTTGGAATACGGGTGTGATTGACATTATAAATAACTTCGTATGAAAAGCAACTTGCTTAATATTGTATCGATTGTAACCGCAGCTACCTGTATTGATGTATACGGGCCAATTTTTTGGCAACTTGCGGTAAGCTTATTTTGAGATAGGGGTATACTCGGTGTTTAATGGTAGCCGAATTCGCTCTTCAATAAAACGAACTGTATTGTATCGATCTAAGTAAGATAAAGAGGGATAAATGAGAAAATCAAATAGAACACTATAAGTAATAGGTACGCTAAATGAGTAAGGGAAAATGTATTTACTTCAAAGCAACTTTTAAAAAGGTAACTGCACAATTTGACCAGCAAATCTTACCAATTTATTTAAATCCAGCATTGTAACTTATTAACGCAAACAAATTAATTGTTATATGTGACCCTAAGTTTCTAAAGTAATTTGAAGATAAAAAGGGTGACTACACTGAATCAATTATGCTCATAATTCCCATACTCTTTGAAGTCAGGTGGCAGACGACTAACCCCTTTACCAAATATTGCCTAAGAAAGTGATCCAAACATATGGTCAGGAAACAAAGCAAAGCCTCTGAATTTGCTCTGTGATTTTCTTACGTCTTTGTCAATAAAATATTTTTGTATCTTCAAGTAATTACACCCGAGATTTTACAAATAGTGATTTCATCGATAACTGAATATTTGACTAGTTTCAAATTTTGTCAAATACCGAATTCAGTGGAAAACATTTTTACATTTCTTATTTCTGGAACTAAAATATTTCTATAATATAAAATTGACTGAAACTATAGCATAAAGGACAAAACCATCATAATGCTCTCAACCCACAATAATAGCCACACCTTCACAACTCCACATAAACCAGAGAAAAACTACCAACAATAAGTACTAGTCAAACAATGCCTTAAGTTTCATCTTTGGCATACATCAGGCCAACAATAGCAGAACGAATTAACATATGAAAGGCAAGCGTAGTACGGTAGCCAGACATTTTAACTCCTTTAAGTAAAATGTGAACACAGACCGGCGATTTTTTATCGGCAGCCGTGAACTGGCTTCAAATTAGGAATCATTAATCTTGTGTCTGCGTAGGAATAAGAAAAGGATTGTTAAAGTAAGGTTGTGGATGCGTTATGCGAAAATGGAGAGAATAATGATAGACTAATGTTTTTAGGTAGACATAAATATTTTGAAGAAAATGTTGTCAGACTAACGGTCAGATGAGTGGACGATAATCAGAAGATTTTGGGTAAAACTTTATAAACCATCACGCAGGTTAGGTAAATATGACACAAAAGGGAAAAGGCCTATACTCGACATTAGATGGAATAGGCTGTCAATGATGATAATGGTTTAAGGATTTTGAGAGGCCTGTGTAAGATACTTGACACAAGGAAACGCGTGGGTGCAGAAGTCTGTTAGTATGAACGCCTCACGATCTTCCAAACAATTTGCCTGTAAGTGTTGTTGACTCTTGTTAGTGTCCGGTAGAGGGTCTTGTCACGTATGTTATATTCACAGACAGATCTTGAGTTTGTGCAAACTTCATAAAAACAGAAGACTTATTAACAAAATTCATCTTCCTTCAATTTCAGATTGGGAAGCAATCAGCGGCCGTGAGCTTGCGTACAAAATCATCATTAATTCGAATTTAATCTTTCGATACATGAATAGTATCGTATTTATCGGATATTAATAGTCCTTCTCCTAAATCCACTAGAATACCAAAAACTGTTCACACTAAGTTATGTTCGTCATTTTTAATAACTATTGCTATCGTTAGACTCGGAGGAGCTCGTGGCTAAATAATCACAGCCGCACAGGCCGATCTTCCGGGTTAAGCTGCGCTTGCCGTGGTTGGTCTGTGGATGGGTGACCATCTGTCATAGCGAGTTTCCTCCGTGCCTCGGAAAGCACGTAAAGCCGTTGGTCCCGGTTGTCATTTGTACATCTTTGACAGTCGTTGCTGTTCGTCAGAAGCTCTAAAGTCTGACAACCAGTCTTACCATGGAGTATCGTATTACCCAGTTACTGGGTTGTGGAGGTCCGACAGGCAGTCGCTCCATGTAAAATACTGATATCAAGCTGAATCTGGTTCGACTGGAAGCCGACCCCAATATAGTTGGGAAAAAGGCTAGGCAGATGATGATGATATCGTTAGACCTCTTATTCTTCAAAATTGTACTGCCCTAATAAATAAATCAGACCCAATAACTAACAAATCCATTCAAACAAATCGTCACGAAACAATCGCTCGTCTGCCCTGACAGATCGTAGAAAACTAATCACTATTCACTGCTGTGCTTACCCATGATAATTAATAAGTTTGAGGTTTGACTTGCATCTGCATACAATGCTCCGTCTGGACGCGAGTGCGTTCTCAAATGTGCATCATTTTGTTATACAGCTCTTGGGATTGTTGTTTTTTTCTCTGTGTTTAGCAAAGGGTTATACGAGTACCGCTCGTTTCCATTAACACTTGATGACAGTTAGTAGAAATTATTTTGGTTGTTGACATTTCATAGGTGCAAAAGTATTAAGGCATTCGTTGACTTTTCTCTCTGAGTTCTTGGTTTGAGCTGTGACTTTTGCCTTTTGGAAGGTTGCCAATTTGGCAATAGCAGATTTTTGTTTAATAACACCTCCAAATTTTTGTCAAGTACTGACAATATTTGATTATTTCCATAGTTATCCTTTGTAATTATAAAAATTTGCATCAAAAATTGAAGAAGTAAATCGATTGTCAGTTCTAAATCAAAATTCAAATTACAGCTCAAAACATAAAACAACAGACCTATTAAAATAATTGATTCCGAAACTTTAAGAGCACTCCCAAAAATGATAGACACAAATAAAAATAGTAACATCAAAATACATTCAATAGTAGAAATTACATCTTTGAGAGTCATTAAGTAAAATATTAACGTTGAATGTTATACTCAAAGTGATGGTTGGATGGGGTTAATAGTGTATTCTGTATCATTTGGTGTATCAAAGCAATGGGACCAACAATTAACTCTAATAATAGGTAATCGTCCAACCGTTTAAAGTACAGCTTTATTTCTTATTTGGAGCCATTTAGAAAATTATTTGTGTTGCTGTAAATCAATTATTTAATTATGTTTAATTGAGAAGGAAATGGTCAGAACCATGTTCTGATATTATATCGTAAGGTTAGGTGTAATTCAGGGTAATCTATCTTTGGAGCTTTACAAGGCCGCTTCTGTTTGAAGTGGATACAGTTAGTGGTAGCCACAGGGAGTTTACCATCGAGGGTATAAAATTGTAAGAAGTGTGTCTTACTGCAGACACTAATAATAAACTGTTTTATTGGGTTAGTGCCAGTATTATCACTGTTAAAGGCAATAAGCCTGTGATTGGCATTTGTGCCTGTGAGTGTAACGTTCTGTAAGCTAAGGTCAAAACTTTGTCAGTTAAAAAGGTAAAAACTGTAAAGGCAAATTCTGTATACTAAATGTCATTTAAATCATAAATTTATTGTCAACACAGTTAAAAGTCGACCACTTTGCAACTAAATGCAACTTATCTAGACCCTTATGGTGACTAAACGCAAACCTATTACTTTTTGCTTCAAAATCTTAGAACTCATTTCTCAAGATCACCATTACTTGCAATAGCTTCCCTACCAGAAATTATTCATTATACGTACTTAATAATTATTTTAAAGAACTTAATCCTATACTCCGATATAACTGTTAGAAGAACCCGTTTTCTATAATCACAGTAATTCGAATAGGTGCATGCAGTTGACCAGTCTTACCAACTTCTGTTTGCGGTTCGCTAAACGTTATATGGATGATTGCTTTTGCCTTAGGGTTTTCTACGTCTTTTAAGACAGTTTGAGGAGTGAGGAAGTGAGTTGTGATTAGGAGTATATTAACCAGCTTCAAATATGTGTGTATACTATTATAGAAAAAGTCTACTGTGACTTTTAAGAGTACAAATGTGTGGGCTCTTTAGTGAGTTCTTATCATGACTGTATCGGCTCTTTGGGGAATAATTTTTCAAGAGAATTTTTGGGTTCACTTTACGGGCTGCTCAGCTGCTAATCATATATCTTGTTTTACTTTTACATTATCTGTTTTTGTCACTTTATTGATTGATTGATTAATTCATTTATAATGTATTGTTCTATTTACTTGTGGTGTCATCAACAACATTTTCTTTAGTACAAAATCTATTAATTTCTACGAGTATCTGAACAAGGACTTGTTATTCACTACAACACATCTACATCAAGTTTTTTCCCCAAACCTTTTAGTTGTCTGTTCTCAACTTTTTCTCAACATCCAAAAAAATAAACGTTTCAATCACGTATTGAACCCCAAGTCCGTAACGTGATTTCAAATTTGAAATCAACAAACGATTAATCATTGACCTGGCGATGGTCATTTGTGTCGAGTCACCTTGTCCTTTTGATATAATCCTTTAAACTATTGTGAGACAAACGGTTTTGGTACAAATCATTGTGGGACAGACGATTTTGGGACAAAACGTTGAGGGACTGAGACAAAATAGAAGAATCACGATTGTTTTGGTCATTGGTCAGTCATGTGTGGAATTGAATCATGATTTTGTGGGAATATCTGTTTGATGTCCGTTTAAGTGAGTAATTGTTGGATGTTGTGTGTCAAGTACCAGTTTTTAAGTGGAAACTTTATTCTATTAATCGTTTTGAGCAGTTGATTTTTTTTAATGCTGAACCATTGATGCCGAAAATCTGAATTTTAATGGCTTTATACTAGTCAATAGATATTACATTATTTAAAAAAATAATATTTAAAAAAAAAAATTAAACTCCTCTGTTCATCAAACTGATGTCTTTTTATTTTTTGTTGAATAGCTGTCTGTATACGGGTGTTTGTCAACATGCCTCGAAATAACCAGTTTTATTACGAAAAAAAAGGCCTAACCTCAGCACGTCCACAAACGGTTCTAATTTCATCACTTGGTTCGCTCTTGCGGTACATAAATTCGCTAATTCGTATGTAATTCTTACTAATGACAGCTAACAACGTTCGTTGGAAACGCTTAATGTAGGGTTTGTGCAAGTCTTTGGTCGCATGAGAGGGGGGATTTCATTAAAGACGACTAAATGCTTAATTGTGGCGACAGGTTGCGTTGGAAAAAGTTGCAGGGATTCGCTTTTTAGAATTAACAATGACAGCTGCTGCGTAGGTAGTGTGTTTCTTTCTTTAAAACCTCTTTTGCTAAGATTAATGTTCATTATTATGGAACTTGACTTAAGCTTTCATAATTATGGCTTTCGCCGATACTCAATGTCATGTCATGTCATACTCATGTCGTAAATTTTGAAAAGTGTTTGAGAACTATACATTGAAAAATTTTGTATTCCTGTACAACCTATAATAAAATTACCAAACATCTTTACTGCATAGTACTGGTCTTCCATTGTATGAATTGAATTGATAAATTTTTTATAACATCAAAAACAAAACTTCGGTGGCGAAAATTCTCATAGATCCATTACCGCAGGAAAACTTAACACAAACTTGTGGTAAAATAAAAACACCTATAATACTTTGTTCAAAAGTAAACATAGAAGAAGCATCAAAAGCTAAAGCCAATAAAACGGTCAGTTTTACGACAGACATAAATCAAGAATCGATACACTATCGGTCGTCAAAGTCGTCGCAGTGAAACCACAGCTTAAGTCGTTCTAAAAACAAGTATTACTTGTTTGTAGACAAATAATTATTGTCTTTAAGTGAAATATTAAATGTGTAGAAGAAGAGGTTAAGCAATTGTCAACGCGGTTTGTAAATTGATGGGTGACCGGTTTGTGTTGCAGATTATTTTGGTGGATTAGCTTTAGCTGTTTCTTTGATTTATGTGTCGAGTTTATCGGTTGAGCAATCTTTTAGACTAGTACTGGCGTCTTATTTCCTGTGAGGATTGTGTACCTATTTTACTTTGTATCGAAATTGTTGCAGAAGTATCGAAGACAGCAAATAATAAAAAAGAAGTACCTACTCAAATAAAAAATAAATAAACAGGACCTCTTTTATAAAACGAAAAAGAAGAAAAACTGTTAAACGAACTCATCATAATCACAGCAACTCTTCAAAATGATGATAAGATACCGTGTGAAGGAACAACACATGATTTTGGTCCTTCAATCATCATATTGTCAAAAACATTTACACTAACCCAATGACAAGTATGTACCTGTGCCTTCCAAACCCATTACACCCAGCATATGGCCAGGGTACCAGGTAATAATAATACGGATAGCTGTGATATTGTAAATAGGCGTAAGCCAGAGACACCTGTGTTACGCATCTAGCGTGGATAAGACAAAAAAAATGAACAGACTCGTCTATTGGAGCTTTGTGTTGGCATAGTATGGATTTTTGACCATTTATTTTTCATAGCAGTCGATACAACAGTAATTGTAATATTAATCGAAGTCCGAATAGCAGGTAGAATTAGAAGGAAAAAAGGAGTAGTGGAAGAGTAGTACAGAATCTGAGAATAAGAGAGAGAATACAGGAGCAGATCATCTAAATAACGCTGTAGGACATGATAATGTTAAAGCTGTAATTATGGAAGTTGTAACGCAAAAAGCGCAATACTGCGTAAATTGTAATTCAGCCAAAGATATTTTCATCGTAATTCGTATTCATATCCATTAAGCTTAGTTGTAACACCAGGAACTGTTTTGGCGGAAGTTGGTCAAATAGTTAACTTACAAAGTTACATTAGAAAATTGCAGCTTTGGATTGTGCAACGCTGCCAAGTTTCCCTCGACTAAGTAAAACTTCCAATCCTAAAGTAAAACAATATTTCCAAGTTGCAAGGTCCACACAATTCTTACTGTTGCATTAGTGCAAGACAGCTATACACTCCATCTCTTTCGTCCACCGGTCGCTTGTTGCACGTGTGTCATGAAAACGGGTTTCGCTCGCGGACGGACCCAAGATTTTATTAATTTGTGTTTCTTATATATTTTGTATATTACTTCTTCGTCGCTCCTGTTCGCCTGGTACCCGCTCCATCGATATTGTTGATAACAAATTGCTTTTCTTTGTTCTGTCATGGCGTCTTTGTTTTGTTTAAAAATAAGGTCAAATAAAGCTAGTCTGTGTCTGAATGCTACCTGATGTGATGAATTGTGTTGTGAATATTTCGAATGATTGGTTCTAGGTTTTTGCAATGTTGATTAAGTATGGCCATTGTTGTGATATTATTTTGTTCGACTGTTGAGGTGTCGTTATTGTCAGCATTGCAGACAATGTAATGAAAAAGAAGATGATTAATATTCAAATTGACATTTTTTCAGTGTAATAACGGTTTTAACCTTTCCTTCTTTCCTTTGCACTGTCTTCAAAAATCTAAGTAAATTATTATAAATAATTAAATAGTAATTGTTTAAAAAGTAAAATTTATAAATTCCATACAAGATTTATTTCTGGATTTTTTTAGCTCAGAATTTAAACTGCATGATTTCAGTCATTCTCATTTCCGTTTCGTTCATGTAGAAATAGTTTTTTAAGCGCTCTATACCATTTGCATTGGTTTTTAATTTTATCTTCTCTGTTATTTGATACTTCATCTACCATACCACATTAATCTTGGTAGAAAAGGCTTCTGCCACACCATTCTATTTTAACACGACAAAAACGGCGAGTGATAAATCACAGTGTTCAAAAGTATTCGAAATATTAATCTCCAGTCAAGCAGATCAGAATATCGCCCGAAGCGTTTTGTTTCCGATATTTATGATGATCCCTTTTAATCAACTTAATTGACTCTGGTGCAACGATTAAGAGTCTCTTTGGTTTATTTTTCGTCAAATTTTTGTTCTTGAAATGAATTACGTTTGAAAAGTTAATTTGTTAATGATATCTTTTAGAACTGTTAAGGATTGATGGAATTGTGTTTAGCAAGATTAGTTATTATTAAAACATACGTTTAAAATCTTGTTCTCCTTCGTGTCACTGATGTATGTCAACGAATTTGTCAATGTGGTTTCTTTTATTGCATATTTTGCTCAGTACATTATACAGAAGAGGTATCATAATTTGGAATACAACTTCACGTGTTATAATTTTTTGTCTAGGGAGTTTAACTACAGACTTTATCTCAAATGCAAGTATGTAGAAATTAACTTCTTCAGTTATTGTTACTTTAAGATTTTTGATGTCTTTGTTTTGATTGATTATTTTGTTTTAAGTTACAGTTTTTGGCCATTCATCTTTATCGCTCCAGTTTACAAGAAACCGTATTTTCCATACTAGTAAATAATCGTCCCTACCATTTGCATAGTCCGCTTTTGAATATATTACTTCAGTTGCAGCGCAAACCTCACAAAACCCATTGATACACTATACTTTCCTTCCATTCCGGCCAACATTTACGGACCCACCACACATAAAAAGTTATTGGACAACAAAATCATTAGCTACTGCACATTTATGCGGTCAAAACCCTATTGTTTTGACCACACGGATGAACAAAGAGACGTTATGCTACAGAATGACTACAATTGTTTTTGGAGAAAACAACAGCTTCCACAATATTTTAAGAAGTTGTAAATTTTGAGTTGTCATTGTCTGTCTCTGGGAGTGTGGTGTTGGTTTACGATTTACTTGAAGTAAGAAGCGAGTGAAGGAATATTGCTTCGAATGAAACAAATTCTACTATAGCTTCAGTTTATCCATCAACTGTTGCTTAAAATTGGGCTCTTTCTATATTTCTATCATCATCTTCTAGCTCTTTCTCTTCATCATTGAATAATTACTGTTTAACTTTGGTAAGGAATTTCGAATTAGTAGCTCCAATGGTCTTAAAGATCTGAAGTTAACATTGTAATAAGGATGCTGAGAGTAACACTATTAGTGATTGAAACAAAACAAGATAATAGAGTTACTTTTTTTTGTTTTTTTTTGAACTTGCAGTCATGCAAATGAAAATGCTGAATATAAAAACAGAAGAACCTCCTTCATGAATTGGTACAAACAGATAATTTTAAACAAAAAACTAAAAGTTAAAACGGACCTAAAAGTATTCGACTTCGCTAAAAATAAACAGCCCAAAACTAAAGCAGTGTCACAGCCCACGTAGGCATTATGCGCAGGCGCAACGTAGGCGATATTGCTAATAAATGTTTTGATTTACAACCAGAGATATTGCTTTTAATGTTGTTTTTTTACATTAATAGTCTGGTTTGTGGACATAGGCTGCATTTAATTAGCTTTAAATCTGTGTCAATGTGAAAGTGAAAAGAAATAAATTCTACCAGTATTATAATATATAGTAAATACTTTTAACTATTAATAGTGGTAAGAATTGTTAAAGCTATAGCAAAATGAACTAACCTAAGAGATACTTATTAATCTCCATAGATAAACTTTTAGATTTAGCCTTTTGATCATGATAGTTTTGTCATAAAATGGAGAAGATGACTCCTGGAAATTATACAAAATAAAAAAGTAAAAATATTTTGTTTGGTTTTTTTTATAAAAACGAAGACTAAACTATGTTTTTTTTTATGAAATTTAATTAATATGTATTTGTTAATCTTATCTTATTTATGCATTAAATAATTATTTCAGTTCAGATTGAAACTTATGCTCGAGACATTTCTGTAGTTATAATTCACAGCATTATTTTTAGAACTACTAAAACTGTTGCAACTCTTTCGTCACTATTTTGAATTTGACGAATTAACTTCCAAAGTAAGGCATTTCCAAAAGAGTGGCGAATCACTCTGTGACGAATGCTTGTGATGAAAGCATTATTATTAACCCCTTCGTCTAACACTTCATTTCTTGTCCACAGATCGCCCGTACTCCGAATCAGACATCCCGCAGACAGCACCCCCACAAACTCAGCAGTGTCGACGCTCAGCTTCATCACCCCCCCTCACACTAACCCTGGATTCAGACCTAGAAGACGATGTCTTCGCCCCCAGATCCGACAGGACCAACGACCTGTTCTCTACTCGAAACCTGGACATTTTCGGCTATGGGAGTCCTAGGACTCCTGCAGGAGTTCTTTTAAGTCCTAGAAGAGAGAGAAAGTTCACGTTTTCGCTGACAAGTGAGAAGCACTGGAGGGATAAGGGGGGGACGGATGTTGCTGATGGGGTGATGAGGAATGATGGCATCAGTGATACTGATAGTGATAGAGATACTGATGAGGTGAGTGAAGTATTTTTATTAGATTATTCTTTATTATATGCAGGATTAATGACAGTGTTGAAGTAGACTTTAAAATAATGACAATACAGTAGAGAATTGAAACTCTTATAAGGAGCTTCGGTAAGTTTTAGTTTCTAAAATCTTAATGAAGCACTCCCTAGAAGTTTTGTCAATTTTTTAGGAAGTGAATAAAGTTTTCATTAATCATAATCAAAAGTCTTACTACCAAAAATCTCGCCCTCATAAGCCTTCCTAGTGTTTAGGCAAGTATAAAGATTTTTTTGAATACGAGAGCCTCTAAAAAAGCACTTCAGTGGAATCAAAATAATAAATTGCGATATAATTTATAGTCATAGATTGACAGTAAACTGCGTCCGCGACCAATTTACGTCATATATAATTTGATAAATGAGGCTGATCTAAAAAAATACCATTAAGATGAAGGAAATTAATAACTGATTCTTAATAACCCATAATTATTATTAATTTGATTCCAAATATATTATGTATTAATAAGTATAACGGCATGAGGATAAAGATTACGATAATCTTCGCCTACTAAACGTTATCGATCAAAAAATTTTAATAGGTTAAATAATAATTTTTGATATTTAGGTCAATGAACTTATCCGTATGACCCTAACTGACCTAGGTCACGCCAGAAAAACAAGGTAATTAATAAATAATTATATTCAACTAAAATCAATCGCCAATATTTATAAAGTTAATTGCGCATTTATAAAAACAAAATGTTGAAATAAAATACATGTTTTTGTAAAAACATTGACACGTGTTCAGTAAGTCTTTGTTTACTATATGATTCATAAAATATTGTACTATGCTAGCTATTTATAGGTATGTAGGTACAACTTTTGTAGTAAATAGTAGCGTAAAAATGTTATTATCATTTTTGTATTATGTCATTATTACTTTTATTTACTGTTTAAAATGGGTTCGAATAGAACCTTCTGGATTTTAAAGAAGTAGGTTTTTACTGTCATCATTATTCTTAATACTTAAATTTTAATTTTGATAACTCGTAGAACCAACCAATAAAAAATGATAGAGTTGTGCGACTATCTAAGCAGAACACATTAGACAGTATAAACTAAAGTAGATTATCAATTGTCGCCGTTTATGGGTTAACTTTCAATCTATGGTTATTTGTAATCAAAAGCTTGGATTTTTTTCCGTATTTTACGCGATAATGTTTCATACTTACTTAAGAAGTACATTTTCTTTACAAAGTATCTCAAATAAATAAAACAAGTTATGTATCCCTATTGCACAATACACAGTTCTTTTCGATCCAAAACTTGCATATGACGCCTGATTAAAAACTAAAAGTTGCATGCGCGCAGCAGATTGCTATTAAAAACTGTCAGGCGCTTGTGAGATTTTCTTGTTATCAAGTTTAAAGTAAGTTAAAGTTTTCTAATTAACACTGTATCCTGAAACTGCTTAATGTATTATTAAGGAAGTATGAATATGCATTGGATCTTTATGGTTTAATTTTTTTACGGGGTCGACAGTTTCCTTCCCTTCAGTAGGTAATAGATTGAAATTTAGGTACTTACCTATCTATAGTATCTGGCGAAGGACTTTTTAAAATGTAGATATTGCCCTGCCCTAACAATATTACTCTTGTTTCATAAATGTACGGTTAAACTTGTTTACAAACGTTTAAACTCACATAAACAAACAACCCGAAACAAGTACTTGTAAGTCATGCTAATATTTTTTTCGTGTGGGAATAGAATAGAACCCACAACACGCAGCTGAATTCTATCGCTCACTGCGCCAATGATGCCTTTAGACTATGTAAATTTATCTCAAACTTCAAACAAACTTCCTAGAGTGGGCCAAAAAAACTTAATATCAGTAATTAATAATACTTAGGTACTCTAATTGTAACTGAAGCAATGAACTTTTAAAATCGACCATACGGGACATTTTTTTTTTCAGGAACTAAAATGGACACACAACATAATATTAAAGTTAGACATTTTAACAGCGCTTTAGGCTCTTGGCATAATATTATCTTCTTCATAATTTACGACTATTTACTCCAGAACTTCATAAATAATAAACTAAAGTGGTTCCATTACTTACCCATTTCGTAACGGAAAATCCAAAACAAATATACTAAGGCAGCTCATATTTTACACTTTCAATAGACACTTGTTGGCGAATCGCCAACTGTAGGTAGTAGGCCCGTTACTTAAATGCGTTTTTGCACGAAAGATATTAATGTATAAGAACGTATCTTCTTCAAATATGTTAGACTAGCTTTGACCCGTGGCTTTACCCCCGCTGCTCGTCTGCTATTGGTCGAAGCATGATGTTATATAGCCCATATCCTTCCTCAATAATAGACTACCCGACGCAAAAATATTTTTTAAATTCGAACCAGTAGTTCCAGAGATTAGCGCGTCCAACCAACCACACAAACAAACAACACTTCAGCTTTATAATATTATATAGTATAGATGACGTTTGAATAAGAAATAATAGACTACTGAATGTTTCATACGAGTACTTTAAAGGTTCCGCCTACATTCTAGATTTGGTGGCGAGGTTTACGCTGTGGCTGAGTGAGCTAGTAATGCACTGCGTGTCATAGTGTCGCGAGTTCGATATAGTCAAGGAACAAACATTAGCTTACAGGCAGCAGTTCCGGGTCTTCCTGTTTGAGTATGTGTGTTTAAATGTTTGTAAACACACCAATAATATCATTAAGTACAGGAATAATACCAAGCCTGGAGCAAAATTAAAAACATTCAGTACCCTTAGCACGAGTTTTCACTCTTTTACTTTACAGCGTCTTTCCAGTATTTACAGTGTTTCTTGTTTGAAAAATGGAACAGCGCCTCTGTACCCTTAGCACGAGTTTTCAGTATTTAAGACATAGTACCTAAACTGGAACTTTGACAATTTGAAATTGACAATTTTCAAGGAAAAAATTGGTTCCTTCTTCGCAGTAGAGGCGCTGTTAATTTTTTTTTTATACACAACGCTGTAAATACTGTAAAGTAAAAAAGTGAAAATGTGGGTGTGCGAAGAAGGAACTAATTTTTTCCTTGAAAATTGTCAATTTGTAATTGTCAAAGTTTCAGTTTACTTTACGTCTCAAATACTGAAAACTCGTGCTAAGGATAATGTCAAATAAGTAGTTGAACTTAATTGAAGAACATTGCTAATAAATCAATAAATACATTATATCGAACAAAGACTGATCGTCAACTATTAAAATGATGTCGCAACAGAACAATATAAAAACAGAATAAACCAAACATTAAAAACAAAACAAACTAAAAACCATGCACCGTTGTTAATCGTACTAAACATTGTGCAATCGCACTTCATATAAATAGTTCTGGCGTTCGTTCACAAGCTGCGTTTCGATAAACTTAGTTTATTTTGACACATTTAGGTCAACGCTTGACAGAAATTGTGTGATGATTTATTTTGTAATAAGTCTTCCCTCTTGTTGATTATTTTGATGGTAAATTCGACGTCAGAATGTTAATTTATTGTGGGGTCATGGATAAAATGGCCTCTATCCAAATTGGTGGTGAAGACAGTTAGGTAGTTGTGAGCAATTCATAATCGGGATAGCCTAAATGGTTAGTTTTAGGTACAGATTTAGTCACGGGATTTGTCTCAGTGCCCGTCGAGACAGGTTTACTAAAATATAAACCAAGACAAAAGATAAATTGATTCGGAATTGCTCACACTTCGATCACATTATCATAAGCCGGAAGACGTCCAGGGTGAACACAGGCCGCCCCCTTGGACCGACCGTCATGCCGCCCGTATTAGGCCAATTCGCCACTTACCAGACCACATTTCAAAGCTATAATGTCATCACTGGTTAAAAACCCGTTAAAAATACAAAGTGACACTAACAATTTCAGCGTATGACCTCTCTCAAATTCTTATCGAGTCTATGCAATTTACTGCGCCATCTCCGTCAATCCAGTTATTCACTGTCTCAGGGCACTATTTTTGTGCTGAGGGCCATACTAACCTTCCCTCTGTATACGGTCCCTCATATCTAAGGATTGTGTTTAGGTTTGAAGTTGCATCTGCATTCGCCTCCACCGGTTTCTGTACAGTACATCCTTTCCATAGTGTAGAATTTAGAGGACAATAATTCCGAGGGTCAAACTAAATAAAGATACCTATAGACAAGTATTTTCTTTGTTTCTCTTCACACTTTACATCACACGTAAAAACCTACGTTATTACACTATTTAGTGTTCACATTATTGCCCAGTCACCGAAGAACGATGAGTTTTATTAGCTCGGCGTGAAAAGAGGATGAGTCAAAAAGTAATGTTAACCAATAAAATTAACGATACTCTTTACAATTGAGTGATGAATAAATCTGGTTTTATTGTCAGACGTTTCGATGGGGGATTGAGTGGAAGGAAAGTAGTTAGGCATATTTTATATCTGGGAAGTGATAGTCGCTATGAACGAGGGAAGGCAATTAAATGAAACTTTAGACGTTATTATTCATAAAAAAAATGCAACACAATCAAGCCACCTATACGGCAATCCGCACTAGGCCCGCGTGGTGGATTATGGCCCACTCCCTTTCACAGAGAGGAGGCCTGTGTCCCAGCTGTGCTGTGGGAACATTATAAGCTGATGATGATGATGATACGTAGAAAGCAAATACTTCTATTATGCGTACAGCTGAGGAATAGAATCCCATGCCTTTTTGTTTCTTGCATGATTGTTGCAGACTTTGAGTCTTCAAGCAAAGAGTGAGAAACGCTTCATCGTCGACCCCATCATTGCTTATCATCAGTCGAGATGATGGTCATACTCGAGAAGACTTATTTCTCGATAGCAGAAAGTCAAGAGTGAATAGGTTATTTCTAGGTAAGCGTGCTTCACAGTCGACCATTTCATCGCTTACTATCAAGCAAGATATTTGGTCAGTCACGAACCAATCGGTAAATAAAATATGATTACCTGCTTATTCCTAAGTTCAGCTTACAAACGTCCAAACATAACTGAAACTTCACGGTCACCCATCCAACATATTCCAACCATACCCACATAAAACTAATGACCTTGTTGGTCTCAAATATAGTCATACTTGCGTTGTAGGCAATAAACTGGCACAAGTCGACTTCGGCCAACTGTAACAACAGAGACCGCGCGGTCTTTAGTGCGTGCTTAAACTTAGGACCTAGTAGACCTTTGATATGGTGTGTTGTTGGGTTGAAGAGTAATGGCCACTAAGACATAATCGAAAACTAGCTTTCACATAGTCAGGTTGAGTTCATATGGCTTAGTTCTTGGATATATAGAAATAGAATTTTAGGATTATTAGAAATATTATTTTCATTTAGGTCATTGATTTATTCGTACATTATAGTTATTCCAAATCTGTCTAGGTGTTAAGCTGCGAAAATATAACAAACAGACATTTTTATATTAGTTATGAATCTGTTGTTTTGTCGGTCTCTAATTGTGCCTCCTTCCTTCCTTCATTCACTATGCCTTCATTTCAATATAATCTTTAAATCCCACTACAGCCATATCAGTTTGCTTTCGCAATCTTTCTATAGACCACACCTGAAACAAAGCTCATAAATACAGAATACTAGACAGATGTTTCTACATAAATAAGTAATTTTATGAATTTGAGCTAATCCCTTCCTGTAAGTTATCGAACCAAAATTTATTATTTCTACGAACGCTAGTACACACGGCTACACATCAAGCAATACATAACCAGTTTGTCTTGGACTCGCTTTAAATGATCTTTCCACACATTGAACGGTCACTATATACTAGTTTTCATAGCTTGATGTGTATCCGTGTGTACCTACATATGGAACACTATAATTTAGGCCAGTTCACTACGAACTGACAGAACAAAATAAACTCAAACATTATTGTATCACGCTACTCTATTCTCGTCCCTGAATCACAGCGGGGGACTTATGAACATATACGTCTGTTCTACGTACATCATATAGCCAAGAGAGCTCAGTATCATTATTGGGAAAAACCATTGGAAAGTTCCATGGAACGCAGTTTAATTGAGCTGATTGCATATAAGTTTACCGGTAGTTGTAGTGAAATTAATCAATATTTGGTATTTAGGTTATACAAAAAATTATCCGAATCGGATGTTTTTTTCTTTTTGTTTTGTTTAACATAAAAAGCAAGAATTTTATCACACTTGATCAACTTCATAAGAATAATCTCTTACAGATCTTTAGAAAAAACGTCTCCAAGATCCGTACCTTTTCCACTTACAAATATTAAAACATGCATAAAATTACTCGAACAATTTCTATATCCCTTTTGTGTTTCGTCATCCGTCTAATGTGTTTTCGTATTTTGGGTAACAGTGAAGGGTCCTTCTCCATTTTTGTGAACCGTGTCGAGTTCCTGAGAGTTCCTTTTCATTTCTGCATCATCTGTATTAATATTCATAAGTAAATTACTCCGTTTTGGGGATCGGATTTCAACGACAATCGTGGAAGGTTGTCGTCGCATCTTTTGTGTTTGAAGAAGGAAAGTAATCGGAAAATGTGTTTTAAGAAAAGGTACTTATAAGATACGAAAGATGTATCATGGATATAAGTAGTGTAGCTGTAGGTATAAGCGGTAAAAATTTGAGGACAGTTAAATGACCTTTAATTCTCTTAAATTTTCTATCGCATATTAAACTGATTCAATAAAGTAGTAGTCTAGTATATTTTCCTGTATCGTCGGTAAAGCAAACATTTAAACTAACATAAACATATACCCAGACCCAGAACATCTACCTACTTATAGATCATACAAGTAGTTGTTTAGTGGGATGAAACCAGGGATACGCAACAGCAGTCAATTGCACAGCCACTGCTCGGAGTCGTAATGAGGATATAATTTAATTTATGTTTCCGTCGAATTTTATCTCAATCATTCAAAACCAAGATACTCATAGGATCATTATTCTCTCTGAAACGACCCAGAACATTAACATCTTCACTTGTCTCACCTATCTCCACTACAAAACACATTAAAATCATTGAAACCCGTCACACAATAACGACCTACGTCTTTTGCGATCTCCATTACTTCCTTCAAAAGTCCCCGTTTCTTTCCTTTTTCTTTTACCCCCCATATCTTTTCTTTTATATCTTTTACCTATGTTTCGTCGGCGTCTCGGATGATTGCTCTGTGTATAAGTGGGTCTTACAATGGGATGACATTTTCTTTTTAATACTTATTTCTGAGGGTAGATGCGAAAGTTGGATGAGTCAATAGAGACGTCGGAATGAATTTTTGGATTGGACTGAATTTTTAATTGGAAGATAAGGCTTTAGGCTTGAGGTTATAAGCAAAGCGAAGAATAATTATGATTCTAGGGTAACCTCAAAGTCCAAGCTGATAACGCCAGGAATTCTGCCTAAGGTAATTGGACTCCTTATTTGTCTTAGCTTTGGTCAAATTAGCAAAAAATTCGCCACGTGTTGAAATGATCCGAAGAAACGGAAGCAAATGCAGTGATTCTTTGGACGATCAAACAAAATCAAGATAAAAATAAAGCATTAAGCGATCTGATAGTTTATGAAACAGTGATAAATCCAAGTAGTACTAGCAATAAACAAGCGTAAGCATCATGACAGGTGGCTCCATAATTTTTATAATATCAATGTACTAGTACCTAAAGAAAAAAGATACTTTGTGTTAGTATACCTACCCATATTATAAGCAAGATAATCCACCAAAACGAATCAAAAAGGAAAATGACGCAAAATTCCTTTTAGACTGCCAAAAAGATCCACCCAAACCTAATACCATAATAGACACCAAACAACCAAAAGATCTTCACACTCATAAATATTCATGCCAAGACAAGGCAAAAAAGGCAACACAAAGCCTTCGCCAGTCCAAGGCAAGCCTTGAAGTCATACCCTGAAGTGGAACGCCAGACGCTTTCGAAAACCTTCGGGAAACGGATCGAAAATAGAGAAGAAAAAAATCGAGACATGTCTAGCGAGGTCTCAAGCGCTGAACCTTAAGTCTTAGAGGGATCGTGTTACACCGAAGTTGAAACGGACAAGGTGGTTGGATTAGGCGAATGAGATTTTCATAATTTTACTTTGGATGAAATCAGAAACAGTGATCTTGTCAATGATGTCATGTCAGTTTTAGATCACTCTAGATTTTGATAAAAAGTGACAAACAAGAACTATTATTAAAAACCGGCCAAGTGCACGTCGGGCCACGCACAGTGTAGGGTTCCGTAGTTGCCCATCAAAATACTTATGCGAACTAACTAAACTGATTCCCTGAATTTAATTTTAAAAGGAAGAATTTTCAAAATCGGTCCAGGAGTCTTTGAGAAATCGGGGAAAATACATAAGAAAAAAGATTACGACGAATTTAGAACCTTCTCCTTTTTTTGAATTTAGTTAAAAATAGTTGACGATAAAAACCTACCTATCCCCAAAAAATATACCTATAAAAGCTGTAAAAATAAAGTTGACAAACTTACATTTGCAGTTGTCTCCGATACATTTTGTTTAAGAAAATATGATATCCAAGTACATTTTATAAGTTGGTCGACTATTACTCGTAAAGTTGTAAAGCCTACTTAGTCATGATAATTTTCTTTTAAACTTCGTTATATATACTACTATTGTGAATTTTTTCACACCCCCAAACATAACCGTTTAGCTGGTAGAGGTGGGGGACACATGAATTGAGCAAAATTTAGCACTTTAAAGCTTAATATTTCACAAACGAATTTTTTTATCAAAAAATTGTTAATGGAAACTATCATTATTTTTTAAAGGCCTATTTAATGATACCCTACACTAAGGGGTACGCGAGAAAAAAAAAATCCTCACTTTACGTGTAAGTACTGGAGGTACCCTAAAAAAAAATATTTTTCGAGATTTTATTTTACCACTTTTTCGGCACAACAAATCCGTATATTCACACCAAATTACAGCTCTCTAGTACTGTGCGTCTCTGAGCTAAACTGCGGACAGACGGACGGACGGACGGACGGACATGGCGAAACTATAAGGGTTCCTTGTTGACTACGGAACCCTAAAAATTCTTACTCAAAATGAAATCAACGTATTTGAAAAGTAGTCAAGCTAACGATAATAGATGATATTATTATGGCAATACAACATAATTATCTCCTATTTCTATATTTGTCTATAGAAATTTAACTACTTACCCTACTGCCATCAAATATTAGTGTTTTTCTCTACCCAAACGTAGGTAAATCCGGTTCATAACATAAAAATTTCCTCATAGTATTTTCACCATTTCTCTGCATTTCCAACTGGAATATGTTTACCGTCAGAGCTGTTACTCAATCCAATAGCAATGCAAATAAAATCTGATCCACTATCATACAGTTACGCTCCGGTGTAACCAGCTTCCGAACCTTTGTTTCACTCCACTCAGCGTGCCGTATCATTAACTCGAAGTGGATGGCGGATTTTTTTGACTTTTTAACGTTAATCTTTTTTTTTACTTTATTTATGAAAAAAGTGAGTGGTGTCACCGTCGAGATTTTCGAGAGGTGAACTCAACGCGCTTAATATTCGCTTAGCCTGAATTAATTGGGGAGACTGCTTGTTGGCGTCAACTAATGTCATTTTTGAGAGATACTGGTATTTTGGAAGGATATTTTGTAAAACTTAATTTGTTTTGTAGATCATAGGGGTTGGTAAGACTGGCAAAAATTTACCTGCTATGATTTTTGCATACTCCTTGGGCTAGCCCCACAATCGGACTTTTAATATGTTTTGGAGCATTATAAGCGAATCTAACCTTACATACCCTAACTACCTAGCCATAATATCTTATTTTCAAATAAAAAATCCATGAAAATAAAAAAAAAAGTATTTTTTTAACTTATAATTATTTTATTTCTTATTCGACTACACAGGTTTTCTCTTCATTTATTTATGTGTATAAATCTCTACTTATCCAACGTAACATATAAAATTAGCCATAATTATTATTTTGCTTCGTGCTTCTTTGGAAATAATCGTAACCCATAAATTGGACTTTTGACACCTTAATTCAGCTGAGTTGTTCCAAAAGTCACATCATAGTCACAATTTGACACGCAAAATCATCGACCCAGTATCTATTCATTAATAACATCAAACACCATTAACTGGACAAAAGGTAACCCTTTAACACCTGTTTTATTTCATGGGAATGAACATGTGAGGGGTAATGATTATGAGTGAGACGATTTTCTTTTGTTTGGCTTCTTTTCAATTATTGTTTGAATTGTCATAGTTGTATTGGAATTAAATGAGGCGATATATTGGTTCGATGGTAAAAATTTCTGATAGTACCAAAGTGTGGGAGTCAGAGTTGTATTCGAATAATTATCTATGTTTTCAATAAGTAAAGCGATAATATTGGTTTCGGCTTTAGTAAGGTTATTATCGATAAATTTTTTTTAATTTTTTGATCCATATTCATCCTGTGATGTGCCCACTACTGGGACTCGGGCCTTCTCTCTGTACCAGGTAATGCATAAAAAAAAGATTTCGAAGAATTGAGAACCTCCTCCTTTTTTGAAGTCGGTTAAAAAAGAAGAAGGAGTCCATGAAGAAGTTTTAGTGCTAAATTAACTTAATGATCAAAGTGACCATTATTTTCCGATTGCATATTTTTACGTTGTTTCTAAACTACAGTTAATTAGATTTTCTGTGTTACATAGTGCCTACCTCGTCCAGCAGTAAATATAAGTGCTACGCAGAAAAAAAATGAGCCTGATAAAATTCTACAACGTGTAACACCGTAAAAAAGTCAACCAGATGCGGGCCCGATCAATTTCATATTTTGCATGAAAAACCAAAAATTTATATTTACGAATTTCCAAAAGTCTTATAACAAAAAGTGTTCAGTAACATGAACTGAGTTACCCCACGAGAGATTTTACGCATTTGGTGTGACACGTTGTATACGATACATCGAAGACAACATAGAATGCATAAAGGGGAAAATACAGATCACATCAATGAAAAAATCTCAATGAAATGAAATATTACATTCCAAATCACCCTAAGACAGGCAGGTAAACAATATATAGATATGATCAGAGCTCATAACAAGATATTGGAAGCGACAGGAACGAGTACAAAAGAAAATAATCCGGCAAATATAAATCATGCAGTTCTTTTGGATATCGTAATGAAATCGCGCGAGGTACGGATGGTAAAGGGGAAGCGTCATTATTCGTACATTTGTAGGAACGAAGTCTATGTCTTATATCCAAGTAGTAACAGAGGCTCCCAATAAAATATTACAGTAGTAAAAAAAAAAATCTCGAAAACTTATCTAAAAAAAGTGTAACTACAATATGACCCTAATATCAAAGTCAAATGACTCTTTGACGTTGTCAGTTTTTAAGACAGTGTTCAACAGATATTTAATTTTTTTGTAGTAGTCCGTTAGTGTTCAGCTACTTCTGGTTAGACTCGAAGCTCCAGTTAAGCTGAAAAAAAGCTAGGCTGCTAGAATATGGCAATTAGGCAGGCAATATTTACATCACACAAAAGTAAAATATTTATGCTTCATTTTCAAGAAGTTTGCTAAACGGTTTGAAATACGAATTGTTAAGAATAGGAACTTTCAAATTGTAGCCATTTTATTTTAATTGATTTTCTGAAGATTTAAAAAACATCTAACGTAGGCAAAGAAGTGTCCAAAATAAATCCTAAATAATATTCGCCACCTTAGCTACACAGTACTCGTTCACTCTTCATCAGTCACAACAAAAATCAGAAAAACAAAAGCACAAAAAGAAAAAAAGAAAACCGCCTTAATTCGAAACTTAAAGAAAGCAAAAAAGTTCTTAAAAACGACAGAAGAAAAAAAACGCAAAAACTCCACAGGGTGAGACATCATAATTCGGAGTCGAGAAAGAAATAAAAAGATAAAAAAAGACAGCCATTGAGATTTCCCCCGGTACACCATGTTTTTATTACGTTTTCCATCAGATAAGTAAAGAGGGTGGAAATCATATGAATTTCATAATCATAATACAATTTAATTATTACAAGGAAAATATGGCTGTTCAATTCTTTCTTGGCTTTGAATGGAGACGATTTATAAGGAGTATTGTGATGTGTTCCTTTGGTGCGAATCTTTTTTCTACGTGGTAAAGTTTCAAATCCTCCCACCGATATTGCCAGAGGCTTTGACGCATTTGGTGCACTTCATTACTTGTACACCATGCTCAAATGGTGAACTTAGCAACTGGTGCATGCACTTCTCATATGGTACTATTCGCAACTGGTGAACTTCTCAATTGGTGCACTTCGCAAAAGGGGCACTTTTTAATAAGAGTGGAGATTTGAAAAAAGTAGACGACTAAAAAATTATAGAATCTTTGTTTTTGCGTAGGTATTTTTTTTTCAATATAATCAAAAACAAAATCTAATATCTTTAAACGAGCAATTCTTGTATATTTATATATATAATCAGGATCTCGGAAACGGCTCCAAGGATTTTCATGAAAGTTACAGATTAGGGTTTTTTGGCTCAAGGAATCGATTTATCAGGTCCCAGTTTCGAGAAAAGAACCAGATATTTAAAAATTATGTACGCAAAAATTAGATTTACAGCAAAACTATATCAAAACAAAGAAAAAAAACAGAAAAATTTAAAGAATGGCATTCGTAAAACACCTGTTTTTAATAACATACATTCCATTTAGCAATACGTATCACCCTCAAGAAATCCCCACACACACACCTCCCCGATAAAAATTTTAAAGGCGCTGACTGTGTAAAATATTTTGATAACAAATGCGTTACTCGCGTTAGGCGCAGAGTTATTACGAACAATAAATTGCATACGGGACCATTTGTCATATCAACACGTTTTACTTGACTTTATACTGTTTTGTTGATGTTCGAGAAATATGTGAGGAGGGTTTTAAATTTTTCGGTATTGATGAAAACTTATTGGATTCTTCTATTTGTTAATTTCCCTTAAATTTTCATCAGCAGGGCTAAATAACTAATATAATATATTTCTAGTTTACATTATTTAAAAAGATAAAAACAGTGATTCTACAATACATAATACCCATCTAAATATTTTATTACCTATGATTCAGTTATGTAAAAAGTTAACCACGTGACTGGTGGTGTTTTTAATCTTCTTCTAATATACAACGTGTAACGCCAAAAGCGAAAAACCTCTCGTGGGGTAACTCAGCCCATGGTACAGAACAATTTTTGTTTTAAGACTTTTTGAAATTCGCAAAAAAACAATGGTTTTTAATGAAAAATTAGAAATTGATCGGGCACATTTGTATTTGGCTCAGGTTTTAGTATGATTTTATTTAAGGTGATTCTTGGTACAGTCACGCACAAAAGTTTTAAACACGTTTTATAAAACAAACAATCGAGCGAATTTTGAGTTAAAAAAATGTAGTCTTGCCATTACAAATCTACTACTGCATTACAAAACAAAATAATAAAAAAAACGAATCCTACCCCATTGGAACATTATTGTAATCTACGTAATAAAAGCGATATTAAGTTTAAGACTCACTCTTTTTATAACAGGAGATGGAAAATGCGAATTTCATATCAGTAGTTAAAATAAAACGATGGATTTAGACGATCAAGGCACGTGTGTGTAGTATAAAATATATCTCAGTATATAAAAATCGTTTCGGAGTAATAAATAATGTCGCATGTGATTTAGTTTCCAGAGAAATACAAAAATGTATTGATATGGCGCATAAGACCTAGTGTAGCCAAAACCTCTTTAAGTAAAACCCTTTTCGGGCACGCCGCAATTGCGGCGGTAAGACCCCTCTTTGAGGAGTGGCTGGAGAGAAGTCATGGCGTCCTGACCTACCGCTTGACGCAGGTCCTCACCGGACACGGAAGTTTCGGGAGGTACCTGTGTCTGATGCGAAAGGAGGAGACGCCTGGGTGCCACCACTGCGAAGATCGCCCGGAGGACACGGTGGAGCATTCGGTGCAAGACTGCCCAGCTTGGGCGGAGCACCGACGTGTCCTCACGGCTGCGATAGGCGGAGACCTCTCGCGCCCGGCATTGGTTGCGGCCATGCTGCGGGGCGAGACGGAGTGGGAAGCGGTCAGCTCCTTCTGCGAGGCAGTAATGCTCGTAAAGGAGGAGGCAGGCCGCGAGCGAGAGAGGACAGAGTCCTCCCTCCGCCCCAGCCGCAGTGGTAGGCGCCCACGGCGACGGACGTCGCAAGATGATCTCCGGCCACCGTAGGCGCGGGCATGCGGGCAGCGAGTAAAGGGCAACTCGCTGCCCGACCAAGGACCATGCCCGGGTCGACGGCGCGTTGTGTCCCACGCGCGCCTCAAAGAGCGTCAGCATAATGACGGGGCCCCCCTCTCAGAGGGCCAAAGCCTGCCGGGGTCGCGGGATTATTCCCTTACCGTAACCCCGGAACGTAACAGGCTATGAAGGACACCGTGGATTTTAGTCAGTAGAAGTCTGACAGTCCCTCCCGCCCTGCCCGGGGTTGGAGGACTCATTTGATGATTTTACCAAGCTAAAAAAAAAAAAAAAAAAAAAAAAAAAAAAAAAAAAAAAAAAAAAGTATAACCCTTTTCAAGTGCCACGGTATTCATTATTATAGTGAGGAAAAATCTAGATTTCATTATCAAAACACTTTATCATATTCATGATAATTACCCCATTTTTTTCAGTTTTTTTTTTAATGTGTAATGTAATACCTACATGACCAACTTTTACTTCGGTACAAATAGATTCGATGCGATTTCTGCCCAAAAAAATTTACTCATCCCTACGTTTTCATGAATTACAAGAGCAACAATTAATGTATGAAAATTCAAGAATGTGTAAACCTACGTGAATGGACGACATATACGTCAGCAGAAATGCGCAACAAGATTGCGCATAATTACGTAGGTCCACATTATTTGATTTCAAACACTTCAATTACACAAAGCGTGCTAAAGTATCCCTTTTCTAACATTAAAACGTTTCCATTTAGAAAAATAACGATCGAAACAAATTAAATCGCGCCCTATATTCTTACTGATCCATCCAAAGCACTTTATTTATTATTATTTCCTTACGAATGTAACGTATTTTATTGTACCTTTAACATTCGCCATAGAAACTTTACTGATAACATAAACTTGGGATATAAAAGATTTGTTATAAAAATTAAACTCTTAAGAAATACCGTACCTCCCCCTTATCGGTCGGGTAATCATATAATTCGTGTTACAGTTCCACCCGCCATTTTGTTTTAGAATTCGAATTTTAAAAAGGTCGGTTGTAAAAAAGTATTTTAATGGTATCTTTTTTATTAGGAAAGTGATGAGCTTTAAAAAATTACATTATGATAAAAATTATATTGTCACGTAGAACAATAACAGACTTGGAAGCTATAATTTTGTATGAAAGAAAACGTATCTTCATTTTTTGTGGCCGTCGCGTCGTAAGAAATACCTTGGTTGTCATTTTGTAAACTTCTGCATTTGACTGTACCTACTTTTTTGATTTGAGAAAACATTAACTATTTAAAAATTAATTATGTGTGTTATACATACCTATAGGTATTATGAATTAAAATTAATAGGTACTCATTACTCTTTTTTTAATTTCAAAATCAAAATCATTAAAAAGTAATTATAAACCATAAAGTGTACGTGAATTATTTCAACAGAATCAATTATTCAGTTGATTCAAAATATCTGACAAAATTTTATAGTATTCAGATCTCATAAAATAAATACCCACTATAATATAATTACCACGCATTCTACAGTGAGTATTTAGCCATTTAACAATCCTTATTACATAAACACTTTATTTTATACCCGTAACCAATTGAAAACGTCGCTGTCAAACAATAAAAGTTAACGTCAAAATAACAAATGTTAATACCTCTTTCGGATTTGAACTCATTACACAATTTTAACTGTCAATAAACACGCTTTAACGATTTAAAAAAAGAATTAGGAGGATGACGTCATAAAGTCATTGGTGGCATTTAATAAGGGGGTACATAAAAGTTTCAGACAAGAGTAATCAAATCATCAGAGATATCACACATGTGAAAAGTTACTAATCTGTTCAAATTGTAGCTTAAAGCTTCAAGATATAATTCACTATCGTTGACTGACAGCTAAAAATTAACCTTTTTGTTCTAAATTCCTCATAATTTACATACATATTTTATACAATATTATTGTACCTTAAGCATGTTGCTTGTCAATGTAAAAGTGCTATTTTTTATTTAATTTGCTTTTATGTTTTTTTTTTCTTTTTAATTAATATAATCTATGGTTGATCTCCTCTGACTTAGGCTGTTTAATACAAAAACATGTGAAAAATTTAGTTGACTCAGTATAGATGAACTATTATGGATCTTCTGTGAAGAACTTTTTAGTGGTTATAGTAATAACTGCTCTGACGTTTATAGTCGACGCGTGCGCAAATCAAGATCTCTTTTTATGTCATACAGGGTGTAAATAATTTAATGTACGTCTGAAATTAGTGATAAAGTATAATTTGGTGTTTAACGCTAATCGTACGTTTTTTATTATTTTTACAGATGAAGGATTTGGTTTTACGACTGATTTTTATTTTGTATTTAAATGCTGGAATATTATTTTAATGACAGTTTATGGTAGTATTGTTCTGTCATGTGGGATCAGTCATACGGTAATATCCTTATAACTGGAGTTCAAAGTTCAAGTTTAAAATCTTTGCTCTACATATTGTTTAGGGCTCTACTAAGAAATAAATTAGTATTGAGTCAGATATTTGTGAATGTAAGATGAAAAAATATTAAAAGTGTTTAATAAATTCAATAATAATATTATGTGTACCTTTAGGGAACCTTTCCATAACATTTTCGAAATACGTAATTACCTGGTAAATTTTCATATTTTTTCTTCAAAAATAGTATGGATGCTAAATATTATAAATTCTTGAATTAAGTTCACTATTATACAAAAGGTATAGTGAAAAACCAATATTGATTATCCCATAAATATACACGTTTTTACAATATACAAAAGAGTCTAAAATTCGCAATATTCTTTACCGCCATTCATTTTACAACGAAATCAATGCAAGTGACATGAATAAAAGCATAACAGATAATATATTCCAATCTATAAACAGTTTACGATACTCCACGATAGTTTATAGTGTATGAGATTTAAGTTTTATAGGTACTTCTGTTTTACGTTTTAGGGTGACTGACGGTCTGTTTTGACCATTTCGGTTGTGTGCATCGCATTTGCAGATTATTGTGTTTTGCAGTTGCACACCTATTTACGAAGGGCGCTTTTTAAAAATTGCTTTTTTTTCACTTATATGTTTTTATTCCTGCACTTGTGTAAGTATACCTAACTATACATGGGTCTTGTCTGGTGTGTGATTAAAATAACGCCGTCAAATTAGTTTTTTAATTAATACATGATTATTAATATCATAAATTATCATCAATTTAATTGCTGTCAAAAAAGACATAGTAAGAGCACAAATTCCCGGTATGGGTTTTATTTTGCAAAAAATATAAAATTACATTATTTTTTTTAGTTACTTGTATTAAATCTCATTCTAATAACAGTAAAAACGCAAACGAATACAGTATTGTGATGACGACTGTAATAGTATTACAGTATAAAGTAAGCTTTATTACAAGATTCGATATGACGAGGCAGCGATTAGCCCGATGCTTACGACTGACCGTAAATAATGCGAGGAAAAAAACATAACTGACAAAAAGAATGATGCGATTTTTTATTGTATCGCATTTATGTGAGCGACTGTACTTTTTAGGGTTTGTGGTTCTGCAGTGAAAATATTGGGAGTTATGACATTGAACTATGTATTTAGTTTCATATATTTTTTACGGAAAAAATGAGGATTTAACTGTTTAAAAATTTACATTATTACTTAGATTAGTTTCGTTTTGACTAAAAAGTCACTTACTAATAGACAAAATACTGTTTTATGAGATGAGAAGATTGTGCAAAACAGTTAGCCTGATTTAGGTCCTTGAAAATTCTACTCTTGTAAGTGTTAAATAGGCGACAAAAGTTTTTATGGAAGTTCGTTCTTTTGTGCTCCTGGAACAGAAAAAGAAAGAAATTAAATGAAGATTAAAAGCATTTTAAACAGAAAAAGAATAGAGAGCAAAAATAAAGAGCAGATTTCGTTACCAAGTATACAGAACCTTAAAACCATCACTTTTAATAGTGACGCGCACGCTTCGATACGGTTCGATATGTATTTTTATGTTCGACTCTAATTTATATCTGTCATCGTAAATGTCAACTGACGTATACGTTGGAGATTATTACATATAGCGTACGCGGTTTTTAACGACGCTCTTACTTGATTGCAAATGGCATGTTTTTTGGATGATCTTTTACGCTCCACGTTCACGACCTCAGGCGATTCGACTTGTATCAAGCGACACGCCTAGTACTTATTTTTGTTGTTTGAGTTGCATCGCGTTTCATGGCGTGGCATACTCTGATGGGCTCAACAACCCAAAATATCGACATATCGGTGGAATTTCATTGACTTCCCAAAGTTTAGTTGCCAGGCTACCCTCAAATTATTATGAAATTAAACATCTTGTACCGTCATAGGTTTTCGACATGCTATATGCTTTGGAGCTACCAATTAGCCCGTCCCACAGCAAAGATGCTGTTTTAATGCCGAGTCGTTAGGAAAACTCTTTCATTTATTTTCTCCTCAGACACTCAAGTCGCATGTCGCTTGATCGTATAGTTTGTGGTCAAGTGATAACTTTAGTTATTAGCGAAATGGAAAAAAATATGTTTGACTTTTAAAAGAGCTTTTGCTTTGACAAAGATGTTCTTTTTTGTATGTACTGGTGGTAAAATTTTAAACGTCTTAAAAATGTTTGGGCTTGACATGTTTTTACTTGGATGTTAAAAACTTAAAATATCAAGTCCTTCAGAATTATTAAAAGACTAAGTCAGATAATGCAGATTTGACAGAATTTATAATGCTAATACGTCATGGAAATGTTGTCACAACACAAAAATAATTAAATAATGGATGAAAACTACAGCATTGCTTATTTTTATGGACTTACTGTTTTTGTTTAAACCAAAATGAACTATTACCTAGTAATGATGGAGGATCTATTACATTTTAAGAATTTGGCTTTAGAAAAATCACAAATTAAACAAGCATACGTTTGAAAACTGCATTATTAATTGAATGGCAACTTTTTTATAATTTTATGAGATTTCATAAATAAACAAAACAGTTAAAACTCTTTCAAAATTAAGCCAGTATCAGCTAAATCTATCAATCGCATTAAATGCACTGCGGGACAATAAAATTTTCAATGACGTAGCTAAAATGAGGTAGTAGACGTTTCACATTACACTTTAGTGGCGATTCGAACGCAGTATGCGATTGAAGACACATTGTAGCTTTATAACATGCCTTTTGTGCAAGATTGTTTCGATAAAGATGTGATTTGAGATAAATTATACATTGCCCAGGTAATATAAAAATACATAAAAACTAATCTTCCAAAAACACGTGAGAAAAATAGTATTTCCTTGAACCAAATATCCACGAGCCATAGAAATTCAGGCTAAAAATAAAAACACTGTAGGTGATCAAAATCGTTATTTTGTTTGTAGAAATTGTGATTATTTGTTTACTTGGTATACCGAACTTAAGATTTTAATGTTAAAGTCCAAAGTTGAAATAATAATATAAAAAAATCTTGACGTTATTTTTATAATAATCATAATAGATTCTGCCTTTGGATCACACCGGCCCGTTTCCATATTTTTTTAATTTTAACCTATTACTGACACTCCAATAAATCTTTATCCAATTTATTATTTTACTTCACACTCATTGAACCCAGCAACCAAGTAATTTATTTTTGTTTCAACAACATTCATTACACTGTTGCTTTTTATTGCAGTGTTAATAAATGGAATACAGCTTAATATTCAACGGGTTAAACGACCAACTTCAAAACTCATAACTAGAACCGTTTGACTGTAAAACAATATAATAATACTTCGTACTATGATCGCGTTTATCGATATGAACGTTTTATTTGAAAAGTTATTTCAGAGATAGTTTCCTTACATTGTCTGTTTATGGAGTTAGTATTATGAAATAAAGAATTGGACTTTAGTCTTTGTGACGATCGTTGGCATTATAATTGCCTATAGATTTGATTTTTCGATATTCATCATTTTCTGTAGCTTTTCTAAAAATTACAATTCAGGAAGAATAATAGTAATATCGGTCCCGACTTAAAAATTGTAAATCGCGGGTTTGAACCCCGCCATGCGCGTTACTTTGTGTAATTATTTCATCACCAAAGCTCTCAAAACGGTGAAGGAAAACATCGGAAGAAAACATGTCGTAGAACCAAAAATTCGAAGACAAATGTGGCATCTACAAACACGCAATGGGCCCGCGTGGTGGATTGTATCCCAGCAGTGGGAACATTATAGGCTGGTGGTGATGATGAACAATAATAGATAGATCACTTTTAAAATTTGTCCGATAACGCAAGCATGTAAGTGACAAATAGTGACAATCACATTCTAAGCAATAATTATTGATATTAAAAAATATGAAGCTGCCTTTTAGGTCTAGTAGCAAGCAGAACTGCAAAGCACGAGTTTCTGGATTCGAACCCTAGCGCCTAGAATTTCTCAAAAGCATCAAAATATGATGTATTTGCCGGATTTTGGCGACAAAGTAGCTCTTATAACATGGGATTTAAAGAAACCAAACACTGCTTCATAACTTAATTTTATTATAGGTACTTAAACTAAAACGAGTGAAGATATAGAAAAAAATTATAATTAAAAAAAATTAATTTCAATTCCATCCATCAATGTAAACTCTAAATCAAACAAACATACCCTTTCCAATTTGCAAACATCAATGAGCAGCCTTTTGCTAAACAAAAAAAAAGAAGAAAAATTTAATAAAATTCATTTCGGAACTCCTTTCACGGAATCTTTTCTTATGCGACATTGTAAATAACCTGATGGATTACTGAAATATAAACATTCTGAATTCAATTTTGTTCTTTTCGAACTAAAGTTCAAATTCATTTGTTCTTCAGAAGCGTAATCCCAGTGGCTGTATCGATGTCCTGGCTTTATTGTATTTCCGTATTCAACTTTGTACTTAAAGTACAAAGTTGAAATTCGCTTGTTTTAGAGAGGCGTAATACCAGTAGCTGTATCAATATCCTGACTGAACGCTCCATTTTGAATTTCGACTTTGTGCTTCCGAAACAAAATTCAATTTCCTTTGGATAAGGAAGGGTTTTTTACAAGTAGCAGGATCGGTATCGAGTGAAAATTATATGCTCGAATTCTTTTGAACCGATTTGTCGCGAGATGTTCAGCCATTGTATTGCTCATCTTCAAAGGATTTTTTTTTTCTTTATTATTTCGCTTCGCGAGACGGAGGTTGTAATACGATTGTTATTTGTGTTTAGATAGATTATATTGAGTTCCAGTTTATAATAATAGGGGAACAGATTGGTTTTTGAATTTTTAAAGACAACATTTTTTTTCTTTATCTTTTATTTTAAAGTCTTAACGGCTGAACTAATTTTGAAAGGCATAATAAGAAAAGAAAACGGTCTGAGTAAGGATGTACTAAGAGTAATTTATTTATTCTAATAGATAGTATTCTTCAAAAAAAATACAAATCAAAAATTATGGCTTGACTGGGTTAGGATAATTTGCTTACTGTTATTTACGCTCTTACGGTGCGATACAACTTAACATGTTATATAAAATTGTTATATATTAAATATATATTATATAATAATTGTTATATTGTGTTATATTATATTGGTTGTTTACGTGTTATAGTGTGTATATGTTATATAACATGTTTCATGGTCTGTACGCACCTTTAGAAAAAAAAATGACAAACTATTGAGATACATACTTCAAAAGTCGACAAATAATAAGATTCTTGTAGCATTTTTTGTCAAAACAAAAACATCAAAAAGAAAACTGAAGAATATTGACAAAATATTGACTCGGTATTATCAATACCATTAGAAAACTCTTTCACATACACTAACAATAATATTTGTTTAACAAACACAGGAAATAGTTCCACAAATAATACCTTTTCTACCTTTGAACAACTAATCAAAAATCTACTATCGGAATTTCAATCTAAGATCTAATAAAAATAAGTTTCAATTTTGTCCTACAACCTCTTTATTCAATCTGTCAGTACTATCATTATTTATTAACAGGATATTGAACCTTGCTTGTTAAAAGATAAGTATCAAAGTTGATTGCGTATCAAATAACAAGGGTGCAAGCCAACATTTCCCGTATACCAATTTATTTTTTTATTTACTTCTTAAAATGTATGCAAATTCAAATGA
The DNA here is from genome assembly GCA_036375495.1 of Agrotis segetum. Classification (NCBI taxonomy): domain Eukaryota; kingdom Metazoa; phylum Arthropoda; class Insecta; order Lepidoptera; family Noctuidae; genus Agrotis; species Agrotis segetum. The sequence continues at coordinate 445,419 of JAQSVV010000677.1, read as the reverse complement.
TTCCTTGCGATTGATGCTTTGTAGCTAGATTATCAGGTGGCTGTATCCCTGTCCCTTTTTTTCTTTAGGGAATTTATATTTGCATCTCTTTTTCTCAGTCTTGGTATAATGAAAGTAATTTGTCGGTCCTGTATTCAATTTGGCAAAGGAAAATTAGGTATAATAAAATTATACAGATTTTCGCTAACGTTTCGTATAAATGTATTGTAAGAGGATTTTACTTTTTCTGATTTTATTTTGTATGCAATAGGGTGTGTCCTTTACCTGCGGTTGGTAATCTGTTTAAATTAGAGGGAAATAAAGAATTATTAGATTTATGTTTGGGGATTTTAATTTTAACATTGTTTAAGCTGTTTTAATTCCAGTTTTGACTACGTTATTTTACAAAAAACACAGTTCAATTCTGTATTTAATTTTTGAATTCAAGCCCAACGATCTACATTTGACGGTTATGTTTCGAATTTTGGTTTGACAAAGCTGTTTTTGCAAGACTTTTGGTTGAATTCTATTATAATTAGGAAATTAGGATTATTACATTTCTAATATAATTACATTCATACATTTTTTTAATACATTTTTAATATATTAAAATAACTCAATCTAAAAGTCCTCCCAGCCTAGGTATAGAGGAAAGTACTATCAAATTTTTAACGCCATTTTTTATAAAAACAATTTTTTTTTGCTTAATTGTAGCATGTACTAAATTCTTAGTAACAGCATATACCTCATTCACCATGTAAATTCGCCAAGTTGAAAACAAAATCAGCACAAGTACAAAATTCAAAATTTTGCGGCGGCAGAATTAAACATAACCATTTCTAATCAATAAAATGCCTATCTATAGGAATCCGAATAGACAAAAGTGTTCGTGCAATATCGCCAAGCAGATATCGGCACACAGTTTAATATGGCCATAACATGCATCGCTCCAACCCTCTAATAAAAATACCATTCAAATTATCCTAATAATAAAATAGCAGAGTGTATCACTCACTTGAATTACCTTAGAGCCGTTTATTGTATGCGATTTTTAATGCAGGTGTCTGTAAATGTCATGGTTTCCATGAAAAGATTTTTTATAAGCACACGCTTTGTTTTTCTTGGGGACAGGCAAAAACTGCGAGTGCCACCTTCTAGAATCTGTAGAATTAAAACGATTTTCATCTTGTCCGTATTATTTTTAACAAAACGACAAGCGTTTTGTTAAAAACTTTCAAAATAATTCATCAGCTGCACCGTAATAGGGTTTTTGACTTAAATATCTAATCAGACAGCCAGTAGTTTTTTTTTAAATACGAATAAAATATTTTACGAGGAAACGAATGCATGTACAGACGCCAGCACGTCAACCTACCCGAATCTGTCAGATTTTACCACTCAAACATTAACCTTCTACTCTTGTTATAAGGTTGAAATTCTACTATAGAAATCTGACAGATTGTGGTAGCTTGATGTGCTGACGTCTGTACAATTTTTACTAGTTGTTATGTCACGAACCTCGACATTAGTTTTCTAAACGCTAACACACGGACTAACTACATTTTCAATTTATCAATGTTGTCAACAAATCTATTCGAACTTAAAGCGCTTTAGATCCATTTGGTATTTAAAAGCGTGAGTCTTTAGGCTGTAGGAAAGAGATAGCCTAGACGACTTGTATAGCTCAGTCTCTTTCCCACAGTCTAAACTGGATCGCATTAAAAGCTCGTGGTAAGGCCTCTGAAAAGTGTAGGGTATAAAATAGCATAAACTTAGATTGGCAAGATTACTATTATTTGATTTTATAGACACTAAAGATTACAATTATTTAATTAGAGATCAATTTACCAGAATTCCTGTGATCTATCATTATTAACCTATAAAGAAATCTAATACTTTACTACCACGATGAAACCTTCTAATTGCAGGCGAATTTCTAATGCCTTAGCAATAGATGAATTCCTACTATAATAAATGGTATAAAACTAATTCTAATAACACATAGTCGTATCGCAGTCGTGTCGTATAATCTAAAAGTGTTGCGTACTAAACTTTACGGCGTATTGTTTTATTAATATCTATAAAAAGTGCTCCCACTTTAGTTTTACTGAGAACTTCTTATAGCTTTCAGTGTTTGCGATCTTTATGAACACGCTAAGTTTATTATTGTTTAGGGGCGGTGTTTGTATTGCTCCGTTTTCTAATTTATTTTGCGTCGCATTATATTTCCACTGCTATAAAAAATCTATTTATTTTATTTTCGTTTTTGACAGCGTTTTACAGCTGTTTTGTTTTTTCAATGTAAGGCGCTTCTGAACCGAAAGGACCACAAAAATCTCCACAGCAAAAATGTTGACACGACCCATACAAACAAACTTCCGTGGATTTTAATCAATCATAGATTTATTAGATGATCCACCGATATTCACTAGTCATTTTCTCAATTATATAGGCATAATTTCCGTTATTTTTTTGAACTTTGTTCAATTTTATTTATCTGAGAAAGTCACATATCTACGTGATGTTACTCCTTTGTACAACGTGTAACGTTTAACACAAAAAAAGATTTTTCATACAAAATTAGAAATTGATCGAGCCCATCATTATGAAAAAACATTTTTTATATTTTATTTCCAAAAGTTTTAAAACAAACATTGTTCAGTAACATGAGCTGAGTTACCCCACGAGAGGTTTAGCGCTAACGTTACACGTTGTGTTAGGTATTACAGAAAAAGTCTTGGAACTGTCCCAAAAACTAAGCCTCAATTTTTGATTTTCCGGCTTCAAGAAACTAACATCCCAAAATTCTCTTATTCCAGACGGACTCAACATCAGCCGGTGAGAAGGAAGCAGAAGGGTCCATATTCTCGTCAATTATCCCTGACAAACTATCTGGATCCATCTGTACTGCAGTTCTCTTCGTGCTGGGTTGGAAGCTGTTCTCAAATAAACGGTGAACTGGTTTTTTAAAGATGTTGTGATGGGATTTTATTGTAGTAAATGTTTTATTGAAATATGTGACGTGATCATACGTTGTTCTTTACTTCAGTGTCATTCTGCGTCAATTTGAAAAATTTTGTTGAAAATATCTCTGTACAACTCTTCGAGGCTGACATAAGTTTTACATAAAGTTTTTTTATTTTTTTAATTTAAAACATTTTGTAAAATTTTAAAACATAAATAGATTTCATTTTAAATTATACCAAGTAATGTAAAAAAACATTCAAGAGACACAAAAACTGAAAATATCATTTTCTATTCTAATTTTTTACTTTGATAAAATTAAATAAAAAACTTGCATGAACCATAAATGCATAAATGTCACGTATTTTAATAACACATTTCTAGGTAACTAAGCGTACGATGAATAAATAAAAATGTTATTCGCTGCGTTACGCTTTTTGCAATTTGTACATTCACTGAGGATTATTAAAATAATCCAATTTTTGTATAATTATTAGACGTAATAATACACAGCTTTAACATAAAGTTGTGTTTTTGTGTATCGTCTGTCGAACGCACACATATTGTATATTTTATAATTATACGTAGTGATTTTATAAATAAAAATGTTTGGTCCATGGCAAATTATAAGTACTTGCTGCTAAAAAAAATTATAATAGAAATTGCTAGTGAAAGGGTTTTTTTTACAAAAAAGGTTTATTTGATTTATTTACCTATAAATAGGAGAAAATATTTTTATAAAAATTGAAAATGGTTTTTTACAAATAAGCATAACATTTAAAATATACATTTAATCAGTATAATAGAATCATTATCAAAAAATACATCACATTTTCTCTATTTTCCGGTGACGTAGTTATTTACCGGGTTACGAAAATTCGCACAAAATTATAAAAAAAATATTAGACACGCCACTTTATAAAAATTGCTGTTGTAGAACTAAAATGTTACATTAAAATATATACACTTAAAAATAAAACCGTGTTTTCTAAAAATATTAAAATTCTTATAATATTGAAATGTCAATTTACATTCCGCTTTCGATGTTGATACTATATCCATAATTATAGTTTTAAATAAATAATATACACAAACACTTATTTTAGGAATTTCGAAGTATTCAGAAGAATGGACCAGCGATGTTATAGAAAAATAGATTTTATTTGAAATACGATAAAGTCCGTTTTCCCATAAATTGTTCCAAAGAGAGCAGCCTAAAAATTATTATCGATTGATCTCATTTTTTTATTTTTTGTGTAATAAAAATGTTTATTTTTAAATATTTTAGGGTTAGACCATTGCATGGTGAGTGCCAAGTTATTTCAATGGAGATTTTATGAGATGGTATATTTTGATAATTATTATCATTAATTATTGTATATAAGTTAGTTAAGATTGATTGATGAGAAGCTCTGTCATGTCTGATCTTGAAGCAATTTGTTATAATCGATATAATTATTTTTGAAAGATCAACAAAGATTGTTTGGTATCAAAATTGCTAGGTAGTTCATGATTTGGCTTCGATAAGCTAGGGAAATTAATTTAAGTAAAAATTTGAACACATTGATTTGAAAGAAAAAAAATTTGATTGAGAATATTAGAAAATTTCAGGCAATTATTTACTGAAAGCTGAATTATTTCATGATGTTATGACGAAAATATCAATTGAGGAATAAATAGGAATCAGGATATGTTGTTTTTATCTTAATTTAACAGAAAATGACACGAGCACAAAAATGGATATTTTTTAGCTTTTATGAAATAGATTTGTAAATAAAAATACTCCATTAGTTCTGCTAGCTGATAACTCATACGAAATAGGTTACAAACGAGGCTTGAAATTATTAAAAAACCTTTTGTTTTCAAAAGATTTTTATTTCGTAAAAATATAACTTAATTATGCATGTTTTGTTGACATTTAGTTTTTTACTACGAAAAAATGGGAACAAAAAGTTTTGGGAACAATTCATGAATTATTTTTATTAACACCATTTTTTTTAAATACTTTTATTTTAAGAATACAAAATATACGGAAGAATGTGTTCAAATGTGATATGTATTTATTTAAGGAAACGATTAAAGTAAAAAAAAAGAAGTTTTCCTAATGATCTCTTGGAAACTCTTATCTGCTGATCACATTTTCATTATTTTTGCTGACAAAACTTATCAATGAAACTTTCAATGCAGCCACAATTTCATACATTTTATAATACTGTAAATTTTTGTGTACTTTAATAAAAAAACGTCAGGTATGCATCAGAAAATAGTCTGTTACTTTTTTTGTTTCTGTCAGCAAAAAAATTGAAAATATTACAGAAAAAACGCATTTAAGAGTTCTGTACATAAATTAAAATTGGTATGCTTAATGCTCTTTTTATAAGAATATACTCTGTAGTCGCAAAAATTTCTAAATTTCCATAGTAATAAATAATGCTTAACACGAGAACAAATAAAATTTGTGTGGAAGATGCAAAAATAATTATAAATTATTTTTATGAAATAGCACAAAGGGCAAACTGCGGTATCCTAAAATAAATGTAATTAAATAATTTGCGATTATAAGTAGTGAGACTACTATTTTTTTATAAAAATAACTGTTCTAATCAATATTTTTGCAACTTCCATACAGATTTTTCACAAAAAAAAACATGCTTTCTGCTATAATCACATAATTATTACTGTAATGATATGATAATTTTAAATTCTTAAGCAATATAATTGTAATTACTCATAGCATGTAAGAAATATCTCACTACCAAGTCTTTTTATTATTTTACGAACAAAAATTAAAAACAAAAAATTGTTCAGTAAAAACAATTTTGTTTTTTTAGTTTATTTTTAGTAAAAATCGTGTGATCTACACTGTGTATAAAAATGGCCTGTATATTTTAGCTAATTTAAGATTTCAATGAGTTAGATTTTTAGTTTTTAGACATTTTATTATTTAGCATGTTTTCTTTGTATAACAGTCATACCAATTGACTTTAATTAAGTTCTTAATGTAATTACTTTCAGATCAACTGCCAATTATTATATTCTGTGTTTGATATTTCTTTATTTGAAAATATACTTTTTTATAAATATTTCTGACTTTTAACTTCAAACACTTAAAACTGCCTGTAAGAAACAATATAAAAACCGGCCAAGTGCGTGTCGGGCCACGCACAGTGTAGGGTTCCGTAGTTGCCCATCAAAATACTTATGCGAACTAACTAAACTGATTCGCTGAATTTAATTTTAAAAAGAAGAATTTTCAAAATCGGTCCAGGAGTCTTTGAGAAATCGGGGAAAATACATAAGAAAAAAGATTACAAACAATTTAGAACCTCCTCCTTTTTTCGAATTTAGTTAAAAATAGTTGACGATAAAAACCTACCTATCCCCAAAAAACATACCTATAAAAGCTGTAAAAATAAAGTTGACAAACTTAGATTTGCAGTTGTCTCCGATACATTTTGTTTAAGAAAATATGATCAAGTACATTTTATAAGTTGGTCGAGTATTACTCGTAAAGTTGTAAAGCCTACTTAGTCATGATAATTTTCTTTTAAACTTCGTTATATGTACTACTATAGTGAATTTTTTCACACCCCCAAACATAACCGTTTAGCTGGTAGAGGGGGGGGACACTCGAATCGAGCAAAATTTAGGAATTTAAAGCTTAATATTTCACAAACGAATTTTTTTATCAAAAAATTGTTAATGAAAACTATCATTATTTTTTAAAGGCCTATTTAATGATACCCCACACTAAGGGGTACGCGAGAAAAAAAAAATCCTCACTTTACGTGTAAGTACAGGAGGTACCCTAAAAAAAAATATTTTACGAGATTTTATTTTACCACTTTTTCGGCACAACAAATCCGTATATTTACACCAAATTACAGCTCTCTAGTACTGTGCGTCTCTGAGCTAAACTGCGGACAGACGGACGGACGGACGGACGGTCGGACGGACGGACGGACGGACGGACGGACGGACGGACATGGCGAAACTATAAGGGTTCCTTGTTGACTACGGAACCCTAAAAACTAGTAAAGAAAACTTAGAATAGGTTGGTAAACTACCCATTTAAAACTCCAAACACCCCATGAAACCACTCACCGCTATTTTGAAAAATAAGTAACGTCATCTAAACTTCTAAGTTATCAAACTCATGTGTGTCTGAGCACCATCCATCTAAGTTTATGTTACTTTAACTTAGAAAAACATTATCCGGTAGAGTTGCGGTTAACTTAATGCGGTCAGTTAAACTTGATGTATTTCACTTAGATGTAACTTTGCAAGCTTTATGGTTTCTATAAAAGTTAGATTTTTAAAGTGGGTGCTTCGTATGTTGTTTGCTAATGTGGGTATAAAGGAGTGAGATGGAAGTTGGTCTAGGAAACATAATACTTTTTTAATGTTCTATCTTTAAGAGAGGATCATTTTCTTGATAGTTAAACGAAGTAGTTGTATTCAATCACAGTTTAAAAGTTACCCGTTAGAAAGTTTATTTGGCGGCACGGTTGGTGTAATGGCTGAGCGCTTCGCTTATCTGCAGCACAGCATATGGGTTCGATTCCCGCACAAATAAAATTTCTGTCTGATGGTAATAAAAGGTCTGGTTGTTTGATAAGTGAGTTTTAAAATTTGTAAACGCAATCTTATACTGGAGTAAATTCAAGTAACTTCTTACTTGGATTAACTCCGGTAAGTATACCTGTGTTGAATTAAAAATTCATTTCATCTCCATTTGTGGAATTTAAAAATTCAAACAGTAGAATCCCCAATGAGCAATGGTGGCCCAGTGGTTTATTATCGGTCCTGGCTTAGGAGTATTAAGTGGGTCGTGGGTTCAAACCCCACCAGGCGCATTACTTTGTGAAATTGATTTCATCACCGCTGCTCTCAAAACGGTGAAGGAAAACATCCTGAGGAAACCGGCAAGTCCTAGAACCAAACATTCAAAGACATGATCGAGTGACATCTACCAACCCGCACTGGCGCCGCATGATGGATTATGACCCATTCCCTTACAGAGAGGAGGCCTGTGTCCTAGCAGTGGGAACATTATAGGCTAAATCTATCTTGTTTAACAAAATCTGTCTAATTTAAGTAACAATTATCTGGAAACCAAAAAAGCAATAACATTTAATTTAAACGAAACTGAAGCAATATACCACCCATGTTAGTTATTGCCGAACAATTTTCTCAAAATAAAGACAACACTTAGTGGCAGCTAATTTTGTAAATATCCCGTCTAATTGATGTTAACGATTTATAGTGGCACGTTCAAGAATGGAAAGAATTTGTGGTTTGGGGGAAATAAAAGGAAATAGTTGGTGAAATTAATCACTTAATTATGTTGTGGGTTTCTAGTACTTTCTATGAGGATAAATTCCACCTTTTTTACTTAGAATCTCTGGAAACTGAACTACTACATAAAAAGGTCTACAAAAATCGTATCCATCTTAAGCACGACTCCTGAGCAAGAAATCCTGGATTTGAATCCAGTAGGGTAAAGTGTTATAGGGGGTTTCAGGATTTCTTCAATGGCAATGACGGATCTTGGATTTCAGTCCGGTAAATGGCATCTCCCCGAAATATGGGTGTTTCTGCGATTAGGTACATAAAACTCTGCCTAACTCTTCGGAGGTTAAATCAAGTTAAAATATGGCGTGACTTTGGAGTTATCAGACCTTCATCAGCAGTATAGCTTTCTAGAAAAGATAGTAGGTAAGTGAGTAAGCGCAGGCATGAGCACAACAAGCAATAAGAAAATCGCCGTCTGATCAGGATCCCAGTGGGGGTCGACGGTGCGTCGTGTTCCACGTGCGCTTCAAAGAACTATGTCATCAATCTGATAGGCGCCTATATTCTTTGGACTATCTAAACAGGCTACCATGCAACAAAGGGCAGTTGAAAAAACACTGAATAAAAATTCAGTATTTTTTCAACTGCCCTTTGTTGCAATCAACACAAGACTGACAATCTCGTTCCACTTCACCTAGAGCAGGAAAGACTCATTTGATAATTAGACCACCTTTAAAAAAAGGTAAATGAGAATATTTGCGATCATAACCGTATTAGGTATACGGTTATGATCGCAAATATTCTCATTTACCTTTTTAAAGTGTAAGTAAATATTGAAAAAAAAAACAAATAGGTAACACAAATTATCATTAATGAAAAATAATAACTCAATATCTGGTTGACCGAGCTTCGCTCGGTTTTTAAAATGTCTATACCTTGGGAACCGAGCTTTTCTCGAACCTGGGACCTTGATAAATAAATTCCTTGAGCCGAAAAACCCCTAATCTGTAACTTTCATGAAAATCCTTGGAGCCGTTTCCGAGATCCTGATTATGTATAAATAAATATACAAGAATTGCTCGTTTAAAGATATTAGATTAGATTAAATAGATAGATTAGATATTTACATACTAAACGTGAGAAAATATTTTAAAAACACAGCAGGTAACTATCGAAAGCGTGTCGATTTAAATCAATTTGTAGATTAAACACAGTCGCCATTTTGATCTAAGGGTTGAATCTTCATAGAAAATAGATGTGCGTGCGCATATTTAGAAACTATTAATCTTTTTTATGTGAAAATAAGGGCTTTAAGTGGTTATTGTTTATTAGCTGTTCACATAGATTATCACGTATTTATGAAGATAAAAAAGTTTACTTCGGGTTGTGGGAATAAAAAACACAGGCAAGAAATTATTATAACATAATGTTGTAGACTAGCTTTGTTTGTGCAATAAGTAACCAGAGGCCTTATTATATGAATTTCCAGTTTTTGCGACGTAAACTGGAACTTTCAAAATTATTTCAAGGAAAACAAAAGTTCCTTCTTCGTACAGTAGAGGCGCTGTTCCATTTTTCCATACAATAAACGCAGTAAATACTTCGAGTACGCTGTAAATAAAAAACTGAAATCTTATGATCGAGCTACTGATCTACTAACTGTGCTATTCTCTATGTCTCTACGTCGAGGTCGTCCAGGAACTTATAATAGATTCTATATTTTATCCTCAAGAGCATGAAGTTGTAAATCAAGTAAAAACAAACCACAGCTTCAGCGATGCCCCGGCGCTGAGTCTTTGGAGAATAACACTATGGAACTGGAGTGTTTAAACAAGCTTCGAGTTCTGGAGTGGGTAACGTGTATAACGTATCATTGACTGATGGCGGAAGGTGAAGAACAAGGTATCGTGATGGAATTATTCCCGATGGATCCCACTTTTGAATCCCACTTGAATATTTTTCCCGTTGGATCCCAAAAAAATTTAAAGAAATTCTCGTTGAATCCCACAACAAAAGAAAAACGTTTTATTCCCGTTGAATCCCAAAAACAATTCCCGTTGGATCCCACATGCTTTAAAAAATCTGAATGCGAGTACTTTCAACGACAAAATTGCTATCATGAATTGCGGTTTACCACCTTGAGCTTATGCTAGCCTAGTACTTTGGCAGGCCATTTAGAGTTACCTTACCCCCGCGCTGCGTGTTCACGTAGCACCAGACTGCAAAACATAATATACCTTGATCTTATACTAGCCTAGTACTTTTGCTGGTTAGTGACATTCTATCAGTTTTTAAGTAAAGACTGAAACAAATTCTCAGAATGTGTCTGGTGACCGGTCTATGGAAAGCCTATGGTGGCCGGATCTTGTAGAACTTTTTTTTTTAGTAAAATTCATTAATTAGTTAGGTACTCAGAATACATCAGTAAAATAACGGTAACAGTTTTCTTCTGATATGTACACATGTTGTCAAAAAGTGGGATTCAACGGGAATTAAAAATGGGATTCATCGGGACTACCTAAAAAATGGGATCCAAAAGTGGGATCCAACGGGAATAATTCTCGTGATGCAGTTATAAGAGATACTTTTATTCTGTACGGCAGCTCACAATTGAGGCGTCATTTTAGGGGTCAGAGCCCATTCGTACCCTAAGATTCGCACCCTGTGCCCACTCGTACCCTGGAAGTTTTGAGGGGCCAACTCGTCTACTGAAGAATATTAATTTTTATTCATTCTTCTAATATAAGTACATGGACATGTGTGTATACTGCAGCTTGGTAGTCCTAGTACAGTCGCGCAGAAAAGAGTAAAATAAAAAATATAGTAATTCGGTAGATATCATGTTGATTTCAAATAAGATTAAGTTTAATAAATGCCTCTAGGCTCTAGGCATTAAGTCAGTCTTTAAAATAATTAATCAACTTTTGGTTTCTTGTGTAACATTAGTAAATATTTAGCAAAATATATGATAACTATAATCTTTATGCAGTAAAATAAAACTGTGTAACTATTATAAAATTTCAGTTTAATTGAATTTTAGATAAATTTACAGCCAGTAGACAAACAAAAAACCAAATATCAGTACCAATGTAACAAAAATAACAATAAAATGTTAGTACTTTGTACAGGTATAGAGATCTACAAAATAATGCAATATTACAATAACTTTGTATAAAAGAAACATAAAAAGTAAAATCAGTCTTTATCAACTATGTAAAACCAACATTTTTACTAACAACAAATACACAAGCAAAATCACAATGTCCTAGAAACTAACAAAATATAACCCTTTTTACACAAATCAGCCTTGATTGACCATCATAAATATATAAATCAACATTAAAAGTAAAATATGCAAAAAAAAAATAGAACACAGTCATGTCAACAGTAAATAATCACTTCTTATTTTTTTGTATAAATACCAACTACATACATGCAAAATCATAATAACTTAAATCTAATTTCTTGCGCGCAGATACTCTGGCTAAGTATTTCGCACCCCGCGCACATCTAGAGAGTACTTACCAATTTTAACGTAATTTTTGGAGCAAAACAGAATTAATGTTAGAACGTTCATTATTTTTAACCATCTTCCAAAAGGAGGAGGTTTTCAATTCCGACGTTTGTATTTTTTTTGTTCTGGCATAACTCCGTCGCACAACCGATTTGAAAAATTCTTTTTTTTTTTTTGGATAGGGTATACTTTCGGAATGGTCCCACTAAAATTATATCGAAATCGGACTAGCACTTTTTGAAAAATCAACAAAAACTTAAAAAAAAAATCAACTCTGTCTACACCGATTACTCCGAGGTTTCTAGTCCGATTTCGATGATTCTTTTTTTTTCGATATACTTAGTATATCTGCCATTTGACCCTTTAAAATTTGGGTTGAATAATGAAATTATTATTTTTTTTTTTTTTAAATGTAGGTAACTGACTACAAAACAACCACAAAAAGTTCAAACCTATAATAAAACTTTTCTAAACAAAAAGTTTATTTCGTTAGGCGAACTTTATTTATAAAATGACCAAAGACACATTGATAAGTCTCGTATTCGCAGTCACTTTCAAGAACTAATATGTCACCGAGGCAGCCATAACATACAAAAAAAACACCTTATCTAATTTTGTAACCCGTTTTTTTTAACAAGCCATTCATAGAGAGACAATTTTACATCGTAAGCCTATCTACAGGTTATAATTATTATTATCATGACGGATTTATCATTCATCATAGCTCTTTTAAACCGACTTCAAAAAGAAGGAGGTTATTTCAATGAGCTGTTATGATTTATTAAATTAATTCCGTTAATAAACTGTTCACAAGTGTACTCTGTTAACCGTCTCATATGTAACATATAGCTAATTTTATCTCAGGGGACCAATAGGCACCTGAATAGGTGCCGAATCATTAACTTATATCGTATTATATTAGAGTGGACGAATGGGTACCTTTAAAATAATATTTTTTATTAAAATATTAATTGGTACCCTACCAGGAGACCAATGGGCACCTGTGAAGGGGCCGAATGAGATAGAGAGAGAGATAAAGAAACTTTAATGCCGGGGTACGAATTTTAGGGTACGAGTGGGCTCTGACCCCATTTTAGTAGTAATTTTTACCCGTGGTGCTAGGCAATCTGGACTTCTCCAAGTTATCATGTCCGTTTGTATCTATTGACCTTGTTTTGGTCTGTTTCCTGCTTGCCTGGACGGAAGTGGAAACAAATTTTTTCCTACTTCTCCACTATTCTTTTCTGATTAATTTTTCGTTGCAGGATCCAAGACAGGTAAATTTATTCTCAGGGAAACGTCGAGCTTCATTGTCTCGGCGGTTTTTTGGTGGTTGCCACTTTTGATTCTGGCTTTCAGGAGTTGCAGTGGTTTGGGAACGGTGTGGATTTGTCCCATAAAAAAAAAATCTGTACTGGCCTGGGAAGACTGAGTTTGCGAACGAATTCAATAATAATCTTCTTTATCTTTATCTTCTTTATCTTTATCTTTACATATAATAAAATCGTAGAGTTGTCATTCCTGTACATTGAATATTTTTTTCTTTTTGTATTTTTTTCGAGATAAGGGATCGATTCTGATGCCAAATCAACTTTTTTTTTCTTTCGAAATTTTTTATGTTTTTTGATTTGATCTATCTCTTAAACTACTGTAAAGTTGTCGATCAAATTTTCCTCAAATATTCCTAATAATATGCTTCTGTTAAAATGCTATGTATTATTACGCTATTTTTCCTGGGAGATAAGCAATTTTGAATTTTGTTGTTTTTAAATGTTTGTTGATAGGAAGCTGAACCACTGGATATTATTTAGTCAATTTTTCCTCAAATATTCCTTAAACTGCTCTTCAATTAATAGGATATGTATAATTACGCTATTCCCCTTGGGGGATTAGCAATTTTATAATATGTTGATTTTCAGTCATTGTTGACATTTGTTTAAGAACCGCTATTTGAAGATAGCTGTCAGCTTACTAGCCAGTCTGGTTGGTAACCAGCTTGCCTTTCGTGCAAGGGGTCTCTGGATCAAATCTCGCAGTTTTCTTTTTCACTTTTTGTTTTTTTTATTTGTCCTGAGAGTTTCAAATAATTAAAAAAAATGTGCATACTTTTATTTCAATATTATTCGCAATTTCAAATTATTACTATTTTTTTTCAATAGTTCTGTAGGATATAAATCTACACTGATTTAAATTGTAGATAATAAGTTGGATATTTTTAAATTGTAATTGTTTCGATGTGTAGGAATTTTAAAGATTAGAAAAAAATCAGGGTTTCTATAATTTGTGTTTATTTATGTTTTGAATTGGTGCTCAAACCAGTGCATAGATTCTGTTTTAAACGACGACAAGTTGTACTCATCGTGTTAGATAGGTAATTACTTATTTTTTATGTATCACGCCGTATTCTAAAGGGAGAAGAGCAAAACTATCGTACGTTCAATTTGCAGCGATACTGTAAATCGACCAAAAAATTATAGGATAATGTTTAAAATTAACACGGTTCTTTGAAATTAATGTCGCTCAAATAAGGACGTTTCCTATGCAAAATATGTACCTAGATATAACATTATTGATCTAAACTAATAATAAAAATGCAAGTAGGTATGTTTGTTTTTTTTTACCTTTTCACGCATTACTACCTACTGAATCGATTGTCCCAAAATTTAGCATATACGTTGTCAGGAGTATAGACACGGGTATAAAGTATCTTACATCCCGAATAACAGAAGAGAGCTGTTGCCGAGAAAACAATTACGTTCATATTGAGTTATTGGGCTACGTGTGCCTTCCTTTTCCTTCAGGAATCACCAACCTTTGTATGTTCCCTCGGTCCGGTGTATTTATAGACAAAATTCTTATATGATCAGAGCTAGTAGATCGTACAATTCATTTTGTCAAGGTGATTATGATCTAGATTTATTCACCACCAGTGTCAGTAAGCTTAAAAAAACATTATGTAACCGTTTTTTCAAAGATCTCTAACACTTCTCTTGTTCTTTTTCATAATTCACTCCGAGTTCTTTTACTCATTATGTTACTTAACTGTCTACTGTTTCTTGTTCTAACCTAATGCTGTCAGTGAGAACTTGTAATTGGCCTTCTTGCACTAATTTTTCTGACACCTGTAACCTAGCTGTAAGTTCTCTTATGAAAATAAAAATAAATAAATAAATATTCCAGATGGCGCCACTTACACGATCCGTATTGTTTCTCAAATTCTAAATTAACGCAAGCGAAGCCGCGGGCAAACACTAGTTTAAAATAAGAAACAATTCAGCTGTAGCCCCTTTCATTAAAAAGAACCATGACCAAAATATTGGTAATTTTGTTTGATTGATTGATTCTCTCCTAATAAGCTGCTTAAAAAACCAAAATTACCATACACTATCCGAATCATAATTTCAATACAACAATCAATTTTGTCACCAACAAAACTGACAATGATTGGCATCCATCAAAAATCGTATTGAACCCCAAAATCTGCTGACATGCAAAGTGGCATACCCCACAAATAACATTTTTTGAATACGCAATCCCAGTAGTATGCACTATTAGGTAGCGTATCGGAAAAATAAACAAATATATGTTTTATTTGAAATTCAAATTTTCTGAATCGAGATTTGCATATAGACAAGACCGATCGTCGATCACCGATAATTTTAATACTGGGGTCGTCGAAATGATTAAATCCTTTGGGGTAGTTATTTTCACACATTTTTAACAATGAAAAAGTTTTTGATATGCAATTTATATTGTAATGTTTGTTGCGTGTTGGTAGTTTAAATTTATTTGAATGGAATCGAAGCTGTGGCGTGTGATTGATCAGTTGGTTCTGCTTGTCGGGATTAAAGTTGACTTTCTTGAATTAAACCATTTTGTTTAGCCCGAAAGTCAAATATATTTTATATTCATTGATATGAGCACAACTAATGTTGGATTAAGAAGGATACGAAAAACAAAATGAATAAAATAATATTCTTAGAACTCCAATGCGAAAAGCAGTCTCGATTATCATTATAGTCCAGTTAATCTGGAAGTGCATTCTAAGGTGATAACAACATGATCATCGGCCTAGCCTTTCCCCAACTATAGGTATTGGGGTCGGCTACCAGTTAAACCAGGTACAATTTAATATCAGTATTTTACATGGAGCGACTGCCAGTAAGACCTCCATAACCCAGTAACTGGGTAATACGATACCTACTCCGTGGTATGAGAGGTTGTCAGACTTTTAGAGCTTCTGACTATTAGTAACGACTGTCAAAGATCTACTGACAGGCGAGCCCAACGGTAAATGACCAGCCATTGGGGATACAGGTAATTATCTCATAAACTCTTAGCACTGATATAGCACTCTCAAAAACCGACACCAATGAAAAAACGACGTAGAGAAAGATTCTTATGAAAACACTCATGTCTTCGCCAGTAAGCAAACGACACGAGATACGCTAATATGCCACCAACGTTGGTACTAAACCCTTCCTAATCAACATCGAACATCAACAACCAGTCTAATCACTCCACATATAACATTCATAATGGCGCCTCCTATATCGTAATGGTGCTTCATTATTGCACTACTGAGAAATGTGTTTGTGTATGTTTGTGTAACTCTTTCACGCTTCAATAGAGACTGCTTTGATATTTTTTACAGTAATATAATTATTATTATGTAGTTTATAATTATTCGGGATATAGGATACATAATAGTTAAACCATTAAGATACTAGCTTTTGCCTCCGGTTTTGCAAGCGATATTTAAGTTTTGATATCTTATGTCCTTTTTCAGGTCGCTCTTTGAACGCAGCACCAAATCAACACAAACAGTAATTTATAACGCCCAATTAGCAAATGAAATTGCTGATGGGAATTTCAAGCCCAAAGGTTTTTAACTTCGGAACTGACCTAATTCCGGAATTCCGATGAAATCTAAAATCGTTTTCGATTCCAGAATTGGCGAGATCAACTTTGAAGTTTCGGTATTGCAAAAATTAAATATTTGACGTCACTTGAGGAGCGTCGCACGGGCCCGTCGTCTTACTGCAGTTATGCACGTAGCACACCTCCGCCGCTAAAATAACTGAGCAAAACCGCAGGCAATAGCAATAGGTGCAATTTGGTGACAATAAAATATTATCTTACTAGATGTGGGAGTCAGTATCTGCATGTAAAATACTGGCAACTGTGTAGGTTGGAAGAAGACACCAACATACTTGGGAAAAAGCTAGGCAAAGGACGTGTGATCTTTTCATTGTATTTACGCGAGTGAATCCGCATGCAAAACCAAGTGAGCAATAAGTGCAACGCGTCTGACTGACATGGCGCTAATCGAAACACAATTATGGCGCAGATGCGTTATGGCAGTCAATATGTGTCAAACGGGAATGTTAAGGAATTTAGTATGTGTTTTCTGGGTATATGCATAATGCTGCCTTGTCATGTTTTTCTATTAAATTTTGTCATATTAGTTGGTTCGATTTGATATACCTACTTTTGCATTAATTTGCGTAATTGATAATCTTGCAAATCGGAAATTAAAAGGCAGTTTTGCACTCTAAAAAATGGATTTTAAAATTACACGATGTCCGTATTCTCTACTCAAATACTCTGAAAACAAAGATTATAGAAAAAAACTGAGATGTCACTTTCTGAATAATATCTGAGATAAACTTTTGCTCTCGCTGGAAGAACGAAATACCTACCAAGTACACATAAATTATGTAACTTTTAACTTGAATAAGGAGTACAAAGTTCGATGTCCACAATAATTATCATGTTTGAATTCAAAAATATCAAATAAATTACACCATAATCATTTCAACATTTAATTTTAGAAGATGAAACAAGCTTAAATCAGTAATATGAGACACAATGCATACCAATGCTGTAAATATAAATATGAAATACTCTCAGACCAAAATTCTGATTCATAAATTAATCGCACATCGCACGAAAGCTCATCAAGGGTATCAAGTTTACCAAAGCGGGTATGAAAAACGAAAAAAATATCGCCCAGACATGCTATTACAGAATTTTGGCGACAATAACACACAGTTATTACACAAAATCCGCTTTTCATTCCCACCTCCACCAATAAAAGTAGAAAAAAATGAAGAAAAAATATTTACGCATCGTAAAAACCACAATACCGCATTTTATTTGCTCGATACGACGGGGTCCCGTATGCAAAATTGGTACGAAATTGAAAAACAAATTTGTTACATATTGCTTTTTTGACTGGGTGATACGGGCGTATTCTAAAAATAATGTTTTTATTTTTCATTTATATGCTCTCGTTGGAGTGAATAAAAATACCAGGGCACTTAATACTGACTGGTACCGACATTATTATTTACTAGCTGACCCGTGCCCACTTCGTTGGGCATTAATATTTTAACTTGTGATGAAATTATGAGTGTGGTTCGGTTAACACTTAGTGTTTTTTTTTATGTGGTAAAGTCATCAAATGAGTCCTCCCGCCCTGGGTGGGGCGGAAGGGACTGTCAGACTCTTACTGACTAAAATCCACCCGTGTTCCTTCTTATGCCCTTTACGTTCCGGGGCCACGGTATCCTGGGTTAAGAAAAAACCCGCGACCCCAGCAGGCATTTGGCGCGAAACACGACGCGCCACCGACCCGGGCTTGGTCCTTGGTCGGACGGCGAGCTACCCATTACTCACCGTCCGCAAGCCCGCTCCGCCGCTGTGCCTTCTGCTAATCAGAGGGACACGCATTGGAGCGTCCACACGACAGGCTATTTGCATACGGGCAAAGAGACCCCTTAGGCACACAGTGCCTAAGGAAGAGTTTTTGCCGGCATCCCAGGTGCACCGGCCCGAAAAACTGGTCTTCTCCCCGGACGTATCCGAGAGGGAACTCCAGTCCACGGGCGCACGTGGAGGTTTCCTGACATAGCACCCCAGTACTTAGTGCTATGATTTTTTTTTTCTGTTGCCAAAAGGAGGGTTTTGTTCATACGTAATTGCACAACGCCATCTGTAGGTAAATAGATAAAACGTGCGTACAAAGCGTGTTCTAACGCGGTTCGTGAATGGACGACGGCATTTTGCGATTTAGTAATTTTATGTTTTCTTCGAAACTATTTAACTAATTGACATACTTTTTTGTGAAAATCATATCTCTATGATGTTATTGTGATCATAATAATATTTTTTTCGATAAGGTTTAGTGTTTTGTTGTGTAAAAAATCGTCCAAAGGCAAGTACATCGAAAAAAACTTTTTTAACTCATAAAAGCTGCTATAACTGCTAAAATATAAAAGATAAAAATATGGTGTCGCGGACTTTATTGTAGAACTATTCAAAGCGGACATTTTTGCCATACATTGTTTTCAATTATATACAACTGTTAAGGCAGCGCATGCTAATAACTGTGTTGGAAGAGCAATTTTTTTCCGCCCGGCTTGATAAAAATTGAGATATTTCGGCTAATATGCATGATATCTTTATAATTTATAGCCTATAGCACTCACGGATAATGTAGCTTTCTACCAATGAAACAATTTTTAAAATCGGTTCATTACTTCCGGAGATTACCCCCTACATACAAACTTACAAACTTACAAACAAATGTTACCTCTTTATAATATTAGTATAGATATAAAAAAAATATGTTATTTATTTTTGTTACATGTTTTTACACGGCTAATCAAAAAATGCATGATGCTATTTTTTTTTCAATATTAATTAATCACCACGACGTATTATTATTACGTGTTACATAACATTAAAGTAAACATAAGAAAATGTATATTTATCATGAAATATCGTCACAATATCGACATCGCAATTAAATAGTTTAGACATTAATTTACTAATTATAATTATACGTATACCTAAACATTAATTCAAATTATTAATTTTCTCTAATTTTTTTTTTCAATTTCGGATTCAACTTTAAACTTAATGTTCTTCTTTATTTTTTTACAAAAAAAGTTTTAAAATAATATTCCCTAAGTCCAGAATACGCATCCATCAAAATAAAAAGGGTTGCGTCCAACACGGTCGCGTCGTATTACTTCATTACGTAGTATTATATGCAGAACGAATGTCTCATTTTTTTGTTCTGTGGGTTATTGTGTTTTGGTATGAGGATGTTTAGATCGGTTTGAAATGAGCTTTGTACTGGGTAAACAGTTGATAAAGATATACCTAAGCTTTTTTGCTTGTTATTTATTTTCCACTGGTTTCTAAAAAGGAGGTTCTCAATTCGTCGGAATCTGTTTTTATTAACGTAGATATATAATAATTGTGATGGTTATTGCACAAAATCCCTTACTACTAATAACTCTTCAACAGTCATCAGGAGTTATTGACGTACATTCCAAATCTAATCACGCTCCTGTCTCTGAAACAGTAATACAATCTAACCCTAAAACAGCATTTAAGTCTCGCTAACTAGTCAGTAGCGTGACAACTTGACCACGAGCTACAGGGACATGCGACTAGCGTGTCGAGAAAGCAAATCGCCCCTGCATAAAAAAGAAGTTTCTTATGCAGGGGCCACTCACTTACGGTAAATGCCGTTAATTGCCACGATTAATGTCTCCAGCTTTAGAGTACACACGACGTGACAAATCCGCCCCCAAAGATACGATACACCCGCGTTCATCTTGAAGTGAAACTGGCGTTTCAGCTTTTGTAAATCGACCTTTAAAAATTGCTACATACTTTGAATAAATGACTTTTGATTTGGATGCAGGTCGCATTACATTTTTATTACGAGGTAATACCATACCAATGAGTCCTCCCACCCAAAGCAGGATGGGAGGGACTCTCAGACTTGCACTGACTAAAATCCATCACGGTGTCCTTCAATAACCCTTTACGTTCCTAAACCACGGTTACCTAAAAAGACGGTCCCACGATCCCGAAGATTGCATTATCCGAGGTCGTGAATGAACTTTGCAGGTGAATCTATCATCGTGGCTGTACGTATATCACCTATAGATACTTGTAGATACTTAATTACTGATGCATAGAATCATTCACTACTAATCTGACCTTTCACTACTCATCACTAGCCATTGACGTGTACTAAATCTAATCACGCTCCTGTCTCTCAAACACTAACACGATCTAACCCTAAAACACTATGTAATTCTAGCCCGCTAGTCACCAGCGTGACGCTTGTGTGGAATCAATCATGACACGCAGACATTCACGTCTAATATCACTTAAACACGCTGCGTTACAAATGGGAAGCCTTAATAATATTCGTGTTTGAGTATAGAGTAGATGACCGTTTGGAGGTTTGGTGATATTATTTAGGATGTAATAATAGTGACGGAGGGAAAATTGTAATAGTTTGCTGTAAGACACGTCTTTTTTTTCATGGATTCATTGGAAATAATTTAATAACTGACCAACACTTTGATCATCATTTATTTACCAATAACCCAACTTATTTGGGCTCAGGCTCAGGATAGTGTTCTTCTTTCATAGGTCTCTATTACTTACTACTTATTTGGCGTTTTATTTATTTTTAAAGTCGGGTTGAATTTGATCGTCGTCGTGAATGTAATGAAGAAGTGGAATGAAGATCTCAAGATGTAATTACTTTTCACCATTAATTTGTTGTTTATTCTTCTGCTGAGTAAAAGTATCCTCTATTACTCTTTCCTCTGTGCGTGTGCAGTCTCCATTTTCTTCTAAATTCACTGACAGTATAACTGCTGGGTTTAGTAGAAGATTTCGGAAAGACATTTCCGGCAGGAAAGAATTAGAAAGGAAGATGCGAGGAACGATTTTTGAATAAAATTGAACATGAAAGTGTATTTTCGTAATATTCTTTTTTTGTCATAGGGTTTATTTAATAAACTCCGACTTTGTTAATCAGGAGGAGACAGAACACGCGAACAAAGTTCGGGTTGATAGATTTCAAAACAAATCTATTTTCACACCACCTGCTCGAAAATGTCTAATTATATGTCAAGCAACCTTAACCTAAAGTGAGTCATTAGTGGCCGAGGGCACAGCCGGTCAATAATGTTGTACTGGATTTCATTATTACCCGCTGGTCAATAATGTGATTTGAATTTGGAATATGTTTATAAACAACAAACACCCTTTGGTGCCAGAAAGATTTTTTTTTTTAATTTTCTTTTCCCTTTTGGGAATCTAGCCCATGCAGCCTAGATTTTTTTTTTTTGGTTCTTTTCGTCCCTCTTTGGGGCAGGCAAAGGGAGCTGAGCCCATACAGCCAGAAAGAGGAAAGCTATTCTCGAAACCCTTACTACGCGTGGATGATATTCTCGATTTCCTAAAAAATCATAACGATTGCTTCTTCATATCGTTGCCATGTTTTCGAAGACATAATATTGTAAGAATAATTAGATAACTACCTACGAACCATTTTTTAAAAGGAATGAAATAACATTAAAACTGGCATTAATAATAACAAATACCGTACCGCGCCGTAATACCGTAGGTAATAAATAGTAATTGGCTGTAACATTAGTTAATTTATTTTAAATAAACTGCACTAAGATTGCTGTGGATTTTGTAAATAAATAAATAAATAATAAAACCTATCTATAATATAGTCGATTTATCACATTTTATCAAAAATACTCTATTTTCACGAGCGTCTCCAATGACGTTCTAAATTCAAAATGCATACAGCCAATCATCCAAAACCATTCTACCAGCCCTGTATAAAACTTAGTTTACACAAACGCCACATTCATGAGAGTGATATCATTAGGACAAACACGACAAAACCATAGAAGATACTTTGTTTTTCGTACTATGGCTATTATTTTCTCACAGTAGGTGTAAAAAGTAGAGTATCCTCCTCTGGGCTAAAGGTGTCTTTGCCTTGGGCTAGCTTGAATCCCTCGCTGCATTCAGGATTCTTGTATTAACTCCCTCGCTTCGCTCGTGAGTTAAACTCTTAACTCCCTCGCTACGCTCGGGAGTTAAATCCCGAATCCTTCATTGCGCTCGAGATTCAATATGACGCCCGTGACATAAGACACAACTTTAGCCCCTCGGTGCATAATCTACTATTATATCCAATAAACAGAAAAAAGAAAAATCTACTAAAAGAAAACAATAACATTTCATAGTTCTAATTTCAATAATCTCTTCTGTTAATCCTTACTCTATGTGTTGTAAAATCATCCCTTGATTGTCGGCAGCAGTGGCCGTGGCTGGACATTCAATATCAATGCAAATGTCTCGAATGAGAGGGTGCAGTTGCAGTTATATCTAGCTATTCAGTGGTTTGTAGTAGGTAAGGCCAATATAGTCATTTTTAACTGATGTAAATTAGAGAGCCTTTTCTTTCAGAGTAGCATCATGGCTTTATGTTTGGTTGGCCGCACACCATTGTAAAAAAAGTTAGTATAAGCTGGCCTCTCTTGTTACTCGTTTAATTTTGTAATTATCCAAACTCCTCACTGAAGATTATCTTGCGACCAAATGTGTTGTTGGCACTTGTGATTTAGGACATTATTATTAATTGAAGAAATCTATACTTCATAATTATACTTATACTTGTATCTTATAGAGATAGTTTTGTATTTAGGTAGGTAATCCCGGAACGAAACGCGCTATGAGGCTCTACACTATGATAAATTATACATATTTGTAATGTTAGTCGGATAAACGGGCATGCGGACAGCGAGTAAAGGGCGACTCGCTGTCCGACCATGGACCATGCCCGGGTCGACGGCGCGTCGTATTCCACGCGCGCCTCAGAGAGCGTCAGCAAAAATAACGGGGCCCCCTCTCAGAGGGCCAAAAACTGCCGGGGTCGCGGGACTTATTTCCTTATCGTGACCCCGGAACATAAAGGGCTATTGAAGGACACCGTGGATTTTAGTCAGTACAAGTCTGACAGTCCCTCTCGCCTTGCCCGGGGTGGGAGGACTCATTTGATGATTTTACAAAACAGGTATTAAGCCGGATAAAAGGCGATGGGATGCAACGCGGTGTGACAAGGAGCAAAAGTTAGCGGGCAAAAGCTTGTATCGTAATGAGTACTTATGATTTGAAACATCAAAATATGAGAAAAAATATATTTCCAATCAAAAAGTATCAGACTACACGGGTCCAAAAGGCTCTTATATGTCGATTAATAAATAACCCATAGACAACCAAAAAGATCAACGATTAATCCCATTACATGCCGATTACTATATTAAAATTAATATCCTTTCAACTCTTGTGCACCGTTGTAAAATCACAATGGCCGACCTACAAAGGTGCGGTTCACGAGCATTATTTTGTAAAACGATAAAAAGGGCTAATTTTTTGACACGTGTCGAAAATATTTAATAATTTTCTACTTAGTCATTGCTTGTGGGAATATGGTGATGAGATATTAGTGATTTTGTACCACAGGGGTTGATCTTAGTAGGTGGTAATTATGAAGTTAGGGTCAGAATTAAAAAAAAAGAATGGGCAGATTTTGCAGTAGATAACACACACAAAGTAAACTAGAAATTTTACAATTTCAAATTGTCAATTTTCAAGGAAAAAAATAGTTCCTTCATCGCACACCAGAGGCGTTGTTCCATTTTTCATACAAGAAACGCTGTAAATACTGGAAAGACGCTGTAAAGTAAAAGAGTGAAAACTCGTGTTAAAGGGTACAGGGTTCTCAAATGCTTTACCATTTTTAATCCACATGTATTGTCACTCCCTTCCTATGTTTACAGTAAATAAAGAAAGCACATGGTCCAGTCATACCCCTATCTATTACAAATCCTATCATTTCAAACAATGCACACAAAAAATATAATCAAATCGCTAATGACGGCATTTACGCTGTTATTCCGAACCAACGCGTTTGCTTTTCTTACTAACACGTGACTTGCACGTGGCGATCTAAACCGACGCCATCTTTGATTCAAAAACCAATTGTCTTGGACCTTTGATTGACAGGAAAATGTTTATCATGATAGGTCTTGATTTACTGGTCGAATTAACGGTCATTATTTCTACTATTCGAATTTAGAAATTCGATTTGTGTTCCGAAATACAGTTCTGTTAGTGAATAATAGATTTTGGTGTATCGTGTTAAGAGCTGTTGTAAGTGTATTAGTGTTTGGTAAAGTTTCAAGCAATTTGATTGTAAGGGAGCTTGTACAAATATGTGCGGTAGTTGTAAAATGTTTAGGCGGTTACAGAGCGATGATTCTAGTTATTTTGTAAGCTATTGTTTGTTGGCCGCGTGGCTTCGTTGTGTAGGTGTTAATAATAGGCAATTTTGAGTTAAGCTACTATTATCGATAGCCACTGAATTGTTAATAAATAAATGAATCTCTGGAAGGAAGAATAATGTGGTTTTCTTCATTGGTTTTGTTTTGGTATCTACACCGCAAAGAAAGCTTCAAGTATTTCATTGTAGCTGTGTTAGCCAAGAAATACTCTTTGAAGCCCAATAATGGTTCTATCGAATGCGTACAGACAAGTTGCAGTTTAGACTCTGAGAGGTTCAGTAAATTCTCTATAATAATTTCCAGTTCAGCATGTATACCTTCAAACCCTTTATGCCACTACAAATTTATCTGTCTCTCCAAAAACGACTCACAACTGCTACAATCATACAAATTGGAAAAATCAACTAAAAAGTCGCATGTCATCAAATATCAATACTACCCTCCAGTAATTTAGGAACCTACCCGCAAAAATCATAATCAAAGTGTAATGCTACGTTCACACGCTCGCGTTCAACTCTACATTCAACGTACACATTCACATTCACGAGCGTGTAAACGGTACGCCCGAGCCCGTGAACGCGCCTGTGAACGTGAATGCTGCGAATCCGGCAAGTGTCGGTTTTTTGGCAAGATTCAAAGGATGAATGTGCGGGCGCCCGGTTACTGTTTACACGCGCGCGGGCAGGCAGTCTCTCCCGCGCTTTCGCGACGCTTACACCACTGAATCACGATCGGAGAAAACACAGGAACGGTAATCCCCGGTGTCTCTACTATTACTTTTGCTACTTGCAAACTGTATTACTAGTGCTCTGTTTGTAAATTTTCACGACAGGACGCTATTGGACATCATTTCCCGTGTAATGAGAAAAGACTCGCTGTGTGGTTAAAGTGTCTAAACTAAACCATGATGATCTGCAAGACTGCAATCGTTATCACCTGAACAACTTTTTTTTTGTCAAAGCACTTCGAAAATAAGTTCATTCCGTCTAAATCTCGTCTCACTGGCAGTGCCTATCCTTCCCTGTTTACTGAAGATGACATTTTGAGTAGAACAAGAACTCTGCAATAAACCGGAAAATATTATGATGAAAGCTATCATTAAGTTCTTGCTGTCTTAACCTTACTTAGTTCTAAGTGATAACTGTAACAAATGCATAATTGAAACACATTATTCATAAAAATAATGTTACGTCAAAAGGTATACAATAATGAACAGGTGCAATGTAATAATTTTATAAAATTTATTAAACGGTTTTCGTTATTTGCCTGCGATGCAAAAACAGCATTCGAAAAATTTAAAAGGAAATTGAAAAATAAATGTTTTATTAAGTAATTGTTTGTTTTATTTTATTTTTTTCCAAAATTAAATTCCAATCCAAAAAAAAGTTTCAGTATATAGTATAGCAATATCGAGTACGGCGTTTTAGGCTGTATAGTGTATACGATTATTCCTTTGCCATTGAGCAACAGTGAAAAAAAAAAAAAAAAACGTCACACGACATTAAAACCATTTTAAGGATTTAATTTAATTTTTAATTTTATTTTTTTTTTTAAATTTAATTTTAAGGATTTTTTTCCAATAAAAATAAGAGTTAAGCCAAAGGATATGGCAGCACCAACACCGAGATCCTCGCTGCTCGCCATTCTGGCACTGACTGACACGACGGCGTGCGTGTGAACAGCTTGAATGTCCGCCGGCCCGGGACGGGCTGCGTGCCGCGCAGCCCGCCAGGCAGCCCGCCGGGCTGCACGGCGCGCGTGTGACCGTAGCATAACAGCAACCAGACGTGTTGAAACAAATAGAATAAAAAATTCAATGACAAGATGGGGACGAACGACAGACTATTATAACGAGAGCTCTGAACTTCCACCAAACACCCTTGATATATCTGGTATAAAGTGAGAAAAGGGGGAAAAGGAAGGTCTTGGTAAATCGGTGGAGTAGTATTAATGGTTTTGGACCTCGGTTGAGACGCGAAATTTAATCTTCCGCGCAAAAAGTATTGAATAGAGAGGGACAAAAAGACTTGAAGTGATAAATGGATGCTGATCACCGTCGCCTTACGTTTTGGTTTTAGTTTCTTGGGCTTTTGCTAATTAATTTTCTTTTGGATTGAGAGGTGTAAAAAGGTAGGATTTTTTTGTAGAATTATTTTGCTCTTAGAATTTTCTTGTTGCCTTGTCGTATTCTCCAGAGTTGGAAAAAATAACTGAATCATAAGTAATAGCGATTCTCTATAAAAAATGGTCACTTGCAAATATGTAATAATTTATTTGGTTCTTGAACTGTTAGAAGCACGGTGGTGCTATATTAATTCGAATAAAAATGTGTAAATGGGAGACAATACAGTCAGGGATGGTGAAAATTTGCCCAGCGTTGCTCAATAAGCACAATATGAATTGACTAAGAATCAATGAAACCAATAGGAAGATGTGATTCACAAAAAAAAACTAAAATTTCTAGACATACCCGCAAATCAACTCATACGATGTTTAATGGAATCGCACACAACCCAAATGAATCTCAAAAAAAAAATCTGATCATGACTATGACCTATGCAGAAGCTTTCACATCTAGACCAGATAAATTGTTTTAAAAATAAAAGGACAACACTGTATCTTGCAAATCAATTACGACTTTCAGTGTACAAGTTTCTAGTTGTGCTGATTTGACAACTCGAAAGTTCTGCACAGCCGTAAAAAAACTTGAGAGGTGTCAAGGGACACCCGGATGGAACAAGTTACTGTATACACTCAACAAAAATAATCGTCGCGACTCCACTCCACTCCGCTCCGCTCCGCTCCACTCCACTCCACTCTTTGAGCTCTAGCACCCTTTCGCAATGCACGATAAGGAACTTCGTTCAAAAAGTGTCGTGACAACTTTTCGTAAGAATTTTTTCCGTCTAGCCCCCTTTCACAACGCGCGATAAGAAACTTTGTTCCAAAATGTAACATACAATTCAGTATTGAAAGTCAAACAAACAAACAGAAAGAACCACAAACAAACAAGCACAAAGGTATCAGAACACGGTAAAGTTGAAGCCATCCACAATAATGATAAATGATGGAGCCGTCAATTCTGTCTGTGTTGTGAACGCGATGCTACTTCCTGGACTGGAAACGTGATAGTGTATGAATTGAAAATGAATTTGGAGGTGATCAAGTTTGTTTAACGTGAAATACAAAACTAGTTTTGAAAATTATTTATCACCTTTTGCTGATAATCTCCATTACGACGTGTTATTGGCTTCACTCTCTTAG
The DNA here is from genome assembly GCA_036375495.1 of Agrotis segetum. Taxonomy (NCBI): domain Eukaryota; kingdom Metazoa; phylum Arthropoda; class Insecta; order Lepidoptera; family Noctuidae; genus Agrotis; species Agrotis segetum. Next base: position 417,213 of record JAQSVV010000677.1, on the reverse strand, counting down.
CTCAGTGGTAACGAATCTTCTTTTGATGTAATAGTTACTTTAGGTGGATTAATAAAATAGTTTAGCATGACTTTTGAATCCTTGGCAGAAGTCACTAACACCATTGATGTCTAGACAAGAAAGCCAAAAGCAATTTTGGAGGAGGATAACAAGCATAAGTGTTTATGCTTCTGATTTACGAGTAAGTATCTCTCGTAATTCTTCATTATTGGAAGATGATAGCCACACAGGTAGACAAAAGCAACAGTGTCTTGAATGTCACTATTCAAAAGTAACAATATTTGGCTTTACTTTTCTGGATTATTTATTAGAAATGTTTTCGAAGTAAGTCAGCCCTCCTGACTAACACATGAAATCTATACGTTTGGACGCGCTTATCTCAGGAACTACTGGTTCGATTTGAGTGTTAGATAGCTCATTTATCGAGGAAGGATATAGGCTATACGGGAACGGGATATGTGCGTACGAAGTTGCGGGCAACAGCTAGTTCATAATGTTTCTAAAGCTCTGTAACAATTTTGACAATTATAATCCGTCCAACTCTTTTTTACTTCCTAAAAATCTATTCCCATAATCAAGCCTAACCCTAAAAAAAACCCACAAAACAGTAAGGCGTGTCCCGATCCATCACAGTATACCATCATTACACCATAATTATATCACAGAACAAGGGTTGAAAACCATCGACCGTCAGCCACGTGACCATTGTTTGGTTTTCACCAAATTACGGTTTAAGTATACTTGGATGATTTCCTGTTAGATGCAGACGATTTGTTGTTGAATTGTTTAGGAAATCGAACGAGTAGTTTGAAATTTCGTGTGGAGTTTATGAGTGTATATTCCGAAAGTTGGCAACGTCGCAATGGTTGTCAAATATTAACAAGTTTTAATTAATTTAGCATTGTTACTGAATGAAAATAAGAAATATGGCTCTGTAGTGCACTAAAAAATTGATAAGGGAATGCAATAATTAATATCATAACACCGAATATTTATAGTTTTAGATGTAAAAAAAGCATTTGGAAGCTTTCCAAATGACTTTTAAACACCTGAAACGGTTACAACATCAAATTCAGTGTTTTATTTGCATTCCTGTATCATTTTTTTAGTGCACTACAGAGCGATATTTCTTGTTTTCATACAGAAAAATTGCCAAATTAATCAAACTTGTAAATATTTGACAGCTTTTTGCGACGTTGCCAACAAACTTTTGAAAATAAGCAGCCTTATTAAATTAATAATATACCACAACTATCACACGACGCTATATAGTCCCAAGCTAAGCAGAGCTTGTGTTATGGGTAATAGACAACTGATAAACATACTTATATATTTCTAAATACATACATTTATTATAGATAAATTACACCCAGACACAGAAACAATGATCGTGCTCATCACACTAACATTTGTCCTGGGTGGGAATCGAATCCACGACCTCCGGCATAGCAGTCAGGGCCACTAGATCAACAGGCAATAATTATTTTTTGTTCATCAGGGTTTTGTCTCAAAATATTGGTCATTTTTTTCTATCTTCGTCATCATTCTTATGTCCTGCCTAAGCGATTGACAGTGCGAATGTAAATTATACGTGATCATCTCGTGTTGCTATCACGATGTAGAAAGATCCTGTGTTCATGCAACTTTCAATTTGTGTGGAGTAATGCATTTGGCTTTGACGCAGCCCTGAAGTAGTGTCATAAAAATACTATTATTTATATTTTTTTTTTTTAACGCGGTAAAATCATCAAATGAGTCCTCCCACCCGGCCGGGCAGGGCGGGAGGGACTGTCAGACTCGTACTGACTAAAATCCACGGTGTCCTTCAATAGCCCTTTCTGTTCTGGGGTCACGGTGATGGAATAAGTCCCGCGACCAAGAATTATAGACTTAGTGATCATGTAAGTTTACCTCAACTTGCTTAATTTGAGTAGTATTAGTATTGTATTAGTAGTATTAGTATTGTACTAGTACTAGTATTAGTACTAGTATTAGTATTGTAGTAGATAGTTGGAGCAATGGCCAAGCGATTGACTACTGCGCTACGTTTCGCAGCTTTGATTCCCGATACGAAATAAAATCAAATACGTTAAGTGAAGCACAATAATACAATTCACAATCGAAAACCATGTAGCTCTTTTACCGTCGTAATAAAATATACATTGGAAAAATTCACGCTTGTAACTGACCAACACAGAATCATCCGAGTACAGTCTCCGCGTAATATGTAGCTCTTATTACATAAGAATAAGGTTCGAAATAGAATAAATGACGCTAGTTTCTGAAATGGAACATCTAGCACCTTATGGCAACGTAGTAAGGTATAAAATTAAAAAGATGTGTGGTAGAAAAATGGATAAGCTACTACCAGTAACAGACGCGTTGATACTGCAGAAAATCCCTTGATCCCACAAAGAAGACACCTATTTAATATAATCCTTATAAGAACAGGGAAGAAGGGACAATTTGTTTTTATTTATTGTTGCTTTCTGTATTTGGGTGGGTTTCATTATAAGAGTGGAGTTGTTGTTAATTAAAACAAGAAATGGTATTTTTTTTGTTTCGTCAGTACACCAATATTATATTTTAAAGTATTGTAACTTTAGGATGTACCAAGATGTAAACGTATAGACTATTTTAATATCAGGTGAGATAGGCATTACCTTTTACACCTAATATTTTATTTAATCACCACTTCTCTCAAAACGGTGAAGGAAAATATTGTGAAAAAACCTGTTTGATCTAGTTCGAACCTAAGACATGAAACATCTAACTTAATATAGCCCTTATCACAGAGGCCTGTGCCCAGCAGTAGGAACAGTATAGGCTGATGATGATGACAATCAAACAGCATTGATACATGCCCAGGTTTGAATTTACAACCTTATACATGAGAGATGAGGTGTTGACTTTTGGGCCATTACTACTTATAATTTAAAAAGGTAACGCTGATCAATCCTTGATTCTTTTTCTAGCAGGTTTTATGTTCACAGAAAAATACCCATTTCTTATTCATGTTTTAATTAGCTTGCAGGAATTAATTCGCGGATTAGAAGTACTATAACTTTTAGGATTACGGCCGTATATGCGGCTGAACTACCGTACTATTTGCAAATTTTAATTACATCCCATCATTCCAGACACCCTGCTGATAATATGACATCAAAGCAAATGCGGACAGCCACCCCTGGGCAAACCTATCCACACCCTTCTGAAACCACATCCTTTTCAATATCAACTTTAGGACTTAAAACATAAGGTTGAAAAATATGACGCTGGGTCATTTTCAAATGCAATTCTAAGTTTGTATTGAGGTTTGGAATTAATATCTGTCAGCTTTTAGGCTCTTTGAACAGTATTATGAGCATTTGACACTATAAGTGTGCGAAATGAGAAAGACCTTTGTGGGGATTAAAGGACAAATGAGGTAGGGAGACAATGTAAGAAGTACTTGGGTAAGTAATTGTGGGGTTTAATTTATTCCTGTAAGTCTTGAGAATTTAATACTACTAAATCACAAGCCCAAGCAATCATCAGTTGAATCTCTCTTTTTACAACCAAAGTTTCCTATAACGCCTGTCGAAAATCTCAAAATAGCAGCTGGGAGTAAGGGTCAGCTCAGAACGAAACATGACGCTGCGAGTACATTTCAATAGAGTCACTCAAAATTTAACTCTATTTCCTAGACGAAAAATACACCTTTCGTGCGCGCGACGCAGCACGGCGGCGGCGCCGCGCTACATTTTGACAGTGACTCAAAATCTAACTTTATTTACAACACGAAAGGATACACATTTGCAGTATCGATGTGTCACGTCGCGTCGCGTCGCGTCTCGGTGTGAACTGACAGTAACAGCATAGTGTACTTTATTTTCAATTCATTAAGGTTGCTTCAATGTTGGTTGGTTCAATGTGTTGCTACTTACACGGCTAGCAAAAGTAAAAAATATTCGCTTTGAAATGTGCCAGCTCTACTCTATATTTCAGACAAACAAGTAATGTTTTATTTTATTAGGTGTTTTTATTATTTTAATGATGATATTAAACGACACACTTGATTAAACAACTGACATTTAAGTTTCAAATCTATATTATTGATGTTAGAGTTCAAATTTCAATCTTCTAGAGTGTTAGCATCTTCTTCCATTACATCCCACAGTGTTCGATTCCTAAACTCAACATGTCTGGTCTCTTTAGGCTCTCTGATATCCTTGGGCTCTCTTTGTTCTCTTGTTTCTCTAGGTTCTTCAGGTATAGTCTCTTCAACGATTGCTGGGTCTGATAAGGACTCCAGTTCATCATCGAGGAGTGATGTGATTGAGAGCAGCGTAGAGTCTGTGATGTTGACTGTGTCACCAGCGTCTCCCCTTTCTGGTTGACTTCGCGATGTTCCTAGGGTCTGGAAAGATGGATGAATAATTTTAGATTTGTTATCTACTTCTGTGGGAAATTATTATCTTGCAGTTTTTAGGATAACTTTCGCTTTTTGCTATATTTATCCTTCACTCTATGCCCTAAGGCAATGGTTCTCAAACTTTTTTGGTGATAGAACCCTTTTGAAATGCATAATTTTGACGGAACTTCAAAATAAAAGAAAAAAGTTATGTGCATTCTACAATAACAGGGAGTACACTTTGAGTATAGCTGCCTTAAGGAATACAGTTTTAGTAATCACTAGCTGTTGCCAGCGGCTTCACCCGCTACTACTCGAAAGTTATCCCACGGGAACATAAAATCGGGATAAAAACTATCCTATGTGTTAATCCAGATTATAAACTATGTGTGTACCAAATTTTAGCCAAATCCGTTCAGTGGTTTTTGCGTGAAAGAGTAACAAACATCCATACATCCATACTTACAAACTTTCGCCTTTATATAGTAGTAGGATTTAAAGCCTACAAAATTTTAATGTAACACCAGTCGCATGAAGAATAACATCAGTTAATTTTTTATCAAAGTCGTCCAAAGTTATTGTATCATTGATTCACTTACATCGATAATGGCCATATGTAAAATGGGTACTTCAAACTTCAATGGTTTGATCTCCTGCGGCTCTTCATCCAAGTACGAATATTCAGTGGGCACCTGCCAATTTGTGTTAAGAATAACAGCAGTCTCATAACATTTAAAGATAGAAATCCCAAAAATTTTATAGCAATAACTATTGGAAAGAGATGTATTTCCAATAGTTATCGATATACAAACATGTAAAAAAAGATAGCAGTATATTCCCTCAGTGAAATGACCAAGGAATCTTCGTGGTTTCCAAGACTCTTAGCTGGGTACGTACTCACCTAACAGTGTTGCAAGTAACGTACCAGATACCACGTAGGCACCGCTCGCTGTAAGCTAGTGTAACACAAAGGCGGCTCGCAGTGTGCTCGGACGAGCCGTACCCATTTGAGCTTGATACAGTATCTGAGACTTTACATGCAACACTGCTGAGTGAGTAACCAGCTTTAGAAATACAAGGCAATGCTGCCCGACTAGCATGGCGCCGTACAAACGGGTTTTGTCGACGCGAGAATAGACAAAGTGATAGAACGTAAAAGATTTTATCAATAGCATAGTGCAGCAATGTTTCAAATATCTCTATTTGAAATATAGCTGCACTATCGAGATACGTTTCTATTATTTAATGGTGTACGAATCGTGTCATACTTGTACAAAAAACAGTCGATTTGTGTATGAATAACGATGAAATAACTTTGTCTTTTCTTGGTAGAATAGAGATAGAATCACCATGCTACGCGTGCTTGAAGTCTTCTGGGCACCTTCCCAAATGACAACAATATTTTGATTGCGTGCAATTGACTCTAGTTTTAATTATGTTTCATTTAATATTAGTTATTTTATAATTAGTTTTCATTTAACATTTTTGTAGATGTTTATTTTTAGTTTTAGTTGGTAATCAAGAAAAATGAACATATTACCCGTCTCAATCTCCACTTCTCCAGAAACTCGTTGGTCTGTCTCAAAGCCTCCTTGCTCTCGTGCAGCAGATCATCAATGCGGTCCTTGCTGCGTAGCTGTTTGTACTTGTTCAGGAACTGTGAATATATGGCTAGCTATAATATCATCAAAGTGAAGCTGTGATGGCTCAGTGATAACTTCGTGGTGTAAAATCATAGATGATGAATGTCAGTCATGGGAAAATATATCAAGAAAATAAATATGGGACCGGCGTAATCCAGATGCTTACATTCACTTGAATGTAAGCATCTGGATTACGCCGGTCCGCGCGCTTATACATTATCACCCTATAATGTTCCCACTGCTGGGAACTACACAGGGCTAGGCTAGGCCTCCTCTCTATGAGAGGGAATGATAATAATCCACCACGCGGGCACAGTGCGGGTTGGCAGATTTCACAATGTCTTCGAATTTTTTGTTCTAGTACTTGTCGGTTTCCTCACGACTTTTCCTTCACCGTTTTGAGAGCAGTAGTGATGAAATATAATATATCAATATTTTCAAGAGAAACACGATAATATCGTGCTACAGATACTCACAGCGATAGTCAAACTCAGCACCAAAATCTCCATAAAAAGAACGGGGAAGTTGATAGGATTCTCCGGTATAACCACCACCTGCTTCGCTTCTTCTCTCACGGTCTTCTTAATGAAGCAAGCCACTTTGCAGAAGATCTTCTGGAACATATCAACGAACCCATGGCCGAGCGCATAGTCAACCAGGATCAGGCTAATAAACATTACCCCGTATATAACAGCGCTGATGGCTTCGACCAACATGTTGAAGTTAGAGATAAGGTCTACGCGTAGAATCACATTATTTTATTGTAACACATACAAATTTCTCAAATTTTCTGGTCTTGATTGATTGGTTGACATTTGGTTTTGATTTTTTTTAATTGTAAATTGGATGTGAAAGAAGGTTTTGCTGGAAAAGAGACTTTTTGCTTGCTGTCGCATGCTACGATGAGTGTGCGATGTTTATGGTAACAAATAGTTTCCAGTAGTCGGATAATCTTCATACTCGTGCGTTTACATACATAGAAACTCACATACACAAACACCCCGGTACAACTATGTGCTTGCAGATCATACAAATATTTGTTCCGTTCGGGGATCGAACCACAGTCCCCAGCAATCGATCGCTCAGCCACTACACGCCACTTTTTTCGTAATTTTATAGGGTCATATCTTTGCGAGACTATCTAACAGAGTTACCACGGCCCAGGTGGCCTACCATGAACTCTTAACGCGATCCAGTATAGGCTGTGGGAAAAAGATGGCGTTATACGACTTGTATAGCTCTGTCTCTTCCCTACAGCCTTAACTAGATCGCGTTAAGAGGTCGTGGTAAGGCCTCAGGAACGCAAAGGGACTTTCAAGGAACCGATTGGACTTTTTGTCAGTATGAGTTTATTAGTCTCTTTCACTAGGTTGGATTCATTTGAGGAGGAGGTAAAATTACCACCGGAAAACGAAGGCGACCTCAAATACCCGTGCATTTATCAAGATTGAGATTGTGGTACATTATTTAATTTTAAAGGTTAAGTACATGCTTTGAATTAATAACGTATCACTAATCAATAAAGTCACACCTTATCACGATAAGCAAGAAGTTATCATGTGATTGCTGTTAAAAAAGAAAATAACGTCATTGACAGTTACCATGACAACGTATTTGTTTAACTTGACAACGTAAACAATAAAACGCAGACGAACGAAACATATTTTGTTAAAATACTTTTCGTTTTAATATTTATGTAACTGCTTCATACAAAAATAAACATGGTATGTTTTTTGATTATTGCAAAAAATCTCTTTCTGTCTTATACCTAGCTATTACTTTTGTTGGCTGAATGTTTAACCAAAAGTGTAACATGTGTTATGAAAACACAGCTTGTGTTGTGCATTATAATCTTTTGTGGGATTTACGTTTTTAAAATAGTGTTACTTTATTTTCAGGCGCCAAAAGCAAAGGATGGAGGAAAAGCTAAAAAGGCACCAGGTATCTGCAAAAAGCTTTGTTATTTGTAAACTTCTATAACCAAGGTCATGTATACCAATAAGCTTGTAAACAAGTTCATGACATTAAAATAAAATGTTATTCATTCACAGCAATCATCATCGATGGCGTGGACACTTCAGAAATGTCCCGAGAGAAACTCGAACAGTTCACTCTCAAAGTCAAAGAGGAACTGGATAAAGAAAGAGAAGAACGTAACTACTTCCAACTCGAAAGAGACAAAATCAGAACATTCTGGGAGATCACAAGGCAGCAGTTAGAAGAAGCAAAAGCAGAACTGCGAAACAAAGAAAGAGCTACAGAAGAATCACAAGAAGAAAATGAAGCGCTTTTGGAAACAGAAAAGCAGAAAATAAAACACCTAAAATATGAGCAAGCGGCTGCAGGGGCGGCTTTGAGGGCAGAAAATTTAGTAGCCCTAAAAGCAGCTAAAGAAGAGCATGCTGAACAGGAACTTGAATTGCTTAACGACAAAAGAGTGCTAAGGCAAGAAATAAGAGAAAAAATATTGGCAGCACAAGATGAATTGAGAAGGGCTAAATTGATTCACGCAGAAGAAGTGTCGAAAGTACGAGAAGAGTTTGAAGAAAGAGCCCGTCAGATTGAAGATAAAGCTGATAAAAAACTAAGCGAGACTAAAGTGGAGTTGACAGTAAAACATAGAACAGAGATTGCAGAGGTTGAAGAGAGGAAAAATAAGCAGCTGTCGGAGTTAATTCATCATCATGAAAGGGCGTTTGCGGATTTGAAGAATTATTACAATGACATCACTTTGAATAACTTGGGTGAGCTTAACGTTAGAAAATGATAAAATCTATCATCATGACGACTAATTTTAATTCTACTATTTTTCATGACATTCTTTGAGTGCCCTGACCTACTTTGAGTGAGGCGGAAGGGATAGTCAGATTTGATTGACTTATAGCCAAAGAAAAGAACAGGGCTCCTACAGTTATCCTTTGAGTTTCACATCACATTCCTCCTTTCTTATACTGCTTGCTATTTCAGGTCTAATAAGTGGTCTCAAACAACAAATGGAGGAAATGCAAAAGGTGAAAGAGAGAGCAGAGAAGATTGCAAGAGATGCTGTAGCTGAAAGTAAAAGTCTCAGGGAACCACTGGAAGCTGCTATTATAGACAATAAAGAACTGAAGAGACAGATGTCTAATTACGACAGGGATAAAGCTGCATTAGCTGTGAGTATAATAATTGCTTTAAAAAGTATATCTACACATAATTATTATTGTTCTATTATAACATTTAACTATGAATATACTACCAAACTGACTTATAAAAATAAATTTAATTATTATCTCATCATCGTCATCACCATTACAGCCGTAGGACGTCTATTACTAATCATGGGAATCCCCTGGATTTTCCTAATCTCTAGGTTTGGTCAAACTGTAATCTGTATCTGTTCAAGATATAAGTACGTAATTATTCTGAATGGGGACACAATGTCTTAATAGGGGGACTGTCTTCAAAGGACGCCGTGGCCCTCGAACACAACGGATATCCGAGAAACAAGTGTGGATTTTTAGTTAGTAAGAGTCTGACGATCCCTTCTGCTCGTAGGTCGTTTCGTATAAGGATTATTGGATCCTATCTCCATTCCTTAGAGGTCTTCCGATCTTTGAAAAGTTGTTCTAATTGTTATTATTTCAGGCAAAATCAAAACAACTGACGTCACTCGAAAAACAATTCGATGTCCTGAAGTGGGAGTACGAAGTTCTTCAGGTTCGTTTCGACAGGATACGAAGAGAGAGGGATGAGCTTAAAGCCAGATTTTCAAGAGCTGTTCTAGAGGTACAGCAGAAAGCATCTTTGAAGACTGCGCTGCTGGAAGCCAAGCTGAAGAACATGGAAGGACGGGATGTGGGACCGAGGGAGATTCACGTAAATTTTTAGCTATCTTTATTTTTAGCATTAATAGGCAAAGTACCAATGATACTATGATATCTGATAACCCATCGTACCAATCAGATGTACACATTTCCTTTCCGCTTAACTTCAGTGGACATCTTATTGGTCATGCAAACACTTCTCCTCTCCTCTCCGCTTTGGTGGATACCGGGCCTAACTGTATGCAATTCTTGAGCTCAAATTAGGCCAAACGAATATTGCTAACGCCCACATTTATTGCAGTATTAGTTTGAACTGATTCGAGCTGATTGAATGATGACTTGTGAACTCACCAGTTAGCTAGTATGGTATTGCAAACGTAGTAAAATTTAAACCTACGCATAATGATTAAACATAAACTTTTCAGGAACTTTTGAAGCTGAAAGACACCCAAATAGATGATCTGAGATACGAAGCAGCTCGTCTGCGTAAAGCCCATGACGATCTGCTGGCAACCTATGAAACTAAACTAGCCAAATTGGGAGTACCGAAAGAAGAACTAGGCTTCAAGTAAGAAATTAAATATTTATTAAAACGCCATCTAGGGCAACATTATTGTACTACGTAAGCACACCTTAGATTAGCGCTACCTAGTTATAAGAGTTGGAACTTTTGTTGAAAATTGTAGTTTGTGTTTCTCAGTGTGAAAGCTAGATGGTGTTGTCATAAGATTATTTTTTCTATTTCAGACCCCTCAAAGCAGTAGCCGTAGCTGGTTTGGCGCCGGTTGTAGGCCAAGGGCCGGCTGGATTAGTGACTAAAGACCAATAGTGAGAGAATGAGTTAATTCAAAAATATTAATTTTAACCAAAGCTGTAATCATAATATTTTTTAAAAGTTTATACCTACAACTTTTATTTAACTTTATGCAATGAAAATGAATTATTAATGTAAATTATAAAAAATAAATCTATTTAAAACTCATCAATCGTATTGTACCTACTGCTAGTACTTAAGTAGTTTTAAAATTAACAGCAACATAACAACGGCAGGTCAATCATTTACATTTTTTTTATTGGGGTTGAAAATCGAAGGGTTGAATAAATAAAACAAACAGTTGAAGCCAATGAGTGTACTTTATTTCCTACTAACGATTTTTTATTTATTTTTATGTACAAAACGGTTATAAGGCAACAGTTCCAAATGAATGAAAACGCACTTTACGATGAATATTAATAATTCAAACATTTTCGCTTTTGTTAGTTTTTTTTTTTTTTTAAATAGCAAGAAAATTTTGCGCCACACTTCAAAATGTTGAGCCAGTAACACACACTACAGTAATATTTTTTCGCATATCACTATTTTATTTGAATAAATAATTTTGCGAGATGAGTGTATTAATAAAATTATTTATTCGAATAAATAAATAATTCTATCATTTATTTATTTATTCGAAATATAAATAATTTTATCATGAGACGAATAAAATAATAAATTATTCCAGTACTGCGGAATCAAGAACTGCAGCAAAGTCTCGATTAAGTTTTCGAAGAAATTAATAAAAGTTTTATGTGAAGCCACATTTCATTTTGTTCGTACCAGGTGCTGAGTAGTACCTATTTTATTGCTACAGGCAGATTATGTAAACACGATATTGCATTATTTTACTACTTATGTAAGTGACAATACAAAGTAAGTTTTATTCAAAATTAAAATATTCGAGAACTGAATCACAACATAACTAAAATGGTTACCATCTGCTACAACTTCTAGAATTTATTGTGTAACCTATTAAAACCTAAAAACTTTGGAATTGGACAAAACCCAAGATTTTCTGGAAAACGGCCAGAAATGATTTCACCTTTGTTTGGAATAATACTGCCTTGAATAATGATTTTTCGGTTTTACTGTTTGAATATTTTACTGTCTAAAGTTCTAACCGACACGTTTTGTACCAATCGTTATCGAGGGACATAATTATTTGATCAGTCAATTTCACTCATTAATTGGTCAGTCGAACAAACGTGTTAGTGTATAAAACCAGTTTGTAAAATATACAAGTGTTATTCTAAATTATCTAAGGTTCTGCTGCAGTTTCAAAATATAGTAAGTCAGCAAACACCGCATTTAGGTTACGAGATTTTCTGCTACCTTATGAATTTGCGGGAAAAATATTGTGAAAAATATGTGTGTAACCAGCTCAAACTGCGTAACTACTAATAGTTATGCTCTTAACATCTAATTCTTTTACAAATATCTAAATTTTTGAAACCAATCTCATCGATTTTTACAAAATACTTCTAGATGGACTTTTAACAAGTCTGTTGACCACTTTCAAGTGTCGATTGATTGATGATAATGTTCATTATTAATATATCATTCTTATATACATATAAGTGTTTTGTTTCAAGCCAAAAAGCATTGAAATAGCGATCGCTTCCATTAAACAGTTACAACAAAATACACAAAACATCAAGCAATTACATTTTTATCAATACTAATTTTTTGATATAAAAAAAATGATTACAATAATAGACAGGTGTAAATTACACGTAAAAATATTCGAAAGTAATAATAATAGTGTAAGGGTGTTAAAAAAGTGTAATAGACGTGTTTTATTTGAGAAATATAATAAGGCGAGGTCATATTTCTACGTCATACTGTACAATATAATAAATTGTTCGAATAATGATTATTATCAACAACATTATTCGAAATTAAAAATAATAAATAATGTTACAACAGCAAATATTTTATGTATTATTTTAAGATTATAATACAACATCCAGTAATAATATTTTAATATGTAAATGTCAAAAAAATTTAGAAATATAACCTCACATTTACAATAATTTATTGGAAGAAAGGGCATCGACGTGAGAACCTATCCGAAGGTGCCTTAATTAACTTTACCATCACATTAAAGCATTTTACATACAATTGCAATACAACAATATCATTGGAATTATTAAAAATACGTATTATTAATACTAAAATCACTAGAAAACTATACACAACCGAAATTCAGACGTTCACAGGGGAAACGCAAAAAATTATGGCTAAAAAATAATTTGACTTCGACGTTTTGTGATATCATTTACCAATTGCTTTTGCGCTAACTAACACTAATTTTAATTTTATTTTGTTTTAATAGTGAATAATTTCAAATAATTACTTTGCCTAAAACATGTATTATAAAATTATTTTGACAAAACACGTTACAAAAAATGTACACTGGCTTGCTATTTTGTGACATCAACGACGATATAATACATAGACTGTCTTTCCATTTTATTTTTTTCAAATCGACAAAAACATTTTATGAGATTTTGAAAATAATAAATTGTGATTATTATTGAAATTAACAATTTTATTAAAATAATCTGCCATTATAATTTCGTTACCTTTTATTATTATTTATTTTGTAAATTAATTTTTTTTTTTTTTAACAATTCCATAATTATTTGGGATAAGTCACCATACAACACATATTAAACCTATAAAGGCGTATCTAACTATCGGATCTCAAAATTATTCAAACACTTATTTGTTATAATTCATCGAATTTAATACACTAGACAATGTGCGTAGATTTTAGCGATATCTAACAATATTCATCCAGTCTACGTGAATTATTAAAATATGTATAATGAAGTGGTACAAATATAGGGTGACTGGTAATTAGTGTACGATACTTAAACACGTGATTGTGCTCATGATAACCAACATTTTTTACTATGGGTACAAACCTGAAAACTCGAAAACAATCAGCTGCTCAGTACATTTATGTTTGCTTAATGTACTGAACAGCTGATGTTTTTTTCACGATTTCGGCTTTGCTCCCGTAATAAAAATTGTTTGTTATCATGAGCACAATCACGTGTTTAAGTATCGTACATTAATTACCAATCACCCTATACAATAGGTTATCAAAAAAAAAAAACGGTAGTTCACATAGATGCAGAAGGAAATGTTCGTGCATTTGCGATGTAAGTACGAACAATTCCTTTTAACAAAGTGGATCCGCGGCAAACCGGCCTGGAAACACTCGAATATTTCAAATGTACTGGGTAAAAATTCCAAAAGTAGCATACAAAGCTTTTGCATAAAAAAATAATCCATAAAAAGGTTCAAAGTTCAGATTTTTAAATTAAAACTCGACTGGCGTATTATTACACTAGAATTTACGCAATATTCACAAGCCTTTTTGTTTTATAATTATAATATATTTACGATAAAAAAATTATGCGTCACTTACAACAACATTCGAATCCGTTTTCAAAACAAACGGATAAATAAACGCTCGGGCAGTTTGAAATTTTCGGTCAAAAATGAAACGTCGAAATAGAGAAACTAATTTCGGTATAATTGATTAATGTATTCTATTTCGGTGAGTATAATGGTATAGTGTCGGTTCGGATCGGTATGGACAGTGTTAATGAATTTTTGAATAGTCGAGGCACGGGACGGAGAATCGATATCGCGTAGCGCGTGGCAAGGAATTCAATAATCTCGACGTACGTATATTATGGTCTTCTTATAGATACTCGTTTGACCTAATTTTATTCGAGATTATTCTAACCAGATGTCAAACCTTCAGTCAAGCTTTCTGGGTAATAGCTAACTAAAATTTAACGTGCATTATTACTCTCAAATAAACTAACTAATTTAGCTTACAATTAAATGATATCAATGAATTGTACTGGTGGATAACACTAATTATAATTTTTAATCGATGTATTTAAACATTTATTCTTTCATCAATATACTTTTTTTTCTAAATATTTTCTATTTCTCGACTGTTTTTTGTCGTAACTAATGTTTCTCAAAATCAACAATTTAATAAAATTATTTTACTATTTTTGAACAGCTTGCTTTTTATACATATTTTATTTTTTATAATATACAATACTTTTATATTTTCAATATATTTTAACAGCACGCGTGCATTTTGACACATTAGCGTACGAGCATTAAAACCTTATTTTTAATTACTATTAGGAGATAAAATTCTTTTATGACTAATATAAATCTTTTGTCGCAGTGATATCTTCTGTTTTATCAAAACCCTTCTGTATTGAGCAATAATTCTCCATGAAAAGGTTGTTCGAAAATTAATTAAAGTATTAAAAAAATACACAAATTGACGCTCATAAATAATGGACATTTTTTATTATTTTGAAAGAATTATTGTCATTTAAAGATGGGATTTAAATTTTTTTTTTTTTTAGAAAAATTAAAGTCGTTACATAATTTATTATTAAAAAATAATTAAAATAACTGAAGCAGAAGATATCACCGCCAAAATATTCGGTATTATTTTTTATTTCACAACGCGTTATAAAAAAAATCTTTCGCCCGTTTTCGACCTTTTCAAAGTCGTGCTTTCATACTGTGTGTATCCTACCTTCTCACTCTTGCACTCTTACAGAATAGAATGAGAGGAACAGCAATATTCAAGCGTGTTAAAATCACATATCGAGCACAATATTTAGATCATAAAGAGTTTGTTCATATTGCTCAGCTCATCTCGTGATGCACTCTGTATCCAATGCCGCCTCTTCAGGAATCCTGTCATCTGGAAAGAAAATACAGTTCATTTTATACTTTATTAAACTATAAAATATTTACTTTTGAAGATAATCTGCAGATCCTTGAGGTGTTTTTTAGGAGGATTTTAAAATAATAATTATGAGAACCATCTTACTACGCTCTTGTGATGGCTTATGGTCTTCTTCTCATAGAACAAGATCAGTGTCCTAATATTAGAAACATTACCTATAGTAATGCTTATACTATAAGTAAGATGGGCAAAAAACCGTGCCCTCAATCTTTCGATCATAATTATAACTATTTTGTTTATGCTCAAGCTATAGGGCTGGTGAAAAAGCACTCAATCTTTGAACCTATTTTATAGGGTATTTTTTTAAGCAAAGCTTAGCCTGTAAGAGCCTCATAACTTTTGTGAATTCAAAAAAGCACAAAGACAAAGCGAAAAATTATAATAACGATACAAGTATGCATCCAAAATTGAGCATACTTTAAGAATTTATGATATTCTGAGCTTTTGCAGTACTCTACTTTAGAAACTCTTGGTACTTAAACTTTTAAAGAGCGGGGCTTACAAGGTGTTGCGAGATCAAAAGTTAGTTGTGTACTCCAGCCATTAAATCTGATGGTAAACTTCGAAACATTGTGTTTATGAAGGTTCGATATTTTCCGCATTTCACACTGATGGTTTCGATACTTGTGACATAAGTTAAGCTTGATCAAAACTTTTCACTTATTCTTACTAGTATGATATTGATTTCTATACATTAAAAAATAATAAGCGTAAGATCTTCTAGATTATTATCATCTCTATTGGAGCTCATTAGTTTACATACTTTCTGTTCAGATTGACATGATTAGAAAAAATGCAAAGAATACTGTTCCATTTTTAGAAGTTAATTTGAAATTATAAAGCTCCATAGATAATAAAGAAATAAACAAAAAAAATATCTCATAAATTCGAACAATCCAAATAAAGCGCGTATTCGAATTTTTATTCATAAATAATAATTATATTCAATAAGAATAATTGTGATAAGCATTAAGCTGTCATGTATGATATCTGAATTTATTTTATTTTGAATATTTAAATTATAATTATGTGCGGAATTGCAAGTGCGCAATCGTGTTTTACGATTTTGTGCCTTAAGCATAAATTAATAAAGCTCAAGCCACCAGAGACATACCTCTGTGTTTTATTCTTGTTAGTCACGTTAGGCGTTCACGAACGATGACTTGGTCCTGTCGGATGCAGAGAATTCTTATAAGAATCTGAATAATAGGGGTTTTTCCCTAACTTGTATTTTATCTTTTGAATATTTTTTAATAAATTATCTGTGTTTTTTTATTTATTTAATGCTATTTTCAATCTTTAAATACATCATTATTAGACGCTTATTTATGTCCTTTCAATCAAGTAAAAAAAAATACATAAAAAATAGTTCGAAAGGGAAATGAAAAAAAAAATAGAGGCAATAAAACAAACACACTTACCCAGACAAAGAAGCAGAATTAGAAATCGGTGGACTATTAGACTCAAAGCCTTCCTTAGGCTTTTCATTAGCCAGTTGCATCTTCAGCTGATGTCCAAAACACGCCAGATCCTCCCTGAAGGTATCAGATCCTGGGGTCGTTGGCTTCTCATCATCGCCTGTTGCCATCGCCTCGGCATCACTCTTCAACGGCGCTTGTTCAGACTCTTCCTCAGTATTATATATCTTAAAGTACGCAAACGTCAAATATATCACCGAAATTATGAACGATGGTATTGGTATTGCCATAGCATACACCAGATTTAAAGTATTCTGCCACATGTCTAGCTCGGTGATCACCAATCCAGGGTCGACACGGCTGTAGTAGCAAGTATAGTTGTTTCCAATAGGTTTGTGCTTCGCATAGAAGACCGTGCAATTGAGGATTGGTGGGTATCCACAGCCTTTCACATTTGGGAACAATCTGGCCCCAGTAAAGTACCATTCTGAGTCGTTCCCTTGCAATCCAGTTGGTATAGCGTCTGGTAGATCCTCATCTAACATTTCTGGATACGCTTTATCAGCTGTCACTTCGTAATTTTCGTATTCATAGTCTTTCCTCAACGCCCTTTCAACTCTGATTAAATTGTCCATGTCAGTAGGAGTTACATTGGGGTATATACCCAATTTGTAGTTGACACGAATTTGGGTGCACTCAAAGAGGTCCTTGGTGCAGCCTTCCCTGCAGGATGCCCAGGAGCAGTTGCTGGCGCCAACGAGATGCTGCACCCCTGTCGTGACGCATAGTGCTCCAACTGGATCGAATTGCATGAATATTGTAGTAAAAGCCGGTTCTATCACGAATGGTACGAGGAAGAGAAACGCAAAAAGGCTGAATGTTCCAAGTAGAACGAATGTTGCTGTTGTGTAAAATAGAAGTTTCTCAGCGAAGGTTGGGGGTATAATTTCTTCGTCTGTCATGGTGTGCGAGCGCTACGGGCGACCATAGCGCTGTCTCAGCTCGGTTGTGTCATATCATTTTACATCCCATTTCAGTCTTTGAACGTTGTTTTGGATTTTTAGTAGTTAGTTACATTTCTGTTGGTAAGACTGAGAAAGCTTTGATGAGGCTTAGTTTTTATACTGGAATTAGTAAGTGAAAGTGTTTTAAAGAAATCTACGAAAATGTTTTAATCCATTTTGGTGAATTGTTTATACGCTGATTTTTGTTTGGTTCTAACTGTAGCCTGCCGAGTTGCAGTCGCCCACGTAAATTATAATAAAAATTTATGATTTCTATTTTTTATTTATATGTTTTAATACATAGACAAACCCACCAATTTCTTATCATGGTCAAATCAATAACTAAGGAAAAAATAGATGAATGATGATGAATCATGTATACCTACATTATTCTCAATAGATAGCAAATAACCCATAAAAACCATAACAATAAAAAAGAAAATTTTGTGAATAAAAATCCTACTATCAACGATCAACTAACACTTTATCCATAAATAACATTACGTAAGCCAAAACATCGAAAACATCCACTCAACCATTCCTAAATGTAGGCAAACCAAATAACGTGATAGGCACTTGACATATTCGCCAGAACATTCCGTACATCGGCAGGCATAACTACGGAGCGGTCTAGACTGACTGACGACAATAACTGAGCCTAGGTATGGTCTGACTGACAGCTGGAAATTAGGAACAAAAAGTTGTTTGAACAAGGGATTTGACAGGCCAATTACAACGATTTTCGCATTTTGCATACGATTTTTCTCGTTTACACAATAGATATTTTGATTCGAAAAAAGAACTATCTTACATCTGCCTAACAGTGCTGAGAAATCTCAGCATTATCTGGCGTTGAAATAGAAGGCCCCAATTTAGTTGAGAGATCTGAAACAATGTTTGTTTTTTATGTTCAGAAAATTACTGCTATAAATGAAAATGAAAAAATTAAAGAAGATTTCCGTATCAATGCAGGGTTTTCATAAGATAAAAATTATTAAAGCAAGCACCCAGCGTAAAAATTGTAGAAGGAAGGAAAATTTAAAAACTTTCCATTAAGTTTCAACAAAGCAAATTTTCCAAGCCACTTGAAGTCAACAACTCAAGCAAAAAAATTGAACGGTCTTGCAAAAACGAACCTTGGAGAAGATTATACGAAGAACCGAACCTTGGAGAACATTAAACAAATGAGGCGCGACAACTGGCACCACACACACAGTTAAACCGGGACGCCCGGCTGTCTGGCCAGCAATCCAGTATCTAGATATCGATTTGCGCTAGAATTAGCATTGACAATATTTACTCAAGCCCTTGTAACATTTTTGATACGATAGCTTGTATCAAAAGCTCGTGTAGAGAAGAACACCCTGGTCGCTGTCAATTTTCAAGATAAGTGACGGTCCGGTGGAGATTCATTGACGATTGTGCACTGGAGTGAGGTGAAACAACGATGGACCTAGTATTGTGCCCTGCGAGCCCTGTTGATTGTTCCTTACAGGGGCTGATGGACGCTTCTGAGGGTGCTATATTCGTGGTCGAGTTAATTTAGACTGTCATCACACGTTTAAAAGAAGAAGCCATGCTCTCCTTGGTCTGTACACGGGTGGCCATTTATCATAGCGAGTTTCTTCTATGTCTCCGAAAGAACGTAAAGACGTTAGTCCCGGTTGTCATTTGTAAATCTTTAACAGTTGTTACTTTTAGCGATTAGTCAGAAGCTCGAAAGTCTGACAACGAATCTTACCAAAGGAGCATCGTATCACCCATTTACTGAATCGTTAGGTCACCGGCAGTCATTTCATCTAAAATATTGCAACTGCATCCAGTTTAACTGGAAGCCGACCCCAAAATATAGCAAGGAAAAGGCTTGCAGATTATGAGCGTGTATCAAAAGCCCTAAGGATAGCTTTTACCTTGAATCAATTAGTTTTTAATGAAAAACTTGTCAACGAGTGATTATGTTCCTTTTAATCAATTTAATAAATGCATTTATCAACAACATCTCGTGGGTATCATCACACACAATTAAAATGACATCAGGAGGTAATAAAGAGAGTGATACTTAGTATTCACTTATTTAACCTTAAATACCGATCAAGTTAAGTTATACATAAACCAGTAATGATAATAAGTTAAATTTTAACAGCACCCAGCTCTTTATCTAGTTATGTGGTGAATATAGTTGTTATTGAAAATAATTTTAACCTCAATCGCTCACCGCTCGATGGTGGCCTATACTTTTTGTGGTAAAATCATTAAAAATGAGTCCTGCCTATGGTGGAACGATAGGGACTTTCAGACTCGTACTGACTAAAATCCACCCTGTCCTTTCGTTCGCACTTAGACATTTTGATTCAAAAGAACTTCAAGTACAGCCATTTTAGGATGCGAAAATCATCAAATGAGTCCTCCCACCCAGGGTGGCGTACAAGGGACTATGAGACTCGTATTAACTAAATCTACGGTGTTCCTTCAATAGCCTTTTATTTCCAAGGTGAAGGTTACCAAGCGTAGCCTGGAGTTTTTTGGAAGAAAAAACAAAAAAATTAAGTCGAGAAACCAAAGAAAGCAAAAGCAAGCCGAGATTACAGGGATGCGGTCCAATAATTTTTGCATTTATTATTATTTTTAATTATTAGATTACAAATAATATTTGTAATCTAATAATTATATTTGTAAATAATATTTGTAACCAAACTTTAGCATATCATGCTAGAGTTTGGTTGTTTGGATTGCTAGATGTTTCTTACTCAATCACAAAAACCGCTGAAGAATCTGGATGAAATTTTGGTCACCCCGTCCTGATATAACGATTCTGTGGGATAATTTTCAGGCGAGACCACCACTAGCAACAGCTACTAATATACATAATTGGTGCAATGATAATGTTCGAAATCATGTCAATTTAAAGACTCATACAGTTTAAAGATATTTTTTTGTTATAAAACTATTCACAATAGTTAAAGCTATAAAATTGCTGTTTAAATACCTATGAGCATACGACAAATCGACCGCCATGATTGATGTCTTTGACATAAATGGACCTTGAAACACGTGGCCATAAACAAGCACGTATTTTATGCTCGTTGGCAAAAAGGTATTATGACTCCTTTATCACTGACCTTTGGATTAAAAATATTTTTAAATTCATCCGGACATTTGTATTTATTATTCATGGAGATACCCTGAACTTATCGCTGTAAGCCATTAGATTATGAATTTTATATCATCGCGTCAGTGCGTGTCAAAATTCCGTGTCTAAATGGATTCGAGAATAATAATAAAATTTCACGAATCATTTCGTGTTCAATATTATTGAATAATAAATTATTATTCATAAATTATTAGGAGAGTATTCAAAATAAATTATTATTTCAAACTATTATTATTTCATGAAATAAAAATATTTTCGTGTCAAATTATTGCTACTACGAGTATATCCAAATTATAATCTTTTATTTTTATTACCTAACGTAGAAATAAAAAAGAAGCCTAGTAATCGTACTAGGAAAGGCTTATGTCGAACAACAGAATTTGATAGATTGATTGATTGATGGCACTTAGGTGCGCCTGAAAAAACATAGTCGAAAAAATATAAAAATACCTTCCTAAGTGTCTACATGTAAATAATGTAACAGTAGGTAATCTATGTAAAACAAATGCCACTTTTCGTTGTAATTTTCACCTATCCAAACCAATCGTTTAGACTTTGTTCGGACTATTTAGTCGATGTTTTATTTGAAGTTTGCACAAAATCGGTCGAACGCATCTTCATTTATCACATTTTTTGTAACAAATAAATTAAAAACGGCGACAATAAATAGCGAATCATTTTGTTGATGGGGGGGATTTTGCTTTCAAATTGAAACTTTTTTCAATGTTTATGACAGTACAAGCATGTTGTTACATTGTCATTCATGCGGTCATTTCATTTTGGCGTACCTAGCCAAGCACATTTATCAGGCCGCTAGTATCCTACTACATTTGTATAAAGGGGTAGTATAAATATAATTATGTAGATTACAATCGGATATGGAAGAAGCAAGCTTTTTGGTGTTTTGTACAGACACCAGCACATCAAGCTACCACAATCTGTCAGATTTCTTTAATAGAATTTCAACCTTATCACAAGGGTAGAAGGTTAATGTTTGATTGGTAAAATCTGACAGATTCGGGTAGGTTGACCTACTGGCGTATGTACGTCAATTTTCTGGTCGATAATACATTTATTTTAGTCTAAGCTTACGAGGTAGGTATGTTGTATAAATGAATTGTTCATCATCAATATGACAGGCCTGTTGGTCTAGTGGTTAGTGTATAGTGTTTTCATGTGTGAGTATTATATTGCAGTATCACAGTATCATGTGGTCTTCACAAGATCGTCTGTCCACCTTGTCGATGAACAAAATGGACATCCTACGTTGCGCTTGCCAGTGCCTGTTTTCCATTTGAGAACTTAACTGCCTCATAAATTAATATTTGAACGTAATTGGTAAGAACATTTTACACCTTACCTGTCATAAAGAACTTATTGAATAAATAATTTATTTCAAAAATAAAATTTAATTAAAAACATACAAATGTCTTGCACATTCAAAAGAACTTTCAAATTAAAACCGAAAGCTGCACAAAATATAGTTCAGATTACTCTGAGCTCATTGCAGAACCCTTTTGCACAAAATTAAGCCATCAGAAATATGAAAATCGAGATGAAAGCTTTAAATGTTTCATCTTATTTGTATGCAGAACTGTTTGCGAAGTTGTAAAATTACTGAATCAGAATTATGATTTTAAAATATAAATGGGATGTTTTGAAACAAAGGCCTTGTTACAAATCAGTTTATTACTTTGTGTTAATTTAATCTGAAACCCCAAAATAACAGTGTTATTGTTAATAATTTTTATCATAAATCAAAATATATTTTATTTAAAATGTTAAAATTAAAGCCATTTTCAACTGCTTATCCTTTTCTCAACTATGCTTCAAATCTAACTAGATTTAGCTGAATATCAATATTTTTTAAGGAGCGACTACCTATCGGACCCAGTAACTGGGTAGTATAATTCCCCATGGTAATTCTGGCTTGGAGGACACGGTGGAGCATACGGTGCAGGACTGCCCAGCTTGGGCGGCGCACCGACGTGTCCTCACGGCTGCGATAGGCGGAGACCTCTCGCGCCCGGCATTGGTTTCGGCCATGCTGCGGGGCGAGACGGAGTGGGAAGCGGTCGCCTCCTTCTGCGAAGCAGTAATGCTCGCGAAGGAGGAGGCGCGCCGCGAGCGAGAGAGGACAGAGTCCTCCCTCCGCCCCAACCGCGGTGTAGGACGCCCACGGCGACGGACGTCGCGCGACGATCTCCGGCCACCGTAGGCGCGGGCATGCGGGCAGCGAGTAAAGGGCAACTCGCTGCCCGACCAAGGACCATGCCCGGGTCGACGGCGCGTTGTGTCCCACGCGCGCCTCAAAGAGCGTCAGCATAATGACGGGGCCCCCCTCTCAGAGGGCCAAAGCCTGCCGGGGTCGCGGGATTATTCCCTTATCGTAACCCCGGAACGTAACAGGCTATGAAGGACACCGTGGATTTTAGTCAGTAGAAGTCTGACAGTCCCTCCCGCCCTGCCCGGGGTTGGAGGACTCATTTGATGA
Organism: Agrotis segetum; assembly: GCA_036375495.1. Taxonomy (NCBI): domain Eukaryota; kingdom Metazoa; phylum Arthropoda; class Insecta; order Lepidoptera; family Noctuidae; genus Agrotis; species Agrotis segetum. Next base: position 393,683 of record JAQSVV010000677.1, on the reverse strand, counting down.
TTTTACCACGCTAAAAAAAAAAAAAAAAAAATGGTAATTCTGGCGGTCAGACTGCTTCTGACTTATAGTAAGGCTTCTGACTTATAGTAAGTAACGACTGTAAAATATCTACAAATGACAGCCGGGACCAACGGTTTTACGTACATTCTGAGGCATGGAGGAAACTCGCTATGACAGATGGTTACCAATCCACAGACCAACCGCGGCCTGTGCGTCTCTTATTATTTACCACAAGCTATTTAGCGAAAAAGTAAAAAACAATATGAAACGGTTTAAAATTCACTTTTTCATTGTGTCGACATTAATCAACTAGGTAAGTAAAACTTTAAAACAATACCACCATTTCTGAACTCGTCTAACTAATTTTATCAAATGCGAAACTAAAGGCAAATAAATGATATTATATTACTAAAATTTGTAAGTGCGGATGGATAGGCTTTTCACACAAAAATAAATTCAAACTAATAATATAAAGTTGAAGAGTTTGTTTGTTTAGTTGAACGCGCTAATCTCAGGAACTACCGCTTCGAATACAAAAATAGTTTTGTGTTTAATAGTCCATTTATCAAGGAAGGCTCAAACTCAAACTCAAATTCTTTATTGCATTCATGTGTACATAGGTGTTACAAGTAAATAAGTTTCAACATGAAGCCCGGTTAGGGCACGGCAACATATTTATAAAATTGAAAATATAAGCATCCAGTCAATTGGTATTACAAGTTTTATTAACTTATGTGATTATTTTATTATTAACAATATGTTTTCCATTTTTTTTTTGTTTGCATGTATTAATTATTCTATTTTATTCGTTTCTATTGTTAAACTTTTGACATAATTATAATCATTCAATTGTGTAACATAAATATTGTATTTTACTATTTAATATTGTAGTTATTCTATTAAATGTTTTATTTTATTATTTTATTTATTCTGTTATTTATATTCGAGTATTATTATTATGTAGGTTTAATATGTATGTGTATTTATGTGTGTTTCATGTTTGTGTGCTTCTTAGTGTAAGTATAAACTGGCTATAAACTGTATAACATCATCCTATGAATAACGGGGGCTGAGTAGCAGGGCTGAAGCCGTGGGGAACAGTAAGTAGCTTACAACAAGAAATTACGATATAAAGTTGGGTACCCACTTCGCAGTGTTGCATGTAACGTATCATATACTGTGTCAACCTGCAAGTGGGTACGGCTCGTCCGAGCACACTGCGAGCCACCTTTGTGTTCACAGTGATACCGCTACTCGGCGGGTCGCTGCGAGCTTAGGGTGCTTGCCGTGTACAAGCACCCTTACAGCGAGCGGTTCGCAGCGGGCTCGTGCATACGTACTCACTTGATACCGTAGCTGATATACGTTACATGCAACACTGCTAAGTGAGTACCCAGCTTTATGTTCTAGAAGGTTCCCAAAGGAAAATTTTAGAGATTCACCCGTACTAAGGCAACGGCTAGTCAAAAACCTTTAAACTAATTACGAAGGTAACCCTAAGAATCTTACAGTGAAGCCGCATTTAACTAAAGCACGTCATATCTCCGTTTACTCTGACAAGTTAATTCGGACAGCTTAAGATTCTAAGGCTTCTCTTGAAGCTTACAAGCGCAGTATTAACATAGTTCTCGGAATCTGGTTATTTTAATGCTGACAGAATTTTGTGAGTTGTAAGATTGTGACCATCTTACTACAAAAAAGTTGAACGTGTGTTGAGCACAATCATGTATAAAAAACTGTCAACGTCAAAAAGGCATTTAACTTTGATTTATGGGTCGTTTTATAGTTAATTTTATTTTTTTTGACAAGTGTTCAACAGGCGTTTATCTTTTTGTGGCAAGACGGAGTTTAATTTTAAAATTTTAAAAGTTTCAAATGTTCATGCAGTTCAGTTTTTCTCATTGACATTATAGCTTATTGTCAGAATTGTTTTTTTTTCTTGTTCTTTTTTCATGATTGTTCTTTTTTGCTTTTTGCGGTACAATCAAAATAAGGATTTGGATTAAAAAAAACCTTTATTTATGGTATTGCATGAGCAGTCCAAAACTTTCTATAATTTATTTCATCATTCTTGAACTCAAATTCATCACCATTCATCATGATTGCTGTCAAAATGAACACCATGAACAAAGCGGCATGTTTTCGAAGCAAAAAGTTAAAGAAATTATGTGAAAAGTATCTGATTTTCTTGCATGGGTATAGAAGGTCTGGGTCCCAGCAATGGAAATTTTATGAACTGATTAATAATTATTCTATCAAAGCAAAACAGTATTAACTGAAGGCAAACAAATACAAACAGCAAAAAAAAAAACTCCTACAGCTAAAAAAGCTTTAAATAATAGTGTAGAGACAGACGGAACTGTGGTCTGCTACTGTACATCCTATATCAGTCTTAAACCCCGAAAATGGGTTATATTTTTTTTTTTAGAAATCTAAACTTTTTTTTTTAATGCAAGTGGCGGATAATGAGCAGTAGTAACTCTACGACTAGTGGTTTTGGGTTCAAACCCAGCCAGGCGTATTACTTTGTGTAATTAGTTCATCACCATTGCTTTCAAAACGGTGAAGGAAACCATCGTGAGGAAAAAAAATTGAAGACATGTGACATCCACTAACCCGCACTGGGCCCGCGTGGTGGATTAATGCTTCCTCCGTCTCACAGACAGGAGGCCTGTGTCCCATCAGTGGGAACATTGTATGCTGATGATGAAAGTGGCGGATTGACGTTCAGCGTTGTGGTTATAGGTTTAGCTTAATTTGAACAATGGATGTCTTTGGGTTAAAGATAATGATAAAAAAGTGTATCTACACAACGGAAGAATATCGATGCCGGAAATTTCAACTGTCGTAAGGGTGCTTGTACACGACGCATGTACCCCGCGGGTGCTTGACCCTTAAGGACATTTTGCCGAAAATGAGTTTATATGTATTTGGAATCAGCGTCGTAAACTCTATCGATTGGTAGTTTAAAAAAATCTATCTCTCAAAAAAAGCCCCTTACGACCTGGCTTTCCAACACGATTTTTACTATTTAGAATGTATAATAAAAATATTTTCAATACGGGGCGTAAAGTTATGTTTTAATTATTTTAGAGGTAGTATAAGTCTCATTTTTGCATTTAATTATTTATACGATCTTATAAAAAATACATAGGATTATGAAAACAACTTTGACCCATCGGAGAGAAGCATGCATGTTGCATTTACCAGATAGTAAACATCATCATCTGCCTAGGCCCTTTTCTAACTATATTGGGGTTGGCTTCCAGTCGAAACAGATGCAGATGAATATCAGTATCTTACATGAAAAGATTGCCTATCGGACCTGCACAATCCACTAACTGGGTAATAACGGTACCCCATGGTAAGACAGGACTGTCAAAAAGCTACTTAATGACAGCCAGGACCCTTTACGTGCTTTCCAAGCCACGGAGGAAACTCCCTATGACAGATTGTCATCCATCCACAGACCAATATTGGCAAGCGCGGCTTAACCCGGAAGATCGGCCTGTACGGCTGTAATTATAGACCAGTTAGTTAACTGAAACAAAACAACCACCTTATTAAAACAATCAATAGTGAAAGAAACCGAAACAAAACAACCACCTTATTAAAACAATTAATAGCGAAAAAAAAAAAAACTCTTTCAGATAAAAAAAAAACCTTAAGAATAGCGTGGAAATGTAATGGGGACAACATTTGTAAAGCAGAAACATAGACGCCGTAGCTTCGTCGTTGTGTCATTGAGGCAGACGGAACTGTGGTCTGCTATTGTTTATCTTGTGTCTACAGCTTTAGAAAGGTAGGCAGACGTGGCAGTATTGTGTTTTTTTATGTTGGTAAGAATCTTGGTTAAAATTATAGGTTTTGTTAATGATAGACACTCTTACTACAAAAACTTAAACATTTATTTATTTATTTAAACTTCATGTACAAAAAGTGGTACATAGGCGGACTTAATGCCACAAGGCATTCTCTACCAGTCAACCTTTGGGTTAAATGAGAAAATATTGTGGTAGGGTACAAAAAAGAAAAAAAGAAAAAAAAAGTAATCAAAGATAATCATATATATATATACAGATAAAAAAAAAACTAAACAATATTGTAGCAGCTATGAAGAAAAAAAAAACAACTTAATAATAACACTATATAAACATCTGTTGAACACTAACTGTCTGAAAAAAGTGTGACTGCAAAACGGACCTTATTTCAACGTCATAATCTGATTTTATTTAGACAAGTGTTCAAGAGACGTTTAAAAGTTTTGTGGTACGACGAAGAGTGTTAAACAGATAAGTGATCGTCTTCTAATGATGCCCAAAACTTATATTTTAAAGTTGTTTAATATTATCATCACTTGCCTAGCTTTTTCCCAACTACATTGGGGTCGGCTTCCAGTTGAACCAGATGCAACTAAATATCAATCATCATCATCAGCTTATTAATATTCCCATTGCTGAGACACAGGCCTCCTCTCCCGTGAGAGGGAGAGGGCCATAATCCACCACGCGGGCCTGGAGCGGATTGGTGGATGTCACATGTCTTCGAATTTTTGGTTCTAGGACATGCTGGTTTCCTCACAATGTTTTCCTACACCGTTTTGAGAGCAGTGGTGATGAAATAAATTACACAAAGTAATGCGCCTGCCTGGATTCGAACCCATGACCTTCAACTCGAAAGTCGGGGCCGATACCACTAGGCCAGCAGCGCTCTCAGTATAATTATCAGTATTTAGAGTTATTATTGAAGTTTGTTATCAATTAATAAATTTTAAAAGAGTGTCCATGGAGTTTCTTGCCCGTTCTTCTCCATAGAGATCTACCACTTGGAATGGGCCATCTACGGTACTTTCACAGTTATTATGTCGTGTGGGACTGGGACTGTAGCACCATAATTTTGTAGTGATAAAATAATTAATTTTAAATGTCTTTGACAAAAGTGCCTGTAACTGGAAATTATAGCTTTGATTTTGATAACCAAAATACTTTTCGGGGGACATGAGATTTAATTGAAAATTAAGATGTCTTGCAATGTTCAAGCGCGGCCGCATACTATAAGTTTTGTGTCAGAAAAAAAAAGTGAAGCTACCTGGATGTGCTCCGCATACTATCAAAAATTGATTTGATCACTTTTGCAATACAAAATGTATGCACCAACTGCCTTCCGATGATCATCTAAATTTTTCTGACAGTTTCTTACAATAACAAGAAAAAAAAAAACAAATATACCTGAAAATTTGGAAGGACAGACTTTAGTAATTCAACGTTCAAATAAATATCTATTGATTTTGTGAAAATTTGAAACAAATCGATAGAGCTTCATAAATAATAAACCAATAAAAGATAATGTACAGCTTTTAGTCTATACCACAGTGTAACATCAGTAAATCAAATATCGATTTTCTGTCTATCACCCTTCGTTTCTTAATTGCTTGTCCCAAGTTAATGGGTATGGAAGTCTTCAGATAATTGAGATATTAAACAGATGCAGGAAGAATGGAGAAACATCGAAGACTTGGAGGGATTTTAATTTGTCTCCTGTCAGTATAGTTTGGACTCATTCGTGGCATATTTAGCTGGAGAAAGTAACAAAAAAAAAAGTTAGTCATTTAAAAAACCATGATATGCCTACACTCAAATAAATACATAATTATCCAGGACATCTAAAAAAAATACAGTAACGACGGATGAATGTTTGTTTGTTAAATATTTCATACAAAAACAACTGGATCAATTTATAATTATAATTTTTTTGTACAGAAATGATTGGCTATCTATATAGATAGATAGCCAATCATTTCTGTACAAAAAATTCACGTGGAAAATGGAAAATATTTTACCGTATAAAATTTAAACGAGAACAAACATGACATAATTTTCAATTAGGTACCAGAGTGTTATCATTTAATTTGAAACGAAAACGGAACAAACAAACCTACAATACACACCATTTAATAATGACACATCTCACGTCCAATTTGTCCGTGTGTCAAAATAGATCCGTAATTGCTACTTCCGGAAAACCCATTGTTATTTAATATTAGTAGAGTGGAAGTTTAATTTTGAGTAGGTAAAACTTTTTATCAGGTTTTGGTCAAAGATTTAAGAGGCACTGTCTCTAGGGCAGTTTCAAGTCCCTTTTTTTCTAATTTAGTAAAATCGTCAAATATTCTTCAGCCTTTGAGTGGAAAAGTGGATGTATGTCAATATGGATGGATGATTTACTCTTTTATGCAAAAATACTGAACGGATTCGGATAAATTTTGGTACACAGATATTTATAACCTGGATTACCTAACTCATAGGATTGTTTGATAAGTGCGAAAAGTTATTGGTATTTTTTTTTTAAATTAAAATTTTAGTTAATAACAATTAATAATTAACATGAAAATGAGGAAAACGATTTTTTTTAACTTTCAAGCTTACGTAAGAGCCGGGCTAACAAAAACAGTACATTTATTTCACAAAAATGTCAAGGAGAAAATAAGGAATCTAATATTGCGAAATAGCCAATACGGAGCGCGTAAGTGTGATCAATGCCTTGTGCCTACCCTTTTTGTATAGAACGAGGTCGTTGACCTGTCATGGTATGTGCCTACCCTACAGGCTCATATTATGTAAATTATCGTCAATACACATACATAGATAGAATAATATATCTTACATCTGTAGGACCCTAATGGCAACTGCGTTTTATTCATGGAGGGGTAATGGTGTCGGGCATCCAGACGCCGAGTAATGGGCGACTCGCTGTCCAATCATGATCTTGCGTGGGTCAACGCGCCTCAAAGAGCTGCCAACAAAATGACGGGCCTGCCGGGGTCGCGGTGCTAACGAAATACCGTGACCCTGGAACGTAATGGACTATTGAAGGATACCGTTTATTTTAGTCAGTACAAGTCTGACAGTCGATCCTACCCTGCGTTGGGTGAGAGAACTCATTTGATGATTTTACCACAAAAAAAGTGGTAGAGTCCATGCCAAGTTTCATGTAATGATTTCAACCGCAAAGTAAATTGTTACTGAATATAAATTCTATTGCTATGTGATTGCGAAAACAAGGAAATTGTGATGGTGCCATATTGTCACACTTGCACGCTCCTTCATCATCAGCCTATAATGTTCCCACTGCTGGGACACAGGCCTCCTCTCTGTGCGAGGGAGTGGGCCAAAATCGGGTTGGTACAAGTCACATGTCTTCGAATCATTGGTTTTTGGTCATGCCACGCGGTTTCCTCACAATGTTTTCCTTCACCGTTTTGAGAGTGGTGATGAATTAAATTACACAAAGTAAAGTGCTGCGCCTGCCTGGGTTTGAACAACTCGTAAGTCTTTACATTAGTTAGTATTCAACTTTACATAGTACCATGGATTGTGGTCACATGGGCACTAATGGGCAGTCTCTCTATAGTATAAAAGACTGATATTTAATCATAGAACTGGACGAAAAGTTCGACATAGATGGGAAATGCTAAACAGATGACGATGGTTTTGGTTTACATAATAGGTACCTTGATTTCGTCAATGTTATCAGTTCAACTGTTTTTCAATTAACTTTATGCTAAATCTGAGGGTCTAAAAATTTAACTTTACTACAAATTGCAATTAAATAATTATTTACTCTACTGCCTAAGCAATACAGCAAAGTAATCGATTTTAAGAATTTTATTTCAGTTCTATTATTTTGCGATTGCTAAAGTGCCTTTTTAGATCCCCAGTAAGTGCGAAACGTCAATAACGGATTTTAAAATCTTCTTTAATTCTTTAAAAAGTATTCAATAACATAACTGTTCAAATAATTATTTAAAAATCGTGCGTTTAAACTTAATCAAAAGACGTAATTTATAAAATAACCCTTCAGTTGTACACACGCGCAGTTTTATGCTAATCGAACGACCCCACACCAACTAGCACTGGTCTATCAATAGTACTCTATGATTAAACTAGTATAAAATGACCCTTAAAAAAACTTAGACCTTTTTTGTACCGTTAAAAGCACTATTACATAACCTAACCTCAAACTATAAGGTTTGACGTCACACGCTACTAAAACAACGGAACACATTCGAATAGAAACACGAAAATGTATAACAAACATGCAATCGAAACGAAATCGAATAAAAATGTTATGGTATTTCAATTTAAACTCGAATAAACATGTTATGTTACATAATTTTAAACAAACATTTTCATTTCAATTGAAAATTATTTTAGTCATTTTAATACAGAATTAAAATAAGTAAAATACGCGAAGATATACCTTACGCAGACTGACATAATGCAGTAATGACTTGAGTGTATTTTTCAAGCGTTTTTCATGTGAAAATGCAAGTTTTTTGTATTCAAATATCGATGAAATCACTTAATGGATTGTAAACGATAATTAAATGTATCATGTAGACTATAAATAAGGTCTCAATATTCATTTAACCAGCCTCATTAAAGCTCGTTTCTCACTGTTACCATTTAAACAAAACACGTCGAAGAAAACAATATGTTGAAAAACACTGTAGTTTTTTGACACTATATCATTATGTTCTGGGTTGAAAAACGTATATTTTGGAAAATTATTTTTTCTTTGACGTCTGGTTTTCGACAGACGTCGACGCGTTCCCGCGGCTCGAATACTACTGGGCAGGCCGTCCCCGTTGGCCTCGTAGCCACCTTAAAACTCTACGTAACACATAAAAATCCTATAAAAACCACCATTAAAAACCACCCTTAGTATTACTAAAAATCCAAAAATAATCTAGAAACTATTTTAAAAATTTTAATTGAACAATTTATTTTGTTACTCAATTAAAATTCTATAAACTAGTTTTGAATAAATAATTAGTTTTTATTTTTATATTTTAATTTAATGGCTTTTATTTTTTTGTTTTTTATTCTATTTTCGAATTATTTTGGCGCTCTGTCGTAGTTATTGGAGTGCGCGCGTCGCTTTGTCGGGTCGATACAGCGGTATCATGTGTTCCAACAGTGTACGGCGACAGAGAGTCTTGTTTTACAATTCTGAGGTCCCAATGCTGAATGTTATTAAGATTACTTTTCCTTGTACTCTCAACAACCATTTCTATACAATTTTAAGTGGGAAATGTGTCTGTATGGCATACAAATATGGACTTTATGTCCTGGGTTTATGTTTGGGGAACAGTGCTGGGAATGTTCAGTTACTTTGTCTTCTTGAGAGTGTTTCGAGTGCAATGAATGACGCCTTAACGTTTTATGGGTTAATGACTTCTGTTTGGGGTAGGTTTGACGTAAATAATAAAATAGAAATAATAAACAATTTTATTTTCAAGAAAATTCGTTGTTTATTATGTCAATAATAATAATTATCTATGTTGTGAAATAAAAAAAAGAGTATCTATTAATCTTAAAAATCTTAATTTATTTTAGAGTTGCATCTAAATAATTTCAATATCTTAGTAAGACTGCCCAAGAATTTAATCTCTTCCGTTAAAAATACTGGAAAGCTCTTCTTTATCCTGGCAGTACTTGGCATCGTGCCAGGTCGTTCGTAAGGAGTGGGTCATGCTTCTCATGAGAGATTACGACAAGCCAGCATTTGTGTAAAGTTTGAGACTGTTTAAACCATGGAGGAAACTTGGGCCTCGGGTTTTTTTTACGTGGTAACATCATCACATAAAGGACTTATGGCAGCCTGACATAGTCCCTCCCACCCAGGTCAGGACGAAAGGAACTATCAGACTTGTACTGACTAAAATCCATGGTGTAAGTCAATATTAGCTCTTTACGTTCTAGAGTTACGGTTGCCTGACAAGACACAGAGAGAAGGCCTGTGTCCCAGCATTGGGAACATTATAGGCTGATGATGATGATGATGATGACAAGACAGTCCTGCGACCCCGGCGAGCTTTGGCTCTCTAAAGGGTGCCCATCAGATTGTTGACAGATCTTTGAGGCGCACGTGAAACACGAAATGCTGTTGACCAGGGTATGGTACATGATCGGACGACGCGACGCCTATGACTCGCCGTCCGCCTGCCCGAGTCTGGGGGGTGAGCCTACGTATACGCTGTGCGTGTCAGATTATTGGGAGTCATAAGATTTGCTCATTCTTTCCAACTATCTATCATATGTCTATATTTAGATAAACTAACTAAGTAATAACAGCCGCACAGATCGATCTTCTGGTTAAAGCCGCGCTTTTTTAATTTTTTTGGGCCAAACCCATCACACTCTTTCCAACCTGTGAATTTATCGGTCTTGGATCCTGCAACGAAATTAATCAGAAATAATAGTGGAGGAGTAGGAAAAAAATTATTATGTTCCCACTAAAAAAAGCCGCGCTTGTCGAGGTTGGTTTGTGGATGGGTGATGTCCGTCTGTTATAGCGAGTTTCCTCTGTGCCTCGGAAAGCACGTAAAGCCATTGATTCCGGCTGTCATTTGTAGATCTATGACAGTCGTCGAAAGTCTGACAACCAGTCTTACCATGGGATCTTGTATTACCCAGTTACTGGGTTGTGGAGGGGCAATAGGCAGTCGCTCCATGTAAAATACTAATATTCAGCTGCATCTGGTTCGACCGGAAGTCGCACAGTATAATTTCGAAAAGGGCAGGGCTAGGCACATAATGATGACTTGCCTAGAAATAACCTATTGACTTGTAAGACTCCAAGGATTACCTGTCACAGATACAGACCTCAACAGAGAACCGGCACTTTTTTAGTAATACGAGTACAGTCACGAGCAATAACATGTAATACACGTAATAAAATTCAAACGCAAATTACTCGTGAAATAGGGTTGTTGTAAGTTGGCCACAAAGTTAATTTGCCACGGTTTTGTAAAGTCCATACATTGAAAGTAAATACGCCACATGCATAAAAATCATATGTAAATTCGTCATAGGTAGGTCATGGTTATTGTAATTTTGCCACAAATCCACATTTGACATGATTTCTGCTAAAAGTAACGATAGCAAGCAAAGTTATTGGTTTGAGAGCTCGAATTTAAATATCTTCACTCCTGAACACATTGCATAAAGGAGACCTAAGTATTCACTTTTAATAGAAAAGCAAGGATGCATCATTTAAAAAAAAAAAAACGAAAATCAAGCCAAACATCACTACGAGGATTTTCGTAATCTTAACTAGCGAACATTCTAGTCAATTATCTAAGCAAGTTTTTTGAAAAATAATTGACTAGAATGTCAATTTATTTTTCAAAAAACTTGCTTCACGAAGATGTGAGACTTATCGGTCGTGTGGGCTACATAGCTTATGGCTTTTATTAAAAAATACTTTTTAAATCTATATTTTTATATTTTATTATGAGAAATGAATAACGTTGTTATTTATTCCACTTATTCGTTTATTGTCCGTATTTTTCACATTTTTCATATCATATATTATTCCGTACTTTCATAGGAACCACTTGCACCTTTGTTTTATTAGGGGGCAACTGGGCCATGGAAGTAATGGGTAGATCGCCGTCCGCACAAAATTCTAGCTACCAGTTTAGAAACTGAAAGAATGCTACTAACCAGAAAAAGTACTAGGCTTACATAAGTTCAAGGTGGTATGTTTTATAACAACTTCACCCGACCCGGTCTTGTACTTTTGGTACACTATTCAAAAGATTTAAACAATTACCATATAAAAAATATCACCTTGAACTCATGCCAGCCTAGTACTTTTAATATTTATGTAGGTATGTCTTATTGTAATGGTCCTCCATTATTATCCTGGAACCAGTGCCTATATATTTTTTTTTTTTTTTTAACGTGTTAAAATCATCAAATGAGTCCTCCAACCCCGGGCAGGGCGGGAGGGACTGTCAGACTTCTACTGACTAAAATCCACGGTGTCCTTCATAGCCTGTTACGTTCCGGGGTTACGGTAAGGGAATAATCCCGCGACCCCGGCAGGCTTTGGCCCTCTGAGAGGGGGGCCCCGTCATTATGCTGACGCTCTTTGAGGCGCGCGTGGGACACAATGCGCCGTCGACCCGGGCATGGTCCTTGGTCGGGCAGCGAGTTGCCCTTTACTCGCTGCCCGCATGCCCGCGCCTACGGTGGCCGGATATCATCAAGCGACGTCCGTCGCCGTGGGCGCCTACCACTGCGGCTGGGGCGGAGGGAGGACGCTGTCCTCTCTCGCTCGCGGCCTGCCTCCTCCTTTACGAGCATTACTGCCTCGCAGAAGGAGCTGACCGCTTCCCACTCCGTCTCGCCCCGCAGCATGGCCACAACCAATGCCGGGCGCGAGAGGTCTCCGCCTATCGCAGCCGTGAGGACACGTCGGTGCTCCGCCCAAGCTGGGCAGTCTTGCACCGTATGCTCCACCGTGTCCTCCGGGCGATCTTCGCAGTGGTGACACCCAGGCGTCTCCTCCTTTCGCATCAGACACAGGTACCTCCCGAAACTTCCGTGTCCGGTGAGGACCTGCGTCAAGCGGTAGGTCAGGACGCCATGACTTCTCTCCAGCCACTCCTCAAAGAGGGGTCTTACCGCCGCAATTGCGGCGTGCCCGGCCGTCGGTCGCGACAGTCGTTCCTTCCATACTACCCTGAGATCGCGCCGGAGGTCTTCGCGCCGCGCCTCGACTTCGCGAGGCAGCGGGGTCACGCCCCGGCGCTGCGCCTCCACGCGCCACTCATAGACGCGCTGGAGGGCAGTCGCCTCCAGATCCCAAGGCAGCAATCCGGCAAGCAGGTTGGCCGATTCGCCGGCAATCGTGCGGTATCCCCGGATCATTCGGATAGCCATGACCCTCTGGCATGCGACCAGCTTCTGTGGTCGCGTCCGGATGGTCAGGGCCCACACAGGGGCCCCGTAGAGGGCCATGGACCGCACGAACCAGTGCCTATATTAAAAAAAAAAAGATTGCAACATTTTCATACTGACTTTATACTTTATAACACTACCTATTTTTCTATTGTAATACTACGATAAAAACATAATAGACATTTAGGTCAACTACGGGCAAAAATAATTTCCCGTGGTACACCTAGGTGAACCAAGCGGGTGGAACACGGGCAATAAACCACTTATAGTTTGATTTTTATGCCATCCGTACGTAAAAAAGCATCGTGGCGAATTTACAATAAGATAAATTATTATTTTGAAAATATTCTAAACAAAATAGAATCGTGGCCAATTTACACATACTTTTTTTCGTGGCGAATTAACTTTGTGGCAAACTTACAACAACCCGTGAAATACTGGTTTCCACTTTGAAATAACACCTATTTTGTAATAGTACGGCTTCCAAAATAAATATGGCAGCTGAAAATCGCTTTTGAATACTGCTTATAACATACCTACTATTTATTGCTCGTGACTGTACAACGCAAGAAGATTATGATGATTCAAAAGCTCAGACAAAGTTATCCAAAGCGTTAATCAATATAACACTAACGAACCAAGATATCCATTTTATGATTATTACGCCACGAGAGTATAAACCCGATATAGTATGACATATCTGAATAAACCAGAATAGCTCATAAAACCATCATAAGACATTTTATATAGCTCGTAAAAAGCTGCAATTTCGCTCCGAATGCTTAGAAATGCAGCTGTAGCAAATTGTTCGAGTTTTTTGCTGAAAAAATGCAGAATCTTGAAAGTTCTTTTTGAAGTAGGTCGTTACTTTGTTTCTTTATTTGCTTTTTTTTTTATTATTGTTTTGGTTACTGTATCTGTTTAATTTACATAATAAACAAAGATTAACTGACTGGCCAATTGACAAAACGACCAACCCACACTAGTGTAGAAATATGAAATTTTTTACAAATGTTCCTATGACACAAGACGTACGGATTTTTAGGAAATTCCTCCCTTATAGAGATAAAAATTGGGTTAATTTTTTATTATTTATGGTCTTGAATTGAAATTTATTCCAATTACGTCATACTAGACTTATCTATCACATTGATGAAACACGTGTTTCAAAATTATTGGAAATTGCAACCGCAAAAGGATAATTATGTCCTAAGACCAAAAATTCGAAGACATCTGCCATCTGCCAACCCGCACTGGGCCCGCGTGGTGGATTATGGCCCACTCCCTCTCACAGAGAGGAGACCTGTGTCCCAGTAGTAGGAACGTTATAGGCTGATGATGATGAAAAGGATAATTGACAATCATTGGGGAAAATAGGAAATCCTCGGAAAAATGTTGCCCCATCCTTGGTATTTCTCCTGTGCTGCGGCTGCGTTTATAAACATAGAAACACACATACATAAACAAACACCACAGACCCAGAACGGCTACTTGTAGATTATACAAATATTTATTCCGTGCGGGGTTCGAACCCGCGTCACGCTGCTTAGCAGTCGATCGCGCAGCCACAGTGCCTACCGTGAATGGTAAAATCATCGAATAAGCCTTCACTCACTGGGTGGAGTCTGACTGGACTTTCTCTTAACGACGAAAACTCCCTTTATGTTCCAGGGTCGCGATAAAATCTGTAACTCTCTAGCAAATTGAGTTAACTATCTGCAACTCGTTAACGAACAAATCATACAACATTAAACTCAGTTTATCATCAACACGAAGTTCTGAAAAAAGTTCAACAGCCTGAAAGGTCTGTTTTCCAGTAATTGCATTGCTGTGACTGCTGAAAAGCTGTAATTACTGCTGTGACCCATTTCTGAATTACATGCAACTGAAAACTGAAAAACGTTTAGTATTTTAAACAAGTACGTTTATAATAATGTTTTCTTGTGAAAAAGTTGTATTTTCAGCTTCATTAGCGGAGTTGCCTTCATCATCATTATCAGCTGAACGACGTCGTCCACTGTTGGACAAAGATCTCTCCTTAAGCTGTGGCTACACTAGCGATTCGCCATGCAACTGGAAAAGTGAAACGAGGTAATCTTGTAGAGGGCCATGGACCGCACGATACCAGCGTACAGCCTCCGGCAGGAGGCGTTTGGCCCGCCGGTATTGGGCAGGACTCGCCTAAAAGCGGCTGCGGCCCGGTTCAGCCTTGGGGCCAAACTCAGGAAATGCTCCCTGAAGTTCCATTGGCTGTCGAGGACGAGTCCCGGTACTTCATCGTCATCCCGACGCCGATGCGAACATGTAGGCACTTGGCACCTGCGAAAAAATTTGAAAGGAGCCGTATGTAGAAATAGTAAAAGTGCCATTTCAACAAGTGCCTATGTGGAATACTCTTCTGGTTTGTGGAGTTTTCTTCTTCAGAAGCCAACGAACTGCTAGTAGATACCACGGTTTATTTTTTATCTGTTGTACTACCGGGAGTACAACGGGGCAACAGAAGTTTTTTTGCTGGGGAGTTTGTTCCGCCACTTCTTCTTCCCAGCCAAAACACTAGGAAATGTCGAAGGGAGGTCGCTTTTGGGGACTGTCTTATTTAAAAATTGACCTTAAAAAGTGCTGATAAATCAGCCTAATTTGAATAAATGACTTCTGATTTTGATTTTGAAGAACATAGCTAGTTAAAAGCCAGGCAGATGATGACAAACATAATCCTTGAACTCAAAACTTTTGACTCTACTCATATTACTCGCTCACTTCATTTTAATCACAGGGATTTAAAACACAGTTACTCGTTAATAAATAAGTTTAAAATTTCAAAGCTCTCCAAGTACCCACAGGGTATAAAGTCCATGGACTCACTTGGGAATCCCAGTAGTACACATAGTAACACTCGCTCAGTGATTAACTTTAAGTTGCTGTCTGAAAACTTTATTGTGAACCGAACTACTGCCAATAAACAGTATAATTGATACGGTGATTTTGAACAACTGAGCTATTGCCACAAAAAGTTTAATTGGTTCAGTCAATCGAAAGAAACAACCGAACTACCACCATCACTTCCTAATCAAATGCGATTCAAAAACGAGTATAGTTCTTAAAAACAATTTAGTCATTAAAAAAATATATTAAAACAAGCTTTTATTGTTAAATAACTAACGGAATACAAAGTACTCGTAAAGGCGATTCAGCTCCATGCCGTCATAATATTGCATTTTCACACGATATACATATACATACGTGGAAATTTCAACTCAATCGGAAACTGGGAAGTGGAACTTGCCAGATATTTTGATTACAGGCAACAGGACATGTGAATAATAATACCTAATATTCCACAACTATCACACAACTCCATCTAGTCCCAAGCTAAGCAGAGCTTGTGTTATGGGTACTAGAAAACTGGATAAACATATACTTATATGTGTATATTTCTAAATACATACATATTATACATAAATTACACCCAGACACAGAACAAATGATCGTGCTCATCACACATACATTTGTCCTGGGTGGGGATCGAACCCACGACCTCCGGCATAGCAGTCAGGGTCACTTACCACTAGACCAACAGGCCAGTCTATGATCTAAATAAGAGCTTGTTGAAATAACCGCAATCTGACATAGAATTAAATACTTCCTTGAATCAAAATCTTCTGTAAAAGTAACTCCAAAATGTTCCAAATAAAAAGAAAGTTAACAAATTATTCCACTTCAATTGTCAAGGCTACATCGCCGTACAATCAAATATTTATCAGCTATCAACTCGCCCCATTCTCCACTCGCTGCTATTCCTAAAACCCATGAATTTTATTTAGTTTTAATACTTTTAGGAAACCCTTTGCGCCTCTGATTGGTAAATTTTTAAGGAGATAACAACCGATTTCTATTGTAAAAGGTCGATCCGGAATTTAATAAAATTTCTGATTTTGCGTAACGGACAAAACTGGTATTGCATATTTTACATTTTAGTGAAGGAAACTCGTTTCATTTAACTTGCTGATCGGCAAGTCAAATGTTTGACAATGGGATCACGGGACTGTCTTAGAAAGGCACGAATTCCTTTCAATCAAATCATATCATCAAAAGAGTCGTTCTATGGCGCTCCTTGTCGCTTAAGTCCAGCACTGTGGACTGCAATAAGCATTAATGATGATGACGGATTATCTGACCTCCCACAACCCCGTTAGTACTGGCACTATGAGACCTCATGATTAGAGACTATCGTGTCACGTGTAAATGATTTATTAAACTACGATTTATATTATGTATAAATAAATCATGTTAATTGGTTTTGTAAACTATTACTCTAGTTAGCTCATTACCCTAGTTTCCGATTTCCTTATCCAAGTTATTATCGCTGTATTTATTATTTCATGAAGGTGATAAAAAAGCCTACGGCCCGTCTGATGGATAGTGGCGGTCGCCGAAGCCTGTATACTCCTGCGCAACTGCGAAAGTATCGCCTGCGCGTTGCTGATCCTAAAACTTTATCACCTCATTTTTTTCTCCTATCCTGATGGGTGAATGTCTCACGCTGCGTGGTCTCGATTCAAGAACCTCCCATGCCATGGCTTGGTATGACACTCAAGAAAAGTTGCCCTGAGTATCAAACATTTAGGTAATAATATGTGAGCGAAGCCAGGTCAAAAACTAGTAAGCTTACAAATGCAAAAGGAAATATCCCCAAGGATACCAATCTTTCAAGCTTCCTCCATTCAGAACTGTCTTCATAAATAATGCTACAAATAGAGCACATTTCTTATGTCACGTACCTAGAAGTATGGGGTATAATGCCTACGGAATGTTTCCACATAATGTGATGGTGTGCCATAGACCCACGGCAATGCAGTCAAACGCAAGGTACCGTGCCGTGTGGGGTCGTTCAACCCTTTTAAAATACTGGCAATTCTGTTTAAGGGTGGGGGTTTAGTGTGGGAGCGGAGCGATAAGCGGTAGTCAATGTTTGGTTTAGAAACCTTTCTGGTAATGCTTTTTGATGAAAATGGGTTGGTTTCCTGGGTTGTACAGTTGTAACAATGAATAAAATGTTGGTAATTCGTTCCACTTCTTTCGGTGCCCCGCTGCGCACTGTCTTGAGCCATAGTGTCTTAAAAGACAGTTCATCACACCATCTTTGCTTGGCCAGCCACAATGTATATCTACTTTTCTTATTAATTGACACTCATTCTGATGTTAGTTATTAGTGATTTTCTACCTTTTGACAAACATGGCATTTTCCGTCTCACTGTAACTTGATAACTTTCCCATAGTTAGTAGGTTTGTATATTATGTCAGTGACTCACAAGTCCTTTCGAGGCTATCTGTAGAAGATTAAAGCGACTAAGATCAAATCTTTAACACCGTATAGCGGGTTGATAAAACTAAATCGCTCCGCTCATCACCCAGCCCTAACCTCTAAGGTGTTAAATTATTACTTTTTATTGATCCGTGGCAAGCATTTTTATTATGCCTAGTTGTGCCTAGGCTGGTAACGTAGTAAATTGTTTGATGGGTATCTACAGAAATAAATAATTAGTGCGGTTGAATACATAAAACTATCATTTAAAATACAGTAATTTTATTTATTTGCCAAGCTTAGAGTTTTATTTATTTTCTCTTTGTCTTATTAATTAACTTGCACATGTCATTGCCACATCGTTCTCACAAAATGTAACACCTGATGATGAATGATGTAAAGAAAAATCTGTAATAATTTTGGCGATTGAAAAAGAGTGTCCATGGAGTTTCTTGCTCATTCTTCTCCATAGAGATCTACCTTTTGGAATAAGCACAGGCCTACGGTACTTTCACAGTTTTTATGTCTTGTGACTGGGTCTGTAGCACCATAACTATTTGTGTACCTACTAGTTTTATTTTATGTCTTTTGACAATTCAAAAGTGCCTGTAATGGCCTAATTGAAATAAACGCTTTGATTTTGATTTTGATTGAGAACAAAAACATGAAGTAGGTCTAGTACTTAAGTTTATTTTAGTTTTTTTTAATACTCTCATAATTATGTCCAATTTATTTTTAGTATCAAGAGTCGCTGCTGCACGCGCACCAATTATAAATTAAAAGTTTCAAACCGACATGTTTAATCGGCAAGAAAATCTATGGTTATTCTTTTTCTGAATATGAACTAGTTGATACTCAATGGATATTCGGCTACACGGCAAGCTATACAGTACTAGTTTATTTTGGTCTCGCTTTGTGTGATCTTTTCGTACATTCAACGATCAGCTTACTTGATTTGCACAGGTAACTTAATGTGTAGCCGTGTGTACAATTACTTTTTGCAGAAAAATACTAATAGGTGCCGCCACTGGTAGCGCCTTCTGGACAACTGATTTTATGACTCGACAACGACAGAGCTACATAATTTATTTTATTTATTTTTTTATATAGTTTATTTCTTATGTGTTTTATTTCAAGCAACATAATAAACATACGTTACAGCCTCAGAAAAGCTAGTGGTAAATTATTAACAGCTGTACAGAACTGTCTTCGTGGTTAAGCCACGCTTGCCAAGGTTTGTCTGTAGATGTCAGTTTCCTCTGTGCCTGCTTGGCCCCGACTGTCATTTATAGATCTGTGACAGTCGATCCTTCCTGTTCGTCAAAAGCCAAACCGGGCAATAAAGCCGGACTCCATGGCTGTTTCTAAGAAATTCTTTGGGAAAACCCAGTAACACTCTGCCTGTTCAGGGAATCGAACCCGGTTTTCATATTAGTTTACTAGAACAACGCGGAAGTCGGTAATATTTTTTATAAAATAAAACCAGTTTATAAAACAAGCTTTATTTGTCATTACACTTTGTGTTTGGTTGCCGTTTGATGCATCACTTGCGTATTTATTACCTAAAATCTAATCGTTAGACTCAAACAAAACCTTCACAATATTTATAATTATTTACATTATAACTCACAGCGAATAACATTCTGAATATATTTTACAAATACAATTTTTTAATATAATATTTTATTAATTAAATTTTTTGAAATAAATTTTGGAAAAAGGAACACACCAATAATAAATAATTTATTGAACATGTTCAAAAAATAAATAAACAATAAGGAATAATAGTTTTTAACACATTTACAACAGACAAGTAGAGCTTGATTTAAATTTAAAGCTTTGAACAATTTATATTAAATGTAATATCACAAAACGTGGCAGATTATGTACAATAATATTTTAAGTTTTATTTTTTTAACATAACATTAATTCTGGCTAATAGAAGCTAAACGTTTAAATAATGTTAATTAATAATTTACAAGATTATTTAAAATTTTCTTTCTGGGTAAATTAGGAAATAACTAATTAGAAAAATTAATGGAAAACCGATTGTTATGACTGAATTTCTCTAACAAAAGTGTTTTCATTTAGCTCATTTCCTAGATAATACGGATATTTTTTTTTTATTCATAAGAAGTGTGAATCGAATCAGATAGCGAATTTTAAATAACAGTTGTACTACACTCATTTTAGTTTAAGTACTAAACAAAACTTAAACCTACCGTCTGGACATCTGACAAATTAAGTATGACACTTATAAAGCTATTACAATAATTCAATACTTTACAAAAAATCCACCAATAAAATGGCGTAAACTTAAATTAATTTACATTTTAAGAATTAAGGTTACAAAAAATAAATGCACACTATTTGAAATGAAACAAAATGATATTGTTATAAATGGTTACATTATTTACAACAATTGTATTTGCTACATTTACTAAATGTGAGGAAAGTCGTGAAAGTGTGTTCTACTTTTATCATTAGATTTCAAAATGAATTCATGATATTGTCTTTTTTGTCCTATTTTAATAGAAAATTTTAATTTAAAAAATGTGGACGTAAATATTTATGATCCACTATTTTATTAAGGTACACAATTTTGAACATGATAATTCGAATGATATTATTTTTCTATCTATGTTTATTTAGTACTTTAAGTAAAAATAAAATAAAGATCACGCGTTTCCGGAAGCAAAAAAATATAAAAAAGGACTTAAGTACTATCCGGCATAGCTCAGTTTAGAATAAAGAGACGTTGTTATTATAATTATGTATAATAGTATTTTTCTTAAATTTTTAATAAGTTTTTTAAGCATAAGCCTTGTTGCCCGCCATTAAAGTCGTTATAATATTAATACTGTTCTGATTTTAACACCTCCCCAAAATTTTTGATCGCGGCCTGTATTGCTTTACACTTTCATTTTTCGCAATTGCTCTATTATAATGATAATTATTTATAGACAGATTGTACTTGAAAGACTATCGGTTGAAAAGTGAAAAAGTCGAATATCAATAGATTTTAATTTTATTTAGGAACCACAGAAAAGATATTAGGCAATTTTATGTTTGATAGAGTATTAAAATGTCTATGGCGATGAATTTGAATGGATTTAAAAAGTGTCACAACCTTACAATTTGAGGCAAACTTTTCAACCGATTCGTACATTGAATTGAAAATTATCTAACAGTTTTTGAAGGGAAGATAAGGCTACGGGTAGACGCCGCTGTGAACACACAGTGACCAGGCTGTGACCACACAGTGACCAAACTGTGACCAAATCATAACATGCAGCAGCCGCGCTGTGATCACAGTTCAATCACTCTGTGATCAAGAAGTGACTACATATCGACCATGCAATGTCCACGCAGTAACCGTACTATGACCACGCAGTTACCACGCAGCGACAACGCAGCGATCACGCAATAGCCACGCAGGTTTACAGCTGCACGTAGCCATTGGCATTCCTGGGGGAGGCGCGGCGGCGGGCGGCAGAAGCTCGGCGTCAGAACACATCATCACTCGGATCATCATCCAACTCGCACAACAATTTGCTGCTGTAAAGTAATAAAAAGAAAATAAGTTAAAAAAGTGAGTATTCCAAAATTAAAAAAGACGTGTTCCTTTGTTTTATTTTTGTTTGAAGTTTGTTTGAAGTGCTGATTAAAATTTGGAATTCGAATATTTTTGTGAATTGAAATTGAATTGGAAATGGAATTCAAAAAATGATTTAAAAAAATTGTGTCTGATTTAGTTTTAAAATTCAGTAGGTATTCAAGTTTTGGGAAAAATAGGCAGACTAAACTATTGTATGTTTTAACTAAAATTTTGAAAGAAAATCTACAATGTAGCAGAAATACTTTGAATGTGCTTATTTTGCAAGAAATATTTGATACCTATTTACTGTGATATTTTTCGTGTTTGAAGCAGAAAGTTAACCAATCAGATTTTGCGAACTATTTACGAGGATAATAAGTATATTTTTGCCTACAGTGAAAAATAATGTACGAATCTACAAAATACATTTTACTAAAAAGTCCACACAGCATAGTGCAAAATTCTATTAGAAAACGTACTTGTTAAAACTATAATCCATTAAAACTACGATGTTCCAACACCATACTTGAGATAGGACCTGAAAGTCCAGTAATTTACACTATTTGTTATATTTACTCAAAATAGTAGAAAAAAAAAACTACATTTCGGTACTGTCAGAAACCACAACATCGAAAATTTATAGTAAAATAATATTTTATAGTCTTCTTATTAATACGGTCGTAATAATTATAAATATCATACGGACTGAAAATAATAATTACAGTTGACTTCTGACAGTATGAAAAAAAAAACTACCATAATAGACAGAAAATAAAAACGAAATCAAAAGAAATACTCACTCTTCTTTGCTCGCGAACGATTCAGCGTGCACCCGCCTGTTACATGCCCTGTCGCAGCAACGACAGTGCCAGTACGCGAGCACGCTCAGACTGAACACGAACACCGTCGTCGGCAGCACCAGGGCCAGGATCAGCCCTCGCACCGTCGTGTCCCAAGAATACCTCGCCACCACCAAATCCGACCTCGTCAAACTGTAGTAACAAGGAAATATCTTCGGAGCTCTCGGCCCCGCATAATCAATCGCAAACACCGAACAATTCACCCGCGGAGGATACCCACAACCTTCAGGGTTTATCAGAAACTTCAAATCAGTCTCGTCCCATTCAGTCGGGACTGGTGCGTTCTCAACAAACGGTCTTCTAGCTAAATTAACACGTATCTTATGGCATTTAGTGTGGGCGGTCGTGCATCCTTCCCTGCACGACGCCCAGGTGCAATTGGTCAATGTTTCCGCGTGCACATGTTCGGAGACTGAGCAGATACCGGCTTCTGGGACGAATTCTGCTAGTATTGTCTGTATAGCAGGCTCAACGACGAATGGTATCAAGAAGAGGAAAGCAAAGACTGCGAGTATGGCTGATGTGCCGAGACAGAGCGATGTGTAGAACTTGAATCTTTCAAAAAAGTGGGTTAGAAGCTGCTCCCTCGTTGGTTGTTCCAATGACTTGAAGTCTGGGCTGCCTGGCTCGGCAGACGCTCCCATAGGTAACGTCGACCGCTCGGAGGCTGCTGGTGATAGGCTCGCCCGGGATCTGCTCATAGTAGACATCTGGAGGGAGTGTCAGCCAGTAGAAAGCATTGCAAGCAGGTTAGTCGTCTCTTAGTGAACTAGCCGGACCCTCACAAAGGAGGGGAACGCCTGAAACAGAAATAAATGCAACATTAATAAGCAGTCATTAACACAACATGGGAATAAGATTTTTTCTGCAATCATTTTTTTGTTTGTTACAGTCATCTCATGTAATAAATCAGTTTTATAACTTATAATAAAACTGATTAATTAAACGAGATGACTGTAATATTTAATAAAAATATAGTTTTAGCCCAACCAGTAAAATAAGAACACATCTGTACCACTCAAGCAACAAATACAGACTAACATCAAATCTAAAAACAACTTGAGTCTACCAAAAACAATTTGAATGTTAATGACCTATTACTAATTCTTAGTTGTTTTACAGAAACAGTTTGACGCAAACCTTTCGAATTATCGCATTAAATCAGTGGCATAAAATATTCGGTAGAAAAACACTCCTGAATCACGAAACTATGTCAAGGACACGACGTATTTCGCCGTTAGCATTACTTCGTTGGTAGTATTGATTGAGCTAAAACGAGTAACTGGACTTGATGCTAATGAAATATGCATCGCTTTACGTGTTTTTCCAGTTAAAATAGTTAGATGTTTAGCTTTAATTATGTTAAAGCTTGCGACTAAATGTTAGGGCAGGTCAACATTTCAAATTGTAACTAAAGAGCCTGCAGTACCTATTGCTCATTTCATTCTGAGTTAAATCAGTCTTTAATGTGTAATTTATGTGACATGAAACACTTGCTTTTTAAAGCAGTATTGTTTTAATCTTACTCAACAGTGAAAATGAGATAGTGCTATGCAGAACATATATAGCGCCATCTCTTTCCACCATTAGGGTAAGTTAAAACATTAAAGCCCGTTGTAGGTTGAAGTTGAATGAATTGACTGAAATAGACATGTGAAATAATGAATAAGTATTATGGAAATGAATTTTCTCACGTGACTGATCTCAGAGTGGGGAAACAGGATCGTTTGGATGCAACTGCATATCAGCCTGTCCGGCAGCGCACCCTTTAAATCTCATCTTCGCATCGTCACCAACTTCAATGGTTCTTTGACAGAACATCAAAGTCACACACGACACGACAACCAACACTGTCGGCAGAACCAACGCAACTAAGAATTGACGGTAGGTATTTTCTAGATCAAATCGCGCCACAACCGTGTCAGGGCTATTTTCCATGTAGAAGCAGGGGAATCTCGCTTTAGCGTTGTGGTCAGTTCCGTCACGGCCGTAATCTTTCAAGAACTCTTTGCATTCGTCAGCCAGGGTATTAACACATCCTTCTAGGTTTATCATAAGGCGGCTATCGTTTGCTAATGTCAACTCCACTTCAGAAGGAGCAATGACACGATTTGGAACGGCTCTCGATTGGTATAAATATTGAAGATACGTGAAGTTAGTCAGATCAGCTATATCCGTACGAGGCAGTAAAGCAGCGTTAATACAATCAACAGCAACGACGCCTTGTGTACCATTATGAACCGCATGACATGACAACATAAGAACTTCTTCCCCGGAATCAGTCCAAACTATTTCACTTTTATCTTCTTGAACTAACTTCGCACATCTTGCTAGAAACACTCTGTCCCCACTGAGAACTATCACGTTTTTGTTACGAGTAGGAATGTCCACACATCTGCGGTCACAGTTATAAGGCGTTCGTATCCTTCTACAAGTCCCTCTGTTACAAGAGAATAATCCGTGAACGTCTATACAAGTTATTTTCCCTCTTCTCCCGGAACATTTTAACGGTGGATCCGTTTCTCTGAAAGCGCACTCGAAAGCGTCTGTTATGTTGATACATTTCCCTTCAGTACAGTTGAAAGTTCCTGTCAGGTTTTTACATTCATCCCGGATGCAGTGGTACTTCTTAGCGTTTTCCTGGTCGATACCGAAGCATGTTTTGTTCGCAGCACTTCCACATTCGGACAGTAGTAAAGACGTTCCATTCTTTCTGACGTTGACGTAGATCTGGATGCAGGCGCCTGAGGTCTTGCTGAGGCACCATTCACCACAGGATCCCCAGTCACAGTTATCCTTGTTAATGGCCCGTGTTGTCGTGCACATAATCGGGGTAGGATCGATCCCGGACGCGATGGCTCGCGTATACGGCATGTAGATCGCGACTGTTAGGTACACTAAGGATACCGCACTGAGCACTGCTGTCATCTGACAAATACATATAGTCCCACATATTTTCGTGTCCTGTGGGGGGACCACGAGATCTTCGACAGGCGTCGGTTTCGGCATGTCGTCGACTTCCCACCCGCGTTCTACGACCACTGACGTAAATGTTTCTTATTTGCGCATGCGTGTTGGTGCGATCGATCTGGCGCTGCACTGCGGACAACTTCGGTGGTAGGGACGTTTTTTTTTATAAAAATGTCAATGTCCGAAAGGTACAATTATAAAATATGCACACGCAATGCTTACAGAATGAGGATATTATGATATTTTAGCATGTGATTTTTTGTAATGAGAGTAATGATTGTTGATTGCGGTCTAATTTTAGAACGGATGTTGTAATGTACTGGTTGGAGAGATAGTTTTGTCCTTATATGGGACACGTAAACAAAGCATGTGTCATGCTTTTAGGTCTAAAAAGTATTTTGTAGATACATTTTATAGACATTTTTGTAAGTATAGTAAGATTTAAATATTGTTCTATTTCATATTATTTGTTTCTATTAGCCTTTCGTAGCGGAAGTTTAAATCAACAGGTTTTAAAATATTCTTAATTTATTATTTTACTAAAAACGGTTCTTTAAATTACATAATAATTATTTGAGTATACATTTATTTACTATCTAACTAATTATTAAAAATCAAGAGACAAACATATGGTTGTACCGAGATTATCTATCATTCGGTTTGGTGGTCTACCCGTATACCGTCAAAAAAGATTAATGTAGCTATTAGATTTATACTCTAGTTCTAGTTTTATAGATGTATAATAAAATATTAGCTTGTTATTATTATCAGAAATTAAAAAGTACAATCGAAACCAGAAAAAAAACGAACATCTGACTTACCAGCTCACACGCCTCCGTTTTCTAATAAGAAAACAATTAACAGAAAAATGTTTTCCACTTAGAAAAAGCACAAGTTTTTTTTAGTATAAAAAATGAGTCCCATAAAACAGTGTATTATTACTTTATCACAGATTCAGAGAATTTATTCCTTATTGTTAAAAATGTACGATTTTCGCTTTGATGTGTGTTATTTTTCACTGGTGTGAAGTTTGTTCAAGATTGTCCTGCGCAATGCGGAGTTTCTGTATCAGTCTGAAGTTGGTTATCTGTTTACTGCATACAAGCTAAGCTTAGAAAACTTTCTTTAAAGTTTTTTGAACTGATGATTGATAATTCAGGGCTGATGTTTGACGCATATTATTTTAGATGCTTCAAAATATTTCTCATGCATCTATGAAAAGGGAAAGTAGAAGAAACAGCTTGAAATAACAAAATTACAAAAAAATGTTTTGCTACGTCGTAATTATGCACTTGTATGCAACATTAATTGGCTCAACCATAATATTATTACTGTTAGGTATTTTAACTAGGTTATTAACAGAGTTAAACTTATACAATGACTGGATTCAGATTTATAATTATCTAGTTTGAATACTCTGAAGAGATTCAATAGATGATTATAACAGTGGAACAAAAATAATCTAATCATGTAACATTATAGATGAATACGATTTCGCTGATATTAATATCTCAATGAATACATTGAATTATAGGTAGGTAACGCAAATAGGTATATTATAAGAAAAGTACAAACTTATACATTTCTTCCTTAATTGTAATTACCTACTGAAGAGTAAATTGAAAAAAAAAACAACCATTATAATGTGTCTGAATTTAATAGGTTTCCACCAAAAGTAAACAGCCCTGATTAGTTTTAAACTATATTTTTAAATAATTAGAATAATGCAGTATATACTGATTTTTAAATGAATTTAAATAAAATTATAAAATGAAACACTTACCACTCGCTTTTATATCACCGCGTACTTTCAAATCCATTTCAAATATTTCCAATTCGTCAAAAAAAATATCCAATTAAATATTTCCAATTTACAATATTTTCGAAATCCGAATTGCTGTTTTCGGAATTCATTTGTTTACATTTTAACCGGAGGCCGGTGGAACAAGCTGTTTTACCGCGGTGCCCAAAACTTTGTGTTTTAGGTTAAGCTTGCTTCAGCCCGCGCATGCGAAAAGTCCTGCCAAAATTTCTTCCGGTGAAATATCTACGGTTTGCAACGTTTTCATCGACTTTCTCCAAAATATTGCAGTTGGCAGATATTTTGAAGTATTGATGTCTTGTTTGGGGATATAAGTCATCTCTTACTTGTCACTTCACTTTCGTAGACAGATGAAAGATGGTGAAAAAATATAGATAATATATTTTTGTGAGCAAATTTAAGTAATTTATTTTTGCATATCTATGATTTTTGGTTTATAATTACGTACTCGTAAATTCACAAATTAGTAACAGAGAATAAGTCAATAAAATCAAGGTAGCACTTTTCTTCTGATATGTACTCATGTTGTCATAACGTGGGATTCAACAGGAATTAAAAATGGGATTCATCGGGAATACCTAAAAAATGGCATCCATATGAGGGATTCAACGGGAATAATTCACATTTTCAAGGGATATTTATTTATGTTCATTAAATAGTAACTACTTCTTATTAATAGCTGTTGTTATTATTAGTGTTATTCGAACTAACATATTAATCGTTTAACCACATATTATCTAGCAGTAGACACAACTCTTCTGTACCTAATCCTAAAATTATCCTCATTCATCTGTCATACACTAAGATAGGCCAGTTTTTTTTCCATGCCTCAACTTGATTATAAATTGCTTGCATCTACGCACTTTACATTCAATCAAAGGAACTCCCCCACTCAATCAAGACCTCAGACAACTGCGTCACATTTTAAATTAAACATTTATACAATAACAGCTAGACAGTAACATATTATTAAAATAACCCCCCGTTAAATAAAACGTAGGCTTGTAATAGCTTTGCAGTTATCTTAGCAAGTTACCTTAGTAGTTGCGGCCCTGCAAAAGGCATGCGAAGAAACCGGGTGGTTTGTAGTAAACCAGAGTCTGACAGTCCCTTTCCACGCAGCGTTAGGACTGGGTGACTTCCCGTCCCATCATGGACCATGATGGTTGACTATGATGGCGCGTCGTGATTAAATAGCTGTTAGCAATCTGACGGGGTCCTCTTTAGACGTTCAAAGCCTGCCAGGGTTGCTGTACTGTCTCATATGGTAAACGTGACTTTGAAACGTAAAGGGATATTATATGAATACCGTGGATATATAAGTCAGTACGAGTCACACAATCCATCCAGTCACGCTCAGGGTGGGGAACTCAATTGATGATTTTGCCGAACGGCGAGCCATCTTTTACTTGCCATCCTGAAGCTCTGGTTTATAGATCGATATTCAGGGTTACTTATAGAACACTAAAAATAGTTCATGGGTTCTTTTATCTTTCAGTGTTTCATTTTTATATTCCACAACTATCACACAACGCCATCTAGTCCCAAGCTAAGCAGAGCTTGTGTTATGGGTACTAGACAACTGCTAAACATACTTATATATTTTTAACTAAATACATACATATTGGATGCAGGTCGCTTCCAACCGGTATCTGTGGAAATCAAAAGGGGAGGCCTATGTTCAGCAGTGGACGTCCTATGGCTGAGATGATGATGATGATGATGATGACATACATATTATAGATAAATTACACCCAGACACAGAACAAATGATCATGCTCATTACACAAACATTTGTCCTGGGTGGGAATCGAACCCACGGCCCCCGGGATCATAGTGAAAGACGCTTTTAAATACTTTCAACCCATGAAAGATGGATAACGCTTTACAACTAACCTGCATAATTCGAATTAATTAGATTATTCAAAGAAAAAGCTCTTAATATATTATGTAAAAAGCAAGTGAGCCAGAGGGCATAAGGGTCAACGTACAACAATAAATCAACAGCAGTCTGTCGGTTATTGCATTATGTCGTTAGACTGATTGTTCACTCGCAATTTATCAGTTAGGGAGTTAGGATGTGGGCAAGC
Source organism: Agrotis segetum (assembly GCA_036375495.1). Taxonomy (NCBI): domain Eukaryota; kingdom Metazoa; phylum Arthropoda; class Insecta; order Lepidoptera; family Noctuidae; genus Agrotis; species Agrotis segetum. The sequence continues at coordinate 364,289 of JAQSVV010000677.1, read as the reverse complement.
TGTGTGTTTTGTATGTTTATTTTTTAAAAGCACCAGAGGAGCTCGTGGCTAAATAATCACAGCCGTGCAGGCCGATCTTCCTGGTTAAGCCGCGCCACTCTATGGTTAAAACAGTTAAACCTATATACTAGACCTTCTTTATGACCGCAAGCTTTGCCAAACTATATACATTTATAATAGTTCAGTTCTACGAGTGATGGGGTCTTCCACTTCAACTTGAGCTATGTCGATGACGAGCAGTGGTGGCCCACAGTATCGGTCCCGATTTACGAGTTGTAGGTCAAGGGTCCGAACCCCGCCAGGTGCATTACTTTGTGTAATTTATTTCATCAACACTGCTCTCAAAACGGTGAAGGAAAACATCGTGAGGAAACCGGCATGTCCTAGAACCAAAAAATCAAAGAATTGTGACATCTACCAACCCGTACTGAGCCCGCGTGCTGATTATGGCCCACTCGGAGGGAGTCAGCACGCGGCCCATCTCACTGCTGGGACACAGCAGGGGGAACATTACAGGCTGTTGATGATGATGATGATGTTGATGTCAAAGACTATCCAATTGAAGCAAGTGGCGGATTGTCGTTCAGCATGTTGGTCGAAGCAAAAGTATTTGATATACGTGGTTGACAGGCCTCTTATAGGAAGAAGGCTTATATCCCAGCAGTGGGAACTGAAATATTCGTATATTTAACTACTGTTTAAAAAATACCCTAGCAACAAGCTTGACCTAAACAAACAGGCACAATAAAGATGCTATCGACACCAAATACTTGAAGAAGAAAAAATAAAATTAAAAAAGTAACATGTTGTCCTTGTGACCGCGACCGTACAGTCACATATACACGAGACACGCCCGGATCTTTCCAGACCGACCCACGATTTGCCAGGAGTGAACAACATTTGACATAATTCTTTAGGTATATGCTTGAGAGGCTACCGCCGCTCATCCCACCCACATAACCTAAAGCTGGCTTTTACGAAGCTGTATGATACAAGTCTCTGATGGGTAATATAGCCTCTTCATCATAAGTTTCTTTAAACTCTGAACACATACATTGGAGCCCCGTAGCGGGGCTCCGTCGACCTGTACAAGTTGAAAATAGGTAATTTATTGAAATTTTGCAATGGTTAAAATAGTGCAGAATATTATTTGCAATCAATAATAACTGATCTAGCTGGAAACTATAATATGCAGAGTCCTCCCAGTAAGTAAGACTTGAAGTGTGTACTCACCTTCCGCCTGACGCAGGTCCTCACCAGATCTCTGGGTGCACGGATATATATATTTTTTTGTATAATACTGTGTACTTCGATTTTGTCTACTCACACAACCAAACACAAACTCAAAATTTTCCTCTTGAAATGTGACACCTAAATGTTGACGATCCCATACACCCAATCCACAGGCGATTATCATCAATACGCTGAATCTTGCTGTTGACCGCTATATAAGCTGGATGCCCTCGGGACTTATTGCCATAGAACTCCTGCGCATCCTATACAAAGCTACAAAAACAAGTGACTCAAGATGAAGACTTTATTCGTATTTGCTGCGTGCATTCTATTAGCTCAGGTTAGTGGAAATTCTTTGACCTAATTTTTTTTGACGGTGATTTTAATTTTCGAATTGTTGTTATTTGAAGTGAGTTCCCTACTTTTCCAATTAATGTAATTAACCATTAATTTTAACAACGTATGAAATTCAAACTTATAAAATTAAGTATAATTACTATGCTGAAATGGGTCTATTTGGCGCAGCTGAGAGTCACACAGTGTAAAATACCTACTGCATGCTTTTTTGGCTTTAAAATTGTTTCGTTTTCGTAATACTGTGTGCACTTGGGGCATGGTGCCAATTAACGTTTTTTTTCTTTCTTTTCTTTATAATCTGAGAATTTGTTTGGTTGAAAGCTCTAATCCCAGGAACTGCAGGTTCGAATTGAAAAAATCTTATTTAGTTGGATAGTCCTTTTATCGAGGAAGGCTATACACATATCATATCACGCTACGACCAATAGGAAAAAAAAAGTGAATGTAAAACCAAGGGAAACAGCTAGTCGAAAATAATAATTATTTTAATTGCTACAGTTTACTGTGTTCTGAAAAATGTGAGACCTCTTGGTGTAGAATTTAAACTAATTCTGTCTATCCAGCGATAGAGAAGCCGATTGTTTAATTGGTTGATGGAAAACTTCGATTATTCTTATTAACTTAATTGGAATTTATTAATTGGTTAAAAATTCGACTGCGAAAGACACCACAGTCCCCTTAGTACGAATTTTCAGTATTTGAGACGTAAAGTAAACTGGGACTTTGTCAATTTCAAATTGTAAATTTTCAAGGAATTCAAGGAAAAAATTATTTCTTTCTTCGCCCATCAGACTAGGCGCTGTTCCATTTTTTCATACGAAAACGCTGTAAATAATGGAAAGACGCTGTAAAGTGAAAGAGTGAAAATTTGTGCTAAGGGTACTGAATTAAGTAGGTAATTGAAGTTTAAGACTTATCAAACAAAAGTTTAAACGTATACAAAAGTTTAACTAGTTCTCCATTCAAATACTCAAAAGAGAAAGCGGCAGTTAGAATATAATTACATTATTTTGATTCGAACTCCAATACTTACTGTAAATTTTCGTCTTTCATACTTTAATTTATACATTTTGGGCCCAATAAGGCAATGTACAGACGAGTACTTACCGTAATGCTATCGATAGCTAAGGGAGGCCTATTTTTAGGGGAGGTCTATGTTCAGCAGCGGACGTTCTATGGCTGAAATGATAATGATGATCGAAAGCCAAAGTTGCCTCTAGAGACAGCAAAGTTCTCGTCCCGTTGAAGTGCCAAAAGCACGATGACGAATTGAACATTTTATGAAGTTTTTGTTGTATCCAGGCTTTGACAGACGAGCAGAAAGAGAAGCTTAAGAAACATCGCACCGAGTGCCTGACTGAGACCAAGGTTGAGGAGGCCCTGGTCAACAAGCTGAAGGGAGGTGATTACAAGGTAAGCATCGTGAGCTTTAGAAAGTTTTCTTAAGAGTTATCAGCCTGGCCACAGCTGGTGCGAACGGCGAATCGTCTTGCGATTAAAGCAAATGTATAGAAAACTAAACAAACATACGTCTTAATTCACTGAAAGTTTATTTTACACAGAAGCTGTTGGTAAACCGCTTTAACACATACATACATTGAAACTTCGCGAATTAACGCTACAGCGAATCTCCTGCTGTGGTCAGGGGCATAATTTTTTACGTCATTGAAAATGTATTTTATTGTTTTATTGTATTTTATCACCGTATTAAAATACTGTTTCTAAGAAACTCCAGTCATAAATAGTATTTTATTAATACAGTAGGTGAATAGTCAATTGGTATTCACATCATTGTTTTTTTTTTAAATTAACCCCTAGTAAGGAATATTGAAAAGTCACTAAAAAGGGCAATGCCCATTCCCTGGTGCCACAAATATCCCAAATTCGATTTTTACAGCATTGACGCAAATCTAAAGTAAATTAAATAAAAAAAAACATTATTTATTTAATGTAATTTCAGGAATATTTTATGACAAATGATATTTTATTTTAGACTGAGAGCGAGCCCCTGAAGAAATATGCCCTCTGCATGATGACAAAATCCGAGCTGATGACCAAAGACGGCAAATTCAAGAAGGATGTTGCTCTCGCTAAAGTTCCTAATGCAGGTAAGACTCCCATCCCAGTTATCATCTATACTAGTGAAGATGATGCCATCTAACTGACTTCGGCCACGGCAATAACAATCGGTCACTACATACAACCCCCACTGGGCGCGCGTGGTGGATTATGGCCCACTCCCTCTCACAGAGAGGAGGCCTGTGTCCCAGCAGTGGGAACATAAATAGGCTGATGATGATGACCACATACAAGTATGAGAGCATTGGTATACTGCACTTTCATGTGCTCTCAGTGACTCGCATGTCCAAGTTTTTCCGAAAAACTCCCAGCATAAAGCGAACACGTAGGTAAAAACACCATTGATGACATGGCCTTTGTCAAACAGACAGGCGATAGCGAACCGAACCGAATCATGTCATATAAAAATGCGAAAGCGATCCGATATTCTATGTGACAGGCTTCAAACAATTCCATACATTACAAACAAAAACGCCTCGCTTCGCGTTCGTCACGCCTGTCTGTTTGACAATAGCTTATTATAAGTTATAGTTGCAGATGCTAAGTTTAGGTCGTCATGCTTCCTGTCTGCGACCACCATGTTTCTTCAAAGATATAAATCTGCTGCTGTACATAATGTCTTCACTTGGGCCCATTTTGTACCTGTTTCTTCCATGTTGACCATCGACATGGAAGAAACACTTTTCGCACTTTTTATTTATTTTTTTTATTTATTTATTTAAACTTTATGCACAAAAAACATGTACAAAGGCGGACTTAATGCCTTGGGCATTATCTCCCAGTCTACCTTAGGGTGATGCAGAGACAAAAACAAAGTAGGTGCAACATACAAGACAATTCCTTAATGAGGAAATGAGTATAATTTAGTACATATAAACAATACATAAATACATACATATACTAAATACATACATACAATACATATATACAATACATACCTACATACAATACATACATACAGAGTTTAGAGAAATAAAGGAAACTAAAAACCAGTTAATTTAGAGATGAATCTGCCAGCTTCTTAGTAATATACTCACGAGCTTTCAGCTTGAAGGTGAACCGACTGGATACCGTCCTGATATTCCGAGGAAGCGCATTCCATAGGAAAACTGCCTGGATTGGGAAAGAAGATTTGAGAAAGCCAGAACGGTGAGAGGGACATCGTAGAAGACGATTATTACAAGAACGAAGATTTTTGCTATGCGCAGAACATAAATATTGGAAGTGAGTTGTCAGATAGGACGGAGAAGTAGGTTTGTCAAGTAGGGAAAACAGGGTGGTTAAGGCCCTTAACTCTCTGCGCTGGCGAATGGGCAACCACTTTAAAAGTGAGCGGTGTTCAGAGACGTGATCATATTTTCGGAGATTATAGACGAATCGAATGCAGTTATTCAGAAGTCGGTCAAGTTTATTGAGTAAATCTGCATTCAGGTCATAGTAACACACATCACCATAATCAATTATGGGGAAGATAAGGGATTGAACGAGCAAGGCCTTCACGCGAGATGGGAGAATATTCTTCAACCGATAAAGGGACCGCAGCGTTCCAGTGACTTTTTTGCTCACAATCGCGACCTGCTTACGCCAGTCGAGGCAAGTGTCAACATGTAAACCCAAATCCTTGACATCAGAGCTGAACGGAATGACGCCACCATCAAAGATAAGCGGAGGCACAGTCAACCCACTCAGTCTACGCAAGCTGTAGGGGCTCCCTATAATGATAGCCTGACACTTGGCTGGGTTAACCGCTACCCCGAATCGATCAGACCAGTTCTTCACCGCTTTTAAATTCCTGTTCAGGTCCTCAATCGCATTGGATACGTTGTCAACACTTGCCTGACAATAAAGCTGCAAGTCGTCAGCATAAAGATGATACGCACACTGAAGCTCGGTAGTTAAAAGATCTATAAAGATAGAAAAAAGATGTGGAGATAAAATACCGCCTTGAAGTGTTTACTCAGAATATCTTTTAAATGTTTCTGTTACCCTACCTGTAGTTTATTAATGTAATCTACAAGTAAATAGGTTATTTCATGTTCGCAATGGTCTTTAGAGCTGCTTTTGTGAATAAAAAGCGACATGTCACCCAGTCTGTCATTTATGATGGACCGGCTTTTAATTATTTCTATTCAACATTTCAACACAGCAACAGACATACCTATACCTACATAATTATTGTACATTAATGTTTTTAATTAAAAATCATTTTTGTTTTTAGCCGACAAACCTGCAGTGGAGACGCTGATCGAAGCTTGCCTCGCCAATAAGGGCAATACACCCCATCAGACTGCCTGGAACTACGTCAAGTGCTACCATGAAAAAGATCCCAAACACGCAATTTTTTTGTAATTGTAGAACCCCATCAGCCTTTGGATTCTTCCTGAGAATTTTCTGCTACAATCATTATTTTTAAAAAGAATTTTCAATTTGAATTTTGAATATAGAACGCTCAATGACGTCCGCACTTAACAACGCTCAATGTGCAACTGACAAAATTGTATTTCATCACGGATTTTTTTTTTCTTAGCTGTTTTTTTCTTTCTACCCTCACAAAAAATGTAATTTAGTAAAAAAAAGTACTGGTTAGAAATAATTCGGAATACAGGGATCAACTTATCTGAAGTATGAACTTGACTTATTTTGTAAAAACTGCCTAACACGAATTTATTAAATCACCAATAAATGAAGAATATAATTAAAAAGTTGTTTTTTTAACTGTTGTTCTATTTTTTTCCTTTACTTTTTGTAATCATCGATCTTTCTAGCACCTCAAAAATGTATAAGAAGTTTTTCATCGACCATGATCAAATTGATCACAAAGGGGTTTGCAACTTTTTGGCATCAATCTTTCTTTTTCTTTCGCCAGTAATGAAATTTTGGTCATTAGTAGACCATAACCTAAGAATTTCGTAAAAAATAAAAAAAAAATTCTAAACCGTAACTAACCAGAGATATGATGGTCTTTATTTTGTTCTAATCTGGAGTTATTTTTAGTAGGTAGTACAAAATACAAACCACCATATCTCTGCATTATTAATTATAAAAAAAATAAGTTTCTAAACCGTAACCAACCATTCGTAAAGGAGGAGGCAGGCCGCGAGCGAGAGAGGACAGCGTCCTCCCTCCGCCCCAGCCGCAGTGGTAGGCGCCCACGGCGACGGACGTCGCTAGATGATCTCCGGCCACCGTAGGCGCGGGCATGCGGGCAGCGAGTAAAGGGCAACTCGCTGCCCGACCAAGGACCATGCCCGGGTCGACGGCGCGTTGTGTCCCACGCGCGCCTCAAAGAGCGTCAGCATAATGACGGGGCCCCCCTCTCAGAGGGCCAAAGCCTGCCGGGGTCGCGGGATTATTCCCTTACCGTAACCCCGGAACTTAACAGGCTATGAAGGACACCGTGGATTTTAGTCAGTAGAAGTCTGACAGTCCCTCCCGCCCTGCCCGGGGTTGGAGGACTCATTTGATGATTTTACATCGCTAAAAAAAAAAAAAAAAAACCGTAACCAACCATGGTTGGTTACGGTTTAGAAACTTTTTTTTTTCTTCTATGTTCTTCTTAGGTAGTAGTCTAATTATGCCCAATATTTCACCAGTGGCAAAAGAAAAAAAAAATGATGCCAAGGTTGTTACTAAAAGTTGCAAACCCCTTTGTGCCACGCACAATGCACAAGGGTCTGTTGTTTTTTTTAGTCACAATAGAGACCATGATGTAGTGCAAAAGATATGCAATGAATATAACACAGGTTCTTGTTGATTTACAACAGAAACAATAACACAGACTTATTCAATTGCAGTGTTTTAATAAAAAATATGGTAGACAATAAAATAATAATTAATAATAATAGAAATATTTAAAAATGTAAATTACATGAAGAGAAAGATGAATAAAAAAAAATATCTTTTGCATGAAAAGTTACGGCAAAGATCTGTCTATGGTTTTGTTCACATGTAGCGTTTCATGTCCCACGAGGAAGGCCGATGAAACGTTGGCTTGACGTCGTAAGGGACGATATGCGTGCTAACGGGCTCACGGCAGGAGATGCACAAGAGGTAGGAAGGTGGACCCCGGGCACCGAGGTGGAAGCCAAGGAAGCAACCGGGATTAACGCCCTGAGGATGATGATGATGATGATGAGCGTTTCATGGCCCCTTTGTCAATATTTTTTTACATGGTGTAAAACAAAGTCACAAAGTTTTTTTGTATATAGGTAACATCCGAACGACTGCATGCAATTGGATAATTCATTTTCTGTCTTTGTTAATGTCAAGAAAAGGTTTATGACTGTATAACATATTTTTCATAAAATCAAAAGAACCCAATCGAAATAGGGGCGGGCCGCTAGTTCTTTTACAAATGTTATCTTAAAAATATAATGACGCGATGTATAATTTTCCCGTCTGAAAAAGCTTTTATATACCTAATTGTTTCTAACGATAATGCTATTTGTATCCGAGATGCACAATAATTTCAATCGCCGCACTGTGGGCTGAAATTCGACTTTCATGGGCTTAGGGATTGCAGATTTTTTAGTAAGTATGTATCACAAAAATGACAGCTGAATTAATACTGTTCATAAACGAAGTAATATTTTTGTACTTACAAAAAAAATTATGAAGTATGAAAAAAACGTATTATAATATTCTATCTGAACCGCTAGGAAAACCGTACTAATTATTTATGATTTTTTTGGACATACTTTACCTACATTGAATATTAGTTTTAAAATCGAGTAAATTATTTAATTATTTGTTTTTATAGCTTAACATAAAATACACCATCCCTTTTAATTTATCCTCAAATGAGTAGGGAGAGGTTTATGGTACACCAAAATTTAGACAACCGTTTGAGCCTGAGATTTATTAACACAAAATAAATTGTGAAATTTGTGTACACCCAAAATACCAAATAACAAATTGTTTAGTCACCCAATGAGTCTAAAAACATAATAATTATATTAGAAGATACATTTAAAAAATATACATTTAAAAAAAATCTTCGTTTTTTGAGCAGAATTAATTCAGGTGTAATTTTTATATTGGCATAAGTAGTAACAACCAATAGAAGCGATCTCCAGCGAAAAATACAACACTTGCAATCCCTATGTCTATGAAAGCCGATTTTGAGCCCACTGTGCGGCGCACGCGCATTCTATAAAAAGGGCCTTGTTGTCGACTCATCATTCATTGAAGTTCTTTTCCAGTCGTGCAATGAAGATTATCACGTTTGCTCTCTTGTTCGTCTGCCTGAGGGGCGGACAAAACCATGATACACAGGTGAGATTTATAGAGGGTCCTGGAAAGCGTCGATCAAACTGAACAGGGGCATGGAAGAGGTCATTTCCAATCTAGATAACTCTGGTGTAATTTTTTTCGGGTCAAAAGTTATGGCCTGTTTTTGTAACCCTGGAACGTAAAAGTCTATTGTAGGACACCGTGGACTTTAGTCAGTACAAGTCTGAAAGTCCCTCTGTTCTTCCCTGGGTGGAAACCAATTTGATCTAAAAAAATATCAAAAGTAATTAGATTTCCGTTTTCCTAAAACTTGGTCCACTTTTACCAGTTTAAGAAAAAAAGTATTTTTATCTTTTTTTCAGTTGATTCGTTCCTTTGTTTTTCAGCTTCAGCTATCAACAGCAGACCCGGAAATATTGATAAAAAGATACCAGTTGGAATGTATAGAAGAAACAAGAATTGACCCCGATGTTATCATTAACATTAAACATTGGAGGTGGAACTTTGGCCCGGTACGTTTTTTTATCATCATAATTATTTTATTTTTGACCCATCCCACCATGAGACTATGTTAGAATCAGTACCCTTAGCTCGAGTTTTCACTCTTTTACTTTACATCGTTTTCCCAGTATTTACAGCGTTTCATGAAAAAATGGAACAGCGCCTCTGGTGTGCGAAGAAGGAACTAATTTTTAACTCAAAGTTGTTAAAAGATAAAGTGATTGCTTCGATGTAGCCCGCGAAATTCAATTTTTTTTACGTTTTTTGCAATTTGCAGGCCAGTGACATGTTGTTACTTTATAAATATATGTGTTGCGGTAATAACAAGTATAATTTTAAATATAAAAATTATCAAAAAATTCGCTCCATCAGCTCTCACATAGAAAAGGTGCATCGTAGTATTTATAAAGCTACAACATGTCACTGGCCTGCAAATTGCAAAAAAACGTAAAAAAAATTGAATTTCGCGGGCTGGTTGGAGCATCCCCCATAATACCACCTATAAGCTCCCGTAACAAAAAAATAGATTTCGATTTTTCAAAGCGATTGCAAAGTTTTTTGATGCGTACCGGCTTTATACATTTTTTAAAGCATAATTTCTAACTATTTCAGAATCAACATCAACTTTTAAAACAGTGGGCTCTTTGCGTGTTGATGAAGAATAAAATAATGACAAAAGAAGGAGTTTATAAGATCGATGTTGCTCTAAACAGGGTGCCATTAGAGGGTAAGAATAATTACATTATTTTTAGTATGATGTTGTAAGTCACAAGCAAATTAACATAATATATTTGTATTTAAGTGTACAAGGTGAATTTTTCAATAGGTCGTGTCGTGGACTATGAGAAATATCGATAGATGCTCAAAGGAGTTTCGAGGCCGATTTTGATGAAAACTTAATGATAAATTTAATGTGCATTATCGGATTGAAAATATCGGATAATGAAATCTGTCGATTTTGGAAAAATAAATACCCTGTATTATTATACTATTCGATAGTACCGCTAATAAGGATAATCGCTGATAAGGATTGTCCTCTGTCTCTGTGTCTCTACCCAGAAGAAAACAATTAAGAACGTATGTGTTTTTTTTTCAGAAAGAGACATTGTTGAGTGGCAAATAGACAAATGTCTCACCCAGAAAGCCATACCAGCTGGTGAAATTGCCCTTCATTACATAAAATGCTTCCAAAGGCATAGATCAAACTACTCCTCGGTTGTGTCCGCTTTTGTTTAGTCATGTTTAGAACAACGCCACCTAGTGAACTTTTGTTGGACTAATGTAAAGTTGAAAACAGTGACATCTAGTGAAATATGTGTGAACTGAATACAACGCTCTCTAGCGGAATTGCCTGGAATGACTTCATGTCAAGTTGGTACTGTTGGCTAGTTTGTTAATTAATCTTAGTATAGATGACGCTGTAATTAATAATTATATTTTTGTTACCACTTTTATGGTTTATTTTTTTTACTGAATAATTACCGCACATGTCTTCTAGTCCCGAATCTAAATGATTTAACGCATAATATTACAAATACGATAAGTAGAAATTATCAAAAAATAAAAAAATAACCACAGTAAGTTTATAAAGAGAATAAAAATAAAAACAAACTTACCGCTATTTAATTTTATTTTTGATCAAGGACCCCTAACGGATAGAAAAAAATTAAAACATAACGCTACCCCCACCGAATAATATCGTAATCGATAAATTCAAATTTTACAGGAAAAATAAAACAGTGTTTTTTTATGATTATTGTAAAAAATATCCAACCTAAGAGGATGATTTATATATCAAATGAAAGCTAATTTTTTATAGAATCATTCTAAATAAACGTATTAAATTTTTATTTTATTAGGACCGAGTTATTAAAGAAAATATATTTTACTGGATACGTTAGAAAAACATTATTTCGCAACAAAACATTACGATATTATTCGCGAAAAAACAAAAAGACAGCGTGCACAATAATAGTATATTACAATGTTATTCGTTAAATAATGACATCCAAACCTACATGGTAATAGATTGTAACTGGGATTTTCGCCTATAAAATATATATTTTAATTTAAATTAATGTTTGAATACTATTTTATTCTTAAATTGCCTGTTAAGTAATGTCCATTATCAGAAATATAAATTTCAATAAAACTATGGGTTTCTGATAAAAGAACACTTATCATCATCATCATCCGGAAGACGTCCACTGTAACATAGGCCTCCCCCTTAGACCGCCCCGCCAAACGACTATTCGCTACTTGCATCCATCGGTTACCCGCAATCCTCACGATGTCGTCGGTCCACCTAATGGGAGACCTACGCTGCGTCTTCCGGTCCTTGGTCGCCACTCTAGAACTTTTGTTCCACATCGGTCGTCAGTTCAACGAGCGATGTGGCCTGCCCATTGCCACTTCAACTTGTAAATTGTATGAGCTACGTGGGTGACTCTGGTTCTTCGACGAATATCCATGTTCCGGATTTTAACCCCGCAAAGAAACTCCGAGTCTCTAAAAGGCCAGCAGTGAAAGACCACGTTTCAGAACCCTACGTAATCACTGGCAACACACACTGGTAAAACACCCTTGTCTTGAGACACTGTGGGATTCCGATGAGAAGATAATCACGTAGCTTCCCAAACGCTGCCCATCCGAGTTGGATTCTTTGGGTGACCTCATTGTCGAAGTTGGACCTACCTAAATGACGAATCTGTCCAAGGTAAGTATAATGGTCTACAATTTCAAGAGTATCATTCGCAACAACAACCGATTCGGGTGCCACATGGACGATCGACATGATTTTCGTCTTGTCCATGTTCATTTTAAGGCCGACCCATTGGAAAACGATACTGAGGTCGCTGAGCATAGCATTGAGGTGCTCCAACGATTCTGCCATGATGACTATAATCATAGTTAAAACAAAGGTGACTGATGTATTCGCCATTGATGTTGATGCCGAGTCCGTTCCATTCCAAGAGCTTGAAAACGACCTCCAACGCGGTCGTGAACAGTTCGATATACCTATAGTCGATATGACATCGTTGGAGGGACTGCAATACTGCCCAGGTTTCGATTGAATCGAAGGCTTTTTCATAGTCCACAAACGCTAAACATAAAGGCCGATTATACTCCTCTGTCTTCTGTATAGTGTGGCGGCGCGTTTGTTAGTGGTCTATAGTACTAAAATCTTTTCGGAAACCGGCTTGTTCTGGAGGCTAGAAGTCATCAAACTTGCGTTCGAGACGGTTCGTAATGACTTTTGAGAACAGCTTGTATACATGGCTCAGAAGTGAGATTGGCCTGTAGTTCTTCAACAAGGTTTTGCCACCCTTTTTGAAAACAACCACACCCTCGTGCCATGCTTCTGGTGTAGTACCTTCAAATATGACGGAATTAAGTAACTTCTGGAGGAATAAAAGTACCGGTTTTCCACCCGCTCTCAGATGTTCAGTTGTGATTCCGTTCTCACCTTATTCTAGAGCTGTTTAAGAGCCATTCTAATCTCATACAGGCTGATGACCGGGATATCCTCAGTGCAGTGTCGAGTCAATTTAGCTCTTGCGTCTCGAGCTGTACCGAAACTGGATGTTGATGTGTATAACTGTCCGTAAAACCTCTCAAGCTCTCTCAGAATCTCCAGTTTCGTCGAAATGATGCTGCCGTCAATTAATCTTCAGCTTCGTCATTAAAATCTGGCTTTGCCCAATAGACGAATTTATTGCGAAGACTTTTGAGCCCTGGTTCCACTCAATCACCTCTTTGATCCGTGCCACACTATTGGCACGCAGGTCACGTCGCATTGATTTAGAGATTTGTCTATTGAGTTTGCCATACTCCAACATATCAGCTGAAGATTGTAGCCTCATCTCGGTCTGGTCTTGCATTAATTTCATGGTTCCGTTCGAGAGCTTTTGAGGTTTATTGCGGCGCGGGAAGCGATTGTGCAGTTTGAGTTGAAAGTCTTCGGGGTTCTGGATGTGGGCAGGACCAGGTCGGAGCGTGAACTTTACCAGACGAGACCTTTCAAGTTTCACATTAATATTCAATGTGCCTCAGAAGATTCGGTGATCGCTACCGGTTTTTACCTTGGTGATCAAAGAGACATCACTGAATATTTGCTTCTTGGTCGTCATGATGAAGTTGATCTCATTTCTGATAGTACCATCGGGGCTCATCCAACTCCACTTCCTGGATGGCCACTTCTGGAAGTAGGAGTTCATTAAATGAAGTTCTTCCTTTTCCATGAAGTCGACCAGTCACTGGCCCCTATGGTTTCGCTGCCCATACCCAAATGGCCCCACTCTCAACTCATCGTTGAAGTCCCCCATAACAACGGTGAAGTATGTTTCCGAGGTAGGTATGTATGGCCTCGGATATCTCCTGATACAATGTCTCTACTTCATCATCAAAATGTGTCCAGGTCGGCGCATATACATGTATGACCTTTAACGAATACTGGTTGATTATTGTAAGTATAAGGTGTGCTACCATACTCGACACACTGTCGACTTTCATTACGTTGTTGATGACCCGCGGACGAGAAGTCAACAAACACCACCCTGGGATTTACGGTCTCCTACCCGGTAGAAGAGCATGTTGCCGGAATCTAGAACTATCGTATCCTGCCTGACCCACTCTTCGGATTTCATTTCATTTTGCTAAATTCTTCCTCCAGCTCGATAATCTTTTCATCGGTCCTCAGTGTGCAGATTTTGAGTGTTACCAGGGCCAATGTCCGTTGGGGGTGGTATGCCACATATTCGATATTATTGTATCCCTTTCTTTATCATTAGAAAAATAGAAAACGATGCGTAATGCATAATATATAATACAGCAATCGTAGATTGAGTGTAAATATCACCTCGGTAAACTATTGCAATAGTAATTGCTATTTAAAAAAAATACATTATTAAATAGTAACCAGCATTACCGTACTTTTGAAATAAAATCTCTACAGGAATAGTATTGTTAAAAAACTTTACTATAGAACGAGTTTGCTGTTCATACTCGAATAATATCGTTATCGTAACTTATTGAAATTCTTATTAGCAGTGCTATCAGTAATCACTAGAAGCGATGTTATTCACGTAAATAAGTACAATAAATCTGTAACGGAATATGAGGGCTATGGTTATTAGAAAAATACTAATTCGTAAAGTATTCATAGGAAAAATGTGAAAAAAATTGAGAAGGTGTAAGAGAGTACCTACATGATGATTATGCAATAAAACGCAAAGTATCGTTATATCACATTACGATATTATTCGGTGGGGGTAGCGATAAGTATATCTTACGTAGCTCAATTTTCAAAAGGATATAAGTAGGTAATTGTAATAATAATACCTATTATAATAATAATAATATTGACGGCGCTTCCTCCTTTGCACCGTTACAAAACCATCCAAGCAGTGGATAAACCATAATAATAATTATTTATGCGATAAACATTCTCAATTTTCTAGCTCCCTTCAATATTTACAATGACATCCGTAGCAGCATTAAGCGCCATTTAGACGGAGCAAGAACTCGTATGCGAGTTTCACTACATTGCGGCATTTGTTTCATTAACTGAATTTGTCTACCTATAAATTCCGCAATGTAACGCAACTCGCGTTCGAATTCTTGCATCGTCTAAATGAGGCTTTACTTACTTAAGGTTATTGTCTTTATTCTGCAAAACCATACATTTACCTATTTTCTTTTGAATTTGCTCTTCCTCTCCATCACTCTCATCCATGTTCATACTCATCACTGTATCATATAGAAACATGTCTGTTTCTATGACACAGTGGTAAGTGAGCCAATCATTTAATTTTATATTTTTCCGTTTTGTATTATTTTCCTTTTCTCATTATTTAAAGGTGTTAAATAATTAAAATTATAAGTAATTTTCTTTCTTTATGTCAACATTTTTATGATAAAAGAAATAAGCTTATTAAAATAATCCGAAATAATAATACAACGACCTAAGTAAGGGCAGATGTTTCCATTAATTTGCACATCAAGGGCATGTTGATAACTTATGTTATGCGCATTAAAACATTGATGATTGACGTAATTATAAACCGTTAAATGCAACCTACACGAACAAACTGCGAACTGGATTTTAAAAGCGCACTTCTTGTTCTCCATTACACAGCTAAATAGTAAACTTTTCTTTATAAATACTGTCTGCCCGTCCCGGCTTCGCACGGGTAGCCTATTATAGATTTGTTTTCCGCGCTTATCTAGGATTTTACATTATACAATTTTATTTTTCTCGTGGGTTACGATGAAAATAGGGATTTTCTTTGTTTCCTTTTTTATACACAACACATAAATAACATAAATTATTCTACTTTATACTAATATTAGTATTTAATGTGATCAGCATCTCCCACATTTCCCCACGGAACCCTACATAGCGGTAGGTTACTTTAAACCAGACCCCATAATTGCAGGCACCAGTTTTTGCCATCACAACCCACACTCTATTGTTAGAAGGTGTTCGTCTATTCAGAATTAACATACGCAACACGCCCGCAGTTGTAAATCAATTATCAAGATGTTTGTTGGCTGATTCTGCCGCTTCTTGTAGTTTATTGTTTCATTCTTGATTTAATAAGAAACATTGCTGAAGAATGGATAGCTTTTTCAGATCATAATCTGCTGGGTGGATTATTTTTTGGTGTTAAAGTCCCATAGTAAGTAGCGCTGGGTAATGCAGTAAAGACTTTCAAGCTCTTAGGCCCTAAACACACGGTGAAACGCAACTACAACGAAACTGCAACTTCTAGTTATTTTAGAGTTTCATTTGAGTTTCATATGCCATAGACTCTTATAAACCGACTAAACCGTTTCAAATCGGTTTCATTGGTTGCGTCATGTGCGGTCACTCATAAGAGTCTATGGCAAAAAGTAACTAGAAGTTGCAGTTTCGTTGCAGTTGCGTTTCACCGTGTGTTTAGGGCCTTACTGATTAAAAGTACCTATACATTGTTCCTACGGTGATGCACATTTTCCAATTTCAAAACATAAAAAACGTAGCCAAAAGGAAAGGCGGGTCATGTAATGCAGGCCGCTGAGTATACTTACTTTTTCAAGACTTAACTCTCCACATACGGAAACTGCAATGTATATTGATGGACGTTACTTTAAAGCATACACTTTATCTGATGTGTGGTCTCCAATGGATAGATATAATAAGTTGTACTATAGCGCTATAATGTATAGACGCCAGCACATTGATGTGCTGGCGTCCTTCCTCAATCTGTCAAATATATTTAGGTAATAGATTTTCAACCTTAACACAAATGTGGAATGTTATGGTAAGGGTCCACAGGTCCGCATCACACGTACAGATGCCAGATGTACTTACAGACATCTTAACATTTATAGCTGTCGTGTATAGCAAAAATTAATACACATGGTAGATATCAAAATTGAAGGCAAAAAAGAAAGATCGACATAACCACTTTAATATCGCAAATAGAACCGACATCAAGTTCGATTCTACAAGGTATGATTATAAACAAAGACCTCAATTAAATAGGTAGTAGTTTTTTGTGACTTACCGGTAGGTAGGCAAATCAAATTATCCAAACATTATAATAATACAATAATTATTTTAATGAGCCTCTACGGGCTTCTCAAAACGGTCTTCCGGCATTGAGATCAGTGAAGGTACTGCTGACCTTTGGATTCTGAGGACCAGTTTTATAAATACTTAACTACTAAGTATTATGTTTATCTATATTGCAATAATTATAGGAAAACAGAATGAAGACAAAACAATTTAGAATTTAAAACATTTCCTAGAAAGTCCATAAGTCCCTTCGTCACACAAGGTGATGCAAGTATCCGATACCTTACGACTTTGGCATCCGATGATGCGTGCCTCTGTACGAACCTCTATGGATTTGTATTGCGGTTGTTGCTTGCACTTGCATATCAAAGTCGTAATGTATCGGAGATTGGAGTCGCCTTGTGTACGAAAGGGATAATTCTAAGTACATACCTACCTAGATAGTTAAGTATACTATAAAGAAGACACCTACAATGCCCAGGGTAAAAACTGGTTTTTTTTTAGCGTGGTAACATCATCAAATGAATCTTCCCGCCCAGGGCGGGACGGGAGGGACAGTTAGACTTTTACTGACTTAAATACACAGGGATCCTCCAATAGCCCTTTACGTTCCAGGATTACGGTTACTTGACGAGATATCCCACGACTCCGGCAGTCTTTGGCCCTCTAAAGGGTGCCCCTCTTTCGCGTTTCTAGTGCGCAAAAAGCTATTTGTCATATTGTTACATAGGCTATCATCATCGACCTAGCCATTTTCCCACTAAGTATGTTGGGGTCGGCTTTCAGTCGATCATCAGTTTTTACATGGAGCAACTTCTTATCTGAATACTGACCACGACAACCTACAAACTCAGTAATAAGAAACCTCTTAGTAAGACTGGTTGTCAGGCTTTTGAGCTCCTGACTAACGACTGCCATTAGATCTATAAAAGACAGCTAGGATCAATAGCTATACGTGCGTTCTGAAACATGGAGGCAACTTGCTACGATTGGTGGTCATGCTTGCCAAAGACCAACTTTGGCAAGCGTGACTTACCTTTGAAGATAGACTCTGTGCGGTTATTATTTAGCCGCAAGCTCCTTGCGCATGTCTCTACTTAGGCAAGTACTGTAGGGATTGGCGTGTGATCTATTAAGTAAAAGGAAATATTTACAAATTATAAGTGTATTCACACGACACATAATAACTTGTTTCTCCTCTGGAACGCACTAGACAATTCTACGTCTTCATTTTAATATTTGAAATCATTCAGCGGCTTGATCCAGTCAGCGCTAACAAAACTGTTGGAGGTAAGTCCTCACAGTAAAACCTCTACAGTACCGATGTAGAGATATGCCCTTGCTGACTTAGCTTGTAGCTGGTATAGAATACATAAAATACATAAACAATAGTAGGTAAATATGTGATTCTATAGGTAAAAAACCCAAAGGTAGAACTAGGCGGTAGGTAACATTTTTTTAACCAGGTCGTAACAATTACTAGCAATCTAAACTACGATCGGTTTTGTATGGCGTTTCAAAGTGTTGTATTGTATACTCATACAAATGTGTATGGAAGTGTGTGTGTGACAATCATATCGCTACAACACTATGATGGATATTAAAATGTTATTTATTTATGTGTTGCGGTTCGTGTAGGGTTTTGGGGAAAACGAAAAATGACACTATAAGCTTTTGAAAAAAAAAATTTGAAAAAGAGTAGGTATGGAGTTCTTGCCCATTCTTCTCCATACAACCTACCTTATGGAATGGGTGTAGAATCAATCCTACCCCTTCCTATTTCCTTTAATTTGAATAATCCACGTTCAAGAGTGCCTCTTTGATGGCCTAATTGGAATAAATGATTTGACTTTGGCTTGACTTTGACTTTTATTTGAATAACCTCTATTAAAAATGCAGAACGTAAGTACAAAATATTATATCTACATGTTTTTCATAGATTTTTGAAGCCTGAATAACCCAGCCGTAATAGTAGACACCCACGGCGACGGACGTCACTAGACGATCTCGGGCACCATAGGCGCGGGATGCGAAGGCGAGTAATGGGCGCCTCTGCCTGACCATGGACCATGCCTGGGCCGATCGCTTCTTGTGATCCACGCGCTCCTCAAAGAGTGTCAGCATGAACCGAAGAGGTGTGAGACGAATCATGAAATACCTTGACCCAGGAACGTAAAGGGTTATAAAAGGACACCGTGGATTTTAGTCAGTACGAGTCTGACAGACTCCCACTCTGCCCTGGGTGAGAGGACTAATTTGATGATTTTAACAAGATAAAAAAGAAACGCCGGAATACAGTGATCTCTTATCTAATATCTTTAAACGAGCAATCTAATATCTTTAATCGAGCAATTCTTGTATATTTATATACAATCAGGATCGCGGAAACGGCTCCAAGGATTTTCATGAAAGTTACAGATTAGAGGTTTTTCGGCTCAAGGAATCGATTTATCAAGGTCCCAGGTTCAAGAAAAGCTCGGTTCCCAAGATATAGACATTTTAAAAACCGAGCGAAGCTCGGTCAACCAGATATTAAATAATTAAAGACACCATTCAAAACAAATTGTTTTCAATTAGAAGTTACTCTTTTCTGTTTAGTGGTTGACAAAAGAAATGTTTTTAGTATAGACCTTTGATCATTAAAGTGTAGGTAGACAGATGATTCCCATAGGTACTTCATTTTAACGGATTGAACACTGAACAGTAAAGTTGAAAAGCCTTGTGACCATTCTAATCGAATACTACTGATGTCATTAGAATATAATATTTTTTAGGGTTGAACCACATAAAATAATATTTCTATGAAGACCACATTTAACTCTGCTTTGACTTTTCCTATTTGAAAATGACATAGGCTTTTACACTTTGCCTACAACGTAAATAGTCGGAGAGCCACACAACATAAATCGATACGTATCATAAGCGATGCAAAAACAGTGTATTTCACAAAACCTAATAGTTATGTTCATCATGGCCGCTAGATTTATTAAAAGTTACCTCATTTTAGTTATTGTTGCTATTTAATAGCCGTTATTTATTGTAAAATTGATGTTATTACATTGGATGTTGGAAAATGTTAGGTATACACACACACACATATATGTTTTGTTGACGCATCAATTGTGACTTTTACTTTTGCTTTATATTAGACATTTAAAATTAAGCTTAAATCAAACGCCAATCGTTGTCAGCCGGGTTTGAAGGTCTGTGTAGGTTTACGTCCCAAAGTCACAGTAATCTATACTGAGACTTTGGGACGTAAAAGACAATTACATTGAAGGAACTTAGTGGATTTTAGTCAGCAATAGTCTGACAGTTCCTTCCGCTTATGAGGCGGTAGGACTCTTGACTTCTTGATTTTACCATCTACAAGATAAGACGTAATATAAATTATTATGCTTGTCCTATTTTTGTTACAAGCTCCCGGCATTGTTACCAGTCACTCTAGGAAGCCTGATATAATAGTGGCGACAACCAGAAAAGCGTCGAAGCAATGGAGTTTTATATAGTTTCTTTGAATGTATTTATCTGTCTTAAATCTGGCAACAAATTCATCAGAAAAGAATAGCGGAGTAGTAGAACATTTGAATTAAAAAAAAAAAACCGAATTGTTCTTTCTAAATAAAGGCTTTGAAATTCGCTACGCACGCGTATAAAAGGTATTTATAAAATTTTAACTATGTCAATATTCTTGCCTTGCAATGCACTATGCTTTGAAAGACCTAACTAAAGACTGTGAACTTAGCCAGTTTGGCTTCCGCAGGGGGCGCTCGACGGTGGACGCCATCACGCGCGTGAGAGCCCTCACGACGGGGGATGCAGTAGCCCGGGGCAGGGTCGTCTTGGCGGCGTCATTAGACATCACCAATGCCTTTAACACCCTGCCCTGGAGTTGCATCAGGGAGGCACTCCGGTATCACCGGGTGCCGACCTACCTCCGTCGCATAGTCGAGGACTACCTGACGGACAGAGCCGTCATCTACCCCGGTCACCGGGGAGAGTGGAACCGGCGAGAGATGTCGTGCGGTGTTCCACAGGGTTCGGTCCTGGGACCGCACCTGTGGAACATCGGGTACGACTGGGTGCTGCGCGGCGACCTCCCTGAAGGCGTCAGCGTAGTATGCTACGCTGACGACACGCTCATCTTGGCGCAGGGAGAGTCGCACGAGGCGGCGGCCGACGTGGCGACGGAAGCGGTCGCGACAGTCGTCGATAGGATCCGGCGGTTGGGACTCGACGTGGCGCTGCACAAGACGGCGGCCATGTGTTTTCATGGCCGCGTCAACGCGCCACAGTCGGGTTACAGCATAACGGTGGGAGGAGTTCGCATCGGCGTCTTGAGGACGATGAAGTACCTGGGACTCGTCCTCGACAGCCGGTGGAACTTCAGGGAGCATTTCCTGAGTTTGGCCCCAAAGCTGAACCGGGCAGCAGGCGCCCTCAGGCGACTCCTGCCCAATCTCAGCGGGCCAAACGCCTCCTGCCGTAGGCTGTACGCCGGCGTCGTGCGGTCCATGGCCCTCTACGGGGCCCCCGTGTGGGCCCCGAGCATCCGGACGCGACCACTAAAGTTGGTCGCATGCCAGAGGGTCATGGCCATCCGGATGATCCGGGGATACCGCACGATTGCCGGCGAATCGGCCAACCTTCTTGCCGGATTGCTGCCCTGGGATCTGGAGGCGACTGCCCTCCAGCGCGTCTATGAGTGGCGCGTGGAGGCGCAGCGCCGGGGCATAACCCCGCTGCCTCGAGAAGTCGAGGCACGGCGGGAAGAGCTCCGGCGCGATCTCAGGGCAGTATGGAGGGGACGACTGTCGCGACCGAAGGCCGGGCACGCCGCAATTGCGGCGGTAAGACCCCTCTTTGAGGAGTGGCTGGAGAGAAGTCATGGCGTCCTGACCTACCGCTTGACGCAGGTCCTCACCGGACACGGAAGTTTCGGGAGGTACCTGTGGCTGATGCGAAAGGAGGAGACGCCTGGGTGCCACCACTGCGAAGATCGCCCGGAGGACACGGTGGAGCATACGGTGCAAGACTGCCCGGCTTGGGCGGAGCACCGACGTGTCCTCACGGCTGCGATAGGCGGAGACCTCTCGCGCCCGGCATTGGTTGCGGCCATGCTGCGGGGCGAGACAGAGTGGGAAGCGGTCAGCTCCTTCTGCGAGGCAGTAATGCTCGTAAAGGAGGAGGCAGGCCGCGAGCGAGAGAGGACAGCGTCCTCCCTCCGCCCCAGCCGCAGTGGTAGGCGCCCACGGCGACGGACGTCGCTTGATGATCTCCGGCCACGGTAGGCGCGGGCATGCGGGCAGCGAGTAAAGGGCAACTCGCTGCCCGACCAAGGACCATGCCCGGGTCGACGGCGCGTTGTGTCCCACGCGCGCCTCAAAGAGCGTCAGCATAATGACGGGGCCCCCCTCTCAGAGGGCCAAAGCCTGCCGGGGTTGCGGGATTATTTCCTCACCGTGACCCCGGTACATAAAGGGCTACTGAAGGACACCGTGGATTTTAGTCAGTACAAGTCTGACAGTCCCTCCCGCCCTGCCCGGGGTGGGAGGACTCATTTGATGATTTTACCACGCTAAAAAAAAAAAAAAAAAAAAAGACTGTGAACTTTTAGGCACTGCATAATTATGCAGTCATGCAGTTGTTATTAAATCATAAGCGATAAACACGAATTACGAAAATCAGCAAGAAATGTGTTGGGTTTTTGTTGTAATCTGTGATCTGTCAGTTTTGGCTCGGCTTGTGTGAAAAATTCACGCCAAAGTAACAAATTAAAGTGAGACTGTTTTCATCCTGGTGAATTTATTAAACTTAATTCAGTCGAACATGTTTTTTATAAATTAGTAAAAGTCAATTTAATTTCAATAATTATAGTAATATTAAAAATACGTATAGTATATTAAAAATCGTACTGACTAAAATTCACAGTGTCTTCAATAGTCCTTTATGTTCTAGGGGTCACGGTTATGAGTCGTTATAAATCCCGCGACCCCGGCAAAGTATTTATAAATGCTTGGATGGACAGATGGGTAAAAAGATAATAGTTGGATGGATTTTTACCTAATCAGGTCATAACAGCTGACACACAGATCTTGATGAAAATTGGCGCAGAAAAAGTTTATGGTCTGTTATATTAGTTTATTGGTATAACGCTCTCATGAGATATTTTTTTAGTCGCATCATAACACTCTATATCAAGATAAATATTACGTGTAGTAATTTATTGAAAGCTGCCCAGAATTCAGACCAACTTTTGGATTCCGTTGAAACATAAACGGCGTTTTAAACATAATTACCTAGCTATTGACTCAAGAATGTAAGGTCCACTTTCACCTCATGAATGATTAATGACTAAATAAATTAGAACAGATAATATATGTACAGCTTTAACAATAATTATTATTCAAGCTGTACTTAAAGGCAAAGCTGTTCTAATATTTATTATGATAGTACAGGGACGAAGTGCCCTTGAAGAACACTGAACATGTTAGAGAGATTCTTCAGGATTTTTATTAAAAAATATAGAGCATCAATTAATAGTGCTCTATCAAATTTAGTTTAATGTGCTTCCAAATATTGGCTAAAAATAATTGCTTAGCAGAAATGCATCCATCGCCCAACCTTGTCTACCATTAAATTTAAACCAATTTTAATTTCTAACCACCACACTGAATTCGAAGAACTTTTAAAACTACAGTTCCAAAAAATACCCATTTTT
Source organism: Agrotis segetum (assembly GCA_036375495.1). Taxonomy (NCBI): domain Eukaryota; kingdom Metazoa; phylum Arthropoda; class Insecta; order Lepidoptera; family Noctuidae; genus Agrotis; species Agrotis segetum. The sequence goes on along the minus strand of JAQSVV010000677.1, from coordinate 340,605 downwards.
TATCACTATAATCCTGCTGAACCCAACATAAGGAACCAATTTTCATCAATCTATTTGAACACAGGAGCCGACCCGCCCATTACTGCCCCCGGATTGGCTACCAACAACAATGTTAGAAAAGTCTTTACAGAAATCTATCTATCTCCCTCTAACGCATAGAATGTAATACACGTACAATCGGAGCTCCCTGTCTGTCGTACTATACAAATTACAGATGGCTTAATGTTTTTCTACGCGTCCACTGTAATAAATTTTTAGGGCATTCTAATGCTTGTACTACACAATCTAAACTCAGTTCTAATTTCTTTGCAGGAAGATCATTTTCTGTTTGAATTTCCATTGTTGCATATATCGTTTTGGAATGGAAGCATCCAGGTATAATTTTTAACACAAACTTTTTTCGCCAAACGGTGTATAATCGTTATACTTGCAATGGCGGCCGCTGTGTATATTTTTTTAATATTCAGAGAACGTTACCTCGTGGACGGGTGTTAGTAATTATCCACATATCTAGATTTTAGATAAAACCTGTTTTTCTTTTTTTTTCATAATATTTTTTACATGCTTTGTAACAGTGATGTGTCCTTCCGTTATGAACTTGTATAATATTAATAACAACTCTAAAGATGGATTGGACGTGTTTTGTAATTATGAAGAACTTTAAGCATTTTGTTAATTAATGCTAAATGAGCATCTGTAAAGGGAATTGATGGTTGCTAATGGTTGTGTTACATTTGATGGCGTATATATGTTTTGAAATAACCGTCATCCTTTTGATCAATGATGGGTTTATTAAAATAGCTTCCATTGAAATGACGGCTTAATTACATACTTGGATACTAAATGCCTAGTCTTTTCTTGAGGATACAACTAAGTTCTTTATGTTCATACCAACAAAAGGACACATTTTAAATTAATATGACGTTGACGAAGAAGTCACCTTTCTTTAAGAAAAACTCTACCTAAATTACTTACATGTCTTCTCCTTAAAGGTAGACCACCTATGTAGTTATCATTTATGATGATTTTAAAAGGATCTTACATGCTTTCTGAGTACTTTAAGCTTGAATTTTTTACTAAAGTTGGGTAAATTAGTCCTGGAAAGTATGTGAATGAGCATAATACCAAAGCTCGGAAAAACCACTATAGAAAGTCATTGAATGCTGTGGCAGAAATCAGCTAATGACTTCATTTGTATATACCTATTCTATCTATTGACCTCTTAAGAGAAAAAAAAAAGTTAAAAGGTATTTTCAAAAGCAAGAAAAATAATTTCACTTGATAAAATAGCTCAGGAAATCAGAAACAAGCATTTTTTTATACCTGTATGAAGTAAACATTTCAAGCCGTCTTGCTCCTATAGCTTTTTCTAAGTTAGTGGCCGATATGTGTAATTAGATTCGACGTCGTAATTACCTAGTATTAGAACTGTACCTAGTCATCGGTAAACAAAGCTGATATAATTATAGAGAGAGTACAGACAAAGTATTACAGTATACCTAAATATATGTATACTCGCCTTAGGATGAATAAACGAGAACTTTGACTTTAAATTGACGGATAAAAATAAGGTCCTCGTTCATACACTAGAGGCTCTTTTTCATTTTTATACTATTTACGTCGTAATACCTACTTCAAGTAAGCAAGTAAGGCGAAATACAGAAGGTTCACGATAATAACTTCTATATTTAGACGTTGCTTCATAACTCCTTAATATTTTCCTAAAATATAATAACGTATAAACTGATGTACCCACTTTTTCTTCAATTCGTATACCGTACTTACCTAATTATCATTATTCACTATAGAATTGACATCATCTGTTTTTCATCCAAAGTTACCACTTTACCATGTTGCTAGCCTTCTGGGCAAGCGATGGCAAATTTTTGACTTCTTTTCATATTCTACTTTTATTACAAATTTTTTATAATTATTTTATTACCTAAGGAACGGTTACATTTCTCGTAAAACAGGTTTAAACTCACAACAAGATCAAACCCTACAATAACAAGTAACATTGGCGCCCTTTAGTTATTACATGGCCGTAAAGTAACATATATTATAAACAACAGCATGTCAGGGTATATAAATCATCATTTGTAGCAGTAACTAAGTTTAAAAAAACATGAGCTGTATGAAAAGGGCAGTCTTAAAGTAGCCGCGTCAATAAATTTCGATGATTATAATTATTATTTATTTATAGATTACTTTTGCTTTTTAGTGTCTAGCTCTCGGTCTATATCAGGTTTTAGGTTAGAAAATTTGCAAATGTAACAAATCTAAGATATCTAAGATAAATCAATAATGCCTAGTCAAAAGCGGAATATTAAAATTGATTCACCTACCTTTACATTTCAGTTTTAAGAAACCGATGGATTTTGTTTAAGCAAATTCTTTGAGGCCAAATCAAGGCATTAATATGAAAAAAAGGGTTTTTTGAATTCAATTGTTACAGTTCTCAACTTCTTCCGAGGTTTTCCCAAATACATAAAATATAACGTGGAGCTCTCTAAAAAGTCCATGAAAAAGTTTCTACAGGGTCGGCAACGCGCAAGCAAATACGGTGTTGCAAGCGTCCATGGGCTACGGTGACCGCTTTTTACAGTCATGCTATAAAAAATATTAAAAAAAGTAAAATGTGCATTTTTTTTTCAGAAGTTGTTTCTTTAATATTTCAAAAAGAAATGTTTTATTATTAAATTTAAACTTAGGTAGGTACTTATTTTATACCTATTAGATATAAAATATTTTTTTAAATAAAGCATGTTTACTAAGAAATTATACAAACATGAATTTGTTGACTACATGCAATTTTTACCTCTTGGCAAATAATAATTAGGCTTTTAAAACTAATTGATTCATAACCTTGGCGCAAGGTAATTAAAATAGTTATGTAGTAGTTAAAGTGTAATTTCTACCATTTTCTTTTCCTTTCTTAGAAAGCCTAGTTGAAAGACGGATGTATGTTGTACTTTGGATTTTTAGTTTTTTCCGACTTTTTAGACAAAAGTTCTGATAGATCCTAAAATAAATATTACCTATTTAAAGCTTAGAACACTCAGGTGAGACTCAGGTATAATCAGTCTGTGGGTATAATGTAGCTTCATACGATTTTTGTTGAAGAATGTGGTATAAATATGCAAAGTTGGCAACCGAAATAGTATCTCATAATATCTCATAATCTAGGCATATAGTGTACTTATAGCATACTGTATGTGCATACCTAGATTATAATATACAACGGAGGATTATTAATTATCACAAAAAAACAAACTGATAAAAAAAATTGGCGCTGCGTTCAGAAGCATTTAGACTTTGTAGGATACCTTGGGCCTAGAATGTAAAGGAAAACCGAAGTAACAGGGAGGACTTTTAGCCATTAAAGTGTCTCAAAGTCTGTAACGCTTCAACTAGCTTGTGAGGACTCATAATAAGGCCATTACTGTACGAGTTCCATAAGACTGGTGGTGACTAAAGCGACTTCTTTAAATCCGTAAACGAAGACACGGGTGTGTGGATACGGATATCCGAACGCAACTAACATCAACATCAACTTTGGGGACGGATACTACCGCCACGGCAGAAGTCGTAGTGTTTATGTAATTATATCAAATGGAATTGAAAAAATGTAGTACCACGAATTTACCGCAGGTCATGAGTAGTGGCGCGGTTTCTAAGGATCAGACCAATCAATTGTCATTCATTCTTAATTCGGGCTCGTCGTCAATACGTTCGTAACTAAGGCCGAAACCACGAGTTCCATGCTTAGAGATTAGACCTCCCCTGGACACACTATCATCTGCCTAGCCTGTTCCCGACCTATCCGGATGCAGCTGAACACAAATAATTTTACAAAGAGTGACTGAACATTGCTCATTTACTTATTGTATCGTAAACAACCACATTCCGGCCTTTCGATCAATGTCAACCGTTTCACATATAAATAAAACAGGTAAATGGCGTATTTTTAACTATTGACGTTGATCGACTGGGAATCGATCGTGGCATTTGACTGTGGGTAGAAGAATTTATACTGACGACTATTTAATTTCCCTATAATTGCATCGTTGGGAAACTGGTTTCAAAGGGTAACCGTCGGTTCTGGATTTGACACCCAATTTTAGGGTAACAGTGTATAAGACGGGGGCGCGAGGTATAATGGGGACATACACTTAGGCATACTTAACATAGCATTAACGTAGCGCAAGCGCCACTACGACGTCCTTTTCAAGCGGCCATTAACAAATGGCGTCCTGTTGGCGCTTGCGCTACGTTAGAATTGTGTTAAGTTTGCCTTAAGTGTGTGATTTCCCGTCATACCTCGCGTCCCAGTCTTATACACTGTTCCCATTTGAAACATAACTAAGACTAAAAACTTTTTTTATCGTAGTAAAATCATCAAATGCGTCCAGCACCCAGGACACCCGGCACCCAGGGCAGGGCAGAAAGGACTTGACTGACTAAAATCTACGGTGTCCAGGTGTCATTTTGCCGACAGCACTTTGAAGCGTCGTGAGTTCGAAACCCGCCAGGTGCATTACTTTGTGTAATTTATTTCGTCACCACTGCTCTCAAAACGACGAAGGAAAACATCTTGAGGAAACCGGCATGTCCTAGAACCAAACATTCGAAGACATGTGACATCCACCAATCCGCATTGGGCCCGCGTGGTGGATTATGGCTATCCCCCTCTCACAGACAGGAGGCCTGTGTCCCAGCAGTGGAAAAATTATAGGCTGATAAAATAATAAAGGAACTTTGCGCGCGTGGAACACGACGCACTGCCGAATGCAGCCGAATCAGGCATGATCCATGATCGGACAGCGAGTCGTCCATTACTCGCCGTCCGCATGCCCGCGATAGCTTATTAGGAAAAGTACGAGAAAGTCAAACTTGGCAAACATTTTAATCCCCATACGTTTAAAAACTCCTTCGTTTGTATTTTCAATTACAATTAGAAAACAATAAGTAGTTAAACTTTATTGCGAGTAATGAGTGTGGGCTCGTTTTTAAACGCGGTGGAAAATATCCAAACGATTGAATCGCATGCTTGATCAACGGCGCGGGCGCATGCTTACTACTTACATGGTCACTTGGTTTCTGAGACACGTTTTTGTGTTGTTGGGTTCTGCAGCTTTTTGCTGAGAATTTTTGATTACCTCATAATTTTATGGAGCGCATTTTTTATCTAGTGTTGTGGCACCTGACCAATTCTATCTCTATTCTAACAAGAATAGACAAAGTTATTTCATTGTTATTTTCATACAATTCGACTGTTTTATAGATCCGTACACCATTGAAGAAAAGAAACATTTAGGTATTTTCTATATTTTAAACATTGTCATGCGTAAAACGTACTATAATGTACTCTGTGGAGATACTCTAATTGTTGTTTTACTTACATACCTACTAATTATGTTGCACAATGGTAACATTATTTAAGGCATATCTACAATTATTACGTGACATTATTAGTCCAAACGAACAATCTGAATAGGTACCTATCACTCTTTTGCAGATTTTTTTTTTAAATTAAAAATCATCCCCGTTTTAAGCTACTATTGAATTAAAATAAAACTAGTTTGATGAAGAACATAAAATAATAAGGTTGTAAGTTTTTAGGAGAGAAAATAATTCAAAATCCAGAATTATTCTGTATTAAGTTAGTCTAAATACCTGCAAACCACACAGTGTAAATATGCTTTCTTCTGTCAAGTTGCAAACAACTAAAGCACTTAGGTATATCTAGGTGACCAAAAGTTCCCCAAATCACCCACAGAACCCTAAAACAGCGCACGTGCGCAAGATTTTCTCTACACAAAAAGTAGCAGTACCATATGCAATACTAGGAATATAATTACAGTGTTTGCATACGCTAATTGTGGCACGTTATCGTTAACATCTGCGCCTGCGCAATGGACTGGGGAATACAACGGGACTTGGCGCATCTTCATGCAAAGTAGGTAATAATATCTCGCCTATAATCTGCTTAAGATAAGTTAGAGTTGAGTACCTACTGCAGCGGCGTTTCACGGGATGTTTAAAACTACCTACCCCTTGAACTACCCCTTTTGGTCCCGTGGTTCATCATCATCATATCAGCCGTAACACGTCCACTACTGAACATAGGCCTCCCCTTAAGACTTCCAGTAGGACCAGTTGTAAGCGGCCTGCATCCAGCGTTATCCTGTGGCCTTCATAAGATCGTCTGTCGTTCCGTGGTTGGAAGAGTGACTCCTGAGCGTGAAGTTTAAGATTTAATCCCCGAGTTAGAGCATAATGCTTTTGAGGTTTCATAGCAAATTTTTCTCAGAAGCAGCCCGAAAAGCACCCAAAAGCTGTTATTCCTGCGGTCTGATCTTTCTCTCTGGCTGTGCTTTGGAGATGAGCTCACAAAACATACAATAATCCATCTTTCCCATTTTGAATCTAGCTCTAAAAACCTAGTCTTGTTTAATGATGTTTTTCCCGTTAATGTTGTGCAGGCTAGCAGTTAGCAATATCATCATCATCATCATCAGCCTATAATGTTCCCACTGCATGGGCCTCCTCTCTGTAAGAGGGAGTGGGTCATAATCCACCACGCGGGCCCAGTGCGGGTTGGTAGATTTCACGTCTTTGAATTTTTGTTTATAGGACATGCCGGTTTCCTCACGATGTTTTCCTTCACCGTTTTGAGAGCAGTAGTGATAAAATAAATTACACAGAGTAATGCGCCTGGTGAGGTTCGAACCCACGACCAAGACGGGACCACCACTGCTCTTATTGCTAGCAATATGACCAGATGATATTTTAGAAAAAGAAATACTTTCACCCCAAGAAATACGTGGTCCACATTCCATGGGGTTTTCACAATTACAACTTTGTCTCCATTTTAAACTACAAAAAAAAACACATATTGTAGAACACACACGCACACACCTACACATTACACGGTCAATTTAAATGCTCATAAAAAATGTACACACTGTTAATTAGATAATTAGTCGGTGAATCTTTGACTATTTGACATCTCATAATACGCAGATACACCCACCAGAATCAAAGATCTCTGCTCCAGAAATCATCACCAATTTTCCCTTCGACATTTTTAATTTGTGTGAACTGTCAGGGCTCAAGTTCGGTTGGTCGGCGTATAGTGCTTTAATTTTAGTAAATGAGTATGAAGAATCGTTCAGTGCGGCCCCTTTGATGTTCGTAGCGGGTGATACAAAGGAATCGTGTAATTGGTGTCGACGGTTTTGGGTTCCGCTGGAAAAGGTCAGCGGGTTCTGTATTTGGTTTTAATGTTTTTATTTATGTTATTTTAAAATCTTGTTTTTCTTGTTTCAGCCTTATTTGGATTGGAAATACAGAAGGAATAATTTATACAATACAATATATCAGTTTATAAATTTTTGTTGTTTTTGATTTTCATAGAACTATTTTTAGATGTAGATAAGGGCTTGATAAAGCGATTATTAATCACAAGAATAACGACGACAATTGACTTGACGTGATAATAATTATATCACCATTTCAGATGCTTTTTATTTCAGTACAGTATCTAGTTTCATTTACTCTCACCATGTCGTCGGTCCAACTTGTGGAGGGAAGGCCTACGCTGGTCGCCACTCAAGAAGTTTTCTTCCCCATCAGTTACCAGTTCTGCGAGCGATGTGGACTTCCCATTGCCAGTTCAACATGCAAATTATAATATTTATCTCATTTTAAATTGAAACTATTTTAATGTCTCATTGCAAAAGTTAAACATTTGTTAAATACTTGTCAAAAAAAGTGTAACTGCAAAGCGACCGTTATATCAACGTCAAATGCTGTTTTGTAGTTGACACTTTTTTAAGACAAGTGTTTAACCGATCTTTTTGTAGTTAAACGGTTCTCACTCGAGAACTTTTCTTCCCCATCGGTTATAAGTTCTATGCCCATTTGATTGCAACTTGCAAATTTTAAGACCGCCCATTATGTGTCCCTATTAAGTTTTACATTCTAACACCTGTAATTTTTATGGTGTACTTAATAAAGAATATTCTAATCTATCTATAAAATCTGATAATTAAACAAGGTATTAAAATAACAGATAAATATCTAATACTTTTTATTAATTTAATTTTTCTAAATTTTATTTTATTACTAAAGGCAATAGTCATAATAATAAATTGCTTTGCAGGAGAAAACTATTTTTGCAATAAATATTTATAGTTTTTATATTAATAAACTACTAACCTACAAGATGTAAGTCTAGTATTTTATAATATAATAACCATGGAGCTGAGTTATACTTTTTTTTTTACTAAGAAGTCTTTGGTCTAGGTAGCTGTGGGTGGTCCTTCATTCGGTTGCCAGTTCAAGCAAAGTGAATTACTAAACAGAGAAGAGAATTCTTAACAGCCTGCAGTCCATTTTAACCCAGTTGATGAGCAATATGACTATAGACTAGCTACATTTTATTGGTCATAAACATACTGGCGATGAGTATTATTACCCTCTTCCACGTTCGACCACTAAGCGTTTCCACAAATCCACATTCAACCCCTGAGGGTTGAAAGTGGAACCCTCTTCCACGTTCAACCCCTAAACGTTTCCACATTCAACCCCTGAGGGTTGAAAGTGGAATTTTATTTAAAAAGGCCGCACATGGTGGATAGAGCAGTACAGAGCATTGCCAATAAACTCATTGTAGATGTTTTTATCATTGAAATAATGCCAAAAATCAACTAACACACATAATGTGAATACTTCGGTGCTTTTCAGGAACTTCTTGGTGTACTATTAACATTCTTGATATTCAAATAAATTTCTTAAAAAAAACACATAAGGAACAAACATGATGTTGAATTCTTGTATCAAATAATAGTAGGTATTATTTATACGTATAGTTACTGATAAAATAATCGATAAATTATTCAACGATTCCAATTAAGCAATATTATTATACATTTTACAGTCACCAACCTTAATTTTAAATTTTATTACACAAAAAAAAATCTTAACAAGCGAATTTCGTTGCGATAATTTTAAAATCAACACAATGAACAATTAAAGGCACTTTATTAATCTTGATAAATCGGAATATCTTATTACAAAAACCCGCGACGTTTTGAAACAATGTCTTATCAGATGCGCGTACGCAAGCTGACAATTCGAACAAATTATACGAGCGATTTGCGATTTGAAAACACGGAAGAGGCGTTTTTTAAACGTAACGGTTTTTCGGTTAAAAGCAGTTGTTTGATGTCGTTTAGAGATTAACGTCTTAACTTCAAAAAGGTATAGCTCTTTTTTTATATGGCAGGGCTTATCCAAATACAATAGTATGGTAGAAAATTGTTTTAGTTCTATAAAAAATTAAAAAGGCTTTGTATTCTGGAAACTCTTCCGCCTGCCATACCTACAGATACCTACAACTTTAAGAAGTATGACTGCATAGTGCAGCTGTAAGCATTCGATATGACTGCGGTCGGAAAGCAGAAAGCAGTCGAGAGGCATGAATACTGACTGCTCGAGCAGTCCGTATAGTTTATTGCTTGCTAAATGCAGACCGAGCAAGCTGCAGAGCAGACTGTGATACGTGACACTATCCTGTCACATAATTTCGTATTTTACTGCTGGTATTCTGTCTTTGATGCAAAAAAAAACGAATATTTAGTGTCTGACATTCTTATATCTTTACATAATGTCTTTAAGTTGGAAAAAAATAACATTACAAGTCAGTCATTTTATTGACAAACACCATCCTTCTTATCGTGGTTAAATCATTATTACCTATAGTTCTAAGGCCCAAATTGTAAATATTTTTGTCCATCCATTTATTTCAATAAACAATTTCAATAAACAATTTCAATTTCAATTTCAAAAATCATCAAAATGTGTCCTCCCACCTTGACTAAAATACACGGTGGTCCTTCAATAGCCCTTCACGTTCCAGGGTCACGGTTACCTGATGAGACTGTCCCGCGGACCCGACAGGCAGCGACCTGTTTCTTCAGTTACCCTTAGCAATCAAACGTATTAGAGACTAGTTATTGACATCCTTAATCTAACTTTTTAATAATAAAGTATTCTTTTCTGAATTGCAATAGTGTTATTTCCTTCTTTCATAAATAAATAATGTTCTTTTGGCAGTTACAGCATAATAATATCAGTCGTCGCTAATTGCAAAACATCAAAAGAACGGAAATGCCTTTTAAAAGTCCCTGTTAACGATTAGCCAACCATTTGAAAGGTGTCTACCAGTAGAAACCTCTTCAGTAAGACATGACGTGATAACTTCCTTTCATTTTCAGATTAAATACTAATTACTACCATTAATAGAAAAGGTCACATTTGATAAACCCAACATCTTTTTACCCTGAAGGTGCCAAAGTGACTTTAAAACCCGATAAGAAAACAGAATAACAGATAAAAACCAGCAGTTAATAAAAATAAGACAAAAGACATTTTAATTTAAAAGTTCAATGATAATTGAATTGCACTTTTATCAATTTAAATGGTTTTCTGAAGTGTTAAAATTTAAAAACAAAAAGTTTGCGGAATTTCGTTAATTGTTTTAAATTTATTTTTTATCTTTTGTCCTTTTATTTATTAGTTTTGCTCGGAATTTGTGATGCATTATTAATACTAGACTTACTAAATGGGAAGACTAAAATGGATTTATGGGTGATCTAAATTTGAATGAGAACTAAATTTAAAACAATGATATCGGTAAAAAGGTCGTTTTCATCAAGACTATTGTAGTTTTACATTTTACTGCACTATAGAATTATAAATACGGTAAGCATTAAGAGTTAACCCATTAATTACTGTTGCTTTCTAGGGCTTTCGCTGGTAACAGAAAAAGTAGTCAAGTGTATGTCGGACACTCATTTTGGAATCCGAAGTTAAGACAATAGCTATCTTGAATCTTTATTGCGTCCAGGTTATTCGCTAAAGTCGCTCTAATTTTCCTATGTAAAATAATGACATAAATAATTTACTTACCATTCGTTTTCAAAAATGTTGAGTAAATTACAAATAATACTAACGAAAACAGAAAAAATACCGCGAAGTTAGTGTTGTAACGATCTGATCATTTCCTTATAGCAACCAAGGCCAAAAATGGGTCTTATACCATAAACCTTATGCGTTTTAGAAGGAGAAAAGTTGTGGGTCACACAACAGCCTAAAAATGATAATCTTAAACTTGAAATTTTACCACAGCTTTAATTTATCATGCTGAAAACTTGGGACTTTACCCAAGGCAAGATGCGACGCGATTCGACCGATACCAAGTACAAGTGAAAATCAACCTTGCCACTAAGAAATAATGATGCAATTCGATTGACTCGACGTCGTCGTGGCGATCGTGTTTTGTTTTTCATTGACTCGTAGATAACAACGTGTTTTATGTCATTAAGGCCATGTCAGGCTGGTCTGTTGGTCTTAGTGGTTAGTGACCCTGACTGCTGTGCCGGAGGTCGTGGGTTCGATTCCCACCCAAGACAAATGTTTGTGTGATGATCACGATCATTTGTTCTGTGTCTGGGTATAATTTATCTATAATAATAATAATATGTATGTATTTAGAAATATATAAGTATGTTTATCAGTTGTCTAGTACTCATAACACAAGCTCTGCCTATCTTGGGACTAGATGGCGTTGTGTGATAGCTGTGGAATATTATTATTATTATGTTGTATTGGTTGGGTTGATTTTCACTTGTAGTTGAAATCACGTTGCGCCATAGATAAACATCACAAAATTAATGCTATGAAGGATCTCTAAAATACTTTATCATTCCAGCGTTTCATTAAAATACTAATCCGCGGGGGGTATCTGAATATTCAAGAATATTCATAATATTGGATAAAGTCTTCTAACGAGAACTGAGTAAAGTTTATTTTTTCTCGTAAATGCCTAAGTTTGTCTGTTAATGAGTTGTTCATTGACTTATTAGAAGGATAATTAAAACCAGATGGATAGAAACTTATTCCTTGGGAGACAACTGACGTTATTTATGTATTATTATTTTAGTTGTTTAGGAAATGTCTGAACTAATATCATACATTTCAAAGAGTTTTTATCTTTCAAGCCCATTTTTATTTTGGTGAGCCTATAATTATTATCCTAGAGTTGGGAAAAGGTCGTCTCGAATTTTTCAAGTACTCTTTTTTTGCATGTCGAAGCAGCTCTCGCAAATAGCTTTCAGTACAGTAGCTAAATAATTACAGCCACACAGGCCAATCTTCCGGGTTAAGCCGCGCTTGCCGAGGTTGGTCTGTGGATGGGTGACCATCCAAATAAAGAAACATAGAAAATTCTCAAAGTTTCAGTTTACTTTACGTCTCAAATACTGAAAATCGTGCTAAGGGTAAGGGTCTTGTTGCCATGTCTTAAATACTTAATCTTGCAAAAATCAAATAATCTGCATTGAAAACCAACCCGAAAAATGCCAACTAAATAAACCGAGCTAAAAAAAAACTGCAGAACTTCGTGAAAGTTACCTGTCAAAAGAGTTCAAAGAAAAAAATGCTGTTGCTAAAAAAAGCCTTCCGTAGCGGAATTCCGTTGACTTTTACAGTCTGACACATGAAGAGATCTCTTGTTTCTTATTAAGATGTCATCCGTCATTTACCTAAAAGGAGATAGCAAAAGTTTTTAACCCTTTAGTGCTACACATTCACAATACATGTAAGTGCGAATGTAACTTGGTCAGTCTGTCTGTTGCGTTACTAGTATAACGCCTAGATTATGTATTAACTTTGGTGGACACACTCGCGTGTTCTGAGCGCTCTATCTGCCTATTTCTTTGATCTGAGGCTAGATCATTCTCAACTATGTTTAAGTTCGACTTTTCGTATGGAGTGATTTTTTGACTTCCGTATCCACAACTTAGTTAGGTAGATATTGGTAATGAAAACCCACTTACCGTCAATACAGATTTTACTACTCCTCCACTATTTTTTAATGACTAATTTTATTGAAGGATCCAAGACAGATAATTCATTCTCAGGGACACGTCGAGCTTCATTGTCTTAACGCTTTTCTGGTCGTCGCCACTGTTGACTCTGGTTTTCAGGAGTTGAAGTGATTTGGGAATAGTGTGCTGGGTAAGACACAATAAAATAAAAAAGGAAGAAGGCCGTCAGCTATCCTATCCACGGTCCTATAAACCCGAGTAAAGCATGGGCCAAAAGTTAGTTCAAAATGTCCAGAAAAAAATCGTTTAGATCGCGTGCGCATGTTAGTGCGCATGCGTTCTTGGTAGCATGCGTCAGCGTCGCCGATTAAGATGGATATCGTCACAGAACCGTTACTAAACGTAAGAAGTATTTAATATTAGTGTTCTTTTTGTTCTGATCGGTTAGTGCCAGACTAGGTTTTGACCGTGACTTTAGCTACGTGAATATCTATTCAAATTTATTTTTAGTTTGGCCAATGAGTAACTGCTTCTTTTATCGTGGTAAAATCATCGAACGAGTCCTCCCACCCAGGGCAGGGTGAGAGGGGCTCTCAGAGTCGTACTGACTTAAATCCACAGTATCCTTCAAAATTATGATACCATTTACGTACCAGGGTTACGATAATTAATGCGATAAGTACCGCGACCTCGGCAGGCTTTGACCCTCTAGAGGGGGGGAGATTATCATGTCACTGTTTGGCAAAGGTATCTTTTTATCCTTTAACCTACCTGAATCTAACAACATTCTTTGGGTAGTAGATTTTCAAAATAGTGGAAGGTAATTTTTCGATTGGTAAAACACAAATTGGGTGGGTTGACCTGCTTGAGGCTGTAGGTACATTGAAACATATTTAATAACTATATTAAAACAATCATGTTGATTAGATTTAACTATCAAAAACGGTTCAGCAGTTTCGAAGTGACATTGTAACAGACATACAAACTTTACGTTTACTACTATAGATATTCGTAGTGTGACAGTTTTTATTCGACTGATTGCAATCATGTTGACTTTTCTAAAATGTTCGTTTTATACGATATCGAACAGGAGTTTATTTATTTTATTCTGTGTTTACTGAATTATTGTTTCAAGTTGTAGTTGAAAGTAACGAATTGTAGTTACAATTTTTATTGCTCTGGTCAACGGTAAAGTGTGGAGGTTCGAGCAATATATTGCAATATTCTTTTATTTTATTTGTATGTAATGAAATAATAAATTGTCCAGGTGTTGGTCTACTAGTAGTATAAATCTATAGACATGCGTGTAATCCCGAGGTGCTGGACATAATTAACTAGTCATCTTCTGCGTACGCGTAACCTTTCCCAATAACAACATTATTTTTAGTATATGCGAAAGAATATATAGTTTGTTCAGAATCATAAACTGATTCGATTCCAATATTTTTTACACCATGTTATATTTTTTTTCAAAAATATTTTTGCAAAACTAGGTATTGGATAGGTGTATCGGGTTTCGCATAAACAAAAAATAATGTTGTATATTGGAGTTGACGTCCAGTCGAACCAGATGCAGCTGAATATCAGTATTTCACATGGAGCAACGGCTTAACCGACCTCCATAACCCAGTAATTGGGTAAAACGATTACCCATGGTAAGACTGGTTGCTGTAATTCACCACGCGGGCCAAGCGTGGATTGTTAGACGTCACATGTCCTCGAACTTAAGATTCTAGGACACGCGGTTTCCCCGCGCTGTAATTTAAGTATGATTTTTTATTCTAAAACTACAAGTAAATTACTTACAAGTAGGTTTGCTAAACACAATTAGCAGCAGTTTAAGTTAGTAGAATTTAAACTTTAGCTGCAGAAATCGAAACATAATTACTTGTTTGCATGAAAACACTTATAAAATGACTGTGGCACACAAAAGTGTAAGTAGAAGGTAATTGTTAGCACTTGTTATCTTAATTACTGCAAAATTTACTTTAATGTTATTTTTCATTTTACTTTTATTGTTAAACTAGGTTTTGACCTGCGATTTCACTTGGTTGCACCAAATAGGATCAATTTTATTCATCCCATTGCTGGTAGGAATACTTAACTCCTAAAATTCGCAGAGACAAAAGTAGGAATGTTAATATGGATAAGTAAATCTCAAACGTGAGATTTACTTACTACTGAGATTTATTTACTTACTTGACTAGATTTTTTTTGTTGATTTTTCATAATGATGAAAAATCTAAAAAAAAAAATCTAGTCAAGTGCGTGTCGGACCACGTACAATAAAGGACTCCGTAGTTGAAAATAATTTAATCCAAAAACAAACTTTTTTAGATTTAGTTGTGTGCACTCACTTTTTATTTAGGTAAAATCATCAAATGATTCCTCCCACCCGGGCAGGGCGGGAGGGACTGTTAGACATGTACTGACTAAAATCCACGGTGTCCTTCACTAGCCCTTTATGTTCCGGGGTCACGGTAAGGAGATAAGTCCCGCAACCCCGGCAGGCTTTGGCCCTCTTAGAGGGGGCCCCGTCATTTGTATGAAATAAACTAGGTACAGTTATGATTAAGTTCTAATGTTCTTTTTTCTGATATTGCTATAGATATTGCTATAAATTCCAACGATTTAAGACTTATTCTTTTATTTTTACTGCAATTTATTAATTCTTTTGTTCACGTGGGATAGGGTTTTGATTATCTTTTCAGTGTGCAGTTTTAGAGCTTTGATTTTATCTCTGCTTCAAGGGATTATTGTGTTTGGTAATAATTTTACTAATTACTTACATTTTCAAAAAAAGTCTTAACAGACGGACAATACAGTTAACCTGTAAGGATTTCGTTTGTTTTTTTGAGGCGGTTACGGAATCCTAATAATTAATTGTCGCTTTGCTTGTATCGTATTGAAGATGTTTAGACAATGCAACAATGCATTTGTATGCATGCAATCATCTTGTTAGGTAAATTATATAGTCGAGAACTATCGAGCTGGACTCATTCCAGTAGTTAAGCGAGCTTTCATCGTTTTTAGATCAGCTGTTAATACGTTACAATGTAACAGACATACAGACATATTTTTCTACTTTCACATTTATGAAATTAATATTAGTATGGATAATAGACACGATAACGCATTACAAACGGCCGTTTTTGTACCAAAACTAATTTGTAGTTTAGTTTTTGTTACTCTAGTAAAATATCATGTAATAGGAATACGTGTTTTCGATGCAATCGCATATGTATCGTTCATGAAAAATACGTTTTTAACACGATTTTACACAAGATACTAGAAAAATTGTAAAATAGTACTTTTATAATTAAAAAAAAATATCAATGAATTTTGTGTGTAACAAAAATTAAATATAAATTGGATTTTAACCTGTTTTGCTGAACATCATTAGTCAACGTAAAATGTCTTCACTTTAACAATTAATATGCGCCCATTTCAATTATTTCTGTTGTCTTTTACAATCAGGCAACATATTAAATATCGTGACTATGTTTGCAATAGAAAAGGTTTATTGAAAATGACTACAAATATTATTTGCAGTATAAATAAAAAAATCATAATAAGCGCATCGCTTCAGTAAGGCACCAAATAATTAATTTTAATATTAATGAATAATTATTATAATATCAATATGAAAATTATATTTTTGTTGAGTTTGTAACTGTCAGAACAATTTACAATAAATGAAATAAAAAAAATAAAGAACGTCCGAAAATATGAAAACAAAATTTCATTAAGAAAGTGATTGAGAGACACAGAAGGAAAAAGGAAAATCTTTCAGTTTTTCACGGTGTTTTATCTGATAAAAAATAGTTTCGTCTAAAAAAAAATATTCTTATTTTCTATAAAAGTATATACATCCGTGTTAAGTCGGGGCGGGCCACTAGTATCCAATAAAATTCATTTTAAAGGTGAAATTTTTTAATGTAAATGATGCTCAAAGTTTATTGTATGACCGTTTCTGCGAGGCGGCAGGAAATCGGTCTGGTTTGACCAACTCAACTCTTATCGAGTAACGATTGCAAAACAAACAAAAAAACAAACTTATTTTTTGCATTTTTTTTTGTTTTTCTATCGGACTTACGTTTGGATAAACGATATGCTAATTAATAAAAAAACAATGTATATTTTTATACGTTTGTTTATTATGTTGAAATTATTAAAAGGTTACTTGCTTAGGTTACTTGCTTAGAATGCTTCTTGAGTTACTTGCTGTAATTTGAACTTAAAACGGTGTAATTATTTTTATTAAAAAATAATATGGGCTGTCTAATGGTTTTATAATGTGCGATTAATTTTTACTACTTACGAATGGAATGGATGAGGCGTTATGATACTACATAATTTTGTTACCGTTTAAATTTATTTTTGTTCTCACACTAAGGAAATTAATAAATAGTTCGTAATATTAAAACTTAGATTAGATAAGCTAAGTGTTTTATTGTAACGTGGTACAAGAATAATGGAAGTAAGATAAAATTAACAATAAGTATACAATAATATAATTGTCACCACATGTCTTGTGTTTCGGAAACATTCAAGTCCTAATATTCGCGAAAT
This sequence comes from Agrotis segetum, assembly GCA_036375495.1. Classification (NCBI taxonomy): domain Eukaryota; kingdom Metazoa; phylum Arthropoda; class Insecta; order Lepidoptera; family Noctuidae; genus Agrotis; species Agrotis segetum. The sequence continues at coordinate 323,137 of JAQSVV010000677.1, read as the reverse complement.
GAAAAAAATAACTGCAATTAGGATTCGCTATGGTTAAAATCGGTATTTGTTGAGTGTTTTTTATGATTTAGGACTACTGAAAATTACACATTCCTTGGAGAAATCGTGAATGAAAATAAAAGAAAATGCAATGTTATTGCAGTAAAATATTTGGCAACGTTTTGTGCAAGTCTTTCTTTGAAAAAGAAAAGAATAACTTTGAAAATAATTATGCAACATTTTTTCTGCAACCACTACAACGTTAGGCGGCATTATTTCTCAAGTTGCCGCTTTGACGGTAGCGCCATCAGTCAGTAAACTCCGATAACGCTTCAACTAATAAGTTTTAACGTACTAAAATAAAGGTCTATACTTACACCTGTTTCGTTAATGCTCGCATGTTGGACAGGCATCGCTTGTTACAATTATAGTTGCCACCCACCTTATAATGTGGCGGGAATAGTGGTCATGAATGATTTGCGAAGGCTTAATGTGTTTTTATTGAGAAAAATTGAGCTAAAGGAAAAGCTTTCGCGGGCATGCGGGCAGCGAGTAAAGGGCAACTCGCTGCCCGACCATGGACCACACCCGGGTTAACGGCGCGTTGTGGGACACACGTGCGCCTCAAAGAGCGTTAGCATAATGACGGGGCCCTCTCTCAGAGGGCCAAAGCCTGCCGGGGTCGCGGGATTATTTCCTTGCCGTGACCCCGGAACATAAAGGGCTACTGAAGGACACCGCGGATTATAGTCAGTATAAGTCTGACAGTCCCTCCCGCTCTGCCCGGGGAGGGAGGACTCATTTGATGATTTTACCACGCTAAAAAAAAAAGAAAAAAAAAGCTTTTAAGTTGCTTAAACCACTTTCTTTCTTTTTAATAAAACTTTGCCCCACAAAGAAATTCTCCTGTATCGTGAGTGCGTTTACAAACATAGAAACTGACATACTTGAATGCACAGACCCCGAACAGCTACTTGCAGATCATACAAATATTTGTTTCATGCGTGGATTGAGCCCGCGACACGCTGCAAAGCAGTCGATCTCGCAGTTTCTGCTCTAATCATGCCGTTTACTTTCATACTTCAATACATACTTTTTGAGATGTTTACATCCACTTCCTAGCAATCCACCCCGGGGCAACGGTACTGCAGGCTACCTATTGTTGTTATTGTTATTGTTAGGAGCTCCCTTTTTCGCATTTGGACTCGTAGGTGGTCCGTTATGCGTGAGGTGGGACGGTTGGCTATAATTATGATTCAACCCAGCTCCTTCCAGAAGCTCAGAAGTCTCCTGGGACGTTCACAGGCTTCTTGGAGCGACGTTGGAATGCAAAGGTTTTGTGCCCGTTGGTTAGTAACGCCCTCGCATTTCAGGATTACGTGTGTTGCCGTTTCATCCGCGTTCAGGCAGCCCCTGCGCAGCGGGCTGTCTGTCGCGTTGATGGTAAACAGATGTTTGTTGAGTGGGCAGTGACCGGTGAGCATGCCCACCACAATTCGTAAGTCTGTTCGTTGGAGTCTGAGAAGTCTGCCTGCTCTGTCAGTCGCGGTTGCAGGCTATACCTAGACGAAATAGCAAACTTCTATGGAGATGGGAGAGCTCATCAGGGCCTCGATTGATCTCTGTTCTGTCGGATGCCAGCCAGTTAAACAGTTTTAGTATTTCGTACGACATTAGATGCTGATCATGTTAGTATTTTGATAAAATACCCACAGAAAACAACGTATAATTACCATCTTCACATAACTGTCTCGTTATGCAAAAGATATAACTGTAATTTGTATGTAAAGCAGCTTAGTTATTACATCATTTACCGTAATGTAGTAAGTTATAGAACTTACTACATTACATATATTGCGAAGTTTTGTTTATGATGTGACTGATGTTTTTAATATCATCATACTTTTCATGAATTTTGGCAGAATTGAGAATTAATCGATGTACCTAAATTATATTAAACTTTTTAGAGCAGACTTATGAAATGCATGTAACTTTAATTTTAAGAAACCGCAAAATAAACAATACTAAACTTGAATAAACAATAACAATTACACAGAATTTAAAACACTGTCAGCTGGTAATGTGCTTAAGGGACAGGTATTTCTTGGCCAAAATTTCTGGTCTGATCTATAGATATTCTGATATACTCGTAGTTATAATTAAACTTTTTGCTTTATAGGAAAATACAGGATTGTTCTCTTATTATTTTTAACCGACTTCAAAAAAAGGAGGAGGTTATCAATTCGACTGTATTTTTTTTATGTTTGCTACCTCTTATCTTGCGACTGGGTGAACCGATTTTCATGATTCTTTTTTTATTCGAAAGCTGGTGCTTCCCGTGTGGTCCCATTGTCACCATTTTAACAACCTACAAAACTTTTCTTTCGGAAGTCGGTGGCAAAAGAGACAATGAAATTAATAAAAAAAGTCACCGACTTCCGAAAGAAAAGTTTTGTAGGTTATTTTACCCTTTTTTGTGGTTGTTTTTGAAGGCGGTCACATTTTTTTTTGAAAAAGTTTTTCATTAATCATCAAACTTCATTTATTTCATGTTTACGTATTTTAAATCTAGTACGACTACATGATATTTTTATTCAAACAACTCTCAAATTATGGATTAAAATTACAATCTCAAAGAGAAAATCTTAGTCAAAGTTCCCACAAAAAATTGAACAAACTTTCATAATAATTGTTATTATAATCTGCTTTCATCCACATAACATGCCTGTTTCATAAGCTTTAATTGCATGCTATTAACTGGCATATTTTCACGAGTCGCCATTTGACGCGGGGTTTGCATAATTATTCCTGGCAAAGTACTGTTGGCCGCATTTATTTATGGCATATTCAATTTTAATAAAGGTGGATTGACGAATAAATTGTCTATCAATCATTTAATTGATGGTGCAAGTTGATTGATTGATTGAAGCTTGTGTCTTTAAACGTCAAATTATATTTTTATTAGTTTTCGCTTCTGAGAAAATTCATTTTTCATTGTTGATTGGTGTGTTTGTAAACTGTTTACATAATTAAAATGAAGTATCTATCGAATAATCGATTTGTCATGTGCCTAAATTATCATACCGATTGGTATGTTGTCGATTAAGGCGAAAAGAGATTTATTTGGTAAACACAGACGCAACCCACCTCAATCTGACAAACTTTCTCAATCGAATATGAACTTTCTTCTTTATAGAAATAAAGCATTATTTGTCAAAGGAAGATACTTTTTATTAAAAACATGATAAAGCTTTTAAAAAATATGGCATTTTATAATATAGCAGTCACCTGTCAGAGAACCTTCTTTACCAGATAACCAAAGACAATTACATTATTATCATACAACGCAGTAACAATTGCCGATCACAATTGTCAGTAATCATGCGTGCGCGCAGACGTGGCAATTATCGACCGATCAATTTTTTATTATAATTTGTCTTGACTTGATCAAGGTTTAATAAACCAATTACAAGTTGACAGTAACGTATACTTGTGTTAAGGATGCACATTATTTGCGTTTCTAACGATACTTTGGTAAGTTACAAAATATACGAGATTCAAAATATCGATAGTAATGCTATTATTTGACTAACAGTATTTCATTTTAACGGTATTTATTTCCTCACCGTGACCCCGGACCAAAGAGATTTAAAAGAAACTGTAGAGCGGGCTTTGGAAAATTGTCATACAAAATTATTGATGCCGTGCGTCAGTAGCACTATCTAAGCGTTGCATAGCAACGCGACTACTAGACTGAGGGTCTTTTATGGAAAAAAGTTTTGGATCACTCTTCGTGATGCCCCGTCTATTGCTCGTATATAGTTTAATGTCTTTGTCCCAGACCATAAAGGGCTATTGAAGGACACCGTGGATTTTAGTCAGTACAAGTCCGACAGACCCTCGAGCCCTGCCCGGGGTGGGACGACTTATTTGATGATTTTACCACGTTAAAGAAAAGCTTTTATCTGTGACGGCTAACCATCAAGCGGAAAAATTCTCACCATTTAACGAATGAATTGATGAATTTGGATCCAAAAAGTATTACCACACGAAAGATAAAAATCTGTTGAACACTAATTGTGTAAAATACTGTTAACTTCAAAACAACATTTCACGTCGATATAAGGGTCATTTTGCAGTTACACTATTTCTAGACAAGCATCCAATGTCTGGAATATTAAATCAAATTGTATCGATGCTCTAAAGTATCACATGAAATTGAACATCACTACTCAGCAAATAAAAATTACGCAATTTGGAAAAGAAAAATAGATAGTTGTTTACACCTGCTTCCAATTGGCTGATAGATATGGTATTTAGGGTTGTACATGGGCCTTATTAGAACATGATAGTTGGTCTTATTACTCGCAATAATTATTGTGGCTGTCTGTTTGATGGTCAGTCATCTAGACTTTTTACTGTAGGTTAGTAAAGTCAATTTGTTGAAATGAATAGGTCTCTAGGTCCGAAGAGATACGATATTTTTTCACCGTTCTATTACATGGAATGAGATGTAATCGGTCAAACGTGAGTAATTCTACACCTGTAATAGACTATTTATGTGTCAGTCCACAGTTCTGAAATAAAATATCATGACTAAGCCGCACGCCTAAGCCCCTTCAACAATGTGACGAAAGTTTCCGATAACTTACTAGATAGAAAGATAGAAAGGGCCAGGCGGAATCAAGTTATGCAGTTCCATGGCACACTCTCTGAAATGTAACTGATAAAAAACCAACAGGCTGGCAACACGTCGATGCTAAAGGCTCTGGAGCTTTGAATCGTTACCGATTAGATTGACGGTGGCAGGATTGGCAGGACTCCGACAGTCTTTCGCCAAACTGATTTTACCGTGTTCTGTGTTGCACAGGAATACCAGTTCCTTCTGCGTGAGCTTGCATCATCTTTGGACTCAGCTTTGTTTCTGGGCTGTATTAAGACCGAGAGATGAGAGAAGTGTAATCCACCAACCCAAACTTCTACTGCTTGTTCACACATAAAATGGAATTATTTCCGTTGAATCCCACTTTTGGATCCCAGTTTTTAGGTATTCCCGATGAATCCCATTTTTAATTCCCGTTGAATCCCACATTATGACAACATGTGTACAAATCAGATGAAAATTGATGCCTTGGTTTTGTAGACTTATTCTCTGTTAATAATGTACTAAAAAGAGTTCTAAAAACAAGAACAAAATTATGTCGTTGATAGTACTCGCATTCAGATTTTTTAAAGCATGTACGTGGGATCCAACGGGAATAATACAGAAAATGCCAGTGCCTAGCAGTAGAAACATTAATGTTATGTTTACCTATTAATAACGTCCAAAATTCTTTAAATAATAAGCTTCTTTAATAACCTGGTTTCACAAACTTCTGTATCTGACTGTACCAACACAAGCTAAGAGTACTACAATTAAATCTAGCCTATATTTATTCCGCATTTACAAGAACACATATTTTTCAAACTCATTAGTTTGTCGCTCAAGCAGTAATCTTGGTGTACGTTTCCTTATATTTATTTGTTATAAGGTATGTCACTGTTTCTTTGGGGTTTTAATTTTGAATAATAATTTTTATTTGAGCATAGGAAAGTACATTAAGCACTTGATTTCAGCTTTTCAGCAATCATTAATTCGGATCTACGGTATTCATTATAAGACATTTTTTAATGAGTAAAAAGAAAACCAGTCTCACTGAAAACTTTCATAAGCGTTCTGAAAAATATGACCTCTAGTATTATTAGTAATGATATCGGGTTTCCCAGTAACAGGGTTGTATAAAACATAAGCAATGGCTTTGTGTAAAAAATGTCTTTAAATATGTTTTATTAATTCTATTATAGTTGATTCTATTATATTCATCTTGTCCCAAATAATATATTCCAAGGAATGTCTTTTGAGTGTGAAAAATGCTATTAATATTTCATTATTACTTTAAAAAGTTAACATTCAGTATTAAATTACTGTCGCATAGTTATTCACATAAAATTGATTCATGTTCAGATGAACTTTAATAAGAAAAACGTAATGTCCATTCAACATGTTGTCCGACTCACAAAACAAGTAAAAATTAACATTAATGCTAATCAAGTAATACAATTTATCATATTACTGCTATAACACGTAATAAACCATCAAATTCTTGAACAAACATTTTAAAACCATGTTTATTCACTTGAAAAAACAAAACACGTTGTAGAACGAAATTCGAAATTCGCGCGGAACGGTCAATTTTTAAATTCCGAACGCGTGGCGATTGGCCGCACATCTGCGCGTGGGACGGACACTTGTCACTTTGACACTTCAATACAAACTGCTGCATTCTGCCTCTGTCGGTGTGTTTTCTTTTTGTTTTGTCTTATCTGCGACTTAAGGCTTGTGCTGTAGTTACTGTGAATGTATTTTTTTAGGAATACGAAATGTGGATTTGCTTTAAAATGTTTGTGAAACTTTTGTCATTCTTCAAAGTATTTTGATTAAGGATCGGAAAGACATTGTATATTGACAGATACTAAGAAGATTTGCTGTCCTATATGGTTTTATGTCAGTTTATTAGTTCCAGAAATAGTGAAGAAGGATTGAAAGAGATTAATCCAATAAGAGTAGCGAAATACCAAACAAACAATAGATGGACAGTGTGACGCATTTTATGACTACAGAAGATGTAATCTAAGAGATGATAACTAGTAAAAGAAGAAGAAATCCTAAATGAAACCCAAATAAAATTGTGAAAAATTATTTATCTTTCTAGCTTCGCATATCTCACACTGTGCAACTCAAATAAAAGAACAAACAAACGCCTCATTTGAAATTATTTATAATATACCATTGACTTCAGTAAGATATCCATGGCCGATAAAAGCAACATTTAACTCATGTCGTATTTAAAAAAAAACCGCTATCCATAGAATATTTATCTTGGGAATGTGACTTACGGCGTTTTTCAATGATAACCTATTGTAGTGAACATTTTATCTTTTATAAAGGTTATGGCGCATCTTTTCGGTATAGATTCTAGACAATATCATCATCATCAATATCATCGAATTACATTCCATAATATTTTCTTTAACTTAATATCTTTTATAATGGTTAAAGACACGTGACGGCATATTTTGGCAAACAACAACAACGACGCGCAGCTTGGTACGACGCGTAGCTTGGTACTGTCGCGACTTTGTATTCGATTTTGTTTTTTATTAACTTTGGTGGAACCACTCGCGTGTTCTGAGTGCTCTATCTGCCTATTTCTTTGATCTGAGATTACAACTATCTAGCTATCACGGTTCGTGAGATACGCACGCAAAAACTACTGAAAGGGTTTTCGACATTAACATTGACAGCACACGGTTTTCAGGGTTGCAAACTTGGGTGTTAACTACTCTCAAGGGACCTAACAATATAAATACCAAAATCGTAGTTACATGCGCGTTTGCAATGTTTGAAGTCGATATTGACCGGCCTACATGGTTATGTTTAGGATTTCTTTTAAACAATGCTTTAGTTTCAGAACCTATAGCTGTTACAAAAGAAAAAAAAAACTATTGGTTTTTCTCCGATTACTTTAAAATCGTAAAACTAAGATCCTAATCACCATATGCTATGGTAAGCACCCTAACTCGTCATTGTCCCATTGTCTTCATATCGTAAGCACATCTATTAATAGTGTTATTATGTAAAACGTCCGGTATTCTATGTGTAATGTATGTAATGTTCAAGTGCCGCCATCTATCAACGTTCCAAGTATTAGAAAATGTATTGTTAGACTTTGTAATGAGCAGGGTAGTTTGTATTTTTCTTTGTTCCGAGACAATTACAATACCTATGAGAAATTGTTAGTATTTTTTAAACTATCCGTTCAATATTTAACCTTCTTTACAAATTCAATTTGTAATTTGTTGCTAATACCTCTTTGAAATAACTCAAATTGTATGTAATTGAAACCTTTTTTAGGATACTTTTTAAACACACTAATCTTCTTTGTAATGCAGAATGACGTCTCTTTGAAAGGAATTCTAAAAGTAAAAAAATAATAGTAAACCACTTTTAGGCTGACCACGAGTTTTCAGTTTTTGAGACGTAAAGTAAACTGGAACTTTGACAAGCCCAAATTGTCAATTTTCAAAGAAAAAAATAGTTCCTTCTTCGCACACCAGAGGCGCTGTTCCAATTTTTCATACAAGAAACGTAAAATAAATGTAAATACTGAGAAGACGCTGTAAAGTAAAACAGTTAAAAGTCGTGCTAAGGGTACTGAAAAAGGGGTGCTATGATAGGAAACCTCCACGTGCGCCCGAGGACTGGAGTTCCCTCTCGAATACGTCCGGGGGGAAGACCAGTTTTTCGAGCCGGTGCACCCTGGGATGCGGGCAAAAACCGTATGCGAATAGCCTGTCTTGTGGACGCTCCAACGCGTGTCCCTCTGATTAGCAGAGGGCACAGCGGCGGTGTACAAGCACCGTCGTGCTGTTGCAAATGCCTGCTGGGGTCGCGGGTTTTTTCTTAACCCAGGATACCGTGGCCCCGGAACCTAAAGGGCATAGGAAGGAACACGGGTGGATTTTAGTCAGTAAGAGTCTGACAGTCCCTTCCGCCCCACCCAGGGCGGAGGACTCATTTGATGGTTTTTTAAAAGTCAAATAGGTACAACCGACAGTATTACGTCTTTAAAACCAGGCTTGTTCCAGTGAGTGAACGAGATGGCGCTAGACGACTTGAATAGCTCTGTCACTTTCACACGCCGGAACAAGCCTGGTTAGACGTTGTAATACACCACCAGGTGTTATATTTTTAAGTAATTCATTCCCTTTACTATCTGTATGAAAACTGCTTATCTGTTTCTACAGCTTTTCTTATTAAAACGTATGCTAATACTACAAAAAAACGACACCACATCTAACATCATTCGCTCTGATAATTTATTCACTCATATTAAACGCATAATGTATTTTTCACTTTATTTTATAGCCATATAAAAGTGAGTAAAACAAATGATTTGTATTAAAACTTCAAGTACAGACAGACAAACATGCTAATTCTCACGTTATTAGACGATTGCTGTCGTTTTAAGTGTATGAGACCTTTTATGGAGTTATTACATTATGTGAATTTGTAAGTTTTTGCTGTGGGTTTGCTTGGGAATGTTAGGTTTTAGAATAACTTGAAAAAAGTTTATATTGTAAGAGTTGATCGTGGCTCAACAACACAAAGGGATGGATGGATCTCCAGATTCAAAATGTCACCTTCTTAAGGATTGTAAAATCATTCCATGAGCCTTCCAACCCTATTTTTTGTTAGCGTGGTAAAATCATCAACGAGTCCTCCCACCCCGGGCAGGGTGGGAGAGACTGTTAGACTTGTACTGACTAAAATCCACGGTGTCCTTCAATAGCCCTTTATGTTCCGGGGTCACGGTAAGGAAATAAGTATCGCGACTCCGGCAGGCTTTGGACCTTGCTGACGCTCTTTGAGGCATGCGTGGAACACGACGCACCGTCGACCCAGGCATGGTCCATGGTCGGACAGCGAGTTGTTATGATAACAACTTATGCAAACAAACAAACAGTCTTAATTACATCATCCGCCATCTTCGTTTCAAAATACACTATTTCCATCGTAATTCAAAAAAGGATTATTTTATCAAATGCGCCATGACAACTAGGATTATCTCTTACTTAATTAATAAAGGACATCTGTATGTCATTATTAACGCCAGGTGATTTTATGAGCGGTTGTGTTTCTTGGTTATTTTTAACGTTATTATTATAGTTGTTTTTCTTGGCAGGTATAACGTTAGTTGGTTTAAAATAAGTGCGTTAACATGATGAACAGACATGTGAGGTTTTGTTCCTATTTTAAAATCTGATAGGTATATTAAATAATTTAATTAACTTGAGGCGCGGGCCACATAGAAAAGACGATAGAAGAGACATATTATGTCTCCGCTTCGTCTGCGTCTTAGTCTCTTCGGCGTCTCTTTCATACAAAATGTATAGAAGCGTCGCGACGTAAAACACACAAAGAGACGGGGTGCGGACGCGACTCTCATACATTTTCGCACGTCCGCAAATTATCCTTGTCTTGCGTCTTTACTATTTATTTATACGAGTACTTCATGTACAAATCATTGGTACATAGGCGGACTTAATGCCACAAGGCATTCTCTGCCAGTCAACCTTTGGGTGTAAAACAACACTGTGGTAGGGTACAACAAAATAGATAAAAACTAATAAAAAAGTAAAATAATAAAAGTAAAATAAGCTATACTAACTAAAAATAATAATAACACTATTAAATAATTATATAAACAAATAAAATAAAATAAACTAAACCTATGTGGCCTGCGCCTTACTTCTCTGATGTGTAAACCAGATTGGGTACCTACAGCTTTTTTTTCTGGGATTCATCAGTGGCCTCAGTGTTGATGATTTCACCACCTTGAGATGGTATGAGTCTTCTCCCGCCCTTAGTGAAGTGAGCTGAAGGGACTGTCAGACTCGTACTGACTAAACTCAACCGTGTTTTTTTAATGGGGATGGCAACTGGGGAACTAAAGGCGCTAGTATAGCTTGTTCCAAGCATCGTCATTGGTTCAAATCAGTTCAAATCTAAAACGTACTTCAAAATAGTACTACGTCATTGGTCGGATTAGGACTAAGCTATGGTGGCGCCATCTACAATATCATTGCGTTGCCAACTCCATTGCTCTTTATGTTCCAGAGTCATGACTACCTGTTTAAATGGCCTCCGACGAGGGGAGTTTAACACTATCCTGTTATTATTACCGTAACGTATTAACTAGATTAGTCCCACGATATCTACGTCAACAAAGGACAGTAACCAACGGGTGAAGTGAAGACATAAAAAACAAAAATTTGGGCTGCTCACCGTCTGTTAATGACCAGGCTCTTGACCCATCGACTCACGCCTCAAAGATCCATGAGCATAATTAATAAACCAGGGAGGATTTTAGTCCGTATGAATTTGAAATCTCCCTCCATAATAAAATGTCCAATACGATTTCAGAACCGTTTTCTTTTCCACTATCATCATCATCATCAGCCTATAAATGTTCCCACTGCTGGGACACAGGCCTCCTCTCTGTGAGAGGGAGTGGGCCGATCTAGCACGCGGGCCCAGTGCGGGTTGGTGGATGTCACATGTCTTCGAATTTTTGGTTCTAGGACATGCCGGTTTCCTCACGATGTTTTTCTTCACCGTTTTGAGAGCAGTGGTGTTGAAATTAACTACACAAAGTAATGTGCCTGGCGGGGTTTGAACCCACGACCTACAACTCGTAAGTCGGGCCCGATACCCCTTGGCCATCACTGCGCCACCTTCCACTATGAAAAAAGACAACTAAAATTATTTCTTTCACTTGTATGAAAATAACATTACACAGACATGATTGAACTTCATTTCTGCTAAGCTAGGTATTACAATTAACAACCTGTGTTTCAACCCTTTAAACTGCTAATAACGGGTAATAAATAATTATTAATAAACAACTGCGTAGATGATGATCAGCATCATAGTTGACACGATTCTTCAAAGGGAAGAAGAATTAATGTGGGGAAGGAAAGGTTAGACTGATCAAAGGTCAGCGTCATCAACATTGAGAAATGATTATATTAAGTTTAGCATACGTCAAGCCAAATAACCAGGAACAGAACAAGAAACGACTTGAGAAACTACACAATAATAACGGGTACAAAACGTTTCTGAATCACTCTTTGATAATTAAAAGTCAATTTTGTAGTATTTTTATTACCTAACAAAAGCATTTCATGGAATTTGAGGATTTCCTCCTTTTTTCGAGGTCGGTTAGATTTTGCAGTGGTCTGTTGTTGAACTGAATTCTTCCCAAGCTTTTTTAGGTTTATTCCGCGTACAACCCCCAAGATTTTTACCCTCTTCTGCGTTCGACCCCTAAACGTTTCCACATTCGACCCCTGAGGGTTGAAAGTGGAATTTTATTTCTTAAATGTATTTGTTCCACGTTCGAACCGAGATCGAGATTTTCACTTTTTTTTATTTTAAATCGACTTCAAACAGGAGGAGGTTCTCAATTCGGACGTTTGTATTTTTTTGTTTGTATGATAAGAAAAAAGCGTGTTAAAACCAATTATTGTGAGCAGGATTTGATTCTTCGTTCTGCTGCTTCAGTACACCAGACGCTCTAATAAACCAAGCTACCCTACTCACCGTCATGCTCCATTTTTCTGAGTTGTTATCACTTCTAAAAACAAAAAACTACAAATATTTAAGGTGTAAGAAGTATTATTTTAAATATAAAAAATATCAAAACATTAGCTCCATCAGCTGTCACATAGAAAAGCTGCATCATTGCAAAGTTAGATTTCGGAGATTTTAACACAATGCACTATGTGAGAGCTGATGGAGCGAATGTTTTGATCATTTTTATATTTAAAATTATACTTGTTATTGCCGCAATTCATATTATGATAAAGTTACAATATGTTACTGGCCTGCAAATTGCAAAAACGTAAGAAAATTTGAATTTCACGGGCTGGTTGGAGTATTCACCTTAAATCAGAAAAGTTAACCTTTAAAAAATGACTGCGCTGGCGCCGTTTGATTTAATGCGGCACAACCTTTTTATAACACTAAAGTACACACAACATAGTTTAATTGATTGCACTAAAGTACTAGCCAAAGAAAACCATGGTTATTTAAAAGTACACCTTTGTTTAAAGCCCCCGGGCTAAAGCAGGCGTGGCGGTTGCAATATTATTCGTGATACGCCATCGTTTGTAATTGATACCCGGTATGTTTTTAATTGAATTTAAAGCGACAACAATATTATAATACTCGATAGCTGATTAGTGAGTAGGCTGTCACTTCGTAAAACGTTTTTTTTTTATAATTATAGACACGTCAGTTTTGCGCCGAAAATGGTGTCGAGTATAAAGTCTTTTCAACGATTACATTATTTTATTTTAAAAATAATATCATGCATACATAGCACGGCGGGCGCGGCGGTATACTGGGCTGAAATTCATTAGGCTACTTTCACACACCTTGCAAAATTTTATAAAGAACTAGCACTACGCCCGCGACTTCGTCCGCGTGATTTTCGAAGTTGCCTTTGTGAATTTCTAGTCCCAGTCACCCTCTATACGGGATACTGTTGAAAAAACTAAATCAACATTCAACAAAACCGAAAAAGCCCCTTTGGGGTCGAATTCCGCAAAACCGTCTTAGTGAGAATTTACATCTTAAAAAGAAACCCTCGCAAAATTTGAGACGCCTAGCACTTGTAGTAAAAAGTTTCGCACAAACTATCAAACCTCTTTGGGGTCGTTTCGCAAAATCCCGCCATGGTGTGCATCTAAGTCCTATAGGAACCCGGTGCAAAATATGAGACTCCTCGTACTTGTAGTAATAGAGTTTCATACAAACTGTCAACCCCAAAAACAACTTCTTAGGGATCGAATTTCGCAAAATTTGCATTAACATCTTAAAAAGTACCACCATCCAAGATTTGAGACGCCTAGCACTTGTACTAAAAAAGTTTCATACAAACTATTAACCCCAGAAACAAACCCTTTGGGGGTCGAATTTCGCAAAATCCCGTGATGGTGACCATCTACTTCCAAAATAGAACCCATATGTAAAAATTTGAATCTCAAAATAATCAACCCCAAAAACAACCCCTTAGGGGTCGAATTTCTCAAAATATTCACCTTGGTGAGCATTTACATCTTAAAAAGTACCACCATGCAAGATTTGAGACGCGTAGCACTTGTACTTAAAAAGTTTCATACAAACTATCAACCCCTAAAACAAACCCCTTACGGGTCGAATTTCGCAAAATTCTGTCATAAGTAACTCTTACATCCTCAAAAGAACCCGTATTCAAAATTTAAATTTCCTAGCACTTGTAGTTACGAAGTTTCATACAAACTATCAACCCCAAAAACAACCCCTTAGGGGCCGAATTTCGCAAAATCCGTTCTTAATGCTCACTTACGTGGTATAAGGAGGGTTTATGCCAAATTTCAAGTTTCTAGGCCCAGCGGTTTGGGCTGTGCGTTGTCAGATCAGTCAGTCAGTTTTCAATTTTATATATATAGATCATGAAGAATTTTTGTTTCTAGGACATGCCAGTTTCATCACAATGTATCCTTCATCGTTTTGAGAGCAGTGGTGATGAAATAAATTACACAAAATATTGCGCCTGTCTGAGTTGAAAGCAATGTCATAAATAAATACAAAATTTAGATGTATGTCACCTTTGTTCTATACTTTAAATAAGATACATATCACGGAGTGCTCTACACAACAGTTTCCACACACCTTGCAAAAATGTACATAGAATCATTATGACTCTAGGGCATAAAATAATATATCATGAAGGCCTAACGTAAGCTAAATATAAACTTTCCTTCACCCATAACCCAACGTATTGTTTAATTCCATAATATTTTTATTATTGCCAGTAAAGCCATTACAATTTATGTGTTTTATTCGTATTTTGAGATCGATATCTGATAAATACTGTAGTATGATTGTTTCTAGGGTTCCGTACCCGAGGAGAAACCGCAACAGCAACTTGTTTATGTGACCACTGTCTGTTTGTATGTCAACGAGCTGTATCTCATGATCTATAATTGGTAGACAGTTGAAATTTTCACAGAATTTGAAATATATTCTATTGCTGCTAATAATAAACATAAATAGTACGGAAGCGATATGATGGTGATGATTTACGCGCCCTTTAAGCGCGACTCGCACTTGGCCGGTTTTTTAAATGTCACATAGTTGTAATATATAGGTACTAAATATAGAGATATACAGTCTTAGTTATGCTTTCTTTTCTATACATATAAATAGAAACGTGTTGCCTTCGAAAATTGTTGTTTATTGCATTTTATGTTCGGTAAATCAAGAGGTCTTTTTTTTTGTTTCAAAGAGAAATTGCAGTTAAATAATTAACAATTGTTGCCGGAAAGCGATCAGTTTTCTGAACGTAAAGGGATAATGAAGGACACCGTGGATTTTAGTTAGTACAAGTCTGACAGTCCCTCTCGTCCTGTCCTGTGTCGGAGGACTCATTCGATGATTTTACCACGGTAATTTTTTTTAGTATTTATTATGTATTATGGTATAGACTTAAATACCATCTACTTACTTATCAGCTTAGTAGTTTCATCCGTTTGCATGCTAGTCTACTTGTAACCTGCGGTAAAGGCTGAGCGGGCCCGATGGTGGTGGGTCTCACCAGAGTTGCCTACATAGCGATCACCAGCCTGTCGAAGTCGGCGTCAAACACTTTATACTATGTTCCGTCATTCCACCACCACTGCGAAGATCGCCCGGAGGACACGGTGGAGCATACGGTGCAGGACTGTCCAGCTTGGGCAGTGCACCGACGTGTCCTCAGTTCCTCACGGCTGCGATAGGCGGAGACCTCTCGCGCCCGGCATTGGTTGCGGCTATGCTGCGGGGCGAGACGGAGTGGGAAGCGGTCGCCTCCTTCTGCGAAGCAGTAATGCTCGCGAAGGAGGAGGCGCGCCGCGAGCGAGAGAGGACAGAGTCCTCCCTCCGCCCCAACCGCGGTGTAGGACGCCCACGGCGACGGACGTCGCGAGACGATCTCCGGCCACCGTAGGCGCGGGCATGCGGGCAGCGAGTAAAGGGCAACTTGCTGCCCGACCAAGGACCATGCCCGGGTCGACAGCGCGTTGTGTCCCACGCGCGCCTCAAAGAGCGTCAGCATAATGACGGGGCCCCCCTCTCAGAGGGCCAAAGCCTGCCGGGGTCGCGGGATTATTCCCTTACCGTAACCCCGGAACATAACAGGCTATGAAGGACACCGTGAATTTTAGTCAGTAGAAGTCTGACTGTCCCTCCCGCCCTGCCCGGGGTTGGAGGACTCATTGGATGATTTTACAATGCTAAAAAAAAAAAAATGTTCCATCATTCCACAGGTGCAACAAATAATAATTTGACGGAACATAGCAAAAAGTGTGAACTGAAACTCAGGAGTTTCTATTCACACTCTTTAGTTCTTCTTCTTCTATTCAATTATTTTCTACACTGACAGGCAAGCCGGCCCGGTGAGGTGAAAAGTTGTGTGTTGCGCTCGGCATCTAAGTTATTCGGCGTCTCGTACCTTTGAAAACATCGCTACGCTCAGGATTCTATATTTGAGCCATTTGTTTCGCTCGTGGTCCAATTTTAGTTACATTCGCTTGCTCAGTTTTTAATGTACTCGCGTAAAAACAACTTTGCAGCCTTGCATAACAAATAACTATTTAATTGTAAACTTTGCCGATATCTAATTTACCACATTATTTAGTTCTTCAGATCTCCCATTATCTATTCGTCTTATACAACAGCGGTAATTTTAAACTAACATGATAATTAAATAATTAACAAACAGTAATTACAACATTAACTTAAGCTAGTACCACTGTATCACTATAGACTTCACAGGCGTTGCAAAAATACCATACTTTATGGTAAAATAATGGATAAGGTAATCGTAGTTATTGAAAAATATGTACAGTTTGACAATATTTACTTAGATCTTTGTGGTAGGGTTGCAGACTTGCAGAACTATAAATGAAGAAGGTTGCAGTTGGAAAAGAAGTGATTACCCACCGGTAACAACCCTGACTTTACGAGCCTGTTCTATCCCACTGCTGGGCATGCGCCTCTCCCTTATCCTTCCACTCGCGCACCTCTCCTCGTCCTCGCACTCGCTTTTGAGTTTTAGATTTCCGCATCATCTCTAAAGGCCTCAAGACTAGTCCACCTAGACACATCATATAAGTAATTTATTGCATCAACGCTGTTCTACAAAACGGTGAAGGAATATCATAAAGCTTACTCCCTTTCAGAGGTCTGTTTTCCAGTACCTAGTAATAATATTATCATAGGCTGGTTATGGAGTGAGCAACAGATTACTACGGAAACTGACGGAGCCCGTTAAGGCCTATGTCTGCCAGGATTGTGGAATTGATACTCTTAAT
This sequence comes from Agrotis segetum, assembly GCA_036375495.1. Classification (NCBI taxonomy): domain Eukaryota; kingdom Metazoa; phylum Arthropoda; class Insecta; order Lepidoptera; family Noctuidae; genus Agrotis; species Agrotis segetum. The sequence continues at coordinate 306,157 of JAQSVV010000677.1, read as the reverse complement.
ACTCTTTATCTCTGGAATACAGGGTTGCGGTTCGATCCATTGAGATGTACGCCTTGGAATTACCATTTATGATAGTTTCACACTTATTATGTCTTGTGACTGAGACTTTAGCACCGTACTATTGTATTTTGTCAATTCAAAAGTGCTTGTATCTGTTCTACTCGAAATATATGCTTTTATTTGGATTTTAACTGTTAAATTCAGCCTGTGTCATCTCACTACTAGGCAAAGGTTCTCCTCATGACTTCTTACTATTCCAATCCAAGGTTTATGTGAGTCAATGTCCATAGACTAAGTCATATTTATAATAATTACGATGCCTATAAACAATTTCTTCTCATAAATGTCCTGAAAAGTAGTATGCCATCTTCATTCATACAAAACACCATGCATGAAGTATTAAATTGAAATAAATAAGCATTATTATCTCACTATTTAAAGCAACATGACCTTATAGCCATTTATGAAACTATTATCGTAAATATTTTACATACTTTTAATTGTAGATATAAATAATCTAGTTACAAATGATAATTAAGGCATTAGCTGTGTTTATTAGTATATAAGTTATATGTATCTGAATAAAACGTGCATTAGGTTGTCGAATTTAAATAAAATGTTTTATGAAAATGTCGCAGTATAAAACTTTGTGAACTTTACGAGTAAGTATATGCAATTTTGTAACACGAATAGGCGCTAATGGGTATTAGGTACAACACTATTATTGAGCATTGTACAGACGCCAGCACATCAACCTACCTCAATCCTCTGTTAAATTTTCATTAATAGATTTTCAACCTTATCACAGTAGTGGAAGGTTAATGTTCAATTGGTAAAATTTGATAGAAAGGTAGGATCAAATGGTGTAGAGAATTGATGGGCAGGTTGCGCATCAATTCGCATTGCGCAGTGTGCACACACTCACAGCGCCTCATATTGACATGTTAAATTTAACACGTACCTACGTTCATCTCTCGAGTCCCGAGTTAGTTCATATCTCGCCCACATCGCGCGCTTAGATCGATTTCATAATCCTCACCACCGATCCGTCCGTCCTCGTACCTAGCGTGTAGGTATACATCAGCTATTTAAACATACCTATTATGCACCTTATTATTATGGTATTTCGGTATGGTCACCACCTCATAGTATTTTAGTCGGTAGCTTAATTGGTCCCTAGAGTCTATAGCGAGACAGGCAGAACTAATCTTTGTTCTTTTATAAACCCCACGAAAATTTATCACCCCCATGGATAAATTATGAGGTGGTCTTTTTTAGCCCACAGACCTCACGACAAATAATCACCTAGCCACTTAAGTTTATGATGTACTTATCACTTTGAAGATAGCAACATTGATGATTTTATTGCCAGCTATAAAAAATAAAGAGACTATTATTATAAGTTTGCAACATTTCTTAGTAAGTTTTCGAATGATGTCCGAGAAGGTTTTATAATGCTATAATTTTAAAAAGAAATTCGTGTTATTTTTTATATTTATTGTATTATCCCTTTAATTGACGATTATTGATTATGGTCCTTCCTTAAAAGGTTAATAGCAACATGGCAACGATTATTAAGTCACATTATTTTATGATAGGTAATCACCGAACTACAGCGTTGAAATGTATACGTCATGTTTGAAACTCATCATCTGCCTAGCATTTTCTCAACTATGTTAGAATCCGCTTTCAATCTTATCAAATGCAGCTGAACATCAGTATTTTATATACAGCGACTGCATATATTTATCTGGCCTCCATATCCCCAGTAACTGGGTGACACTATTCCCCATGGCAAGATCGAATCGTTCAGAGTTTTGAGCTCCTGTCTCGCTCCGCTTGTCCAATATCAATTTTTTTAGTGTAGCTATTAGCCACAATATTCTACGATAATGTGGCTTATTAGTAAAGGTTGGAATTAGGTTTCATACAGCGAAAGAATAAAGCGGATATGTCCAAATCCCCGAAATAGTTTTTAAGAGCAGTAAAATCCCTCGATTTCTTAGATAAAAACGTTATTCATACTTTAAAATTTATTTGTCTAATCTATCTATAATGTTTTTTTTATTATAATTTATTTCTAATACTGTCTTCCACACAAGATAGTCCCTTAGAAATTCCGGGAACATCCATATGACAGACAAAGTGAAGTCATAGTATAATTAACGGTTTTCTTATCCATAGACCAATATTGAATTTTAGAACTATTATTATTACTCATAGAGCATCATCATCTGCCTGCCTTTTCCCAACTATACTGGGGTCGGCTTCCAGTCGAACCAGATGCAGCTGGATATCAGTATTTTACACGGAGCGTCTGCCTGTCGGACCTCCATAACCCAGTAACTGAGTAATACGATACTTTTATAGCTTCTGATTAATAGTAACGACTGTCAAAGATCTACAAATGACAGCCGGGACCAATGGCTTTACGTGCTTTCCGAGGCACAGAGGAAACTCGCTATGACAGATGGACGCATCTACAGACCAACCTCGGCAAGCGCGGTTTGACCCGGACGATGGGCCTGTGCGGCAGTAATTATTTAGCCACGAGCTTCTCCTTATAAAGCATATTTTATAATATATTCATGAGCTAACTGTATGCATCGGAAGCAATTCTTCAATACTGTCTTTTCTTGAATGTTAACCAATAGAATTGTCTTATCAAACTGATGAGGCAATTAGCAATAATACATATTTTATTATTGCACCCTCAAACGGCAAAACTAGATTATTATGCCAAGTGCGTAATTTCATAGCTCCCTTATTTATCTGTTCAATGGTCGTTAGATTAAATTGATAGTTTTTGTTATTCTTTGTATGTTTTATGTGAATTAGTTCTTAAGACAAAGTGTTGCAAATTATTCTGTATCCTATAAGGATATTACGTATTTCTAAGACGAGATAATATAGGTACTGTAGTATTAGTTCTTTATTGAAGTTAGTTTATTGTCTTTTTCTGGTTCGTAATAAATTAAGTGGGTGCGTTTTCTAAGTTGGTTTTAAAATATTGAAAGCGGCCAGTAAATAAATATCGATTTTTCATGATGAAGTTTAAAAATGAATTAGTAATAAAATAACATTATTATTCAAATTAAAGTTTAGTGTATAACAGAAGTGTAACTCAATCCTTGTTCATTCAAAACGCATTTTTTTTTAATTATTTCGTGCGAGCGTTTCTTACAGCAAGCCTAAGGAGTCGACACGTTACGTCCATAAAAAAAAACATTAAAATTTTTGAGACCATTCGACTATCTTACAACGTCTTCAAGAACAAGTTAAGACCAAACATCAGAAATATTGTTTTCGAAAATAAAAGGACGACCTAAAAATATAAGGATTTCATTAGTAGCAAAGGTTGGATACCACAGTTCTACCTTGTTCACAACATCGTGTAATTAAACCAAACGTAACTCATCAGCCCTTAAAGTTAAAAATCCAATAGCAAATCCTCAAAATTGGAAGAAATTGCTACGAAGGTCGAAGACTGCTGCACCGTGTGTGTAATACCCTGAAAAAAAATACGATCTTTAGTTCTGCACTTTTACCCTTACTTGGTCAAGAGTGATATCTTAAAAAAGTCGCACAATTTTTTGCAATATTAAGAGTTAAACGTTTAAAAATGGATATAATTAAGATATTGATTGTTGCGTACACGCAGGTGTGTGAGACGCGGGACGAATTTTTAATGAAAAAAAAAAAAAAACTACAAGACACATACAGTTTTATGACTTAACGTGTTACAGTAGTTAAGGATATTAATTGTCGGGTGCTCATGGATATCGACGCTTGAAAGGCAAAAGTTACCAAGCGACATTTTGGGCGATATTGAGTTATATATATCATTGAAATCAGAAAATTTTTCTGCGTTGATTGATCCTACTCTCGTACCGCTAGGAAGACTTTTGCTGTCGCTTGGTAACTTAAAAAAGTACAAATTTTCATTAATTTCGGCGACTAAGCGACCAAAATTTTACCGATTTATGAATAAACTTCACTTGGTAGATATTTGATTTCAAGTTTTAACACTTAGTCACTTTTGCCTTGACTTGAATTAATGCGATTTAACATTTAGTATTTTTTACTTTACGGTATCTGTTGTGTGAGCATTGCTTAAGAAATTTTACCTGATTATTATTTTATATTTTTCTTCATTTAAGACTTTTTAACACACCTTAATGATGTATTAATTTTCATTTAGTATTTTCTTCCTAAATACAGTGTACTTTAAAACGTAATATAGTACTATTTTACCTGCCTAAAATAAATAAATTTTGTCGTTTGGTAATATTTTACCTGCCGTTTTTTTTACTGTTTTTATCACTTAGATAACTATTTCCGATATGAAATTTGTACAAAAAACAGTTTATTCCCGTTGCACCTATTTTGTTTTGTCGCATGAACGCGTTGCAAATCAGATCATGAATGGCTGTTGGTCAAATAATTTCGAATATTCTTCACTCAACTGTCGCTAAGGCAAACCGCGTGATCGCGCGCATCGCACGTAGTACGTCGCGTAGCTCGAAATATTGATGTATCACCTACTCGTCTTGCCTATCATAAGTTCGAAAAATATTTAACCGAATTTCATTTCCCGTAAAACTTTTCGCCGTATCCCAGCAGTTTCTTTTTCTTGTTCCATTATGGAACTACTGTTTTTTTTATCCAAGTAGTTCCATGGAACTGGTTTTCTGTTCATGCAATATAAAATAAGTCTCATAAGTTAAATTACAGTTAAATTGTTATGGCAATTCGAGTACATGAAATTAATTTACGAAAATTTTTAGGTGACAAGATTAATAACAGTTCAATCGTAAAAACTGGAAACGGTATGAAACTGAAAAGAAACTGCTCTAAGTCTTTTATACCCCGCCGTGCAAATAGACCTCAGAAACTTTCCGACATCACTCTCAACCTCATGACTGAACGACGCTTATTAAGACTACGGACTTTCGGTGACGCCGAGTCATATAGGCAGATCAATAGACAAATTCAAAATCCTTGCGGCACGGTGATCTCTTTAATACTAACCACATTAAAGAGACGACGAACGACGACTAAGAAAATGTTTGCAAGAGATGTATCTATTGGGCAAAGCCAGCTGACAAAGCTGAAACGAGAAGATGCAAAGAAAGCAGAGGTATTGAAGGAGGTCGAAAACCTTTATGCGCAGCTATAAGCTTCGGTCCCCAAACCTGTTAGCAGCGTGGCCACAGATCCAACGGCCAATCTAACCCGACACCACATTGAAGACATCGTGGGCATTAGCCTTTACGAAATTAGGATGGCCCCTAATCAGCTGAAAATAATAAGGCGCCGAGTGAAGATGGAGTCATTTCAGAGCTTTTGAAAGTGGGTAGAAATTGGTGGTTCTTTTCTTTAAGAAGGATGACAACACCTTATTAAGAAATAACTCGCTCTTGAGCCACGTTTATATGTTTTTTTCGAAGGAACATCATCACGAACCGTCTCGACCGCAGGTTTGATGACACAACAAGCCAGTTTCCGAAAAGGTGACCATAGACCACACACACACGCTGCGGAAAGTTATACAGAACACCGGAGAGTATAACTTGCCCTTATTTTTGGCGTTTGTGGACTATGAGAAAGACTTTAAATCGGTGGAGATGTGGGCAACTGACAAGTTCTTGAATCTCTCCAACGATGTCGTATTGACTATCGGTATAACGAAGTGATTAGATGCTTAAACAATACCACTATGTCGGCCCGAGTACAGGTGCAGAGTTGGAAGCAGATTCCTTTGAAAAAAAAGCGTAAGGCAGGGAAACGTGATATCATACAGACGTGATAAGTTGTTGACTCGTATATCTACTTGGAATAAACCTAGGCAGGTTGAACTTTAAAAAAGAGGTCAACCGCCGAATTCAACACGGCCGGGTAGCGTTCGGGAAACTGCGTAACGTTTCCTCGTCCAGAATACCTCAGTGCCTCATAGTTTTCGGCAAATGTGTGACAACTTATGGCGCCGAAACGTGGTCTCTTACTACAGGCCTCATTAGTATGCTCAAGGTAGCCCAACGAGCTATGACGAGGGCTATGCTCGAAGTCCCTCTGCCTGATCGAATCAGAAATGAAAAGATTCGTAACTGAACTAAAATTGCAGACATAGCCCAGAAAACCAGCAAGTTCAAATGGCAGTAGGCAGACTACATAGCACGCAGAACGATGGCCGATGAGGCCGCAAGGTTCTCGAATGGAGACCACGCCCTAAGGCAACGCTGCTAGGTGGACAGACGATCTGATGAAAATCACAGGATCGCATTGACTGCAAGCAGCTTCCAACCGGACCTATTGGAAATCTATGAGAGAGGCCTATGTACAGCAGTGGACGTCCTACGGCTGATATGATGATGATGAATTTCATTACGATGAATTTTTGAACTGTGCGTTGATTGCCGTATACAAAACTATGATGAATATCGAAAAACGTTGAAAGGAGTCTCGAGGCCGATTTTGACTAAAACTAAAACTGCATGATTGGCTTTTAGAAAATTCAATAATTCTGGCAAGGAATCGAACCCGCTGTTTTTGGAAAAAAATTGCACCCTGTACTATTACACCATTCGATAGTGTTGCTAATAAGGATTAAATTCTGGGAAGTAATCATATACGGCAAACTGCTGGACAACATCTAAGTTTTTAGGGTTCCGTAGTCAACAAGGAACCCTTATAGTTTCGCCATGTCCGTCCGTCCGTCCGTCCGTCCGTCCGTCTGTCCGCAGTTTAGCTCAGAGACGCACAGTACTAGAGAGCTGTAATTTGGTGTAAATATACGGATTTGTTGTGCCAAAAAAGTGATAAAATAAAATCTCGTAAAATATTTTTTTTTAGGGTACCTCCAGTACTTACACGTAAAGTGAGGATTTTTTTTTCTCGCGTACCCCTTATTGTGGGGTATCATTAAATAGGTCTTTAAAAAATAATGTGAGTTTCCATCAACAATTTTTTGATAAAAAAATTCGTTTGTGAAATATTAAGGTTTAAAGTGCTAAATTTTGCTCGACTCGAGTGTCCCCCCCCCTCTACCAGCTAAACGGTTATGTTTGGGGGTGTGAAAAAAATCACAATAGTAGTATATATAACGAAGTTTAAAAGAAAATTATCATGACTAAGTAGGCTTTACAACTTTACGAGTAATAGTCGACCAACTTATAAAATGTACTTGGGTTACATATTTTCTTAAACAAAATGTATCGGATTCAACTGCAAATGTAAGTTTGTCAACTTTATTTTTACAGCTTTAATAGGTATGTTTTTACGGTATGTTTTTGGGGATAGGTAGGTTTTTATAGTCAACTATTTTTAACTAACTTCAAAAAAAGGAGGTGGTTCTAAATTCGTATTTTCCCCGATTTCTCAAAGACTCCTGGACCGATTTTGAAAATTCTTCTTTTTAAAATTAAATTCAGCGAATCAATTTAGTTAGTTCGCATAAGTATTTTGATGGGCAACTACGGAACCCTACACTGTGCGTGGCCCGACACGCACTTGGTTTTAAAGTGATATTAAATCTTCAAGGCAATGACTGTATTCGAAACAACTTAACCGTTTCCTCTTTGAAATAATGTTTTTTTTTTTTACTCAGTAATTTCGTGTACCTAAATACAGTGCGATAGTTAACAAGTGTCAAATTCAATGAAACATTGAAAATTGTGATGATAAAAGTTTTTAATTTTGTGTGTTAAAACCTAAATTTATTGCTACTTATTAAAAAAAAAACCTACACTAACCTCAGTTAATTTGTAACATGGTTAAAATTGGTTGTTAGAAAAATATATTTGTTTTCTATATAGATCATTTTACCTGTAAGTCAAACATGCGCCAATCCAGGATACGTCATCTTGCTTCAAACACAATAATAAAACAATCGGGTTTAGTTAATTTTAGTTGTTTTATCATTAAATTTTTATGTCGGTAAGTAACTTTTGCCTGTTTGTGATTTTGTACAAAATTATTACCAACCGACACTATTTCATAAACTAATGAGAAAATCCATAATCTTTAAATGCCAGATTATTAAGCCTGTAAAATGTATTTAAAATTCGTTGGAATTACGTAGTTATGACTAATAGGTGATTTTATACGATTTTTTTTCCGAAAATAAAAACTTTAAAATGCTCTCCTGTAAAGTTGGCTACATGTCGCTTGGTAATTTTTGCCTTTCAAGCGTCGATATAATTATTATAATTTTAAATTTAACAGAATGGCGTCTTAAATATAGAAAATGGATGAATGGTTTTGCGATCATCAATTTGTATAAGTACCACATAATCGTGTTAAACGGTAATGAGAAGCTAAATAAGGTATAAACAGGGAGAAATAAAGTAAGATCTAGCTGTTAAGGTAGTTATGTGTCATCCTCTAACCTAACCTATGTACATTATACAACGTGTAACGTTAACTGCGCAAAACCTCCGTGGGGTAACTCAACCCATGTTACTGAACAATTATTGTTTCAAGATTTTTGGAAATTCGTAAAAAAATGATTTTTCATACTAATGGGCTCGATCAATTTCTCATTTTGTATAAAAAAGCAAATTTTTTTTTGCGAATTTCCAAAAGTCTTAGAACAAACATTGTTCCGTAAGATGGGCTGAGTTACTCCACGAGAGGTTTTGCGCATTTAACGTTATACGTTGTATACTTTATTTATTAGTTGAACTTGCTTAGTCTCCATAGACTTGACTACGGTTTCAATTAAAATTTTTGTTTGTGTTCATTTTTCGAAATAATATTTTTTTACCTGGACATTCTTTCCTGTAAGGCAAGCTTATGCTTCCTTTTCAACATTTTTTAATGCCTATGGCCTCAGCCAGTCTGTTGAAAGGAGTCCAGTTCGTCACGTTAGGCGTTGTGTTCTGAGCCCCTCTAACAGTTGTCAGAAAATGATGCTCAGAGGGCCAGAAAAGCCTGCTAGGGTCTCGGGACTATCTCATCAGGTAACCGTGACCCTGGAGCGTAAAGGGCTGTTGAAGAATCACAGTGGATTTTAGTCAGTACCAAGTTTGACTGTAATGGGTGGGGGAGAGTCATTTGATGATTTTACCACGTTAAAAAAGCCGTGTCTCGGTTGTGACACCCGTCTCAAGACACTCACTGCTAAGTGCATTATTTTAAAATTCGACCATTATTTCTATTGATATTTTGCCATCTTAACACAGCAAACCAATGTCAATGACCTCAGCACAAAGGTCACAAACAGGACAAAAGACCCGACTTTGAAACTCATTCAATACTCAAAGACAAATTACTGCAATTTCACCCTTAACTACCAGTAGATAATAACTTAACTAAAATTACATTCCACGAACAATCATACAATTGTATTGTCGATTTATCAATACGACTTTTTACAGTTTTAACTGGCATTCATGCTTATATTTAGTTAGTATATAAGTAGTAGTAGTATATATTTATTAGTAGTTTATATATAGTAATAATAAAAATAAGAAAGTAGGTTCGTGTGTCTGTTTGTCTGTTACGTTTAAACATCTTTATAAAAGCTAAGATAATTATGTTTCTGCAAAAGCTTGAACTCCGGTAAATCTAAGGACGTAGACAGACGATCTTATATGAAAACGACAGCATCACGCTGGATGCAAGCCGCTTCCAACCGGTCCTTTTGAAGTTTATAGGGGAGGCTATGTTCAGCAATGGACGTCTTACAGCTAATATGATGCTGATTCAGCGGTTGTCCACAGTTTTCAGTCGCGCGACGCTATTTCAATTCGACCGATTCAAACTACAAGTGAAAAGCAACCTTACCACTACGACATACGGCATAAGACACGTTGTTATCCATGGGTAAATGAAAAATTAAACACGATCGCCACGACGACGTCAAGTCAATCGAATTGCATCATTATTTCTTAGAGGCAAGGTTGATTTTGGCTTGTAGTTGGAATCGTTCGAATCGCGTCACATCGCGTTAGTGTTAAGTCCCCTGCTTACTCTGCGTCTTCCGGTTCTTCGTCACCACTCGAGATGTTTTTTTCGGTTTGAGGTCTCAGGTTAAAATGCGATGTAACCTCCCTTTTGCCTCTTCAACTTGAAAATTTTCAGAGCTATGTCGTAACTCATGTTCTTCGGCTGGACGATTTGATAGATAGTCAGTATAGTAGTAGTTTAAAGTCAAGATCAATTAGGATATCACTGTACAACGAAAACTATAAAATCTGTAGTCCAAGTCGCGAGCAGAGCTAGTCTAAAATAAAGAAGTCCGCCCGCTCTACGCTCTCTTACAACGTTGAGCATTTAGACTCAGTAATGCGTTTAATTACTAAGTGAACATTTACTTTCATGAAAGTCAGTCTACTAGGATGAGTAATGTTGCGGGGGAAGTGATAAATTGGTGGTCTGATGACGTTTCTATATATTTTTTAATCTATCTTGCTGACTATAATTTTGGGATGTTCAGTCTACAAATAAATTAATAATCTAGACATAATTTTCACTTTACTGACATAAAATTAAATGAAAAACTATATCAAGCTTTTTTCGTATGAGACAAAAGTTTAAATACACAATTTAAACTTATACTTTTGAAAATACGACTTTTTTCTTTAATATAATGTCCATAAGTATCATAAAGCCGATATGAACCATGTTAAAACCAACTTTACTACCCCACAATAAGATAAACAATAACCCTTCCGAATCCAACACCTTTACACAATAAACAAACGAAGATAATACTATCACGGATAACAATTCAATATCTAGTTTTTATGTTATGTTTAAATATAATATAGGGTGGAATTTTATTAATGAGCAAAATTTTAAACTCTGGCATTACTAACCATACGCAAGTCAAAAACGTTATTAATGCAAGTATCTTCGCTTAATATTATTTGATGTTTGTTTACTTTTTCGCTTTAGAATTTGGATACTTTAGGACTTTTGGGGTTTATGATTCTTTTTTTATTACTTGTAATGATTATTTGCAATAATAAGCTTTTGCAATGTGACATACTACATTTTTAAAGGTGTCCATAATTGCATTAATAATATTTTTGATTTACGATTTAATAGCCGTAATGCAATCAGCATCGTGGGTAGAGCCTTAGATCAAAATATTGCCCATGATTTCGATTCCACCCTGTATATTTTGTCCGTACGTACCGAAAGTTCACGGACTCATAACGTTGTTTTTTTAAAAGCGATAAGTGTGAATAAAAAGTTCTCGATCGTGATCAGCTGGGCTTTGACAGGAGCATACTGTGAAGTATGCGCCGTGTTCAGAATTAATAATGGCGTTACTTATTAAACTATACTTCTATATTAATAAATAAAATTGAAGTGTCTGTTTGTAAGATCAAATGAACAGTTTTTTGTACATGCACAATTGCTTTATTCCATACGCAATATTGCACAAGGTGTACAACCAAAAGAAAACAACACCAAAATTATAAAGCTGAAGAGTTCATTTGGTTGAGCAACCTAATCTCAGGAAATCATGGCTCGAATTGAGAAAAACTTTTTGCTTTGGATACCCATCATAATACAAAAAGAAATTGGATATGTTTTAGGTAATCTCCTAAACGGCTGGTCTGTTTTAACAGAAGGAAGAAACAATTTATATGAGTCTACTTTTTAGTTTGACAAGTAATAAATAAAACCAAACGCCTGCCGAGGTCTCTTGACTGTCTAAACGAGTTATCGTGACACTGGAACGTAAAAGGCAATTGAAGTTACACGTAGGATTTTATCAGTACGAGTGTGACAGTCCCTTCTGCTCTACCTGGGGCGGAAGGACTCATTGATGAAACCACCTAAAAAAGGGTACTTTTTATTATATACTAATTATTAGCACAGGCAAAGACGCAGGCAGAAGCTATACTGTCATACATCTTCAGCTTGACCTTAATAGACTATAAACGCATATTCTCATGATAATCGGAATATGCGCTTTTAGACATGGGTCTAACTTACAGATGTCGATGTGGACATTTATGGAACAATTTTTGTCTGGAGATGGAAAGATTGGGTACAAAAAGGTGGGTAGCGGACACTGACTGTCAGTGTCAAAGTGACATTTACTATATCTACGGTGAATTATGTAATTGATCTTTATCTTGGTAAATGTTATGAAACTTAGCGATTTGATGAAAAGTTCTTTTTTTAGCATTTGATTTGGCTTTAGCTAAAGATTATGTTAAATTAAAGGAGAGTAAATATAAGCTACATATTTCTATGGTAAAGTAGATAACATGGCAATTTATCACTAGACACAAATGTAGCGGACCAGTCATTGAACCTAATATAATCTACCTACGAGTATTGTAATTTACCGGCAGGGAATTAAAATTGACCTGTTATAATTTTATTATTGAAGTAAGTGATACCGTTTGCCTAAATGACAGTGACAATTTTATACAACAACTTGTCACCAATCTAGAAATTTTAAAAACATCCCAAATTCCCACTAATCCCGCAACACGGTAACTGCTTGAAGAAACACAGGCAATTAATAATTCCATATTCCAAGCCAATATGACATTTACATGAGGTATTACTGATTTATAACAGGCACGCTCATGAGAACGTAAATTAAAACGAAGTTATGTTGGCAAAATGACATATTAGTAGGTATTTATTTACAATTTTACGGACGAATTTCTTATGAATTGATGGCATGGTTTATCATCTTCATTTTGGATGTTAAAGAGATCTTTTGGAGTGATTTAGTAAGACATCGGTGATAAGAAGTGCTAGTTCTATTGTAAAATTGATTGTCCATTGCTACGTAGAATTTATATGCAGAGCAGTATGCTTTTTTATTGTGCGTTCCTATTAAGAATAGAACGGTCTTGACGCCATTATAAATAGTTTGTGAAAATTAATTTTCACTTTTTATCCTGTTTGTTAAATATTAAAATTTAAAAAAAACTTTTTCAAAAAAAAAAGGGACCGCCTTCAAAAACAACCACAAAAATGAGTAAAATAAGCTACAAAACTTTTCTGTCGGAAGTTGGTGACTTTTTTATTAATTTGTTTTGTCTCTTTTGCCACCGACTTCCGACAGAAAAGTTTTGTAGGTTATTTTACTCTTTTTTGTGGTTGTTTTTGAAGGCGGTCACTTTTTTTTGAAAAAGTTTATATTTTACTCTTTTTAGTTTAAATATTCAACCAAAATTCTTGTCAAATACATCATTTTCTTACATGTGCACTAGAATTTTGTAATCAGTAGCACCGGTAATGACATCGCAAACATCTCTTTCATTCATTCCCTATCTCAAAAACTGCTGAACCGATTTTGATGAAATTTGCAGTATTCCCTAAGTCGAATAATACCTAGTACAACAAAAAAAGAATTACTTAAATCGGACTTATATTTCCGGAGATATGCGAACTCAAACATAATTTTCTTACTTGAGGAATTGTACCTTCCATCATCAGCTCAGCTACATGAGATGATGATTTCCATACGCAAGTACTTGAATGACTTCATAAGATTTGCGAAAAACTATGTGTCAGATAAAATTTCAGGGTTGCCCTCGATTTCTCCAAGATCCAATCATCAGATCCTGAAATGGTGACAATGGGACCACACGGGAAGCACTAGCTTTCGAATAAAAAAAGAATCATGAAAATCGGTTCACCGAGTCGCAAGTTATGAGGTAACAAACGTTAAAAAAAAATACAGTCGAATTGATAACCTCCTCCTTTTTTTGAAGTCGGTTAAAAAAGAAAAAAATATGTCTTACATTCTTGTTACCGTTATTATTTTCTATTGTTATTTTCTGAGTTTAAGTAATTTAAGACCGCGTAAGTATTAAAAAAGCATGCATAAAGTCACAAAATGGCGCCAAGACCATCCTATTAATTAATTGAAATGAAAAACATAGCGGGTCTTAAAAGGCCCTTTTATCAAAATTGCGATAAAAAATGTGCTAAAGAACATTCTATATTATTGCTCAAGTAATAGAGTACATATTGTATAAAGAGTATTAGATCACAATGCGCGTTTTAAAGCCCCAGAGTAAGTTGTGTGAGATATGTTTCAGTTTCTGAAATGATCGAACCGTTTTTACGGGAAGAATTATTTAAAATAATGCAAACAAAATGGCGAACCCATAACTCTAACACCCCCATCCCTCTAACTTAAATTAAAAATAATTAAAGCGTACAGAAGTCTCGTTACGTTGGCAGGTGTTAGCCTTTATATCTTTAATCCAGCCTAATGATAGTTTATTGCGACCTAATACTCTTGATGTGTCGATAATTAATTATCTATAATTGCCAACATTAGTATGTTAATTGACTAACGGGATGGTTATCAATGATTAACGATACTGAATAACTGAAAGAGTTCAGTTGTGTTCATTACAGATCAGCTCTTTTTTTGGGGGGGTTGATTGCTAAATTAGTCTTCCCGCCTTCCCGTCTTCCTTACTGGCTAAATACTTCACTTGCCCTTTGTGTTTCAGGGCCGTGATACCTGGTTTAGACAGTCCTGTAACCCCGTCAGGTAGTTAGTCATAATTGGGATCTCGGTAGTCGTGAATCGATCAAGGATAATGGCTGAGTAGACACTATCTGCTCAGGCATTGTCCTTGATCGAGTGGCGAGCAAACAATCAAAACCCCAACCCTGGGGTATGCAAATACCTACGAGGAATTTGTAGCGTAACATGGGTAGCATTCCTTCGTCACCAAATCCTTGTGTGCCTTGTTACATATAAAATACGGTTTTAAGATCTTAAGGCGGCGCTAGCCGCGAGCTCGAACTCACTAGCAGGCATGGTCAAAAACCATGATATTTCACCGGAAATCGAGCCATATTGTTCATGTGTGCGCGAGCGTCATCCCCCCGTGGAGAAAACAGGGGAAAACTTATTCAGTGAGATGCACGATCATTCAGAGTAAAAGGCGCGCGTAAAAAAATACGAAAAAGCCTTTGGCTGTTGGGGTTTTATGAAAAAACCACTGCACCAATTAATTTCAAATAAAATGTATTAAATTCTTCGATAAAATTACTGTGTCGGTACGGACTTCGTTTTGGAAATTTGATGCTTCTTTAACTTCTAATTTACACCTAAAGTTGTGTTAAAATTAGCAAAAAAACGAATCTTTAGAAGCTCGTAACTTTTTAATAATTTCATATTTTACAATTCTGCTTCCGTACAGACAAAATTAATAATGAGACAAAACGATACCATGTTTAATTTTGGATGTACTTTGTCAATTAATGGAGTAAAACCCCAACGAAGTTTCTATGGAAAAAATGTTGACTTGTTTGCTCTTAAGTTGTTCAAGGCGTGCCATTTTGTTTTTTCGATACTTTTCACAAAACAATTTAATATTTTCATTTCATCTGTTCAAAAAGGGTGAGCGATTGGACTGTGTGTGTTTCGACTCCTGCACGGAGTATATTATATTTACGAAATTACGTGATCTAAAAGTAGGAACTGGGCGTTTGTGTATGTGAGTTTATACATTATGTGTGTGTACTGGAGAAATTCTTAGTACCTATGGGGTATATTATTGTTTATCAAAGAAAAAAAAAAACAACTGTTTACCAATAATTAGACTTTAAGATTACTAGCTTAACAACAATGTAATAAAATAACGCCTCTCATTTCAAATTATTTGAGTAAAAACAATAGTCTTGACAAGTCTGATACATGTCTAGTATGATAGATACGAGTATAATTTTGAGCGATGTATCAACTGGTTACTGTACTAATGAAACTGTAATGTATTTAATTTCTCGTCAACGTCATGTCCACTCAAATTACTGGGAAAAAAAGTTTGATAGATGTTTTTGTTTCTTCAGTACTCCCAATTAGGTTTGTTGTAATTTTATTGAGGGATCTAACTAAATGTAAAGATTAACTATGCAGTTTTCCTTTGATACTTTCTTAAATATTACTAATCTAAGAACATTACATTATCGTGTGTAGAGTTACTTTTGTGTATGAAGTTTGTTAAAAAAAAATTCTCCCCTAACGATTTGTTAAAATTCATCATCAATGTAATTCTCAAGCCAAGACCGACACGTCCATAGCTTTGTTGGATATAATCATCAAAAAATTCTTGTAGCTATAATAAATTAAAATTGGTGCATACTCGTATTTAGTTTTGTTTTGTGTATTTCTATAACTACAACATGGAATATAATATTCAGTGTGACAGATAGATTCATGTTTCAGACTCCGGATTTCCATATTAATAATATGGATAGTATGGATACCTTATTAACAAGAAAATAATAAAGTATACATACATAATAACATAAATTATATAAGCACTTACTGCGTAACATTTTCTTCCATCACCTTTAGTCAAATAAAACACAAACGATATTATAACATATAACTGTATTCTTACATAACTGTATTTAACTGTTTTATAGTCCAGGAGCATACAATAACTTATAATTTTGACTTAAAAATGAAGTAATTCTGAATTATACACTTTAATAAAAATGCTTAAGTACACCTGTGTCGTGTATTATAACTTATAATAAGGTAATATGTATTCAACACAACATAGTATGAGAGAGTTATTAATAATTAATAATTTCTACGAAATTATAAACATATAGTTTGCAGTTTTTATGGTATAATTTTGTAGTAATAATTGTGGTAATGTAGAATACAGTGTTTCCTGTTAATTGTTTAAAGCTAAGGATACTAAGTTTGAGGCAAATTATAATGGAAAAAAATGATCCAGAAATGTCGGCAATTAATATGTTGTTAAATTATGTTTTTTTAACAGAAATATATTATTTAACGTATTTGTAAAAGATACGAAACTAACTAGCTGGCTATTACGGTATAAACACGAAAATTAACTCAGTCATAACCACTGAGTTAATTTTCGCATTTATGGGTTAAACTTACCTACGTTTTTTGTATAGCGTATAGTTTGGATAGTTTTGTCATAGGAAACCATGACTACTAAATTTTTAATAAACTTTTATGGGTGCAAGACAACTGATAAACATACTTATATATTCCTAAATACATACATAATTATGCTCATCACACAAACATTTGTCCTGGGTGGGAATCGAACCGACGACCTCTGGCATAGCAGTCAGGGTCACCACTACTAGACCAACAGGCCTGTAAATTAGCGTCAATGATGACGTTTCGGAAGACCTCGTAGAAGATGGCGGGATGAGCTGGATAAAACTAACGATCGGTAGTCCACTTTGACCCTGGATTGTGAAAACCGGTAATCATTGGTAGAAATGATGATGAATCATTCAAACTTGCATATTTATAATTACCTACTTTTTTCGTCTAAATGAGCCTTCATTTTTGTATGTACTACAATGTTTCCCACTTTTGGTATAAATCCTTCTGTTTGTTACAAATCGAGTCACTGCTTTGCTATACCAGTAAATAATCAGGTAAGTATGAATTTGCTGTCATTGGCCGCCATGACTGAAAAACGGTCAGACAGATTATGATAGATTACTAGGTATTATTATGTTAGATATGCCTGTCTCTAGCAACAGACAAAAATAATAAGCAGCTAGAATTAAGAAAATTATTTCAAAATTAAATTTAATAAATTCGAAAAACGAAATTTAAAATTCCCGAGGCTATTAATTCGAGACCGCAAATTCAAATTCAACGAACATATGGAACGTGAAAATTCCGTCAATAATCGTTCAACTAATTCGATTCGAATTTTTAAATTGTTGCCGAATTTGTTCGTTTTTTTTTCGTTCGCCGTCGGTTTGACGCCGAAGCGATCCGAAAACTGTCAATCAAACCGTTGCATATTATTATTTAAGGTATTGTAATTTGAAAATAAAAGAAATTTTGGGAATTTCGAACATCGGAACGATTGTCTTTTTTTTTAGTGTTCTCAATTTCGGATAATGAGTGTCTTAGTAGAACCGCATTGGTCTCACTTGTCGAATTTTTTGTTGGAATCAAATCATGATATTAGGATAATTTCATATCTTTCCTGCAAAAAAAGGTAATTTTGTTTCATTGCATAGATAACTTTTAAAAAGGTAGATACCTATCATATTCGCATTACTGATAAATTACATTTTTCTCAACACTAGCATCATTATTTTGCAGTATCAAATAGGGTTTTCAGCTTCAAAATGAAACATAAATAACTATAACGGGTAATACCAGCTATATCATAGTAGAATATACTACACTATAGAGCTTATAAGTTTTAATTCCTATTTTAAGCTTTAAAGACATAGTATGTTTTTAAAGCTTATAAAAGGAATTAAAACCTATAAGCTCTAAGTATAGTTTATTTATAACCTAAAACTCTATTTTTAATAGGATTAGTGCAAGCTAAAATAGCCTTCTACTGGGTATTAAAAATAATTTCAGAACCCGAAAAATCTCATAACGGAACTTATGATCATCCATACCACACACACTTGACTGTATTATTTACCGAAAAGTCTAATTGTGTTTTGTCTCGCGGCGCAAACGCAGACCGAACATAAAAACACACTTATCCGCCCCGGAGGTTCGTACAAAAATTGGGCTTATCCCTAATCTTATATTGACACCGTAATGAGACCAAAATATTGTAACGTCCGAGATTAGTCTTCAGAGGAGTGGAGACGAATTGTGACTAAATATTTTGAATCATGATTGTTCATTTTTGTTCATAAAAATCAGGTTCGTTATCTGCATTAATAAATTCATCTAGCTAAATGAAATCAGAATGACATAATTATATTATTGTAAATTAAGACATAACTTTTTTCTTACATTTATTTATTAACATTTTCGGTTTATGTTTTTGGACATGAATTTTAGCCATCTTTTAACTTTGTGACACAGTTACAGTGCTATTTGTGAGTATTGAACTAGTATTACATTTGATTACTTACTTACAATAGGTACTAAAATTCTCTCCAATCAAGTCTTTTTCCTTTTTCGCCTAGGCCAGCAAGCTAGCTTGCTCTCAAATTCACGACCCATGTGTTAATGCGTAAAATATTTATAAAATATTAGTTCTGCCTTGTTTTCTTGTGCATTATTTGTTTCTTTTTTTTGAATTTCCTTCTCCATAACATAATATTTCATGAAAATTATTCGATTACACACTAAAAATAATTTCACAATATACAAAGACAAAGACAAAAACAACAAGCAAACCAAAATGTATACTGTCTCCACACCTTTCCCTGTCCCAACACAGCCACCGGCCGGATTTGGTTCCGTGAAACTAATCAGTTTAAATAAGTAAATTGACGATAGACCGCAGTCGTCACGCGATGGTAGAATTCGGGCACACTGCCGAGATGATTCGATACAAGAGGATACAACTTTGTAAGCAATGCTGTTATTTTTGTAGGTAATTCTTGAAGGGCTGAGCAAAGATGAACGTTAGATACGTACTCATTTTTTGCAAGTTATTTTTCAGACGAGCATTGTTGGTTTAGTAGTAACGGCTCCCGATTTAAGGTTAGAACCATGTCAGGGAAAATATAAGATTTAATTTTTACAATATTTTTAAGAGAAACCATGGAGTTTTTTCGTATGACCATTAGAGTTTTCATGGGACCATTTGGAAAGTATACCCTTTCCAACAAAAAACACTTATAACAACAAATATCACAGATTTTTTTTTTAAATCGTTTTAGCATCGCTTATGTGTGAACAAAAAAAACCGAATCATCATCCGAATTACGAACCTCCTCCTTTTTTAGAAGTCGATTAAACCAACCAACATGCACCCATTTTTTCGTAATTTTAAATAATAATGAAAAACATATTTTCTTTTTGAGTGTTGTTTTTGTAATTTAATACTGAAACGCAGTAAACAAACCATACGCTCCTCGCTTCTAAACTACATAAAGTTTGTATTGATTTTACCTTCACCCAAGCTTTGAAAGCTCTACAGTACCCGTAGTTGTGAGCGACCCACTGCTGTACAAAGTGCCCAGTTGTACCGAAAGATGGCACTACGCGTCTCGAATAAGTAAATGTTGAGAATATAATATGAATGGAACTTAAAATTAACCACGGTTTAATTGAGGTGTTGTATTTTCACATTAATTTTGTTATTATAATAGGTATTAATAACAACAACAACAAAAATTGTTTGATGTTTACTTTAAATTCGTTTGTGGTCCAAAAACTAGACTGATGCAATGATTTGAACTTCTTTGTTGGAACAAAATCTTAAACTATTGGAGTACCTAAACTTGAAGTTACAGAAAGTCTAGGTATGAGCTTAAAAATAAATAAAAAATCTAAATTTTCTTAAACACTTCTATGGTAATAATGTTGTGTTTTACACCTATTACCAAGAATTTATTAAAAATGCGCATCACATCGAGAAAAAAATCATGACATCTTGGTCAAAGGAATTTTTCGTAGATATTTCTTTAATGTTTCAGGTAAAACATGATGTACACACATTCCTAATGTAGTATCACCATCCTATCATTTTAAATGAAGTTTGTACGATAGACTAGTTTTTTCTTTATATAGGTTAAATGAATAGGTTTTTCGTTCATTTTCCTCTCAAAAATTGGTGATCTCCGTATACTCTTTTGCCCACAGAAGCTTGAAGTTCTAAAGCAAACCTCATAGAGTTTTAGTTTAAATAAGTTATTTAGATATTTTTAAGGGCGTTAAAGTCGAACATTTAGACAGTTGAACAAACTATAACAAAGTCAAATATAACATTACATAGAGGTGACATCACCTTAACCAGAAGATTATTATTTTATATGGGACATTCAAATAATAAAAAAATTATGCGCGCTTTTTATGACCTCACTTGCAACCTAAAATTTTACTATTGGTGTGTGGCCCATGATAAAGCACACAGCGTTTTTATTAAGAAGATCAAACTTATCTATACCAAAATAGTTGATACAGCTGATATCTTTGGGTTTGTATGTAATTATTAATTATGTAGTTGTGCAAGGTATAACATTTTTTTTTGGAGTGACACTTATTGCGTGAACTCATGGCGCGTCATGGTTTCAATCTCTGATAAAATGTCAATTTCTTAATGCCGTCTGTTTTGTTATAAACTGTTCCCTCTTTTATCAGTCTGGTTCTTAAATAGAAAACGGTATAACTAATAGACAGATGGTTTTGTAAACATTGAATTGTGAATATTGACAGTTTACATAATTAATAAAACCTATTTCAAATCAGTAATCAATTACGGAGAGAGTTTGAAAAGAGGCATTAAGTTATGAATTAAATAGTTATTCAAATGCTAATGGAATTGTAAAGAGCAAGCATTTTACGGGAAAACAAAGCTTTTACAGACGAAGATTTTAAGGCCACAAAAAGTCAGGTATTTAGCATCTTATTTTGTAGCATTTTTGCTACTAAAGTAGATGCCAAAATGTAGGTAATTGAATTGTATAATTTAGTGCCTCATTGACCAGCCAAAGTAATTAACCTAATACATTGTTATTACTAAACTCCGGTAATTTACGGGGTAATCACTGTCAGTATTATTACTTGTTTCCCATTTTTTAAACGTTATTTTTAAATGTTCGATGCTGAAATTAATTACTGGATTAAAAGAACATAGAATGTGTTCAAATTGCGATATTACTACTTTCTTGTAAGAAATAATGTTTAGAAAATAACTGCAGTCTAAATTCAGCAGTGGACATCTTACGGTTCATTTAATTATGATGATGAAGTGGTGCGACTTAATTAAGCCTCTTCTGCCTGTAAGCCCTTTCACCCTATGCCATGGCTTTAAAAACAACACGATGGTTTCTTTTCCTTACGTCAGTAATGTCCAGGTTAAATTTAGAAAGTGCTTAATTTGAGAAACACAAATAAGTACTTGCCCAGGTTTGAACTTACACCTTCGTGCATTTATAGTAGCAACTAAACGATGGGTTTATCCTGCCAAATATATTGTGACGAATTAAATACCTGCAGCATAAGTGTTTTTTTTTTTTTATGTTACCTCTCACTAGGAATTTCTTCCCGTATCTTTTATACAGCTTTATGGTTATATGGTTTTAATAGAACAAATGCCCAGACCCGAAAAAACGACTAGATCATAAAAATATTTGTTCCGTGCAGGGATTAAACCCCAACAATTCATTTTTTCCATTGAAAATGACTGCTCTTTTTTCAGCCTGTCTCTGTCTCCTAACTTGGACCACAACAGACACAGATATTCGTAATGCGTGAGTTTCGGCAATTCGGTCGTGATTTACCGACAGTAGTGTCAGAGGGGCGCGGGGCAGCGATGTAAATCATACCGGCTCATATTTAACGATTTGAGCCTCTTTCCTATGGCTTGTTTACTTGGTAGCGTATGTGATGGGTAGCACAGATAGCTAGAACTCATGCTATATCTTCATCTTTCTACCCTTATCTCATTCTTTTCTAGGTCGGTGCAAAACGTTTTCTTCTTCCTTTATCCCTGTGAGACGTTACCATTACAGGCAGAGAAATGAATACGAGAACTTCTGGTTGCAACCGTGAGAGCAAGCCTCACTCGTCCTAGTTCTTGTTATCTCTACTACTTACTTAGTATTTATTACTAGAAATGTTGTAAAGTCGACTAGTGAATCTTGCTGTCACGGTTGCAACCAGAAGTTCTGGTATAGGTAGCTAGAAATTTATCGGCGTGTCCTCCTTTTTATTTCAAATCATCTACAATCCATCCGTATTTTCTTTGGTCTTTCTCTTCCTCTCCGTTCATTAATTTTTTTATTGACATCATTTTAACTATCACTCTTTTATCCTCGTGGACTACCCAGGCCTAGGGGGCTTGGCGCTCTTTGGAGGAGGCTTGCGTCCAGCAGTGGACAGCAATTGACTGAACCACTCTCTTAGTCACAAATTCAATCCAGGATTGGTATCCACGAGCGCGTTCAGTAAATTTAATCGTTAGCATACGCGGCAGTAACCCACTCTTGAGCTCTCATAGGTATAAAGCTATTCCACAATATCTTATCCTGTTTTCCTTCCTTTTTCCAATTTCAGCTAGACACCTTAGAACAGCACGTAAATCCCAAACGAAAATGAACTTTCTACTTTTGTGACAAAGTTCAAAATCTATTAAGTAAATACATTTGACAGTTTGGAGTAAGTTGGTGTTCTAGCGTCAGTCCATACAACAGCAGGGGTTTTCAAGATTTTCCCACTAACGTCTAAAGCATTTTTTTTAAATAAATATTAATACCTATAACGCTAAGTTTTGCACCTTGGTTCCTGTTACATGTACTGCTTGATAAGTAAGGGGGAAGGAACAGTGTCATGGCGGAATTAACATGTTCATTATAACGTTATTGTACACGCCTCATAACTGACGTTTGTGTGAGGAAAAGAAAAAACCAGCGTCAGGCTCCCTGTGGCCTGGCTTTTTGCTGAACTGAGCCTATTTAGCACAGCCGTGAGGCACCCGGTGCCTATATTTTTTTTTTGTATTCTCGTAATTTTTAATTATAATTGTGTGCACAAGGCTTGCCAAATAAATTATTTTCTTTCTTTCTAAATATACGTAGAGGAAAAACAGTTTAAAAGAGTTCTCAGGAAGCTTTATTATTGCGACCTCACATCATAAAATTCCTGGTACTACATGTTTTAAAAGGAATTTTATTAATTACATAGAATTAGCGTTGCGTCAAAAGGACTTCAGTAGTGGCACAGACTGCGGGTCTGAAAAAGCCACTTTTAGCAAAATTACAAATGATTCACTTCTTACATTTCCAGCAACTTCATTGATAGCCATTAACGTTGCTAGAAATGCACGAAGTGAATCATTTGGAATATTGCTAAGTTTGTTGGCTGTTTTAGACTTTCTGCGTACACTCTGGCTTGCGTCGTCGCAACGCAGTTGTAGGTATCAGAAAATGCATTGATCCCATACTACGATGCGACGCAACGGACTAATGGGCCCTCGCTCTTACGCCTATGCTTCTAAGTACTCTTTTACTCGTAATGGGTTTGGAGAGTTACATGACATCCAAATCAACACCCTGGTATTTTATAAAGACAGGTGGCCTGATGCCATTTACTGGGGCACAAATAAATCATAAAAAGTCAGCAACGTTGTTTTTAACGAGCGACTTCTGGGCTTGCCTAAAGTGGTAATTTTTTCAGCAACAAAAAAAAAATTCAGGAATTCGGTAGTGGCATAAGATAAATCAAGAATACACATACAATGTTAGAGCTCTTAAATTACTGCGATTTAATATTTAATTACTACGGCTCTTAAAACACTGTTAAATATCTTAAAAGGTTGCAAAGTCAGCAGCTCCTAAAAAAATTCGAAGCCATCGAACCAACCCGCACTGGAGCCATGTGTTCTAACGTACAGGATCAATCCCTTTGTTTCAATTCCAACAGTGAGCTCATTATAAGCTGACTCAGGAAAAAGGGCCTTCCTTCTCTAAAAAAATAGAGCTCAGTATGCTCGACCAAAAACGGAACAGACAAGGACAACGTAAGAAAAGCGCTCTCTAGTCATTCCAGTTTCATAAAATGCGACATTTTCCGTCATCATGTGCCTAGCCTTTTCTCAACTATATTGGGGTCGGCTTCCAGTCAAACCAGATTCAGCTGGATATCAGTATTTTACATAGAGCGACTGCCTGTCGGACTTCCACAACCCAGTAACTGGGTAATACGATACCCCATGGTAAGACTGGTTGTCAGACTTTAGAGCTTTTGACTAACAGTAACGACTGTCAAAGGTCTACAATGTCAGCCGGGACCAACGGCTTTACGTGCTTTCCGAGGCACGGAGGAAACTCGCTATGATAGATGGTCACCCATCCACAGACCAACCTCGGCAGGCGCGGCTTAACCAGGAAGATCGGCCTGTGCGGCTGTGATTATTTACCACGAGCTCCTATGCGACATTTTACGTCAGAAACATTATTTAATTATTTTAACCACATTGCTTAAGGTCAAACTTTACCATAAGTAACTAATAATAAGTATTATTATAAGAAAAAAATCGCAATAACTAACCTTAGCAACTACATAAAATTACATAGTTTTTTTACCTTTTTACAATGCACAGTAAAATAAAGTTGGCAAAGATTTTTATTATTCAGCCAGTTTTACTGTTTATTGTGCTATAATGTTGACTTTATAAACCTACCTTTTATTATGTTTTGTGTTGTTATTAAATGTGATTTATGGAGGAATTAAGTTTTAATTTCGGTTTTGATTTTTTGGGTATGATAAAAATGATATGATATGATAAATTGGTAATGAAAATAATTGTAGATAGCGAAGTAAATCTGTGTTTGGTGATTTTTTTACTTAGGTAACTCTTAGGCCCTTCGCACACTGACCTTGGGTATCCAGGGAAATATTGCAATACAAATCCATTAAGGCTCGTACACAGGCTAGTCAATGGATGCCGAAGTCGTAGGGAATCGGAGATTAGTGTTGCCATGTTCTATGTTCCCAAAGGCACATTGATTAACTCTGACACCAACGGGTGGCCACAACATCATTAAAAAAAAATCATCAACAAATGAATGGAAAAACCCCTGTTACTTACTAAAATACTAAGATGAAGGAAGTGTTTTTTATTCGGTACAGTTGAAACTTCGAAGGGAATTTTCGGTACAGTTAAAACTTCGAAAGGAACTGTCAAATTCTTAAGGGCTTCACACACAGCAGCTACAATGTAAAGATTACATTATAGCACGATACATCTCATTACATCTTTCCTTAGAGATTCGAAAATGTAAAAATATTCATTATAGCTGTCGTGTGTCTTTACTGGCAAAAGTCCACCCTGTCTTTTCGATTATCCTTCGCGTTCCAAGGTCACGGTATCCTGCTAAGACAGGCCCGCCAATAACCATAATTGCCAATGCTTACCCTAAAATGACGCTCAATACAGGCCAAGTTTCCTTAGAAACTAGGCAGAGTTATTAACAGCTGCTTAATTAATCCTTATTTTGTTTCCACTAATTTTTAACATGAAATTATAACTTCAAGAAATTATTGAGCCTTCAGTTGATAAAAATCATTTTCTATCTCAAGCTTGAATTAAAATTGTAAAAATGTTAATTTCAACTTAGGGTCGTCCGTCTGTGTGTACAGTCGAGGGGAAAATGCGAAAACTCGCCCCAACCCGGCGGCCATTTTGTGACGTCACATCTGGCCGCAGGGGACGTATTTAGAGGTGTTATTTTTTTTTCTAAAAAAAGCTTATTTTTTTAAGTTTTTTTTATTGTTGGTTAGGTAAAATACTTCTGCAGTTTCATAGTAAGTAGATTAATATAAATTATAACAATGTGTGAAAAACCTACCCTTTGCATATCTATGTCGAAAGTCAGATAATTACGTTTTCTAACTGAAATCACTCATCAATGTTTACAACTCTTTGAAGGTTCCAACGTTATTCATAATTCAGGCACTACATTACTAGTATCTACTAAAATATAATTTCCACAAAACTTAAAAACTAATGCACTTAAGAAATGCCAGTTATCCTTTCTCCTGAACGTCGACATTGCAACTGACATTGCAAACAAAACCTATACAATTTAAAACAAAACTATACAAAAAAAAGTGCAAAAGAAAAACTCGAGCGCAATTGTTAAGAAAAATAAAAATGTACGCTCAGTACGTCCCCGTGTGCGCTTTGATGATGCCGGGCCGGTCTGATTGGTCGATGTGAAGTGGCAGGCGTGGTTTATTTGAGCCCCTCCCACCTCAGTTAAGGGTTTTAGATTGTGTGGCTCCAAACGTCATCGGGCGCTTGCCGACAGCGCCACGCGTGCTCATACACATAGCATAACCTTTAAACACGTGCTCTCACTAAGAAAAATAGAAAAAATCCCGTAATAACACCCGTGCAGTGACAATGTGGTAAATTTTAATGTGACTCAAGAAAAGCAACCGGCCCAAACTGTGTTATGGGCTAAAATTATGATATGAACAACTGATGTTATGAAAAGTGTGGAAACTAATGTTTTGTGTATAGTGTTGTGGAATCGATCGGCTGAAAAGTGACCTCTGGCGGTTGAAATTGGCCGAGTTACATAAAACAGTAACAATACAGCTTTTTTGTGGAGTGCTATGTTCAGTTGATCGACGAAATTTTTTAGTTTGAGCGAAAATATCTTCCAATTAGAATCCATTCCGGTGAAGCTCAAATTGATTCTTCCAAAATTTCTTATTCTGCTTCTAGTACTTATTCATTCATATTTTTGGAATTCCTTTTTTATCATTTCATTTTAAATTCCTTGACAGCCGTTTTAGGCTTTATTCGTGCAATATTTAAACAAAGATATCTTAGTGTAAAACGAGTGTAAATAAAAGCTCAGTCTAGATCGAATTTAAGATCCGTTGTAAGTGTAAATAATAGGCTCATTTTTAGTGATAAATTAGATCAATTTAATATCGAAGAAGATCAGAATATTGGTGGGTTTGAAGTACTAGATAAATTGAAGGCCACACATAACGAAGATTAAAGAGATATTGAAGATCTCAAACATTGAATAATAGTTTCAGACAAAGGAACAATTATAATTTACGATCGACCTTTACAAGCGGATGAATTAATTGCTATCAAACTGTTAATTTTGCAAGGAACATCTAATTCGAGGTCTTTGTTTACGAGTTTCCAATACAATCAAGATTTTAAGTGCCGACAATTAAATTTGGAGTAAAGTTATTAAAGAAGAACATATCAATTTTAATCGATGCATGATTACCGAATTTAGCACAATTATTAACAATTTACATATCACTGCAATAGAAAACGTTTAAGAATTAAAAACTTCTTTATCATTGACTGAAACTGACCTTGTTGTGCAAATAAATTGTGAATTAAAGACAAAATCATCAAGAGAGTCCTAACGAACAAAACCACATCCAAATGCTGTTGCGTTAACTTTATCATCACCGTTATTGACAATATCATCATTCTCATCAACCGTGTGAACTGCATCACGCAGTTCACCAAAACCATCAGCCAAATTGTTGGAAGAGTGTTCGCTGTCTTCAAAACCAGATGCCGAATTGACCATATGTCGTTACCCCACCGATAAGATAAACCTGGGGGTGCACATCTCTGGGGTGGAGCTGCAATCCGTCAAGATAGCCACTGAGTCGAAGCTGCAGCTGTGCGGGGGCTGGAGTGGGCAGGCTAGCTACGCGCTGGATGGATGCGTGGACGCTGGCCTGCTCAGACCACCGCCGCAGCCGCACTCCAGTCAACTTGGTACTGTTTATGCCACGAAAAGGAGAAGGAGGAATGGAAAAAGGTAAGTCCTTAACATAAGCTTTTTTTTTATGGTGTGTGGTGGAAAAGTTTTCTACTATGTCTTTCCAAGTAATTTTTCGAATACCATATTTTTATTTCATTTATATTGCTGATGTGTTAGATTTTTTTTTACCTACTTGAGATTTAGATTAGGGCGTCGGCGACGGCTTTTTACCAGATCCAAATAAAAATGATTGTTGCTTTTGGGTCGCAAATAAAAGGATGTAACATGTGAATAATAAGTATAAATATGAGATAGACTGATGTATGGAAAACCCCAAAAATTTCATAATTATTTTCTTGTTTTCATTGAATTATAAATCGTCACAATATTTTTTTTTTGTTTTAAATTGATAATTCTTTGATTGATGATGAGAAGTGGTTCGTCCTAAACATTTATGCGAATTGTTTTATATTTACATTAAATACTGTAACATATTATATTTTTTAAACATAAGATTGATTCTAATATGACATTTTAAATTGGTGTGTCATTACAACTATCAATTTTATTTTAAATGAATAATTTACTCCTATCAATTTGAACGTCGCAAAAATTGTAAACTGTTGTAAAACAAGCTTCTGGTTCTTGAATAAAGATATGTTACTTAGAATTTATAATTGGTTTTGAATAATTAAATTCAAACTAATTGAGTTAGGTGGTATCATGGTGGCTACTATTTAAAGTGACAAGACACGAATGTTTGATTTTAATCATTTTAGGAGGTAAGCGATAAATTGGTTAAGGATTTTAGTAGTTCTGGTATTTAAAAAAAATCAACTTACCAAAAATATCTATTATATTTTATAACGGTATCATAATAATTATATAATTGGATAAAAAATACTGTAAATATAGTAATTTCGACGTATCAATTTATTAACAGTATATAATTACTTTACAACATCTCAAGCTGTTACCAAGCACAGTAACGTCCTTTATTTGAACAAATTAATCAAGAAATGAGAAGATTTAACCAAAAGTTGTGATTAATGATAAAAGAGAAGTGTTTATCAATCAATAAAAGACAATTACTTAGACAAAACGTTAACACTTGCTTAACCAAATTGCCGGATGTGTGATGTATAACAAAAAAGGTTCAATAATCGTAACAAATCGATTCAAAACAATTAATAATTTTAGAAACATCAAAATTCCCAACGCGTTTCGCCTATGCCTCTAACTTTTTTTACAAAATTGTACTTTGTAACTTTAGAATAAGGCCACAATTAGAATTTTATGTCTATCTGTTAAAATTTGACGGCTCTGCTCAACCTACCACAGAATTTGAATAACTAAAAGCGTCTGTAATTTGAGAAGGTACAAAATTTTAAGAAAAAATATATTTAGGTATATTTGATTTAATCAAAAAGTAAACAAAAATATTAAGAATTAGTTTTAATTAATGAAGAACTAAAAAATATTCTAGATATGTTTTTACCTTTTATTTATTACATAATATTGATATTTATTTTTAACCTTTCTTTAAAATATTTTATTTTTGCGTCGGTTGTTTTAAATTTATTACCGCTGTGTTGTAAAATTTGTCAACCTGAATTTAAAATGTCAACTTAGGCCCTAAACCAATACATACTTAAAATTGAATCAATATTTTTATTGTTTTCTTTTTATTTTGATTCTTTTACACATTTTGATCAACATCTTTTTCATCAAAATATTATGTGAAAAAAGCATTACATTTTTGACTTCGTTTGATTATAACGCATTGGTATTGGTGCACACGTATAATTGGTGTTTCAAACCAGACAGTCCGAAAAGAAATTGTAGAAGGCCTTTTCTTTACCAAAAAAATGATAAATACAATTATAATTCTGTTAATGGTAATAAGGTAATGAAAATACGTTATAATTTAAAAAAAAAAAATTTTTGTCTAATCAATAGAAAATAAACGTATTTTTTTAAACCTGAAATGGTTCGGTAAATTTATATATTTATTGCTTAATGTATTTTTGCTCAATAAAATTATAACTTAATTAACTATCAATTATAGTACTACATAGTAGCATTTAAATAGGTATACCTAGTTCTTACCTACGTTTATGACGCATGATGCAATTCTAGCTTTGTGTAATTTTAAGTTACCTATTATAAAGTACAGACTAAAGTACTAAAAATAATTGCAAATACAAGAGGCAACTTTAATACTAATTGGCTTCATTGCATCACCTGTTACAATTCGAAAATACGGTTATTTCAGATCAATACCCTCAACAATTAAACCTAGGTAATATAATAAAATATTTTCTAAAATAAATTTGCAATAAAAAGAATCAATCCTTCTAGTAAATTTCGATATCTACAAAACCAAGAGCGTTTCGAATGATCCGTTCAAAAATCAGTGCTGGCCTATTAGATTGATTCGATTATTAATTTATGAGGTGAATAATAGCCGTATATCGATACAGTTGAATCGATTCCACTCGGTCTCGGTGTGACCGTGGCGATAGATCGGTTAACGGATTTCGAATGTGTTAAATTTCGAATTTAGTGAATTTTCGTCGTGTACTGTAATTGGGGAGAAATTGTTTTTTTTTTGCAAAAGAATGGCAAGGTTATATGGCTGAATATGTTTTGCAAGTTTTTTCTATTCTGAAATTGCTTTCAGAGGCTATTTATTAGAACGAACAAGAGATAACATTTTAATCCTATCAAAACACAAATAAACAGTAAAAAATAATCTTCATAATCCCACTAGGTATAACCCCTTAACACAGGCATTTTCTCTGCTAGAAAAAGTGAGCTTATATTTCACCACGTGGGTCAAGCACAATAACCCTTAATGTTAGATTTTAACACATTCTTACTGTTTTCAAAAACATACTTAAAATACGCCAACTGGAATTGAAAACAGACATAATTAGGAGCCGCAAAAAGAGCCTAAAAACCACAAAAAAAAAAATTAAAATTAACCACGTTCTTAAATATCCCTGAGACGAACACAAACCAAATTGTCAAAAGCAATAAATAATTATGTTCATATATCAAACAATAACCTGTCAAGTTTCCAAGAAAATTTTCATGAAACAAAAAAACAGTGTTTTACACAAACTTTGGCTCCTAAGGGGTTGATGACGTCACGACCCCCCCCCCTCTTCGCCTTCAGTTTTAAATACATATGACACGCCTTCAATTACTTAAGGTTACTAGGTGATAATGACCTTATAATGTGGTTCTTTTTTGCGGAATTTTGCAAGAAATTGAACTTTAATTTCAACATCAGCTAGTTTTTACCAGTTTCATGTTCGTCAATGTGGTTTTTATTTAAAGAATCAGACTTTACCAACTCATTTGTTTTTTGTAAAGTAAGTGTAGTTTTAATCAATTGAAAAATCGTGACTCTTAAGTCAGTGAGGGATTTACCTCAAAGGGATTTTTTTAAATCACATTTGAAAATTAAGCATATTTCGGAATCGATAGGACACGCCGCGTAAAGCCATTTTTTTTTAAGCGTGGTAAAATCAGCAAATGAGTCCTCCCATCTAGGGGAGGGTAGGAGGGACTGTTCTCTCTGAAATCCACAATGTTCTTTAATAGCCCTTTTCATTCCGGGGTCACGGTATTCGTTAGTTCCGAGACCCCCACAGGCTTTGGCCCTCTAAGGGGTGCCCTGTCATTCCGCATAAGGCATATCATTACGATAACTATTCAAATATGAACACATAACTTAATTAAATATTCTTTTTTAGTTTAAAGAACACAGTGCTGTCTAAAATCACCTTTAATAAAAACCAACAGTAACCAAATTATAACCTAAAATTTACTGTCCATTTTTATACATCCATTCCTGCTCAAACAGGCAGAAAACTTCACACTACCCTCCGTTTTTATAACACCATTCGTGACGTAGTCATGACGTAATGATTACGTAATTATTCTTCACTCAAACTATACTTTATTAGACAACTATTGTGTTTTGAAACCATGGATCCATGGTGTGTAATTTATTTAAAGTACTAACGGCAAAAGTGAATGGTGTGCAGGTTTACTTGGGTGTAAGGCTCTACTATTCACTCGCAGGACTATCTGGGCAAGTTACCGTGACCCTGTTACTTCAATTGCCATTGAACAAGGTGCATTTTGACTAATAAGAGTACACTCAGGGCGGGTGGACTCGTTTTTCTTTACCACGATTCTTAATAATTTAGTGTATAATATACTATACATTGCCATCAACGTTAGTAATACTTAGTTGTAAGGGGCGTATAGTATTATATACAAAATACACTTTTGACATAGGTTTTCAATAATTCAATATTCTTAATTATTCTATTTCCAACAAACGTCATTGCCTATTCTTCTATGATTCATTCACAAAGTAAATTGTTAGGAATATTGCAGCAGGATTAGCAGAACTTTTTTATTATTCTTGCTGTGTTTTCTAAGCTATGTTCCTTACAAAGGGTTAGACGCATACCTACTAAACTATTTCGCTGACTGTACTTTCATACAATATTGTTAATATTTAGTACTTTTTTAAATTGAGTGGTAGACTTTGTAAAATGTTGTTATAATTAAACTTGACTTTTTAATCAAAATATATAATTACTCTGTCACGTTGAGTAACCTCTTTATAAGAAGTTCTTTTCTGCTACAGTTGTCTGAAAGAGTGACGATGGTAATTACAAGTATATGCGAGTTAGCAACTTGTCAATATCTTTTTTTAACGATTCTAGGACAAGGGAATTTTGTAAAGAAAATAAAATTATGGTACGTGGATGAACATGGGCATGTTATTTAGTCCTATTCCTTTTCTACTTATCCTACTAATTATTATAAAATCTTTCACGCAAAAACTACTTGACAAATTTAGGTGTTTGGTACACAGATAAATAGTAAAAAGCCTAATCCAGGTTGTGTAAACCACAACCTGGATTAGGCTTTTTACTATTTATTTATTTTTTATCTCAATTTTATACACCCGTGGAATTAACCCTTAACTACCTAGCACACATTTTTGTCACACAATCACCTAACATACGTCTGTGGGACCCCTGAGTTAATTAATTCACTATTGTTAAAAATATTAAGAAAGGGTATTGTTTTTAGTAAATAATCTGTTTTTAACATTATTAAACTCTGATATTAGAAAGAAAAGGCACATGAAAATCTAATAATTTATTGTTAACCCCCAATTATTGGTGCAATCTCTTATTTGGGCTTGCTTTTCTAATACGTTTGGAAATTGAGATCTCTAAAAAATATTTTGAGCTACAGAAAATTCTTTTTATATTTTTTGTATTATTAAATAATCAAGAAACATGGAAAAAAGTAAAAATTCTAATTAAAAAAATAAATTAAACAAAATTGCAGACTCTAAACTTATGTCTTTTCACGACATCAAAAACACATTTTATTTGAGCATTCAAGCCAAATTAGAGCTTTTCTTTCGAAACACATGTAATAAGTTTTGTGTTTCTTAGTACACTGGCAAGTAGTACAGTTTTTACGAATAATCAATCGCTCTTCAGCACTGCTGCTGCCTGGGACAGCTGCTGGAGGAGTCGTGTTGTTCTGGAGGATACCTCATATACCAACACGTATATCTCGGTGCAATTAACATTACTTTCATGACGTGCCATATGTATTCAGCTCATTCCGGTATGCTGTATTTATACCTTCTCTTTCTCAGCTATATTATGATATAAAGTTTGTGATCGCGAAGAGGTTGAGGCGGATGACCAACGAAAATGATTATAAAATATTTTTTCTTCTTTTCGGCCGAACTACCGCCAACGGCACATCATCCTCAGTTAAAAACACTTAATCACCACTATCTGAAGGAATATCATTGTGTGATAGTGTTTAGTTGAACTGTATCTGGCCATTCGTATTCGGAATCAGGCGCGCAACTTTCTTCCAGAACATGATTTGTAGCAACATTCTACGCATCCCTGTTGGTCGTTTGGTATATTATCGTCGTCTGATAATTCTTTTTCCAATCAGCTATTAATAACGGACTATCTATGTGCTATTATAACTTAATCAATGAAGAAATACACAATTTAAAATAATCACGTAACCACCTAACATACGTCTCACAGACCCCAGCTTGTATTCATTCACTCACCTGAGCCAAACGCGCATCCCTACAACCCCGACTAGCCGTTGTACGGTACTGAGGGTCACGGGGAAAAGGTATAGGAAGGAACAAGTTGATACGACACTCCTGAGCAAAAATATTCACTATTTTAAACTTAATAGGGTCTGTGAGACGTATGTTAGGTGGTTAAGGGTTAATTTATTTATTTATTTATTAATTGTTGAGTTGTATGGGGTGGATCCGCTCGCAACAATTAGTGATCCTTTAGTTTCAAGACTATTTATACTTTGTAGTTGTTCCCACTTAGTTCTTGTAAACTATACAGATATAATAATCGTGCGGAAATCGATCCTGCAACGAGAAGCGCAACAGTCGATTGCTGTGGTGTTTGAAAATATTCATCATCTGCCTAGCCTTTTCCCAACTATATTGGGGTCGGCTTCCAGTCAAACCAGATTCAGCTGGATATCAGTATTTTACATGGAGCGACTGCCTGTCGGACCTCCACAACCCAGTAACTGGGTAATACGATACCCCATGGTAAGACTGGTTGTCAGACTTTAGAGCTTCTGACTAACAGTAACGACTGTCAAAGATCTACAAATGACAGCCGGGACCAACGGCTTTACGTGCTTTCCGAGGCACGGAGGAAACTCGCTATGATAGATGGTCACCCATCCACAGACCAACCTCGGCAAGCGCGGCTTAACCTGGAAGATCGGCCTGTGCGGCTGTGATTATTATGATGATGAAAAAAAAATGCTGCAAAATACCCACAAACTATAAAGCCTTTTTTTCAGGAATCGCCACAACGCCCTGTGATGCTTGAAACTTTAACATGAACACGTAAAAGAAAAAAAAAACTTTTTAAGTTTTATAGCGCAAAACACACTACCAATTTATCAGCAAGACAATAATTTGCACGCCAACCATAAAAAGATTTTTTTTTAGCAACAAACAAAAGAAAAAGATACTAAAACTATCAGGAAAGTCCAGCATCTTTTTACGAAGACGCCAACATCGGTATCTTTTGAATAAAACATTGCATTTCTACCTAGTTTACGCTTTTAGTGTTTTTTACTAAGTTTTGTTTAATAATTATGAGTGATGTACAAAAAGTTGCAGTTACATTGACAGCTGTTTCAACTAAAAATTGATCAGAATTCATCGTTACGCTGTTTAT
Source organism: Agrotis segetum (assembly GCA_036375495.1). Lineage (NCBI taxonomy): Eukaryota > Metazoa > Arthropoda > Insecta > Lepidoptera > Noctuidae > Agrotis > Agrotis segetum. Next base: position 270,713 of record JAQSVV010000677.1, on the reverse strand, counting down.
TTTAGCAGGGCCGGCAATAAAGGTGGAAGCGTAAAATTTTGTAATATTTATGTTAAATGGGAGTTCTCATTTAACTTCAAAGAGAGTTATTACAATATTTAGTACCTATTTTTTTTCCTAGCCATTTATGTCCCACTGCTGGGCAAAGGCCTCCCCATATCCTTCCAAGTGCTCTTCTCCAGTGCCACCTCGGACCAGCAATCGAGGTACGCATCCAGATTGTCCTGCCACCTCTTTTTGGGCCGGCCTCGGCCTATTTAATTTCGACGGCATGGTTATGATTGGCGCAGTGTGTGAGCGATCGACTGCTGGTCATTGTATCGCAGGTTTGATGGGCACGGAACAAATATTTGTATGATCTACAAGGGTGAATCTTCAGGTCTGGGTGTTTGTGTATGTAAGTTTCCATGTTTGTAAATGCACCCAATAAATCCTAGTGTAGGGACATTAAAAAACCTTTATAAAAGTAAACATAGTCCATTGAGAGCCATATTTATGTACTCCGAAGGCTTTACAATACTATCAGATGGTCTGAAATCACCAGTTTATCAACGTTGCTAATAACAATGTTGCAAATTTTTTTATACTCTATTACTTGACCAATAGAATATAATATTCCACGTTGCAAACTTTGATTGCGATAAAACATTGTTATTAACAAAGTTGATAAAATGCCGATTTTAGAATCACAGTTTTGCTATGCTATTCTGTAAAAGAGAATTTCTAGGCTGTACGCCACGACGAGCTAATCGTTGAGACAATCCTTCACTAAGATACTGGCAGATGTTAACATAGTGAATACCAATCTGTAGTCTGGTACAGCGCTGCACACGAGAATACCCCTGCTGTGCTGTTCTTTATTCATTTAATTCCCACGACCTTCGTCAGGGTATCGACCCTTATAGTTGACAACTGTAAATTACAATTACATACAAAATAAAAAAATACAATTTATTTGCATTTAAAATTAACTCTATAAAATCATTAGCCTTTCACCCCCTTTTCAAAAACAGAACTCGTAGATCTTTACCCCATACATTTAAAAAACTCACCTAAACATACCAAACAATCGTAAATTCGAATAAAACCGTCGAAATTGTAAATAAAAACAGCGAAATATACAGAATTGCGCAGGCGCAGCGCACGGAACCACCTGCGCGCGCAGATGGCCGGCTGTCAGTTTGTTAAATAATAAGTTTGCCATTTGAACCCCAAAGCGTGGTGAAGTCGGGCGATTTCTTAGTTTTCTGTTTGATGACATTTTTATATCCGTTATCTTCGAAGGATTAAAAACAAAACTAAAAAGAAACATTAATTATTTTTGTGTTTTTTAACTTGTTGGAGTTCATAGTTAAATAATAACGGCCGCTCAAGTCGATGTTCAACATCAGGCCGTGCTTGCCGAGGTTGATCTGTGTATGAGCAAGCATCAATCATAGTGACTGAAAACTTGGTAAAATGTCACAATCAGACTCACCAAGGACCAAGGTTATATTACCCAGTTACTGCTTTATGAAGGTCAGATAAGCAGTGGCTCCCCGTAAAATTATTCAACTGCATCTAGCTACACTACAAGCCGACTCGAACATTGTTTGGATAAAGCTGCCTAGCTCTTTCCAAACAATGTTAGAATCGGCTTGTCTTATCTGCCTAAATATACACGATGAGAGATAGACCAGGATTCGTATCAAGTAAACCAATAAAGAAACAGATGATTGAGTAAAAGACAATTTCATTAAGAAGGAAATGAATACAAGTATAGCTGAGAGACGGACAGCTAAGATATTGGGATAAAAAGCAGAAATCTGTTGTGGTGGCACAGAAGTCATGTTAATTATGAATTTAAAAACGAGGGCAAGTAACAATGTGTTTTTAAATGGGCATATGTTTATCTTGGCCATCACGGACATTGATGAAGGAACACCTAGTGAAGAAACCAGGACTGGAACTCTAAAGCCATCTTATGTTGATTCGCTTCAATTTTTAGAACATGGTAAAAATATCATTAAGAGGTGTTACTGCGAATTTATAACTGTTTTAAAATTCTGTAGAGAAACAACTGTATGAAACCAATAATAATGAACTTATAAGGGAAGACTTGTGCCATTTGAACAAAAATGTATAATGTGTAGTGTGAAGTCCATTAAAATTTCTGCCACGAATGGCGACTCTAAAATGTGAGGAGTCTAATACTGGGCTCGGAAATGTAAAATTCACATCATTTACTTCTAGTAGGTCAGTTAAAGGCACTTTTGAATAGTCAAAAGACGAAACAATAATAATATTACAAAAAAAAAATGATGCTACAGTCCCAGTCGCAAGACATAATAACTGTGAAAGAACTGTAGATGCTAATCCCAAAGCGTAGATCTCTATGAATAAGAACGGGCAAGAAAGTCCATGAACACTCTTTTTCAATCGCCAAAACTATTATGGAACCTTTGTTACATCATTCATCTTGAGATGGTACATTATGTGAGAACAATGTATCATGTAAAAACATAAAATAATATTCACAATTATTTTGACATTTTAGCACCTTTTTCTAAGAGAGTACCTCAGGGTGCTATCATAGGTCCTGTGCATTCGTAGAAGTTATTTGGTACTGATAAAAACTTAATGAACTTCGGAAGAAAAACCCTGTTTCTTCCAACATAATTAAAGCCAATGGGCATTGTTCATTTTTTTTAATATGTTGTAATTGAAAAACCATTTCTAGGAATAGCGTTACTAATCATTAGTAACCAATCAAAAATGAAAAATGTTCATATTTGATTGATATTTTTGATAAAATAGCTTGACCTTCCTTGCCCTTAAAATGACGTTATTTTTGGCTGTACCGATTTGTATCGTTGCCTGAGAAAATAAAAAGTAAGTGGCAAGTATTTTCAACAATCTGTCAAGTGTCAAATTAAAAATGTCAAAAATGTAAACAAAGAATATGTTCAGTTTTTTAAATATTTTATGATTATTTCTGCAACATGCCTCATTATCTCTTTATAAGATTTGCGAGAAAAGTGATGCCGTGATGTAGGCGTGTAATATTGTAAGGTTTATGAAATGTACCTACTGTTGCGAAGATCACTTTGATGTAAGTAAGATATCAAAGCTTTAGATACCTTTGTATATTCATTAAGTTAATGCTAAAGTATTGCTCAGGAAAGCGAACAATAATGTCACCGCGTCGACGACTTTCCGTGTTAAAAAACCTTTCAAAAAAAGATTTCAAAAATTTATTGTATTTTTATAGTAGGGGAGGCGAGGATTCTAATTTTGCAGTTACTCGAACATCATGGCGACCTATTGGATTTGAAAGAATATGTTCTAAAAAGAAAAAAGTTCCTGACAAGTTTTCTATTTTAGTGGGGGGGAGGGCGTGTAAACAGTTTTAAAACTGTAAAAAAAAAACAGTTGTACAGAAGTACTCGGGCGCGTCAGCTATTTACAGTGTAAACGCGCTTTTCTATTTCTGATAACCAATATAATATTAATCGGACGATTAACTCGAGGGGGCTGTCCGTGGCAAGCGGTCGAAAATCCAAAAAAAAGTTAATCAAGCGCGTCAGATATTCAAAGTGTATGTAAAGTAGACCCTAAAAATTGTCGTATTAAAATGTCTGACGATTTGGATGTGGCACAAAGTAATAATTCATATTTATTCATATTTTTATTTTCAGCCTCTTTGCTTGGCAGAACTAGGACCAGCGCTAACAGCATCCTACAAACCATGGCCGGCAAGTACGATGCGCCGGTGCTTTGGCACTGGTTAGCATTGCTTGTGCGGCAGTAATGAATGGTTTTTTAAGTGTTACTAACCCTTAGTAGATAAGTTATTAGTAACCATTGGACCTTAACTTGTCATTAAATAAATTATTATTATTTGAAATTGTTTTTAACTATTATTAAATTATATTTCTATTGGTAAAAAAACGTAAACTCGAAATACTCGAGCGCGTTCCATTTTTTTTAATTGAACGTTTTCCATGGGGCGATGTCGGTAGAATCGCAGAGAAAAGGTGAACTACCTGTTAGTTCGCAACTATCGGTCGTGATTTAATGTACATAATGATATACAATTTTTTGAACGTAATTAATCTACCTTTTTGTAATCTGACTCGCTCGAGTATTTCTGTGGATCGATTTTTTTTTACTAATCCGGCGCGTTCTCCCACACAAACCCCACCATATGAAGGGTTGATACCTGGTATAGGTACATTAAAGGGTGCAAGAAGCTGGAGTCACATTAAAATTCCCTTCCTGGGCTCCCCGACTAAGGATGCTATCTGACGTCTACTATCAAGAGAAAGTGACGTTGTGTTGTCAGGCAGTTTTTTTAAATTATTCACTGGTGAGGCATTGTCACAACGTTTTGGTCAAAGGTGACGTCAGCTACCTCAAAAATTAAAATATTAAAAATAAAAAAACTATTGAGGGAATCATAAAAATATTCAAATTAGTTTCTCAAAATGCTCTAAATTTGCAGAAAATAAAATAAAATCGAATGTTTGAAAAATTAAGACAATCCCCATTATTCCTTGTTAATCAATCGTTCAATCACAGCGTATTAAGGAGCGTTTACACTCAGACAATGGCGGCCTGCCCACCCATAACAAAAACAATCGCGATTCTCATAAAAGATCGCGCTTAAATGAGAACTAACCCTTGATTATCGTCCGATATCGGGCGAGATCGCTTCGGGCGAAATGCGCCTATAATTTCGCGGACGCGGCAGCGTGTCGCGTGCCTTTATCGATTGTTTTATTTATCGGTAACGTGTTAACGGTGATGTGTGGTTGGACTTTAATTGATTGGGAGTTAGGTTGGATAGTTTTTTGTTGGTTGACTTGATCTTTAACCGCAAGACTGTGATAATTATTAGTTTTAGAGCGCTTAAGTGCACCTAGATTACTACCTAGATAGAATGATTATTATAGAAGAAAAATGAGTAATAACTTCTGACAGGGGAGAAAGGAAGGTAAAAACTCCTTGCATCCTAAGTAGAATGGGATAAAAGCAAAATGCAGCTAATGAAACACTGAAGATAGAGTCATTGAAATAATAAGAAATACTTATTGACGTATCTAAGAGAAAAAGATGATAAAAAACAGTTACATGAGAGTTTTTGACAAATGCCTGAATGCAAAAGCTGCAATAAAAAGCTTTGTGAATAAATAAAGATTGAAAAAGGCCTAAAATCACCAGAGGACACTGGACATCTTACTACTGATATGATAATAATGACGATCACATCTATAGTCGCCAATCTCTTGGGCGCTTTACAAGTTAAGCTTTGAGGAATAATTTTATATTTTTTCAAAGTTTTGTTAATTAATTTTAGTAATGTATAGGTAATTATTTTGTGGCTAATTTTGTTCTATTTGTTCTTGTACTGATTAAATTTATCTAAATAAGACGAACTTTTCCAAACTAGAAATTGACACGAATAAAAACATCAGTTTAAAAATTAAAACTGTTTTAATATTTATTTATTCCTCCATTAATAGTACTGCTTTAAACAGACACAATTTTTCAATTAAGAATTATGATTTATTTATTACCTTTACCATTTCATTACAGAAACATATAAAACTACTAGACCGATACTGATCATGTTTGTGTCTGCGTACAGTTATGGTCGTATCCTGTACTTGATGCTAACACTAGAATTCAAAATGGCGTTCTTCATAGGGAGCTGTTTATGGCAGTAAAGGTGCTGACAGACTTGCTCCATGTTCATAGATGAATGATGATGATGATAGAACATGGAGCATTCGCCGCTTTTAACAATGTCGATGAACAACGAACAGAGCCAAGCAAAGAGCCAAACATCGCTTTTTTTTAGGTGGTAAAATCATCAAATGGGTCCTCCCGCCCTGGGTGGGGCGGAAGGGACTGCCAGACTCTTACTGACTAAAATCCACCCGTGTTCCTTCCTATGCCCTTTACGTTCCGGGTCACGGTAACCTGGGTTAAGAAAAAACCCGCGACCCCATCAGGCATTTGGCGCGAAACACGACGCGCCACCGATCCGGGCTTGGTCCTTGGTCGCACGGCGAGCTACCCATCACTCACCGTCCGCATGCCCGCTCCGCCGCTGTGCCCTCTGCTGATCAGAGGGACACGCGTTGGAGCATCCACACGACAGGCTATTCGCATACGGGCAAAGAGACCACTTAGGCACACAGTGCCTAAGGAAGAGTTTTTGCCCGCATCCCAGGGTGCACCGGCCCGAAAAACTGGTCTTCCCCCTGGACGTATCCGAGAGGGAACTCCAGTTCACGGTCGCACGTGGAGGTTTCCTGTCATAGCACCCCACTACGAAAATTTTCACGATCATACTAGCGAACGCTCAAAAAGAGTTTCATCTTGAGTGTTCGCTAAAAAGATGTTAGATTGACAGCTGGCTCATCAAAAAAATTGCCAGAAATCTCGTTAGAATGCTCTTTAAGACGGTTTTCTGTTTTCAGCATTTACTCAATACAAGTAAATGCTCAAGTTTATCAGCATGCAGGCCTGTTGATCTTGTGGTTAGTGAACCTGACTGCTATGTTGGTCGTGGGTTCGATTACTACCCAGGACAATTCCGACCTGTTTGTGTGATGAGCACGATCATATTTGTTCTGTGTCTGGGTGTATTTTATCTATAATATTTATGTATTTAGAACTTTATGAGTATATTTATCAGTTGTCTAGTACCCATAACACAAGCTCTGCTTAGCTTGGGACTTGATGGCGTTGTGAGATAGTTGTGGAATACTATTATTATTATTTTCAGGTGAAGTCGATGGGTGGTCAACACTGTTAAAAGATACTTAAAATTATAAACTTTTGCTATGAAGCATGGAAAGTTGAAAGGTTAATTATTCTGTTCAAGTTATGTTGGTATCTCATCAGCTGGGTGGTCTAAACACTGTTAATGATATCCACTTTTTCATGTTCTGAACTTGGCAATTACATTGACTCCACAGTTTATGGACTTTTTTTTTTCAACTTGGAAAAATCATCAAATGAGTCCTCCCACTCCCTACTGTCAGACTCGTACTGACTAAAATCCACGGTGTCCTTCAATAGCCCTTTATGTTCCGGGGTCACGGTGATGGATTAAGTCCCGCGACCGCGGCAGTCTTTGGCCCTCTGAGAGGGAGCCCCGTCATTATACTGACGCTCTTTGAGCCGCGCGTGGGACACTACGCGCCGGCAGTTTATGGACTTAGGTCGGGCATTGAGTAATGGGTAACTCACCAGGGCTTGGGTCGACGTGCTCGCTTGGGTCTTAAGACTTACCCAGGGCTCCTATTTCTCTTAAAGGACACCGTAGCCAAACGCAATAGGCAATTGAAGAAACAGGGTTTTCGTGATGCATGGAATATTTTTGTTCAGCAATGTGCCTTTTGATTTGAGCAACACTCTGTTACTTCAAGACAATCGTCTACCGACCGCTCGTCCATACTAAAAGAGAAAATGTTTTCCTGCCCCTAAATGTTATCCTATCTCAATGATTTTTAGAATGCTTCTGGCACAGTAAAAAACTGGGTTTATTGGATATCTTTTTTTTTAATTTTTAATAGTTACAGGCGCCTAAGGGTTAGTTTTGAAAAAAAAACCTATAAACCTAGTTTTTTACTGTGACAGAAGCATTCTAAAAAATCATTGAGATAGGATAACATTTACCGATTGTCTTAAAATATTACAATTAATTTAGCCACTGTTACGATGCACTGTTATGTGTGATACTTCAAACCCTGCTCACCAGACAAAAATATAAAAATTCACTGCCGCAACTGCATAATAATCCAGGCGATTATCAGACCTTAGTAATTAAACGTGGTCCGTTTACATTTTTAACGTATCGCGCCTGTATTAAAGATTTTTAAATGTCCGGTAACGAGGTTGGTTAATTCGAAGCAGATGCGCTTTGGAGGAGCGTTTGAACGGAACAGTGGGGTGGCAAGTAGTGACTAGGGGTGAGAGTTGTGTTATGGATAATTTTGTTGTGTAAATTGATTTTATAGCTGTCTTCGTTTAAGATTTTCTTGGTGTGGGTAAATCAGTAGATCTTAAGAGGAAACAGCAAGGGCTGGAAAATTGAAAAATAGGTATTTGTAAAATCTATTGCTGTCGCGCACACAGAGCGCGATAGAGACAACAGCAGTTTGGACCGAAAATACCTTATTAAATGGCACAAAATCAACGATTCGTAGTCCCCTGATTACTCCTCCAAAACTTAACCGATTTCACTACTTTTTTTTTTTAAATAAAGAAAAGCATTGACCGTGTTCCTATGTTTTCCTTTTTTTATATAATCTCGTCAAATTTGTTTTCTGGATATTTGAACACAGCGGAAAATCTGGCTATTTTTTTAGGATTTTGAATGTTCATATCTCTTTTAATAATTAATTTATGGAAAAAAAGAAAAACATAGAGACATGCCAATAGTGGTCATAGATTTTTTGTAAAAAAAAGTATTGCTCTACTTGCATTATCCGGGAAGAAAACAGGGGACTACGTTTGTATGGAAAAACGACCGTGCTTTTTCCTCTTAATAACATTTACTATGTTAAGCCTCAAATATAGAAATGTAATGAGCATCTTACTTCTACCATCAATGTTAATAACTTTTTTTTAATATCACACCATTTTTTTTAAATCGGCAAGGAAAGATGATGCCAGATTTTCAAATATTTAATTTTAATCTTGTACATTGAGACAGATCTAGGATTTGCTATCTAAAAACCATAATTTTACTACCATCCACTAAGTATATCGCTATTCGTCTATACTCATAATATTCTTACCTGTTTATTACTAAAACACTTAATTTAAAAAAAAAACACTATCCCCAAAACTCTCCTATACAAACGAGGCATCGTTTTTGCTACAAGCGCGTGCGCACGTGACTGCCATGTCGATTGTCCTAATTAGATCAAAGGTGACCGACGTCAACCAGTTATGATATGAATTTTAATTTCACACCAGTTACAGTTGCAAGAGCCTAACATAGTTTTAATTTAAATATGAAATTAATAATATGCTAATTTAAAATTACTGGAATTTTAGTTAAATGATGTAAAGGAAGCATGGAAGAACGTTTTAAAATTATGCTATAGTTTGCACAATATAAATTAATGTTTTTGGTTGACTCAAATTAACCACAATCAGTATTGCTTGAATTTATAAATTATCGGTTTTTTAAATAGTTTTTTTCCATTCGGTTAATGTTTTTTTTTTGTTATTTTTTTAAGGTTAACTTTGTATGGTTTCGGTACTGTCTAGACAGGGTTTTAAGTCAGTACGAGTCTGACAGTCCCACCCGCTCCATCCAGGCTTAGGCCTTTGTTACAGATGTACCTCCTTAAAAATAAAGGGAGACTTTTAATTCCTTTTTTGTATAAATGAATCCTAAGAATCCTAAAATACATGAGCACAAACACACGAGAAAGACGAGTAATGGGTGACTTGCTGTCCGATCATGGACAATAGCGGGTCGATCCGGCAGGTTTAGTCCCACGCGCGCCTCGAAGGGCTGGTAGTAATCTGACGGGGTTCCCCTTAGAGTGCAAAAGCCTGCCGGGGTCTCAAGATTGTCTTAACCGTGACCCTGGAACGTAAATGGCTATTGAAGGAACACCATTGGTTTAAGTCAGTACAAGTCTGATAGTCCCTCACAGGTTCAGGCAGGACTCATTAAAGCCTTTGTCAGACTGACAGGCGAAACGAATGCGTGCCGAAGGTTTTTGTTTGTAATGTGTTTGTTTGAAACCAGTCACATAGATTATCGGATCGCTTTCGCTTTTCTATGTGACTGGATTCAAACAATTACATACATTACAAATAAAATCGCTTCGGATTGAATTCGCTTGGCCAGTCTGTTTGACAATAGCTGTAATGATTTTGCCACGAGAAAAAAAATGCAACTGGCTTAAGAGGAAACAGCAAGGGCTGGAGAATTGAAAAATAGGTATTTTTTAAATCTATTGCTGTCGCACAGTGCCCACAACAGAGTTACAGAGCGCGAAGGAGACAACTGCAGCTTGGACCGAAAATACCCTAAAAATGGCACAAAATCAACGATTCGTAGTCCCCTGATTACTCCTCCAAAACTTAACCGATTTCACAACTTTTTCCTTTAAAAAATAAAGAAAGGCATTGGCCGTGTTCCTATGTTTTCTTTTTTTTATATAATCTCGTCAAATTTGTTTACTGATTATTTAAACACAGCGGAAAATCTGGCCATTTTTTAGGATTTTCAATGTTCATATATCTTTTCATAATTAATTTATGGGAAAAAGGAAAACATAGAGACATGCCAATAGTGGTCATAGATTTTTTGTAAAAAAATTATTGCTCTACTGGCATTATTCAGGGAGAAAACAGGGAACTACGTTTGTATGGAAAAACGGCCGTGCTGTTTCCTCTTAAAAGCTCTAAGGGTGATACAATTATTACCACTTACAAATACCAGTTGTGATGAGTAGTGACAATTAACCCATTGTAATGAGACTATTCGTTACAAATATCTCACATTGCTGTCCATAAATGGATAACTTGATCACAAACAGATGTATTGAATTAGTACTCAATAACTTACTAATTGGACTTACGAAACTATGTGCTTATTTTCATAACTTGCTTCGCTAGGGTAGAAAAATTAAAGAAGTGTGACTGCGACGGATAATTAAGGGTTCCGTTTATAATTAAAAAATATGAGTGTTCTTCCAAATTCCAATATTCTGCCCGCTACTCCACCCACGTGATAAACCGACCATGGTCCATACTCAAGTCGACGGCGCGTTGTGATCCACGCGTGCCTCAAAGAGCGTCAGCAAGATGATGGGGCCCCTTCTCTAGGGGGCCAAAGCCTGCCGGGGTCGAGGGACTTATTCCATGCTTCTCTCTTATTACTTCTCTCTTATTACTGCCCCTGGAACGTAAAGGGCTAATGAAGGACACCGTAAATTTTAGTTAGTTCAAGTATGACAGATCCCACCCTGCCCGGGGTGGGAGGACTCATTTGATGATTTATCACGATAAAAAAAGCTAAAAATTATTTCAAAGAAGGAGGCAGAATTTACAGGACAGAACTAGAAGCAAGAACAAACTTAAAAAAAATCGAAACAAAAAGTAATAAAGAACCCTAAAAACATATCAACAATGGTAACTAACGAGTTGCATTTTAACCGTTTTGACACTTTTTTCTACAATGGCTGATATCAATTTACTGGATGTCGAATAAGGTGACGACATACGACATTGTTGCACTATTTTGTGTCATTAAAGGTTATAGATACAGTATTTTTTGTCAATTAAAAGACTAGATCATTGAGTGACTTGCAAACTTACCCAGTGACTCACTTATAGAGGGTCACATTAATAGAGGTGATTACTGATTATAATATAAAAATATAATATAATAAAATTCCACAACTATCACACAACGCCATCTAGTCCCAAGCTAAGCAGAGCTTGAGTTATGGGTACTAGATAACTGATAAACTTACGCATATATTTCCAAATACATACATATTAAAAATAAATTACACGCAGACACAGAACAAAATAATGATCATGATCATCACACAAACATTTTGTCCTGGGTGGGAATCGAACCTACGACCTCCAGCATAGCAGCTCAGTCAGGATCACTAACCACTAGACCAACAGGCCAGTCAAATATATGAAGTATTTTTAAAATTTAATCTCAGTAAAAGAGGTGGCAAGCGCAGCGAAGGACGTCCACCCACAAGGTGGACAGACGATCGAATGAAGACCACAGGATCACGGTGGATGCAAGGTCCTTCAAACCGGTCCTATTCGAAGTTTATAGGAGAGGCCTACTTTTAGCAGTGGACATGTTATGGCTGATATGATGATGATGATGAAAACAGGTGAAATACATCATCATCATCATCAGCCTATATGTTCCCAGTTTCGAACACACGACCCACGACTCGTAAGTCGGGACTCGTAGGACGGAAAAAAAAGGTAGGTACCAAAGATTTTAGCGGACTAATATTAGAAAATCATCTAACGAATTTATAAAAAGGCGTTGAACATGCATACCCACATAAGTTCATAAACAAACTCTCACAACGTTTTGTTAATTCCTGTTACTCTAGTTTTTACCTTCGAAGAATCCCGTTTTTACTCGTAAATCCTCCTATTCCAGTTCATATATTTCCCCACATATCGTTGGTACATAAATGTGTAAACTGTTATTTCCTAGGTTAAAGAAAAAGCTACTCATCCGCATTAATTATGGCACTCATAGAGCGCCGAGTCAATAAAAATATCAGCAATTCTTTTGTGAAACATACGGAGTTCCATTGCACACGTTGCTGCCGCGTTTTCTTTCTTATTATCCTTGATGATTGTAATCAAAGTATACGGTTCCTTAGTAAAAATGTAATGCTACAGTTTTGTTTGGATGACTTCATTATTTAAAAGTCTAATGTACGAAAATAGCTCCTCCTTAAACATAGCAGATTCAGAATAAAAATGTCACACAATGCCAATGTTTTTTTAAGTAAAAAACCAATTTGTTACTTTATTATCCTTTGACAGACAATCTGACGGAATTTGCGAGCTAGTGTTTATAAATCTAAGATCTATTTTCAGTATGCTAAGTATCACTATCGTCCACATGTCGCAAACCGCGGCATGCCCGCTACAACTGTGTCTCCGTACATTCCACCAGCGGCTGTATCTAAAGGAAACATCACGCAACAATGGCGGAATGGTATCAGCTCTCATGGTTGTCACCTGTCGTAATTACAATAAAAACAGGCGAGTCTCACAGGCGATTATACTTGCTACGCGTGGCGTGAAGTTTAGACGGTTTTTTGAGAGAACGGGTGAGGTCACGGTGATGAAGCGATAGCGAGTTAAGGGGTTAAAGCGAGCAACCGAGATTTTCGGGACTGGTCCTTCGAGGATCCGGGAAAAATCCCGATTTTTCCCGGATCCTCGAAGGACCAGTCCCGAAAATCTCGGCCGAAAGACCCGTCTTTCCGGATATTAGGGGTTTTTTTTTTTAATTTTGAGACATTTGTTTTTAAATGTTAACAAGATCTTAAAAGGAAGAGATAACTTATAAGGCAGAATATTTTTTCAGAGGTAATCGAGACAAAGACTACGATGGAGACAGCTTCCCCAGAAGAAGCCACTCTACCTACCTTTGAAGAGATTCATGTTGTATGCGTTAGTAATTTATACTTTAACAAACTGGAATAAAATAATACTGATTTGAAGGTTTTTCAGAGGTTATGTTGGCCTCAAGCCGGTGAGAGGTAGTTGACTTGAATATAGCTTCTTCAGCATTTTGTCAATAATTATCGTCGCATCTTCAATGTTTGATATCTCACCATGGTAATAAGCAACACGACTTCGACTTTGACTTCGACTTTGAGACAATAAACTTATCCACAGACATCATTATGTACCTCGAAATGAGTTGCTAGCATCTGACGGCTCACAGTTGACCAAATTCTGTTCCAAATAGTTACCTGATTTGTTTTTATTGGAACGAAGTTCCTTATCGCGCGTTGTGAAAGGGGGCTAGACGGAAAAAAATCTTACGAAAAGTTGTCACGACACGAGTGGTGTGGAGGGAACGGAGCGGAGCGGAGTGGAGCGGAGCTGAGCGGAGTGGAGTGGAGTGGAGTGGAGTGGAGTAGCGACGATATTTTTGTTGAGTGTAAACAGTAACTTCGTTCCATCCGGGTGTCTCCCTTGACACCTCTCAAGTTTTTTTTTTCAATCTGTTGCACGCATGTTTTGTTCATTAATTATCTGTTTATTATCAAGAAACTCGTTTAAAAGCACGATGCTAGGCAAAATAGAAGATTATGTTGAAACGAAAAAAAATATTGTAATTTAAACACAAGTGCATGTTTATTTTAAAATCTAGATAACACAAACATGGTTTTATACCATTGCATACATTCATTGTTTATGTTACCATTTAAATACCAAAAAAACAGCCATTGAGGAAATAAAAATAAATACAATATTAACAAAACAACATTCATTTAAATTGCTGTTTAATCGCGATAAGGAGTGTGTGTTGTCTATAATATATTTTGATGTAGTGGATATCATAATATTATGCATTTTTTTTCCAATCAAGGACTAACAATGTTATGAAGTCTCCAACAGATTTTCAAATTAATTTCTCTAACATAAAGTCAGAAATTCAATATAAAAAACAGTTTCGACACCGCAATCAAAGCCTATTTCTTCTCACAGAGAAGAGACATGTGCCCCAGTTGAGGTAACATTAAAGGCTTATAATAATTATAGTACCTACTTCAAGGCTACATCTTTGAATATCACTGAAGCAGGCTGAACATTCTAGGGGCACTACCATCTAAGCACGAAACCCGTATTTTCCATTTGGCTGACGTTTCGGGCGTTTCTTATTCTTTATCTCGATTGAGGCGCTAAAAATTAATTTTCAAAATGGCTTCCGAAGCGCAAAAAGGCAAATTCTCTATAAGCCTAATTCTCAAAATGGTCAATTCTCAAAACGTCTGATTCTCAAAATGGGAGATTCCCGGAAACCTTAATTCTCAAAATGGCTTAAAGAGAATCAGGTAGGGATTAGGTTTTCTGCGCCTAAACCCTTATCTCTTCTGGTCCTTGATCAGACGGTGAGGTTTCTTCTAAAGAAACACTAAGTGTGCAATTACGGTGGCGGGTCACGAAACAGTCTAGATTTCCGCTGACCCGCCCTGTCCGCACTTGGTGCACCTCAGTGAAAAACCACGTGTTTGCGTTACCCGCCGACGGTTTCCGCTGCTCGCCCCGCTGCCACTGTAATCGCACACTTAGATAATATAACCCGCTTCAGCTTAACCCCAAGCCACAGCCTTAAGCCCACCTTCACACTAACAACAATAATCGTCGCGGCATTTAATGTTACCAGTATTAAGTGATCCAGTGTCACAGATAACTATATATTAGTCAGAGACAGATAGGACAGTGCTAAGTTGACGTCTAGTTCCAAAAATATACGCCAAGCGCTAGTGTCGCAGTTGGTCGCAACGTCACCTTTCTAGTGATGGCCCACATCGTACTACGTTAGTCTACATGTATTAGTCATGAATCTAGTAGTCTAGAATGTCGATTCATGATTGCATAGTGATGTTCCACGGAAAATACTTACGGGTTTAATTATTTGTAAGTTTAATTTCTTTCTTTAATTATGTCCTAAGACTGCCATGGATGGATACGAAAATAACGAATAAAATGAAATAAAAGACTTTTCTTCGAAATTTACTTTTTATTTGTTTCTTCCTCTTAACCTATGGGCTTTATATTTTTCAAAAGCAGTTTGTTGAGGTGCACACATTTGTTTTACATGTTTTTCCGCGATATCCCCTTTTAAAATTTTATTTAAAATGTTGCACCAATTGTGTATCTGGGTGCGTATCATTAAATTGAGCAACCAGTCTATCACCTCGGTATTATGAAGTGTGCATCCCAACCATTTCACATCAAATTTCTTCAATATTTCATATTTTATATGTTTTTTAATACATTTTTTAAAACCATATTTATTCAAATAATCGTGTATGAGGCCCGAGATATCCCTATAAAACATTAAGAACCTCTTTGATGGATAAGCTAAATTATGATGTTTTAAAAGGGTGTACTCTCTTTGCTCAATCCATCTATGAAAAACATCTGTATTTGTTTGAGTATAAGAATCAGAGCATCTCCTACACTTAAATTTTTGTGTCACTCTCCTGCACATATACCCTGCTGTATATGCAGAAGAGTGCACGCGCAATCTTTCATTTACGGGATTGAGTGACTGGTTGCAATTACTGCTAATGTTTTGGGTCATCGTTATGGGTCCAGCATGTGATAAATTTTCTTTATCCTCATCAAATGGTGGTGATGAATTCTCATCCTCATTTGATGAGGATATGAGTTTTAAAAAATCGACTACTGTGTCTCCTTTTTCATCCTCACAGTTTGCGTATATTGAGTGTGGACCCATAACGTTGGACATTAGCAGAGATTTAAATGCATTCATAAAAGTATTTGCATCAGGATTGACATTCCTGTAGTTGATGGCTCTGATCCTACCAAAAAAGTTCTCTAGAGGATCCTGATTTACATTCCTAGGATAAAAATATTGTATTTCATAATTTTCAAACAACTGTTTAGACAACCTTTCAAAACTTTCTATAGTTGTAACCCATCCATTAAGAGAAGGAACTCGAACCTTATACACTTTTTTATTCTTTAGGGCTTTCTTGCTAGTTTTATCAATAAATTGAATGTTTTGAAGTATTTGTTTGGCTTCTTTCCAAAAATTGTAGACCTGATGGCTGGTCGGCTTTATTGGTCCACGCAGTTTGCCCCGGACAGTGCTCCCTCGAGATCCATTCACACTATCGAAGAGCTTGTCAATGAATTCCACAGCTTCCCCTGTTGTGGCCATTGTCTGGCTGACATTTTGACCAGAAGCCGTCGTTTCTGAAATTACATAGTTAAATAAGTATACATAACATACAAGCAAACAAAATAACTATGAAATATTTATTCTCTATCAGACTTTTTATTCTTAAAATGCTAAATTGAAATTGAATGAATAAGTACCTAGTATTTTTTTATAAGAATCATTTATTTGCATAAAATACAGGTACTACCAGTTGTTATATTGGTGGTTTAGGCACAAACCATATTTTGCCTGTTTAGGGCATGCAAATTAACAAAGGTAGTGTGAACTAATGTGTTTATTTTATAAGTAGATACTAAAATAATAAATAAATAAAACAAGTGAGAGATTGAGTGATTAGGGGGATGATTTAAGTGTTATTAGATAATGCATATTGATATTAGAGTAAAAACTTACTGAACAATGCAGTGTATTTAAGCATTCCACTGGTTGTTGCACTTAAAGTTTGGGCAGCTACACTAACTTTCATCTTCTTCATTTTTGCTGCATAAACATGATGGTCTGTTAGTTTTTTATGCATTCTTGTGTGGCCTAGTTGGCAATCAGCATCATACACAGTTTCTATATCCTTCCATGTAGCCACTTTGCCTTTGAACAGCATGTCTTTTGTTAGCAGGTTGTTCCTAAAGCCCTTAAGTAAGTGCGGAGGATCATACACAACACTTAACTGTTGTCCTGACACCTCAATAGTTCCATCTGGAAACAAAATAAATATTGAGTTCAATCAATAAGTTAATTTGATGGATCCTACACAGATCCTAATCGTACTTAATTATCTACTCACCATTATATTCCTCATTTAAAATCCTTTTACGTTCAGTCTCCAATTTCATCATATTTATAGCTGTTCTAAATGTCGAGCCCTGGTCACATACAATTGCTAAAGGTATCAGGTCTGATTCTGACACTTTAGTGACAACTTCCTTCAAAATCCTGACTACCGTAGCAGCTGCAGTTGTTCCCTCACAAAAATAAAAACAAATAGGTTGCCTCCAGTTTGAGCACACTCCTTTTAACATGAATACTAGGGCATGGTCGCAAAACCTTAATTGTCTTTCGTAACCAAAGTCTTTAAAGCCTCTTATCTCATCTTGGGACTCAACATAAGTGAGATGAGGTGTGAGAGCAACTTCATCAAATAAAATGGAGCACAGTTTCTTCTTTGTGTCCCATTTTTGTACTTTGTGCTTTAATACTCTAAAAATATTATCATTTATTCCCACATTAA
This sequence comes from Agrotis segetum, assembly GCA_036375495.1. Classification (NCBI taxonomy): domain Eukaryota; kingdom Metazoa; phylum Arthropoda; class Insecta; order Lepidoptera; family Noctuidae; genus Agrotis; species Agrotis segetum. The sequence goes on along the minus strand of JAQSVV010000677.1, from coordinate 253,017 downwards.
AGATTATATTTTCTGCTAGACGGTTTAGTGTTCTTTTGGTGGGTAAATTAAATATTTTTTGCAGCAATCTATATCCCTTAGGGCTTTCCTTCATTAGGGTCAATGCCAAATGCTTTTCACTCTTTGTATATCTCATTGCCTTCCTCTTTCGGTTTGCCATTTTTAACTGCATGAGTAGAAAATCTTGGGCTTGTTGAGACATTTTATCAAATTTTGTATTAAACAGTTGGCTGTAGCATACTGCCTTAGCAGCATCTAATCTTTGTGAAAACGGCTTCTGAGTCTTGTTTTCCTCAATGGCCATTTTTCTCATCTTTTTTATAAAGCTCTGGCAGTTTGGGGTAAATTTATTAACTGTAAAAAATAATTAAATTATTTATTTAATAAACTGGTATAGGTTTTGACAAAATACTTATTGAGATTTTATTCATAAAACATCAAACAACATTTATATCTTTTTGTGTAAAAACTTATTTGACAGTGTTTTTAGTAGTTTATTGTTCTGTAACAAGGGTAAACAATAGCTTATTTTTTCATATTTGTTAAAAAGAAAAAATGTTGTTTTATATTATGTATATGCATAATAAGGGAAAATAATAACATATTTTACCTCCTCTTCTAATAATATATTTTTTTGGTGCTTTACTTGTTAATTGAGTTTGGTCCACACTGAAAATCACATCTGTAAATAGAAGAAACATTCAAATTTAAGTATGGGTTAATCTAGAATGTTGTGTAACTATTAAGGGATCCTGAGACACATTCACCGCCGGCTACTGTTTACTAAATTTTTACTATTTTTTTTTTAAATTCTCTCAGAATTAAAAATGTCGAAAAAGGGGGGGCTGCACAACTTTACCTTTTAAGGGATAGTACCTCTCCCCCCAACCTCCCTTCCATTCCTCCACTCTCAATTTGACAGCAGTTAATGGAAAACTGACCTGTCATTATTAGAACCTAACTAAAATATTTTAAAATTATGTAAGTTTCCATGATACTAACCTTGGGATCCTAAAGAGTCAACCTGCATGTTTTGTAGTGATTTTTCACACTTGCTTGTAGTTGGTACTTCACTTGATTCAATGACATTGGATGTTGTGATACCTGCAATAAAATATGTATATTAATTGATTTATAATTTAGTACATAAATGTTTTTCCTGCACTCATGGCAAAAGATTAATGAGTTGCAGACATAGAGTTGCGAGCAGGAGAGCCTTATTTTGATTTTGGAGGTATTGACCTCTAAATATTTGCGGCATTCACTTAATGCAAGATTGTGGAACTAGGATTCTTTCATCTGAAATTTCCCAGCATCTGCTCAACCATCAGGGTAACAAGGTGTGATGTTTTATATTATATGCATTTGTTTTTGTGCAAAAGTTGTTAACACTTTGCAATGTTGATGAATTATAAAATTAAAATCCTTAATTCAAAATTAAAGTTGTTAAAAATTTATTACCAGTATAGAGAATTGAAGATGCAGCAGGATCCACATATGTATCAGCTTTTCTTGAATATAAATGATCAACTGGATGTTCTAAAATGGGAAATGGTTATGTCAGAAAAAGAAACATATTAAGTTAGGTACTTACAAAATTATACCAAAGCGTAAGATTGAAAAGTGGGTCATTACCTTGGGCAACAACTGGAATTTCTGAAATTTCCTCAATGCCTTCATTTTTACAGTAGTTATGGTCATAATGATCACCTGAAAAAAGACAAACAATGTTTGTTTATTATTCAGTAATATTATGTAGATACTACTAGGTCATACATGGAAATAGCATCACACAATCAAATTTTGAAAAACTTTGATTAACTATTGCCATAGCCTATAGGCTTTAGACAAGCTATAAATAAAAAAATGGCTAAAAGCTTTTTACTATAAAAATGTCTACAATGCATAATTTTCACCAGGCATTAAAAGACTCTTATGAGTGTCACTGTTCCCAATAGTGAGACACTTTGTAGAAGAACATGAGTCTCACTATTTCCATTCGTCGCTTGTTATTGTCAATGGGTATAGTGAGACTGATTTGAAAAACGCATGCAGTCTCAGTATTGTCATTGCAATGGGTAATTTGAACAGTGACTCACCTAGCAAACTTATAATAATTTCAAGAAGTGTACTTGATATACAGAAACACTTACCAGATAAAGGCACCCCATGTTCGATTTCTTCAGTTGAAAAAAGACATGGATAACCATCTCTGATACGGCCACCCTTGTCATCCAGTTGGTATCTGTCGAAGTGTTTTTGGCACACACGTTTATTCACTAACTGATCCTTAGACAGACCAAGAAGTTCAGAATTCACTGGCACCAGAAACGACAGCCACAGAGCCCTAAGTTTATCGTCTTTAGGTAAATTGTAAAGACGATGAGTTTCGTTGGTTGAAGTACAACCGATAACACAGCATTTGATAGGAGCCATGGCCGCGGACCAAAGCACCAGATCACTGCTGTATAATTCGTATCGAGCAAGGAACTTGGAATCAATCTCAACTCAAGCAATAAAGCGAGGAGAAAAACCCTTCAGCACACGAACTTCGACACGAATGACAGTTTTTTAAAATCCAATCTGTCAGTTTGACGTTGATAAGTACCAAAATGGCTGCCAAAAACATGGCTACCGAAAGTGGCGCCGGTGGCGCCGAGCGCATTTTTTGGAACTAAAGCTGTCGCAGGCCTGTCCAGTGTCATGGCGATATGGCATGAAAATTGCCAGCAATGGATGACTGGCATTTGTTATAGTTTAATCAAAATTGTATGTGACATAGTATCGGCCATTATTGACTGTAATTTGTTTTTTTTCTATTAATTTTTTGAGCTAAGGGGCTGAATTTATGAAGTTGGTAGAGGAAATTATTTGCTGTTGCTATTGACAAATTATATTACAAGCTATGAAATTTTTTACATTGTTTTCCAAGTAAGTTATTTATAAACTTACTTGGAAAGTATAGAAATAGTTTTTTTTTTTTATTAGCCTATACTGCCCCACTGCTGAGCAAAGGCCTCCCCCAATTCCTTCCAGAAATTCTTTTCATGGGCCGCTTGGAACCAGCTCTCATAGAAATAGAAATATAAAATCAGAAAATATTAATTACCTAATTCTTAATTACCTAATTGAAAAATAAGAATTTATTAAAAAAAAAAACAAAATACGTAAAACACACTTACTTCTGTTTCCATAATCGTTTCCGTCCCTCTTTCGAATGAAAGTGTGTAGGCTCGTGTTAGTATGAAAGAAAACTGATGGTGGACTGTTGACATGGATTATAAAACACAAACTAAAAACATAGGAGAAGTTGCTACATAATTTATGTAGTGTAAGTTGTGAAGTACATCTCCTGTAGATCCATTATAAGGAAATACATCTGTAGGGCCTTTAATAGCAGCGTGGCAATGTATGTATGGATACTCATCATCATCATCATCATTTCAGCCTATTGCAGGGAGCGCCACAGCGCACGATCTCTAGCTTTTTCATCCAGCCACTGCCAGCCACCTTCTTCAGGTCATCGGTCCATCTTGCCGGGGGGCGTCCCACCCTACGCTTACCTACACGTGGTCTCAATTCGAGAACCTTCCTACTCTAACTATCGTCGGTTCTGCGGCAGACATGACCAGCCCATTGCCTCTTTAGCTACAGATTTGGACAATATCTGTAATTTTGGTCGTATGCCGTAAGACCTCATTCCGGATTTTATCCCTTAGTGAGACCCCAAGCATACTCAGCTACCACAAAATCCAACCATAGCAACAATAATCACCAAAAAATTAATTAAAATTTAACACCCATCACTCACTCACCATGAAGTCATGAACGTCCAACTTTCGCACACGACCGCGAACGGCGTAAAATCGCAGCGATTTTTAAACGCTCGTGTAACGGTTTCACTCGCTTATTAACTATTGATGGCTTCACGCGCAATTTTACTTAGACATTTATTACTGAAGACAATAGAAAACTATCGATGTATGGTAATAGAGGCGTGAAACGGAAAAAAGATGCGGTAAATTGAACCGTATTGGTAGGAGAAGGATTCCGTATGTCATTTGATTAGCCATTTTCCAACTAGGATCTAATCCATGATGAGATTAGATCCTAGTTAGAAAATCCTTAAAAGATCAAAGCATGCCGGGGTCATAGGTCTTACGAGCTACCGTGTCTCCGGAACGTAAAGGGCTATTGAAAAGGACACCGTAGATTTTAGTCAGTACAAGTCTGACAGTCCCTACTTTGGGTTGGAGAGCTCATGCTATGATTGGACCACGTAAAAAAAACTAGCATCTAATCTAAATCATCATCATCTGCCTATGTTTTCACTGTTGGGATACATACCTCCTCTCTGTGAGAGTGAGTGGGCCATAATCTACCACGCGGGCCCAGTACGGGTTGGTAGATGTCACATGTTTTCCTTCACCGTTTTACCCCTACTGAACCCTACCCACGATATTCTAAACGCAGTTTCAGATAGATTCTATAACGACTAATAAAGATTATTAAGAGCCATTGTAGCTCGATCACACGGCAATATAAAACGCTTTTTTGTGCGTTTGCGTCGATGTTGTAAACCCGACAAGTATTCAATGGATGCACTTATAGAGCTATCAATTTTATTTAGCTCGTGTTTGTAGAACATTGTAATGAGGCTTTCTTTGGATAAAGACTTCTATATAACTGTTTAGTTTATACCCTAGTTATCACTAAGTCTTTGAGAACCTTTTTGCATTGCCAATGGAAATAATTCAGCTTATTCTTCTTGCTGTCGCCGGCACATCGGGTTAACTAGAACATTGCCAATTTATTCCGAATTAAATCTCTTAAGAATAGAGTGGGAAAGCAGTATCCAAGGGTGCTATTTTACCCTTTTTTGTGGCTGTTTATGAAGGCGGTTACATTTTTTTTGAAAAAGTTTTTATGTTATTCTTTTTAGTTTTAATATTCAACCACAATTCTTATTAAATACATCATCTTCTTACATGACTGTGTACTAGAATTTTGTTATCCTTAGCACCGGTAATAAATAACATCGTTAACATAATTATCTTTCATTCAGCCCTATCTCAAAAACTAATAAACCGATTTTGATGAAACTTGCTAAGTTGAATGATACTTAGTACAACAAAAAGAATGACTTAAATTGGACTTGTAGTTCTGGAGATATGCGAACACAAACATAATTTACTAAATCAGTCGATACCGAGTCCTCTTCTTACTAGAGCAGTTATACCTTCCATCATCAACTCATCCACCTGAGATGATGATTATTAGATGCAAATACTTGAACGGCTTTAGAAAATATATGAAAATGGTAATACGTGCCTATAAAATTTGAAGGTTGCCCTCCATTTCCCTGGGATCCCATCATCAGATCCTGGCCTAATGATCATGGGACAAAAAAAAATCCAAATTGGTCCAGGCGTCTTCGAAAAATCGGGGAACATAGATAAAAAAAAAATCCGACGAATTGAGAACCTCCTCCTTTTTTTGAAGTCGGTTAAAAAAAGTCCCATATAAAGGCCATATCACAATGCGACACATAAACTGCATTACTATCTTTATAACAGTTGTATAAAGAGTTGTATAAATGAATTAATATTCTGCAATTTTCACCGTGCGAGTAGATGTGGACTGGACGCGTCACGGTCGCCGCCGCCGTTAGGATTGGCGTACACTGGGCTTTGATTGTAAACAATGATGATAGAGATAATTATGATAGGCTGGTAGTATAAGTAAGATACGTATTATAGTCATAATTTTTATTTGTAGGTATATAAAAATAACATCGATGATAATATTCTACCATTTATTTGTTCATAAATAAATAGGCAGGTATGGATTACAGACCTCAGCAACAACCTCTTTTTTGTTAATATTTATAAATGGTTTCTGTAACTTATTACAAAAATAGTACCAACAATTTTTAACTAACCAGAGTTTTAGATATTTAATTTAATAAAACTTCTGCATTTGCAACATTTTATGTTGGGTTTTCTTTCTATTTATTTAATTACGTAACAGTATTAATTACGCATGGTTTCCGAGATATAATCAAAAAAACAAAAAATTATACCTTCGAATCCCCCCACCTCCCTCAGCTCAAGGGCTAGGGGCTTTTGATACGTTCACCTCCTAACTCGTCCAAACAAAGTTACGTAGGGAAAAATTGTGTTCCAAGACTTTCCCTCTGTAGCTTGTTTTGAGCATTCGTTGACTGGGCAAAAATACTTAAAATAAGTAAAGAAAATTGCTGTAAAAATGCATCACGCCAAAAACATTTTTGTGAATGCTACACGGATCTTTAGACGCTACAGATTGCGGTGTTATTTCCAAATAAAAATAGTAAGTCCAAGAAAGTACGCAGAATTTCTGTCGTATATTTTCTGCAGGTGTACTACCAAACTAAGGTCATGTACATAATGTGTGTAGTTCTGTTTACGTATATATTACAATTGATTTACGACAACTCCACCAACTTACATCTCTATAACCAATCTTGAATAAACTTGCAATATTACTTTCTTAGTAATTCACGCAACATACAAACTCTTGTATTATGTTAATGGCTATCCATGTAGGGATATTAATGGGCTGTATGTCCACATATGTTTGTTTGACGTATGCATTTCCAGGGCCGGCTTTACCCTATTCGAGTCTCTGGGTACTTTATGACTGGGGGCCTAAGGCGCAGGACACAAAGAAAAGACGTAAGACGAGGACGCGTCGCGGACGTGCGAAAATGTATGAGAGTCGTGTGTTTTACGTCGCGATTCTTCTATACATTTTTTATGAAAGAGACGCCGAAGAGACATGTCTCCGCTCGGCCTGCGTCTTACGTCTTCTATGTAGCCCGCGCCTAAGGAGGATGCCAAAGTTTAGCAATACTGAATGAAATTCATTTCACTTTGGACATAGAAATGCAGGAAAAAGAAACGACTGTAGTTAACTGGAAGTTTTAAGAAGTCTCCTCGCAATTTTTTTTTAATCTGACTTGGTCTCTTACAGTAATTAATCTGTTCAACTTATAAAACATTGTAAATCACTATTTTATTTACTTATTTATTCAATTTTATTTTTTTTAGCCCTTGATAGTTCTGCGGCATGTTAGTTAAATTTTATTCTTGTGAGGCCCTGTTAGGATGTTTACACGAACTCAGGGCCCCCAAAGTTTTTGTGGGGCCTTGAACACATGCTCAAAGTGGCCCATGGGAGGGGTGGCCCTGTACATATATCAGCAATGTCTGATGACCATTGTCTAGGAAAGGAATATTCATGAAGAAGTTTTGTAATGTTTATTGAGTTTTATGTAAAAACTTACGTTTGCTTTTTTTGTGGAGAACTTGTTTATTACTGTTTCCGCAGTTGTAATAAAAAGTAGGTATACATTTTCCTTTTTTTTAAAAACGTGATGAAACTTGTGATTATTTGAACTGATGTTGATTATAAGGTATTTTTATACAATACTCGCAACGAAACTGAAAACTGCCAATAAGGGTTCCTACATGATTTCGGCATGATAAGGTGATCAAACTAAAGAAAAAGAATTCTTAAAAGAAAAAAAAAAAGAAAAAAGAAAGAAAACAAAGAAAGGGAAAGAAGGGAAGTTTGAAAGTGACGCCTGTTACAAAAAAAAATTAAAGGGAATCGTCTGTCTTGGTATAGACATGATGAGGATGGACATTGGACACTCATGTGACTAAGAGAGTGATGAGTATGAATGTTGATAGATGAAAAATAAGAGGAAGGTCAAAGAAAATGGATGAAATGACTAACTAATGATTTCAAAGAAAAAAAAGGGTAAATGATACTGTGACGTCTGATAGAGGTTGGTAAAGGAAGAAAAAAAAACGTGTTGCACCGACCCCAAATATAATTAATGCGATGCGATATAACGAGAAGGCCAGGAAGATGATGATTTTGATAGTAATACTTATTCTCCAAAAAATCGGTACCTAAGTTTTGTTGATGATATAATTATTTTCTCTTATATCTCTCATTAGTTAATTTTAATAATTTCCAGCTTGTCAGATTCAAAAGATAGAAGCTTTTTTTTCAACTTAAATTGAAGACACTTCTGGTATATTACAGAAAGTTTCCGTCCTTATAATGTTTTTCTAAAAAGTAGCAACGGTATTTCCGGTCACACAAATAGAAAAACAATCCCATGTGTACAGTTTGTAATTTATTATCCAAACTGCAATTTCTAGACGATTCCATTCATAATCAATTTTTTACACACACAGTATACACACAAACGAATATTGTACTATATGACATTGACTGATTATTTTGTAGTTTTCTACAAACAAAAAAATAAGATTTACCCGTACTTGAAACAAATACTCATGAACTTTTTATTAACACTGCATCTTATAATGTATCGTCATTATTGCGATCTAATGTTATTTTATCAATTTCTTTCTTATACTTTCTAGCTTCCAGCCAATAGTGCGAAAAAATCCTAAACTAAGTCTTAACAGTTTTATTATAAAGTTGATTCTCCAACAGCAGAACAACTACAATAAAAAATTCAACACAATACCTAGTGTTACTCACATTAATCATTCGAAACCAAATTGTTTTAGATCAAAGCCGATCCGCTTTTCCGATTTCATTCTTATTTTTCACACAATAAAGCTTAAATTCCCTTATGTTTTCTTCACGACTTAAGGCGAAGCTCTCAGTAAGAGCGAAAAGATTGACATTTAAATACTTAAGTGGAAGTGAAAGGCTGAGAAAATGATATTTTTGATTAAAATTGGAAAATAATTGCGTCTCCCACGTAGATGCGATGGTTCAAGTAATGGTTATAGTTTTTTTAGTCGTTTAGTTGACTCCCGGTCGGCACTAAACTGGTTATTTCCGGTTATTTAGTAGTTTTTGGCGGACTATTCTTGGGAAGCTGGCTATCTGTGATGAAATCTTACTTGTCGAAAGATTTTGGGAAGATAGCGCCTTTTCTAAGTTAAGTTTTGAAAGTTGGTTTTTATATTGTGCTTTGTTTCCGGGCCTTTGTTTAAGTTCAGATTGGCAGTTGTTTAAAAACATGATTTTACGAAAGCGTAACTACCGACCATTAACTACGATTAAGAGCAAATCAAGGGTACATGGATAAATGAAAATCTACTAAGGGTCAACTAGTCATGGAAACTGCTTGTCTGGGTCGCAGAACTGTTTGGGGTCGCAACACTAGCTTAAAAGGGCACCGCGAATCTGGAACGCAAAGGATATTTGATGAAAAAGGGTGGTTTTTAAGTCAGTGATAATTTTCAAGGTTATTTTAACTTTTTATGTCAGTGATATTTTGCAGTCTCTTCCACACAGTCAGGGAGGGCCCGGTCTTATTATGTAGTTTTTAAACACCCAAAAAATCTTTATAATAAACTAGAAGGCCATCTTTTGCATGATAGTTACCATGTAGTGAAAGGCATGTCAGAAATAATAATAATAATTATCAAATAATTAAACCACAACACAGACAAAAACAAATTTCAGCCTTGTTTTAAAGTACTTACAGATACAGAAACTAGCAACCTGACTTCACTTCTTACCAAATATAATGCATGCGTGCAAGCAAGCGCCAGTACCAAGAATTGTGATCATTCCGAACAACTAATGGACTGTGAAGATATAGATAGAACAAATACTGTTACAAGGAACCATGTTGCAAACATCGAGCAACTAGAAGTCAATAGAAATATAGAACAGCTTGCTTACAGAAAATTGCAATACGGTCAGTGGAAAGAGAAAGAAAGAAAAGAGATTTATTGGGCTACACAGGACACAACAAACAAACATGAATAAGAACAACAGAAAAACAAAAATTAATAAAAGAAAAACAAAGGTAAAACAAAAAACATAAAACAATTTAGTCCTGTGCGAGACCAAAAGGATCCTACCTCAGCATGTGCTGCGACATTTAACTGTCACAGCGCTGGTTTTCTGGTAGGGCCCAAGTGGCTTCCATTACTTGACTCACGTATTCTGCGTTAAAAGATGGGTCATGTATTATGGTACTGACTGTACTAAGTGATGGCAATATTGCTTTATAGGTTATGATATTGATCAGTTCTGGTCCTGTAATTTTCAAAAATACTATTCTGTTTCTACCGATGGATGCAAGTGGTGAATTGTGTGCGCGTGGCGGTCTAAGGGGGAGGCCTATGTTCAGTAGTGGACGTTTTCCGGCTGATGATGATGAAGATGATGATGATTCTGTTTCAACTGTTCCTTGAATTCATCATCATTCTAATCGTAATTCTCATGGCCTTATTTTTATTCATTTAGGATTGGCACAGCAACATCTTATAAATGTCTCTAGTACTCATCATGATCATTATAATCGCCACTTTCTTCTTATTATTATAATCGAGCTTCTTATAAACCATCTAAAGTTTCTTAGATCTTCCTCTATTCTTATAGCCTTTCCCATATTCTCCATGACAGTATAAATCTTCAAATTTTGGCAAGCAGAGGCCTTGAAGTATTGAATCAATTATTCAGGCTATGCCAGTTTTATCCAAATATACGTCAAGTTAACACTACGTCGCATATTTCTAACTTACCGATGCAAAGAGCGAGCTACTTGAAGTTAAACTAAGTGTAGAACAGTTTACTAGAAAATTATTGGATGCTGTCGGTGTAGCGGTTTCACTTCCGTGAGTAGCATTTATAATCCTTTGATGTTTTGAAGTCTGCAGAATTCTACTCACAGTTTATTCTTTTTAATTTCCTATATTTTTATAGATGCGGAGTTTTTCAACAGAATTTTTATTTTTGACCAGAATTTTAGGAATCACTATTTCGACTTAAACACTGACTGCATTCAAATGCTAAAGTTTCTGGAATCATTTACTGCATTTTCTGGAAAGGGAAATAATTATGCAGATGTATCTTTCTTTTCTAGTTCCTTAATTATAAGGATTTCTTCAATACTATTGATTACTTCATAGTAGTTCATACGTGCAAGCTGTTGTAACATACGCTTCTATAATCTGCGTAGTCCTTTGCTTATTAGCCATTACACCAATATTGCCTTCAACTATTTTATCCGCTTTTTAGATGGTATTGTATCAACGATAATCAGTTATTGTATCAACTTTAATAATTTGTGACTGTATATTTCTGCTTTTCTAAACTGCATGATGGATTTTAGTGCAGTACATTTTTTTGAGATTTCATCATGCAAAATTGAAATGTATTGATTAAAAACTTACAAATGCATAGAATGTTCACACGTTACCGACTTCTTAAACAGACATCAATATTAATTAGTTTAGCTAAGCAGATGCAGCAAGACCTATAGATTTATAGGAGTTATTATTTAGCCTCTAACCACCATTCAACGGTTCTTAACCATTAACAGTTACCCTCATTTTTTCTTCACCAACTAATGAAATAACTTCATCAAGCCAACTTATGTCTTCAAACCATTCAATTTTAACATCAACCCATACAATATCTGCCCATATCAATTAGCTTTTATCCCATAACAAGATATAATTACCACAATGTATAACAGGAGTTTATAAATAGCTGTATTTTTCCCCATTTCTTCTAGACCTTCCTTCCTTGTTTCCATTCTCTTATGGAGAGGTCTTGTTAAATTTGTTTCATACGCTATGAAATTTAATGAGGCCTGACCATCGCACGGTATATAGAGATAAAAAAGGCGCAATTTCAATAGATTGAGGAATTATTGTTTATGATCAATATTAGTTACCTACATAGTTATATCCGTACCGTTTCTGTTAAGTAAAAAGTTATGGAGTATGTTTAATGTTATTACATTAAAGTCTATTAATTTCTATAACTGGGTATAGACTGTTTATAAGATTAATCTTAAGAAATAACTTTTAATCACCGCTTTTGATAAAACGATTGGTGATCATGATTACAATATCATAGTGCAGATCGGATCTTGGGATCTCATTATCATCAGCTTATATTATTTTGTTCTTATTTTATTTCTTTCGCTATTGTTCTTGTTTAAATAATTTTATTTTAAATAATTATTTGAATCAAAATCATAATAGCATGTACGCCGAAAGGTATTTCATATATTTTTCAAGTCTTTGCATAACCTATTTTAATGAAACTTTGTACAAAACAAGCAGGTTAAGTCTTATTTTGACGTGATAACGTCTTATATTTCGATGGCCGGCTGCACGCACGAAAAAAAATGACGACATGCGGCGTTACCTCGCTCTGTAGCGTTTCATAGCAACGGCGTGTCAATTGTTTGTTTATAGCAACGTATGTACGTGCAGTATTTTCTTATGACGTTGTCACGTCCAAGTATCGTCAGTAAACCGACTTTACAGACAACCGATTTTTTTTTAGTGATAGGATCGATTTTAAACCGACTTCAAAAAAAGGAGGAGGTTATCAATTCGACTGCATTTTTTTTTTTTATGTTTGTTACCTCATAACTTGCGACTGGGTGAACCGATTTTCATGATTCTTTTTTTATTCGAAAGCTGGTGCTTCCCGTGTGGTCCCATTGTCACCGTTTCAGGATCTGATGATTAGAACTTGGAGAAATCGAGGGCAACCCTCAAATTTTATTGGCTGACACATAGTTTTTCGCAAATCTTATGATGTAATTCAAGTACTTGCGTATGGAAATCATCATCTCATGTAGCTGAGCTGATGATGGAAGGTACAACACCTCAAGTAAGAAAAATATGCTTGTGTTCGCATATCTCCGGAACTACAAGTCCGATTTAAGTAATTCTTTTTTTGTTGTACTAGGTATCGTTCAACTTAGGGAATACTGCAAATTTCATCAAAATCGGTTCAGTAGTTTTTGAGATAGGGAATGAATGAAAAAGATGTTAACGATGTTATTACCGGTGCTACGGATTACTAAATTCTAGTGCTGAAGGTTGAATATTTAAACTAAAAAGAGTAAAATAAAAACTTTAAAAAAAAAAATGTGACTGCCTTCAAAAACAACCACAAAAAAGGGTAAAATAACCTACAAAACTTTTCTTTCGGAAGTCGGTGGCAAAAGAGACAATGAAATAATAAAAAAAGTCACCGACTTCCGAAAGAAAAGTTTTGTAGGTTATTTTACCCTTTTTTGTGGTTGTTTTTGAAGGCGGTCACGTTTTTTTTTTAAGTTTTTATTCCTACTACCCTGATAGTAAGGGAAGATTTATAAGCTATTCCGTTGACTTAAAGACACCAAGGTTTTAACCATCAGGAAATACAAACTCGAGCAAGGAATTCCACTTCAGCTTTGCGGAGCGGATCCAAAAAGTACAAAAGTTCCTTTTTCAAGCAAAGGCACATAACGATATTTTAATTTACAAGTAAGGCTACAAAAATTAGTCGAATGTTTTCAAAAACAGTTTCATTTAACATTTAAAACCAGGTATGTAACATCTGCCGAAGTAATCGCTTGGATTAAAAATTATTTTTTAAATATGTGTAACTGTGTGGGGTCTAATAATTATATAATTGTCGGCAATTTATTCGGATAATTAAAAGAGTTACGGAATTACGCAGATATGTAGTTTTTTTATGCACTTTATGCATACGAATGTCCATGAATTTACGGGCGTACTACGAAGGAAACTGGTGGTTAACCTCTTTTCGACTGTATTGCTCAGGACATAAGACTGAAAAGTGTTCAACCTCTAATGTCTGTCGATCTATGGACGGTTTGTTGTCAGCTGCTTTGCTGTGCAAGATTGTTTTGAATTTAAAATCGCGTATGTTTTGTGTTTTTACTGGTTTTTGAACGTAGTATTTACCAATGACCGTGGTTATTTCTTGAGATTCTCTTATTTCGTCCGATAAGCTGTATGTTTGATAAAGTGGAATTATGTTTTTAAATTATATACTTCGGTACAGGACAAAAATCAACAAACATTTGCATCAACAATAAAAAATTGGCTTGCCACGTGACTTGGGATAAACTATAATTAAGCCCACTTTTACTTATTTTTTTATCTATCATTGATAGACTTCAGAATACTCGTAATGATTCATCATCATCATCAGCCTATAATGTGCTCAGTGTCAGATGTCACATGTCTTCGAATATTTGGCTCTAGGACATGCCGGTTTCCTCACGATGTTTTCCTTTACCGTTTTGAGAGCAGTGGTGATGAAATAAATTACACAAAGTAATGCGCCTGGCGGGGTTCGAACCCACGACCTACAACTCGTAAATCGGAACCGATACTACTGGGCCACCACTGCTCTATGTAATGATTATAATAATTATTTAAATCTAGACAATTTAACATAAATTGTTACTGAACTTCTGCCGATCCTGTAATAATTAAGCAGCTTGGAAGCTATGTAACAATGGTTTCGAACATAAATCTATACATAACAAAAACAAAAATAAAAACCATAGAATATATAGCACAAACGTAAGTTTTTTTCATAATTGAGCTTATTATGGCGCATCAAACAAATGCTTTGGAATTTGTTCCACGAAAACTGTTGTACGGTCAGCAGCGAAATTACTAGCGTAATTACGACAATTATTAATAATTATTATCCGAAATAGTATTATTATTTTTTGGAAAAGAATAATTTAAACGACTATTATGTTATTTGGTAGGTTTAACATTGATATTAATGTAATCAGCTTTTTTGAGATTATGGATAAGTGTAGTTGAATAATAATGTGAGCTTGTATTGTATTTTGTTTTTAATCTGTGAAATAGTGTTTTGTTTTTAAATGGATGATTATCTAGCAAAACTCAGGTATTTGCTAGAGTAATTAAAACAAACTACCGAACGTTAAAAATATTTTTTTTATTTCCATAGAAAAGACATAAACGAGCTACAACTATAATTGAAAATCAAACAATAATTTTAATTGTGCGCTTAAATCTACCAATTTGTATAATAATACTAGAAAAGTTACAAAAGTTACACTTATTTTTGTTTTTAACAGTCTGAATCCCAAGATCTTCCTTCTAAACAGGTCATGTTATTTTGTATTATTTTAATTTCCACTATTTTAGTTAATAGTGAATAATTTAAAACATCACTTCCAGAACAGCCTGGATTAGAAAAATCTTTTAATTATTATTTTTAACTCTCAAAAATTCTCAGACATAAATCATAATCCATTTAGACGAACATCTCTGCTGACTCTACATCAATATTAAGTCCACTACACCCGCACCGCGGGGCAGCGTTTAAATGACTTATCATTATGTAATTACTATCATTGTCCACTCACACTCTTACACCCAGCTCACGCACACAAACACACCCTCACTTGCCCACACAACTCACACTCACACTTTATAATCTCACACATGCAAATGAGTGTGTAACGATTACATATTCGTAATTCGAATATAGTGAAATACGTAAACAGTTTCTTTGAATATGTGTGCCGTAGACTGTGTTTGTGTGTGTGTGCTTTTGGGCAAGGGTTTGTAAAGTTTTCTTTGTTTTAGTACTAAGTGGAAAACTGGGTACATATTTAGTTTTATTTTTATCAGACGAATGGGTTATCGTTAAGCTTACTGTCTTTTTTAAAAGAGACAGACATAATGTTAATAATTTTAACACTCATAGTTCAGCGATGCAATCGATATAGTACCAGAAAATTATCAAATATTGAAGAAAGACAATTAGAGTACTAGTGGTACACTATAAATAGCAAATAAATAATTCTAAAGCTGGTTAGTCAGTTATTTGTGGTATCTGTTGTACCACAAATAAAGCAAGAAGTTGTAAGTTCAAACGTAGGACATTATGAACTTCTAAGTTTTTCTTGAAAATCACGGATATTGGTGAGAGAAAACATAGTAAGGTTACCTGGAATTATAACAAAGCCATGCCAGACACCTAAAGGGGTTCCAAAAATGACCTTATCCCAAAGACATTAAACAATATAGGAGCAATAGACGGGACATCACGAAGAAACCTGTGATCCAAAACTTTTTACCACTAGGTAAAAAGTCGCTCAGTCTAGTAGTCGTGGTGCTATGCAACGCTAGATAGTACTACTGACGCACGGCATCAACAATTTTGTATGACAATTTTCACAGTGCCCGCTCTATAGGCTCTTTTAAATCTCTTTGCCATATCCTTATTGGAAAGTAGAAAATCGTTGAATCCAAAATATGAAAACCTTTAATGAAACTCCTAATGAGTCAGGCTTATGTATTTTCCTTATGACTAAAGCCTTGTCATGCCTTCACAAGCCCAGTGACTCGACAAAACACATTTTAATAGGTTCAGTTATAGAAATCTCAAAATTTTCAACTATTCACGACCAACAGCCAACTAAAAGCGACAGACATGAATTGTAACGATTAAATTACTATCTGACTAGTTTAAAGTCTAGAATTCAGTCTAGATTTTATCGGCTCAATAGATATGTCTAACAGCTGGGGTGTTAATGGTTGACCAAAAGTTTAAGCGAATTATTGTCGTAAATTCATTTACATAGACATAAATCGACATAAATGGTCTTACGCAATGTTTAAGACTGAACAGGCGAGAGAGAATTTCGACACATTTCTGCTAAGATTTTTGAGTGCTTTGGCGAAGTTTTTATCTTATTAATTTAGCAAAATTTCTTCTTACTCACTTTCAAGAAAATAACTCTACGAAATCGGATATATAATTATTTTGTCCTATCACAACCAATATGATTTATAAATTATGTTACTACGAAATTTACCCAGCCAACAAACAGCCAGAGTTCAGATAAGGCCGTAATATTCAATCCCGATAAGTTCAGCTATACTTCTCTACTGCCTAGTGTATCATAAATTTCAGCCACATAATATCTTTAACAATATAATTGACGGTTCCCGAATCAAATCTAACAATCAAGATTACTGACTTTACACAGAAGTCAACATCAACAAAGAATAAATAACACAGAAGATCAACTGTTCAAAAAGTAACACACAATGGTCACAATAGTGTTGCTAACTTCTGCCGGCAATTTTACCCGTGTCAGTTAGGCCGAGACTCCACCGAAGCTGTGCGAGTCGAGACGTGTTTTGAACAACCAATAGAATTGCGTTATTGACACAGCTCCACTCCGGCAACGCAATTCTATTGGTTGTTCAAAACACATCTCGACTCGCACAGTTTTGGTGGAGTCTCGGCCTTAGGCCTTTGAATTTATGGAGACCCCGTCAGTTTTCTTTAGGAGCTTGTGGAACACGGCGCGCCGTTGACTCGTCTCTTGTCCTTGGTCAGACGGCGAGTTATCCATTAATTGCCGTCTGCAAGTCAGTGCCTATCCGTCGTCTTCGTCCTACAATGCGAAAAATTAAATACACATTTTTGTGCAAGTTGTGGTTTTCGTTTTTTTAGTCTTACCAAGGGGTATCGTATTACCCAGTTACTGGGTTGTGGAGGTCCGACAGGCAGTCGCTCCATGTAAAATACTGATATCCAGCTGAATCTGGTTTGACTGGAAGCCGACCCCAATATAGTTGGGAAAAGGCTAGGCAGATGATGATGTGCAAGTTGTGGTTTGTAGACCCCTTCAATGGTGCAAGCGAAGCAGTAGACAGCATCGAGGACAATAGGGTTGTTTCCAGGGTCAAAATAATTACATTCTATTTAGTCCGTATTTTAGATTATAAAAAAATATTGGACACGTATTTTTTCTTTTTTCGATTAAACAAAAAAGAACAAAGATAATAGCCTATTTAAGTTACCTATGACTCACTCTGCGCGAAAAACGCCACGCATCGTGACGTCACACGTAACTTTAATAGGCTATATCTTTGTCATTTTTGGTCTAATTTACAAATAAAAAAATACGTGTCCCTTATTTTTGAATAATCTAAAAGACGTATTAATTACATTTTTTTAGGCAACTAGCCTATTCGATCATGTTGACCTTCTGAACTTTGTTAGTCTATGTCATCACTTTGAATCAGTCATTGGACCGCTTCCCAGAAAACGAATAAACTTTAATCAAACTCATTATAACTGCTTTGTGACAGTCGGTTCATTATTACTGATGTTTCGGTCGTTGTACTTTGTAGTCATACCCTAATCTCTTCAAAGTTTGATTGGAAATCATCACTACCTAGCTTTTTCTCAAGTATGTACCTAAAGAGGTCGGCTTCTAGTCAATTCGAATACGTCTGAATATCTTTATTTTACATGAAAATGGTTGTCATCTCTAAAATTTGGAAATCAGGACAAGACGTGTGTAAAAACCCTTTATTCCCATGTACCACCCTCGCCGTGGTCGCGTGATTATTCCCTTACCGTGACCCCGGAACATAACAGGCTATTGAAGGACACCGTGGATTTTAGTCAGTAGAAGTCTGACAGTCCCTCCCGCCCTGCCAGGGGTGGGAGGATTCATTTGATGATACAAAAAAAAAGGATATAGAGAGGTCGGCTTCTAGTCAATTCGAATGCATCTGAATATCAATATTTTACATGAAAATGGTTGTCATCTCTAAAATTTAGAAATCAGGACAAGATGTGTGAAAACCCTTTATTCTCATCGACCACCCTCGAGTTTGCCAACCACCACTTCGGTGGCAAGCTCGAGGGTGGCAGATGGGAAGAAAGGGTGAAAACCCCGGATTTTAGAATCCAGAACCCCGTGGCAACTGCGTCAGGAGGGATGGGGGGGACCACGGGGCACGGTAAAGTGTGCGTGTATCACGGGCAGCCCAAGACTTTACATTTTTAAACCCGAACTACAAATGAAGCCCCTGACGCTCCCCGGGTGCCCTCTAAACTAAGACAAATCCGGGGAAACCCAGACGGATACCAACCCTACATGAAGCACCGGTGGTGGTGGCCCAGCTGTATCGGTCCCGACTTACGAGTTGTAGGTCGTGGGTTCAGCCAGCCATACGCATTACTTTGTGTAATTTATTTAATGATCACAGCTTTCAAAACAGTGAAGAAAAACATTGAGAGGAAACCGACATGTTCTAGAACCAAAAATCTACCAACCCGTAATTGGCCCGCGTAGTAGATTATTACCCACTCAGAGAGAGTGGGCCAGTCTCATCAGCATACAGAGAGGAGGTCTGTGTCCCAGCAGTGGGAACATTATACGCTGACGATGATGATGATGACATGAAGGCTTCCTGACGAACTGTATTATCTGTCAAAGATCTACAAATGACATCCAGAACTAACGGCTTTACCTGCTGTCCGAGACACGGAGGAATGTCGCTGTTAAGATGGTCTTCCCATTCATAAACCAAGCGCAAGCGCGGCTTAACCTCAAAGATTGACCTGGGCGGCTGTTATTATTTACCCTTGAGCTTCTCACAAATTA
Source organism: Agrotis segetum (assembly GCA_036375495.1). Taxonomy (NCBI): domain Eukaryota; kingdom Metazoa; phylum Arthropoda; class Insecta; order Lepidoptera; family Noctuidae; genus Agrotis; species Agrotis segetum. Next base: position 233,744 of record JAQSVV010000677.1, on the reverse strand, counting down.
TTCACTAAGTCTCTCTATAAAGTAACAAAATAGGTAAAAAATATGGTCATTCGTTTTAATAGCGAAATCAATAATCCTTTAAGTAACAGTTTAAATGTCAACTAAAATACCGAAAGGCGATTATAAATAAGGTCTAACTCATTACACCTTCATGCAGCAGTCGGCTAATTTAATTGGATAAGTATTGTACTGTGCTATCTCTGGACGTCCTCTTATCTTTGGGTTTTAGAACAGGGAGTGGGGTGGAGAAGGCATTACTAAGGAGACCTAAAAGTTTTTGTTCCTTGCCTGATAACTGAATGCGCCTGCACAGCTGTATTTAGAACTTACTAGATTAAGTTATACACGCATTGGCAGAAGTATAATTAATTAATTATAATTACTTGGTGTTTCCAGCAGCTTTGCCCGCTACAACTCGATAATTTTTCCACGAGAACATTAAATTGGGATAAAAAACTATCCCATGTATTATTTCAGGTTATAAACTATCTGTGTAAGGGAACAGTATAAGACGGGGACGCAAGGTATAATGGGGACATACACTCTTTGGGCATAATTAACACAACACTAACGTAGCGCAAGCGCCATCAGGACGTCATTAATTGAAAGCGGCCATTAACAAATGGCATGCTGTTGGCGCTTGCGATTTTTTGGTATTATGTTAATGTTGTTTGCCTTATGTATGTGATTTCCCATCATACCCCGCGTCCCCATCTTATACACTGTTCTTCTACTGTCCTATCCTAATCCTAATAGTGGCGTTTGCATGAAAGAGTAACAAACATCCAAACAACCTTTAACGTTTGTAATATTACTAGGAAGTGTATAACATGCTGTTTTACTGTTTAAATATTTAAAATATTTATTGAAAATTTGATAGATCATAGAGACAACATTGATAAAGGCAAAAATAAACAAAACTAAGGGTGAGCTACAAAATAAAATGTGCATTCGTCTTTTACGTAATAATACTTCCAAACGTTCTATCGCCGGAATAGCAAAGTCCTCCGATCCTTTATTTCAACAACTATAAAATCAAATAAAAATGTATACTTGACCATTTCACAAACACAGCTCCACTCCATGCTCTGCCCCACCGTAACCAACCAGCGGCAAACAGTTTGACGTACGATGAAGGAATTTAGCGATAAAGCAACTCTACGTGCTTCGCTGTTCGGCCCCGATTGTCCGGCCGCGAGGGTTCTCGTTAAAATGGCGTTTAAATGAGCAGCTGTTTTTTTAGTTTCTGTTTTAAAAAGAAGGTTTTAGGTAATAGGGGATGGAAGCTATTAGCGGGGAGAAAATTCTAGAACTTTGAGAACCAAATGTTTCTTTCGAGAAATATTTGGAGCAATGTTTTTGACGTGATAACGTCTTTTAATTCTGCACGCACGACAAAAGATGACGTTCCACGATTACGTTCCATAGCAACGGCGTGTCAATTGTTTGTTTGTAGCAACGTAAGTGCAGTATTTTCGTTCGTTCAAATATTGTCAGTAAACCGACTTTACAGACAACAGATTTTTTTTAATAGGATGGGACGTAAAGCTTGTAAAGATTAATACTTGTCAAAACAGAGAAAAATTAAATTCTTCTACATCATAAACTAAAAATGGTCTGTTAGTTACTGAGCCATTTAAAAGAACCCTTATCTCCACCAAAAATAATCTAATTTTTGTTCCAAAAAAGGGGCTAACTAATGTCTGCTAAAAATACTATTATTAGGTACCTAGTCTTATTGGTATGGATAGCTTATGTTAAGGTGAATTATATGTATATATTTCCTTTGATCAATTAAATATTAGTATACCAATTTGATAGTTATTTTAGCAAAATAATTACATCATGTGCAAATGCAGCACATCCTAATCCATAAGATGTAAACCAGCAGTACTTCTTACAAGTCAAAATTTCTTTACAATTATTATATCTCTACCTCACATCCATTCGTTCAATAAAAAGTGAACTAAAACAAACACAATCTAGTGTCAACTCAATAAAAGAACTTAAGTATGTTTTTCAAAAATCTTGCCTGATTAATAATGCCTAAAGTTTCTAACTAACAAAAACAATATTTATGAGAAGCTCCGCCATTCTAATGAAAGTCGACTCAACATCCTTTCCAACCAATATTATAGGGCACCATATTCTCAGAAGCACGCGGCCAATGACCCCGTAACCTACCGCTCCGATTTCTGCAACAGAAGCAATCGCGTGAATACGACTCTTCGATCACAAAATCACGTCCTTTCGTCCCGTTAAATGCCTTGATACGATTTGACGTACAGATGTTTACTGATTAATGGCATGGAAAACTCTTTGGTTTTGTAACTCTATACCTGTACACCTTCAGAACTTACTTGTTACTGCAAAATCTACCTTAAAGTTTAAAAGATAAAATTCAGTTCTCTTTGGCACAATTTGTGGAGGTTGTTTTAAGGATTGTGGACTTTAACGTTATGGTTGTTAAAGTAGGGTTTTGTATAAAGTAAAGGATTATTCAAGAAGTGTAAATAAGCTACTGTTTTAGTGTCAGTTTACTTGTACGTTGAGTTTCGATGTCCAAAATTCGATTCTTGGTCAATTAAACATGTTATCATATTCAGTAGACATGGCTGTTTTGAGTTGGCGTATCTTTTTATGAGAATGTGGCTTTATTTGAGTTTTTTTTTAACTGTCTTTGCTATTCTTAGCTCTTGAAGATTTTGTCTCAGAATGCGGTCTTTTTTTAGTTTGTATTTTTATTTTCAGTTGAAAAATTTATACTTTTATGATCACCCAGACTGAGAGCAGCAATGGTATCTGTCCCGATTTAAGAGTTGTAGGTTGTGGGTTCAAACCCCGCCAGGCGCATTACTTTGTGTTATTTATTTCATCACCACTGCTCTCAAAATTGTAAAGAAAAACATCGTGAGGAAACCGGCATGTCCTAGAACCAAAAATTCGAAGATATGTGACATCTAACAACCCGCACTGGGCCCGCGTGGTGGATTATAGCCCACTCCCTCTAACAGAGAAGAGGCCTGTGTCCCAGCAGTGGGAACATTAAAGGCTGATGATGATGATGACTGTACTCCCCTTGTTGGTTGGTCAGTGGAGCTTTTCTTCCATATTTCCCTTATTTATTCTTTTGAATCAAAATTTTATAGTTTATAGATGAGCCTCACCCGATCGAAGCCGGGATGGGTATCTAGCAAATTTCAAAACCACTACAGTGAAATTTCTTAACAGTTTAAAACCAAATATGCAAAGACGGCATGGTTGGCACCATGGCTAAGCGATCCACTGCTGCGCAGCGTGTCGCAGGTTTGATTCCCGTACGAAATAAATATTTGTATGAACTGCAAGTAGTTGTTTTAGGTCTGGGTGTTTATGTATGTGAGTTTATAATTATGTTTGTAGACGCACTAGCGATACTGGAGAAATTCGTAGTGAGGAGTAACGTTTAAAAAAATGTTCTTATTTTAAACTGAGATAACTTTAATACCTTATTAGGCTTGAAATAATGTCTATTTTATTTTTTACAGCTTATTTTCAAGATATTGGAATGAGAAATGTTAATTCTGCTCTTTTAAATTAACTGGAAGGCGAAAACCGTCCTCACAAAAATGCTATAATAACGACCTTAATGAGGCTAAAATTCTGCTCATCTCATAAGGACAAACAAGCGAAATAATACAACGCAATATTGAATACAGTCCCCCACTGCGCTGGCGCATACCAACGGAGTAATTGAGACATATATCAACGCAGTGTGTTTAGCCAGACAACGCCGCGAGGCAAAACAGTACAAGTCCACAATCCTCTTATTAATTTAAATTTTTTCGCTATAAATTAATGAGAATATCATAAATATTGATAATTAATTGACGCTTCTGGCTGTTTGCGTTTGTCTAGTAATAAAATTATCGCTATTTGATTTTTATTTTGAATGTTTTTTTTTATGTTGTTTCGCGCCTTTTGTAGATTGCTTGGGGAGGTTAAGGATGCGTGGTTTGAGACTACAATATAATGTAGATTAAAGGATTTACTGTCTTCTTAAGAACATAGTTATTGTATCTGCTGATAAATTTGCTAGGTACATTTATTATGGACCTCATGAAGCCTTACTTAAAACGGTTAAAAAAACTAGGGTGGAAAAATAAAAAAAGAATAAGTTCACTTCACACAAGTTAGACAAAAAGTCGCATGTAGTCTAAATTAATCGACTCACATAAAATGTACTTTTGCTACACATTCGCACTATACATTTGTTTTTCACAAGTACCCTCTTAATCTATAAGCTACTTCTTATTTTATTTTGCTCATTATTGAGGATAATTAACACTTAAACAAATAATTAACAACAAATTCACACCTTTTTCACATAAAGTTAAGGAAACATAAATATATTATCCAATAAGATATATGATACAATAATTATGGCAGAATTTACCATTTTCGGACTTTATTCGTAAATAAAAACACTTATTTTACAAAGATATTAAACTCCATATAAATTTTTACAGACTTACACCACTTTCTCAAAGGTTTTGATAAATAAAGATGTCTTTGTTTTAACTGAAGTAAAAGCTTGAACAAAGAAATACATAAGTAATTATTAATTGTGATATTTTTGACATAAATAAATATGAGATACTTTTAATGGACATCTATTTTCTTACTGTTTTTCTTGCGCATTGAAAGTATTAAGAGGAAAAGGAAAGGAGAAGGAGGAATAAAGTGGAAAAACAGACGAATTATGTTTATTTATTTTTTTGTCTTTTGTCTCATGTCATCAATTTTTTTTTGTTTTCTAAAGTAATTATCTTTATTGTCGTAATTTAATTAAAATTTTCTTAGCTTTTGTCACAGTCATAAAAATTTAGATACAGGTCTGAGGTATGATAGGAATGTCTAATTTAATACGGAAATAGTAGGTACTTTTATTTTAATTTATAAAAACTAATCCTATTTGTTTTGAATGGTATTATTTTAAAATAACTTTGCAATCAAGAAAATCATTACCTTACCAATGACCAATCAAAATAATAACTTTATCAAACAGCACCATTTCAAAACGGAACCCTAAAATCGATAACCAAATTAGAAAGCATAAGAAATCTTTAATACCCACTACGAACCGTTTATTACATGGTTCCGTACATTTTTTTCGTTACAAAAATTATGGTTCGCAACCAACAATGAGGTATGCAAATCTGCCGGGGAGTCGAACCTGGTACTGGTATTAGCTGCCGTCTAAGACATCGAGCATTTGGTATTATTATAGAGTTTAGCCGATTTTCAGAGGTTAATGCCTGATTGATCGGGATTTAGATGCATTTGCGTTGTTATAATACGACTGATAAGTTTTGATACTTGATTCGATTTGAAGATTTTTTTCTTTTTTTGTAAGAAGTCAATGAAAGTCTTGTGAACTTGACTTGTTGATCTAAATATTTTGTTTTTTTTTTTTAATTTTATCTTTTTTGAGTAGTTCATAAAACCTCTCTTCATCAATTCTATCTATCATCTCTACAAAAGCAGACTGAGTCTTGTCTTTCCTCACTTTGACTCTGAATTACATTAAGTTGGTATTATTGAACATACGGGACACATCAAAATATCAAGACTATCCAAAAGTCCCGACAAAGTCCCGTTTCATCTACTACAAAATGTCTTGTACCTAATATTTGAACCACTTTTTTTTTGTTGATAACTGTATCAGGCAGAAAAAACTCTTTGAAAAAAAACTGCCACGGAAATAAGTGACATTTTCAAAGCTTTAGGTCTATCTAGGCCCTCAGGTAACCTAGAACCAACGTGTATCAATCCAACTTTCATGTCCGTACAATGCGTGCACGTCTGCAAAGACTCGCGTGTTCTTCCACCTTTAACATTGGCACTGCTCAAAATTGCTGATAGCACGAACTTGGCTCACGAATACCGTCCACGAAGGTGTAGTCCCTTAATGCTCACGCGTCTATTTGAATATATCTTTCTTAAGTTTAGCTTGAGATTTAATTATATCGGATCCCATGATTATATTTGTCATTCAAATAAAATTAAATGTGAAAAAGATCAAAGGTCCGAATAGGGAATAATTGCAAAGATCACAACAGCAAAGGAGCTAATCGTGCCTTTTATTACGTGGTAAAGTCATCAAATGAATCCGGGAGGGACTGTCAGACTTGTACTGACTAAAATCCACAGTGCTCTTCAATAGGGCCAAAGTGACCCGATAGTCCTGCTACCTTATGGCAGGTATTGGCCATCTAAGGGGGGGCCCGTCATAGAGTTAATCTTGCCTAAGGTGATGAACTTGGTATTGGATTCAGATTCAAACTACAAGTTGTCACCAAACTAAATCGGTTTGTTTTGGAGGCAGCCTTCGAGCATGAGAAATCTGATTCTGACTTATGTACTAACTTTTCAACCAAGAAAGTCCATCAAATGAGAGTACTTATATTTTTTAGGGTGGTAAATCGTCAAATGAGTCCTTGCGCCTTGTAGAGCGGCAGGAATTGTTGGAATCATACTTTGAATTGTAAGGCCACGATACGAGATGTTTTTAAAGTCAACCCCACTATTAAAGACCGTGTCTAATTTTTTTTTTAATCAATAAACTCGCCTAGAAGTAACCTATTCACTAATTTAGTCCTACGACAAATGAAACCACTGAGATTGATCTCAAACTGTCTACGCACGACAATAGCTCACTACATCTCTACCTGTATCTTAACGATACTAAGAATCTCAATGTCCGTCTCTCTAATTTAGTCCTCCAACAAATGCGACCACAGAGATTGGTCTCGAACCATCTACGCACGACAATCGCTCACTACATCGCTACCTGTATCTTAACGATACCCAGATTCTTAACGTCCGTCTCTCCAAATTAAGTCCTCCGACAAATGCTACCACTGAGATTGGTCTCAAACTGTCTACACATCACAATATTTTACTATACATTGCCACCTGTATTTTAACGATACTCAGATTCTTAACGTCCGTCTCTCGCAGACACCTCTCGTGTGACACGTCAACCACTCGTCCTTCAAGACACGCGGGACAACCACTTAACCTAGAATCTACAAACGTAAACAAACCACCAGTCTCAGAGCTTGAGCTCGTCCAAGCTTCAATGCGTGACTCGCGTGCTTTCTTCGCGTGTGATATAACACGTGGTTGGAGCACGCAACCAGCGTACAACGGTTGTGATAACGCTGTGTCAATGGATGGCGTGCTGATTTTTAATCATGGCTGCCTGGCCAAGAATGGTATGTTTGCGTGACAGTTGGGTGAGCTGCGTTGGGTAAGGTCGATGATGAGTTGATGATGTTTTTGAGTTTAGTGTGAATGGCTCTTAAAAGAAATTTGCCGCACGCTATAGGTATTTCATCTGTGTCGGGTGTCCGTTTACAAACAGAATCTCACAAACACAAACTCTCAGACCCGGAACAAGTAGTCACAGATCATACAAAATTTGTTCCGTGCGGGGATCGAATCCACGACACACTGCACAGTAGTCGATCGCTCACCCACGGCGGCCAACCGTGCCGTCAATTTACCAGAATTTGGTGATTAGAACCGCATCTGTTACAATTGGCACTGGAAAAGTTACTACCATAGTGAACTTATTAATTTCTACCAGTTCTAGTAAAAGTAGCTGGTTATAAATTTAATCCAATACAAATGCAAAGCAATTAGTGTGATAGGCATTCAGAGAATGAATATGCAGCTGCATCGAGTACGATCATAACAGCAAGTCAGAAAGCAGAAAAACTCGTAAACTGCTAACTTAATTATCATGAGGTTTAATTAACTACTGATGAAAATTCTCGCCTAGCCAGTGTCGCCGGGCTGTGGGCCTGAAACTGTAAGGAAAAACTACAAGCAGATAAAACATACATTACATACCATCGTGAGTAAACCGGCATGCCCTAGAACCAAAAATTCGAAGACATGTGACATTCAACAATCCACACTGGGCCCGCGTGGTGGCTTATGACCCACTCCCTCTCACAGAGAGGAGGCCTGTGTCCCAGTAGTGGGAACATTAATAGGCTGATGTGGATGATGAGGATGAAAATGTATGTTTGTTCTTCCAATGATTTTCTATCTCTAGATTATTATTTAACAGTATCAACAATACTACCATTCAACAACACACAAGCGACACAAACACTTAACACCCATTTTCTTTCACCCAACAATTCTACATTTTTCTTGCACCCCAGATCCGCAAAGGAAATCGTTAATGTGTCTGTATTGTTTTAAAATGAACATAAACAGCGCTTGGCTTATCTGTGCACGGTTACGGTTAGCCATGCGAAGTAAATGGATAAAAGAAATTGTTAATAAACTTTCATCTTTACGTCAGACGGACTTAGTATGTCGGACTGTTGAGCATTTCTAAGTAGCAGACGGATTCTGAAATAACTGGGCTCTTTTTTGGAATCTTAGATTTGTGAAATTTTCTTGTGAATTTTCACTTAGGGGCAGACGATTCCCCGAACAGTATGTATCTACCGTGTTAATATTTTGACGTTATCAGTAATTTTATGGATGTCATTACTGTCTTCTAATCAGTAAAATAAATGTCAATTTTTTGGATTATCAAAACCCCAATGGGGTTTCAAAACCATTTTAAATTAAATAAGATGCAAGATTCTACAAAATTTTCCGCTTCAAAATAGGCTATTTATATCCTATTTTAGGTGATTACTTTATCAAATGAGTCGTACCGCCCAAAAGGACTATCGGACTGGTACTGAATAACACCTACCATGTTCCTCCAATGCTTGTTACGATACGCAGTACGTTTATATATTATGATAAGATATTAATTTCCTTATGCCTTATGAGACGATCATTGCTTTTTTTACGTTGGAAAATCATCAATTAAACCATCCTTCTCTGGATGAAGCTTAAAGGTACTATCAAACTTCACTGACAAAAACCAACCTTTTTACTTACTTTTACGATTTTCAAACGCGGAGCTCTATTCGGCCCGGTCCCATGTCTCTGGCAGGCCCAATTATAACCATAACGTAACTATTTTCATACCAATAAAGACCAAACTCCTATCAAAGCAATCAAAAAGCAAAATTAAACCACAGACAAAAACACAAGGTGCATTCAAAGTGCTAACACAACGTCACGCCCACTGCTCACAGCTGACTATAAAATACTAGTGTGTAAACTAGGGTTTATTGCACTTGGCAACGAGGGAGCATCTCTAGTGAAATAGGTCTTTGGATAATAATAAATAAGGAAAGTAATGAGCATACTGGCAACTCTCTAAATGAATCGGTCTGGAATTATTCAATCTTTTTAATTAGTTGTGGAGCTTTTTTTTGTATTTTTTTTAGATTACGTTTGTGATATCTTGGTATAATGTAAATTTTAGTATACATGATGTATAATTGTCTAAATAATTACAGCCACGCAGACCAATCTTTCGGGTTAAGCCGTGCTTGCCGAGGTTGGTCTGTGGATGGGTGACTATCTGTCATAGCGAGTTTCCTCCGTGCCTCGGAAAGCACGTAAAGCCGTTGGTCCTGGCTGTCATTTGTAGATCTTTGACAGTCGTTACTGTTAGTCAGAAGCTCTAAAGTCTGACAACCAGTCTTACCATGGGGTATCGTATTACCCAATAACATGGGTTGTGGAGGTCCGATAGGCAGTCGCTCTATTTAAAATACTGATATTCAACTGCATCTGGTTTGACTGGAAGCCGATCCCAATATACATAGTTGGGAAAAGGCTAATGTTTAAGATATAAATAAGTAAAAAATCTATAGCTAAGACTGTTTTTAAACATAATAACAATACACAACTTAATGCCGAAACCGTCTATCCTACTAAAATTAGACGTACTAAATATCTAAAATTGATATTACTGATCAAGAAAATATTATATTGTGTATAGAAGATTTTTTCTAACATGCTGCTATATAAAACGTCTTACGCCAAACTATGTAACCAATCTACTACAAGACACCATCTTCCATCTCTCTCTATCTTTCGCTATCTATCTATCTATACGTGTTACACCAAATAGTTTTCATGTCTGAAGTTAAATGTGCTTGTATCACGGAAGACACGGTACGGTGCGGTCAGCTGTTAGGGGGTTCGATTCCCGGGATAATCATTAGGGTGTTTACCTTTTATTTTTGATGCTTTTGTTGTGGGTCCGTGTCTTTGCTAGTGATATTATGAACTGGGGTGGAATTTAAAATAACTTGTTAAGATTTTTGAGAAATTATTTCTGAAAGACATACATTTCGTTGTAGGTATATTCGTATTTTAGAAAACTCGGCCGAATAAGATATTAATATGTAGTTCGAGCTACAAGCTCACGCTTTTCCATACCGACACCAGTCTGGTATTCAAAGCCACGCTACAGAAAGATATAAAAAATACTAGCAAACCCGGTGAACTCCGTTTTGCCACCAGATAGCTTCGTTTTTTTCTTTGAAAAAAACGAAGAAAAGAAAAAACTTTCCAACGAACGCAAAACCGTGGAAATTGGTTCGTGCGTTCTGGAGTTATAGCGTCAGGAAGGAAAACCCGACTTGTTTTTATAAAGTAGATGATACCTATAGCTATAAAGGAGGAAATTGATGAAAATATCGAGTAATAGATATTATGAGGCCTACCCAATGCCCTTTATTTGGTATGTTGTTCGTCGTGTTGTTGAGCTCCTTGAGTTATGAGTTGAGCTATCCGATTACTGACAATTGCATGCATTGAATGGACAGGTCCACTCAAATCTGTGCGATTCTTTCTTCAAATGACCATCTCAGACACTAAAGTGAATCGGTTGAATATCATTATGCTAACATTCAAACACATTATTAGAATTTGATAATCAACCCTACTACAGTAAGTATCATCTAGGAATTTTGTTTTAGCCCAAAACATTCAACCTTTGAGGCGAGTTTCACCCAGGATTTAAACACCCACGTTTCGATTTTGAAACCGTAAGTTCAGGGTTGAATGTAACGCTGCTATTGAATACCTACCACTTATCTTTACTGTCAATCAAAAGATATACCTTAACGGTAAAAGTGCAATACTTCAAGTAAAGGAAAGGTCATAAAATGTACCGGTAGATAGTAGACAATTAACCTGTCGGTATTACAAGATATGTAGTGCAATTAGATAAGAGCAACCTTTGATATTAATAATAATAATAATATTCCACAACTATCACACAATCACAGTATAAATATCTACAGTAGTGGATCTCGGCCGCATGATAGAAATAAATACCTACAGCCGCGCGGTACGTAAACATGCGTTAGGGCTGTCCGACCACTGTGCGGCGCATCGCTCGCGCAGGCAGTCGGCCTAATGCAACCGAGTGCGCACACTCAAACACGGAGCGAACTATGTCTGCGCGAGCCCTAGATATACCTACTGTTATCTACGTTCCTAGATTAATATTCATGACTGTGATATAGTTTATGTAGTACACTGTAACGTTGATTGTACACCGTACCGTAGGTAAATGAAGCTCACTGCTTCATTTCCGTGTCCGCCGACAATCCCACCGCGCCGTCTTTACTTTGAATTATACAAACTAACAAAACACACATGCACCGGAGTTTTAGCACAAGAGTAAGTACCTACCGTATTATGATTCATTCAGAACCGCCTTTAACTTACCTATTTCACTTGTCTCAGTAACTCTCCTTTACTTTATTCATATAATTTACTGTATTTATTAATCCAAATACCCTTTTTTTCGTGAGATAAAAGAAAATACATAACCATTACCACAAAGTGGTAATTATACCAAAAAGCCACACATTATGCACGTACCTACTAGCTACTAGTAAGTAAAATTATTTTATAGTCAGTACTTACATTTCAGAGGTTGCAGGTAATTTAAATAAAAATAAAAAAAACTTATGTCTCGATGCGTTATTGTCGAATTTATACACCCAAAAACAGCACAATATTTTCTACTCGTCATATTAAAATAGGTACTTAAACTGATTTTGCTAAAAAAACAACACACCGTCCGTTCGTCACTACGGTACGGCCGTGACTGTCTGCGCCCCGAGCGCGCCCCGACATCGAGCGCGTAGGTATAGCTCGCGTTTCGTCCGTTTGTAGGGAGATCAAATACTGATAGATATTATTACCGTGACACAATGCCATCTAGTCCCAAGCTAAACAGAGCTTGTGTTATGGGTACTAGACAACTGATAAACATACTTATATATTTCTAAATACATACATAGATAAATTACACCCAGACACAGTACAAATGATCGTGCTCATCACACAAACATTTGTCCTGGGTGGGAATTGATTCCACGACCTCCGGCATAGCAGTCAGGGTCACTAACCACTAGACCAACAGGCCAGTCAAATATTATAAGCAAAATGTTCGATACGTCTTTAGGAATACCATCCTATGTGTGATCTATGTATAACGGATTCATAGAGGAACAAAGCCTATTTCTATATAATTATGGAACTGTCTAAAACAGGTCACCGTGGATTTTAATCAATACGAGACTAACAGTCCCCTCCGCTCCACCAAGGGGGAGGACTCAATTGATGATTAAGTCATCATCATCATCATCAGCCGGAGAACGTCCACTGCTGAACATAGGCCTCCCCTTTAGACCGCCACGCCGAACGACAATTCGCCACTTGCATCCATCGGCTGCCCGCGACCCTCACGATGTGGTCGGTCCACCTAGTGGGAGGCGTGCCTACGCTGCGTTTTCCGGTCCGTGGTCGCCACTCGAGAACTTTTCTTCCCCATCGGTTGTCAGATGGATACGTACATAAAAAAATCTGAATCTAGAAAACAGACAACCAGACAACTCGCTGTCCGAACATGGACCATGCCCGGGTCGATGGCGCGTTGTGTTCCACCCTCGCCTCAAAAAGTGTCAGCATGATGACGGGCCCCCCCTCTAGAGGACTAAAGCCTGCTTGAATCGCAGGACTTACGAATTACCGTGACATCGGAACGTAAAGGGCTATTATACCACGATAGAAAAGTCTAGAAGAAAATTTGATGTTCTAGCAAAACTACATTTATATTTTTCGCAATTTTTATAAAGACATACCAAAATACATTTAATTAGTATTTTTGCTTCACCGAACTTCGTGAATGCTTAACCCGTCAATGGTCATGCACGATTTAATGTTAAAACTAAACACCGTATTTAATCATTAGACCCCCTTATTAACAAATAGTGGGTTCAAAAGTACAGCTGTGCGTAACCTTTTGAAAATTAATGACGCAAAAAAACATGATGATCTTTTAATGATGAAGTCGTCATTATTTAACGAGAGACATAACGAATTATCACTATCATTGAGGTTTTGTTAATGATGTTAACTGATATATATATTTTTATATATAATATAAAATAGATGGCTAATAGATCTGTCTGTGACTCTGTACGCGCGTGATTTCCGAACGCTTGCACTGAATTTTATAATCATTTTGTGTTTGTTATTGTATAGACAGTGTTAATAATTATAATTAGACTTTTTTGATTAATCCATCGAGTATTTATAGTAGGTCTACAAATTAACAAAATCATTTAATAAATTGTAATATTTATTATTATAATCATATCGTTATATTTTCGAACCGCATATATCGCGTTTCTATCACAAAACATTCTTATAAAATTTCCATAAGAAGCTTTCAAGAAAACTACACAAATCAAATACTAAACTAATATAAATTCAAATCCCGTAGCACAAACACAAAACGTCTCAAGACCCGACAACACAATTACCATAAACACAATTTGTAACCTAAAAACACTAGTGCGCTGAACAATTCGTTACGTTTCAATAACAATAAACTATTCTAATTTGACACAAAATCGAACTAATCTAAAGCTGACTCACCTTATATTATAATCGCGGTCCGAATCACATTTTGAATGGACACCATTGCGTGACTGGTAATTATTCAGTGTATCGGTGAAACTTTCATTACGTAGGGTCTTAAAGGCCACACGTCGCATGGTGAGGGTTGACTGATGTGGGATATAAAATTTTTCGAAAGTGCACGCCGTTTGAAGGGTTGAGTTGTTGTAATTAGTTCTCTTTTTGAAATTACTATTGTGTTGGATTAGGTGTCCTGTCTTTGAGTTGTGAGATAGATGCCAAACCATCCAGGTTCAAACAAACGTACATAATATGGCCGTTCATTCTCTCATCCTATTAGCGAATATACTAGTTACTTGTTTGTTAGGAGAGATAGCTTTCGTATATTCTATATCATAAAAAAATACTGTCTATTTCTATAAGTATTTAGTAGGTAGTAATTGTATATGCCACTGAAACCGTACTAAAGATATTTAGAATTGCTGATTGACATCTAGCTCAATAAAATTCACCAATGGTTACATTGAATGATATCTAAAAACAAATAAATTTGTAAATTTTATAAGTTAGTTTAGGATAAGTTATGAAACCACTCAACATTTTTTTGAAATTAAAATTTGATTATTTACATTAAAAAGACAAAACAGTAATCTACCTAAACCGAGTGTTATTCCTATTCCTAATAAACAAATCGATACTAACACTCACCTTTCACCGAAAAAGACCCCCCGAAAAAATCAACCCTGTACTACCAATATTTTTTACAACCCCTCCCCAATTTTCGTACCCGAAAAACGGCAGGCCACGTGCAAGCCAATTACTCCCCCTAGTGCGTTCACCCTACGAAACATAACAATATCCAAGTACCCCAAGAGGGTAGTCAGAGTAAGAAAGGGGGCGTGGCCCGTCTAGGGTGGCATCTTCCATCCCGCTCTACCGTTCTATTTATTGAATTTTTTCAGGAGTGCGCATTCGATTTTTTGTGGGTTTACTACATTTGGAGTTTCGTGAATTTCTGCTTCGCGTTGAGTCATTGAGTTGTTGTGGAGTTATTTCAATTAGAATTACAGCTGCAGTTAACGAAACATAGCCTTTATCACGAGTTTTCACTATTTTACTATACAGCGTCTTTCCAGTATTTACAGAATTTCTTGACAAACTGAAACACGAATAAAGTGTTTTCAAAGCATTGTCACAAACAAATATTATTTTCTTTTCCAGGTTGAAGTAACATTTATTTTTAATGCAACAAATAGTAACATTTATTTTTAATGCAATAATAAATAATTAAAAATAATCGTCTGGAAACAATCATGTTTCCAGACGACACTGCTTGAAATTCTTTCAAAGAAACTTCCCTTCATCGTAAATTCCACAGCCGCAAAAAAACCCCATGTACAAAAAAAAACCACACGCAAATCGAATTTCCTTGCGAATAGAACATAGTCAATCAATTAAAAAGCAATCAATTAAACCGACATCTATCATTTCATGCCAAGACATCGTAACGTCATACTCATTAGCTAAACGGTACCACCCAATAATTATAATGAAATCATAACATTTCTCTTACGTTACAAGGAATGCTAACTTTCCAATGAGTTTAAGAAAAAGCGGTCGTGTTACTATGCGAGGGATTCCGTACATGGTCGTCTGAAATAAATAATTGATGTAACAGAAGTGGGGTAGGATTGTGCACACAATAACTCATTACTGTTCTATGTTAGGGGTTATGGGTCACTTAGTCCTTTATGTGGACCATTGTGCGTGGACCATAGTGGCCTTTGGTGGCTTATTCCAAATCATTACTGTTAAAATAGATGATGTAAGGAGTCATCATCATCAGCCTTTAACGTTCCCACTGATGGGACACAGGCTCTGTGAAAGAGAATGGGCTATAATAGTCCACCACGCGGGTTGGTGGATGTCACATGTCGTCGCATTTTTGGTTCTAGAACATGCCGGTTTCCTCACGATGGTTTTCTTTTCCGTTTTTAGAGTAGTGGTAATTAAATAAATTATACAAAGTAATGCGCCTGTCGGGGTTCGAAACCACGAACTATAACTCGTAAGTCGGGACCGACACCACTAAGCCACCACTGCTCTCACTGATGTAAGGAGTATTGAGTAGGATTATTGATGTCTGAGTAGGTGGTTCCGTACTAATTTTCTTGATTCGGCTGACTCAGGAATTGAAAACGTTTGAGAGCATTGTTGTCTCTGCGGCGTAGTGGTCGTGGTCATTACCCCGGCAAATAATTATTTTAATAATTAGTGATAATTTTAAGGGATGACGCTATTGATAAATAAATGATAAATGATATTTATTTACTAAGCAAATTGGTTTTGGCAAACTTTTTTACACGTCAAAAAGACACTATTTTTACACTAGATGAGGCCGGTGTTACGTACCTGACTACTCTGAGAAGAAACATTCAAACAAACTCAGAGGTCACAGTCTCTTTTACAATCCAGAACATTTTATTTTGATCAAGTTATATGAGGACCATGCAGGTGTCTGAGGTGGTCTTTTGAAGAAAGAACCACACAGATTTGAGTAGATCTGTCCAGTCAGTGCAAGCATGTGTCAGTTACCGTGTAGCTCAACTCATAACACAAAGAGCTCAATGTCAAAAACATCTAAATGTTTAAAACGGTTTAACTTATATATTTGCACTGGACTTCAACATAACTTTATTTAAAGAGAATCTCGTCCTACTAGAAATTAACAAGATCGTCAATAAGTAATAACAAAATAAACCAGTTCTAGGGAATGCAAATAGATCTTTTCTAAATAGTTTTTTTTTTTCATGTGAGCATGTTGCCAGTGCCACCCTCTGGCAAATAGGTAATAAGATAATTATTATGCTTGCAATTGGTGCGTCTGATTTCATCTGTAATTTTCAGATAAACCCTAGATTTAAATAAATAGATCCATTGCATTTGTAAGTCACAGTATAGCAAAGGCAAAAGTAAATTCTTTCATTTAAGGGTGGGTTCCTTACACTTACAAATCAAGACGATAAGCCGCTGATAGATGGTTTCCTTAACTGATTACCATTTAAATTCAAAAGACTGTTTAATTTTGGAAAGTTCAGTCACGTTTTTAATTGCAGTCCAAAAAGGGGGCTCCAATAAGACGGTTTATTTGAGTTTTACCATAGGACGTGATAACGGGTGGGTATATTTGGGATGGGGTCGAAAAGTACTAGAGTGGAGACCACGGACTAGCAAGCGTAGCGTAGGACGTCCACCAGCAAGGTGGACAGACGACCTTATAAAGGTCGCCGGAAGACGCTGGATGCAGGTCGCTTCCAACCGGTATGTGTGGAGATCAAAAGGGGAGGTCTATGTTCAACAGTGGACGTCCTACGGCTGAGATGATGATGATGATGATGATATTTGGGCATCATTTATTGAAGTTGACGTTCAAAATTTTCAGCCTAATTTTAATATTAATTCAATTTATTACTTTTCTTTCTCCATTTAATGTCTTGACTAATACTCTACCTCCTTTTTTCTTCTAGGCATTTTTTCAGATGCGCATTTAGCATTCCCGATATGCATCCCTATGATATTATCATTCATTCGTGGCATGTCTTAAAAAATGTTTTTAGAGTTCAATGGTTTTACCACACGGCCTTAACAGTCCGTATTTAAAAATTATGATCTAGCATCTCTACTAACCTCGCATGTTTTCTTTGGCACCTTATACCACAATTCAACAAATAAACAAAAAAAAGCTAAACGCCATTAGAAAGGTCCCAAGTGTCTTAACATACATTAGTTGCACCCTGAGCAGTTATCTTGCCTTTTCACGCCCATAGAACTGAACTAAGGCCTTACCACCAGCTCTTACCGCGATTCAGTTTTAGCTGTGGGAAAGAGACAGAGCTATACAAGTCATCTGGCGCCATCTCTTTCCCACAGCCTAAACTAGTAGACGACCTGATTATTCTTAAATGTTTCATATACATTGCCAGACTTACAGCGACGAACATCTTATGAAAAACAACAATAAAATTCTAATGATGAAGATGGTGACATATGAATGACTCCAATTGATTGTCAAATTCTAAATGAACGCAAGCGAAACCGCGAGTTTAAGCTAGTTTGTTTTTAACACGTACCGACTCAAAGTACCAATGTCAGTCAGTACGTGATATGAATCAGTTACCTATGCATTAAATTAAAATGACACCACTCATATCCGTAACCCTAAAAAGCCGTCAAGTAAACGTTCCAATCCCACACTATGATTACAAACACCGCTTTTTTAGCATTAATTAGTTTATTAATTATTCAAATTTGTATGCGAATTCGCGATGCTTTATGCGATTAGTCGTATCGAGATTTTACGGCCGATAATATCACGGTAATAATATCTAACAGTATTTGATCTTCATACAAACGGACGAAACGCGAGCTATACCACGTGACTCGATGTCGGGGCGCGCTCGGGGCGCTGACAGTCACGGCCGTACCGTAGTGATGAACGGACGGTGTGTTGTTTTTTTAACAAAATCAGTTCATGGACATAATTTAATATGACGAGTAGGAAATATTGTGCTGTTTTTGGGTGTATGAATTCGTCAATAACGTATCCAGTCATAAGTTTTTTTTTAAATACCTGTAAACTCTGAAAAGTACTGACTATAAAAAAATTATACTTAAGTACTAGTAGCTGGCAGGTAGGTACATAATGTGTGACTTTTTAATGGATAAATATTTACTATTATCTAACGAAAAAAAGGGTATTTGAATTAATAAATACAGTGGATATACTAAAGGAAAGTTACTGAAACGAATGAAATAGGTAAGTTATAGACAGTTCTGAATGAATCATGATACGGTAGGTACTTACGCTTGTGTTAAAATCCTTCCTATTCAATATACAAAGTATTTTATTTGTTTACTGATATAAGAAAAGTATATTTACAATCACAAAACTAAATAGATACAGAAAGTAGGCAAATGTAATTAAAATGCTAGAGACGGGCGTCGGATCGAACAGCCCTAGCGCATGTTTACGTACCGCGCGGCTGTAGGTATTTATTTCTATCATGCGGCCGAGATCCACTACTGTAGATATTTATACTGTGATAATATTGTGGTTCATGTCATGAGATGTAGCGATAATTATTATTGTGAAGGAGATTTATTGTACAGTTGTGGCAGCGATAAATAGTGAGTGGCATGTGTTTTGTTTTAGATTGTATTGTTTTTTTTATTATTCTTCATTCTTTATCTACGTTATACTAATTTTCAAAGTTGTTGAATATATCGCTCAATTTATATTAAATTGTTAGGATTTATAATTATTAATTTGTAAATTCGACTCCAGTGAAGCCAAGTGAAGCATTATAAGGCATAAGTAAGTAGCAAATCTTACTATTGTTATAAATGTGACAGTTATACAGATGTTACTAGTGCTATTTGCTCGACTAGTGACTAGCACAACCCTGTGGGAAAATTACCGAAAACAGTACGAGTACAGCTGTGGGCAAAAGCTTATTCCAGCTAAAAATAATAAACAATAAATAATAAACATGATATCATTATTAAACTGACAGCTGCTTCAGTGTTGCTATTTCTCGAATAATCATTATTTATTGCCTCGCTGGAATTGCAACAACTCGCTACTCGAGCTCTTGTACTATCCGTCCCCGCTGTCGCCTCCGCTACCTCTTACAACATAAGCCACACAAATGAGTGTTTGCCTTAACTAACGCCAGTTATTACTTTATTGTTGGCATACACTTTGTGTACAATGTCTAAGTTCATTTTGCACAATCACTTTGCTGTTACTGTCGAGTTTTCACTTTTGTTGAACGGTTTTTTTGTTGGCGATGAAAAAATACGTAGCGTTTGAGGGTTAGACACTTCAATAGTGCCTAGTGATGGGACAGTCTGGCACAAGAAGTTGATGTCATCGGTGAATGATGACACATGTCACTGGTAGAATGAATGGAGACTTTTTATGCGATGGAAACTTTTTCTAATGACGTCATTTAATGCAGTTGCAAGCGGTTCTAAGCAGTCTTATTGCTGATGACAAATATAAATTGACTGGCACAGTGGCTGAGAAATTGGACTGCGGCGCAGCGTGTCGCGGTTTCGATTCCCGCCCGGAGCAAATTTTACATGATGTACAAGTAGTTGTTCCGGGTCAGCGCGTTTGTATATGTGAGTTTTATATGTTTGTAAACGCACCCATAATGCAGAGAGATATTCCTGGTTTGGGGCCACGTTTTCAAAAAAGAAAAAGTTATCTATAGATTCCCATAATAATCGCGTTTCTGGAGAAATGGTAACAACTAGTACTTGCTCTTCTGACAAAAAAACAACGTAGAGCGTAGACCAAACAGTAATTTGTTGGCAAAACAATGTAATAAAGCACAATAATAATTAAATAATAGATGTCACAAGACTTCGAATTTTTGGTTCTAGGACATTCCGGTTTTCTCACGATATTTTCCTTCACCGTTTTGGGAGCAGTGGTGATGAAATAAATTACACAGAGAAATACGTCTGACTGGACTCCAAAACCACGATTTACAACTCGTAAGTCAGGGCCGATTTCACTGGGCTACCACTGCTCCCACACACATATTCTTTTCCTACCCTTTGGCCCATTGCCTTATCCAGTGGGTCATGACCCTCCCAGCCTTCACCACGACCCCAATACCACATCCCATCAGCCCACGATTAACAAAACCACACAATATGACAAAAACAACATTTTCACAGCCTCACAACAATGTCATTGATTGATAAATAATCATTAAATAATGCCTAATAGCATTGTTCAGATTCTAGGTCGACTAACTTTTTTTTTCTGAAATCTTACAACAAAGGTATTATTCAGTTTACTGTGCATCAAGACGATGCAACTGTGTCAGCAATTAAAATGATTAGGTACTGGGGTGTGGTGTGTTTGTTAGCGGGGAGGGAAGCGGAGCGGGGAGCGGGCGGTTTTACATTTACGGAATGTATTGCAGAGGCATGACTATAAAGAGAACTTTGGAATAGAAGAAAAAAAAATAGATTATTTCTGTGATAGTTTTGCTAGGCACACTCTGAATAAACCGTTTGTTAAAGTTAAGTTCTACATGCATTATAATAATAATTGTTTTCGTCTACCATTGCTATTCTACTAGTGTTTTGTTTCGTTTTGATATTTTGAGTCTAGGTATTCTTGTGGTGGATATGAAGTAAGCTGCTCGAATTCTGTGTTTTGGTTAAGAAACATCAACTACCTATATCTGCCCAACTTTTCTTCATTTATGTTGTCGACTTCTAGCCCTATTGGACATAGATAATATAAAAAAAATGAGGCTTTTTTTTCAAGGAGCCACTACAGCCTTTATAACCTTTACAATCAATTTTAACACTATACCTTTTGGCAATCAATATAATCAAGAAGAAAAATATTGTTTCTTTCCGACGAATCTTCTGACTAAATCGCTTACTACAGAACCACACCCCACCAGTCGGATGATTATGAATTATGTAAATTATAAATGTTAAACAATCCAAGAGATTGTTGATGCGATGCCATGAAAAAATACACCCTCCATGCTTCGACTAACACTCATTAAAATAATTGCTTTTTGCAACCGTGTTCTCTCCGTCTGTCTGTCTGTGATTGTGTGTGTTTGTGTGTATGAGTCCTGTGTGTGTAAGTGTGTGTGCAGAATGATAAACTTGGTTTCATGCTAGAGTTGTGGCTATGGGCTTGTGATAAACAACTTTTTTTAAAGAAAAAGTTTTAAGATTAAAAGAAAGTTTATTATGTGATTTATGAGACTGTTTTATTATGTCAAGAATCATACGTACTTTGAGAAGGTTGCAGTTATTTCTGTAGTATTAATAGTACGGATGGACAATAGTTGGAAGTAACATTCTGACTTCAAATATGCTAAAGATCGTATAACAATGCCTGTAGTAAAAGAAAAAGACTTTGTTTATACAAAATTTACATATAAAATTAACAAAGATATTATACTGCTGAATTTGCAAGGCTTGATGCAACCAACCATACATTTAAACAAGTTATAAGCAATACGTCTCTACGCTAAACATTAATTGACTTTATTGGAGAAAAAAGGGATTAATTGATAGAGCTCTAATCACCCAGTTTTCAATTACATTTCTACCTAACCCTTTCACCGCCACCCTGTACCCAAAAATACACAAAATGAAAACTACCCCACAAATATACCTACCTCAATTAAAATAAAATAAATAAATCACACATAAGGAACTAATCCGGTACATTCACCTTAATTCAATCAGCGCCGTATACTAATCGAATAAGCCGCTTCAACTTTGCAGGGAAAGGGTTAGGGGCAACGCACATCATGCGATGAAAACACTATGGAAATTATCTATGAAGCAAATCCATCCGAAAATCAACCCTGCTTATATAGATTTTATGTACAAAATCTTGCAACCGACTGTCAGAAAGCGTGTTAAATGAATACAAACATTTCACACTCAAAGATAAGGTTTAGTTTTGTTTGGTTTCAGTTAGGTTAATATGTTTCTGAGATATCTTGGAAAAATCCTTTATTAGCAAAGAACAGCCATGACAGAACAGACAAGTAACACGTCAAACTATCAGCATAAACAATATGCAGCACACACTGGCCACATACATAACACCCTCACCCTTAATTAAGAAACGGTACAACAGTTTTACAGTAAAATCAGACACATGAAAATAAAATAATAATACACACTAAATAAAATTAAGAATCCTACTCCACAATATAACTAATAGAAAAAACTTAACAAGGAAACAATTTCTTAATACTTATAAACAGCTGGTTTGGCAATCCGACATTGCCGTACAGGACGAGACTGAGCGGGTTCCGGGGAAGGCAAGGAAGGTGGCACTACCATCGGAAATTGCTGAGACTCAGAGGGCAAGGAAGACTGCTGTTCTACACAATCTTCAAACGTTTCATGTTCAAACGTTTCATGTGCCTCCTGAGTGACCTCAACCGTTTTTTCCCCTTCCCTAACCGGACAAAAAGAAGAAGGTCTGATTAATGGACTCCGTATCCGCTGTTTCAGCTGATCAATATGTTTGTGGAATTCCCTGCCTACAGCATCAACCACTTTATAGTCAGTGATTCCCATTCTTTCAACTATCTTTCCAGAGACCCATTTATCAGATCCGTGATACTGGCGCAGCCACACCTCGTCCCCAGGACGCAGCTGACGTGACCCACTTGCACCGTATTTTGGTTGGCACTCTTGAGCATTTCTAACCTTGCTCTCCCTACTTGGGATTAGTGCATCAAACTTCGTACGCAAATTGCGACCGAACATTAACGAAGCAGGAGTTTCACCTGTACTACAATGTTCAGTATTCCTATAATATAGCAGGAAATTATTTAAAAATAATTGAATATCCAACTTCTCCCTAATTGCCTTTTTAATAGATCTTTTAACAGTGCGCACTGCGTTTTCTGCTGCTCCATTTGAAGCAGGATGATATGGCGCTGAAAAAATATGTGCGATACCATTTGAATTGAGGAATTGTGTGAATTCATGACTGGTAAACGGTGGTCCATTATCGGATACAATTTGTCTTGGCAAACCAAAACGTGCAAACACGTCACTACAAACCCTGATCGTATGACAAGCCGCTGTACTAGGTACTTGACAAACCTCTATCCACTTAGTCCTAGCATCAATCATTACTAAAAATATTCGTCCTTCAATAGGGCCTAAAAAGTCAACGTGGACTCGAGCCCACGGTCTATCTGGCCACGGCCATGGACATGGCATATGTCGAGGCGGCGCTTCACTCTCCGCAGCGCAGACATGGCAACTCCGGCATGTACGTTCAATCTCCTCGTCCATACCTGGCCACCAAACATAACTCCTAGCGAAAGCCTTAGTTTTAACTATACCCATATGAGCCTCATGTAAATTAATTAATACTTTTTTCCTACACTCACTTGGTATGACCACTCTATGGCCCCACATCACACAACCCAATTCCTCGTATAATTCTTTTTTACGATTAAAAAAAGGTTGGAGTGATTTCATTTCATTATCAACTGGCCATTCATCGCGAAGATATCTTAGAATCTGGCCAAGCAACTGGTCTCGGCTAGTCTGTCTTTTAATCTCATTGTAATCTAATAACATGGCATTTTGAGCAAAATGTAAATAAGTTTGCTCTGGAAATGTAATTAATTGTTTACCCACAGGAAGAGCTGGTAACCGCGACAACCCGTCCGCCCCATTCTGCTTTGAAGTAACATACTCTATATCATAGGTATAAGCTGACAACTTAATAGCCCACCTTTGTAACCGGCTCGCAGCCATCGAAGGTATACCCTGTTTTGGCCCAAAAATAGTAACCAATGGCTTGTGATCCGTGCGTAATGTAAAGCGTCGCCCATATAAATATTGGTGTAATTTCTCAAAGCAGAACACAATAGCTAAAGCCTCCCGCTCGATTTGTGAATAATGCTTCTCAGCCGCATTGAGTGCGCGCGACACATACACGATCGGCCGCTCCCGCACTACATTCCCGCCTCTGTCATAGTGCTCGCACATTTGACTTAATACTCCGCCTATGCCCCTCGAGCTAGCATCACATGTTAAAAACAATGGTTTATCTGGTTCATAATGAGCCAGGACGTCCGCACTGATCAAAATGTTTTTAATCATTTTAAAAGCCGCCTCACACTCATTGTCCCACTTCCAAATAACTTCCTTCTTAAGTAACCTATACAGAGGTGCCAGTATATTGCTCAAGTTTTTAACAAATTTAGCGTAATAATTAATTGTTCCTAAAAAGGCTCTTAATTCAGTGATGTTAACTGGGCGGGGAATATTTAATATACCTTCCACCTTTTCTGGGTCTGTTTTAATACCCTCAGCTGAGATAATATATCCTAAATATTTAACCGCGTTAGTCATGAAGACACACTTATTTTCCTTCAGTTTCATTCCGTTACGATATAACCGCTCTAAAACTCTCTCTAGAATAACTAAATGTTCCTTAACATTGATTGTTGCAATGATGATGTCATCAAGAAAAACCTCTACATTTGGAATATCATTAAAAAGATTTGCCATAATTCGTTGAAATATACCTGGACTTGACGATAAACCAAAAACTAATCTTTTATACTTAAAAAGACCCTTGTGAGTATTTACAACGGTATAGTTTTCAGGGTCATCCAATTCAATTTGATTATAAGCTTGACTTAGATCAATTTTTGAAAATACCCTAGCCCCGTTTAAATTAACCAGCAAGTCATTAATACGTGGTAAAGGATATCTGTCAACCAATAATACTGGATTTAAAGTTATTTTGTAATCAGCACAGATACGGAGTCCACCGTCAGCCTTACGTACCGGTACCAGTGGAGTAGCCCAGTCCGCGCTCTCCACTGGCTCGATCACTCCGTCACGCAGCATGCCCTCCAGTGCAGCGTCGACACGTTCGCGGAGTGCGTACGGCACCGGCCGAGCACGACAAAACACAGGTGTCGCCCCCTCGCGTAGTCGCAACCGAGCCTTGCCTCCCGTGAATCGGCCCAGTCCCTCCGTAAACAATTCCTTAAATCTGTAAAGTAATGGTTTCAATCGTTCATTACCCGAGACATTTGTTGACGCAACATTTTGGTATAATGGTATTCTAATGCCAAGATCAGTAAGCCATTGTCGACCTAGCAAAGATGTTGTGCCACCTTCTATTACAAACAATTCCATTTGTTTAGACCTATCACCATACTGAACTATTGGACAGAACATTCCAATAGGTTTTGTGGTAGTACCATCATAAAATTTGAAAACTAAATTAGAACTATTCAACGGTCTATGGCTAAACAAACGACCATACATTTTTCTACTAATACATGACACCAAAGATCCCGTGTCAATCTCCATAGATAGAGGAATTTTGTCCACAAACACAGTTAAACTCACCGGTTTATAGCTATCTAAAGTAAGTGTATGCAAATCTTTCACCGGCCCACATTCTTCCTCATCAGATAAAGGAGATTCATCCTCCCCTGACTGATTTAAGGTTGACTGATTGGTTGACCCGCCTGGTATTTGCATCATGTTATTCTTGTAACAACGATCCTGTGGCTGTCTTCCTTTTACAAGCATAGGACAAACCCGACGCAGGTGTCCCTTCCTTTTACACTTTCCGCAGCTAAACCGGCTATATCTGCATCCTTCACTTGGGTGATCACCACCACAAGCCGAACAATAAATCTGGGAGTGAGCAGCACTCTTCCCGACGCGTGCAACTGGCAATACGCGTGTTCCACCATGCCCTCGGCGGTCCCGAATGTCTGTCGTCGCCAACACATGCACCGCTCCGGTCGCAGCGTCATCGCTGTTCCTACTAACCAACTGGTCTACTGCCGCTGCATCACGCTCTGCTGCTTCCATAGAGCATGAAATTTTTACGGCCCTTACATAAGACAGTTGTTCTTCCGAAAATAACCGTTGTCTAATCGTCTCATTTCGCAAACCACACACCAGCTGATCACGTAAATTTTCTTCCAAAACGGATTTAAAATCACAAAATTTCGACAATCTCTTCAAATCCGCTACGTACTGAGGAATCGTTTCCCCAACATTTTGACGTCTTTGCCTGAAACGAAACCTCTCGGCCATAAATGAAGGTGTGGGCTGTAAATGATCTGTCATAAGTTTCACAATGTCCGAGTACGTTTTTTCATTGGGTTTTGCCGGGCTTGTGAGGTTACTCAACAGCTCGTACGCCTCATCGCCCATCGATGCAATCAATGTTGGCACCCATAACTCTTTCTTAATTTGGTTAACTACCAAAAACATTTCCACCCTTTCAATATACATACTCCAATTGGAAGATCTTACATTAAATTCCGAAAGCTTACCGATCGACATTTTGGTATTTTTCTATTTTTATTTGCTTACAATATATTTCCAATATATTTAAACACGCTGTCTTTTTATCCTCGTCGCCATTGAGATATCTTGGAAAAATCCTTTATTAGCAAAGAACAGCCATGACAGAACAGACAAGTAACACGTCAAACTATCAGCATAAACAATATGCAGCACACACTGGCCACATACATAACAGTTTCGAATAGATTTTTGTCGAGTCATACTGACTTTCAAAATGTCGGGTTGTAATGCAATGTGTGCTAATTTGGTGATAATAAGGCTTTTTAGGGCATTGTGCAGTGTTTGATTGATGTGGCAGGGGTGGTGTTTTTGTGATTTCAATTACGAATTAAATTAAGTGGCTTTATTAATTTGCTTTAGAATTGGAGGAACTAGATTAAGTTAAAGCTTTTGAGGTTTATCATCAATAGAAGACTCCTTTTTAAACTCAAATTTTGCTTCCACATGCTGCTGTGACCAAAATGGTTTTTTAATGAATTGCAAATTGTAATACGTAATTTATGTTAGTCACTTTATTTAATTTAATTTTACTATCAACTTTGGTCCTTATTATTTTATCTGTTACGAAGAAAACGCACGTTTTTCCGCTGTTTTCCTTCACAATACACGGTAAGTCTAACCGCCACAAAATGCATCGCCGACGCGCCGCCGGCAAATCCAATAGGTTTTCATTTAATAAAACCCCTTTTATTGGCTTACCTCAGATTTAGCGGCTTTATAGTTCGCTGGCTTAGCATTATGTGGTCTATAGGGTTTATTTGTATTGTGCTTTAAGACCCCTGCCAATATTTAAAGGGTTAATTTAGTTATTTTTAATTAAGGATGGAGAGTAATGACATAAAAATAATGGGTTTTCGTTGACGAATCTGGCGTTTTGGTACGGTTTTTGTGCAATTTTTCGAAGAAAATAGAGAAAATTAACAGTAGGTATTTTAGTGTTTCCTACAATCAATCAGCCTTTCGTTTTGCCAGAGGAAAAGTAAGTGTGAAAATAGATACAGCAGAAGGTTTCTCACACAAATATGTGCTAAAACCCCAGTTTATCTTAAGATTGAGAAGGTTAGACACTTATTTACAACATATTGCAGTTTGTAACGATTAGAAAACCAGTAAAAGTTGTTTCAGCCATCTTTAAGCTGCCCTGGTGATACCTACGACTTATCTGCATATATGTAAACCTATATTTACAACATAACGATCAATCTACAAGTAACATTGGCTCTTATCCCAAAATATTAACGACTATTTTACCATACACTGATTTTTACATACCCTTCAGTAGGACCACGATTTGCTGATCTTCAATTGCGAACAGGGCGTGGTTGTCACGTCATAGGTCAAACAGTACTAGAAAAAATAAATAAAAACATAGGGAAAGGTGTAAAAAGTGACGCCTTTTACAAATAATTGTGTGTTCAAATAGGATTAGTGAGACAATCGTGTTAGAGACCACACCTCCGCGGACACAGGGTTAATTCAGATGACACCGTTGCTATGGTAACGTAACGCCCCGAAACTTTACGAGTCTGCGCTGTAGTTACCGTCTACCCTCGAATTTTATTTGAGAGAAAAGCTCCTAAATTCTAATGTGATTTTCGAAAAAAAAATCAGAGATACTAAATTAAACAAGAAGTTAATATTTTTCAATCAATATTATCTGAAAATATGAACCAAGTTGGGAAGAAAAGTCTTTAAGTAAAGCGCTCTAATCTGCCCATTGAAAATGTACTTTTCTGGGGTGTAATCGATCCGACCTAAGCCATTATAGTGACCGCATTTCCACGATCGCAGTCGCAGGGTTAGGTTGAATAACACTCGATTTCGTATCGGCATGCAAGGAAATAAATACAAGAAGTAACTCATCCTAAATAATATTGATATTATGGAGAAGTTAAGAGTTTAAAAAAAAATCGTCTAAAAAGAGTAAAAATAATCCGGATTTTTTTTAAATATTTGGCGTATGGGATGTTTGTTACTCTTTAACTCGGTATTTCGGTCTAGTGGCATAATTTTCCATTAACATACACTTGAAGCCGCTAGCAACAGCCAATGTGTTAGTAAAGTGATGAACCAATGCTGTTCTACTCACCCACAGACAGAAACTGCGATTCCCATACGTCCAACTTAATGAAGCGAATTAAAATAGACCACTTATTAACATTATATTATTTCAGTATCGGTTCTATCGAAAAAGTGCACCATTTTATTATGATTTAGAGCGAAATGTTCACTCGAGCAAAATTTATTCTTAGTATGCCAACAATTTTATTGTTAGGGACCGTTCAGAATGCTTCACGAATCGCTGCGGTGTTTGTAGAGTTAAAATAACGTGCAACTGCGTTGTTGAATGATGCGATTATTATTTTGGGGTGTCTTTTTTTCGAGCATACATAAATTCAGAAGAACTTTACATTGAAGATAGGTAGAAAGTTCAGAACGTCACCTACTACAACCCTCACAAACTTCTTTATTTGTTTCGCTCGTTTTTTCTGAGCATGTCGTTTTTGTATTAAATATGTCACTTACCTACTTACTATGTCTAAAAATAAACTTTCATTCATTGTTAAGTAGGTAATATTTCATAATTTTCAAGTTTCAATTTAATCAAAAGGCAAATACATCAGTAGCCAGTAATTTACAGGTGAAAAACTTAATCAAAAAAATTAACACCTTCCATTCAACACCTACCAAACCGCACAGCCCAAACGCTTAATTTTAAAATCCAATTTTACTGCGGGCGTGTAGTGTGCAATCTCTTCAATATATCTACATATCGAGTTGCTCTGTCGGACTACTGTTTTGCCCCGGCTGGGCTCGAGCCGGTCCATATCGAGTTTTTTTGCCTGTATCGCAAATCGAGCGTTACGGTATGTCTTCGTTTTGTGGCAGCCATTTTGTTTTTCTTTTGTTTTTAGTATTTCGTCTTCGCGCGAAATTGAGGATTAATTAAGCTATAGAGTTTTTATTTTCGTTTTTTTTTTTGTGTTAAATTCATTAGTAATTAAGTCACGGCATGGTGAGTAGCTGTTACCAAGGAGTCATATACATATTCATAGTCATATACATATATAATTATTATTGTTTGATAATAAAAACATGACACTCGTTTTTAAAGCACTTCTATTTAAGTAAGAAAATGAAGAAATTAATAGATAGTGGAATTCAAAAGAGACTTACACTCAGCATTCACTCACTGAATGTTACACAAAAAAAAAAACGTAAACAGTACAAATAATACAAACAATACAAAAACTTGTATGACCCTGATGTAGTTCTTTACCATTTTAGTCACAGAAAGGTGAACAAAAAGCACTCAATAATCAAAAACACTCATTTTAAGTGTAATCAACATTGTCAATTACATACATTAATGAACCCATTAAAATTATGCAAACGGTTCTTCGCATCTCTTGTAACAATAATAAAACACCACTTAATTTATATCAAAAGATAAATTTAACAATACTGCTAATGTAATTTAAATTTGACAACACTAAAGTGTTTGAAAAGATAAGAAGAACATCACTATTTTAAAAGATAATAGTGACAGCACTAGTAGTCATGTCAAATGTCTCGTGTTAAACATAGGTGTAATAGACATGGGAATAAATGGTTAAAAGATAAAATTAAATGTTAATACAATGATAAGAAAGGAGAAATTACAGGAGCAAATACATTCATGTTTAACATTACATTAGCTTGCTATTGCAATATTTTAGGAGGAACTTATAGTCTTATAGTGACGTGACATTGGACAAAATAACAATTTTTAACAACCTATTAAGTATTATTATTATGCGTATTTTGTATAGGTGTCTATAGAGCCATCTTAAAATTATCACGATGCACTATGTTCTTCACATAACACATTTCTGGTATTGCTAAAATAATAATAAATGAATGAATAAATTGCCACATGATTTTGCATTCGATCAAAATAATTGTCTGCTATACCATATAGGTACTATCCTATGGTATCTCTTTCTTGAACTTTCCTTTCTCTTACCGGTAAAAGTTTTAAGCAAACCATCTTTCCGTTTAACTCAAACTTCCCTCAGTACATTTCACTCATTCTAAATCAAAAGAGGTTCTGCATGAACAAACACTTAACCAGTTTAAACGTTGGAAACCCAAAGTAATGGATTGACATAACTACGAGTACCTGAACGCGTATGTGAATTGGATCAAGAAGTCGTTCATCATCAGCCTATAATTTTCCCACTGCTGGAACATAGGCCTCCTCTCTGTGAGAGGAAGTGGGTCATAATCCACCACGCGGGCCCAGTGTGGATTGGTGGATGTCACAGTCATGTTTTCGAATTTTTGGTTCTAGGATTATGCCGGTTTCCTCACGATGTTTTCCTTCACCGTCTTGAGAGCAGTGGTGATGAAATAAATTACCTACACAAAGTAATGCGCCTTTCGGGGTACGACTTCGAACTCACGACCTACAACTACTACGTAAGTTGAGACCGATAGACCACTGGGTCGTTGCAGAAAATAAAATACGCTAATGATTTTCAAGTCTTTTATTCCATTATAATATACCGATTAAGATGCGTGTGACCATATTAATAATTATTATGCAGTAACCGTGCTCCCATTAATAATTTATTTATACATAACACCTTTCTGTGCCGATACTATTATAGTTCCACAGGCTTTTATTGTTCAGAACGTGTTTACAACTACCCCCCATATTAGGACAAGTCCTCATAAAAAGATAATATTAATTAGAACCCAAGTTTTTGCCACTTCACTACGAATAATGTTAGTATTTTATTGATCGTCGCGATAAAAAAAATTATAACGTTTTGTCAAAGGTATTTTTTTTCCTTTGGATTTTCTCTTTCTGAATAATGTATAGTTTTAATGGTATACAGAAAATGTAACTGGTGATTAAGAAAAAAAGTTTTTAAAAGTACTTTTAGTTTTTATTGTTTTTTTTTTCTTTTTGAATTATTTATTTCTCGCTTTGTTCGTTCCAAATCTAATATATCAAGTGGTAATGAGTGGTTTTATCGTATTAATCTAGGGAGAACCTGTTTCAGACACCTTTTCGTATATAATTCGTGAGTAATGGCATATTATTTGCGGTGTCGAGCTAAATACCGTTGAATTTACTTTTTTCTTTTCATCAATTAATCAATGGTTAAATTATTATAACCTTTTAGTTGTATTGCGTTTGTATTGATGCTACTTCATTCCGTTTTGCAACGTGAAACTGTAATAATAATTCTATGTCAAAACGAAGCTTTCGTAGAGCTATATTCCACAACTATCACACAACGTCATCTAGTCTCAAGCTAAACAGAGCTTGTGTTATGGGTACTAGACAACTGATAAAAATAGGTACTTATATATTTCTAAAGACATACATAATTATAGATAAATTACACCCAGACACAGAACAAATTTTAATGATCGTGCTCATCACACAAACATTTGTCCTTAGTGGGAATCGAACCCACGACCCCCGTCATAGCAGTCAGAGTCACTAACCACTAGACCAACAGGCCAGTCCAGTCCAGATTTGATATTGTATAGGTACCTACGTTTCGTGAGCTTAATTTTATCTCACTCGAGGTGAATCATGATCAAGTAAATTGTGATGACTCTCCTTTTAGCCAACTGATGATGATGTTGAAGCAGTAAATCTTCCAAGTATTCCAGTCCATCTCTCCACCAGATCTGATAACATCTGGCTCACAAAACCCTAACCCAGATAACCAAAAACTCCATTCCATAACATACGGATACCAAAACTATTCCTAACACCAAATCCCATATCCATTAGCAAAAACCAAAATCGTACGATTACCAGTCTAACCCTCTGAATGGCGGGCACTTAAGGGGTATTAGTTCCGCTCGTGTGGCCTCACAGACCGTATTGTCCGATCACAATGACGCTGCGGGGGTTATTTGGCTTACCTGTTAAATGATAGCTGTGGTTAATGGGGTTTACTTTACTTTCAATTGGGTTTTTAATTCGTATTCGATGCGGCGTTTGAGGGTTGAAGTCAGTAGAATTGGGAATTTTAAGTCTTGATGGAGAAAATGGATTCTCTCAAAGTACAGTTCTCTGCATCGTCAATCAAGGGTTAACTTAACTTTTCTTGGTTTTTTCATCATCATTTTTCTTATGTCAATTATTTTGTGGTCGACTACTTGACTTACTCTTTCCAATGAGCCTTACCTGATGACCTGATATTGTAAACCAACTATTTAATTTAAAATGTGTTATTTTTTTTCTTTTATACTCTCTCTCAGTATGCATGTTTCCCCTAAAAATAATTGTATAATGTCAAAATTGACAAGACAGCGCACTATTTAGTTCTTAAGATCAATCTGTCAAAACCTATGTTTCTCAAACAAATTGATTTGATTTGATGTAGCTATAAGCTCGAGTTTTCTTTACTTACCTATACTTTAAAATCTTTTTAGACAATCATAAAGCCCTAGCTTTTTTCTAGCTTTTTCAATCAGATCCATAATCAAGGCATAGCCAGAAAATTGACTTTCAAAAATTGCTTCAAAACTCAGATTTTGAAAAAGCGTTTTTTTTTTAAATAAAAATGTAGTAAACGATACAACTTTATGCATCTTGAATACATTTTGTCGTTCTTCTACAAATTCCATTCGGTATATTTGACATCATCATTCCTGATTCTCCATTACCTCAAGAGATCTCCACAAAAACAACTAGTAATAGATATATTTGTGAGCCGGCCGTGATTTAGACAATGTTTGATGATGTGCCATTAGGGATCATAAGCCTGGAGCGCACTTAATACAGTTTTAATAGGCACTGTTAACCCCTCCAGTGCGCACCTTGAAGATCTACACATTTTTTTCCAACTTGTTTTGAGTGTACGTCGTTTGGGTTATAAAAACTTATTTTAATCTATGGTTTTATTCACTTTTTTCGAATTTGTTTGAAAATCTTTTTTTTTTAATCTGGGTTTTTGTTTTATATTTATGAAGAATTAAGTATTTTTCCATTTCATTCTAGTGGCTCAATAATTTTATTTATCTCATGAAATCGTAAGAGTACGGTCAACAACGGTAAATCTATCTTAGTAATTTTGAATTCAGGACATGCGATGACCACAAAAAAATCCTATTCATACAATTTAAGCAATTCTGCATTCCTTACAAGGCGTCCCTGTTATTTTGCTTACCTGATATTTAACATTAACTGTTATTTTCCCGATTCAACATTCTGCTTCCATCTAAAGTATTCCTAATCCATTTTGCATTAACAATGCTATAGGTACTAAACTCAACGATCGCGGTAATCACAACCATTTCCCTACAAAAACGACTACCAATTCCAACACATAAATCATCTGTCCACTTAATAAGTACCATGAAATATAACAGGTATAATTACTCAGTTATTAAAAGTAACTGTTCCCTATATTCTGTTACTACTTTTATCGTTCATAAAGTTTTACAATACGTGTGGGATGAAACGGTAAGCTAAACTTTATTTTAAGTGGTCAATAATTTCTTGGATGTTATTATTTTACATGGAGTGAAATGTTAGCAATATTATAAAGCTATCGATGTGGCAGATTATGTTTCGAAGATATGATTATTAGTAGCTATTACTTTATGTAATCAGAGATTGTCCGTATGTTTGATGTCTAGGAAACGACTTGACTGGTTTTGGTAAATGCTATAGTACTTCTCAATTTTTATACGTTCTACGAGTATATTGTTTAACCTAAATATGAATTGAGTACGAGCGAGGTGTATGGAAAGGACATTATAATAGTAAGCGATAGTAGCGCACGGTGTGGCAGAATTGTGCAACAAAAGGGGTTAGTGAAACTTGTCAAACGCTGTTTTAAGATTTAAAAAAACACTAATATTTAAGTGAATAAAACACCATTTATTGTCTTTCTATATATTTATTTTATAACAAAAACATTATGCACTTGTCATTCACTGTTTGACATAATATTCCCCCCATATATTAACATTGTTGCGTTTACATGGTGGCGCTGGTGTCGTGCACGTTCCCTATAGTACCTATTTGATTTTCTATATTTACTTAAAAAATCAAAGAAATTCGATAGTGGTCCATTACTTTGCATCGTAATTATTATCAACAGAAAATCGATTATACCGATTAATGTGTCTTGAAACGCCCCTAAAATTACAAAATTCCGACCAAGAAAAATCGCAATTTAATCCTTACAATACAATAACCATTACCCCATTATAGGTATATAAATAACCTGCAATAATCCGATTTTCACGCCCAACCCTAAAATGCGATCAATTCCTTTTCATGCAACCCTCGTATAATGTCTGGGGACAAAGAGAACCCCGCTTTGTATTTTGACAGGAGTTAATGTTGTGAGGTCCTGACATCTCTACCTGACGGGGATGTTACAATAGACCCCCTGTTGGGGACGTGTGCCGTATTGTGCGTATTTGCAGGGTTAGATAAATTGTAAGTGCACTTGTTAAATTGGTGATAGTTAATATTAGTTGTAGTACATGTTGATGGTGTTTTAGTATATTGAAAGAGAAGTTCTTAATTAAAATCAAGTTTCATTATAATTACGGTCTAAAAAATTTTTTTTCTCTATACCAAT
Organism: Agrotis segetum; assembly: GCA_036375495.1. NCBI lineage: Eukaryota > Metazoa > Arthropoda > Insecta > Lepidoptera > Noctuidae > Agrotis > Agrotis segetum. The sequence continues at coordinate 198,336 of JAQSVV010000677.1, read as the reverse complement.
TAGGATACACTGTCGGTACAAATAAATGGTTCGAAAAGTTAGATATTCAAGTAAAAGCGTTTTCTGAGACAGTATCGCCTATGCTCTCAGCATTTCGGGAGGTACCTGTGTCTAATGCGGAAGGAGGATACGTCTGGGTGTCATCACTGCGAAGATCGCCCGGAGGACACGGTGGAGCATACGGTGCAGGACTGCCCAGCTTGGGCGGCGCACCGACGTGTCCTCACGGCTGCGATAGGCGGAGACCTCTCGCGCCCGGCATTGGTTTCGGCCATGCTGCGGGGCGAGACGGAGTGGGAAGCGGTCGCCTCCTTCTGCGAAGCAGTAATGCTCGCGAAGGAGGAGGCGCGCCGCGAGCGAGAGAGGACAGAGTTCTCCCTCCGCCCCAACCGCGGTGTAGGACGCCCACGGCGACGGACGTCGCGCGACGATCTCCGGCCACCGTAGGCGCGGGCATGCGGGCAGCGAGTAAAGGGCAACTCGCTGCCCGACCAAGGACCATGCCCGGGTCGACGGCGCGTTGTGTCCCACGCGCGCCTCAAAGAGCGTCAGCATAATGACGGGGCCCCCCTCTCAGAGAGGGCCAAAGCCTGCCGGGGTCGCGGGATTATTCCCTAACCGTAACCCCGGAACGTAACAGGCTATGAAGGACACCGTGGATTTTAGTCAGTAGAAGTCTGACAGTCCCTCCCGCCCTGCCCGGGGTTGGAGGACTCATTTGATGATTTTACCACGCTAAAAAAAAAAAAAAAAAAAAATGCTCTCAGCATTGGCGATATTTAATGGCTCGCCAGCACACAGATAAGACTTTTTTTTTTCAAAGTTGTACAATCATCAAATGAGTCCTTTCGACCTGGATACAGCTAAGGGACTGGCTGTCAGACTTTTACTGACAAAGAATAGGTTTTAAGGAACAAAAAACGTTCCTTTGATGTGAAGTTACTTAAGACAGCACCATGGAATTACTTGCACATTGCACGTTTGACTTTTTAGCACAAATGGCTTTTAAGCCCCTTCGTACACAACACAACGCAAGTCTCTAAAACCTTACGACTTAGCAGTCTAGGCGACTGTCGCAATACAAATCCTCGGAGGTTCGTACACAGGCACGTGTCAATGGATGCCAAAGTCGTAAGGGATCCGAGACTTGCGTCGCTTAGTGTACGAAGGGGGTAAGAATTAGTAAAAAAGGCCTTTATTGCTCTACTCCACTTCAATAATAAAAATTCCGGCTAACCATTGTACAATTTCCCATCAAAGTCAAAGCGAACAGTTATCTATTAGCTTCAAATGTCAGTAATAACAAATCTGTTTACGTTGTTAACCTGGAGTAGTATGGCCACTTCAATTGTCCGGCAAATTGCGATGATTTGCGGGCAATCATGGCGGACTGTTATGTCAACTTATTATGGACGGTTCCATGGTGGATTTGCGATGGTGATATGGATCGGATAAAAAGGAGACGGTTCTTTTTTTGCTGTTTTTGTTCTGTTGTTTTGTTGACCGTGCTTTTTGACCCGTTGCACTACTTGGTCTTGATCCACAAAGGTACTAAATTTTCTTTGCATAGTATAAAACAATGTCTCTTCAGTTTGTCTGTATGCGTAAGGGAATACTGTATAAAATGGGGCGCAGGTTGTGATGTGAAATCACACACTTAAGGCAAACTTTACACAATACTAACGTAGCTCAAGCGCCAACATGACGCTATTCATTTGTTAATGGCCGCATGCAAATGACATCTGACATCTGACACTGTTCCCCTATTGCTTCCAAACAACTGCACTGAATTTATTATTTCAATGAATTAGGTTTTTACAGGAGGACTGGGAAGTTATTCATTCTGATAACGACAGCTTTAAGTAGACTTTTCTAAATACTCAATGCTGTCTCATTAAGTAATCCGATTGAAGGACACCGTGGATTTCAGTCAGTACAAATCTGACAGTCCCTGTTGTCCCACCCTACGTGAAAAGACACATTAATTGATGATTTTACCACGAAAAAAAAAACATTCCAATGAAAATAATTTCTGTACGAATAGAACAGTAAAGTAACAAAACAAAATAATTTACCACATTCCTGAACGTCAGTAATTTGTTTAACCTTGTCGCACCTAACAGCTAAACTTCCCATCCTAGCCTTGACAGAAATAGGAAAACATACCTCAGGTATTACGAGAAAAATCGTAGGAAAACGCTCATTTCGACGAAGGCTGAACGCAATCATGCGCGAACTATGGTATTGGCATACTTAATTTTGCTTGGCATACATGCTCATCCGACTTTAACATACAACCCACTGCAGCACAAAATGTTACCTTATCTCTTTTATCTAAAGACTGAAATGCAATTACAAATCCACACGCACTTACGCCTTTTTGTTCGTAAAGTTTTTATTGTGCAAAAAGTCGTATGTGCAGATTTTAATTTAGTAATTTGCGATTTAATTATTAAGAATTAAAGTTGAATTTCGTCTGTTTCCATCCAAAGATGAGTATTACTATTTATACGTCCTAAATCTCTTGTCGATTATTCAATTATAAATATGTCCGTTTGCTGTGCGAAAAAAACTTTTTATAGACGTTTTCATATTCAAGTGATTGTTGAGAAAAATAAGCACTTTACGGAGGAATAGGATTTTTTATGGATGTATTTTATAGATGTTAATTGTTGTCAATTATTTCTTATTGTATTTACGATGGTAATGGTGTTAATGTATAGCTGCCTATTGATATTAAGTCAACTTGTGATTAATTATTTAGTGGTTAGACCAGTATAATCTTGTAGCAATCAATGGAAACAATGTAGACAGATAAGAACAGGGAGATAATCGATTTTTCTTTGACTGATAAAACAAAGTGTTGTTTTTTCTTATTATTTATTACATAATTTTTCACTTCATTCCGTTCTTGGGCGTTTTACACGAGATTTCTTTTTGTAAACTTTTGTTAGTTAAAGATTTATGTACTTGTGCACGAAATATCTTACTAATGATCGAACTTTTTGCGAATAATTATTGTTATAATTATTGTTTGCAATAAATCGGAATAGGTTAACATTTCAAGTTTTTAGAGCTATTTAGCCGTATCTGCTAATCACGAGTACGATGCAATTCCATAAACAGTCAACTGGTCCCGTTCGCTTTTCGGGTCCAATTTAAGTAGGTCCAGTTGACTAAAGACTCTTAACTCAGTGGTTGAGACAGAGTGGCCTGTGAGGTAACTGTGTTCCAGCACAGTTACCTGTAGGTGGCCACTTGTGTAGATACATAAGCTTAGTGTTCAAAAGATAATTTATTATCATAGTATAAAAATAAAAGATTTAGAACACGTACTGTTTGTAACACCCTGGGTATTCACACTATGTAAAATTAGATTTTTATAAGCATATAGGTACATATAGTACATATAAAACTCTCATATTTGAGAAAAACTCAACGCTCCTGTGCCCTGTCGTCCAGGATTTACACGTAATACTCGTAGCAACAATTTCGTTTGTCCACCACACGGACCGCACATGCTATTCAAAAAAATTAAAAAATATCATAAACAATTTAAAAATATCATAAACAAGACATTGCAGTCATGCTTAAGCATGACTGCAATGTCTTGTTCGAAGTTCAGTTCAAGGTCGAAAGTCACGAGTCGAAATCGATTTTTTCATTTAATAACAAAAAAAATATTGAACATTTCGCGACATGGTTCTTAACATTAAATAAAGTCTTCATGTTCTTTCTAAAAATAATAATATTCAAATACTTAACACAAATATTTTAACACTACAAAAGCTACCTCGAACTTTAAACTTACACTGGCGGACAAAAAAAAGTAGTCGTTCTTAAAACAAAGCCACATTCGGCCTTAACCCGTCCAACGACCTTTCTAATATATTTATAATTATAGTCCACAACACTCCACATTTGTAAACATGGATGTGACGTAACAATCTATTATTTTTTTATTGTTATTTTTGTTTTTAAACTAAGGTTTAGCGCGGTTGCGCCCGGCCAGGTTTCGTTTTTTCGTAAATTTGACAGCTGTCAAAATTTAATTAATGACAAATGTGTGTAGGTTTTGTTTTCAGCTGCTTGTCAACGGTTTGTTAATTATATGGTAATTTGTTTGATTTTTATTAAATAAGGTTTTGCTCTCTTTTCTTGTTTGTTACAAAAAAAACGGCCAAGTGCGTGTCGGGCCACGCACAAAGTAGGGTTCCGTTGTTGCCCTTCAAAATACTTATGCAAACTAACTAAACTGAATTGCTGAATTTAATTTTAAAAAGAAGAATTTTCAAAATCGGTCCAGGAGTCTTTGAGAAATCGGGGAAAATACATAAAAAAAAAGCTTACGACGAATTTAGAACCTCCTCCTTTTTTTGAAGTTAGTTAAAAATAGTTGACGATAAAATCCTACCTATCCCCAAAAAAATAAAACATACCTATTAAAGCTGTAAAAATAAAGTTGACAAACTTACATTTGCAGTTGAAAAACATGTTCCCCGATACATTTTGTTTAAGAAAAAAATTAATCAAGTACATTTTATAAGTTGGTCGACTATTACTCGTAAAGTTGTAAAGCCTACTTAGTCATGATAATTTTCTTTTAAACTTCGTTATATGTACTACTATTGTGAATTTTTTCACATCCCTAAACATAACCGTTTAGCTGGTAGAGGGGGGGGACACTCGAGTCGAGCAAAATTTAGCACTTTAAAGCTTAATATTTCACAAACGATTTTTTTTTATCAGAAAACTGTTGATGGAAACTATCATTATTTTTTAAATGCCTATTTAATGATACCCCACACTAAGGGGTACGCGAGAAAAAAAAAACCTCACTTTACGTGTAAGTACAGGAGGTACCCTAAAAAAAAATATTTTACGAGATTTTATTTTACCACTTTTTCGGCACAACAAATCCATATATAATATTTTTATATTAAACGCATTAACGCATGCGTAGCGAATTTCAAAGATTTTCTTTGGAAAGGAAAAATTCGATCCGCGGGCAGGATTCGAACCCACGACCTTCGGATTCAGTACATCCGACGCTCATTTCCAACCGAGCCACCGAGGATCTTATCTGCCGCGGCGAATTTGTCCTTCCATATCTAACGTCTCATGGTGACGTTCAACGCCATCTATTGTTCTAATACTCTACAATAGATGGCGTTGAACGTCACCATGAGACGTTAGATATGGAAGGACAAATTCGCCGCGGCAGATAAGATCCTCGGTGGCTCGGTTGGAAATGAGCGTCGGATGTACTGAATCCGAAGGTCGTGGGTTCGAATCCTGCCCGCGGATCGAATTTTTCCTTTCCAAAGAAAATCCATATATTTACACCAAATTACAGCTCTCTAGTACTGTGCGTCTCTGAGCTAACCTGCGGACAGACGGACGGACGGACGGACATGGCGAAACTATAAGGGTTCCTTGTTGACTACGGAACCCTAAAAAAGAGGTTGTTGGAATAAACGACAGGAGAGACTTTTGGTTTCGAAAAAATAAAATGCGCATAATGCTGACTGAAACTAGTTTAAAATACCAGAAAACCAGATCCTTGCAGTAAATTTAAGGCAAATCACATATTTACTAATAACATCTACTCATGATAAATTAACACACAGATCAATATTCTCATTTACTATCCTTAAATAGTTATTAATACGAAAATTTAAATGTCATATCTGGTTGACCGAGCTTCGCTCGGTTTTTAAAATGTCTATATCTTGGGAACCGAACTTTTCTCGAACCTGGGACCTAACTGATAAATCGATTCCTTGAGCCGAAAAACCCCTAATCTGTAACTTTCATGAAAATCCTTGGAGCCGTTTCCGAGATCCTGATTATTTATAAATATACAAGAATTGCTCGTTTAAAGATATTAGATAAAGGAATGGATGGATAATTTTTTATTAATCCATCACTTCAAAACAGCTGAATGAATTTAGATTAGATTTGAACATGAGTTATAGTCTAACAGAAATGAGACAATTTAATGTGTTATAAGTTTTATTATATAGAATAATTTTCACATATATATGCAGGCAAACCCGCTGACAACAGTAGTATGATTGGTAGAAAGAGAAAAGACTACTTTAATGTCCGGTTGACGCATACCTCACAAGATTATGGGTGTCCGAATTCGAAAGTATAAAATTAAATTAGGGTGTTATTAAAATTAGATTAATGTAAATAAGTATCTGATTATTAGGTCTGTAGCAAGCATAAGGTCAAATTAAGATAAATTACAGTCTCTAAGTCATGTTTATATAACAATTGTATCAAATTAGAGTGAGTGAATAAACTGCAAGGCTGAATACATTTTCATCGCAATTTCGCCGTTTTAAATTGTACTGACGTCATAGTATGGTCACTATGACGTCAGTAAAATTACTGTCATGAAAACGGTAAAGCCGAGATTTCTGGACGAGTGATTGCTAATAAGGCTTTCAGTCATGTTTTTTAACTGGAAACAAAACACTTTCGAGCATATTTACTTACTTTTCCCATTTTTGTAAATATTACCGTATTCATCATCATCATCATCAGCCGGAAGACGTCCACTGCTGAACATAGGCCTCCTCCTTAGACCGCCACGCCGAACGACAATTCGCCACTTTCATCCATCCGTTGCCCGCGACCCTCACGATGTCGTCGGTCCTCCTAGTGGGAGGCCTACCTACGCTGCGTCTTCCGGTCCGTGGTCGCCAATCCAGAATGAAATAACGCACGTATGTGACCAACAAAACAATAACAGTAGGAACATCTAGGTGTAGCTATAATTACTAATATTCTCAATAAATCCTTCAAACACAACCACACCATGACGTCAAATGACGGCAAAACAAATACGCAATTTCCGACTAACGGTCAGTTCACACTGTTCACATCGAGACGCGAGGTATCGTAACGATACTTCAAAGGTGTATTTTTTTTTATTAGTCAATAAAGACAGATTTTGAATCGCTATTAAAACGCAGCACGGCGTCGTCGCGCTGCGTATCCGTCATCAAAGGTGTGTCTTTTCGTGTAGGAAATAGAGTTAGATTATGAGTAGCTCTATTGAAATGTGCGCGCAGCGTCACGTCTCAGTCTGAGCTGACCCTAAGAAAACGAAACAGTAGCGAAAATGGCGCTATAAATAGATGTATTCGCTATAATTACTAACATTCTCAATAAATCCTTTATAAGACAACCACGCCATGACGTCAAATGACTTCAGAAGAATAACACAAGAGTACGGTCAAGAAAATGGTAACAATAGGGTCATATATGTGCTTTAGCCGTAAGTACCATTTTTTCAACAAATCTTTCATAAGAAAACCACACCATGACGTCAAATGACGTCAGAACAATTACGCAAGTGTACGGCCAAGAAAACGGTAGCAGTAGGGACATCTAGGTGAATGAGACGTCACGTTACGTGTTGACATGCGAGCTAGTGTCACGCATCGAGTGAGAACGATACTCGCGGGTCACGTGATACGCCGCTATTTTTAGAGGCTAGTTGTCTTTGTTGTGGGGTCAGCAGGGAAAGTGCGTTTGTGATTATTATAGTTTTTAAAGTATTCATATATAGTGCCAAACCCTTTTTTGGAAATTATATGGTTGAAATGCTCTTAATTTCCAGTTGCATTGGCTGAATCACGTGAATGCTCTATTGTGAGCTTTCATAGCTTTGTGTATCTTGAATACCACTGACATTAAAAGATAATTTTTGAGGAAAGAAAAATTCAGGTTCTGAGTAATTCCTCTGACTTCCACAATCTAGTAAACCAGTTTTGAGCAACTGACTACATGTTACCTAAGTTTCTTTACTTTGTCGCGGGACTTATTCCATTAACGTGACCCTGGAACGTAAAGGGCTTATGAAGGACACCGTGGATTTTAGTCAGTACAAGTCTGACAGTACCTCCCGCCCTACCCTGGTTGAGAGGACTCATATAATGATTTTACCACGCTAAAAAAAAAATTATCTTAGAGTGTCAATTTAGTTGAAAGACGTTTTTTAGATAATAATACACAACTAAAAAGAAAACTAGAGACATACAGGTTGAATTAGACAGATATTTTAAAGTTCCATAGTACTTCAATTATAATCTTACTCGCTCGTACTTGCACACGTACCACGCACTATTGCTTGCTCTTTCTTTTAGCTGTCTACACGCAAATCTATTTATTTTACGGCGAAAAAAAGAAAAGAAATTCAAAAAAATAAATAACATAAGACCTGTTTTATAGTTAATTTAGTAAGTATAAAAAGTTTCATGATATAATTTTAAGTATTATGTGATTGCCAGCGGTTTATTGTTCAATTTAGAGGTAACTTTGGCATTTTTTCTATTGAGAAAATTTTATAGAATCATGTTTTCGCCAAACTCGGGAGGAGCTCGTGGCTAAATAATTACAGCCGCACAGGCCGATCTTCCGGGTTAAGCCGCGCTTGCCGAGGTTGGTCTGTGGATGGGTGACCATCTATCATAGCGAGTTTCCTCCGTGCCTCGGAAAGCACGTAAAGCCGTTGGTCCTGGCTGTCATTTGTAGATCTTTGACAGTCGTTACTGTTAGTCAGAAGCTCTAAAGTCTGACAACCAGTCTTACCATGGGGTATCGTATTACCCAGTTACTGGGTTGTGGAGGTCCGACAGGCAGTCGCTCCATGTAAAATACTGATATCCAGCTGAATCTGGTTTGACTGGAAGCCGACCCCAATATAGTTGGGAAAAGGCTAGGCAGATGATGATGTTTTCGCCAAACATAAGACCTAACATTAATTCTCAACTTTACCATAGGTATATTTATTACAAAATTAATGCTGCAGTATTTTCGACGTATCACAGGATTCTGCTAAGCCATTTGAGGTAGTATGGGCTCTTAAATAACTGTAACAAAGAAGAAAAATATTCCAGAATAAAGAACAGTCATTACACCCTTTTCACACATGAGAGGTCAGCAGACAGACATCCGAACCAAAATTACTTCTATCCCATTTCAACAGCGGTCAAATTGTTATAAACAAAAGTTAAAGAAACGATTTCACATGTTTAAGTGTAATTCCCTGGCTTTGGGCTAACGATCGTTTAATAGAGAGCTGTTTTGATGCACTTTAGTTTATTTCACTTGTTAAGAATTTTTTTTGGAAATGTGGTAGATTTATTTTATGTTAAAAGATTGCTCATTTCATTCTATATAATTATTTAGAAATATTTTCCCACCACTGTGTTGACTGGCTGCACTAGCCTGTAGGTATTTTCAATTAAAGACAAAAAGTGTGCTTGACTGTACCACCGGCTAGTAAGGCAGTTTTAAGTTCAAAGTTTTTTTTTCAATATAATGTGCTGTTTTAGGTAAACCGATGTTTTTGATGTGACTGCACTGATTACAGCACGCGTAGCATGGCGATTCTGTCTCTATTCTACCAAGAAAAGACAAAGTTATTTCATCGTTATTTCTAAACAAATCGACTATTTTTTTTTGCATAAATATGACACCATTCGTACAAATAGTGAAGAAAAGAACGTTTATTTTCCACATTTTTTACATCACCATGCCTAAAATGCTAAAAATATATCTACGTTCTGTCATTTTGTCTATTCTTCCGTCGACAAAACCCCTTCCTACGGTGGCATGCTACGCCTGCAGGAGCTATTAGGTAGCACGGTATAAAAATCAACACATTTCAAAAATGTGTCAAGAATTGTCTGTAAAAGAGCACAAAACAGGTTTTCATATTAAGGTTGTGTACCCCATAACCACGACGAAATAATAATGAATGTAGAAGCCAATAAAAATGTGAGAAAATACAACTCCTTGTTTACGCAAATTACAGAAAAAAAAACCAAATAAAATCGTGAAACAAATTGACACTAATTCATAATTAAACGAAAATTACCTACCGTATAAAGTAGAGGTAAATGTAATGAAGACAATATTTTTTTTATTAATAGATACTATTTTTTTTTTTCTTTTGATTGAATGCGTAAATCCATTGTCTATGCCTATTTTACGCTCATGATTTTGCAATGAAATTTTTAAACACCTCATGGATGTTTTAGTTTTTGATATATAAAAGTCTATCAATTATGTATTCGATACGATATGTCTAATGTTTCTTATAATTTGTATGGGAACCATGGTCCATCAATTTTTAAATAACTGTACTGTCAAAAACAAATCATGTGTTTTTGATGGGTTGTATTGGTGTTAGGCTCAAAGGTCCAACAAGACAATGACGAATTTTTGGTTCTAGGACATGCCGGTTTCTTCGTGATGTTTTCCTTCACCGTTTTGAGAGCAGTGGTGATGAAATAAATTACACAAAACGCCTGTCCCTATTAACAAGGTCGGATGTACCACTTTCGCCTTTTTCGTTTTATTCCATTTTTGACCTCACAAAAGCATTGTCTTTCAGTAGCATAAACAAAAAGTTTAAATTTCCTTATAGTTTTTGAGATAGCCAAGTTAACATTGTCGTATGTGGAATGACTGTCCGTTAACAATGATGGATGTTATCTTATGACGTTTTTAACGGGGTGCAGGAGGAGAAAACGCCGTAGGTTGTGCCACAAACAGCCATGTTGTAGGGGCGAGAGAATAAGGCTTGCTATTTTAGTGCTTATTATTCTAGATTGTTTTTTTTGGTTCACCAGCTTTTATTAATAAGTTTGGCAAATCTTTTGGATTACACAATTAAAGTTGTAACATGTACCACATCCGACTTTGATAGTAGTTTGATAACATATGCAGTTTGTCGTTTGTGGTACTACCTACATTTTTAGCTGCTCCTTGTAATGTAAAATATGTTGGTAGTACCACATTGGACTTTCTTGTTGGTTTCAATATAATTTTAAATTGTCGTATGTGGTACTTCCTACTAGGTTAGTGGTAAAAGTATTAGAACTTTGCGTAGGATATGGTAATTTTGCAAAACCAACTGACATACAAAAACATTTCAGATTTCGATATAGGTACCCGTGTGCCTATACTTATATTACACAACATTTTTTGGGGTATTTTTTTGCCTAAACTGGTATGATTGTAGACATCATAATGTGTTTACGCTAAGAACCAACAGAAATCAATTATACTTTAATAATATAAGTTAGTGATCCAAGAATTCCAAGTACTAAACTTAGAAGGACTGGAAGGTTCAACATCAGCCTGCTCTTTTGTCCACAGCTGAACATAGGTCTATCCTAATGTACGAAAAAGTATGGCAAGTCGTCGTTCCACCTGGTTAGCAAGCGTCCTACACTACGTTTTGCCTAGTCGCGATGTCTACTCAAATATACGTATAACCAAATGACTGTTTGTCCAGAGACAGATGTGACCAGCCCACTGCCAGCTATGTCAGCAACTTTGGTGCTTTGACGGACCATCCCACTCCACTATTTTATCTATCAGAGTTATTCCGAGTAGTCTTTGTAAAATAGGTTGCTGTGGGACTAAATTTATAGCCCAATATGAGTGTCCAAGATTCGGTATCGTAAATCATAATTGGACACACGATAAGACTTAGTGGAGACCGAATGATGCCCAACCCGACTAAATTCTTCTGTCAACTGCCCTCTTGAAGTTGTTCCTACTCAACCAAACTGTTTGTCCAAGGTAGACTTATTCATGATTAGTCAAGAATTGCACCATTTATAACGATCTGTCCCTAGATCCCTATGCGTTGTAAAGCTTTAGTCACGCTTGTTTTATTTTCTTTCCAAGCGAGCATATTAAACATAATATCCTCATTTCATTGGTGAACAGATTCGGGAATATAACATGCCACTGCGTTCCTGTATCTAAAAATGTTTAAAATGCTGGTTTTGTACGTGGACTTTCACAGTCGCAGCGACGTACATGAATAACATTTAAATTCTCAGATTTATCGCCAGTTTATTTGGCAAAGCTGCAGTGATTTTAGAACCACCAAGGTTTCAACGGAGTCAAAGGTCTTGTCATTATCCACAAATGTTAAACACAAGCGCTTATTATACTCTTTGGAGTTCCGTATAACCTGCCTCACTGTGTGGATGTGGTATATTGTGCTAAATGTTCTGCGAAGCCCGGCCAGTTTCAGAGACTGAATTTAGTCAAGTCTTCTTACGAGACGATTTGTGATGATAATCGAAAACAGCTCAGATAAACAGCACAGTGGCTCAAGAGTTAAATGGGTCGATAGATTTTTAATAGGGTCTTGTCTTACTTCTTGAAAAACAGTATCAGAACACTCTTGTTTCACATCCTTGGGAGTGGAACAAGAGTGAACTCTTAGGCTGCTTTTCCACCAGCGATGCGCTATGTAAACAAATGAATGTGATTGGTGGATAACAAACGTATCCGTAGCAACGTAGCATAGCGCATCTCTGGTGGAAAAGCAGCCTTATTTTAGTCCATAAAAATGTACAATATGTGACTATTGTGACCATATAACCTTTATAGGTTTCATTACAATTAGTGTCATTGATGAAGCTAGAATCAATTATTTATGTCAATGATTTCAATTACATTGTTCGCAAAATTGGGGTATTCTGTTGTTTCTTCTTTTAGAGACAGTATTTCACTTACATTTTAAACAGTTATGACAAAATCTTGATAAGGACTTCCCATGAAGAATGATGTATGTGGAACTTGCGACAACTCATAGATAAGTTTTTCCAGATAACTTTGTAGGATGTGACAGAACCGACTAAATATAGTGTACCAAATGCCGATAAAAAAGTCATGTCTGACTTTTCTCATATTTACAAAAGGAAATATAACATTTTACTATTATGTATATGAGCTCTTAAATGTATGACAATTTTTAATATTTTTTTTGTAAACCTAATTTCAATCATTAAAAAAATATAAGCAATTTAAACTTTGACGCGCTCTCCTGTAAAATTACTGTTTTGCAGATCCGATATTGTTAATAGGGACAGGCGAAAATAATGCGCCTGGCAGGGTTCGAACCACGACCTTACAACTCGTAAGTCGGGACCGATACCACTAGGCCACCACTGCTCATGAAATGTTTTACCTCTGATTAAGTACCGATACAAGATATTTTACGAATAATTAACTCTTGTATTTCTTTAAATTGACTTCCGAACACATTCTCCCCAACTTTTCTCAAACCTGTAATAATTTGTCAACACAAAATAACCGAAATGGCCACAAAACGGAACGACATTACAAAAATAAATACACCATCGATAATAACGATACCTATCACAATCGCCAATCGATTATAACTTAATCGAGTTACGATTTATAGAAATAATCGGTCTTGATTTATATGGAACTTGCACTTTAGAACCACACTCAAAAACCATCCTTATCTGTTACCTTTAAAGGTTCAATTTTGAAAAACAAGATAGTGACATATAAATACATACTGTATGAACCTTACCACCTCATGTTAAAGTTCAATTTTGATAAATAAGTTAGTGGTGTATGAATACAAATTGTATGGTAGTAATATCAAAGGGCTGCGCGTGCGCCGTTTGATACTAACGTTTGAATAAATCAACAAAAACGACGGGCGGCGATGACTAATGTACTATTTATAATTTGTAGTGGACAGGGAAAGGGTTGGAATACATTGGGTTTTTTTATTTGGTGAAGATATCAGAAGCTCACGCAGTGTCCTGCGTGACAATCGTACTTACTAAATTCAATATTGGAGTAAGGGAAAATGAACCTTCTTACAAAGACGTGTAGGTTCCACGTGCAATATCAAAAAATTAAAACATATAAAAGTCATTCATTATTAAAAAGTAGAAGTTCATTATTAGTAAGAAGAGTAAAATGGGCTAAGTATATACTCAGGTTTTTTTAATTTTTTTTTTTTTAATATGCATGTTTACTTATACAATAACCTGCATTAAAATAAAACTCATCACTAAGCAAAAATAATGAGGAATAATTGACAGTACAGTTTTGTTGGTTAAATGGTATTTTATTAGTTTTTTTTTTTTTGAACATCCAATATTTAATTAAATTTTCGGATATAATAGATATATTATTGGATGTATTTGTTTTAAAAGCCAACAATAAATAAAATAAATTAAGCTGACATACCAAAAAAAAATACAATCCTATCGGGCGACTCTATGCCTTTTCCTGTTCAACTAATTTAAGTTAACCTAATACGAGCGAGCCTCATAAACAAATTATAGAAAAACAAACAGAACAACAAAATAACGTATAACGCATCAACAACGCGGTAATTTAAATAAATTATACTGTAATTAATAATTTAACCTGATGATCTTTTAAATTAAAACAAATATTATATAATTTATATAAGAACATAATTTATTAGTGATTTTTTCAATGGATAACGTTACAAAATCGAAACAATGTAGTCTATAGAATTAGAGCATCTCTTTTATAGACATCATCATCTACCTATCATAGTCTCGAATTTATTTATTTTGATATCTATTTTTTTTATCTGAGATGTGACGTTTCAATTTGCTTTTGCTTTAAAAAAGCAGTGATGGAGTTGTTTCGGCCCCAAATTACGAGTTGGAGGTCGTGGGTTCGTACCCAGCCACACGTTTTATTTTCATTAGCCATTTATGTCCCACTGCTGGGCAAAGGCCTCCCCCATATCCTTCCAAGTGCTCTTTTCTAGTGCCTCTTCAGATCTGCCATCGAGGTACGCATCTAGATCGTCATGCCACCTCTTTTTTGGGCCGGCCTCGAAGGCGTCGTCCATTCTCAGGCCCCCATTGAGTGCATATTTTTGCCCAGCGACTATCTTGAAAGCGTATTACTTTGTGTAATTTATTTCATGACCACTGCTCTCAAAACGGTGAAGGAAAGCATAGTGAGCAAAACCGGCATGTCCTAGAACTAAAAATCCGAAGACATGTGACATCTACCAGCCGTGAATTAAGGCCCACTCCCGCTCACAGAGAGGCCTGTGTTCCAGCAGTGGGAACATTATAGGCTGATGATGATGATAATGATACACAATCTTTGGGAGAATCACGTTTTAATAACTCATCAAAAGTAATGTTTAATTACTTGATTGGTGGTTAAAATTCCTTACCTACTGTACTGTATTATATAGCTCTAGTATTATACAGCTGCAGTAGTTACATAACAACCATAATCTTATTGAAACGTCCTTTAATGACATAATAAGGAGTTTCAAAGAATTCCTCGTAATACATAGTTATGTCAGTAAAGACATAATGATTGGTCCACATCGATATTATTATTATCATCTTGAGACTTTTTCTTACTGGCTTCTATGCTACTTTGTAAGGAATAAAAACTGGATAGAGCACCTCAAATGGGTTCACCCTTGTTTGGTCGAACAACTTTTGATATAATTTTACTAATTCGAACAACGTTCGAGAAAATAATCAGTTTGAATATTATCGGTTAGCTTAATTTTCATTTCATCGAATATTTATTTGCGATAACAACATTTGCGCTATTGAACAAAAGGTATAATATTCATTTGATATAATATTCAGGTGGTATAAAATTTAGTTTATCGAATATTCGATTGGTGTAATGTAATGCAGAAAAGAAAACATTGAATATTTATGTTCCGTCGATCTACCTTGGTAGGTGGTAATCAGTAACTAAGGATGCAAGAGCGAGCGAAGCGATTTCGGGACTTGGGGCACCCCGACTCGGACAGGTTAGGTTCGAAGGGGATGGCGGGGTCTGAAAGACCCCGCCATCCTCTTCATGTTAGGTTACTTTAAACCTTGCAAACAGAAATAGGAGCCCCGCGAAGCGGGGCTCCGTCAAGCTACCTCGGTAGGTGGTCTTCAGTAATATACGCTCGCCCTTGCATCCTTAGTCAAATTGCCGATGAACCTAACCTGTCCGAGTCGGGGTGCCCCAGGTTCGGAGCTCGATTCGCTCGCTCTTGCATCCTTGGTAAAATTGCTGATTACCACCATACCAAGGAAGCTCGGCGGAGCCCGATTTTTTTATAGACAATGAAAGAAAACGAATAATTAATTAAATGAATATTCGATGCGATATTTCGACTACATCATTATTAGTCTAGTGAAACATTAGTTTAAATAAAATTAGTGAATTTGAAAATTCGGTCAAATGAAATTATTTCAAAGAAATAAATAGGCTAAATAAAAATATAAAACGTAATTATTCGGTGAAATGAATAATTCGACTAAACGACTTTATAGTAACCAAAATTAGCCGGAGTGATTTTCGACGAAAAGTTGTTCTGCCAAACAAGGGTAAACCCCTCAAATGATGTCTGTATTTCTTGAAAGGATAGGAAAAATGTATAATAAGTTAAATCTTACCTACATCTAAGTACATAAAAATAATCATAAAGAGGAAATATTATTTGTATTTTTAACGGACTTCAAAACAAAAAAAAAAAGTAGGTTCTCAGTTCGACCTGTGTTTGCCCGTAATTATCTCGCGTTTGGCTAGACGGATTTTGATGCGGTTTTTAGAAAAGTGATCGTTACATTCTGAAAAAGGTAATATTATATAACAATAATGGATATCACGTAAAGTTTTTGTTGCTTACTAGGATTGTAGATTTTCAAAGACGCCGATAATAATTATGAAGATTTTGGTTGAATATCTAAATTATAACTATAAAAAGGGAAAATTCTTTTATTGTGTATGTGTGTACCTATGTTAGTAATGAATAAACTCAAAACTACTGGACTGATTTCAAAAATGTATTCACTAGTTAAAAACTGCTTTAGTCCTGATTGTCATACGAAATAGTGGGGCTGCTCTACAATTAAAATACCGGGACGAAACTTACTAACATCCTAAAGAGGATACCTTGCCCTGGAAAGTAAAGATCAACCGTAGGAGAAAGGTGTTTTTAGTAAGAAGTCTCGACAGTTCTTTCCGCTCTACTTAGGGCGAGAGGACTTATTTAGTTATTTGTACATTTTTACACACAAAATAAAAGTGCGTCCTAGAAAAAATAAGTATAAATAATTAAGACTTATCAGTTAGTAGATAGCAAAACAATGCTAACTAACAGTCTACATTTGTTGCCTTCATGGAATACATATTAAATGACAACGTTTTCTTTGTTTCTTTTAATTCTTCCTTTACATTAATGTACACAAATAATAAATAATACATATTAATCACATATACATAATAATTATGTACATGAAGATTACATCAAGTGGAAAGTTCACATTACCAACTAATTCTTTTGCTATCACTATGTTTTATTGTGTAAAAAAGTAAACTTAAGTTGTACGATGTACAGAAGTCGCCAGCATAAATGAATTTTCAACTTTATTAGAACAGCAAAAGTTTCATAATTATTATTATTTACAGATTCGAGTAGGTTGATTTGCTGGCGTCAGTACTCTATAACAGTTACATTTTTGTATACTGTAGGTTTTAGTAGTTGTTAGCAGCGGTTTCGCCCGCGTTGAGGTTAGAAATTATCCCGCGGGAAAGTAATACCGAGATAAACAGTATCAGTATCCTGTCTCATTGTAGACTAATGTCTGAGCCAAACATCAAAATTCGTTTGGTCGTTCTAATGTGAATATGTAGAAAACAATAACATACATCCAAACTGTAGCATTTATAATATAAGTTAGATTAAATGTTTCAGCCTAAAAGAGTATGACATTATTAATCAGAAACATTTACATAGAACAAAGACTGCACACAGTCGCCTTTCTAAACCCCTACATAGAAATACAGCATGCATTTTGATTTAAAATGGCAGAGAGAATTAGCTAAAAATGTGTGAATAATATTTCTACCCCTAATTAAAATAAATTGGCCAACCACAACTATTATAATCACACAACAAACCTTTTTCCTCCATTCCTTTGTTCCAACAAAAACAACACACAATTAAAAACAAAACCGCAAACGTAACATCAAAAAGCCGCCGCCAACATCAAAGTAAAGTTAAAAAACTAAGCGCAATTTTGTTAAAAAACTAAGCACAATAATGCACTGAGCTTACCCCTTATCCGTCGGCATAAGTTATGCTAACAAGTTGGTTTGCGTGACCCGGGCCTCGTTAGCCCAGGCAGGCCGAATGCTACCGTTACACGGCTGGGTAATGTGATGTGTCATTTTAAATAGCCTCTTAGAAATGAATGATCCGAAATAAAATGGTGTTATGAGTGTACGGTGTAGGGTGGCTGTGAATTTTTTGGGATAGTTTTCTGAGCTTAGTTTTTTTTTTTTTAATTTAATATTAATGTCCGGCTCTCTTTGAAGGGCAAAAGCCTGCAGGGGTCGCGGGAATATCAAATTACCGTGACCCTGGAACGTAAAGGGCTACCGCGGATTTTAGACAGTACAAATCTGACAGTCCCTCCCGCATTGCCCTGGGCAGGAGGACTCATTTGATGAATTTACCATGATAAAAAAGCTAGTAATATCCGACTGCTGACCTCTGCTTTCGCCGTATTTTTCCAAATGCTCTTTTTATTTGACTCCTTTATTTTTTTTGCAGGACCGTAGGTACTTTGTTGATGTATAAAATACAACCCTTGTTAGGTTTTTATTCCAACAACATCCCTAAATATTTTTTCATTATAAATCATCCTTTCGCAGTCTTAATAGTTACTTGCTTTATATCATTATCGTCAACTATTTATATACCTTTGTGTCCATTATATAAAACCATTTTCTTAAAGGATTACCTTTAATTATACAGTAATAAATAGTTCAAAGTGAATAAAAACTTGATAATAATATGCTAAAGGCTACTAAGCACAATTGCATGATTGTTTGTTTTGCAATTATGAGTTGTTAGAGAAATAATGGACACATCTACATAACCTAATATAAAAAGTTATCAATAAAATACATGGCAACGAGTGGCAATGCCCGGTCTATTCTAAATCTTTTTAAATAGTAAAAGTTTTACCTACATATGTTAAAAAGGATGATTCTGAATTACTTGTATAAACTACAAAATATTTATATTAACTTACTTAGATCTTGACTTTTAACCCCTGTTTCACTTGTTTATGGTTTGTCTTGTATTTTTAAAAGCCTTACATATCCTTTCAGAGATTTTGATAACAATCAGTCGTAACAAACGATTTTTATAGTCGCAGTCATCCAGCAATAAAGCAGCACTGGTAGAGAAATTCGACCAAAATTCATTATTTTTTAGTTAAATAATGTCTTAAAAACGATGTGACAGAGATGTGAACTAATTATGAGACAAGTTTAATGTGTAGGAGAAGTATTGTAAAAATACTTTTTAAATATATTTTTTTAATAAAAATCAAGTCAAAGGGTTATCAAAATGTATCTAGTTGGCATGAATTGTCAGCTCTTGGATGTCCCCAAAACATGTGGCTATCATGTCGCCAGAGCAATTTCAACAGTATTATTACTAAAATAAGAATGATTTCAAAATGAAGTATTTTAAACAGAAAACCATGATACTGTTTTCATCAGTTGAATTTAACTCAATACGTTACCTCCGGCTTCGAATTCCCAGCGGAATACTCGTACATAGTACAAACTGTAATATAATGATACTATTATATCCAACATTATGTATATGAACGGGCAAGCCTATCACATTAACTGGACATAAGTTATTTTTTTATTTTCAATTACTTATAGAGGTTTTTAACCCCGTTTTATAAATACGCGTATGTTCTAGTGACTTATTACGAAGTTGCACAAATAGGGCATTAATTTCATTTCTTCGGGCAATAATTTATTATAACTATATTCTTTTTAAATTTTATTTTCATTGATTGAGAACTAGAATGATGACATTTTATTCACGCTAGTCCTTGAGAATCCAAAACACTAGGCTTAGTACGTGTAATCAGAAATTAATGGACATTGTTTTAAAAACCTAAATGTTCTTCATCATAAACTATGTTGGGATCAACTTCCAATCGAACCAGATGCAGCTAAATATTAATATTTTTTAAATAAAACGACTACTCTTCTACCTCCAATTCATCTAGTAATTGTGTAATATCATACCCTTTGGTAAGACTGGTTTCAGATTTTCGAGATTCTGACTAACACATGACAGCCGGTACCAACGTATTTTTTGACACATTTCGGAAACTTCCGGGGCCATAGAATTAACTATCTCTTCAGGTAACCGTGAGTCTAAAGTCTGACAACCAGTCTTACCATGGAGTATCATGTTACCTAGTTAGTGGGTTGTGGAGGTCCGATAGGGAGTCGCTCCATTTGAAATACTGATATCCAGCTGCATCTGCTTCGACTGGAAGCCGACCCCAATATAGTTGGGAAAAGGCTAGGAGATGATACAGTATTAAGGTCAGTACAATGTCTGACAGTCCCTTCCGTCCCGCCCTGGGATCAGGACGCATAATTATGTTGATTTCACAACAATAAAATGAAACGGAAACTAGCTATAGTACTTAAATAATTACCCATCCGCACACAAATCCTAAAAAACACGGCTCTTCTGTGCTCTTACCTCTTCTTGTTTCATTTTGGTGTGAGAGGATATCGCTACAGTCCACCTCCTGATACCAGAGTTAATTAAGCCACCTCTACCAACCCCACAGGCTTCTAAAATGGCTCTGATAACCAAAACTAACCACCAACTCTTCGTTCCAGCATCAAACCCCCATCAAAGGACGGCGTCACCAAAAGCAACCCGAGCAAGAGACACAGGGAGCGACTCAACGCGGAGCTCGACACCTTGGCATCCCTCCTGCCTTTCGAGCAGAACATCCTTAGCAAGCTGGACAGGCTGTCCATCCTGCGGCTGTCCGTCAGCTACCTTCGGACCAAGAGTTACTTCCAAGGTTAGTAGTGTTAAGGTATTTTTAATTCCCGTTGAATCCCACGTTATGACAACACGATTGTCTACATATCAGAAAAAAGTGTTACCTTTATTTTAAAGATTTATTCTCTGTTACAAATTTATTAATTTTAGAAAAAAGTTTTAAACAAAAGCAATTTTGTCGTTGAAAGTACTCGCATTCAGATTTTTAAAGCATGTGGGATCCAACGGGAATAGTTTTTGGGATTCAACGGGAATAAAACGTTTCTCATTTGTTATGGGATTCAATAGGAATACATTTTAATTTTTTGTGGGATCCAACGGGAAAAGTATTCAAGTGGATTCAAAAGTGGGATCCAACGGGAATATTTCCTGGCTTGACTGTCTTCAAACAATTCCATATTTACAAAAAAAAAACACATCGCTTCGCGTTCGCCACTCATGTCTGTTTGACAATAGCTTTTGCATCAAGGAACAACAACTTTGCGAAAACGTTGCTCTAAATGACTGAAGTCTGATTACTTCACTGCAGCTTTTTGGTTATAGTCGTATTTAAATTTTTTCAAAACTTTTAACAACAAAAAAATTTAACCAAAGTTATTTCCAAAGAAAAAAATATGATAGTGTTCTTTTGAAAGGAAAACTTCACTAAACGTATTAGTTTCTACTCAGAAATAATTTTGCTGTCTTTCAGGAACAACAGGACAATTTCCTATATTTTCCTTCATAAATTATATGCACAATAGCCCAAAATAGGATTGTCTCAAATAATCAGGTTTGGATTGGTTTTGTAATAAGTTGTCTGAGTTTCAGGAAATTGTACAAAGTTTTATTAGTTTTCGTTACCTATTGTTATGTAAAACTTTGTCCATATAGTTATGAATGTAATAAATATGGGGGAGACTTAGAATCGCATCAGATCGATGACAAATATGACATTTTGATAGGCCGTAAATCTTTAAACTTTGTACCAGAAGATAACGAATACAAAAAAACTTGTGGTCTAGTATCCCGAGACATGTGGCTCAATTTAAATGAAAAAAAAACTAGTCTGGTAACAATGGCGCCAGAACAATGAAAAAAAAAACAAAAACCCACCACTATAAACCCACAAACAACGAATCTATTCTCATTTTAAACCCAACACCTGACGCAAAATTTAATAAATCGAGTCTTAGAATCGGTTGCATACCGATGTATCGATTACTTATAAATGCCTTTCCCGGCACTTATTTAACGCTGTCAGCTAATTTTATTGCGGACTACAACGTATTAATATATGTGCCGTCTCACCGTGTTCTCGATTCTCTGGAATCGATACTGCATTCGATTTTGATGTAATCAATGTTGTTTAGATGTGCTTTCGAGTAATCTAGTACAGGTCGAATGCTCCGGTAATTTTAATAGGGGGTTAAGTTTGAAATGTGATAGCTCGGTTTCTGTATTTTTAGAGCTGGTTTTGCATATTTTGTGCATTAAAACGATGTGTTTAATTGGTGTTGCTCTTTCATAAAGTTAACGGAGATTATGTGTATATTAAATGAGTTTCAGGAATTCAAAATAGAAATAACAACTAACTGACTAGAGTTGTGTCATTCTTGTTTTTTTCAATCTATAATCAAGTAGAAATTGTTAAAAAAACAACATCATCATCTGCCTAGCCTTTTCCCAACTATATTGGGGTCGGCTTCCAGTCAAACCAGATTCAGCTGGATATCAGTATTTTACATGGAGCGACTGTCTGTCGGACCTCCACAACCCAGTAACTGGGTAATACGATACCCCTTGGTAAGACTGGTTGTCAGACTTTAGAGCTTCTGACTAACAGTAACGACTGTCAAAGATATACAAATGACAGCCGGGACCAACGGCTTTACGTGCTTTCCGAGGCACGGAGGAAACTCGCTATGATAGATGGTCACCCATCCACAGACCAACCTCGTCAAGCGCGGCTTAACCGGGAAGATTGGCCTGTGCGGCTGTGATTATTTAGCCACGAGCTCCATACGTAAAAAAACAACATAAAAAGCGTAAGATCATCAAATGAGTCCTACCACCCAGGGCAGGGTGGGAGGGACTGTCAGACTCGTACTTACTAAAATCCACGGTGTCCTTCAATAGCCCTTTATGATTCGGGGTCACAGTAATGAGATAAGTCCCGCGACCTCGGCAGGCTTTGGCCGTCAACAGCATCACCTTTGTTATCTTTGTTTTTGAGTTGATTTTGATTCTTTGATGATTCTTTCCTGTCCTTATACCATTCTACTTGTGGTCAGCACATTTTTTATCTTCTGTCCGTCGACAACACAACATTTACTCCTTTGTCTTTCATACCATTCCTTTTCCTTCATCCATTCGTTCTTCATCATTCATCCACTATTTTTCTGGTTTTCCTCTTCCTCTCCATCCATTCACATTCATACCCGTTAACCATTAGCCCTGGAAGTTAATAACCCATCTTCCGTTGGATCCTTGTCTGTTACCAAACACAGACCAAACTTAGCTCTGCGAGTCTTAAAAAAAGGCATGGGATTTGAATTGAGATTTAATATTTATTTCGGTTATCAGGGGCTCATTATAAAATGATTCATTTGAGAGTTATCTTTAAAAAACATGAACTCAGTTAAATAAAAATTGCGACTTCGCAACCAAATCGAGATACCTAAACTTCAGCAGTCCACAAAGATCTATCACCCTACACTTCAAGCCAAACACACCAACCCACTTTAAAATCAAAGATAAAAACCAATACACAATACCACTTGTTAATTGGGCTCGTAAATCTTAACAAAAAGCCTTCCCGCTACCTACATATGCATGCATATATCAGCGAGTAAATTATGAATACTGCATATAATTTTATTCAGCTTCGATGAGATATAAAAATCAGTAGGGGGCGGGTGGGTCTGTTTTATTGTAAACTGTCGTTTGTGTAAGGGATCGACGACGCGTATAGTTTGTTGTAACGTTGTACTGGTAGGGACAAAGGTTTTTACTTTAAAAAAGTAAGGAATTAAAGTAAAGTTTCGTAAGCAACCGCAATTGCAAAGGCATCATCATCTGCCTGCCTTTTCCCAACTATATTGGGGTTGGCTTCCAGTCGAACCAGATGCAGCTGAATATCAGTATTTTACATGGAGCAACTGCCTATCGGACCACCACAACCAAGTAACTGGGTAATACGATACTACATGGTAAGACTGGTTGTCAGATTTTAGAGCTTCTGACCAACAGTAATGACTGTCAAAGATCTACAAATGACAGCCGGGACCAACGGCTTTACGTGCTTTCCGAGGCACGGAGGAAACTCGTTATGACAGATGGTCATCCATCCACAGACCACAAACTATCAACTTAATTATGTCCGCTAAGTACATATATCTACTCACAAAATTCTTTAACAATATTTTTTCATCAAAATCAGTCTAACCTTTTCCCAACTAAGTTAAAATCGTTTTCCATTATATCGGGCCGTATTACATCTTAAAACCAGGCTTGTTGCAGTGAGTGAACGAGATGGCACTAGACGACTTGTATAGCTCTGTCACTTTCACTCGCCGGAACAAGCCTGGTTTTAAGACGAAACCAGGCTTGCACCAGTGAGTGAACGAGATTGCGCTAGACGACTTGTATAGCTCTGTCACTTTCACTCGCCGGAATATGCTGGATTTAAGACGTTGTAATACGGCAATTAAATAACAGTATCTAATTAACAAACGTTTCTTTTTGGAGAGTAATCGTCTCAATTGATTATTTTGTTACAAATCTTACGACAACAACAATTAAGAAAAAAATGTCCTAATTTTTTTGTTGAATTTTATTGAACGTGACAATAATTGGCTTGCACGAAGTGTCTTAATGTCTCGAGTACTAAATAAAGTATATTTTCTGACTAAGAAAAAACGATGGACGTCGGCAAAAAAACAATTTGCCCTGGGCTCAAGAACCACTCGACACGATGAAACACATTAACACGTAAATACCTAATTATAAAAACCAAAAATACTTAACAAAATAGATTATTTTGTTACAAATCTTACAACAACAACAATGAAGAAAAAAATGTCCTAAATTTTTTGTTGAATTTTATTGAACGTGACAATAATTGGCTTGCACGAAGTGTCTTAATGTCTTGAGTGCTAAATAAAGTATATTTTCTCAGTATTACTGTATCAATCATTTGAAATTAACAGTGACAAGGTGAAGTTTTAATAACCTATAATTAGGTATTTACGTGTTAATGTGTTTCATCGTATCGAGTGGTAAGAGCCCAGGGCAAAATTGTTGTTTTACCATCCTCCACCATTTTTTCTCCGCTGTTGCATACATGAGATAAAAATACCTCATTGACTTGTGTTTTTACAAAATCGGAATATACATTGCATGACTGCGAGCCTCACCTACTGCTTAACATCGGGTTCTAAGTGCGACCAATGGTCGGTCAAAAATTGCTATTAGATTTTCCGCAAGAATATACTCAATAACAACCTTGGTTTTGGAAGTACGTGGTTTGTTCTGCCACTGAAAAGTTAGAAACAATTTTGCTCTTGTCTACATTTAAATGTTAGTAAAAAATACTAACATTTTGGAGCAGTAGTGGCCCAGTGGTATCGGCCCCAACCAGCCTGGCGCATTACTTTGTGTAATTTATTTCATCACTGCACTCAAAACGGTGAAGGAAAACATCGTGAGGAAACCGGCATGTCTTAGAACCATCAAATTCAAAGACATGTGACATCCACCAATCCGCAATGGGCCCGCGTGGTGGATTATGGACCACTCCCCCTCAGAGAGAGGAGGCCTGTGTCCCATCAGTGGGAACATTATAGGCTGAAGATGATGAAAAAAGTACAATAATTTCACACCACAAAAAATCCTTTATTTGCTAAACAAATACAACACATGCAATCCATAAGAATGACTAGGAAATAGTTAACATAATTTTCGTGGAAATGCCTCCACGAAACTCACGTGTTTCATACGATTTTATTGCTGTATTTAAACTTGACACGTTACGACTGTGGGTTCGGTCCGTGCCAAGACAGTTTGGTTCTATTTCCTAAAATTATACAGGTATGCACACATTACATTCCTAGAAAAACTGAGTAGTAATACTAATATTGGAGTTAGAAAAACATTAACTCACCTATGACATCATGAAAAACTTAAGGGTTAAACAGTTCTCAACCCCCAAACACTATCGTGCAACTCGCCGTCCGATCAAGGGCCAGACCCATGTTGATGGCACAGGTGTTCCTCGTGCTCCCCAAGGAGCGGTCAGGAAAATGGGACAAACGCCTGCCGTGGTCGTGGGACTATCTGATCAGACTTTGACCAGGAATGTAAGGGGCAATTGAAGGAACTAGGTGGAGTTTTAGTCACAAAAGTCTGACAGTCCCTTCCGCTCTTCTTCTGATAAAAGTACACAAAACATAAAGGTTTATTTTGCGGTATTTTGGTCTAAAGTTTACTCCACTGTGAAATAAAGTTTGGTGTAACATGAATTTTAGACAGTGATGACTTGTAATCTGTATGCATGTCGTTACTATTATTATGCAAAAAATCAAATTACCAACGTTTCAGCGATCTTGAAAAAACTTTTTGAGAAATACAAATAAAAACTGGCATATAGGTTCCAACTTAAATGCAGGGCATTATAAAAAGAAAAGAAAAAAGTTGTTTATTTCATCCCCAACACCGTTGACCATAACTGTACCTTAAAAAAGTACCGATAATTCTAATTAAATCGATTGTTGAAGCCTCGATTACAGCGCTTATTCCGATTCGAAACGATTTCGGCCTACACCGCGGGGTACTTTAGGCCATAGGACAAAAAAAAACGTTTGGCTCAGTACCGGTAGCTTGTAAATTATCGGTATATTCTTAGTACCGATCATAATGTTTGATTAATGTGTTGGAAAAGTTAATTTTTCATGTAACTTTATATCGGGACATCCATCTTGCTTTCTCTTGGAATATGGAGGGTTAAATGTGTATTTAAGTTATTTAAGGGTTTGCTTTTGTCCTTTTTGGAATTATTTTTAGATAAAAATAACATTTAGTTTAGGTATAGGTTCTCGCTAATGCTTCGCAATGTTAGTTCGAGCATTTAGTTTTGATTTTAATTTAGGATTTCAAGCTAAAAATATTAAAAATTAAAACTAAATTATGACTATAGAGAAATCAAATCTGTGGATATTTCGATTCCCTGATACTGATTCCCTGATTTTACCCCGATAAAAATATTCAAGATTCAGTTCATTAGATTTAGATTCAAGCTTTATCCAGCCATCGGTGAGATACCCACTTACACCGTGGATTTTAGTCAGTACAATTCTGACAGTCCCTCCTTGGGTCCGCCTTGGATGGGAGGACTCATTTGATGATTGTACCAAGATAAAAAATTGTATGCACATATAGAATTATAGTTATTAGCATAGTATAAGTTGTTATAGTTATTATATTGTGTTGTTTTACACCTAAAGGTTGACTGGTAGAGAATGCCTTGTGGCATTAAGTCCGCCTATGTACCATTGATTTGTACATGAAGTATAAATAAATAAATATATTCGATAAATACTTGCCATTCCGTTTTCTTATAACACACGAAAAAAACTTTTTTAATCATTAAAAATCATGCGTTGTTTTAAAAACATCCACAACATTCACTAAATGAATTGATCTTTTCTTTCTACGTTTCTCTGTATCAACAGCAAAACAGGTAAATAGCATCGTCAACTATCCACATACCTACAAAGTACACTCACAGCCAAAACTCCTACACCACAATACATAAACCAACAATATAAGTCAAAGTAAACATTGGGCCTCACCGTACCTGCTACCGGGGTACACGGCCCGGAAGAGAATATCGATCCAATGCTAATTTAACACCGTTACAGCACTTTATTGATGGGAAATCGCTCCTATTGCCTTCCATAAAGCAGCCATTAAATAAAAAAGTCGCTGGTTTTGGTTGTTAGGGGAATATTTTGGATTTATTGGTTTTTGTATGCTTAGCTGTTGTTTATTTTGAAAGATGACAAGGTATTTGAAAAAATCTGGTTCAAAAAACAAGAATGTTGGCATTCTTCTGCCTTTATTTCAAATTATCGAAGTCAGGGAAGTAATGTTTTCTTTTTTTTTCTCTGTAAGGTCCGTCCACCAACCATTAAAAAAACGAGTTTAATTATTTTTATTATAATTATAAAATATACACAATATATAATACAGGTTTTTAACAATTGAAAAAGTATATAATTACAAACGCAAATACATCATTATCAATTTCTTTGCCCTTTGCAAATAATATATAATTATAAAACTTTCCTGAAACACACATTTCTTTTTTTCCGACAAAGATTTCCACGAAACGAAAAAAAAAAATAACAAAGTTTTCATCGTATACTTTTCTATCTATAATTCGTTATCCATTTCCAAGAACTCGGTAAGTAACATTTTCTAGCCAAGTTCATTAGTTGGGGCAAAAGTGTGGCTCGTTCACAAGAATTACTGGGCTGGGCAAAAATCCAGGCACGGATTTATCGTGAACTAGGAACGTAAAGTTTGGTCTGATTAGGGAATTTAGTTCGGTTCGAATTTCTGGCAAGCTAACGGATTTTTCAGCTGTTGTTTGTATTTCGTAGAATGGCATTTACTTTGTTTTATTTTAGAAGAGACATTTTTTTTTTAATTTTGAATTCATCGTTCTGTAAGTTTTTTCTTTTCTTTTTACAACTGGTAACCTAACAGTGCAGTGGCAATTGGCAATATATAATTATTATGGAATAATTACGATAAAATCAAGTTTTAATTATGTTCAAATAATTTTTCTACGTTTTTTTTTAAAACAGTCATCTGTTATAATTATGTGAAAAAATAAAGTCTATAGGTACACTTCAGGAAAACTCGGAAAAATCGAGAAAGCCTACATAATATTCACACATTATTACTAAACTAGTAGGTATTTCTAACATTCTTGTTATAAACTTAATTATATTATTCAAATTAGAGCTTTAAGCAGTCGCTTTTTCCTTTTAAACCTTCCCGTTTTCAGTAACACCACAAGGCATCAAAAGTAACGCCTAAATGAAAGCACACAGTTGAATTCTGAACACTACGTTCAGCGTGTAGAACTGAAAATTCAACAACACAAAATAATTTAGGCAAGCTTTTAATAAAAATGGGCTTTATTTTTCTTTCCTAAATTTTTTCCTCAACTAACATTTTCCGTCACCACATTAAAATAAAGCTCATAAAGCAAATTAACCTTTATAAGAAACGAATTAAAATCTAATTTAGCGTGCACCGAGTTGAAGGTTGCTTCGTCCTAACGATGTATATAATTGATCTGATAAAAGCAAGCTAAAAACCTTTGGTTTTGTTTAGTCACAATATTTTGTTTCTTACTTACTTTTCTTTTAAATTTTTCTCTAACATTTTCTCTAGTCGATGTACAGTAGGGTGCAATGAACTATAAAGAAAGTACTAAATTCAACAAACGAAGGCAATGAACCACAAACAAAATTCTCAGGACTGTCTCTTAGGGTAACCATGGCCCTGGAGCGTAAATAGCTATTGAAGGAACACCGTGGATTTTAGTTAGTACAAGATTGACAATAATGGGTGGGAGAACTCATTTGATGATTTTACCACGATTATAAAATAAAAACGTCATAAACAAAATCAAAATCAGCAGTTATTAAATTGGCAGTAAACTGAGAATCAGCACTTTTTGATGGTTAAAACTATTTTTTCCTAGAGGTCCATGAACAATAACGTTCGTTCTTCACCTTTGATAGGTACTTATACACCTAGAGTTTTCATCGTCGTGTCGTATCTGTATTTTCAAAAATAATTTTGTCTCATATTTGCGCTTGAAATACATAATTATGGTACTTGTTCAGTCATCACTTCATGAGTGAATACAATAATCTTTTTATTTTTTTTATGGACAAACCCACCAAACTATTCCCAAACCACTGCAACTCCTGAAAGTCAGAATCAATAGTGGCAACCACCAGAAAAGCGCCGAGACAATGAAGCTCGACGTGTCCCGGAGAATGAATTTAACTGTCTTGGATCCTGCAACGAAATTAATCGGAAAAGAATAGTGAAGGAGATTTTTTTTTTTCCACTAATACAATAATCTGTTGGTATTTCTGTAAACTTTTATTAAGCAGTTTATTATTATTAGCAACTTGTTCAGTTCTTATCCTCGTATACAAACAACACTTTAAAAAAAAAAACAAGAGTCTTTTAAAAAACACAGCGAAAACAAAAAAAAAGAAACACCTAAGTTACTTACACCTAAGTTAATAATGAAAGATTACTATCATTCTTTTTAACTTCGCCTTCAGTTGAACCAACAGTTTTTTCAGGCAATTATGTCTGAGCAAGCAAAGACAACCCCAGACAGCCATGATGTCATACTATGCAAACTTTGTGACGTCATCGCAAGCAAACTCACGGGTAACTAACAAACTAAGTAATGGTAGAATTTTCTTTGTCTTTTTAACATTTTGAAGGTATTTTCTTTTCATGCGGGCAGCGAGTAAAGGGCAACTCGCTGCCCGACCATGGACCATGCCCGGGTCGACGGCGCGTTGCGGCTCACGCGCGCCTCAAAAAGCGTCAGCATAATGACGGGGCCCCCCTCTCAGAGGGCCAAAGCCTGCCGGGGTCGCGGGATTATTTCCTTACCGTGACCCCGGAACAGAAAAGGCTATTGAAGGACACCGTGCATTTTAGTCAGTAGAAGTCTGACAGTCCTCCCGCCCTACCCGGGGTGGGAGGACTCATTTGATGATTTTACCACGCTAAAAAAAAAAGGCCCCCTCTTATCAGTTTTGTATTGTTCATTCAAACTGTTTTGTGGTGTGTACTTATATTAAATACTATTTTATAAAAGCCCAAGTCAGTTTATGCAGTTAAAGACTTAACTACTAAAAATATTCGCCAATTCACGATTAGCCACGTTAAGCAGAAAAAATGGTAGACCATAAATAACCATTGCAGTATTTTCTAGAAAACATGTCATGGTTGGTTTGGAAAAATTGTATCCTGTCCTTCGGCTAACGTGAAAGCTAATTAAGCTTATAACACATTAACCACATCACCAGTGTGGGGCAGGTAAGCCCAAGACGGCTAGCCCTTCTAAAACGGGTATGCATGTTAAATTACGCGTCGCGTCGAATGTGAGCGTGCAGGACGCGTCGCTTCTCCCTATTAGGAGCCACGTCCTGCACGCACACATTGTCATTAGCCAGAACGACGCGTAATGCATGCATACCCGTTTCAGGCGGGCTACCCGTCTTGGGTTTACCTCCCTAAGCACACCACATACAGACCATAATTACCATAACCGTCTTAAAGAAATCACAGTCACAATATTTATTAAGGTCCACCACAAATTAATTTCTTATCAAGATTTTTATATTTTCGAAATCAATTACGGTACGATAAGCATGGCTTTCGATGTGACAAATTAGCCTTTTTTCCTATGGAGTGGAGTATTTTATGAAAAACAATGATCTCTGATAAGGGTGGCTAATCAATCATGCGCGGAATAAAGGTAATGTTAGGAAAATGTGCTTCCACCTTAATATGATGTTGATGGTGCATTTTTTTTTGATCAACGGTTTTTTTTTTGTGTAAGTTTTTTTAGGCTATTGCATAGCTTTTATGGCGGGCTCTGAGCGCGGCGACCGAATCAAGAAATCCAGTAACGAAAATAAACCTAACACCCCGTATCTTCTCACGTCGTTTCAGTTCGGCAGACTTCGGCACCGTGTTTGTTTATCTTGACGTTTCACTTGATTGACGAGGCTGACCATAACGTGAAACGCCATATAGCCTAAAAATAAGAAAAAACCTTTCCGCGGCAGTCCCCGAGTGCCACAAGTATTTTTTTTTTGCTAGTTACATTCTTAATTGATCAATTAAGAAAAAAATTAAGGAAGATTTTATGAAAATTCATTCCCCAATTAGGTAAAGTGACAAAGTGTACGAAAGTTTACCTTATTAAAGTCTACCATGACGGTAAAAGTCATCGCACACACAGTTTGACATTGAAATAGTTCTTGTAAAGGTAGTTTTTTTTTTTTTGTAAAAAGGCGTCCTTAAAACCACTCAACTGAAATTAATGTTGTTATAAATCAATCTGCAGCTTAATGTTTCTGAATATAAAAAGTCTTTTAAATACGTTTATATCAACGTTATTTCACGAATAATCTATAGATATTAATCTTAAAATAAACCCTAATAACAATAGTGGATAAGCACTTAAAGTTCTCACAAAGTAAGCCACTTTAATGTTTTATAGTAGTTACATTTACTTCAAGTAATCTTTAGTCTAAATCTCTTGATATTGTTTAGCGTTTTAAGGCTACTAAAAACTTAATGCGTTCAGCCATTTCTGAGAAAATAGGTCTTGACAGACAGGCAGTCTGATATTAAGTAGAATATGCAAATTAAATAGGCCACATCGTTCGTAGAACTGACAACGAAGGAGAAGAAAAGTTCTCAAGTGGCGACCACTGGCCGGAAAACGCAGCGTAGGCAGACCTCCCACTAGTTGGACCGACGACATCGTGAGGGTCGCGGGCAACAGATGGATGCAAGTGGAGAATTGTCGTTCGGCGTGGCAGTCTAAGGGGGAGGCCCTTGTTCAGCAGTGGACGTCTTCCGGCTGATGATGATGATGATGCAAATTGAAGATTTCCGTACCTACCTTCATTGTAATTATGCTAAATACAGAAAGATGAAAACTTAGGACAACCACCAATGACTGTAAAAGGATGTCTTTGGATATCATCATTAATGCTGATCTCTAATATTGTGATTGGGCACAGAAGCATGACATTTTGCTCCAGTAGTCTATGTGACGAGAGTTACCACCATCAACTGCGCCCTTCCCTGAGTGCAGCGGAACGGAC
The DNA here is from genome assembly GCA_036375495.1 of Agrotis segetum. Taxonomy (NCBI): domain Eukaryota; kingdom Metazoa; phylum Arthropoda; class Insecta; order Lepidoptera; family Noctuidae; genus Agrotis; species Agrotis segetum. The sequence goes on along the minus strand of JAQSVV010000677.1, from coordinate 165,669 downwards.
TGGCCGACTTGATCTAGTTAAAATCCTCCGAATTCCTTCAAGTGCCCTTTACGTTCTGGGATCACGGTTACCTAAAGATAAAGAAGGATGTCAAAACAATAACGCTTTAATGGAATTCAATGACTTGACTTTAAATTAATTTAAGTAGCAAGGGAGAAGTTTCGGGCACGCCGCAATTGCGGCGGTAAGACCCCTCTTTGAGGAGTGGCTGGAGAGAAGTCATGGCGTCCTGACCTACCGCTTGACGCAGGTCCTCACCGGACACGGAAGTTTCGGGAGGTACCTGTGTCTGATGCGAAAGGAGGAGACGCCTGGGTGCCACCACTGCGAAGATCGCCCGGAGGACACGGTGGAGCATACGGTGCAAGACTGCCCAGCTTGGGCGGAGCACCGACGTGTCCTCACGGCTGCGATAGGCGGAGACCTCTCGCGCCCGGCATTGGTTGCGGCCATGCTGCGGGGCGAGACGGAGTGGGAAGCGGTCAGCTCCTTCTGCGAGGCAGTAATGCTCGTCAAGGAGGAGGCAGGCCGCGAGCGAGAGAGGACAGCGTCCTCCCTCCGCCCCAGCCGCAGTGGTAGGCGCCCACGGCGACGGACGTCGCAAGATGATCTCCGGCCACCGTAGGCGCGGGCATGCGGGCAGCGAGTAAAGGGCAACTCGCTGCCCGACCAAGGACCATGCCCGGGTCGACGGCGCGTTGTGTCCCACGCGCGCCTCAAAGAGCGTCAGCATAATGACGGGGCCCCCCTCTCAGAGGGCCAAAGCCTGCCGGGGTCGCGGGATTATTCCCTAACCGTAACCCCGGAACGTAACAGGCTATGAAGGACACCGTGGATTTTAGTCAGTAGAAGTCTGACAGTCCCTCCCGCCCTGCCCGGGGTTGGAGGACTCATTTGATGATTTTACCACGCTAAAAAAAAAAAAAAAAAAAAAAAAAGGGAGAAGTTTGGAAATACTTTTTTGACTAACTTAACTAACTCGAAAGAATTAAATCAATAATCCACCTAATTTTAAAAACAATTCAAGAAGCCCTAAACACCAAATAAAAAACATAACTTTATACCAAAAACGAACTTAGAAAAGCCTTGTACATAATAATGAAATTAAAAGGCACTTTGTATGAAACCCAGTAAACAGTTAACGAGTTGGAATAACTCGTAAAACGTTGCCATGGCGGGCACGCACACTCGCGTAGTCGGCCATTGTAAACACTACGCTGGATACAGGGTGTTGGCAATACTGTAAGAACGAAAGAAAGAAAGAATAAAATAAGATACGGCCGGCACATCGATCTTACGCAATGCAGAAGTCGATTGCTAAGTCACTTCGCGTCGACTTCTGCATTGCGTAAGATCGATCCTCCTCACGAAAAGACATATTAAATGATATACGATTAGTTGATCTGGATTAGGCTATTTGTATATGTGAGTGATGAGTATACTATACAATAATGATTATAAATATAACGACAATACAGGAGGAATTCCTAGTATGAGGCAACATAGAAAAAAACATATTATGCTTAACTTGATGGTGCTCATGGACAAAAGTTCATTTATTTACATTTTCTGAAAGAAAACAATGTAGAGGTTGATTGGTAGGAAAGCAATAAAGAAAGAAAGAAAAACTGTCAATTGAAACAGCTATGTCCGGATATTATAATATTTCTGCCAAGAAAAGTTTTAGAAAAGGATGGATGTAATGACAAAAGTATTTTTGTTATAAGGTTTTTTATATATTTTCCTTAGAAGTCTTACTCTCGTTTTTATTACGTTTAACTATAAAGAAAGTGAACAGCATAAATTATCAGATTTTTAATATTTCAATATAATAAGTCACACGTACTAAAATATAACTTTAACCTGAAAACTAGCACTAAGCACATTTTCTTTCAAATAGACACAAAAATCTAGACTACAGAAAAAGAAAACAGAAAAGCAACATCCTGTACTACGTAGGGCGGCGACGAACCCGCCCGCCCTGCTCTTCGCACTTATAAAATATAAATAAGCCTACATTGTACACAATCTATGCATCGATGCTCGCTCACCGCGCTAAAGGAAATTGTTGCCTTGAAGGGCGGCTATAAGTACCTATAACCCAAGTATAAGTTCATATAGACCGTGTATAAGTACATATGAAAACCTTCGAAGTTCCATTGGAACTTTTGTAATTGGTTCCGAGTTTTGCAAGAAAAGTAGAAGGAAAATTGAGTTTAAAAAAATGACAGTCATAATAATTTAGAAACAAAATAATTTGCATTATTTATTAAGTACATTTGGTTTATGGTAACTTTCGTCCAAGTGTTAAATTGTCCACATGTCATTACGTAAAAATGTCAAAAGTTTTGTTATAAAGATCAAATGACAAAATGTCCATACGTCAAAAACTGAAAATGATTTTATATCTACAAATTAAATTTATTAACGACATTGAAACATAAAGGGCTTTTGAAATAAAAAATAATTAAATTTGTTCTATTACCTATCTAAAAAACAAACCCAGGCGTCGTTTAATCACAAAACCTAGGATTTCGGGCCGTGAAAAATATGAGTTTTGGACATTATAACACTTGTTGATTTTTGCAAAACTTCATTCTAACCAAATACAAATATGACATTTGGTTATTCTGACATGTGGACATTTTAACACTTTGACGAATATTACCATAAACCGTACATTTTATATTGAGCAGTGATTAGTCAATAAAATGGCTGCAGCTTAGGAGTTGTAAGTTATATTTTGGAACACATTCAAGTAGGTAAGTGTAGTATTCATTAACTCACACATGGCTCACGTGGTGTATTACGGGACATTTTTGACCACATGAGTGAGCAAATACAGACTTACTCTCCTCTCTTCCTCAACGTTTTGTCACTCAATGCTGAGTGTAGGTCTCTTCCAAATCTCTCTACTTCTGGTGGTTTTGTGTTATGGCTATCCAGTTTCTTCCGGCCACTTTAACAAGATCGTCTGTCCACCTAGTCGGATGTCTCCCTACATTCCTTTTTCCCGACTTACTCACAGAAATGGACATATAATAGAATCAACACCAAACTGGTTAGCTATCGTATAGTTTTATCTTAGCAAACACTACCATGTTCTTAGTAGAAGCGAGAAACCATCTGAATATGACGTTTTTTCTGACCTTTATTTAGTACTAGCACTCCGCCCGCGACTTCGTCCGCGTGATTTTCGAACTTTGCTTTTTTGAATTTCGACTTCCAGCCCAGCCCACTTTTTATGAGATACTTTTGGAAAATCTAAATCAATATTTAACAAAAATTCTATCACCCCGTCTTGGGTGGCACCCACGCCTAATACAAATGACCCCATTGCACGATTACCATCATAACCCCTTACGGGACGAATTTCACAAAATTTCCACCTCTTGGTAACCATTTACGTCTTAAAAAGAACCAATATGCAAGATTTGTAGTGACCTGTAGTACTTAACGGAGTTGCGTACAAACTATCAAGATCAACCCCAAAAACAAACCCCTTAGGGGTCGAATTTCTCAAAATCCCGTCATGGTGAGCATTTACGTCCTAAAAAGGAACCCGATGCAAAATTTGAGGCTCCTAGCACATGTAGTAACAAAGTTTCATACAAACTATCAACCCCAAAAACAAACCCTTAGGGGTGGAATTTCGCAAAAAGCCAACTTAGGTATCACTTACGCTAAAAAAAGAATCCCTATGTAAAATTTGAGTCTCAAAACTTTCAACCCCAAAAACAACCCCTTAGGGAACGAATATCACAAAATTTCCGCCTTAGTAAGCGTTAACGTCTTAAAAAGAACCGCCATGCAAGATTTGAGACGCCTAGCACTTGTATTAAAAAAGTTTCATACAAACTACAACCCCAAAAACAAACCCCTTAGGGGTCGAATTTCGCAAAATCCCGTCATGGGGACCATGTACGTCCTAAAAAGAAACCTCATGCAAACCTTGAAATTCCTAGCACCTGCAATAACGAAGTTTCATACAAACTATCAACCCCAAAAACAACCCCTTAGGGGCCGAATTTCGCAAAATCCGTTCTTAGTGCTCACCTACGTGGTATAAGGAGGGCTTATGCCAAATTTCAAGTTTCTAGGCCCAGCGGTTTGGGCTGTGCGTTGTCAGATCAGTCAGTCAGTTTTGAATTTTATATATACAAGTGTGTCCGGGCACGAGTTAGCGATATTTGAAGAGGATATTCTAGGCTCATTTTCATCGACAAAAATGCTTTAAAAAAATTCTTACTCCAAAACTTCGCGAATGGCAGCCATTTCAAATTTTTGATCTGTCGAACTGGGATGTGTACAATAAAATGCAAATATTTTTGAATCCAAGAGACCTAGATTCATGCAAATGACTTTAATGTAAAGTTAAATGTTGAGGCTTATCAAAAACTTATGAAAGTTGTCTAAATAATATGTAGAAATAGCCAAAAAACATGGGCAAACATGAAATTGTACACAAAAATTACTGAATAATTTCACATTCTTAACTCTAGCTCGATGAGTACCCCTGAATTTTGCTAGGGTTTTTGCATTAATTCAAAAGTCTTTGAGTCAGGCTATAAAATGATATTAGGGCTGTAAAATTATCACTCTACGTTAAGTGTCTTATGAGTTATTCTCAATTGAACATCACCTTTCCGTCTCGCCCCGCAGCAATAAATCCAAGACCCTGTACTATTTCAGTTTAGGGATGGTTACTTGGGGATCATTTACGCGGTGGTCAATAATGCCAGCTCATAAATATTCGTTGCAACGATTTAGCTCACCCAAAAAATGCGACACCTGTAATATTGGGGTACATGCGCTAAGGAAGGGTGATGTTCAAGTGAGAATAACTCCTAAGATTCTTAATGTAGAGTGATAATTTTGACATCATTTTATAGCTTGACTCAAATACTTTTAATTTAATGCAAAAACCCTACCAAAATTCAGAGGTATTTATCGAGCTGGAGTTAAAAATGTGAAATTATTCAGTAATTTTTGTGTACAATTTCGTGTTTGCCCATGTTTTTTGGTTATTTTTACATATTATTTAAAAAACTTTCGTAAGTTTTTGATAAGCCTCAACGTTTAACTTTGCAATAAAGTCATTTGCATGAATGTAGGTCTCTTGGATTCAAAGATATTTGCATTTTACTGTACACACAGATCAAAAAATTAAAATGGCTGTCATTCGCGAAGTTTTGGAGTAAGAATTTTTTTTAAAGCATTTTTGTCGATGAAAATGAGCCTAGAATATCCTCTTCAAATATCGCTAACTCGTGCCCGGACACACTGTATAGATTTATTTACTTTTTTTTACTAAATACACATTACATAAAGGAGAGGTTCTACATTCACCTGATTTTTTTAATAATTACTATTAAATTTCGTCTTGATAAACTTGAAAATACAAGTTTGTCTGCATTGATTTTATAATCAAGATAATCTTCTTTCGTCTAGTTGCGATACGCGATTAGGGGCTTTATATAGAACTGTATTAACTCCGATGTCTGAAATTAAACTTTAGTTAATTTCTTACTTTAGAACCGACATTGTTTGACCTACGAATGAACTTGTGCATTACATTCATTCACCTTAATTTAACAGTCTACAAAAAATGCAACATTTTAAAATGTCTTATAATGAGTTTAAAAAACTCACCACCTTTGTTATTGACATTACTACCAAAAAAGGTGAGTTCTCTCTGAAGCTGACTGTACTTTTCAGGGTTCTTTTCAAAGAGTACAAAATATGAACTATTTAGAGTGCAAGTTTTGAAATATCTATACTAAGAGGTACAATTTGTGAGTTGTGTATGTGTACAATTTGTGAATCTGAGGGATGTAGGAGTAATCTTAGAAAATATTCATTTGATTGCAAAATTTTTTGTTGAAATCTTGAGTTTTTTTTTAAATATCACAATTATTAACCCCTGTGGAATAATTTACGAGTTCCGAATACAACTCAAGCAAATCCGCTTATAAGATCTAGTTATTTTTTGCATTTTCTGTATTTATCGTCATAACTAAAGGCGGTTGCCTATCTACATACGGCAATCCCTAAAATGAGTATCATCAAAATCACAACAGTAAAAACTGCATACCATAAAAAATCCTCATGGAATCCCTCATCCAATGGGGGTCGCATAAAAAGCAGCCCCTTACAGGGGCGCCCTTATATAGCTACGAAATTACGGCGGGTAGTTTGTAAAATTTGCCGACTGCTCGAGGGGTGAAGACGGGGGGTGACGAGGGGTGGAAACAACCCTTAATGGCGGAATTGCGTGACAGAATTTCGGCAGTGACCCGAGTTGGCCTGTGAAAGTGAAAATATCTGTTTAGAGTTGATAATACCGGCTTGTTTTTTTTTAAATATAATTAGCATTTTGTGTCTTTTTTTTTTGTAGGGACTTTAAAGTGATTTTTAATGACTTAATCGAAAACATTTCGTTTAGATGCAAATTGAATGTTTGTAAATGCAAATTACATCAATATTATCGTATTTTCTTGTAGATTCCACATTAAATACAGAATAAAGCCATTATCTTGAATTAATTTACTTTACAAATTACTCATTCTTAGAAAATTATATCAATCATCAATTATACTTCATACAAAGACCGCTCTTTTATCGCTACTAATAAAATCAATATATCGTATTTTTATTAAATACCTCATCATTTTGCCACCCATCGCAATCGCTTTATTCACTTGAGAACTCTTTTTACCGTCAATTTTTAATTACACTGCTCGTTGTATAAACAATCTTTGTAATTATTACTTACGGGAACCATCAATGAAAATTGACCGTTGGAACGATTTCAATGAAACAATTAAAAATTAATAGACGAGCGTTCTTTTTTATGACAGACAATTAGCATAACCTTTACGTAACTAATATTATGTTTAACATTGAGTAGTTACGTAGGTACTATGTTGATTTTGTACATTTTGCGAACTTTTTGTATTTATTAGTTTAATTTAATTTGGCAGGTAGTTAAAATATAAGCCCTCTTTTCACTATTTGTTTCAGTTTTTCTTCAAATGTTCCTAATTTTCGTCCAGAAATTATGTAGATTTATTCAATATTATTATTTTTTAAATGTTTTTTTTTTGTCGTATACAAATACAACTCACAGTTGCAAACACAACGTTTGAGGTTGTGCTTGTGGTGCAGTTATTTAAAACAGAAAATGTTTTTCTTTTGAGTCTAGTAAGTAAGATTTAAGCTGTAAGAAATTCTTATTCAACAAAATTTTGACATAGTAAAAGAAGAAAATAGATGAAAAATCACATAACGTCATCTATGTGACCAAATCAATGCGGTATCAACATCTCTATACAAACTCTTACATTTCAGCGCGCCACGGTAAATTTTATTATAACCAAATTGTGAACAATATTTTCGTAAATATTTTGGAACGAGACCAGTTTGTATACAGTATACAAACCAACATAAATACTTTATTTATGTATAGATAACGTTGTAACTTTTAATTTATGAGATCATTTGCGAATGAAAGAAAGTTAGTTTTTTGTTTGACTTAATTTTTTGATAATTTATTGTGACGCTTTTTTAATATAAGGCATAAAATTTAATAAAATCTAGCTACCTACTTACTTTTTTAACTCAAAAGTAAATAATTGTTTGACTCTTAACGATCAACATTCAGCCTGTTTGTGTATGTGAATTTCAATGTATGTGCATAATACAGGATTAATTTCTAGAGTGAGCAACATATAAAAAATAAAGAATTTATCATTGACTAGTTTTTGCAAGCGGCTTCGCCCGCTTACATAATCTAGTAATTCTAAAACTAATAACGGAAGCCATTTTTGTTGTAATTACAAAAGCAATAACTTCTAACTAATTAGTCCTGAAAGTTTCATTAAATGCATTCAATACAGCAATAAAATGCCTAATACCTAGCTAATGATACCGTGATTTCATGCACCTACGGTTGAAGTAACAACCCCGGAATCGAACCCACATTCCCCACGCGACTGTCACAAGCTAAATTAATCCATAACTGAAAACCCCCGGAAACTTAAAAACTTTAACAGCGGGTCTGGAACAGCGTCTTTAAGTAATTCTTCAAAACAAAATATTATCGTATTTGTAAAATCACATTCACAAGATGAACTGGATTTCATAATTATCTCATCATCAGCCTATAATTTTCCCACTGCTGGGACACAGGCCTCCTCTCTGTGAGAGGGAGTGGGCCATAATCCACCACGCGGGCCCAGTGCGGGTTGGCAAGTGTCACATGTCTTCTAATTTTTGGTTCTAGGACATGCCGGTTTTCCTCACGGTGTTTTCCTTCCCCGTTTTGAGAGCAGTGGGTGATGAAATAAATTACACAAAGTAATACGCCTGGCAGGGTTCGACCCCACAACCTACAACTCGTGAGTCGGGACCGATACCACTGTATCAATTATCTAAAATTAACATATTCTGTAGAAAGACATAATAACAATTGTAGGACCATCTATCTCTACATTGTTTATATCTTTAAATTAAAGATTTTATTTGACAATTGATTAGGAAAAATTCAGTCCAAGCTAAAAGACCATAATTATATTTTGTGGACCATGTTTCAGTTATAGATACAGTTTGATAGTTTTCTATGGGAAGCGTCAAAATTTGGCCTATGAAATGTCAATTTAGTGATAATTTGCTGTTTTTTGATGATGATATTGCTAAAGTTGCCTTTGAAAATTATTAAAACATCATTGATTCGAATCAGTCGATTTCGTACGCAAATATGTAAATTCGTTTGGAATGTGAATATTGTTGCGGTAGTCATAAATCATTGTACATCATTTTGTTAATTTATGAACGTCGTTTGCATAATTATGGCATTTATTTTTGTATGTTTGGATTTATTATTCAGTGTCTAGTGGCTGTTTTCAGTAAGACGTAACCTCAAGTCTCCTATAAGTACCTTAATTTTGTTTTCGTGCCTGTGTAAGAACCTCCTATGGATTTGTAGGGGAACGCGAGACACGCTTTAGGCATACTTAACACAACACTCACGTAGCGCAAACGCCATCAGGACGTCATTTGCAAGCGGCCATTATCAAATGGCGTAGTTGCGCTACGTCATACCCCGCGTCCTCATTATACACTGTTTCCTTATAACGATAGTTGCCTGCATACCAAAGTCCTAAGGTATCGGAGACTTTCGTTGCCTAGTGTACGAAGGGGCTTAGGGTCAATACACCGTGATGTAACGCTGTACGCAAAGTTTCAAATAGAGCGATTCAAAATCTGACTTTATTTACTACACGAAAAGATACACGTTTCCAGTATCATCGTGTCAAGTGGTATGATCTGAGCCTTAACAAAAAGTTAACAAAAAGGTGTTATTGAATTATGAACTTTCAGTACTGAATCTAGCCTTTAAGTTTTTAATGATATAATCATTTTAGAACCTTCATTGAAGCCTTCCGTAGCGTAAGTGAAAACTAAGGGTGTGAATACGATTTATTACCACAACTCCTAATCTAGGAGTTGTGGTAATGTCAGAATATTAGTATAACTTAACAATGCGATCAATTGTACAATGTACACACCTCAAGCTATTTAGAACCTGACTGAAGAAAAGCTGACCGTTGAATGTGCACAAAAATCATGTAAAGAGAGACCACGTTAACTGGTTTATTAAAGCTTGATCTTTAGCCACGTGAACTGACTAAAATCCACGGTATTCCTGCAATACCTAACCCTTTACATTCCGGGGTCATATATAGTTGCCTATTTAGACAGTCCACAGCAGTCTGACCTTTTGTCGCTCGACCGCGCCTACGGTGTCCGGAAATCGCGTCGCGACATCTACAACGTTTTCAGTACCCTTAGCACGAATTTTCAGTATTTGAGACAAAGTAAACTGGAACTTTGACAATTACAAATTGACAATTTTCAAGGAAAAATTAATTCCTTCTTTGCACACCAGAGGCGCTGTTCCATTTTGTCATACAAGAAACGCTGTAAATACTGGAAAGTAAAAGAGTGAAAATTCGTGCTAAGGGTACAGATCTTAGAAATAAAATTTAGTTTCTTTTATTCACCTTCAAAATAAACACAAAACGCAAATAATCTTCATTTATAGAAACAAAACACCTTGAAGCTATCATAGCTCAATAACAGAAACAATTGAACCAGTTTAAAAAAAACAGTTAACCCTATCTACCCTACAAAGGAGCCGACAAAGTAAACATACATACAAAATGCCTTTTTTTCCACCGTCCTGACCGCATTTAACCTGCAGTTAATTATTGAAGGCTAAGAGCACATTTATCACACATCGGTGAGCCCCGGTAGTGCGTTATTTATTACTATATACATGTTATATACTGTGACGTTGATCGTAAATATATGAGAGTTATTGGTGACGAATTTTAATGCCGCTACCGTTGCTTCTGTTTTATGTTTTGAGTCGAGATAAAGATCTTTTGCGATAACTTTTTAGTCGATTTAACATTTTACTTTGCAATCGTATCGTATCGTAAAGCGGCAAGCGTGGAGACGGCTTTTTTTAAACATGGTAAAATCATCAAATGAGTCATCCCACCCCAGGCAGGGCGGGAGGGACTGTCAGACTTGTACTGACTAAAATCCACGGTGTCCTTCAGTAGCCCTTTATGTTCCGGGGTCACAGTGAGAGATAAGCCCGCAACCCCGGCAAGCTTTGGCCCTCTGAGAGGGGGCCCCGTCAGTATGCTGACGCTCTATGAGGCGCGCGTGGGACACAACGCGCCATCAACCCGGGCATAGTCCATGGTCGGGCAGCGAGTTACGCGCTTTTCTAGGACATGCACATTTTTCATCACCGCTGTATAAGCGGTGATGAAAAATGTGCATGTCCTAGAACCAAATCTACAACCTCTGTATTATCCGTTTATAATGTTTGAGTGGTATGTAACAGGAGGCTTATCTATTTATAGCTACCTTTTCTAAACTGGATACCGAACCCATAGCCTTACGTTATCATGGCGGACCACAAACCTCAATAAGTTTGTCCAACATAGGATTCAAACCTAGAACCAATCGAAACCTTGTAATCAATAGAGCAACAAACCAGTTAAGGAAAGTTTTACAAAAAACTTTGACAACTAAATAATTATAATTAAACCTACTTAAAATAGGGTTGAACATTACAGAAAAATAATTTTCCATTTTCAGGGCTGTGTCATAAGACATCTAATTTATTATCAACAAACACGGTGTCAGTTACGATTAGCATAAAGTCATTAAGGACCAGTATGTTATAAATTACATAAAATATGTTATAATTGTAATAAAACCGCGACCAGCGCCCTCTAGGGAGTGTTTTTTATGTGCCAGTTTGTTTTGTAGGTTATCATTTAATGTTTTAGATTAAAGTTTTTTTTTTATTGCGTTGTTTTGGGGTGATGCCGACATAAAAAGTATTTATAGTGGTCAACCCGAAAATATAGTACTTGAATTTCCACGAGTTAATTTTCCGACTAGGGTTGCACGACTGGCGGCGCGTAATGGGCGACTCGCTATCCGATTATGGACATGGCGGGGTCGAGACGGCGCGACGCGTTCCACGTGCGCCTCAAAGAGCTGTCAGTTATATGACGGGGGGCCTTAGAGAGCCAAAGCCTGCTGGGGTCGCGGGACTGTCTTATCAGGTAACCCTGGCCCTGGAACGTAAAGGGCTATTGAAGGACACCGTGGACTTCAGTCAGTACAAGTATGACAGTCCCTCCCGTCTTGTCCTGGGTGGGAGGACTCACTCGATGATTTGACCACGTATAAAAAAGGGCAATTTCCAGGAGACGCGAGTCAAATTTCGTATATCGTGTAAATAAATGTTTAATAAAATCAATTGTGAAAATCAAGCTTATGCTTGGAGTTCGCCGGGGTCGCGATCAGGGAACTGTGACCTCGGAACGTAAATGGATATTGCAGGACACCTTGGATTTTATTGACTACGGCCCGTATTACAGAACGTCACTCAATACTCAAGTATTACTTAAAACTAGATTCAAGGCATTTGATTGGTTGAAATCTAGATTTCAATAGAGATCGACAGTACCCTTAGCACGAATTTTCAGCATTTGAGACGTAAACTGGAACTTTGACAATTTCAAATTGACAATTTTCGAGGAAAAAATTAGTTCTGTCTTCGCACACCAGAGGCGCTGTTCCATTTTTCATACAAAAACGCTGTAAATACTGGAAAGACGCCGTAAAGTAAAAGAGTGAAATTTCGTGCAAAGGGTACAAGTGCTTGAGTTTCGTTCTGTAATACTAGCCTACGAGTCAGACAGTCTCTCCCGTTCCAACCTGGGTGGGAAGACTCAGTTGGTGATTTAACAACGTAAAAAACCCACTGTGATAAATTGTCACCCATCCACGACCAACCTCAGCTAGCGCGGCTTAACCTTGAAGATCGTTTAGGCCAGCTGTTATTATTTAACCACGAGCTCCTCTATACTTCGTATGAAACTACGTAGTATATTGCAATTATCCAATGTTAGCGGTGTCAAGGGGAACACTAATAGTAACAATTTCACGGAGGCCGACCACGGTAACTTGGTATCGGTGGTATCGCCTAACCCACTACCACACATAGATGTGGTATCTTTACGCTCTTGTTCCGTTATAAGATAGACAGGGGCGGGTAAATACTTAGTTATTAAAAATGTCAAGGGAAAGTTCAATAGAGACATTTATTAATTAAAGGGGATGTTTTCGCTTTTAGCAACGACTAGTGGAAAGAGGATATTCGGCGAAGAAACAGAGTCAGCGACTAGCTAATAAAATTTTCAAGTTGAAGTGACAGGCGACATCGCTCGTAAAACTGACAACCGATGGGCAAGAAAAGTTCTCGAGTGGCGACCACGGGCCCGAAAACGCAGCGTAGGCAGGCCTCCCATTAGGTCGACCGACGACATCGTGAGGGTCGCGATGGATGCAAGTGGCGAATTGGCTGTCTAAGGGGGAGGCCTATGTTCAGCAGTGGACGTCTTCCGGCTGACGATGATGATGTTGACTTGAAGACTTCTGTGTCTTTAAAAGCACGTTCTGCTGGGTCACAGGCCTTTTCTATGGAGTGGGCCATAATCGACCACGTGGACCCTGAGCGGATTATTAGTAATTATTCAGTTCAAAGACATGCCAAAAAATCCCAGCCATCTGTGTTTTTAGTTTTTATTCGGTAACATTATAAATATTATCCGTATAATAATAAAATCTTGCAGTTTGAAAATCCAATTTCCCAACAAATTTAATTTTACATTTGCAAAAAAATAAAATACAATTGCAAAGTAATTACATAATTGTCGTAGCATCAGTAAAACGTAGTTTTCTCTTACAGCGCAGTTTTATGCTTTCTAAGATACTCGCAATTATACTACGCAAAGTAACGGACTTCGCTGCAGCAGCTGGAAAATGAAAGTCGTTGAAAAAGCAAAGAAAATGTCTGGCTGTAATGAGATCGATTTCAGTAATTAGATGGAAAATGATTGATGTTCGCTCCAGCGCCTCCAGCGCTTGAAGTTCTTTGGAGAAAGCGACTTTCTGGCTAATTGGTTTTAGGACTGAAAAAACTCTTGGGTGATGCTTATCGCTTGGATTTCAACTAAGACGCTGTTGCATTTTTGTTGTTCTTGCTTCATTCAAAGCCCCCATACACGGTTCCACCATTCAACTGTTCTTTTATATTCGTGGTAAACTCATCTAATGGCAAGGGCAAGGATTGTCACTCACTGGACGCCTGAGGGAGGACAACGCCGTCGACGTCGACCGCGGCGGAGGTGGTGTGTCGATCTGATCAGGTTCGCAGGGCAGACATGGCCAGAAATTGCCCAAAATAGAGAGGTTTGGAAGAGGAAATGGGAGGCCTTTGCCCAACAGTGGGACACTGAATAGGCTATAAAAAAAAACTCATCGAATGAGTCCTCCCCACCCAGGGCAAGAAGAAAGGGTCAGACTATCCTGAAAACTATTTTAAAATTACTGGTGTCTTTAAATAGCTCTTTAGGTTCTGGAGCCACGGTAACTTAATAAGACAGTTCCGCGAACCCGGAATTTCAACTGATTGAAGCGACCATTGGTAATTGCTGCAGCAGTCGGTATGAACTTACTCCTCTTTTTTTTTACGTGGTAAAATCATCAAATGAGTCCTCCCACCCCGGGCAGGGCGGCAAGGACTGTCAGACTCGTACTGACTAAAATCCACGGTATCCTTCAATAGCCACTAAAATTATCACCGTGAACCGATAAACAACACTTAAAAAACTTTTCCTAATTAGTCCAAAGACATTACTCCTAATAACTCAAAAACAATTTAAATAATTATCAATACAAACACTCGACCGTTTCTCCTCACAATATTTACCGTCCATACATATGGGGCGTGAGCTATAAATCGGTGCGCCGGCGCAGCCGTCGATCACAATCGGTCGCATTCAAATGAGCTGCCGGCCGAATTTATGACTTCGGCACCCGATGAGTAAGACATTCTGTTGTAGAGTAAGGAAAGAGATAGAAGAGGTTAAAAATAAAGAGAAGAGATAAAAGCCGCAACCCTCCTGTTCCATTTCCAACGGGGAAGGCAAGTCAAAGCTAATTCTAGATGGCGCCACCATAGCTTAGTCCTAATCCGACCATTGACGTAGTTCTACTTTAAAGTACCTTTAAGATTTGAACTGATTTGAACCAATGACGATGCTTAGAACAAGCTATACTAGCGCCATTAGTTCCCCAGTTGCCATCCCCATTACTTCCTGTGTGTAGTTTCCTCCGGCCTATCTCGTGGAAACGCGCCTCAGTCGATCCGCCAGCGTTTTCTATACACCCGTCTTTTGCCACCCACTGCGTGACGACTATCCAGAGATACCTATATCAGTTTTTTTTTAACTTTCTTGTAAGGCTTTTTTAAAATTATTTCATAAATATTCTATACAAATGCCTGAATAAAAGCTATAGAAACAATATTTCAACATTTTAACGTATGTAAATTATTACAGTAAGTATAAAATAATATCGGTTACCTCATTATATTCTTCTCTATAATATTCTAATTGCATCTTCAACATAATAATACATCCTTTCAAAAAACCAAATAGTAGTATTTATTTAAAATTCTTTCACAATCTTTGCAGAGATTAAAACCACTGAACCACATTAAAACCTGTATTTAGAATTGTAAGACGAAGATTTCTCATTTTTATTGTCATAATAATATATTTTCTGACATTAGTGGTAAATAATAAATATCTAAAAAAGGTTCCTTTTTTTTTACTATAGTCAAAAAAAAAAACAAGTCTTTCTCTATACCATTCCTAACTCTACGCGCACTCGAAGTTGAACCGAATCCCATATTTAACAGGTAGCCCCGTGGACATTGTAGCCGATATCTGGAATTAAACACAGCCACACCACTGTACACTGTGACGAAATAAAACAAATCAAGTCGTAATGTTGTATGCAGTTGACATTACTTTGTGCTGATGGAATACGGGTATTGTGGGTTAGCATGAAATTCTAAATTCGATTTCCGGGTCGAGAAAAATGATAGGTATTAGGATTTTCATCAAGATTTCTTCAGGAATAACCGTAGAGTCTGCTCGGTTGACGGCAATAAACTTGCTCCTGATTATACGGGATTTGCATTACTGAAATGTGGATGGATTAATTATTATGATTCTACTCGTAACTGTTTTTTTTTCAGCTTTTCTAGTCACCAGTCTCTCACTCACGTGTCCATCTAAATAGGTTCTGAGTTACTTCGACGTCAACAAATAAGTCGATAATACGTAGCTATAGAGTTAAAAACTAAAATAGTATAATAATATTAGGTAAAAATAGTCACGGCCAATAAGGAAAATAGTAAGATTGTATTGTTTTGAATTTATTGATCATTCAGATAACGTCAGCAGTTTTTGCTTGTTTGTAAATATTTCCATTATTATATACCATCCGTTTTTCAGACTGAATAATTTATATAAAATTCTAAATTTCAGACATCCAAGTCGCAAAACCGACTACTATTTGAAATAGGATGCACGAATTTTATGAAGCTGAAAAAGATTTTTCAAGAATGTGTACTCTTTTGCAAGATATCTGAGAAATTTCGTAAACAAGAATGTCCTTCAACAAAAGCACACAACATCTAACATGCAAAAACCGTTCACACTTTCACGCTTTTGCATCAAATCTGCCACCGTATTTTATAAGCAAAGCCTTCTCAGTCCTTAATGGATCATTAAGGCGAACACCGATAACCACCAGAATCCCGTGTTTCACATCGAGCAAAACAAACGTACATCACGACTCACGAACTCGCTATATTAGTGACAAAATGTTTTTACGCCTCACTTTTTGTTCGGACTCGTTTTTTGTTCGAACCTCTGTTCTGTTTAAACTCGTTTTTTGTTTTATTGAGATTTAATTAAGTTTTAATTTTATCTCGCGGCTCCCGTTGTTTTAATTGAGTATTTTTGGGTGGGGAAAGAATTATGGGTATGTGTAATATTTTTAATTGTTGAACAAGCGTGCGACTTGGATGTCGATCTTGACTAATGTCCTAAGATTGTTACGCGATAATTTGAGAATGAGAATTCCGTAGGATACCTTGTTTTGTTTTGGATTCATGAATGAAATCATCTGTCGACGATCCAGGTTCACTAATTCCATTGAACGGATTAAATCGTTCAGAGATTTTTAAAGAAACGAAAAATTCAGTTGCGAGCAAGGTTCGAGCCTGCGTCTTCTGGATAGGTACTCCAGTCACCTTAACCACTAGGCCATCGCAACCACTACTCACAAAGCTGAATTTCTCGTTCCCTTGTTTATCCGAACGCAGTTTACATGTTCAACGCAGGATCGAACCCTACTCGCAACAAAATTATTTGTTTCTTTCAAAATATCTTTGCAAAGACGCGACGCATTCGTTATTGTGTATAAAAATATAACTTTGGATTAAATCATTGATCACGTTACGTCTAAGGCCGTGTTGTTTAATCTGTGGTTAAACTATTTGTTAAATGCGATACATTTTCAAACATTTGTTCAAGAAATGTATAGTTAAAGAACTATGGCCCTCAAAGATATTTTAATAATATTCTTTGCTCACACCGTTTCTGTAACAGGATCCGCCCTTTTCTATTAGTTCGATGTTATTTAGAGTCACGTTGACCAATTAATATGTGTTTTATTAAAAGTTTACGATTAATGATGTAATAATTATCCACCTTATAAATGACCTTATTGAAGCAATTTTTTATATTTTTTTCTGAAATCTAGATGTTTTAGTAAAAAAGTAATTTGTAGTTTTCAAAGGCCAAGGGAATGCGTAGCTTTTGTCACTTAAATAATTATTATTTTAACATTTTACACTTTATATTTTAACATCATTTAACCCTTTAAAATAAAACTGTTATAATAATTGAAACCTATTTTAGAATTATGAAGGCTTTAGGCTAAGAATGAATAAGATACTTCTAAGCAAGAATTCATCATCAATCACATCATCGCTTAGCACCAGGCGAGATAGTAGCCAACAAGAGCCTGTCGCCAAATAAAAAAAAAAAACTACAACTCAATTTTACTAACAATTTGAACACAAAAAAAGATGTCTATAGGAAAAATGCGTTTCCACAAAACTGTTAAGCACATAAAAGTATATTTATAGTTGAAAGGCACAGCGTTACGCTTCCAATTACAGTTTATTACCACTAAATAGTGACGGGCCTTAAAGCACTCTAATTGTATCGATAACTAACAATTCGTATCAATTACACATTTTTATCCGAAACAATTTTTTTTGCAGTAAAAGCAATTTTCGCATACGTACGTTCGCAATTAAAATACGTAGTAATGATGAATACTGATATAATGAGTGCTATTACGACCGGACTGATTGATGAAAAGTGAAATCGGTATGATTACAAACCTTGTTCTTTTCTCCCCACATTACAATAGATAACTTCGGACTTCAGAACGTATTTTCTCTCAGAATGGCTCGAATGCTTTATTATGAGCACCTTGTATAGTGTTCACGAATTATCTCTGTGTTGGAAGTCATGTTTTGCCCGAGGATAACTCGAAAGCATAAACCATCGATGTTTATAAAACAAGGCACCACTTAAAACAAGTAAGTTATATTCTGAAATGAAATACAATAAAAATGGCCTGATAGGTACTCTGATAACAAACTATTCATTTATTCGAAAGTCAATAAACAGTAGCATATTTCTTTCATAATTCTTTTAAAACAAAAGTTATGTTTCCTTGCCAACCATAAAAGTACGAGTCAGCCAGTATATCTAATAAATGCAAATAGTTACAATAGTTTTTAATTACAAACGTGCAATGTAAATTAACTTCGCATATTTCTTCATATAAGGATGACATATCGTTTCTGGCTGGAATAACTAAGAGCCAACGAGGCAACGCCATGCGTTCGTAAAATACGTACAAAACAAATACCTATCATAAAGAGTGGTGTCGACAATCGATAATCGACATTGTATGCAAATATGACAAGACAACACTACGAAAAACTGCTAGGCGTAAGCAATAATGCTTTAAAGGAATCGAATAAACGATGATAAAGAACAATAATTATTCGATAATTATCACTTTTTGAATTTAAATAATCGAATAATGGACACATCGAGCTGTTGAATTTGATAATTAATTTGAAGATCGAATTTGAAGTATGTTATGAAGAATTTTTTTAAATAGAAATGAGTATTTTTAATTATCGGTTTTGTGTAGAACAGCACTATAAAATTTTCATTATGGCTATTTAGAAATGTTTAAACCTTTTAAAGGTAGCAAAGTGTGACTTTGTGTTTGATTAATCTTTCGATGTTTTTTTTTTGTCTACAATGGCGTTGTAATAGCTTCCAATAATGACCTGACTTTATTAAAATAATATATAGCTTCATCAACTTTAGAAGCTTACAGTTTAGAGCCCGCGAAACCAATTGATTAATCGTTTTTCTTGCCTCGATGGCATACGTTATGGTAAGCATTCGTTCAGAAGCGTTGCATCGCGCATAGTATATAACTAGTAAAAATTGCTTTAAAATAATGTGTAGCGATGTCAAATAATTGAAAATAGACGCGTCACCTTAAGTGACGTTTAAGTAAATAACTTATTACTTCTTATTTTAAACCTTAACAAATTAACTTAAACCAAAATTATAGACATTAAAACGAAAACAAGCCGAAATGTTAAAAAGATCTATTCATAGATCTTTTTAACATTTCGGCTTGTTTTTATAAATTGCGTCAAATGGCAAAAAACCCTAAAGCTATGGCAGAAAAAATAAAAGTTCGAATAATCTGAGCAAAATAATAACATACACTTTTCCTACTTTCTTTTTTTTTCGTCTTCAATGACAGCTGTCAACATTAGTTATCATATCATTTCAAAAACAATTTAATTATGATATTTAAAAAAAAAACTGCAAAGTGCGAGTCGGACTCACGCATGAAAGGTTCCGTACAATTATTTAAAAAGCTGCAAAAATATCATGTTGAATGGGAGCCTCCTTGAATATTTATTTTATTAGTTTTTTTCAGTATTTATTGTTTTAGCGGCAAAATGAATTTATCATCTATGAAAACGTTAACTGTCTCGCTATTAAAGACTGCCGGGGTCGCAGAACTGTCTGATCTGGTAACGTGATCTTGGAATGTAAAGGGCTATTGAAGAATCACCGTCGATTTTAATTAGTACAATCTAACAGTCCCTCCCGTTCCGCACTGAGTGGACTCATTGATAATAATTATTTTTTTCACGATAAAAAAAATAATGTCCCACTGTCACAGCTCATGAGAAACAGCCTGGTGATAGACGGATATACACACGGACAGTGGATTTTAGTAATAGGGTTCTGTTTTACTCTTTGACTACGGGACCCTAACAAGCGAACAAACTGGTGAAAGACCTAATTATGGCCACAGGTGCGAGTGCAAAATAAAAGAAAGTATTTATCTGTAGGGACGGTGTAATTATAAGAAGTAGTAATTAGCTAAGGATTCGCAAACACCGGGCTCTGATGAGTGTTTTGAGACACTGTTGTTAGTTGTTTAGAGTGTTGTTGTGTTGTTGGGCAGCTGGGGATTTGTAAACTTGTTAGTGTTGAGTATTTTGTTCATGGAAGTGAAGAGGAAGATTGTTAGACTGTAAAAGCAGCTAGATATAGTTTTTTTTTTTGAGGTACATACTTTACTTCGATATACTTTAGGGAAAAGTTTTTGTTCAGTAGTGAAACAGGCTGTTAAAAAATTTTTTTGGTTATCATATCTTTATGTCTTACATTGTTTAATTCACTATACGTACATAGACATATACATAATTATAATATACTTTGTTGTAGGTGCACCAAAATTAATATTAACGATTTACTCTATATTAAAATATCAGTTTGAAGGACACAGAGGATTTTAGTTAGTACGAGTCTACCAGTCCTTCCCGCTCTACTCTGGGTGGGAGGACTCATTTGATGATTTTACCACAATAAAAAATATAGTACAACGTCAGTCCTATCGCTGATTTTTTTTAAAGCTGGTAGCGAAATCATTCAGAGAACCTTTGGATACACAAAAAAAAACACACTATTATGCGTATAAATATGAATACGTAGTGCCAACAATACGAAGAAAAAGGTGCACTGAGAAAGAAACCATCGCCTGAAAAGCTGTGTACAAAAGCTATACAATCAAAATATAGCATCAGACGTTTCAAAACGAATACAGAAACAGATTAGTACCTAACAAGAACAACAAAGCCATAGTGAGCTTTAAGTAATTAAATTTTATGTCAGCAAAATCGACAAAATTACCTACCATTTTAATTTAACTTCTATTATTATGTTATAAAATGCTTTAAAGCAACCTTATGCTTTAAAGCATTTTATAACATAATAATAATAATATTCCACAACTATCACACAACGCCATCTAGTCTCAAGCTAAGCAGAGCTTGTGTTATGGGTACTATAGACAACTGATAAACATACTTATATATTTATAAATACATACATTATAGATAAATTACACCCAGACTCAGAACAAAAATGATCGTGCTCATCACACAAACATTTATCCTGGTTGGGAATCGAACCCACGACACATATTAATGCCCTTAAACAAATTCAAACACATGTACTAGGTACTCGTAGAAGATCTAATTACAATTCTAATAGTTAATCAAAGTATTAATAACGAAGGTGCTAATGAAGTTACAAGCAAATACTTTTCCCATGGTAAAAGCATGTGTGAAATAGTTCAATGTAAAAAGTAATAGCATTATCAGTGTTTGTGTTCCCACTGGTGGGACTCTGCTCTTTTGTAGCTATGAGAAGCAGCAGGTTGTAAGTCACCGTGGGTTGATAGATGTCACATATTGTTTCAGATTATTTTTTGTCTTTAGGACATGTCAATAGAAAAATACAATCGACAAAGTGAGATTATGACTCATTTTGATAATAAATCGTTGGAATCCGTCAAATTGACATAAATCAAAGAGATTTAAAGATTACCATGGATATGTAATATTATGTTTACATAATTGTAGTTGAATGTCTGTGGGAAAATAAGCTTATGGTGGGTCATAACTCCACTTTGTCGATTGTACAATCAGCTTATATTGTTCCTACTCCTGCACGCCTAGTATGACCAATTCTATCTCTTTTCTACCAAGATTTCATCGTTATTTCTATACAAATCGACTTTTTTTTGAACCTACAATCATTGAAGAAAATTAACATTTCTTTTCTACATTTTAAACATCTCAAAAGTAAAAATCTTTCTATGTTCTGTCATTTAGTCTTTTCTTCTACTTGCTTTCTATGTAGCCATGCTACGCATACTGGAAATGAAACTTTGAGAACTACGAGAACTACTAGTACTATGAGAAGAATAGCCAGTGCGGATTCATAGATATCACATTTTCTTCGAATTTTATTTGCGACTTTATGCCAAATTACGTACTGCTGGGACGCAAGAGTTAGAATTATTGTTCTAAGATATGAATTATTTGAAAAAATTGCAAGTTACATTCCTATGATGCGCCCACTGGCACTCCTCTCAGT
This sequence comes from Agrotis segetum, assembly GCA_036375495.1. Taxonomy (NCBI): domain Eukaryota; kingdom Metazoa; phylum Arthropoda; class Insecta; order Lepidoptera; family Noctuidae; genus Agrotis; species Agrotis segetum. Next base: position 143,587 of record JAQSVV010000677.1, on the reverse strand, counting down.
GACAGAACATGGGCGCATAGGTAATCCACAACGCGGGGGCCCAGTAAGGATTGGTCACATATCTTCAATTTTTTGATTCTATCATGCACATAATCATCACCTGGTGATGCCTGTGTCCCAGCAGTGGGAACATTACCTCTCTGTGAGAGGGATATGGCCAAAATCCACCACGCGGGCCCAGTGCGCGTTGGTAGATTTTACAATATGTCTTCGAATTTTTGGTTCTAGGACATGCCGGTTTCCTCACGATGTTTTCCTTCACCGTTTTGAGAGCAGTGGTGATGAAATAAATTGTACAAAGTAATGCGCCTGGCGGGGTTCGAATCCACGACCTGCAACTCGTAAGTTGTTACCGATACCACTGGGCCACCACTGCTCACATGTCATGCACGATGAATCGAAAAAGAACAGTCAACAAGAAAAGCGTTCTATGGTCACGTAAAAATTCAATTTAATTTTTAATGCCACAACGTTGTATGCTTAAAGAAGTTAAGTATTTCGAAGGACAAAGAAAGTAACACAAAGAATATAGACAAGGTGTTTTATGCCAAATGAATTTTAATATTCTTTATTGTACTTTAAATTGTAGATTTCTAGATGCATTTTTACGACAAATGGAACCTCGACTTTTGTTGTGTACTTTCTTGTTGAAACAAACAGAGCCGTACTTAGTGCACTGTGTATATGAAGATACTTTTTAGATTACGGGTATTGTCCTCCAATGTCACAAAACTTTTTTCTACTAAGTAGAAAAAGTACTTAGTAGAAAAAGTACATACAAGGTCCGCATCGTGATTCTCGATTGTCTTCTTTCAATCATGAAATGTTCAAATCTGTAACGTTACATTACAGGTGAAAGCTCGCGGTGAGGGAGCACCTTTACGATACCAATTGCATCCTCTAGAAAAAATCTCAATCCCCATACTTTTTACACTGCAATCTCATTTCACAATTTATCGATAATGAGTACCCAACCACGTGCACATAGGGACCATCAGGAACATAAACAAACACGTACAATCAGGCGCAAAATGATTTAAGCGTCGCAAGTACCCGTGAGCGCACACGATTTATGCTTTCTCGCGAGCAATCAATGAACCAGGTACTTTGACGTTTCATTAAACCACTCGACATCTTCATATCTTGCGCACAGTTATTTATGTGCTCGACTGTACCTTTAGGCTCTTTACACAATATCGCCTTCTTTGCTGTAGTGTTTCATGCAATTTTGGTCTTTATTTTTGGAGGAAGTATGAAATAAAATTGCTTGTATTAGGTTTTGCAAGAAATGAGACATAAATTGAGCATAGCACGATTAATTTTCTCAAGTATCTATGAAATTGTGATCGTATTTTTGTTCGGACATTATAATTACTGTAAAATTAAATTATAATATTTAAAATGTGCAAGCCATTACGGATATTATTAATTACGTGTATCTTATGGAAAACGAGAGAATTTCAATTATGAAATAATTTAAACATTTATGGTTTATGTGAACTTTTTGGATATTTATAATATGACTTTATAAGTTGATTCTTTTGGACAAAAATTTGAAATCGGTTCATTGTTGCTGAAACATATAACTATACGAAAGCTAAGTTCGTTTCATACCTATTTTCCAAAATACAAGAATTAAGCATGCCTACAGCTATTGTATGCTGTATGTATTTTTGTTTACTATATTAGAAGAAAATTCTGTATTTTACATGATTATTATAATATTTTTGTACCAACACTTAAACTTTTTTTTTTTAATTGTGCATTGGTTGAACTGGATACAGGACATAATCAAATTAAATACCTATTAATTCATTCACAATAATTAAATTTTATCTATTTTTTTTCTTTTATCTATTGAAATATTCATGAAAAACTCACAGTTTTTTTTTAATCGACCTTTTTAAAATTCAGCCTTCTGTTTGACAAGTCTCGCGTAAATAGTGTTGCGCTTTTTATTCGAAGTAACCGATAATATCGATACCTAATTAGTATAGATGAATTTTAAAATCGATAAGTATCAGTATCGATAAAGGCTTACATGATAGATAGTTTATTGTAATTATTATAATGGGATGGATGTAATTATATTCAGGAGAGACTATTGAAAAATGTAAACATGATTTCAATATTAAATGGTTTTATTATGGTAGTTTTGTGGATATTACTTTGGCACATAATTTTGTTTTACAAGAATGGTTTTATTATATCGATATTGTTTTACAAATGAAGCAGAAAACGACACTTTTATATTTTTTTAGAAATTTAGTTTTTAATTTGAGCTTGCAAATATGGTATTACCATACTTACTATAATATCCCAGATTGTTTGATAACATTTCTTTGTGTTTACACAAAGTACTCTAGCTTTTAAAAATTTAGTACTACATTATCCTGTGCATTATTGTATTATAATGCACATAATTATGTATTTATTATCCAAAAGAGAGAAAGGATATGGTTTAAATAATTTTGAATATGATTTTCATAAATCTACAACTCTACCTAAACAATGAAATTTAAAAATTAACTTGCTTAATTTTAAGAAACCAATTACAACAGCTAACAAAAACTTCAACCAAAAAAAATCGCCATGTTTTTTTGTAATCTACAAAGTCGACGATATAAATAAAATTTACAGCTGCAGTGTCTCGCATCATTACCGATTACGATCGATTAAAACGATATCGATCATAATTGATCGGCGCAAGCGCACTCGATTCTCACAAAATACCGTAACCGTCGTAATGGGCAGTGTTGCCATATCATTGAGGAATTATTTTTCGCTGGCAACTTATCTTGGGGAATGTTTAATGAGTTTATGATCTGCTTTTGTTAAGTAAACGGCCCGGGGATATCAGCTTGGGATAATTTTGTTTATTTTTAAATAAAATAATTATTGTCAAGTTACAAAAAAACACCGGTTGTTTTAGCTTGACATTTTTTTTTGATCGGTTGAAGATATTTTATACTGGCTCTGGCTTCTTCATACGGCTACCTATGTTACAGTAGTCAGAAAATAAATTACTGCACGTGTTACACACTGATAATTAATTATTCAGCTTTTTAAAAATCGAATTAATATAAATTAGTTCTTGAAAATCAGTTAGATACAAAAAATAACATTCCAAAAAAAACTTTGTTATATTAATTCTAACAGATAAGCTGTTAAAAGAAGTCCAAAAGAAATCGGAGGCTTTAGCATATATTTTCACGTTTTTATGATGTTCAGTAAACTGAAACATTCTTTTAAATTACAAAATTGCCATAAAATGAACGCAGTAAATACAAGTTAAAATAAGTATGCTGTGAATAAAATATAGAAAATTTATAATAAGGCCTCAGTTAGAAGTGATCTAGTGAAATGTCAATTGCTTCATAAATTTGAAAAGACTGCAGCTGTAAATCTTTCCTAAATATAAAATCGATTAAGCCTCAATCAACTTAATTGTTTTGTCAAACTTAACTGATTTCTCACACGTCATTATACTAAAAAAAAGCACTTCACTAACACCAATCAAAATCATAAATCAGACCGAATCATTCACATTCTCTAAAAATATCGGTACGAGACAATCAAAATATCGATGTTAATAGCCGAAAGTCGATTAAAATCAAGACCGTATCGATAAAAAAAATCGGTAAAGTGATCGTTACTCTCCGGTAGACATAACTGATGTTTTACGATCTAGTATATAGAGCGGAGTATATAAAAACTGCTCTTTTAACTTGGCCGGCTTCACTTTCCCCCATTTTCCTCATAATTTTCTTAGTGGGGGAGATCCGGGAAATAGTAGGCAGTCTAGATACATAATTATAGAGATTTAAATGCTAATATCTGTCTTCTTAATACATGCAAATGAAGAAATTAGTCATTATTGTCATAATGATCATTAGGTAAATTTTTTTTTGCCATAAATGCTACCTGATTAACTCCAAATTCTACTAAGCCTTAGTGATAATTTTTTCATTGGGTCAATTTAATATTGGGCATATAAAATTATGCAATAACGTTATGCCAAATTAGATATGCCATGGGCAGGCTCCTCTTTGAGGAGTAGCTGGAGAGGGACCTCACTTTCCGCCTGACGTAGGTCACGAACACGGCTTATAAGAGAGGCACGTGTAATCAAAAATAAGAGATATAACTCTCTTTTAGGTGTCTTCAGAAACAAGATAATCTGTAAAAATAAAGCTAGATAGAATGATGAAAAAAAAGTCCTGAAAAAATCTACAATAATTATGACCTTCATTCTGAATAATACAAACAAATCATATTATACTGTCAACTCACAGATTCAAAGATTAATCTTCAAGAAAACAATATTGTAACCAATAATTTCCACAAAGAATTGACTGTTGAAAACGTTTAAAAATACCTTCTATATCGCCAAATCTGAGGAGCGATCAATACTGAGACTGCATTACAGTTGTATTGGCTTCCAATATACAGGGTGACAATAAATGGACTTACATATCGTAGATGATCCTGCCTTATTTATGGTTTGCAAAATCATTAATTAGTCCCCCCGTCCTCTCTCTCTCTCTCAACACGTACTGAAAAAAAACATTCAGCCTACTTCTTCAGTTGGTTCGTTCCAAGTTCATGTTTATAGACGGCCCCGCGATCCCGGGGCGTTTGGTCCAACAAGGGGCCCGTCCGTTCACTGACAGCTCCTTGGGGCTTTTTTTTTAAAGTGGTAAAATCATCAAGTGACTCCTCCAACCCCGGGCAGGGCGGGAGGGACTGTCAGACTTGTACTGACTAAAATCCGCGGTTTCCTTCAACAGCTCATTATGTTCCGGGGTCACGGTAAGGAAATAAATCCCGCGACTAGCTCCTTGGTCGACTTGGGCCTCCATTCATGATTGGGCGGCGAGCTAATCATTACGTGACGCTCTTAATTCCAACCAATCCAGCTCTCACTAGAAAAAGTATCAATTTAGAGTTAAAGCTGTAAAATTAATTAATAATAACTTGAGCCGTTATGTCCCCGTAGTATCAGCCCCGACTTATCAGCTGTAGGTCGTGGGTTCGAACCCAGCCTGGCGCGTTTCTTTGTATAATAATTTATTTCATCACCATTACTCCCAAAACAGTGAAGGAAAACATTGTGAGGAGATCAAACTCGAAGACATGTGACATCTATCAACACGCACTGAGCCAGCGTGGTGGGTTATGGCCCACTCCAACACAGCGAGTAGGCCTGTGTCGCAGCACTGGAAACATTATAGGCTGGTGATGATGATGAACTTTTTAAAAAAAATATAGTCTGTCTCCTCTAGAATCTCTTATATACCTTTTCCACCCTGTATATCACCTATCTACGGTGAAATAAATGACACTGCGCACTGACTACATCAGATAGGAAACTTTTAATTGAGCTACACTGGTCTTTCTGATTTATGTGAGTACCACGCCAAAACTTATTCCCATTTTACCGGCACATACGGTTCTATACGGATGGGTAGGTTGGCTAGACTTTCTTTGAATTTTATAAGTAAGTAAGTAGTTTCTGTACCCTTAGCACGAATTTTCACTCTTTTACTTTACAGTATTTACAGCGTTTTTTGTATGAAAAAATGGAACAGCGCCTCGCCGGGGCGGACGCGCGAAGACGGAACTAATTTTTTCCTTAAAAAATGTCAACTTGAAATTGTCAAAGTTCCAGTTTACTTTACGTCTCAAATATTGAATTAAGGGTACTGTAATATAATATTTTACAGCACAGTAATTCTAATTTGCTAATAGACCTTACACGAAAATAACAGATTGATCCCTGTGAAATTGTCACTATCATCACTTACATTCCACCAAGCGAGTCTTCAACGGCCGCCGGTCAACATCCCAAATGATAGATAGAACACACTTTATTATTACAAAATACATCTTACAGGTACAAAGTAGATTTTATATGTATAATTATAAGGTGACACAATGGGCAGTCTTACCGGTAAGCGATCTTCTATCATTAAAAATATTGCAAAGGGGCCGTTTTACAACCCCAGAATGATGATTATTGAAAAATCCCAATTACAGTTTGCCTGAACCTTGCATATTTATAATGCCCGCTATGTCAAAGATGTAAACCATAATTTTTATAAAATATTTTGTTCGCCCACTTAACCACCCGTATGTCCTAAAGATCCTCACATCGATATACAACAGCTACACCTCTTAGTCAGTTTTATCCTTCATTTCACGTCCAAAATAAAATATCATTCCCATCTCGATTGAATTTTCATCACCTTATAGATCAGTCGTGATGTTATTATAACTTGATGACAGATTATAAATATCCCTCGATGAATGTAGAGTGTAAATTAAACTATTAAATGGGTGTTCAAAGCTCGTTGGGGGATAAACTGCAGTCATTTGTTATTTGAGTTGACTGGGCACGGAGATGCAGGAGTCTGTCCATTGCTCTTTATGATTCTGGTTTGAAGGACTTTTGTACTCGTGCAACGATGGAAGTTAAAACCAATACTTGGATATTGATTGTTACTGCAAAAAGAGAGAGTTGTAAAGATCTTTGGAATTGTCGAAGGCTACAATGATTCATCAAAAAATGACAATAATAGATAGTACAACACTATTGTCTATTCATTCTTGAAGGTCAATTATTTAGGATTTTTCTGTGTGTGGCCGGTTTTAAACCCTCAGTTCACTGCCAGATCTTCTTCTATTCTAGCTCTTCGATTTACCTGCCTATTCCAAACTGTTATTGAGGTAGGCTTTAAGTGCAAGTTTATACAAGTTTACATATACGAGCAAGATTTTGGACGCTAACTAAAACCCAGTTATCCTCTAAATAGGGGACGATGGGCTGGTCGTAATAGACGAATTTAGTACCCTAGAAAAATACAACAACGAGTGTATAATCTTCGTATTAGGAAGAATAATTTAACAACAGTTTATTAAACTGTGTCATCAATAAAACAGGATTTGAAGCATGAAGAATATATTAATGCAATTTGTTGCTCATAACATTTTCATACTGTTAAGGAGCAAAGAGTACTCATGCTTATTTTATGGACTAACCTCATTGGAGAACAAAAACTTGTCAGGCATAAAAAGGTCATAAATGTAGCATAAATATTTTGTATCCTTGTCTTTTTGCTAACAACAGAAGGAGAAGAAGTCTAATTTATGAAAGAGATAGACTTATACGTTATATTACAAGTGACTGTTGCATATTTTGCCATGTATTTATTTTTCATGTTTTTTCGTAGATATAATTGAGTTTTTTCTTTCAAAATGCGTCATAAATAGTAATATCTAACTCTGTTAATATGAATTTTATTGCAGCTCATAATATAAGTCCATAAATGTCCAATAGTATGAGGTTTTTTAGTTCTGTACCCTTTTTTTTTTTTAGCGTGGTAAAATCATCAAATGAGTCCTCCAACCCCGGGCAGGGCCAGAGGGACTGTCAGACTTCTACTGACTAAAATCCACGGTGTCCTTCATAGCTTGTTAAGTTCCGGGGTTACGGTAAGGGAATAATCCCGCGACCCCGGCAGGCTTTGGCCCTCTGAGAGGCGGCCCCGTCATTATGCTGATGCTCTTTGAGGCGCGCGTGGGACACAACGCGCCGTCGACCCGGGCATGACCCGGTCCATGGTCGGGCAGCGAGTTGCCCTTTACTCGCTGCCCGCATGCCCGCGCCTACGGTGGCCGGAGATCATCTAGCGACGTCCGTCGCCGTGGGCGCCTACCACTGCGGCTGTAGTTCTGTACCCTTAGCACGAATTTTCAGTACTTGAGACGTAAACTGGAACATTGATAATTTCAAGTTCAAAAAATTTGTTCCGTCTTCCGGCACCAGAGGCGCTGTTCCATTTTTTCATACAAGAAACGCTGTAAATACCGTAAAGTAAAAGAGTTAAAATTCGTGCTAAGGGTACTGAGTCTAAACTGACCGAAGTTTTTTATATATAAATTACATTTTTTTTTTCTTTTTACCGTCCCTTTCGTCAATTGTTTTCAAACTTCGAAAGATTCAATTACATTTATAAACAAGAGATTTACGATGATTGTGATAGTGTGAAAAATAATATTATTTTCATTTATGATTTATATTCCAGAGAAAATGCGTTTAATAATCTTTCAAGAATTTAACCTTAAAGTTAATATTGACGCATCCCAATTTTTAAAACATGATAATTTATGTAAAAGTATTCATTTAACCTCAAAGTTTATTTGAACAAGTCCCCAGACTTGCATATGCATGCATGTCTTCCTCAAACCAACCTTGTAGCTGTCAGAAATCAACATATTTTTTCAGACTCGTCTTACTTAGACCTAATATAGAAGTCGTCAATTAAAAACAAAACCTCCTTCTTGCGCAGTCGGGTAAAAACACTTATCACCTGCGACTTATTAATATTCCGCTACGGTGAAGTAATCATAAGTAGAGTTGTGCCAATCAGTCGGGAAAGCCGAATAACCGGCTTTTTTAAAAATCAGTAAAGAAAGGCCGAATTAATATTTCGAGTGATTCAAATTAAATAATGACGTTTTTGTCATTATTTTTTTTTATAACATTAGCCTTAATTTTTGTTTTTTAATCAAAGAATCTGGACTGGGTTTGGTAGTCAATTAATTTAGCAGTCAATAAATTAATAAAGTATAGAAAAAAGTAAGAATACATCTATTCACTTTAACAAAACCGTCAAATTTTCATCGAACACGCAAACGACACACATACTGAAAACTCCATGGATATTGCTGATGACCTCTAGACTCTACCGAAAAAAAATATCCAACTAGTCAGCCAGTAGGCTTGTTTGCTTAAGTCATAATCAACCCCAGCTCTAGTTATAAGCTAATTATGAAGAATTAATTATAATACTCAATAAAAAGAAGCACATTATAAATAAATTCACTGAGCATGATATATGATACTTATTTTTCTAGTTCATCATTTTGTACATAAAATAGGTAATTTATGTTCACTTTAAATGCTTTAATGCAACCTTTAAAAGAGATATATCATTCTTAAGCTGCCTTCTCGTGTTGGATGGCAAACGCCGATGAATTATAGGCATTTCATTAAGAACCACTATTTTGATAAATAGTACTTCTGGTCTTTTGACTTTCTTCGTTATTTTGAACTACCTTCTGTAATTTCACCCGCTAGAGAAATTATTTCAGAAGACTTCCTACGTTTTGGGTGAATCAGATGTGTTATCTTAATGATAAACGATTTAATTGTAATAAAATAAATAAAAAAAAACTATCGATTCGTATTCTAAAAATGTCATCCATTTAAAGAAGGTTATACTTGGCTTATTGCAATAAAAAAAGATAAAACAAAACACCAAAAAATCTAATATTTCCCTCTTTTACGAGAAACAAGTGGTTTTTAAATCTTATCGTGCTATTTTTATGTTTGACAGAAACACAAAACTAGTTGATAGAGACAAAAATCAAATAACACCAAAGTGTCAAATAAGCCATTACATTAAAAACCCTATAACACGACTTAAAAACTCCAAAAACTCACAACTACAAATCCAATCCACCCTTTCCCATTAAACACCGTAAACCCACATTTAAACGAATCAAAAGCATATTAAATAAGCAATAATACAAACGTGTTTTATAAATGTGGACGCACAAAGCAGTGGACATACCGAGATGTGATAATATGGTCTTTTTTTTGGTCCTTCGAGCATCGTGACCGGTAGGCCCCTATGCACGCGACCGACTCACATGCCGGAGATTATAAAGATATTTTGTTTGTATTTTTAGTGGTATTAATAGGTATTTTTGATATTTTGAGGTTTTAGGCGGACTTAAATTCGAAGATTGATAAATGTACCGGAAAATGGAAGCTCATCTCTATGAGAGTATTTTTTTATGACAATTAGGTATATTGGTAATTATAATAAGCCACAGGACGTCCGCTGCTGAACATAGCATCCCTTTTAGATTTCCAATAGGACCGATTGGAAGCGGCTTGCATACAAACCGATCCTGTATAAAATGTTTGCTTTTTTATGTAGGTACCTAAGTAACCAAAACAACTTACCAAAATAAAGACCTTTGCCAGAATTTGTGAGTTTCGTTGTTAACTAAAAATTAACCCTCTTAATGTTTTCCGATCTCATTGCCATCAATCACTCGCTTATTCAGGGATAGGTTCATTACTGCGACATACATTTTAAAAATTCAACCGACCTTTAACTTTAAAAATGTGGGTATAGCTACCGTAGATACAACCTTTTTTTGCGTTGATAAAATCACCAAATGAGTCCTCCCACCCTAGGTAGACTGTCAGACTCTTCTTTAACTAAAAACCTAGCCTGTTTGTTCAATTGTTAGATACAATTCCTGTATTACCTTTCCAGTATTGCTCTGGGCCTCTGGCGTATATTATACTTAAACCCGTAACCCTCAAAAAGACCCAAAACTCCTTTACGAAAACTATTTAACAAAACCATTGACAAAACAAACCCGTCCCCATGTAAACCCTGAACACACGAGTGTGAAATCAGTTTATTGATAAGCTAACGACCGAACGGACCGGGATTCTCGGGCGGCTGTATCAATTAAATGGACGGAGCAATCTCAACACTTTTAAATTTAAACCAGAGCGAAATTGGTACGCTCCCGTAACGGGTAGTTTAATTAATTAGCTTGTGACCGATGGGACGGACATAGGTGTCGACGACAGATTAAAAAAATACGTAAAAATGTTCTTTAGAATAAGGACCAATTTCACCAGAACGTCGCTCGCGCGTCGGCGTTGAAAGATTTTTTTTTTAATTTTGACAGTGACAGCTGTCAGTTTTAAGATGAGCGAAATTGGTATGATCTTGTTACGGGTACTTTAATCTGGTTGTGACTGATGGAATGAACTAAGTTGTCGGAGGCAGGTTTTTGTGTTCTTGATACTAAAGACATCGTTTTAACAACGCTAAATACATATCAATCAATCAAACATTTATCGTGGATCATAGGTATGTATAGTATAGTTCTTAAATATTTGAAAATTTAGATCAGCTATGTCCCGCCCGTAGAGCATACAATAATTATTACACATAGGACAGTATTATTCACAAGAAGCTTACACAAGAAGCTTATGCTTAATTTCTTAAAGTTGTTCCGCTGGTATATACATATTTGGGAGTAAAAATCAGTTTTAATCAGTACAGTCTATATTACAGAATATCAATCAATGCTCAAGCGTTACTCAAAACTAGATTCAACCCATTTGATAGGTTAAAACTAGTTTTAAGTAACGTTTGAGTTTTGAGTGACGTTCTGTAATACGGGCCTACGAGTCTGAGAGTCCCTTCCGTTCCACCCAAGGTAGGAGGACCCAATTATAGATTGAACCACTTAAAAAAAAAGTTGGTAATCTTGTATATCCTATGTCATCTTTAAGACAACTGCAATATAATTCTCTAAATAAAATACCAGAAATTAACCCTTCATTCCCAACAAAAAACGCTACTAAACGTCAAAAACGCACTGCCAATTTCAATATCACATTCCCCTTATATTAACCCATTCAACGCCACACGTCTACTCAGCGTGACACACACATATCAAATGAGCCAATCTCGCGATTACCGTGCCCGTGACGTTTCGTTTCACGCAACTGTCCTGACAGTTGGCCGCATAGATAATGTGCCAACGGTTTTAATTGGGTGTTTTGGACTTATGAATATTGATTTTTGTCGTGTAATGGAATGGTTTTTGTGATTGTTTTACGGTATAACAGTTGTAACGGGGTTTGTTTTGTAAATTGTAATGTAGATCTGTGTAGTAGAACAAGTTACTAAGATAGCGTTTTTTGTTAGATAGGAACTTAGTAAAATTAATGATTATAATGAATATCCTATAGTAACCCGTTTACTTTTGGACCGTTTCGATGTAAATTATTGACATAGAATCAATGATCTGATAACCTAAAGGATAATTTTTAACCTGGATGTGAATTAATCCGTTTGCATGACTGATAATAAATAAACTAAAAGTGAAATAAGTACAGATTTTCCTTCCATGGACTTTGATTCTTAAAGACTACTTCACGATAAACAAATGCCCCACATTCAAGTACTTGCTCGTAAATCAATGCAGTTCAACAATATATCGATCCCCATACTCTTGCTTCCCTCTAAAGACCATTAACCTTTAGCCATAAAGTATCGATATTTGGGCCACCTTTTTTTTTTTCTTCTGCCCAAGAGACCAATAACGAGTACACATAAGATTTAAAATATTCGAAACATTTACAAAATTGTAATTTTAAATTTAGAATAAAGGGTCTTATAACTCTTCTGGATTCCCACAGGGAGCGTCGACGGCAAATGATTTAAAACCGTTTGCTCCTTAATTAATACGAAATGTTGTATTGTTGGTTGTCTCTTTCTTTCGTACCTATTTTTGAGGAGTTGGTATGTCTTTCTCTTTTCAGCTAACAGTGAAATTACTTCGTAGTATATTGAGACATCTTGGTTAGTCGTGATTTATTGTCAGTCGGCAAGAAATTTTATCAATATGTTTACTTTAAAAATTAGTGGTAACTACGTCACGGCTGGCGATTTATGTTGCTATGTTAATTTAGTATTGATATCACACTATGTTTATAGTTTTAAAAGCTTTAGGAAAACCTTTTTTGGTCTACTTTCTATTGTATTTGTAATAAGACATGTTATTTAGGAGGCGGCTTGTTCGTTTGATTTTTATGTTGATTTAATGTCGACGTTTTTAAGTTATTCGTAATGATATTAACGTTTAGAAAACTCCATTTATTTATATAGTTGTCTTAGCATAATAATTTTAATAAGAAAAAAAAACAAACTACACGAGCTAATGAGCTTTTTAAAAATGTACTTACCTATTATTTATCATTGTTCCCAACATTATATCACTGAACACAAACTGATACTGAAAGACCACGATGGATTTTTAGCCAGTAAAAGTCTGAAAGTCTTTTCCGATTTGATGATGTTATCTCACCAAAAATGTAGGAAAAACCTTGATCCAGCGGTGGGATACTAAAGCTTAAAGAAATAATAATAAAATTTGTATTACCAATAATTCTAAAAAACAATAACGAACGAAACATATTGAGGCACAAAGCAGACCAAAATCAACAAGCAAATAAACGCGGTAACTAAAGTATCCCTTAATATTAGCGTGACACTATTATAATAAGAAGCGTGACACGCGACCGAACGCGTGACGACGTCCGGCACTGAAAGGGTTAAGATTTCTAAACGATTCTCTGTTTATTTGCATGTTTCTGTTTGTTCACGATGTTTGGACTTGTCTAGACATTTTGTGGAGTACATTGGGATATTACAATGGCGATAAAATACGAGGTTAATACTTTTGTTTGAGTATTGAATAATTTGAATTTTTGAGGTGTTTATATACATGGTCGAGTGGAGTGGCATGGACTATCTGACTCTTATTGTCTAAAATCCATCCTGGGGGGTAGTACAACGTCTTAAAATCAGGCTTATTCCGGCGAGTATTAGTTCGTAAGGCTAAAGGCATCGGTTATTTTGACCAAAGCTCCTTTTATTTGTATCTTTTGCAGCAATTCCATTAGTAATTATTTTGATCGAGGTTTCTTTTTTCATGACAATAAAATCAACAAAATTGTTATTTAATTGGGTCATTAACATCATTCTATAAACTTTCCCACTGCTGGGACACAGGCCTCCTCCACGTGAGATTGAGTGGGCTTCATTAGGTCGTGTCAGATGAATAAGTTGAGTAAAAGTATCCTTTCTGGACCGACTTCAAAAAAGGAGAAGGTTCGGTCAGTGTATATTTTTTAATGTATGTATGTACAGTCACGAGCAATAGTATGTATACACTAAGCAGTATTCAAAAGCGATTCTTCTACCATATTGATTAAACGTTTGTCTTTCTGATTTCTGCTACCATATTGATTAAACGTTTGTCTTTTAATTAGACTTCTATTATGGAAGCCATACTATTACAAACTCGGGTCTTAGGTCTTATTTCAAAGTGGAAATCAGTATTTCACGAGTTTGCGTTTGAATTTTGAGTGTTTACATGTTATTGCTCGTGACTGTATACCGATTACTTCGAGGTTTCTGGTCCGATTTGTGTGTTTCTTTTATGTTCGATGCCATATACCTGCCGTTTGATCCCATAGAAACTTCACTTTGGTCAAGTACTTTTTATTGAATGACTATTTTTTCTCTCTTCGGTCAAAAACAATAACCCCATACTAATAATCAAGGACCAGTATTTTTTACCTCAACACACCCATACGGTATCCTCCACATGTCCAGTCATTAAGAGGTCACGGTGCGCTACCTCCGGGTGTGGGGTTCGACCACGTGCCATACTGTGAAACGGTTACGACAACAGATGTGCGGCCCAAATTATACGTTTTTAATTGTTTTCTGTGAATTATGATGTGTTGTGTTTTTTTTTTTATATTGTTGTATTATGGTTCGGGTGTGTATTGGAATGGCATACCCCTGCGTCGAAGTAAGGAGAAAATTACAATCCGTAATTTAACATTTTGTGGGTTTTTTTATTAGTGGTAAAATTATCATTTGCCTTGAATTTTAGTCAGATCGAGTCAGAACAAGCCTACCGCTTCACCATGAGCCGAAGGACAATTTTTTTAATGAGACCACAAAAAAGGGTTGGACCCGTTAGGTGGAGCATTTTGCTCTACCCGAAGCGTCCAACCTACCAGAATGACACACTATTGCTGGCTAAAAATCCACCCTGTTTCTTAAAATTCCCTTTACGTTCTAGTGTCATGGTTTTATGAACTGATAGTTCCGTGATGCATTTGAGGGTTGCTGGTTTTTGAAGCTCGAGAGTAATTGACGGAGTCTATAATAATGATACTAGCAATTGCCATCAGCTTTTCCCAAGTGTAACCCAAAAAAATATCCATTTACTTCGATATAAATTTCTCGGAACAATTTTCGAGATAAACGCTGACAAAGACACTAACAATATCTTGTAGCTTTGCTCTGCCAGCATATGCTGAGTTCGTAACCCTTTTGGTGGGGACCATACTTGACGAAATTTTTACACAAATTGTATTTCAAATTTAGTTTTTTACTATTTCTGAACGTCCAATATCAAATGAATATTTTGCTATTCTATTCAAAAGTAATTTCTTTTTGTGTATTTTGTTTGTTTGATACGTTTTCATGTCTAAATAGCTCGACTGAATATCATAACTTTTGACATGGTTAACAGACTCTGGAAATGGTTAAGGGGATAGGTCAGTAAAAATACGGTTTTTATTTTTTACTTTTCTTCGTACATATCTGGACTACAGATCTTACAACTTGGAATATAGTTATTGACTATATGATCTAAATTCTTACAAAGTTGAAAACACGATTCAATTAAATTTTCTCGATACAAAAAAAATGCAAAGTTCGGTCTATCTAATTTATTTTTTGGACTTTATGGAATAACTAATATGAGTTATTGAAAGGATGTTGTTTTAAATTGTATAAAATAATAGTGTCTAAATTCTGTAAAGACATTTTTACAATTAATAACAATTTTAATTCATAAAAAGACGCCGATATGTTTGGGCACATACGCCGTTTTATTCTGAGCACACATCCACTATCGTCCTCTCATCTTTTGCCTTTTAAAAGTAGTGTCATCACTTTCGTTCCTTGACGAATCAGTCAGCCAGCGTGGCTCTTACAGGCTAGACCTGCGACACTTTTTTTCAGATCGCGGCTGTCAGATTTTCGTAATAATAAAATTGGAACGGATAAAAAGATCGAGAAAATAAAGACGAATGATACCTAGGCTTATAGATTATTCAAAACTATGTTCCGCTGTGTTCAATGGGACGTGATTAAACGGACATGACTGTAAATAAGTCACGTAAACTTTCTATTTTAAATAACACATTATTTTGATGAATAAATAAAGAATAAAATAAACCAAACTTACTGAAAATCAACGCAGGAAATTCCTGACGACCCCTACTGAGCAAACAAGGGAAATGTTAGAATACGTATGATTCTATAAATTACAAATTGTTCCTATCAATATAATAAATTACTCACAGTGATATTATATCAATGCTATCATGATATCGTACTATTGTTGTCGGATGGTTCTTCTGTGTCCATCCTCCTCCCATCTAAACTTTATGCATCTAAATACCATTTCACATGAACTAATGATAAAAACTGATTTACAATCAATATTTTGAGATAATATGTAACTGAAAACAACTTCTAATCGTATCAAATTGCGATATAGGATAAGAAGCACTTCACTTTTATTATTATTTATTTAGTTTCGTCACAGATTTATAACAATTTCTAAGAAACAGGATTAAAATAAATTAAATGAAAACTGCTGTTGTCATTTTGAATACTTCAAAATTACTTGTCAACTACAAATAAGGCATAGCACCCACCACCCTGTTAAATATCGCCTATGATGAAAAATCGGTGGTCATTGCTGTCACACCGCGTGTTCGGTACAAGTTGCTTCTCGCTCTATTTATTGCTTTGGAGTAAAAAAAGATCAGTACTGGGTTCATGCTTTTGCAGTCGATAGATAATATCTCTAAGGGTTTCATTTATCCGGGCACGCCGCAATTGCGGCGGTAAGACCTCTCTTTGAGGAGTGGCTGGAGAGAAGTCATGGCGCCCTGACCTCCGCTCACCGCTTGACGCAGGTACTCATCGGACACGGAAGTTTCGGGAGGTACCTGTGTCTGATGCGAAAGGAGGAAACGCCTGGGTGTCACCACTGCGAAGATCGCCCGGAGGGCACGGTGGAGCATACGGTGCAAGACTGTCCAGCTTGGGCAGAGCACCTCACGGTTGCGATAGGCGGAGACCTCTCGCGCACAGAAGAAGGAAGCAGGCCTCCTTCTGCGAAGCAGTAATGCTCGCGAAGGAGGAGGCGGGCCGCGAGCGAGAGAGGACAGTGTCCTCCCTCCGCCCCACCCGCGGTGGTGAAGCCCACGGCGACGGACGTCGCTAGACGATCTCCGGCCACCGTAGGCGCGGGTATGCGGGCAGCGAGTAAAGGGCAACTCGCTGCCCGACCATGGACCATGCCCCGGTCGACGGCGCGTTGTGTCCCACGCGCGCCTCAAAGAACGTCAGCATAATGACGGGGGGACCTCTCAGAGGGCCAAATCCTGCCGGGGTCGCGGGATTATTTCCTTACCGTGACCCCGGAACAGAAAGGGCTATTGAAGGACAGCGTCGATTTATCAGAAAAGTGATTATTACAACATTGTCCCAAAAAAATACTGTAGATAAGATAGTATAGAAAGAAGATTTAATTATAAAGAGGTGATATCAAATTGTTCTAGTGTTTGTCATTACATCAAAATGCATCAAAAATTAGTACCAACACCAGATGATGGAGGACAGGGTGTCAAGCACCCTTAGCTTTCCACTCTCGAACATATAAAGATATCACGCAACCAGCTTTGTGACCGCACGTTAATAAAAGGAGCGTGTGTTTGGGGCTTTTTTTAGAGTGCTAAAATAATCGAATGAGTCCTCCTACCCAGGGCACGGCGGGAGGGACTGTCAGACTCGGAATACTTACTAAAATCTACGATGTCTTTCAATAGCCCTTTACGTTCTGGGGTCATGGTATTCGCTAGCCCGCGACCCAGGTAGGCCCTCTAAAAGAGAGCCCCGTCATTGCCATTGTGCTGACACTCTTTCAGGCGCGTGTGAAACACAAAACACATGCCCTTGCCCGTGCGCGCGTGTGTTTGGGGCTTAACGATAATGGGTATTGTCACTTTCGTAAGGTATGCCAATTATCATTCATTTTCTACCAAAATAGTAGTTTTGTTCGTAATCTCGGGACATCAAAATGTTATAAAATAAATTTAAGACTGTGAATGATAAAAATATTCACAAAATATTAATCCACATCAATAAAGATTTCTATCATTTTGTTTTAGTAAATGTTTCGATATCCTTATATCAAAATATTTCTTCTAGAGTAATACATGTATTTTGCGTAAGGGGAACACTTTATGAAATGTCGAAGTTGACGAAATGAAATTCATAAAACTTTGGATTGCGTTAATTTTGCGATACTAACGCCTCCTGGTGGCGGCGCGTGGCAACTTTTCCGACTCATCAAACGATGCTTTCGCTTGACCATACGCCGTTAACGGGAGTGCAAGTTTTACAATATATTTGGTCTTTTGGACCGACCAGCGTCGGAATAATTATTCCGACGCTTAAATTACCTTATTCCTTAATTAATCGCCGTTTTTAACAATAAATCAAAAATTTAACTTCAGCCACACAAAAATATTGTAAACCGTAGTTCTAAAATCACGTTAGTACACGGCTATTATGTAACGCAAACCGCTCTTGATCCGGTTAACTTTAACTGGAGTTTATAGCGGTTTAACACGAACTGCTTGTTATGGTCACTGTAACATAACCATTGTTGGTTCAAAATTAACATACATTTTACTTTGACAAAATTTCCCTTGTTTTGCTTAGAATTTTACACATGCATTTTAGTTCAAAAAAATTGAGTACTTAAATTTTCGTGAGAGAAAAAACCAATTATAAAATAATTATCCCAATCAAGTTGAAAACTTATTTAGACAATGCTCTGGAACGCAAAGGGCAACTGAAGGGACAAGTTTTCGGTAGGCAGTCGAGTCTGACTCCACTCCACCCAACTTCATTTGATGGTGTTTTATCACAATAACTGTTAATAAACAATTTCTTAACACAAAAAGTGGCAGTTTAATCAAACTTGGTTAGATAGGAAAATTTCATGATTTTGAAATCTTTGCTTGCTACCTGTATTCTAAGCAAAACATTATGTAAAATGAGGATTTGTGACAAAACAATAACCCTTACCTACCTGTGACGAATCTGCACATAATTTTTGCAACGCATGCTGACGAATTCTATGGACAGCTATACGCTTCGGGCACAAAACCTGTTAGCAGCGCGGCCAAAGACCCAAGAGCCAAATTGACCCGACACTATACCGAAGACATCCCGGACATCAGCCTGTACGAGATTAGGATGGCCCTGAATCAGCTAAAAAACAATAAGGCGCCGGGTGAAGACGGAATCACTTCAGAGCTTCTGAAAGCGGGTGGAACACCAGTACTTAAAGTCCTTCAGAAGCTCTTCAACTCCGTCTTGCTCGACGGTACAACGCCAGAAGCATGGAACAAGAGCGTGGTGGTTCTATTCTTCAAGAAGGGTGACAACACCTTATTGAAGAATTACAGACCCATCTCGCTCTTGAGCCACGTTTATAAGTTGTTTTCGAGGGTCATCACGAACCGTCTCGACCGCAGGTTTGATGACTTCCAGCCTCCCGAACAAGCCGGTTTCCGAAAAGGCTACAGTACCATAGACCACATACATACGCTGCGTCAAGTTATACAGAAGACCGAAGAGTATAACTTGCCCTTGTGTTTAGCGTTTGTGGACTATGAAAAAGCCTTCGATTCGGTGGAGACATGGGCAGTGCTTGAATCTCTCCAACGATGCCGTATTGACTATCGGTACATCGAAGTGCTTAGGTGCTTGTACAATAATGCCACTATGTCGGTCCGAGTACAGGAGCAGAGTTCGAAGGCGATTCCTTTAAAAAGAGGCGTAAGACAGGGAGATGTGATATCTCCGAAACTGTTTACTACCACTTTGGAAAACGCCTTCAAGCTCCTAGAATGGCAAGGACTCGGCATCAATATTAATGGCGAGTACATCACCCACCTTCGATTTGCCGACGATATTGTTGTCATGGCAAAATCGATGGAAGATCTCAGCACGATGCTCGGCGACCTCAATAGAGTTTCCCAACAGGTGGGTCTTAAAATGAATATGGACAAGACAAAAGTAATGTGTAATGGCCATGTTGTGCCCACCCCATTGTCAGTTGGGAACTCTATTCTAGAAGTTGTTGACTCGTATGTCTACCTGGGACAAGCCATCGCGCTAGGTAGGTCCAATTTCAAGAAAGAGGTCAACCGCCGAATCCAACTCGGCTGGGCAGCGTTCGGGAAATTGCGTAACGTTTTCTCGTCCAAAATACCTCAGTGCCTCAAGTCGAAAGTTTTCGATCAATGTGTGTTACCAGTGATGACCTATGGCGCCGAAACGTGGTCCTTTACTATGGGCCTCATTAGTAAGCTCAGTATAGTCCAACGAGCTATGGAGAGGGCTATGCTCGGAGTCTCTCTGCGCGATCGACTCAGAAATGAGGAGATTCGTAGACGAACCAAAGTAACCGACATAGCCCAACGAATCAGCAAGTTGAAATGGCAGTGGGCAGGCCATATAGCTCGCAGAACTGATGGCCGATGGGGCCGTAAGGTTCTCGAATGGAGACCACGCACCGGCAAGCGCAGCGTAGGACGTCCACCCACTAGGTGGGCAGACGATCTTATGAAGGCCACAGGACCACGCTGGATGCAGGCCGCTTACAACCGGTCCTACTGGAAGTCCAAAGGGGAGGCCTATGTTCAGCAGTGGACGTCTTACGGCTGATATGATGATGATGATGATGATGATGCTGACGAATTATCTTTCTGACGAATTATTTTTGTGACGAATTATATTTCTGACGAATTATCTTTCTGACAAATTATCTTTCTGACGAATGTCCTGCAACTCAAATAAATAACAGTCTAGTTTATGTCAACCGTGGATAACAAATATGTATTTCAAATACTACGACTCCAAATTGCATAGATAACTACGCGTATTAAAACGTGCGTGAAACAGAGCAGCTGTCACATCATATTTCTAACTACTCCGCCTACATAATTTAGGTTTATTCCACTTTGTTCACCCAGGTGAACAAAGTGGACGATATGGTTATATTTTGTTCACCTCGGAAAATTATCACCCAGGTGAATCACTTTGTTCACTTTGGAAAAATAACACCTGGGTAAACATAAGCGTCTTATTTCCGTTGTGGACTTTTATAACCCAGATGATATTTTTCCGAGGTGAACAAAGGACACCAAAGTTGTCCACTTTGTTTACCTGGGTGAACAAAGTGGAATAAACCATAATTTAACATACGTAGAATTTCAAGCCTAAAAT
Source organism: Agrotis segetum (assembly GCA_036375495.1). Classification (NCBI taxonomy): domain Eukaryota; kingdom Metazoa; phylum Arthropoda; class Insecta; order Lepidoptera; family Noctuidae; genus Agrotis; species Agrotis segetum. The sequence goes on along the minus strand of JAQSVV010000677.1, from coordinate 122,516 downwards.
CGTAATAATAAAGACGGTATTCGCAATTACAATAACATAACGCTATCTCTGTTATGGTAATAAGCTGGGTACACCATTTACGTTGCACCTTTGCGTTAGTATGAATATTCATACAATGTGGTAAAAATACTTGGTGTGTGTTTGTTGGTAGCTTTAATTAAGAAGTTTTAAAAAGTTTGTTTGTGGTATTTATTTAACCCTTTATTCATCTTTGTTTCCATATAATTTTCATTTTTAAATATTTCTATAAAACTAAAAAGAAAAAAACATTTAAAATATAAATAATAGTGGCCCACAGGTATCGGGAACAGAGTCCAAGCTACCGGCAGTCAGGGCTCCAAAGAAAGGAACCTCCTAACAATGCACGCCGTGTCCAGAAGAACTGCTTTCTGAATCAAGCCCTTGATCCAGCCGCCTAAGGAGAGCCTCTTTAGTATTATCTCACGTATTTATTTTATTACTAGCTGTTGCCAGCGGTTTCACCCGCTACAACTCGAAAATTATCCCACGGGAACATAAAATCGGGATAAAAACTATCCTATGTGTTAATCCAGGTTATAAACTATCTGTGTACCAAATTTTAGCCAAATCCGTTCAGTGGTTTTTGCGTGAAAGAGTAACAAACATCCATACATCCATACATCCATACTTACAAACTTTCGCCTTTATAATAGTAGTAGGATTATAAATAATTATTTTTGTGACAAAAGAAGTAATCATTCGAAACTTGGTAGTATCGCAAGTTATTGGTTTTAAACAATACGTATATATACTTCATAAGGTAGTATCGCAAAGCACGTAAAGCCGTTGGTCCCGGTTGTCATTTATAGATCTTTGACAGTCGTTACTGTTAGTCAGAAGCTCTAAAGTCTGACAACCAGTCTTACCATGGGGCATCGTATTACCCAGTTACTGGGTTGTGGAGGTCCGACAGGCAGTCGCTCCATTTAAAATACTGATATCCAGCTGAATCTGGTTCGACTGGAAGCCGACCCCAATATAGTTGGGAAAAGGCTAGGCAGATGATAAAGGTAGTATCGCAAGCTTCATGTTATAAAACTGAACAGTTTGTTTGGTTGAACGCGATAATCTCAGGTACAATGGGTTCGAACTGAAAAGATATTTCTGTAGGTATTGGATAGTCCTTAATATAACAAGGGAAGCTATATGATAATTAACATCTAGCTTCGTTTAAAAGGAACTGTAATAAACCTCATTCTTCATTCCTGGAATGGTTTGTCTAACTTTTTCAATGACTGACACAACAAAAAACTTTAAAAAATCTCTTTGACTTTATAACTGAAAAATAAACAAACAAAATAGCAAATAGGTAAACTGATATACATTCTCCATAATTATATCGTAAATCAAAGCAAAATAATGCGTGCAATGAAAACGTATGACAAATTGTGCGCACGCGACGTTTTTCAGTAATCATAGATACCATTGCGTTTCCGTACATTATTAGTTTTTCTAATAAGCTGTCTTATATGGCACAGAGTGATAGTTTTAATTCCGGGGTAAGCAAACTTAGAGGTTTTTGTTTGTTGCAAATCCTCAACATCATCGTCATCAGCCTATACGTTCTCACTACTGGGACACAGGCTTCCTCTCTGTGTGAGGTAGTAGGCCATAATCCACCACCCTGGCCCAGTTCGAATTGGTAGATGTCACATGTCTTCGAATTTCGGTTCTAGGAGGAGGAGTTCTTCACCGTTTTGGGAGCAGTGGTGATAAAATAAATTACACAAAGTAATGCGCCTGGCGGGGTCCGAACCCAAATCCTAATCATAAGAAAACAAGGCGAAATTAAATTGGCTTGTTTATATACTGCTGCTGCTGCTTGTTTATTGACTGGCCTGTTGGTCTAGCGGTTAGTGACCCTGACTGCTATGCCGGAGGTCGTGGGTTCGATTCCCACCCAGGACAAATGTTTGTGTGATGAGCACGATCATTTGTTCTGTGTCTGGGTGTAATTTATCTATAATATGTATGTATTTTGAAATATATAAGTATGTTTATCAGTTGTCTAGTACCCATAACACAAGCTCTGCTTAGCTTGGGACGGCGTTGTGTGATAGTTGTGGAATATTATTATTATTCTCTTTATTCATTTTTTAACATACTATTTTACATTTTTAAATATGATTAACTACAAAAAAAAAAGTTATTATTATTATATACGCCTTAACTGCTACGCCGATTTTAATGATCTTTGGTACAGAGATAGAAGCCCTCTGTATTGAGATTATAAAGCGTCCAGAGCTGAACAAACCTAGCAAATGCTAGTATTAAACTTTTGAAAAGACAGTAGATTCGTGTTAGTGCGAAAAAAACGAGAAAGTCGATACAAAATAAGCAAACTGAAGTGGTAATTGGTCGGTCATAGTAGCCTTAGAGTCCATGACTCTACGTAAAGGTTCTTAGACTAGGTTCCGCATGGTCACTGATGGGAAAGCAGCTGATTGGGAATTCCATTCCAATAAACGATTGAAACTGAACGGACAAATGCCTTACCAAGGCATTTGTCCATCAATGGACTGCTTTAAGCTGACGATGATGGTAATAATTTATATATTTACCAAATGATAAACGATATTTATTTTTTAAGTTGGTTATAAAAAACACTTTTACACATCACAACCAACTTTTTTAAAGCTAGATGGGACCGGTGTTTCGTACCTGACTAGTCTGAGAAGAACTACTTTGTTTTGTTCAGGTCATACGAGGACCATGCGGATGTCTGAGATGGTATTTTGAGGAAAGAGCCACACAGATTTGAGTGGACCTGTCCAGTCAGTGCAAGCATTTGTCGGGTATCGTGTAGCTCGACTCAGAACACAAGGAGCTCAAAGACAAAGATTTCCATTAATAGAGTAGAAAAAAAAAAATTTGCAACTGAAATAATTTACAAACACCCTACATAGACGCAAAATAAATACCATCATTATCGCCACTATCTCTAAAGTGCTAAAATACAAAATTAACGAGTTTCGCCAAAGCTACAGCCTACTGTCATCAATTTTCGTTTTCAATTTATAACAAAAACAAAAAAAAAGCTACCCCCGATAGTGTAATGACGATTATAGAGGGTGATAAACCACCGCGCATTCGATTAGTGACGTACCCATGGACATTATCGATAAATCGGTAAATCCATTCGATTGCCGGCCAACGCTATCTTGATCTGTGAGCCGCAAAACAATAACTTTGCCTTTTTTTATTAAAAAGTTAAAATGTTGTGCAAAGAAAAGTAATGAAGGCTGTTGTGTGAAATAATTGCGATTGTTTTTATAAAGGAGTACGGCTTAATGTTGCGGTGTTTAAATAATTATGTGGGGTATTGAAATGTTGTTATATTTATTTAAATGAGTCGTTTGTTCTTGTGGATTGCTGAAAATAATTGCAATGATGGCCTTGGTGCTTTTATTTTATATTGCTGTGAATTTACATGAAGCCATTTTTTCATATCCACTGTTGCGGTCAAGTCATCAGCTTTTATATCGATAAATGTGAGTTTTACAATTGTATAAATTGATAATGTTGTAGGCCTATTAAACTTATTTCGATCTGACTAATATAATTATGTAAAATTATGAGAACAAAAAAAAAATGCTTGTTATAAGCTTTTCTTATTTTCCTCATCATCTGCTTAGCAAAGACTAGGCAGATGATGAGGAATGCTAGGCAGAATTTGACTGGAAGTCGATCCCAACATTAGTTAGAAAAAGTTCCAACTATGTTGGGATCGATTTCCAGTCGAACCAGATGCAGCATTCATAGATAGTTCAATTAATTTCATATAGGTACCCTTATTAATATTTCAATAAGAAATGATTATTGTAATAAAAGAAAACTAAGGCATGTCACATACCATCATGTTTAGGCATTACCAAGCTTCAGGACGCCATTGGTTATTCTGTCTTTTAGACTTATTATCTACGAGCGAGAAATAAGAAACCTAAAAATTACTATTTCATTATTGGAATGAAATTAAATCCCTAAAATTGTTGACTTTGAAATATCCACATGAGATTTAATAACGTAAATTCTTAAAATAAAAAACAAAGTCCAAAAACACAGAACCCAAACACAATCAATAATAACTCGCAGCCAATTGAAAAGGACGTCGATAAACTATGATCTATCGACATAAATCTATCGATAGTATCACATCACTGGCTTCCACATGGTGTCTCCCAGGCAGTAATTGGCCAGGCTGGTCGTAAAGTGTACCGTACCGTTTGCCGGTGACAATGCCAGTGTTGCCAGTGTTGTGAGAATTATTATTTATTTTATATTATTAGCTGTTTTATGGGTCTCATAGTTCGGGTGATACTATAGTGTTTTACATTGTATTGTGATACAAACAACAGGTTTAGTCTTTTCCAAAATAGAGTCACTGGACTAAAAAACTAACTTTTAAAAGTGAAAGTTCACTTTAAACATTATGTTTTGAGCCGATATCAAAAAACTGGTACGATTAAAAAATACATAAATATCCGTCCACGATTTTTTTTTTTTTAGCGTGGTAAAATCATCAAATGAGTCCTCCAACCCCGGGCAGGGCGGGAGGGACTGTCAGACTTCTACTGACTAAAATCCACGGTGTCCTTCATAGCCTGTTAAGTTCCGGGGTTACGGTAAGGGAATAATCCCGTGACCCCGGCAGGCTTTGGCCCTCTGAGAGGGGGGCCCCGTCATTATGCTGACGCTCTTTGAGGCGCGCGTGGGACGATAGGAAGAAAGAAAGAAATAAAAAAAAGTTTATTTGGCAAGCCTTGTGTACACAAGGAAAAGTTGATGATGCGTGGATATGTCAGCGTAAAATTGTAACCACCCTATGTTTATAATGTAACTCGTCAGTTTATAAATTTACGGTATGTTAGGTTAGGTTAGTTTATAAATTTCCTGGTTATAAACATGCGGATCTTGATATCTTCCGGTGACAGATACATAAAAAAAAAACATGTAGAATCGAAGACCTACTCCTTTTCTTTCTTTACTTGTTAGTACCCCTTTGTTGTTTCTAATATTTTTTAACAACTCTTTCGTCTACTTCTTTATTGGCTGTAATGTCTAAACTAATTTTGTTAAAATTTGTTTAGACATTACAGCCAATAAAGAAGTCTAGCAAACCCACTATTAAACCATCGTATTCAATACCTCGCAACAAGAACACCTCAAGTCCTCACTAACTATCATTGATACTATATCATTAACCCGACGATCAAATGTTAACTGTAATTAAAACAGGTTAACCTTTAGCATTGAACTGATGGAAATGGTTCTCAAAGTTTAAGTTAACTTTGCGTACTTAAAATATCTATTATTATTATTTTTAAATTACGCATTTATGGGTAAGGTTACTAAGGGTATGGATATCCCTCTCTGAGGGCCAAACCCTGCCGTGGTCGCGGGACTTACGTATTCCTTTACTGTGACTCTGGCACACAAAGGGCTACCGAAGGACACCGTGGATTTTAGTCAGTGCAAGTCTGGCAGTATGGGGGTGGGAGGACTCATTTGATGATTTTACCACGAAAAAAAAGCTCTGCTCGGATAAATTTTGTTTATAAACCTAAACCAATCGGCCGTATAGACGAGACGGCAGGATGGCAGCGAAATTACGAAATATGTTATGTCGAAAATCTTTTTGATTGAAAATACGGAGACAGGACATAGGTGTTTCAATTTTTCGCTATATAAAATATCCTGTAAAGCAACATGGGACAAAGAGATTAAAGATGATGATGATGATTATTATTATTTTACACAGTATAATCTGGCCCAAGAAAAACTTTGAGCAACTACCCATTGTTTACTAACAACATACACTTAAAAATGTAGCCACCAATACTATTATTTTTAGTACTCATTGATACCTAGCTTACGCAGTTTTTAACTCAACAATATTATTTCACTGCTACTAAAAATACTATAAAACTCTTAAATGAATAAATAAGAATTTCCTGGTAACCGTTTTAAATTTTATTTTGCAGACTTTAAAATTACCTGGTATTCACATTTTTAAAATGCTATTGATATTTTCATAAGCATCAACGTCTGTTAAATTAAATGAAAATATAAAATTAACTGACGGATTCGTAATTACAAAAAATCTTGCCATAATTATTTTACATTATGGCAAGGTAAAGATTGAATATATTATCCATCTTCAATAAAGGGGATACGTGTTACTATTACTAGTATAATATAAAATTCGTTTAAAATATAAATTCTGCATAATAATATTATTGAAAGTACTGTCTTCTGATAATTCTGTTATAGGAACACTCTACTATAATCCTACTACTATTATAAAGGCGAAAGTTTGTAAGTATGGATGTATGGATGTATGGATGTATGGATGTATGGATGTTTGTTACTCTTTCACGCAAAAACCACTGAACGGATTTGGCTAAAATTTGGTACACAGATAGATTATAACCTGGATTAACACATAGGATAGTTTTTATCCCGATTTTATGTTCCCGTGGGATAATTTTCGAGTTGTAGCGGGTGAAACCGCTGGCAACAGCTAGTATAGTCTATTTATAGGTACTGATGTTTCCTTAAAATGTTTGGAGCAGCTGATTATTTATTTTACTACTATCGTATCGATGGGAAAATGTTTTAAACATCTTTGGTACTAAATTCAGCTACGTGAACTCACTGGATGCAGTCATTGTATCATCCGGTTCGTATCCAGGTGACAAGGCATTCAATGCAAGTTTCAACATCATCATCATCAGCCTATAATGTTCCCATGCACTGTTGGGACACAAGCCTCCCCTCTGTGAGAGGGAGTGGGCCATAATCCACCACGCGGGCCCAGTGCGGGTTGGCAGATGTCACATGTCTTCGAATTTTTAGTTCCAGGACATGCCGGTTTCCTCACGATGTTTTTCTTCACCGTTTTGAGAGCAGTGGTGATGAAATAAATTACACAAAGTAATGCGCCTGGCGGGGTTCGAACCCACGACCTAAAACTCGTAAGTCGGGACCGATACCACTGAGCCACCACTGCTGGACCACACTGTTTCAACATGATTAATGTAATTTATTTCCAATTCAAAACGAAAGAGCCAGTTTTTCGGCTCATTGTATATTTTAATTATATCTGGTTATGACATTTCACATAATATCGAATGAAATCGATCCGTTCTTGTTATAATTGATGAAACAGTTGTGCAGGTGTGACAATAACGTGTTTGATTATGTACGTACAAACTGCATGATAACTATAAAACAAAGAATTACGTTGGTTCGCCACGAATAATTAAAATGAATGAATGAAAATGGTGTTGTTACAATCAAGTAGAGTAATTTCATATTATTTTGTACCGTTTTCTTTGCGTTTATGTCCTGACAGAAAATAACATTCAGTTATCTATAATAGGGTTACTTGATGCCGTATGGCATTCTCTCATTTACTTGAATTCGATTGCCTCAGATTTCGGATAAACAGCCAAGTGTAAAAAAACAGGATTAACCACGACCATATGAGTATACGGACCAGTTTTGTTTTAATATTCTAAGATCAAATTTAGACAAATACCTCGTAATGAATGCATTGGCTGCCCAAATTCTAGTAAAGTCTTTTGAGTACCTAAATTCGAGCTAACGATTGATCAAAATACAATATTTCGACTATTAACAATTCACCAAAAGAAACGATATAAAGTAATCGTAATCGTTCAACGTAACGTAGTTTCTATGCCCCTCACTGCAACTGCTTAATACAATAAAGTATATTTTCCAATATCAAAAACAAATAAAACATCCCTCGCGCAGCATCCCTCTACAATCTCTCTGATTTGTCGCATAAACCACGCCCCCTCGTTTAGTTGCGCAAGTAGTGGTAGGTGCAGATAATATAACAATAATTTGATAGGCGCATTATTTTCGTTGTTATTTATTCTGATAATGCTAGCTGATATAATTGTTAGGGGTGTGTTATTGGGGGTATCCTTAGATGCTGTATTTTCATGTTGAATTAATATTCTGAAACCTCAATAGTTAAAAAGACAGTTTCACTAAGGGGTTTTGTATTACTCAATATCTAATTTTTGGAGGTCAGAAATAATCAGAATAAACTTTTTCCAATACATTCAGTTTTCGAATTACCTCATAAATTGAGTACAATCTTTGCCCAAAGTCCTAGTTTTACTACTAAATATCTGATTGACCGAGCTTTGCTCGGTTTTTAAAATATCTATATCTTGGGAACCAAGCTTTTCTTGAACCTGGGACCTTGATAAATCGATTCCTTGAGCCAAAAAACCCCTAATCTGTAACTTTCATGAAAATCCTTGGAGCCGTTTCCGAGATCCTGATTATATATTAATATACAAGATACAAGAATTGCTCGTTTAAAGATATTAGATATGTACCAGTAAGATGGCACTCCTTTGCCAAGGAGTTAAAAAACACCAATTTAATGTTTACACCTACCCTAAAATATGCCAAAAAGTAAATAAAAAAGCTCCATACAACGGAGCTGAATGAGAAATAAAACTTTTTTGTTCAATTTTATAGTTTTGTTACGATTTCATGTTACATCTCCGATATTATCAGGTCTCGTTGAAGGCAGGTGCCAGCTCAGCGTCTCAACTAATGTCCTGCAACCAGTAATTAAAAACACATAATTATTATTTTAATTACAGAAGAAAATACGATGTGATATTTACAAAGTAGAATAACCACTAAGTATTAAAAATGTGCTAGCAATTAACACTTTAAAGGTGGTATAAGTGGAGATAACATTTAAATTGTAATTATATTAAAATTTTAATTATAATTATTATAAATATCTAGGTTGATAAGAGACAAATAAAGTAGATACACACGCTGTTTTGTTTAATGAGAAATGTAATAGGTAAGTTGATTCGATCGTCTTTCAGAATTCCAGAGTTAATTATAATTATTCTATAATCACTTTTATCAAGAAGTGTGTCATTAAAGTTAAGCTAAGTTTTACCAGAAACATTAATATCGGAGTTTGAGCTCCAGTATGTATAGTAAATCAGGTGACGGGCCGTATTACAACCTCTTAAAACCAGGCTTTTTCCAGTGAGTGAACGAGATAGCGCTAGATGACTAGCATAGCTTTGTCACTTTCACTCGCCGGAACAAGCCTGGTTTTAAGACGTTGTAATACGGCCGCAGGTCGCTTTATTAGGTCTTCTATGTAAAAGAATTCTGAATTTGTACTAGGTTGACGATGATTGGTTGTCCTTATACTACATGACATATAGAAAACAAAATTAAATTACCCTCTAACTGTCCCTTTTTTATTTAAGGGTGAAATTATATAAAATGAGTCCTCTCACCCTTCGTAGAGAGGAAGGAACAGTAAGATTCTTCCTGATTAAAAAACACCCTGTTCTTCATACATCCTTTGCGATCTAGTACCGCAGTGGCCTGCTTATACAGTTCTGAGACACAGTCAGGCGTTTGGCTCCATTTGGGTACCGTCTGTTTATTGACGGTTCCTTCAGGTGCTGAAAGCTTCTTAAGACCCCTGTTGACCTCTTAGCCTGAAGCTACCCTAGCCCCCATGTGTAAATGCGAAACTTTGTGAGGATATATGTATGTGTATGTAGGTGTATGTTTTTTACTCTTTCACGCAAAAACATTGAACAGATTTGGCTTAAATTTGGTACACAGTAAGTTTATAACCTGGATTAACACATAGGATAGTTTTTATCCCGATTTTAAGTTCCCGTGGGATAATTTTCGAGTTGTAAGGGGTGAAGCCGCTGGCAACGGCTAGTGCGATGTAGATGGCTACAACGTACCTACATACATCAGCGATATCACGTGTGGCTTGTTTCGCTCTTCCAATCGCATCGCAATATCGCTGCCTAATGTAGCCTCAGCCTTAGAGTACGTACAAAATAATACAAACAATACAAAGATTTTTAGAAGGTGTTTAAAATCGTTTGTCTGTATTGTTTCAGTGGTCATGCACAAAGAAAAAGAAGACATCCATGGACATCGGAGAGAACACTCACCATACGACCACGCCATGCCGGATGGAGAGATGTTCTTACAAGTAAGTGTTGTTTCGTAGGTATACCTGAATTAGATGAGTTGGGGATAATGCAAAAAAAAAGAAAGCAAAAACGTTTATTATCCATAACAAGAACACATGAAACAGAAATTGAGATGACTGATGCCACAGACGATTTTATTATGAGTTATTCCATTCCGATCCCCAAAAACTGTTGCTTTAGTCATCCACTACATCAGCCATACTCAAAGTGTACTTCGCAGAGCCCCAGGGCTCGCGAAGCCTTTGTGGGGGCTCTGTAAGAATACTAGTTGATTCTAACTCCCTTCGATCAAATCTAATGTCAACCGATTGATGAAGAAATCAGTTAAAATTAAGAAACAGTTTCATACATCCCATTGGTTTTTTTTTTCTTTTATTATTATACCTACCTACACACATACACTTCCTTTGTAATATTCCTAATTATTATAGAATGCTTCATCATCAGCCTATTAATGTTCCCACTGCTGGGACACAGGCCTCCTCTCTGTGAGAGGGGGTGGGCCATAATCCACCACGCGGGCCCAGTGCGGATTGGTGGATGTCACATGTCTTCGAATTTTTGGTTCCTGGACATGCCGGTTTCCTTACGATGTTTTCCTTCACCGTTTTGAGAGCAGTGGTGATGAAATAAATTACACAAAGTAATGCGCCTGCCAGGATTCGAACCCACGACCTACAACTCGTAAGTCGGGGCCGATACCACTGGGCCACCACTGCTCCTTATAGAATGCTTGCTTGCTTTTATATTGGTGTTCCGTCCAAAATTTTTGCCGCACCAAAAAACGTTTGAGAATCGCTGCACTACATCTTACCTTCCTTCATGTATGCGAGACAAAGGGATTTAGCTCTTATAAAAGGAATTGTCGTCTGTGCTAGATTGATTTCTGATTTATTGATCGCTTTAATTCTGGAATACTCATAATTTTGTTAAATAGGCCGTGTTTGTTCAAAACTAGGAAGTAGTAAAATACAAAAGCTGGTAAAAATTAAGCTTCAGAATAAAAAATAGACCATTGGTTTTGATTACATAAACTCTAGAAATATCTATAAGGAAAATGCCATTACAAAAAATAACATAATTTATCTTACATTACGATATCTATGACGACAAATATAAATATTGACTCCAGGGCTGCTACTAAACTATTTACCATAATCATAGAATTATGGTATTAACTTTTAACCTTCGACCTCAAGGTTACAATGTAAACCTTGAACAAAGACATAAAGTTTTTCAATTTTATTTACTTTTCGATTTATGCTATGCAATATTTTTTATGAGAGAAAATTGGTTGCTGTAGCATTCATTGTTGACTGAAAAAATAGAAAAGGTATTTAGTCAGAGATACAATGTTTTTCTTTAATAGTACGGTTTTGACACGCAGTTTCGATTCCCGCTTGGAACTAATATTGAATATGCTTTACTTGTCTGTCTGCCTGTTTCAGTATGTGAGTTTAAACATTTTTAGCTCAGGAGAATTAATCTCTAGAAATACACAAATTAATTCCAAAGCCCTTTTTCGTCCACGCGCGCCTCAAAGAGAGTCAGCAAAATGACGGGGCCGCGGTATTTATTTCCTTACCGTTACCCCGGAACATAAAGGCTATTAAAAGACACCGTGGATTTTAGTCAGTTCAAGTCTGACAGTCCCTCCCACCCTACCCGGTGTGGGAGGACTCATTTGATAATTTTACCACGATAAAAAAGCTCTTTTTCATGAAACTTCCATTCAAACACACGATTTTGTCCTTCAGTACTTACTTCCAAAACTCCATTTTCTTTTTATATTGCATTCTTTGCTATAACAAGTCCCATAGAGACGACTTGACACAGTTATAAATTATGAATAGTTAGTCTGTAACAAAATAAATCAATAGGAAGTATCAACGCTATAAATAATCAGTACTATGTGCTTATTTTACGTTCTCTAGTTAGCTTTGTGTGTTTTCATCGTCGTGCGATACGATTTTACAATACGAATCTACTCACACGGTAATATTCGTATTTCTAAGTAGTAAAGTATACTTTACAGTAAAGTAAAGTATAGTTTAAAGTATAGTTCCCGTATAATGTACTATAGTAGTACATTATACGGGAACTTTGATTTTAATTTGCTTTTCTTTGCTTCTGAGGAGGAGAATAAGCGCTTCTTCGCTCCGTTTATTAATTTTCATGAGCCCATTGAGTGATTTTGTCAAAACTAGATGTTTAGACAAAACCACTCCAGTTCTAATATGCTCGTCCAATAACTCTTACTCTTATCTTTACCAAAGCCTTGTCAAAGGCGGCTTAGTTAAATCTAGCGCCAGAGGGTGGTCACATCCTCACATGAAACTAATGGTAGCCATACACCATAATGCCTATTTGTCAATTCGGCATAAAACTGCCAATTTGCTCAAATAGAATTGAACGTGTATGGGGGTGGAATGCCAATTTGATGGCATGACATGCCAATTTTGATAGGTCATCAAATCGTTTTTGACACAACGTCAAATCGGCAGCAGTGATGCCATCTTAGCAACTTCATAGATAGTTAGCTAATTTTATAAAGGTGCTAGAAAAAAAGCTAAAAAGTGTAACTTGTGGCTAAACTTTTTAGCTACTTTTCTACAGGGACGGTTAGGCCGCGTTCACACGGCGATTATTTTCCTACCGTACACGAGATTTTATCGAATAGAGTTGACCAGTTTTAGGACAACTTTGCACGGTACACGGTAAAATATTATATTTCTCAAACACGGGATTTTCCCGTATGAACGCCGTTTAAACTATTTTTAAGTTTTCATTTGTGAACTGTTATTACTGCTCTATTCGATAAAATCTTGTATACAGTATACGGGAAAATAATCGCCATGTGAACGTGGCCTTACCAGGAAAACTGAGTCTTTTCGCACACACATGGATCGCATGTACACTCGTAAAAAAAAGAGTTATTCATTTTATTTTAAACCAAAATACGATTGAAAACTTGAGAGGTGTCAAGGGACCACGAAAGCGATTTTCAACCTTATTGACAACGATGCAAACACCTGATTTTAATGAAGGAGCAATGTTAACGAATGAGAATGTGAGAAAAACAAACTAAATTTTAAATGTCGATAAGGTCGAAAATCGCTTGCACCACTTTTTTTAACTTGCAATCCTTAAGCAAATGTTTTCCGACCTTCAAGCGATTTTCGACCTTATTGACAACGATGCAAACACCGGATTTTAATGAAGAAGCAATGTTAACGAATGAGAATGTGAGAAAAACAAACTAAATTTTAAATGTCGATAAGGTCGAAAATCGCTTGCACCACTTTTTTTAACTTGCAATCCTTAAGCAAATGTTTTCCGACCTTCAAGCGATTTTCGACCTTATTGACAACGATGCAAACACCGGATTTTAATGAAGAAGCAATGTTAACGAATGAGAATGTGAGAAAAACAAACTAAATTTTTAATGTCGATAAGGTCGAAAATCGCTTGCACCACTTTTTTTAACTTGCTATCCTTAAGCAAGTATTTTCCGACCTTCAAGCGATTTTCGACCTTATCGGCAATGATGCAAACACCGGATTTTAATGAAGGAGCAATGTTAACGAATAAGAATGTGAGAAAAACAAACTAAATTTTTAATGTCGATAAGGTCGAAAATCGCTTGCACCACTTTTTTTAATCTGATTCGATAGTCTCATGATGAAATGAAAAGGTGCTAGAAATTGTAGCTGTCGTCACCGAATAATAGCCAGATCTAGTTGCTGAGTTGGCATCACTGGTGCAGATTTGAAGTTGTGAAAAATCTATCGTATCGATAGGCAGGATGGTGTATGGTGTATATGGACGAACTGCCGATTTGAAACAATTGCAATCGTCAAATGAAAAACAATTGCAAATATCGATAGGCAGGATGGTGTATGCCTACTATAAAACATTCTACAGCTTTTGTTTCATTTATTACTCTGCTTGAACGAAAACTTAGCAGTCTTGTATTCTGGTCACACATTGGCAACAGCTGGAACTGTGACCCAGACAAAATATTCTAAGTTATTCTCTTACTATTGTCACTTCTTGTTTCTTCTAGGTGAGCTTTTTATGTCTCACTGTGTACTGTGCTGTGTGCAATAGTGGCGTTTGCCAATAAACGTTTTTCTTTCTTTCTCATGTATGGTTCTGTACTAGATAGAAGCAACAGCATACAAACACAAACTCACGCTTTCTTCCCATGGGAGTAGAAACTTCAGAGTAAGTACACCTGCTACGATCCTTACATACTCCTTTCGCCTCATCCACATTTATACATCTAGTCATACAACCACACCAATTACGAGTACCTACTACGCAGCCGGCCTTTTCGAAGCCATACACCAATAAGGTCAATGTAGGTCTTAAAGGCCGTTTTCACTCACCTCTATTAAAAGCAAAAGCAAGCCTTTTTGATATAAAAAAAAATGACAAATAAAACAAAACAGTACTCCAAATCAAGGAAGGCCAATGGAAACGCACCACATTTCTCCGTCCAACTTGGCTCGTAACTCAGGCTCGTGTCTGGCCAAGGAAATAGCTACGAAACCCGACGAAAAACTTGGCAAAAGTCTTTATTGTCGTCGACAGAATAATTTCGGTCCCCCACTGTCGTTGGAACCGATTTTAGTCCGAAAAACTTTACCTCTTTGTTGTTTGTATTCGTGGATCGGTTTCGGGAAAGTTTGTTTTATTTATTCCGGATTGGTAGAAGTTTTCTCTATGTAGGTTTGAAAAGAATTATTGAATAATTTGGTATGTCTGTGCTCTTGGTGTATGCATACGGAACGTAGGTTGAAATTGATCGCTTTACTTTTGTTATGTGATAGGTATGTACTGCAAATGCCTGTCAGGAGAGGCAGTTATGAAGTATTAGAAATTCGTGCAACATTTTGATAATCTTTCTTTTTACTTTTATTGTTAATGCGAAAGTTTCTGGCAATAGATAAATGCAAATATGATGACATCCATTATAACGTACACATGAACAAATTATTTCAGAAGTGCATATTAATAATATGTAGAAGCTATATTGTTCCCACTCGAGTTTAAAAATTAATTAGTAAAAAAGTTCGTGTTTTTGATAGTTATTACTCGTATAATTTAATTATTTTGACGCCATTTTTCATTATATTCCAGGCACTCAACGGTTTCCTGATGATCCTGACGTGTGAGGGCGAGGTGTTCTTCGCCACACACAGCATCGAGAGTTACTTAGGCTTCCATCAGGTATGTTCAGCTTACTTCTAAGTTAATAGTCCTACCCTATATTGAAGAAATCACCTAATTTTATTTAGTGTGAATTTTACCACAAATCACTAAATTCAAAAATCACTTTGCAAGGGCCTTTATTAGTATCTTAAAAACAAACCATTTTTGTATTGCAGATATATTTGAAAAGGCTGCACATATTTTTCTTAAAAACACTGCAAGTGTTTGCTACACAGGTTATGGACATTTATTTTTAATTTATTCTTTATACTTCACAAGCAATAAATGCATAGAAACTTTCAAAAACCGAAGTCATAATACATGACATAAATCTTTTGATTTGTTTAGGTACTCAACTTCAGTCAAAATTTTTTTTTCAAAATATTTCTTCAACAACCCAGCCTTAAAACAGGAAAAACAAAATTCTCTTCGTTCAACGACAATTTTTACCCACAAATTCACTTTAATTAATTACATTATTTCCATATAAAAATTACCCTATTTTCTTTATGAAAGGCCGCATTAACCTTATTAATCACTTAGCCAGAATAAGATAAGGCTTTGGACCAAAATTTAATTAATCATAAAATATAAAAGTGCTATAAAAATATTAATTAAACCGCGATAAGTAAGCTTAGTACCGTTAGTGCCAGTAGTGTTATCAGTAGCACTTTTTTTTATCGGAGTTTCAACGAATGGTTTTGTAATCTTTGAGGTATTTACATATTTTCACGTTTTAGTACTTTTGGGGGACTAAGTTAATGTGGGGGGGTATTATTTAGGTGCCTCCCTTTTAAGGATTGTGGTTAAATGTGTTGCTATGTGGGTAGTTACGTATGTAATCACACGTTTAAAAATTCAAGTGGTCATAAAAAAAATGGTGGCACTCGTTGCTGTACCTATACATTTTTGTTTTGTTTTTTATTCTATGAAATATAGGCAAGGATATATTGTGACTGTTTACTTTTTAATTGTAAATGTCTGGCTCATGTAAATGTAAGGAACTTTTTTTTTTCTCAGATTAATATTCAATATAAACTTTAAAAAAATCAAAGAGCCAAAACTATAGTCATGTATCAACATCGATATCATAAATAAAATGAAAACTCCTGAAAGCTTTTATCAGACGATCAAACGTTTGCATTTACCATGTAGATGGGGTAATGCAGTAGGTGATTCCAACTACAAACCCCACCATACATTTACATGGCTTTCAAAATATTCCAAAAGCGATGTATCTCCATAATGTAATAGCTTCCCCATTCTAAACTTTCCTCAAACAATAACTCATCATACGTCCTCATAATGACAAAATAAATCATTTCTATATCCTAATATCTTTCAAACCACAACAAAAAATTAACGTAACCAAGGAATCCAAAAAAAAAACCTTAAATAAAACAAAAAACTGCGACGTATATTAAAATCGCTCGTTAACAAATGCCCTCCGCATTACAGCTAATAAAGTCCCCGATGAAATATTGCTATTAGAATGTAAAAACCCCGGTTTTCGACCCCCTTTCGACCCCGTACGACCCCCGCTATAAAACTTTCAGTTGGCAGTGATCGTATGCGTATAAATTTTACGTCCGAACCCCCTCTTTCTCCTCTTTGCTTTGTTTATGCTCAAAACGAGCGAGTAATTCGGTTACCTGAGTTACTTTCGTAGGACAAAGATTATTGAGGCAGAGTGGATTGATTCAAGAGTATTATACCTACTTTGTCTAATGCGCATTATCCTAACCTGCGTAAAACGTTGGAATATACTGAAGCTTAATTGACTCTCGGTAGGTACTGAAAAATAAGATGAAAATGCTTGCTGATTGCTGCTTGCTTTGCGAAACTTTTTGGAAGAAAATCGCATAAATCCTAAAACACTTTTGCTGAAGCAACAAAATATTGCATAAATACAAACAAAGAACAGTTGCCTTAAGTTGGTGACCCATCCGAAGGCAGAACTAGACAAACAACGCTTAACTATGCTCACACATTCAATCACCGAACTTGGTAAGATTTGCTACCATCTAACTTATCACTCTCACGATGTGCTAGTGGTAGTCCACGGGAACATTATGGAATAGTCATGACTTTGTAGCTACTAACTCTCCGGGCTCGCCGCAATCGCGGCCCCTCTTTGAGGAGTGGCTGGAGAGACGTCGCAGCGTCCTGACCTATCGGATGACGCAGATCCTCACCGGACACGGAAGTTTCGGGAGGTACCTGTGTCGGATAGGGAGGGATGAAACGCCCGGGTGTCACCACTGCGAAGATCGCTAGTATCGTATTTTCTACCTACTTACCCATCTACCGAATTAATCCATGCCTATCAAAGTGCGTAGGGTGGGTCGCGATTAAAACAAATCGATTTATAAATCATTAAATCGGTCCGGGTACTTGCCACTTCCTGGCATAGTGCGTGGCACGTGCCAAAGTAAGCCACGGTTAAATGAGGGCGATTAAACGTAGTAAAGATTGCCAGAGTAAATAATACTGCGGACATTAAATCCGATTATTAGCATACAATTTTAGGTGAAAATTCGTTAGAAGGTAAGGTTGTTAAAAATGAAGTGGAATAAGCTTCTAAAGGAAGTAATAAAGATATTTGTATTGATTGTGAACTGTTAGTTGAGAAAAATGGTGACACAGTCCCGATTTATGAATTGAAGGACGAGAATTTGAAGCCAAACACGCTACTTTAAAATCAGACTAGAGATCGCAATGAGAATTGAGAAAATTGGAATATAGCAGAGAAATCCTAAATAATTGTGTTTATTGCTAAGAATAATAATTAAAGTAGAATAACAGTTGCGACAGCTTCTTGCACTAACATAAAGGTAGGATAGAATATAGAATTCACTCGTAAGCCTAAAACTAGTGTTTTTTACCCGACTGCACCAGGAGGGTTATATAAGAACATTAAGAACATGCTATACCTGATTCTGAAATACCTTTTTTTATAGACGCTGTACTTACCAAGCTAGAGAGTCTAAAATTCATGATGACTCATCACCGAGCAGAATTTATTCTAAAAACTACATTCGTAAATTCAAAAGTACACTACAAAATTGAACATAAACTTAAAATCCGAATGCATCTTTATTCGGAGGGGTGGTCTGAATAGCAACATTAACTTCAATCCGCACCAGGTGGGTGCCGAGCAGTATCGATCGCTAATGGTCTGAGTTTCATCGTAAATGGCTCCGGTTGCCACCAAGATCATTTTTATTATTCCATTTTGTTTTAATTTCTGCTGTTTCTGTTTTCCGTTTTTGTGTATCTTTGAATGAATCATTATTTTATTTGTGTGGAATTGTCTGTCTTTTGTTTTCACTTTTTTATATGAATGTCTGGAAGTTACAGAAAACGTACTTACGTTCAACATAGTCATAATAGCATAGGTAGATCTGCTTTGTAACAAGTGTGAGATTTTCTATGATTCGTATTTTTCTATGTGAATGAGTCATACTGGAAAGGTTTTAAGGGTACCTACTTTTTTATTTCATAAACAATTATCATGATTCAGTCAAAATGCTTCATCAAGATAATAAATAAAAAGGACCCTAAAGTTAAGTCAGTCCTACAGTTAATCAAAACTTTTAATCTCCCCCATTAAAACTAGTAAAGACAAATTACGACTATATTTCCCGAAAGCGTACATAAAAATAATATCATCCATCAATACAAAACCACGACGAAAAATTGCCAAAACAAAGGTTTATCAACAAAACATGATGGCCTTCCATAGCAACCCCCTACCCCAATGAGAACAAAAAGCAATTACCCAACAAATCATCTTTTGACGTTTAATGCCAACGCAATATGTTGTTACTCATACCAGCCCTATACATATTTTACAAATTCATTTATATGTTTAGAGGGGGCCGAAGTTCGTGCCTTGGGTAACCCCATTGATTATCAATTAGTTTTGTACTAGCATCATATGCTGTTGCATTATCTACACTATTTATACGGTCTATTGTTGAGTGACGTGTGGTAAAATTCATTACTAAAGTTGGTTGGAGAATTTTAGAACATATTTAGAGGTTGTTAAAGCAGTCATTAGCTTGTCATAGGCCCGGAATTAACACGTCCATCTTCGTTACAGATGATTCTTTAATGATTGAGCCTCGAATCGATTTCTAGGGCCCGCTCGCTGTGGTTTATTGATTTACGGTTTGATTGTGACTTGCTATTTTTAATATTGTTGAGCTTGACTGTGTTTGTTAACTAATTATCTTGTTATCTTTTGGTTTATTGAATCTTATTAGGGGCCTATTAATCCAATTGATTTAAATGGTTCAATGTTTTCACGGTTAAATGGGTACAGAAAACTACAATAACACAATGAATACGAATGAAGGAGTTTTGAACACGAAAAGTAATACACACAATCTTGATAATTCCCTGGGAACCAGACAATGTTTACAAGTGTTCTAAATGAACATACTTCTTCCCATAAAATCCTTAGTTCTGTATTTTTTTAAAACTGTAAATTCTACAAATATATTCTAAAGATGAAAAATGACTGACAATTATAATTATTATTAAATGAAGTAGACAGTTGTTTTAAAAAATACGTTTTTATTATTCCAGTCGGACATAGTCCACCAGTCAGTTTATGAGCTCGTCCACTCCGAAGACCGGGAGGAGTTGCAACGTCAGATCCTGTGGAACTCCTTCCTTCCTCCCGAGGTCAGCAACCTCACACTACAGGACGTCCTTCGGCCAGACAGGGCACATCTCTTAGAAAGAAGCTTCACTGTCAGATTTAGATGTTTGCTTGATAATACTTCTGGGTTCTTGGTAAGTAATGTCATGTTTATAAAATATGTTTGGAATGTAGAATTTCTTCTTTTCTTCCTTATCATGTTTATGCTGTATTGTAATAAGCGGCATTGTTGTAACTTTCATTCAAGAAAAAAATTATATTTACCTTTGATCGATTTATTTGTTTACTTTATTATTGCCTCATTTTAAAATACCAATGGTCACTGAATCCTGCCGGGGTTGCGGGACATTCGTATACCGCGACTCCGGTACACAAAGGGCTACCGAACGACACCGTGGATTTTAATCAGTACAAGTCTGACAGTCCCTCCCGCCCTGCCCGGGGTGGGAGGACTCATTTGATGATTTTACCACGAAAAAAAATTAAAAAAAAGTAACAGAATCATCATTAAACAAACGAATTGAAACAATTATTCTATATCTTACCTTTTCCATCCACAGAGGCTTGACATCCGAGGACGAATCAAAGTCCTTCACGGGCAGAACAAGAAAACGGAAGAGCCACCTCTAGCATTGTTCGCAATATGTGCGCCCTTTGGACCTCCCAGCCTTCTAGAAATCCCGCAGAAGGAAGTCATGTTCAAGAGCAAACACAAGCTCGACCTATCTCTAGTCTCTATGGATCAACGGTAAGGAAAATTATAGATAATTACTTACAAAATAGAGAACATCTAGAAACAAAGTAATAGATATATTTTGACATACAGTTAAGGCAAGAGATTGAAGCTGTTGATCAAAACTTACATTAAACAGTGGACATTCTTAGGATCCTTATTAGTAGAACCACCTACAGCCAGCTGCCGTGACAGTCAGTCAAAATTTACGGAATTTCTAGCAGTTTGTATCTGGCACACGACTGTGATGTGCATAAGAAATTTTTTTCTTTGTTTCACATGACTACCACACACACATGCTAGACTGCTAAAACGTCCCAAAGCAACGAGTGGCTAAACTGTATAAAGCCAAAGTGTCTAACTTTATGATTAACAGCCTACACTCATCACACGCTTTCTCCGTTTCCGAAAAAGCCATTTTTTCTGTAACTAAAAGAAGTAATGTCAACATTGTTAGGAATACTCAACCATATAAAGAAAGTAATTCCTGCAAAACCTTATTCACATTTAGTGTGATAACATTAATTAATAATTAAAAAGCAAAATGAACTTTAAACTCTAAATGAATTTTGAGTAAACAATGCATCGTTTGATGTAATTAATACTTAGTTAAAACTAAAAGTTACAATGACGATGTTCTGTGAAACGATATTTTTAGCAAAAACAGTAACAATAAAAGATCATCAATGATCAGAAGTATTTTATAAACCGTAATAAATTGTTAATTGACACTCGAATGGTGCTGGAACAATGGTTGGTTTAATTAATGGGAATACCACAAAGCTGACAATAAAAATATTTTTAGACAATAGTTTTACATCTAAGGCAAGTCTGACTTCAAATTTTACCTTGAAAAACTATGTACAGTTAAACTATTTCGTTAGTGACTCCGGGTACAAATCGGTGAAAGGTCACATAAAAGTATCACACGCTACAATAAATTACTTTCGTACCGTTGCGTTTGATGATGTACAGATTTCGTCCGAGAACTAAAATTATCGCCAGGAGTATTGTTTCTCAGGCCAATGTTCTTAAAACATAATTATTTATTTTCACTCTTCGTTGACCATCCAATTTAGAGCAATCTTTCCAATGTAGAGTAGCGTGGTAACACTAAGCTCTACTTTTTATCTGAAGCTTTACGTAGTTCTTCATCATTTTAAATAAAGAACAATATTAATCAATGGTTCCTTGTTCCAGGGGTAAAATGCTGTTAGGTTACACAGATGCTGAGCTGGCGAATATGGGCGGCTATGATCTTGTACATTACGACGATCTAGCCTATGTTGCCAGCGCACATCAAGAATGTAAGTACCGCATTAAGATGATAGATAACTGTGATAACAACAAATAAGAAAGGAAGAAAGAAAAACGTTTATTTGGGAGACCCGTGCAGAACAGAAACAAACAATTAAAGAAACATGAGATTAAAAGAATAAATTATAAGAAAACAACATCGAAATGAATAATAATATACATGAAAACATCGTAATAATGTCCCACGGCTACGCCAAATAGGTCCAGTTCAGCAAATTGTCGAGCAGCTAGTGCTCGAATTACGAAACAAGATATTCTTCGAATAACTGTAATTGAAGATGAAGCTAGTTTAAAAATCTAATCATCCGCATATTTTTTGTTCCAGTATTAAAAACAGGTGCTTCCGGAATGATCGCTTACCGCTTCCAAACAAAGGATGGTCAGTGGCAATGGCTGCAGACCTCTTCCAGACTAGTCTACAAGAATTCTAAACCTGACTTTGTCATCAGTACGCATCGACCGCTCATGTAAGTCTTTATTGTCTTCATAATCTATCACTTTATAAGATTCAGTTCTCAGGTCTTCGTTGTGTTTGTCATTTGTTTTAAAAATCTTTGTTTATTAAGTTTCTTCTTGTTGATTTCAGGGAAGAAGAAGGCAGAGACTTACTCGGTAAAAGAACGATGGACTTCAAAGTGAGCTATCTCGACACCGGTCTCACAAGCCTGTACTTCTCAGAGACAGAACAGCTCTCGGGCTGCGAGAGCAACGTTACTACTCCTCCAAGAACAGCTAGGAGATACAAAACACAGCTGCGAGACTTCCTATCAACTTGCAGAAATAAAAGAAGAGTTCCCACTACTCCAGCGCCACCTCCCGTGGATTACTTAGCAGCAGACGCAGTAGCGGCAGCGTACACGAATTTAAATGGCGCCTACACAGCTCCTTACGGAGAATACCCTCCAGCCCCAACCTTACACTACGCCCCGCCTCCTCTAGATGACAGATTCTTAACAGCGGACAATCTCTTCCATCAATATAAACCTCTGTCTTATCACTATACTCCTTATGCGCCGAATGGCTTCCTTGAACCAGCTCCTCCCCCTGGATACGAGGTGGCTCCGACGTATCATCGACCACCTTCAAGAGAGTATACCTATGTGGACAGTACCGGAAGGTATATGAGTCCGGTGACTGGACAGGAGAGGAGGTCGCCTTCAGTTGTGCCGGGGCCTAGTCCTGCGGGGTCGAGTAACTCCGAGCAGGAACGGATGCAGCAGCCGCAAGCATCGGAGATGCCACGCCAGACGGTGCTCATGTGGGGCGCTGGGGGTGCTGCTCAAGAAGTTCCAGTCGAGTACTCCCCTCCCCAGGTTTGGCGTTACCATCCATCACATTATCATACCGCTGAAGCCACTCAATGAACTTAATTTTTTTCTTGACTTCTCCGAACATGATCATTGAAGTTTCTTGACTAGCCCAACTAGCAAAGAGATCCTATGAGCAATTTGTCTTACGACTATAGATCGAAATACAGCCGTATGAAAGATCCTAGAATTCAAAAAGCCGTTTAAAAGCAGCTCTCTCGACTTTTTAGCCTTCAGCACTTTTTAGCTCTATGAGCAACCAACCGTAAGTCCTATGAAAGCTCTTTGAAAGCAACTGAATCGCTAATTTGTCGTAAGAGTAGCTTTCGTGATGCTATCTTTCAACATGTATTTCTTACAGCAAATTTATCGAGAGAACGCTGTTCATTCGACAAAATAGCACCTCAGTTACTATACCGACACTTAATGTCCTAAGATAGCTTCTCACACGGGTTTCATTCCGCATAATTTTTGAAGTTGAGAAAACGCTTTCAAATTATCAATTCAGCGCCAAAAGGTGCTCAAAACATCATTTGAAAGCCTTCTTACAACATAATTGTGGTATGGAACGCCATTTTGTTGTAAAAACATAATATCTGTACGTACCATATTGCGTTATGTCAAAAATGGATTACAATTGGTGGAAAAAAATTAAAAGAAGCGGAGGGTTCTGACGAAAAGTGAACATGATTTATAAAAGTTTAAAACAATCGACATTGCATTGGCAGCAACCACAGAAGATGAGCAAACAAAATTAAATATAAATGCGGGTTCTGTAGGAAATCTTTTTGATATTTGCCAACCGTCAACTACTTAGTAGTTCAAGTCAAACCAAATGAAAAAGTTACACATAGAGGAATTTGAAAGATAATTAAACATAAACAAAATATTTTACTGATTTTTATTATAATAATTAATAAAAAACAATAAAATATTTTGTTTATGTTTGATTATCTCTGGAGTATTATTAATATGACAGTATTTTGATCTAATATTAAGGATTTAACATCTTGCGCTAAGGAACCCCAATCTAACTGCAATGGCGGTCCTAGAAGTCGTAAGATTGAATCCGCAATTTCATCTCTCGGCTAAAAAGCCGAGTGAATGCTTTGTGATGACAAGTGAATTGCTAATAATGGCGAATTGGATAAATGATTAAATTAATATTATTTTTAATTCATAATTTACTAAGAAATGTTACGGCTCATGAAAATATTAACTAAAATGTAAGGAATATAGACGAAAAATTTAATTCCGCATATGAAAGTACCTCCACCTTTTAGCTAACTTTAGATCACGAATTATCATGACTTTAAAATTGTATGTATGTATAATGAAAAATTTAATACTAAACATTAAACTAATAATTTTCTTTTCACAAACATCCATGCGCAGATCGAGAGTCGATCGAGATGTCGTAAGAATGCTAGTTGGATGCATTCACTCGATCAAAGAGTCGAGAGATTGCAACCGCACTGCTATCTTACGATAAATTTGTCGAATGAAAGCGCTTCTTCCGATTAATATGATACTAAATAGCTTTCGAGTTGCGAATATTTCTATATTCTTTCGACAATTCGGCTATTCAAAGATGATCTTACGATGTTCATAGCACTAAATAGCTGAGAGAAGTGCGCCCAAATCGCGTCGAGAGAACGTGGTCGGATCCATCTCTCGACTTTTTCTCTCGATCAATAGCCGAATGAGAAACTTGCCGCTGGCCTTCTTACGACATCTTTTGCTAGTTGGGAGATGTTCATTCCTGTTCGATTTTTTGTCAAAATTCTTAAGTAGATTAATGATCTTTTATACTTAAAAAAGTATTGCAATCTTTGTTACCATCACTTAATTTTCTTATACCTCGCTCAGTGGTAAGACCAAATCGGTCTTTAGGTCTTCTTAGACTTAAACAGGGTCCTTCCAGTATCTTCTTGTAGATACGTCTTTGATGTATATTTAAATTTTATCCAAATATATTAAAAATAGTCGTTTTTGTAGTATAAATGGTACGAATCACGCGACGTAACACATGATAGGTTTAGCAATTATTTTGTAAATACTTTTTTATTTTTATATTCAGTAGCTGGCCTGGAATTGAGAGTCTCTCTGTTTTATGCTAGCTTCATAGTTTCTGATAGATTCGAGAGAAGTGAATAGTTTGAATTTATTTTCCTTAAAGTATTGTGTAGGTAATCAATTTTTCTGGCAAATGCTTGATTGAACAGCCTTGTTTATAAGAGGCAACAAGATGAATTCCCAACAATCTTTCTGTTTTAAATCTATACCTTGAACATTATTTTCTTCTTGAAAGTCGTTGATATTGGTATCTGTGTTATCTAAATTAATGTCTTTGTCATTTGCTGCTGAAGCAATATTTAGATCTACATCTTTTATTTCTTTAAACACATTGACATTCTTATAGACTGTTGCTAAATCTGAAATATCATTAATTGTGACATTTTTATAACTTGTGTTACTATTATTGCAGGCACTTCACAGTACTTTAAGTTACGCGGCAAGCCTCGTATAAACAAGGTACATATCAATATTATCTATAGAGATTTCGCTTTCTTTCCAATTCAAAGCGAAAAGTTTCTGCAATACATATCATTATATTAAGCACGCAATAATTATTATGATCACAATATATCACTGATTTTGCAGTCGACCCGTTATTTTATGTGCCTGATACTTAGCTGAATGATCAAATCTTTCTGGCAGCAATATAACTATATTTTTAAAACTATGATATAAGGTGCAATGAAATATGTATCTACTCTTTGCTGTATTCTTCTATTGCAGAAAAGTAATGTGAGCCTCCAATTAAATTATATCTCATATGAATAATCTTGCAACCAAATCTATACTTATTGCAAGTTCTAGCCTGATTTATACACACGTTTTAGTTCATGTTGGACACATTTTCTTTCTTTTTATTAATTCCTTCCTTTAGTACTTTATCCTCGTGCTTTACCCCAGTTTATTTTGTAACTGTATAAAACCTATTTGTCTTCTTTTACCTCAATTAGCTATTTACGCCTTTTTCTTTATTTCTAGCCAAATCATCTATCCTTTTCAATCCTTCTTTTCTAAATTATTCTTCATCATTAATTGTCAGTAACACCATTTGAAATGTGTCCATCATCAGCTATTTAGTCTTGCTTATGCACTATGTCTTCAAGCATAGGGTCGACTGTTGCACCACCGAACCAACGCCACGTAGCATTGTAAATACACTTGTCGTGCCTTTCACTATGTACTTTATTGTTTTTTTCTGTATATTCTGAAATTTTAGTGGTTTTAGAACCTTGCTCTTTACAAGGAGTATAATATCGATCGTTAAGAGATGATGCTTCAATGAAAGGTTTGATAGCTTCAATATAATGCCGAAAATTGAAAAATCCTTTATTCTCAACCTGTTATGAAGCGGCTATGAAAATTCTACCGTTTTCTTTAACAATGAAAACTTTTGCATTTTGTTAGTCGATCAATCTACTATAGACTACTGTGTGTTCGTAAATGGATTTTTATTTGTCATACGTTATTATGACTTTTATTTTGTAATGTTCTTACAGATTTTTTATCATTGACAGTATCATCTTCTTCTTCATGTGGAGTAAAAGAAGTGTATATTTTTTTACTATCACCATCGCGACTCTAAAAAGAACAAATGGCTTTTTTTAGTTCTTCTCTATCGTTCTTTTAGCTCGATTAACGAACTTGTAAAGAGTAAGCAAATCTATTTGTAAAACCATGAAGAATTTCAGTCAGTATTTATTTAATATTTCATTGTGCTACAGTGACCGACGTTGGTACGGCATCGGTGACCTTGCGTTCAAATGACTCTTCCGCCGTCGACTTAGAATTTAAGATAGCATAAATTTTGATGGTAAAGTGTGAATGATACAGGAATTTGGGCTTTAACTGAAACTAACATACAACCCGGGCGCAATAACTTGACACCTGGCTTGAATGTCGATCCCGCTCCCTCTACCGACATTTCGGGGTAGTGGGAGCGGGATCGAGATTGGAGCCAGGTGTCAAGTTATTGCGCCCGGGTTGTAGTTTCAGGATAATGAAATCGACCTTATTTTAATCACCTGAAACTACATATAAGAATCTCACGAACCCAGTTTAAAATATTAATTTCCAATAATATCCAGTGTTGGTACCTATCGAAAACATAGTTTTTGTTCTCTCTCGGTGTAATCCTGGAACGTTAAGGGCAATAGAAGGAACATGGTAGATTATTATAGTCAGAACGAGTATGACAGCCCTCCCACTCCACCCAGAGGTGGAAGAACTCATTCAATTATCAAAAATAAGTTTAGACGTGTAACACCAAATGCGTAAAACCTCGTGGGGTATCTCAGCCCACTTTTGGAAATTCGCAAAAAAAATTTTTTGCAAACCAAAACTCCTAGAACGAAAATTTTTCAGTAACATCGGCTGGAGACCCCACGAAAGGTTTTGCGCATTTGGTGTTACACGTTGGTTTTACGTATTTTCAGGCGACAAATAAATTACTTCGTTATTAAAATCCCAAAATCCAGTGTTATTCACAAAAGAACCAGTTTCAAAAAATGTTTCGTCTTCATATTGTATAATAAAAATAGTTATGTCGATACGGGTCGTAAGACTATAGGTTTTGTATTGTATCGAGTCTTGTGGAATAAAATTAATCTTCCATTGTGTGAATTTTATTTCCAATATTAATTAAGAAATTATTATATCTTATAAATTCACATTTTGTGGGCAAATACATATCAAAACTTTGAACGACACATTTTTTTCTACATTGCCAATTCAAAATGATTATAATTTATTTGTAACAAAATAATAATTATTTAGGATTGACAATATTCAAACTATTTGAGCGTTTTGTAAATTGATTAACTTTTTATCTGGACATTTGCTATACAAATCGAATCATATTTTAAAGTTACAAAAAACAGAAATGTGATTTGTTAAAAATGTAACAGTCGCGAAGTATGTCACTTATTGCTCATTATTATTAACACGAATAAAATACGTTCACTTTAAACCAACTTCAAAAAAGCAAGAAGTCTTTAACCATAACTTGAATTACAAGACGGACATCTTTCTTTAGCAAGCATTAATAATTATAGAAAAAGTTCTATGTAAATGGTTCTACCTATCAAAATTTAGAACGTCTATTAGAATTTATATTTTGCATAGCTTTGAATAAAAAGTATAATGGTGTCTTAAGGTCCAAATTGGACAAAAAACTGTCAAAAAAGACGGCAATACTTAAATGAAACGTGTGTTCAGCCAACATTTTTTCCATTAATTAAAAATTCACCATAATTTTACTCTAATTTATTAATTAAATTGTAAATAAATAACTAGGTTTAGAAGCTTAACCGTGTATTATTGAATTAATTATAATTATTCATAATTATTTAAATGGACATAATTATAAATAAGATAAAGTTATCCGAACAATTTCTGTATTTATTTTAGCATATCGTAATACATAATGTAATTAAAAGAAAATCAAATAAATTTTTCATGCCACTGATGTGAATTTTTATTTTCTATTTATCATAACTGCATATTATTATAAGTAAACCACTTGATACCCGTTCCTTCATTCCATTAATACGTTAAATTAGTAAGTAACTTATGATGGGGAAACAGAAAAAAAAAGGGATGAAGGGATATATATATGCAAATGGCTGAATCATAAAATATTCATGAAAAGTACTTTTAAAAAGTATCAAATCAATACCTCAAACATAATAAATTCCACATTTTTTGTTACTATAATGTCTTTATTATTTTAGCATAACACCATTCGTTTACAGTTTTCGATCTATAAGCGCCATCTAGTTACAATTCCTTGAACTACTAACGTAGCAACGTTCTACCAATGGTTTTCAGTTTTAAATGATTTACATAGATGGAGTTGTGATTTAAGAAAATGCTGACAGAGCTGGAACGAGATGGTTGTATTGATGGTTGGATTAAATAGTTTCATGGCCGACATTGTGTGAGTACTATGTGCTTCGGAGCTGTCATTCACTGAGTACCTATGTCTCTTGTTGACTTGAATGACCCTGGCGGCTGAGATTGTGTCATGCTCACTTAAATGTCTCGCTGATGGTGGCGCGTGTGTCGGATCATTTAGCTCCCTCCAAAATGGTTGAGCTGAATGGTGCTGATGCATGTGTCATGTTCGTGAACGGGCGCTGTCAGTTGGGACTGGTCATCTCTTAGCTGCCACGGTTTATTTGAATAATTATTGATCACTTTGTTTTTTGAATTGTCTTTGTTTAATTGTTACTATGGACACTTTAATTAAAAACTTGCTACATCGTTCTCACATAGTGTACCACCTCAAAATGAATGATGTAACAAAGGTTCTGTAATAATTCTGGCGATCTAAAAAGAGTGTCCATGGAGTTTCTTGCACGTTCTTCTCCATAGAGATCTACTTCTTGGAACGTGCATCTACGGTACTTTCACAGTTTTTATGTCTTGTGTCTGGGACCGTAGCACCATAACTATTTTTATACTTGTTTTATTTTATGTCTTTTGACAATTCATAAGTGCCTGTAATTGGCCTAGTTGAAATAAACGATTTGATTTGATTTGATTTGGCGCTAGACGAGTTGTATAGCTCTGTCTCTTTCCCACAGTGAAACTACGTCATGGTAGACCACCAGAGGTCAACCGGGGACTTCTGGTCAAAACAATTTCTACTTTACTTTTGGGCTTGATTCTTGAAACTGATAATAATAAAAACATAACAAGAATCAACGTCTGAATAATAAAAATTGAGACTTTGCTGGCCGGAAAATATACAAAACAGACTGTGGAAATTGGAAAAAAGAAGGAAGTGGCGTAGCAATCGGCTGTTGCGCAGCGTGTCACGGGTTCGATGCCTGCACGGAACAAATATTGGCCAATGGTCTACAACCCCCCCGGTTAGAGTACACACGGCTACATAACAAGCTATGCAAAACCAGAATAAGCTGACCGTTGAATGTGCGGAAAGGTAAAACGAAGCGAGACCACGATAAACTGGTATTGTATTTAGCTTGACGTGCGGCTGAATGTACAACCCCCCCCCCATTTTTGACCTATAAAGAAATCAAACCTGTCGGACGAAGAATCCTTTCATGTCCTACCTCACTTCGCTTGTTATTCTATCATAGGCTTAGATTTTCGGTAATAAGTTTTATTACAATCGACAAAGTTGAATAATGACCCACCATAATCTTGTTTTCTTACAGACTTTCAAATACAATTAGGTCCACATTCGCGTAAACATACATATCCATGGTAACGACTTTGATTTTTGTCAATTTGAAAGATTCAAACGATTTATTGTCAAAATGGGTCATGATTCAACTTCTTCGATTGTACATTGTGGAGATTTTCCTTAAACACCTTCCACACCAATGAATTGCGTTAAAAAGTGGATAGGGGGACACCACAGACTTCGATTGCTAAGGGCATGCAAACGGCGAGTAATGGGCAACTCGCTGTCCGACCATGGACCATGGTCGACGGCGCATTGTGTTTCACGCGCGCCTCAGAGAGCGTCAGCATACTGAAGGGCCAAAGACCTCTAGAGGGCCAAAGCCTACCTGGGTCGCGAGATACAAAGGGCTACTGAAGGACACCGTAGATTTTAGTCAGTACAAGTCTGACAGTCCCTCCCGTCCTGTCCTGGGTAGGAGGACTCATTTGATGATTTTACCACGATTAAAAAATGGCATTAGTCTTAATCCGGCAATGTTTATCACAAGATGACCACAAAATAAGTACCTATCTCTTCAAATAGACAAACAATCAGAATTCATTCAATTTGAACAGTACTATAATTCAAAGACATTGTTTATAAAGATAATAAATAAACAAAGTCTATGTGAGAGTTGCGCGTGCGTTCATTTCTTGAGGGGTGGATATGTCTAGAGTTGTTGAAACACATGCGTGATTCAATATTAGTTTTTTTTTAGAAATGGCAGAGGAATCTTAAATGTGCGTAAATTATAAATCAGTCAAAAGATTTTCGGAACTAAAAATGCCAAGACGTTAACTATGTTGCTAATAAAACTGTTGTATAATTCCTAAAATTCTATTCCAAATCAAGCAAATTATTATTATTATAATAAATTAATTCAATAGTATTTTTTTAAACACTTTCATCGCGGCGTTTGTTGTAGACCCGTGGCTGACAGCATTGCTACGATGTACAAAAATGCTAACTATTGGTCAACAATTAGGCAGACAGGCACCTATAAAACCTATACCTATATGCCTATAGACCTATAAAAGCCGATCAGCGTGATGTAATTTTAAGCCTTTCTTGTTAAATAAAATATTTTAATCAACACAAAAATATTTTACAATTCGGACTTACGTAGTTCCTGAGATCAGCGCGTTCAACTTAACAAAATCTTCAGCTTCACAATATAAGTATCTGTAAATACTTTAAAACTAAACAATTTATATTATTGTTGTGTTCCCTAAAAAATAAACATAATGTCACTCTATTCCAAAACAAAAACAGGAAAAAAGAAACAATTGCGTGTGGTATCATCCTCTCTATTCAAGTCGTCACAGTTGGATACTCGACAGTAATCCGACGTCGTTCAGCCATTCTTTGATGGGCTTTCGACTCCGGCGCATGGGTCCGGAATAGTACTGTCACAGAGAAAAGTATTAAGTGTTGTGAACATGCAGTTAGCTGAGGTTTTGTGTTATATAGTTTTGACGGTGAGTGTATTTTTTTTACTTTTTTTATTTGAATTTTTTTTTACGGAAATTCTGTAATAATTGAAAAAAAAATGCGTAGCACTAAGATTTTCTTCTGTTTTGTGGGTTTTTTTATAAATATTGAAATCTCCACATAAGTACATAAGAAATTTGATCAGTTCAAGAATCGAACCCGCAACAAACTATTTTTTTTTCTTCATTAAAAAATATCTTTTGTCGAATTATGTTTTTAAAATGGGACCGGGATATTGTGTTCTTTAAGAATTAAACATATATTTTTTTTAATGCTAGTACCTTAGTTTCTTAAATAACTAACCACACCATAATAGCAATTATTGCAAGCAATTTTTGCTGCAATTGAACGGTGAGCATTTCCATGAAAAAAAAACTAGTTTTATATACAGGTATGCAACTGTGTACGCGGTTAGGTCTACGAGTAAATGCTTGATAAGTGTCTGTCTACAAAGTCATGCTTTTATATAAGTATCCTATACAAAGATTTTTAATTCAGAATAGTACTTCCTGAGGTTAGCACATTCAAGGAAACAAAAAAAAACTATACAGCTTTATAAAGGTAAAGTTTTTTTTTTAGCTTATTTGGTTAAAGCGTCTGGAGTACGTATCCAGAAGACGTAGGTTCGAGCCCTGCTCGCAATCTGAATATTTTCGTTTCTTTAAAAATATATTTATAATGTAGTAGTAGTAGTGATGTAGTATGGATAACCATCTTTATGATCAATAATCAAACATCTACATCTGTACCAAAATGCATGAAAATCAGTTAGTTAAGATTTGTACCAGTAGGTTCAATATTGATCTGATTCACCCTGGGCCATCTCGCCTTGATCCATCTACAGATAGTGGGTTAATCTTTTAGAATCAAAAGTACACGTCATCGTCAGTTTACCCGCAGAGAAATGTCTGACTACCTATATGAGAACTTCTTGTTGCAAACGTAACGATGAAAAGAAACATAGTGAGTATACGAAAACTTCTGGTTGCAACCGTGACAGCAAGACTCACTAGTTGACTTTACAACATTTCTAGTAATAAATACTAAGTAAGTAGTAGAGAAAACAAAGTATTTATTACTTACTAGAAATGTTGTAAAGTCAACTAGTGAGTCTTGCTGTCACGGTTGATACGGCTTTTTCTTTACGTGGTAAAATCATCGAATGAGTCCTCCCCCCAATACTGCCAGCCTTGTACTGACTAAAATCCACGATGACATTCAATAGCCCTTTACGTTCCGGGGCCCACGGTAACTCGTTAGTCCCGCGACCCCGGGCAGGCTTTGGCTGATAGCTCCTTGAGGCGCGCGTGCAACACGTCGACAATGGCCCATCCCTGGGTTCGAACACAGGATCGTAAGTCAACCCCGTCACCATTGAACCATTATCATCGAGCCTGTGAAATTTTCAGGTACAAGAGAATTTTCAACAAATTGAATGTGGATGTAAACAACAATGTTTTGTATTTTTCTATAGGTTTTTCTCACAATGTCAGAATCGCGTGGGAATGTTATATCCACCGATGAGGAAGCTACTAAGTCTGTGTTTCTACCGGACATACGCAAGGTCTAGGTGTTTCCCGTGGCTTCACTCGCACTATTGCATCGAAAATTATCACACGGAAATGTTTCACATAAGCCTATAAGATACTGGGAATCTTCAAATATAAGCTGATCTTCTCTTGTATGTAATGGTAATGTTCTCTAAGATACCGAGTTTTTACTCGCTTTATTCGCTTTATCATTGAAAATTATCCCACGGAAATGTCTCAAATAAGTTTAACATACTGAAAATCTTCAAAGAGAAGTGGTCGCGGGATTATTTTCTTACCGTGACCCCGGAACAGAAAGGCCTATTGAAGGACACCGTTGATTTTAGTCAGTAAAAGTCTGACAGTCCCTCCCGCCCTGCCCGGGATTGGAGGACTCATTTTGATGATTTTACCACGTTAAAAAAATAAAAAAAGATACCGAGTTTTTACTCGCTTTATCATCAAAAAATATCCCACGGAAATGTTTCAAATAAGCCTAAGATACTGGAAATCTACAAAGAGAAGTTAAGCTTGTCTTGTATGTGGATGGGTAATCTTCTCTAAGATACCGAGTTTCTTCCGTGTCTCTGAAAGTACGTTATACCGTTGTTCCTTTTTTTAACGTGGTAAAATCATCAAATGCGTCCTCACACGCAAGGGACTGTCAGACTCGTACTGACTAAAATCCACGGTGTCCTTCAATAGCCCTTTAAATTCTATGGTCACGGTTACCTGATGAGTAGAGCAGAATAGAATCTTTACTACTGAAAAAATAGATAAAATAAATCTCCTGCAATACAAATGACCAACCTGCACTGGGTCCGCGAGGTGGATTATGGCCCTCCCCTCTCACAGAGAGGAGGCCAGTGTCCCAGCAGTGGGAACATTATAGGCTGATGATGAATGATGACTGATAAAGGAGTGCTTTGACATTCGTAATAGGATTCCCTTGTATCACGAATACCAGTAATAGATAAACGTTGAATAGATTTTAATATAAACAAAGAAACAAACAAATACCTTTTTCTCTACAATACGAATCACTTAAATTCCAATCACATTATGTCATCATCATCATCAGCCTGTATTCGTCCACTGCTAGACATAGGCCTTTCCCAATGTGCGCCACTGAGGCCTGTCTTATCACATCGTGTCATCAATGTCTAATTGTATACTAATCATCAAAGTTAAATTAACAATTCATAAGGCTAGTTTCATAGGTAAGGCTAGTTTTGTGGGGTGCTATGACAGGAAACCTCCACGTACGCCCGTGTACTCGAGTTCCCTCTCGGATACGTCCGGGGGGAAGACCAGTTTTTCGGGCCGGTGCACCCTGGGATACGGGCAAAAACTCTTCCTTAGGCACTATGTGCCTAAGTGGTCTCTTTGCCCGTATGGGAATAGCCTGTAGTGTGGACGCTCCAACGCGTGTCCCTCTTATAAGCAGAGAGCCCAGCGGCGGAGCGGGCTTGCGGACGGTGAGTGATGGGTAGCTCGCCGTCCGACCAAGGACGAAGCCCGGGAAGGTAGCGCGTCGTGTTTCGCGCCAAATGCTTGCTGGGGTCGCGGGTTTTTTCTTAACCCAGGATACCGTGGCCCCGGGACGTAAAGGGCTTAGGAAGGAACACGGGTGGATTTTAGTTAGTAAGAGTCTGACAGTCTCTTCCGCCCCACCCAGGGCGGGAGGACTCATTTGAAGATTTTACCACCAAAAAAAAAAGAGGTTAGTTTTGTGGGATTGGGCGGGCATAACAAATTGGCTGGAGAAAGCCACACCCAGGGAAGAGTTGAAGGTACCGAGGGAGAACTTTACCCAGTACTGTCAATACGAGTATGATGAAGTAAAACATCATCTAAAGGAAAATTCGAAGTCACATTCAACAAGAAGCTCTTAGACTGATGGATTAGCTTACTTCTTTTCTTCAAAAGGAGGCATTGATGCAGGCCAGATAAACAATGAAAAAGACACTTTGGTGTAATTTATACAAATGATTGCTTTTTGCTCTTACTCGTAGAAGCACCTGCACTTAAGGTGTCAATCTTATGTGGTCATTGCACTATTTGTCGTGTTACGATGCATTTGTCCGATAGATATTATGTGCATTTATAATCGTTATAATTCGATTCTGATATCGATTCGTATCGGTTAATAATCGGCTTTATTTGAAGATGCGAAATCTGGTGAGATAATGGAAAATTAGCGTTGATTTTGTGAGGAGCTCAATATAATATTATTATGTCAAACAAGTCAAGATTTTTTCCATAGAAACTTCGTTGGGGTTTTACTCCACTATTTGACAAAGTACATCCAAAATTAAACATGGTATCGTTTTGTCTCATTATTAATTTTGTCTGTAAGGAAGCAAAATTGTAAAATATGAAGCTATTAAAAAGTTACGAGCTTCTAAAGATTCGTTTTTTTGCTAATTTTTACACAACTTTGGGTGTAAATTAGAAGCTAAAGAAGCATCAAATTTCCAAAACGAAGTCCGTACCGACACAGCAAATTAATTATCGAAGAATTTAATAAATTTTATTTGAAATTAATTGGTGCAGTGGTTTTTTCATAAAACCCCAACAGCCAAAGGCTTTTTCGTATTTTTTTACGCGCGCCTTTTACTCGAATGATCGTGCATCTCATTGAATAAGTTTTCCCCGGTTTTCTCCACGGGGGATGACGCTCGCGCACACTTGAACAATATGGCTCGATTTCCGGTGAAATGTCATGGTTTTTGACCATGCCTGCGAGTGAGTTCGAGCTCGCGACTAGCGCCGCCTTTATGCTTCCACACTTCCACTATTCTTTTCTGATTACTTTCGTGCAACGGCGACGGAAGCAAAAATGTATGAACAACTGGCGCCGGCGCCGGTAAGTGCAAAAGCGTTTTCATACATTTTGCTTCCCCGCACCGTGCCGTCTAATGGAAAAAACTTCCTATGAATATCTACAAGTAACTGTCTTGGTTCCTTGAACGAAATTAATCAGAAAATAAAAGTGGACGTGTGGAAACGTACACCTACCATTCTTCGGCACACGTCGAGCGTCATTGATTCGGAGCTTTTCTGCTGGTCGCCACTGTTGTGCCAGCTTTCAGGAGTTGCAGAGGCTTAGGAATAGTTATTGTGCCAAAAAAAAATAGAAAAATATTTGATATCTTTGCCTGATAGATATATATTACGTACTAGCTTATAAGCTTTCATGATAGAACAACCTCTGGGGTATACCCCTTTCAATTTTTATCCTAGGGGAACATTACTGGTCTCGGGACTTATCTCATTACCGTGACCCCGGAATATAAAGGGCTATTGAAGGACACCTTGGTTTTTAGTCAGTACGAGTCTGACAGACCCTCACGCCCTGCCCTGGGTGGGAGGGACTGTCGCGTAAAAAAAGGAAACATTACTAGGATAATCCTATAATGTTCATCCACGCGATAAACAATAGGTCCATACGTAATAGAAAAAATATAATATATGCAGTAGAAGTTAATATAATAACAATATTAATACATTCCACGCCTTGTTGTGAATTCTAGATCTTTGCCATATGTAACGGATAAAAATAAATCTACTTAAAAAAGTAATTGTTTTCTCAGACGAACTCAAACATAAAAAATGTAGTCCGAAATAGTTATAAATTCATAAAAACCGCTATTAGAATTTTATACACTTATCACGTTTTGAACCGGTTTTAAGACATTTGAAATTTTTATTTTAATACAAGACTTGCTGTCATATTTTGTGATAATTGTTTTAGAAACTAAGATGTACCTTAAAATAAATATAAGCCTATTGGAATGCTTGAATGAATGAGTGTGGGGTCCAAGTTTTAATTTCCAGACCGGGCGTATACCTAACGTCTTCATCGAGGCAATTCTAATATTGCTTATCTTTATCCACTGCCTAGATAACTGGCTCCTGGTAGTCATGGTATTAAATTATGCCTCTAAAACTGTCTAGACGACATTGTAAGAATCTAGGATAAGTCATCTGATAGCTACTTGATACTTTTCACCTTAGCTACTTGATACTCTATGAAATAAGAGAAAATTTATTGGTACACCGATCAATTTCCATGGGCTTTGTCAAGATTTGGGTCAGCCGGATTAAATGTATCTGTCAGCTTGTATCATCTCTCAATTATTATGTTGGAGTCGGCTTCCTAACAGTTAGATGCTGCTGAATGTAGCCAATAATGTTTGACGCCCAGCCGTTACCTCAGTTTACAGAAAGCCTTTTTGGCTCATGTACCTTCGCGATCCCACCGCCACCGAGCCGCCACCGCGCCGCCACCGCGCCGCCACCGTGCCACCACCGGGCTCTGCCAACGCGTTTTTCCATTAGATGGCACGGCAACACATATAATACATTTTTGCTTCCCCAGCACCGGCACGGCGTTGTCGCCGTCGCCGTTGCCGTGCCGTCTAATGGAAAAACGCCCATTCGCTAATGTTGCGGCGCGGTTGCAATGGCGACGCAGCCACGAAAGTATACACAGCTAAGCGGCGCAAGCGCTGCGGGGCCGAGCGGTGGCGGCAAGTCTGGGCTCGGCGGCGGCATCGTGTACAAGAGCCCATAGTGCCGTTGCCCGGATTGGACGCCAAAAATGGGGCACGGGTACCAGTTAACGCAAAACCTAAACTGTTTCAGACTAAACGCTACTCAGATCATAATTTCCACCATACTTACACACAACAAAGAAAATAGCACATAATGATGTCAAATCAAAATACCACCATGATTTCGAAAGACTTTTCCATCGTGTTTGCGTCGCCACAAACACTTTCGCTTGATAAGTGCTCGGCGGCCATATTGTTTTTATTGTCATGCCTATGTATTTAATTATATAATTTTTATAAGATTACCGTGTAGATTTATCTTTGTGTGAAGTGGGTTATGAGTACAACGTACACGTTTTTTGTTTTTTTAGTAAAATCATCAAATGAGTTCTCCTGCCCAGGGCGAAAGTCTGACAGTCCCTCCCGGGAGGATAGCGTTTTATTTGATGATTTTCATCATCATCATCATATCAGCCCGGAATCACCCACTGCTGGGCATAGGCCTCCCCCTGGGCTTTCGGGCGGCCCTGGTTTCTTTGGCCAAACTTTGGCCACCATTCGGTCAAAACCTTACTCCATCTGTCATCTCTGCGTCTAGCCAGATGCCCTGCCCAGCTCCACTGAGGCATATCGCCCTATCCCCGTCGTCATAGACTTTCGTCTGACGACGGGTGTAAAATAGAAATACGCACTCGGTCTAAAATAGAAATGCCGAGTATGGCTCGCTCCATGGCCCTTTGTGCAACTCGTATTCGGTGCACAGTCTCCAATAAGTCATCGTTCGCAGGACACATTGGTTAAAGAGACGAGTTTTCAGACATTGGGGTATCTTCTTGGATCGAAAAACATGTTCGAACTTACCGAATGTCCGAAACCCGAGCTGAATTCTCCTAGAAAGCTCTTTATTTGAATGATTTAACATGACATGATTGATGATTTTACATCATAAAAAAACAAAGACCTGAAACTTGTAATCGGGGCGGATAACACTGCGCCAACATTGCACCGCGCTATGTACTACCTACGCACTTAGTACCAATTAAAGAGTGTCCACTCCTTGATACTTCCACTTTCGATTAGTGAAACCGTCATGCTGTTTAGTCTAATGACAGATCTTCACCCTTCGGTTAATTGAGTCGCCAACAGCATTAAACCATTGTCCATGTAATGTCCATGGGTAAATACGCAGCAGCGGTCGAATTCAGCTTTGATTTCGAAGCAATGGGTAATACGATACGTCATGTCTATTTAAGAACCAACGAAAGAATGTATAGGGCCTATTATAGTTCAATTGTTAATAAAGTTCAAAAAAAAAATAGCTTACTATCACAAACATTTTTTTGATGTGTAGGGTAAAGGGAGATTATTTTGTGAGACAGGCAACTCAGTGATAGAGTCTTAAAAAGTCTCTCAAAACGTTACCTATGCATGCTGTTATGCGAAATGATGCAATTAGTTCACCACTAAAGTAGGCAAGATGAAGTGACACATCATTTCGCATTACAGCATGCATAGGAAACGTTTTGAGAGACCTTTAAGACTATCACTGAGTTGTCTGTTTCACCAAATAATCTCCCTTTACCTTATATTTTGGGAACATGAATCGATGACCTAAAGAAGATACCGGGCAACGGCTGGATGGAAAAGCCGACTATCAACCGTGCGCAGTGGCACTCTTTGGATCTCCCAAGCAGTGCCACTGCGCAAGTGCGCATGTCTGCACTGAAATGATAATTATGATACCATTTAGTAGGCTGTTTCTTCCGGTTCGTGTTCAGCACTCGAGAACTTTTCTTCTCCATTTGTTATCAGTTCTACGAGCGCTGTGGCCTACCCATTTGTCTAGATCAAGTTAAAATGAGATTTATTGGTTATCACCTAGTGTGAAACTAATCACTATGATTTATTATTATACTGAGTCAGTTCGTGATAAAACTCGTATATGCGCTATGTAAACGCAATTCGTTTGGCTCATCTCGTGTACTTTCGATTTTCATTCGCGTGTTACTATTGTATGTAATTGTTTGAATTTACTTGTATGGTTAGATAACTTTTGGTAGATACATTATGGTTTGCGTAAAACCTCAATAGACGCTAGGGGCAAGAGGTCACAGTTTAGTGATTTGTGAAATGTGCCATAACAGATAGAAAACAACTCCGTTTTTCAAACGCGTTTTCCCACCCAGGTTACTTACCAGACTTGACTAACTTGTCTTCCTTCAGTTGCGGTTTGCGTTCTAGGGCGGTGGTGATTAATTAGCTGGGTTCCTACCCAGCTAACTAATCACCAATGTTTGATTATGGTGATTCATCAAAAGAGTCCTCCTGACTCATTTGATGATTTAAAAAGATCAAAAAAAAACCATTATGGGTAGTTTGTCAATAAAGTGACGTAAAGTAAACAACAACTTTGACGATTATAATATGATAAAAAAATAAATCCCTCTTTCGTACGGCGTTCGTATTAGCGGGCTTTTATTTTCCATACAATAAACGCAGTGAATTCCTCAAGTACGCTGCAAATTAAATACAAAAATCTTGTGTGATAAGTCCTCTGTTTCCAAGTAAAACAAAAATAACGTTCGTATAAAACATAATATATTAACGTTTAATATTTTTTTATAATCTTAGTATCATTCGCAAGTCTTTGGGATCAGAATAAAGCCCTAATTGACAACTGTCAATAATAATCATGACAAAGAACACAAAGATTTAAAATGGTATTGTTATTATAATAGTCAGCCGGAAGTGACTTATTTTGAACAATAGATCTCTTCCGGTATTGATTATTTTTTGGTATGATTTATGTCAATATTAAAATTTTAGGTTACGCTCTGGTTAACTATGTCAATGCATAATACCTACATTGATTCGAGAAAATAACATTGGTTTTTGAAAAAAAGCAGTGCCATGCCACCACAATAATTTTTGTTCACGTTCAAAAACTTCGTATTCAATTTATTAATTAAAATTCTTTGTAACATTTTTCATGTGATATTTCCTAATGAATTTCTGTCTGGCTAGACAACTAACAA
The DNA here is from genome assembly GCA_036375495.1 of Agrotis segetum. Classification (NCBI taxonomy): domain Eukaryota; kingdom Metazoa; phylum Arthropoda; class Insecta; order Lepidoptera; family Noctuidae; genus Agrotis; species Agrotis segetum. The sequence continues at coordinate 81,328 of JAQSVV010000677.1, read as the reverse complement.
GCCAGACAGACGGCTTACATGATAATTCAAATAGATAAGTATTAGTGATTTATTACTTACTTTCACCTTTAATTAAAAACCTGAAGAAAAAGTAAGCTAGTGAAGATCCTGAGTCAGTGCGGTAGCTAGGCAGGGGCGAAACGGGCCTTAGCCCTTGGCCTCGCACCGGAAGGGGCCTCGCGCCCAAAGAAAATAAAAACAATATTTAAAACGGCCATAACTATTTTTTTAAGTCAGTACCTAACGGGCACGCCGCAATTGCGGCGGTAAGACCCCTCTTTGAGGAGTGGCTGGAGAGAAGTCATGGCGTCCTGACCTACCGCTTGACGCAGGTCCTCACCGGACACGGAAGTTTCGGGAGATACCTGTGTCTGATGCGAAAGGAGGAGACGCCTGGGTGTCACCACTGTGAAGATCGCCCGGAGGACACGGTGGAGCATACGGTGCAAGACTGCCCAGCTTGGGCGGAGCACCGACGTGTCCTCACGGCTGCGATAGGCGGAGACCTCTCGCGCCCGGCATTGGTTGCGGTCATGCTGCGGGGCGAGACGGAGTGGGAAGCGGTCAGCTCCTTCTGCGAGGCAGTAATGCTCGTCAAGGAGGAGGCAGGCCGCGAGCGAGAGAGGACAGCGTCCTCCCTCCGCCCCAGCCGCAGTGGTAGGCGCCCACGGCGACGGACGTCGCTAGATGATCTCCGGCCACCGTAGGCGCGGGCATGCGGGCAGCGAGTAAAGGGCAACTCGCTGCCCGACCAAGGACCATGCCCGGGTCGACGGCGCGTTGTGTTCCAAGCGCGCCTCAAAGAGCGTCAGCATAATGACGGGGCCCCCCTCTCAGAGGGCCAAAGCCTGCCGGGGTCGCGGGATTATTCCCTTACCGTAACCCCGGAACGTAACAGGCTATGAAGGACACCGTGGATTTTAGTCAGTAGAAGTCGACAGTCCCTCCCGCCCTGCCCGGGTTTGGAGGACACATTTGATGATTTTACCACGCTAAAAAAAAAAAAAAAAAAAGTGAGTACCTAAAGCAATACAACTTAACTTTTACTAAGAAATTAATTTATGACCTTCATAAATATTATGTTTACTTGTGGTGTCCTTGTGATGAGTGGGAAATGAAAAGCCCAATAAAAGTTCTCTCAAAGCTGATGTCGCCGATGATCAAACTTCTTGTCTTACCCCCTCCAAGATACGGTCTCGCTACGACACTGTCCTGAGTCGTTACACATCTTTAGCCCCTTCGTACACTAGGCGACGCAAGTCTCCGATACCTTACGATTTTGGTATTCATTGACGCGTGCTTGCGTTCGAACCTCTATGAGTTTGTATTGCTATAGCCGCTTGGATACCGAAGTCGTAAGGTATCGGAAACTTGAGTCGCCTAGTGTACGAAGGGCCTTACCTGTCTAGCAAATGGCACCACAAAAAATTCGGGACAAAACTTTGGCAGTGCAATCGGGGACAGAGAAGTAGTGTCTCTTTCCCGGATTGTGACACCAATGTTTGACAAATAATGTATTGAAGTATTATTTTAATCTGTTCATACTGGTTTGAAGAACGTTTAATTTAAAGGAAGAAAACAATACATAGATAGTTAGCCACAAGCCACATAATCAAACTTATAGAGTTAATCTATTTAAATGTAGTTACCTACTACTTTTTTATCGTGGTAAAATCATCAAATGATCCCTCACGGCATAGTGGGATGGACTGTCAGACCTGTACTGACTAAAATCCATGGTGTCCTTTAATAGCCCTTTACGTTCCGGGGCTACTGACTGGGTACTGACCCCGGCAGTCTTTGGCTCTATAAAGACCCCCGTCATTATGCTGACACTACTTGAGGCGCGCGTGGAATATAACGCGCCGTCGACCCGGGCATGGTCGGACAGTGATGTTGTTACTACTTTGCTAATGTTACCCTGACTCATCGTCTGTCTCTTCAAAACTTTACTAAACAATTCAATGGATAGGTTTATGTCAAATCTAAAAGTAAATAAACCCACGTTCTCGCTTGCAAGCTTTGATCTACGTCCTAACACTTCGCATATACAACAAGATATCTGTTAAAAGAATGCTGTAGTAATAACGCACAAGTAAAAGTGAACAAGAAAACCCGTAAAGTTGATCAACTCGTTATCTGTTTACGTTTAAAGCAAGAAAATTGACATGTTTTTCCGTCATTCATTAGGAGTGAATGAATGAAAAACTTGAACGTTTTCTTGAGCTTTTAAAACAAATTGCCTATAAATCGATCAACTTAGACCACCGCAGTTTTACTGCTATTAAAGGCGTTTTTAGGGTTCTGTAGCCAAATGGTAGAAAACGGAAACCTTATAAATTCGTTATGTCTGTCTGTCTGTCTGTCCGTCCGTATGTCACAGCCACTTTTTGACGAAAGTATAAGAGCTATCCTGTTGATACTTGGTAAGTAGATGTAATTATGTCAACCGCATTAGGATTTTCACACAAAAATAAAACAAAAACCAATTTTTCGGGAACCCCCCATACTTAGTATCTCAAAAAAAAAAAAAATTATCGCCTGAATATTTATTTTATTTATTTATTATCTATGAATAGGTCTTGAAAAATGATATGGACGTTACTAATATCATATTTTTCTAAACTGAACAGTTTGCGCAAGAGACACTTCCAAAGTATAAAACAGATCTACTGCTGGACAAAGGCCTTAGGCCACTACACCAAAAAACTATCCGCAATTTGGCAATAGATTGCATTTGACTCTAATCTAGGTTAAAGGTGACTAAGTAGACAAAGCCTGCGATGAAACGAGCTTACCCAGAAGAAGCCTGTTTACTCTATTTGCAGTTGTATGCATTCGGGAACAAAGACGCAGGAAGTGAGTATAACTCTTTTACTGCACGCATTTTGAAAGCAGATTTATTAATTGAATGCTTTGAGCTAACTAACGTTTTGCTGGCCTGGCCCTATAGCCAAATGGCAAGCGACATTCGCTTACGTCCAGCAGTCGCCAGTACATTTTCAACTTTATATCCCATTGCATAAAGTTGAAAATCTATCAATGATTACAGATCGTTTTCGTGCTGAACGTAAACGATTGTCGCTTGCCGTTCGGCTACATGCTCTGCACCTCGATCAATAAATCTTGATTTGTCGAATATATTTAATACCAGTAATGCCTGTCCAGCATATAATACCAGTATCTTTTCACTACCCAACGTCAACTACACTTGATTATCGCATACAATCACGATAAAATACTTGTTTACGTAAAAAATAGCTAGCCTTGGAATTAATTTACCATTTATTATTCTCTCAATCTTGGAAATAACTTGCGGTTTTATATAAGTGTCAATGAACTTGTGAGATCGCCCATTTCCGTCTTGTCGAGAACGGAAACTTATGTCGAAGCAAAGACCAACGTACAATATGCTTTCAAAACTATACAAATAATAATTATGGAATTCTTGCTATATTCCGTCGACGGATTTTATCGAACTATTTTGTTCTTATTGTTCTTGTTGCTAGTTTTGCGAAATTTTATTTTCTTTCTTTTGTGGATTTTGTCGAATAAATGGATTATTATGTGATCATTTATGCTGAGCTATGGAAAATGGTTCAGGACGTTCGTTCACGACAAATGGGGATGGCAACTCAAAGCTAATCGTAGATGGCGCTGCGATAGTTGGTCCCCACGTCTACCTTGTACAAAAAAACAAACAAGATTATTTGTTATAAAAATTGAGTATAAATACAAAACAAATATGGAAAATTATTCGTCCATGCAAGTACTATATACTAAAAGAAGAATTAAGACGCCGCGGCGCATCTACAAGAGAAAAAAGGTATTTAATTGAGTGGTTATACATTTGATTTTACCGTAATAAATCCACAATTACTTGTAGTTGAGGTTTCAATTTTTGAGTTTAGGTATGTTTTACCTGTCCTCTCCTTTATCAAGAATATAATGCTGGTTTTGACTTTCTATTTTGATAAAATATCATAATGTTTTAAGTCAGTAATTTTAACCTTTTTTTCTATTTAGATTCGAGAAATATCACAATATATTTAATTTCTTAACACCACAACTATTACATAACTCGTTCCAGGTGATAATTCTTCGATTTTCGAGCGATGCAATACTGGTACATAACCTCCAAAAGAAAAGTAGATGTTATTTTGAAAAGTGTATTCCATCATTTTTACAGCTTATTACACAACATCTAGTCATTTTACATCAATAAATGGTTTTTTTTCTGAAAATTCCTTTGATTTTACAGTTCTTTGGGGACCAAACTGTCATTTTCACTTTGACACTTGCCTTCCCCATTAATTTAAAATCTTTATAACGAGTAAGACTTACCCAAAAAAATTGTTGCCACCATAGTTGCCACATTCTCTACCTCATTTGTTTCCTTATTTTGTATACAACGTGTAACGTTAATAGCGCAAAACATCTCGTGGAGTAACATAGCCCATGTTACTGAACAATATTTGTTCTAAAACTATTGGAAATTAAAAAAAAATGTTTTTATACTGATGGGCTTTATCAATTTCTCATTTTTGTATGTTTTTTTTTTCCAATAGATTTTAGAACAAATATTGATCAGTAACATGGTCTGAGTTACCCCACGACAGGTTTTGCGCTATTAACGTTACAGGTTGTATACGTTTAGTATCTCTATTGTTCACTATTATCTCACTAACGAGCATCTTAAGAATCTTCATACCAAGGATGTAAATCTATTGTTACATTCTTTATCTTTACTTATTTTTATGGAAGTCACTTAACATGCTTTATAAATATTTTTGAATTTTGTCATAAATTGTTGGTTTAAAGACAATTCATTACTAAAGAATGTTACTGTGTAGTTATATTTTCTCATGGCATTAATGTTTCTTTTGCGATAAAAATGTGTCGGAAGCAGGTTTTTAACCCAAAATCTCAGTTAGACGATGCAAGTAATTGCTTGCATGCTTGAATTTAGTTGATCAAACAAATAACACAATACATGCAGGTTTGCATGCAAGTTCTTGTATCGTGTAAATGGGCGTTTACTCTTCAACAAACAAGAATAAGTTACTTAACTATTTACTGTACGTCTCGTCTTAAATCCGATAAATGAAGATTTAAATGAATTATACGAAAAAACTTGTTTATACCGTGAACACCATAATTATTTGATTATGAATTATATCGTTTTCACTCTTATTTTGAAGGTATTTTCAACACTTTCTTCGTATGATTTTGTTATGGAAATAACTCTGAGAAAAAAAATACTATGAAGTTTTTTTAATTATGGTTTAAAAGTATTTTTAATGTTCTTCTTATGTTTTTTATAAATTCATCCACTTCTTACACATAGTTTACGTGTGTAATAAGTATATTAGTGGCTTTATTTTATCTAGCGATTGGCCTGCCTTTGACCACCATTTCGCCTGATGATAAGTGATGATGTGGTCAATGGTGAAGCACGCTTGCCTAGAAGTATCTATCTACTCTTGCCTTAAAGAACCCAAGGTTGTAGCTATCAAAAAACAATATGGCAATATAGTTGATACTAAAGGGTGCAATTGAATTCATGGGCTTTATTTTAAACAGACACTATTCAATGATACTAGTTGCATTACGCAAATCAAAAATGTTATACATGCAAGTTAGCATTATTTGATGTTGGTTTACTTTTCGTAACGAGCTGTACTGCGCTCGAGATTTTGATACATGAAAACTTATTGTGGTTTATGATGTATTTTTTTTAAATTACTTTTAGTGTTTATTTGCATCGGGCTCTCAGTCCAGATGCACATTAAGCCTTTTGCTATGTATGTGACTTACTACATTTTTAGAGTTTTCCATACCTATTTGCATTAATAATATTTTGATTTGCTTATTATTATAGGCCTTTTATTAGCGTCGTAAAATCATCAAATGAGTCCTTCCACCCCAGGCAGGGTGGAAGGGACTGTCAGACTTGTACTGACTAAAATCTACGGTGATCCTTCAATAGCCCTTTACGTTCCAGGGTCACGGTGACCTGATGAAACAGTCCCGCGGCCCCGGCAGGCTTTGGCCTGTCAATCATACAGGCGTAACTTATGTTATTTTAAATAAAATATACATTTTCTCGTGTGAAAACTGACAGTTCTGCTTGACCTCACATTACATTGTTATGTCTTGAAAGTAAACAGTAGACAACACTTACTTTTTATATTATTTCTGACCTACATCACTTTGTAAAACATTATTATTATTTATGTATGTATGAGCAAGACAAATGTATAATGCACCGTTTTGCATAACGATTTCATCTTGCTGTATAACAGGGCCACGCTAACGGGAAAAGTTGTTAATTAATACGTTAATGGACGTTTATACGATCATTTTAACACTATTTTGTGTTGCACTTCCTAGCACGACCGTGAACATATTCATTATAACTTTTGATGGTAATAAATTCCTCTTAATTTGTACTATTATATACCACTAATTAGCAATTTTGTACCTCTCAATCAACGTTGATAAGCAGGTCGCGCTAGGAAGATTGCTTCCTAGCACGACCACGCTGAAATTCCAGTTGGCATTGAAGTTGAAGACACGGGACCATGCCATGGCCAATACGATACTATTACCCAGTTACTGGGTTGTCGAGGTCCGATAGATGGTCGCTGGAAGTCGACCCTAACAATAGTTGGGAAAAGGCTAGGCAGATGATGATCCAAGACAGGTAAATTCATTTTCCAACCCACGTAGAGCTTTACAGTCTCGGCGCTTTTCTGGTGGTTGCCACTGTTGTTACTGATACTAAAGTTTTGTTGTTCACAGGAGTTGTAGTGGCAAAAAAGTCTCAGTCCACCCAGGGTCGGAGGACTCTTTTGATGATTATTTCACCCGAAAAAGTAGACTGTCTAATATACCGTTTAAACACTTACCAAGTCATCATACGAACGCGAACGTAATGACAGATTGTTAAAACCATTTTACTTTTCCTCCCCATCTGTTAAAATGTACAGCAAAAAAGATCTAACTGCTCACATTCTATCGCCTTTAGCAGACGGCGCAAGAGTCCAAGATTTACGGACACATTATCCGTGCACGCACTAGAAAGTGACGCGGGCGCATCTGTTCTATGTACAGTCGTACAAGTTAACTGTTTTACAAGCAATAAAATAATAATAATGATATTCCACAACTATCACACAACGCCATCTAGTCCCAAGCTAAGCAGAGCTTGTGTTATGGGTACTAGACAACTGATAAACATACTTATATATTTCTAAATACACACATATAATAGATATTTTTTTTCTCAATATTTAAAAATCACGAGTCACTAATACTTATGCTAATCCCCAAAAATCTGATTTGAATTATTAAGTACTCTGCGCAGTGAACGACATTTTCCATTTTTTTTTCTGTTTTACCTAGCGACATGTACCCTTAGTACGAATTTTCACTATTTTACTTTACAGCGTCTTTCCAGTATTTGCAGCGTTGCGAAGAAGAAACTAATTTTTTCCTTGTAAATAGTCAATTTGAAACTGTCAAAGTTCCAGTTTATTTTACGTCTGAAATACTGAAAACTCGTGCTAAGGGTACTAAATTATTCTGTGAGTGTACTCTGCACATTGAACGACATTTTCCGTTTTTTTTCTGTTATACCTAGAGACAACTGAATTATTTACTATCTAAATATAACGACATTGTTCGAGAGTACCATGTACACCAAATAACTTATTCTACTGTACTTTCATAACATATTTGTATGCGGTACTTTTCGACCCAAGGGATCAAAATTAGCATAGAAAGAACTGCCAGCTGACAGTTGTGACTGACAATAAGATGGACCATCGTTTGTATGGTAATGGTTACTTATCTAATACGTGGTTCAGTTAAGAATCGCGAGAAACGTTTAGAAAATATTGTGCGAAAGTTGGTCACATAATATGGCAAGGATGTACCGGTCTTCATAAATTCTCTATAGACTGCTATGAGACACTTAAGCTCGGCAGTAATGCTGCAGGAGCATTGATGTTCAGCAATACTGCCCCGGTTGCCGCTTTGCTCAGAACCAGCGTGGCAGCCAGCACTGCTCACCTGCTCGACATCTCAGTGCTAACAATGCTGCGGCAGACTGCAGTGTACTGCCGAAATTGGAACCATAATTTTATCATCTGCCTAGCCTTTTTCCAAACAATGCCATGGTGAAATTCGAGACTAATCAAACGTAATGACTTGCCCATTTACAGACCGTCCTAGGTAATCACGGCTTAACCTTGAAGATCAGTACGTATCATCATCATCAGCATCGTATAATGTTCCCACTGTTGGGACATAGGCCTCCTCTCTGTAAGAGGGAGTGGGCCATAAACCACCACGCGGGCCCAGTGTGGGTTGGTAGATGTACAAGTCTTCGATTTTTTTAATTCTAGGGCCTGCCGATTTCCTCACGATGTTTTCCTTCACCATTTTGAGAGCAGTGGTGATGAAATAAATTACATAAAGTAATGCGCCTGCCTGGGTTTGAACCCACGATCTACAACTCGTAAGTCGGGACCGACACCACCGGGCCACCACTGCCCTCACCTCCAGTATAGTATGTATGGCTGTAATTATTTAGGTAACTACGCAATTTGTTCAGTATGACCTCATTTTTGTGTAGAATACCTCTAGCTGTTCCCCGCGGTTTCATTCCCGCTGCTCAGCTCCCTTTTGGCATATCATAAGCTTACATAGCCTTTCTGGATAAAAAGACTTGTGGATACATGTGAGTTTTTATATATTTTGTAAACGCACCCACTACACAAAGGAAATTCCTAGTGTCGGAAGAAATTCTTGGTGTAAACAAACGCGAAAATATTTTTTCATTTCGAAGACGGTAGTGCCTGAGATCAGCTCTTTCAACCGAACAAACTCTTCAGCTTTATAATATCAGTATAAATAAGCGACTCAATATCTTTTATTTTAATCTATTATTATGGTAGACCGTCGATCTACAGGCTACCACTTGCCTTTACTAATATCCAAATAAAAAGTCAATACTGTCGTCTGTAATTAAGAGATCAACTGCACAGAACAAACGCATTTCACACTTTCTTGAATCATTACAGTCACGTGAAAACTAACATTATTAACACCATATTAGGTTCTGCTGCTATAAAGAAGCAATAACGCTGAAAAAAACATTGATTTACGACTGTTCAGTTGTTGTTTAATAGGTCTGTCTAAGCAGACTATGGTTTAAAGTATAATACCGTAACTGTCAGTTCACACCGAGACGCGACGCGAAGCGACGTGACGCAACGATACTTCAAATTTGTATCTTTTCTTGTAGTAAATAAAGTCAGATATTGAATCGCTATTAAAACGCAGCGCGGCGCCGCGCTACGTCGCGCTGCGTTGTATCTTTTTGTGTAGAAAATAGAGTTACATTTTGAATAACTCTTTTGAAATGTGCGCGCAGCGTCACGTCTCCGTCTGAGCTGACCCTAAGGCTCTCGAATGGAGACCACGCACCGGCAAGCGCAGCATAGGACGTCCACCCACTAGGTGGGCAGACGATCTTATGAAGGCTCCAGGATTACGCTGGATGCAAGCCGCTTCCAACCAGTCCTATTGGAAGTATAAAAAGGGAGGCCTGTATTCAGCAGTGGACGTCTTACGGCTGATATGATGAATGCGAAGTGGAGGGCCGTCGATCCTCAAGGTATTTGATGAGACTTATAAGATCCACGGACCACCAAAACCTACTTAACGTGGGGAAGCCTTTGGTGAAATAGAAGGACAGCATTTTAAGTCACTGTCAATGCTCTACAAATGACAACAAGGACCAATGCTGAATGTGTTTTTTGAGAAAAAATCGGTACATAAGTCATAATTGATCACCCATCTTGTTGAACAAGCGCGGCCTAGGCTCCGGTTCGAGTGAAGCGGAGCGGAGCAGAGCAGAGACGAGCTGAGCCGCGATTCACCAATCACGTGGCTTGATTACTTCGTACATAATCGTGGCACAGCTTTTCTCCGCTTTGCTCCATCCTGTCTCAGTCGAAACCCAGCGTAAACCTTCAAGATTGATCGGTGAAACTATTATAAGACCACATTATTTGCTACTTTATTCAATTCTCAAATCCATTTTTTCTCAATTTCAGATAACCGTAACAACATCATGCAGCCGAGCAGAAGAACAAAACAAGGAAACAGAAGCGTCACAAGATGTCAAAAGAATAAATAAACGAGAAGCAACTCTAATATACGACTTCAATGGCGACACTATGGACAAAATATTTAATAAGAAACCCAAAGTCATGTACAGGAAAATATCGAAAGTAAGATTTGAACCTCCAAAATCAAGATACGGGTCCTCAAAATCACAATATGGACCACCGAGGCCGAAATACAAGCCTCGTAAGTCGACCAGGAAACCTGGAAAGAAAACTCGGACAGGGAAGCCTATATCGTCATCTCCGAGATATATTCCACCCGAGTCTAAAAATAGGCACAGCCCCTACCCAAACAAAAAGCATAATAAAAATAAGAGACCTAATGGCCGACCAGGTTTTGGACACATTGTAAAAATGCCCCATTACTCCTTTTTTGTGCCTGAAAAACCAAGCTTTGGTGAACCACCAGTACCCAAGGACCAGCAGCCCCCGAAGAGTTATGGCGAGCCTCCCGTAGACTCTTACGGTGCACCTCTGAAACCTGGCATCGCAGACGTGTACCCAACACAGAACAGTTTCCAAAACATCCTTACCGAGTTTCCAGATTCTTCAAACCAAAACGACTTCGTAGATCACAACAACCAAGAACAACAAAAAAACCACAACTTTGTCGATACAAGCTTTGATACCAGCTATGCCTTCACGAAGAAGGAGCCAACATTTGCTTATTACGTGACAGTTAATCCCAAAGACGCCCATGCAGACCTCATGAGTTCAGGTGACAGGACAAAGAATGCTAAATTCTTCTTCCGGAAATTAAAGCCACATTATTTCGCGGATGCGAAAGTTTTAAATAGACCGTGGATGTCAAACAAGCAAGAAGGCGATGAGATCATTGTTGGTGGAAAATATGCGGAGCCTCCTGCGAGGGCTGTGCCGAAGAGCCGTCCGTATTTACCGATGTATGGTGACGATTACGATGAGGATTCTTTCCCTGCCCTCCAAGGTTACGTCGACATTGACGGTCCACAGTCAGCGAATCAGTCACCTTACTCTAACTACAAGTACAGTAATATGGCGTTCAGTCCGCAGAACCTAAACGATGCATTTAGTATAGTAGACAAATAGTCATAATTAAATGTTATTGTTTTACTTAGGCATAACGGAGAATGGTCGTAAAAATAGGCAAAGGAAAATGTATGTGTGATATTTTATGTGTGTAGCAGCAAAATAATTATGATTGTATTGCGAACAGGCTATGATTGATGAATATTACTTACTTAACAAATGTCAAAGACACTACTTTTGTGGAAATGGGTAATTGGGTATTGTGTAATATTGTGTATAGCTAGGGAACTTTAATGTTAAGCAGATCGTCACGTGGTGAAATTCTTTGTTTAACTGTCTTATTGTTCAATATTTATATTATTCAGTTGCTGTCTAGAAACTAATAACCGCTAATGAGAAAAGGCAGGTGATGGATATTGGGATTTTTTTTACAGCACACTGCAACTAAATATATTATAAGCGGCTGAGAGCGCATTTGGGCACGGGCCCTTGGCACTTTGAATATAAGGTTTTTTTCTTAAGGGATTCTTTGCACTACGAGGTTGGAATTCGCAAGCAAAAATTAATTTAATTTAAATTTAATTTAAAGCAAAAATTCGTATTCTTGGGAATACGAATTTTTGCTCACTGCTGATGAACACCAATACCAATCGTCCGATTGTAAAACAAAATTGCCCTATGGTCTAATTGACTACAGGTCAATTTTGCCCTGCCTATCTACTGGACGCCTAAAGCAGCAGGGATACCATTTATGCATTTGAGGGCAGTTCAGTTCTATGGTGCGACAGAATAAAGCTAGCTAAGAGATTTGAACTCACTAGCAAACTGACGATAGGTCCTCTTTTGATCGTATATGTGAAAATAATACGTAACTGCAAGAGGATTATAGGAGAGAAGAAAAAAAAAACTGGGACATGGAAGATGGAAGCTCGAAACTTCCAGAAAAAAATTTCGTTGTTTTAGGAAGCCACTGTTTTAAAGTTTGCCGGAAGTCCCAGGGCTTCGTAATTATTGGGGCTTAGAGACCGAAATATCGGGAAGCCCTGGGTACATGACCAGACTGCCCAATGAAATAGATGGCCCTGAAAAGTGGTTTGTCAAACCAGACCAACCTCGGCAGGCACCGCTTAATCTTAAGGATGAACTTGTGCGGCCTTATTTAGTTGCAAGCTACTTAAAATTATTTATACATGTATCCGAAAAGTGGTGGCCCAGTGGTATCGGCCCCGACTTACGAGTTGTAGGTCGTGGGTTCGAATCCAGGCAGGCGCATTACTTTGCGTAATTTATTTCATCATCACTGCTCTCAAAACGGTGAAGGAGATCATCGTGAAGAAACCGGCATGTCCTAGAACCAAAAATTCGAAGACATGTGACATCCACCAATCCGCATTGGGCCCGCGTGGTGGATTATGGCCCACTCCCTCACAAGAGAGGAGGCTGTGTCCCAGCAGTGGGAACATTATAGGCTGATGATGATGATGATGTATCCGAAAAGTAAGTCCCATGACAATAAATGACCGTCTTGAAATAAACGCTTCATGATTTTTGATTTGTTCGCTCTTGTTAGGACGCGTGTTAATAGGCACAGTGTCTTCTCAACTATTTATGTCGACAAAGTTGAATCATGACCCATTTTGACAAAAAATCATTTGAATCCGTCAAATTGATAAAGATCAAAGTCGTTATCATGGATATGTATGTTTACGCGAATGTGGACCTAATTGGATTTGAATGTCTGTAAGAATTATGGTGGTAAATAAGCTTATGGGTCATGACCCATTTGACAAAAAATCATTTGAATCCATCAAGTTGACAAAGATCAAAGTCGCTACATACCTTGTCACTACAGTCGGATAAGTGTGTGTACGCGAAAGTGAACCTAATTGTATTTTAAAGTCTGTAAGAAAATAAGCTTATGGTGGGTCATGATTCAACTTTGTCGACTGTACAATCCTATACCACCTACCTATAGAAACCTTAATAACTCATGTTCCACCGTATATTATGCTCGGCCTGCAAGTATGTATGACATAATTTTTGTATATATTGGAGAGTAGGAGAGGAAAGAATGAATTGGAATTAGGGAATCCAAGATTAGATTAAGTTAGGTATTGCATGTTAAGGAATAATTTATGTTAATTAAATTTTATATTAAAATGCAAGTGAGTTTTAATTCATACCTCGATCTATTAAAATCGATCTATGATATCCGTTCATTAACCATTGATCATGATTGTGGTAATGTGATGTGGTTGTAGGTCGTGGGTTCGAACCCCGCCAGGCGCTTTACTTTGTGTAATTTATTTCATCACCACTGCTCTCAAAACGGTGAAGGAAAACATCGTGAGGAAACCGGCATGTCCTGGAACCAAAAATTCGTGTTGTACTTCCTAGCACGACCATGAACATATTCATTATAACTTTTGATGGTAATAAATTCCTCTGATTTTGTACTACCTACTGTGTATAGTTGATTTTGTATACCACTAATAAGCAATTTTGTACCTCTCAATAAGCAGGTCGTGCTAGGAAGATTGCTTCCCAACACGACCACGCTAAAATTCCAGTTGGCATTGAAATTGAAGACACGGGACCATGACTAATATTTTGTACTCGTTTATACTCCGAAATAATTACCGGTATATTGTCATTATCTATCTATTAGTTGCAAGAAAAAAATAAAATTAAAAAATGTACCAACAAACCTGCATTTGATTTTTAAACTTGTCACGAGATGGCGTTAAATAAAATTATGGGCAGAATTTTTTAATTTATTTTTTTTCTTACAATTAACGACAATATACCGGTAATTATATCGGAGTATAAATGAGTACAAAATATTAGTCATGGTCCCGTGTCTTCAATTTCAATGCCAACTGGAATTTTAGCGTGGTCGTGCTGGGAAGCAATCTTCCTAGCACGACCTGCTTATCTACGGTAATTGAGAGGTACAAAATTGCTAATTAGTGGTATATAATAGAACAAAATCAGAGGAATTTATTACCATCAAAAGTTATAATGAATATGTTCATGGTCGTGCTAGGAAGTACAACACAAAAATTCGAAGACATATAGACATCCACCAATCCGCACTGGGCCCGCGTGGTGGATTGTAGACCACTCCCTCGGTCTCACAGAGAGGAGGCCTGTGTCCCAGCAGTGGGAACATTGACGGCTGATGATGATGAACCATCGTATTATTTTCCCAAGGTATGTTTATTTTAAATTTTTGCCACTATTGTACAACCTTTAGTGAAATTTTATCTCAAATAAAACAAAGCTTTATAAATACATACTATATTTCACAGAAACTTAAACGAAATCATTTATATTAAAATTCTTAAAAACACTTACTATAAAACTAAAGTATACATACTACTCAAAATTATCATAAATTCATCGCAATTCACGGATTCTCGAAGTCTAAACTTTATAAATACGTTCAAGAATTAGGCAAAAAAAAATGATTTAAACTTAGTTATTTTTCATTGAAGCCATACCCAGATTGCTTGTATCCTCCGACATACGTAAAATACGGATCGATTTCGGTCAGTTTAGCTGTGCAGCCTGCCCAAAGCGAAAATCGACTGTGTAAATGGTAGTTCAAGTAAACTTTTTACTTTTTTTTTGCAAAGGATACAACTGGTTAGTAAGTCGATTAGTGTAAATCCAGTGATAGCATACGATACAAGGACGTTCAAGCTGTCATCACCAACTGCTCAGTTACTGCCAGTTCGACTGCTTTAGCGCTTTTGTGTATACGTAAAAGACTGCAATTTGAAGCAGTCAATACTGGTTACTTCAAGCAGTCTGTGTATGGCGGGCCTAACATATTTAGGAAACAGTTACAATAGACAGGTAGAGCATTTCTTAAGATAACAATAATAAAATATACGCATACATCGGACGGATCTGATAATAGTTAGAACAGCCATAATAATTCGGAAAAAAAGAAAACGTTGATTTTAGGAAGTCTAAGCTTAATGCATTTTATCTAAGCGGTTGGCAGCTATCAATTCTTCGTCAAATTCAGAAGAGTGCCAAAGATATTATGTCTCAACTGCGCCACAACGTCAGAATTCCCGATTACGTTTCAATTTCTTAATCATACATTCCTTACTTGCTCAATCATCGTCTAGGTTTATTCTCCTTCGCGACTGCCGTGATCTGTTCTAAGACGTGTTTCTTCTTCCTTGCATTGCCGCAAGCCGCCCGCGCAGCCTCGCACGCGCAGTGGGCAGCTTGCTTGGTCGCTGCACAATCAGCGCAAGCGCATTGTAGTTTGTGTTGCAGTTGTGCTAGTCTTGCTTTTGCTTCAGCTAGATGATTGCTCTTCTCTTGTAGTCCCATTTTGGTCTTCGCTAGCACGCAGTGTGCTGTCTTCTCAAGTTTCGCTGCCAGTTGACACGCTTGTACCATTAGTTTATGCTGGAAAGTGTAAGTAAGAAGTTTCTTAGTATTCTGTTTTTGAAGAAACTTTATGACGAACTAAAAGGTTGGAGGTAACTTATGTCATGACTTTGAAGATTAGGTACCTCTAAATACACTTCACATTGTGAAAGGTTCCTGTCTCTTGGAGCCCTGACACCTGTTGCTAGGACCTTACTTTAAAACTTTTATTTCGTGATGTGCAGTACATAATATTACATTTATTTTTACGTCCTCCCTGTATAATGATGAAGTATAGTGTGTTATAAGTTGTCATAAGTCCTGTAACAGTGTTTGGAAAGGCGATCTATGGAAATAAAAATAATGAGAACTCAACATGTTTTGCTAAAGGCAGTAGACGACCTATACTATGCAGCGAATGGACAAATGCTGCCAATGATGATAATGAACTCAAATAAAACAAACCATTTTATGTAAAATCTATATTAACAGAAGCTTATACGAAACCATTTATATCAAAAGTCGAACGTCTTAAACACACATTATAACGAAATTAAAGTATAGTTACTAATCAAAATTATCATAAAAGTTGTCGTACATCACACATTCTCCAAAGTTAACCCTTTGACTAAGAACTGGTTGTCTGCCATGAACTCTTAAAGCATAACTCTTTAGGCTGTGACACAGAGATGGCGTTAGACGTATATTGCTCAGTCTCTTTTCCACAGCCTAAACTGGAACGCTTTAAGAGCTCATGTTAAGGTTTCAGATAATATTTACAATCCATAAATCAAAAAACTTCAACAGCTGCCATTGTAATTCACTCTTAATCATAGTTTCTTAATTGCTCGATCACCGTCTTGGTTTGTTGTCATTTCCGACTGCTGTGATCTGTTCTAAGACGTGTTTCTTCTTCCTTGCATTGCCGCATGCCGCCCGCGCAGCCTCGCACGCGCAGTGGGCAGCTTGCTTGGTCGCTGCACAATCAGCGCAAGCGCATTGTAGTTTATGTTGCAGGTGTGCTAGTCTCGCTCGTGCCTCGGCTAGGTAACGACATTTCTCTTGCAATCCCATTTTAGTCTTCGCTAGCACGCAGTGTGCTGTTTTCTCAAGTTGCGCTGCCAGTTGACACGCTTGTACCATCAGTTTATGCTGGAAAGTGTTAGCAAGAATGATTTCATAAAACACTACATTTTAATGGATACTTTTGTCGTTAATCATTAATTCGGATATTTATTAGAACACAGGTAGCACGTGGACATTATGTCTATGAACAGTGAGCATAACATACACAAACTAGACTACTGGAATATGAGGTACGCAAACAGTACCGTGTAATTAAGATTTTGGTTCGTTCCGATCATTAAAAGACTGATTCTATTTTGGTACTTGTAGTAGGCATCTAAGTAATCAGAATAAAAAAAGAAAATCATCGCTTCCTTCAATATTATGTAACCTTGTAAGGCAAAGGTTTGTATTTTATTTCTTAATATAGCTGTGAGTTAGGGCCGAGACACACCGGAATGGCAGCGACGCGGCAAGCACCTTCAGTGTGAAATAATTTTAAACTTTAACTGCATACTTGAAAGACCAGTATCGCTTGAAAAGCTTGGAAAGGTCGCGAGGCCGCCAGCGGCGACCCTGCCGGCCGTTGCCATTTCGATGTGGCTCTGCCCTAATAGTATATAATGGACCCAGTATTGTCTGTAATGTAGGGAATATGAATCCTAATATTTTTTTCATTGCAATGCAACACGATACGACGTCTCATCGAGTCTTAATTATAGTCCCCCGATGCCACGTCTTATTTGTAATACATACAATGTCATAAGACCCATGATAGTGTTTGCAGATGAGACCTACAAAATGATAAATCCTGTAAAATTTTAATACAATGTGTACTCCACTGCCACTATAATATATTGAGGAAAACTAACTCAAATGAAACGAACATTATTATGAATAGATATTATATTTACCAGAAGCTTATTCGAAACCAGTTACATTTATCAAACGTCTTAAATACACATTATTATAAAACTAAAGTATACGGTAATTATTAATAAACAATATGATGAAGAAGAAGAATCTAAGAAGACTTGTGGCTTTACAATTATTATAGTATAAAAAAATTATGAAGAGAAAACTAAAGAGTAACTTTCATGAATAAAATATCAACAAACGAGTTTTCAAAAATTATCGTCAAAAGAAAAATCATTCGAAACAAAAAAGTAGATAGAGATCTTGTGCAAACATTTTCAGTAAATATCTGAAATCAGATATAAACAAGTTTCATTCTTAGATATCAATTATAAAACCAGCATCAATCTTCATTTCCCTAGCATCACTGGCGGATATGAAGAGTGGTGGATCTGCTCTTCATCGGAAACTCATTATTAGTTCAGAAAAACAGGTGGTAGGGTAAAGTAATTATGATGTTTCATTCAACTAAACATGTCATTGTGATTGTGTGGCAGTGAATTAGAAAATGTATTTTCAGTGCTAAGATATCTTTCGTCACCAACACAGGATGAGCCCAAAGGCTTCCGTTTTTTCATCACTCCACCAAAATGTCAGAATATCTGAACCTTATAGCTGATGTTTTAATCTCTTAATCATACTTTACTTGCTCGATCATCGTCTCGGTTTGTTGTCCTTCGCGACTGCTGTGATCTGTTCTAAGACGTGTTTCTTCTTCCTTGCATTGCCACAAGCCGCCCGCGCAGCTTCGCACGCGCAGTGGGCAGCCTTCTTAGTCGCTGCACAATCTTCGCAAGCGCATTGTAGTTTGTGTTGCAGGTGTGCTAATCTTGCTCGCGCCTTCGCTAGGTGACAACATTTCGCTTGTAATCCAGTTTTGGTCTTCTCTAAAACGCAGTGAGCAGATTTTTCAAGTTGAGCTGACAGTTGAACCGCTTGTATCATAAGTTTATGCTGGAAAGTGGGTAAGAAATTTTTCTTTATGTACTTATTTCGAAACAATTTAATGTTATGTTCTATAAGAAAATCAGAGTTATGTTAGTTTCGTTTGATAAAATTAAAAAAATTTTAGAGTATTATGCAACCATTGTATACGCAGTATTCTATCTAAGCCAGTTAGCAAAAACCTACTTTAACCTGGTTTTTCGGACAATTCATCGAATCGGATATTTCGAATATTCGATTCAAAGAGCTGGCCAGCACATTGTACTTGCAGAAGACAATGAATTACTTGTCCTTAAAACAAGTGCCGAAACTCGGGTTCTACAGATGACCGAAGCGCAAACGCTTCGGTCCCTAAAGCGCGATATTATCGTCGTGGGACGTACGTCTTTCCAAACACTCTCATATGAACGCGTCTCCGTACGGCGATATTATCGCGGCGATGCGACGAGTGGCAATGTGCGCGCGTAACGTCAGCGTATCGCGATCGGCGGGTAACGTGGCGCTCTCGTTGAGCGCGATACCAGTAGAGAAACAAAACAAAACTTTAGCACAACGACTCATCGCGGGCTCGCAGCGATTCCGTTGTGAGTCGTAACGATACGCTGGCGGGATAATCGATCGTCGTGGAGATTTTCCGACTCTCTCGTTCGTGGAGATGGCGCCTAACATACAAATTAGTTAAGGGAGTGACGATATAACTACAACTGCGAGGGATTATGAACCCCGGTTCCATACTAATGTGCTAGACTGTGGAGATCCACACGGGTGTCCATCACGTGGAGGCAGGCCTCACGTCTCTGGCATGCACACAGTTATACAACAGGTGAACATCTTGGACGT
This sequence comes from Agrotis segetum, assembly GCA_036375495.1. Lineage (NCBI taxonomy): Eukaryota > Metazoa > Arthropoda > Insecta > Lepidoptera > Noctuidae > Agrotis > Agrotis segetum. The sequence continues at coordinate 61,964 of JAQSVV010000677.1, read as the reverse complement.
TCACTTCATCCAGTTTCAACGTTTAAACCAATGTGACGCCATACTTATATATAACTTGCCTAATGGAAACACGCCTTTAGGGACATGCGGCTGCAGTTTTATAGTTTTTGGCCAGTTTTGCGACCTTTAAAAGGCAACTGATTACGTGAAATACTAAATAGTGCTTTTAAACATTTTAACAAAACGGCCTAAGTAAAGAAGAAGTTACCTGTATATCATCATTTTTTAATAATCCACTGCGGAAGTGCAGTAAAAGGTGTGATTGAGCTAAGTTTAAAAGTTAAAGTAGGGGTACCACAAGGTTCAATATTAGGCCCTGTTCTCTTTCTAACAAATGATTTAATCAAGGATTGAATCTGAATTATTGGAAAGCTCGACAAATCAAATCACACCATGCTCAGGTTCGTAACTGGTTTAGCCAAAAATAAATTAGTGTTAAATGAGAATACAAACTAAATTTTAATCGGAGGCATCTTCAATCAAACGAACAAATTTATTATAAAAGCTATATTTATGTAACATAAGCTTATACAAAACTATTTAAATCAAATTTCTTAAAAACACACTGTTACGAAACTAAAGTAAATAGTTAGTAATTCAAATAATCATATATTCGGTGTATTTCACACATTCTCGTAAGTTAATTCTTCGGGTAGGTAATTTACATTCTTTTAAAAATGGAATGCAAAAACTATCACTGTAATTAATTTTTAGAAGGCAGCTTTAAAATTAAACTTGTAACATGTTAACATATTTGGCAAATTTTTATTTAAGATGCTAAAGTAACAAAACAACTTATGTATGGGATACGAACACAAATAGGTACGTAAACACAATAAAATTGTGTTCATAATATAACATTGAGCTATTATTATTAGCACGAAAATTAAAATATGCCCAATACCAAGAAATAATGAAATTCATTAAGTATTTCTGGCAGTGTTTTTGTAAGTCCATCATGTCTAAAATGATCCAAAATTTTTTTTCATCAACTACTTTTCATACAACAGTGAATAAAACAAAATTTACCTACGACACTGAGCCGTTTTCTAAACTACATGACAAATTTCTTAAGATTTAATTAATGACGATAAGAGTTTCGTCCTTAATGCCCTTTTTTCTCTGCTTCTGCGGCGAATAAAGAACCGTATGGTTCTGGTAATAGTCGGCAATTCGTTATATATGGACCAAAGACAAATGCAGCAAAGACTTCATGGAGTTCTAGGTTCAATCAGAACCTTTTATATCCAAATGGCAGTCAAATAGAAAATAATGTATTTTGCCCCCTGTGGAATCTCATTGTTGTGACAAGAATCAGCTTTTGTTTTCTGTTTACTCCGCCAAAATCCCGGAATTTCCAACCCCCATAGCTCATGTTTCAATCTCTTAATCTCTACTTTCCTTACTTGCTCGATCATCGTCTCGTTTGGTTCTCCTTCGCGACTGCCGTGATCTGTTCTAAGACGTGTTTCTTCTTCCTTGCATTGCCGCAAGCCGCCCGCGCAGCCTCGCACGCGCAGTGGGCAGCTTGCTTGGTCGCTGCACAATCAGCGCAAGCGCATTGTAGTTTGTGTTGCAAATGGGCTAATCTCGCTCGTGCCTCCGCCAGATTATGGCATTTCTCTTGTAAGCCAAATTTGGTCTTCTCTAAAACACAGTGAGCCGACTTCTCGAGTTGTGCTGACAGTTGACACGCTTGTACCATTAGTTTATGCTGGAAAGTGCGAGCAAGAAAAGTTGCTTAATATTGTATTCGTAGCAACTAACGACACAGCATAAGAGATTTCTTAGTCGTGAACAATACGACTTATATTCAAAATTCAATGAAATAGCAGTAGCTATTTTTGAAAGTCCACTTTGGTTTTGAAAAATATAAATAGGCCCTTTAACGCCGAGTAAAATAATTGGCGACATTACGACTAACGAAGTCGATGATGACGAGACGGGCTAATAATTCCAACCTACCTAAAATGACTAATCAGAATTTGCAAAAGGCTGTCTTGTGGAAAAGCCAGACAAAAATATAAACGAATGAAACTCAAAATAAGAAAACAAATTTCAGAGACCAAGTATTTCAGTACGTTTATTTTAAGTGTTTTTACATATACAAGTAGATTTATTTATATACCTACAAATAATTTGATAACACGCTTATCCACCATTCAAGTTCTTTTTTTTTCACCGGTACACAAGCAGTTAAATATTTTGTCAGAAAGTTCTTTATAACAGACTGGGACACAACTCAATGCGGTTGCTGTTATTACAAGTGTATACAGGGTGAATTTTTCAAGTGGGCGTGGATGGCTATTTTCGAAACTATGAGGAATATCGAAAAACCTTGAAAGGAGTCTCGAGGCCGATTTTGACGAAAACTAAAACTGCATCATTGGATTTTAGAAAAATCTATCATCCTGGCCAGGAATCGAACCCGCTGATTTTGAAAAAAAAAACACACCCTGTATTATTACACCATTCGATAGTGTTGCTAATAAGGATCAAATTCTGGGAAATAGACATGTACGAAAAGTTAAGGAAAACGTATAATTACAAAAAAACTGATCAACCATCAAGGCAATATGGGTATTTGAAACATAAATTACCAATAGTAATGTTATTTTTAGTTCAACTCCATAATTTCGTATTGCCAAATACAGGGGGATTGTTGAGACGTCAAATCCAGTGAAACATTGAAAAATTTAAATTTTATTAATTTCGAATAAAATAAGGCTCAGTAGAAAGTAAAGTAACATGGAAAAAAAGCAATTTCATAAAAATCTGCTATTTCCTTAAGTTTTCCGTATATGATTACTTCCCAGAATTTGATCCTTATCAGCAACACTATCGAATGGTGTAATAATACAGGATGCGTTTTTTTTTTTCCAAAATCAGCGGGTTCGATTCCTGGCTAGGATGGTTGATTTTTCTAAAATCCAATGATGCAGTTTTAGTTTTCGTCAAAATCGGCCTCGAGACTCCTTTCAACGTTTTTCGATATTCCTGATAGTTTCGAAAATAGCCATCCACGCCCACTTATAAAATTCATCCTGTATAATGACATGCATGTTATCATGTTGTAAAATTTTTCCTATAAATAGATCTAATATGTTAATTTTCTTAAAGTTGTCTGGTCACCGCTTAAACCTTGAGGAAAAGAGAAAGCAAAGTTTTACGAAGTATTCAAAGCAGTTCTCATGTACTTCAACAATTACTATCAAATAATGTTAGAAGTTAAAACGATCAGAGTTTGATAGTAACTGTATCGAGTTTAAATTTAAACATTGAACACTTTGTACAACTTTGAATTCCTTTTCGTCTAGATTGGAGGAATTGTTGAAGATACACACACCTAACAAGGAACCGCTTCCACGGGGAAAGAAAGATATAGTTGCAGTTGTTTGTCTGTATATATCAGAGCTGTATGCATGTTCATCATGAAATTATGGAATTAATCATGATGGGCTTATACGTTTAGACGGCACCTAATCAAAATTTAAAATTTTTTGCTTTAATAAATTTTATCTGAGCACATTTAAATATTTTTGTGGAAAACTCTTCAACGACAAAACAATGATGTCTTTAGCTTCAACCTAAAAGTCGAAAAAAACACGAAGAAAAAAAACTGGGAAAAAATCAAAGCTCACCTGGGCAGTAGCTTGCTGAGCGGCTTGCACAGCTGCGTTGACAGTTCCTTGTTGTTGACGAACTGCTGCGGTGTTCTCAGCGACGACTGCCTCAGCTTCCTTCACTTCTTGTTGCAGTTGTTCCACAACAGCTTGCTTGCCTGCGAGTGCGGCTTCAGCAGCTTTTGCTGCTTGTAGTGCCTTCTCTGCTAGTTGAGTTTTGACCTAGAAGAATAAAGTTTTTTTTTTAATATAAATTGTCCAATTACCTAGCTATGAGCAGAAGTTGAGAGGTGGCAAGTAAGCTTCAGAATTGACAGCTGTCGTTCAAAAAAAAATGTCGTCGCAGGCAATCATAAACACGCAAAAAGTTTGTATGACCGAGTTCAGGTCTCATCAGCTTCTTTGGCGGTTTGGTATGGCATTCTAGAAATCAAATAACACTGTTTGAAAAAAATACTAACCATATGAGCTGCTTGAGCTCCCGCAGCGTTTTGGGCTGCTTGTGCCGCTTTTGCTTCAGCAGCTGCTTTCTGTGCTATACTGGAGGCGCACTTGCCCTTGCAGTCCCTCTGGGTTTCCCTCACTCTGTTGTCCTTCTTGCCCTGCAAAGCCAGCTGTTGTGCCAGCTGCGGCAGATCCGGCTGCCTCTCCGCCGGTCGACCCTCCGGGAACCCCCACACTGACGCGCAAGTCAGCAACAAACACAAAAACAGTCTCATCTAAACACTATTTATTATCCTAGGAGTAAATTACGGCAATATTAAATTGCCAACACGACCCTAATTAATTGCATAAGTTTTTTTCCTTTCATAGAATGGTGAATAAGAATATTTTTCTTCAAAGCTTGTGACAGAAACAAAACACGATCAAGTTACATGGCAGTTTGACATTTATTATTCTAAATTTTAATTTCTTTCATAGCCAACTGTAAAAAAAACTTTTTGGTTGATAATTCTTCTTAAATGGTAACGATATTTTTTTACCGGCGAAATGAAATTCTGGTCTAATCATGTAAATTCCAAATATTTTGTAAAATCCTGAATTACTTTTTGAATGGCAGTCGCAATTTTTACTTCTTCTTCTTAGCGTGTCGATTGCAAATCATTTTACCTATATATTTTGTTTGCGCCAAAATTCAGCTACGGGAACCCCGCTCACTGATGCAGTCATAAGGTCGTAACCATACTTAAAACACATAGAAAGGAAGGTAAAATTTAGAAAGCTCAAAACAGATAGGTGTTTAGTCCTTTTGTACTTGTCCCACCCACAAGTTTTAGGTCGTAATTTCGAGTCCAACCAGGCGCCTTACTAAGATGTTGTGCTATGATCTTTGTCCCAGCACGCCAGATTTCCGTGACCCATCATGACTATGGGAATCAATGACAAAAACTGAAATAACTGTAGACGATTGTAGCAAGTGGCTGACTCAGTAGCTTCTGCATACCCCCACGGAAAAAGAGCGTGATTTTTATCTTTGTGCGTAACTGTAGAGGGTTTAAAAGAGGTTCTATGTGCCTTTTACGTAGTATGAAAAGTTAAACAAAGAAATAGGTTCTATATAATATGATGTTACTGGCAGCAAATACAGAACGGATCAAAGAACAGAACATTCAAATATTGACGGTGCAATCTGTCAATCAACAAATTGTCATGGCTTAAATTTTATGTGGAAATCGGTTTTTTTAAAAGACCTACGATGAAATTATGTGTGCGGTTATTTTGACTATTAGTTTAGATAACTTATCACAGAGGCTCGATTCGCCTCTTATTTAGTTTAATAAGCGCACATACCCTCCGCTTTTTTGGAATATTGTGTTTCAGTGAGTATGATTTTTTTTCTTGAGCTTGTCAATTTCAGATGTTTTGGAGACTGGAACTTCAAATAATTGCTTTACATAATTCCAACACCATGTTGCTATCAAGCATTTAGACTATCCATTACCATCATTTTACATTTATTATATTTTATTTTGTGTCACTGTCAAAATGTGATCTTTTTGAGGTTAGCGTGAAGTTGCAGTAGCTGCTCCGGATAAGCCCGAATTGCAGTGTTTTTTTTTGCTAATTGTCATCTTGGATAACCCAAGTGGCAGAAAATTCAGGAGGCAGATGACCCGCTGACCGAGGCCTATACTCTGTAGTGGGCGAAGAAGGGCTACCAATAATAAGAATGATAATAACCTCACTACTGAGTAAAGACCCAACCCTGTAACATCCTAAAGTTCCAGTCCAGTACTAGTATCTATCTTTTCAGGCAGTTCTTCTGTTATTACTAATCTATTTCTATTTCTACTTCCAGTAAGACCTCGAGGACTGGTGTTACGTGGTAAGCTACGTCCCTGGTGCTACTTCTCCGCAACTCAGCCCAGCTGTTTAAATCCGTTCACACCAACAACAAAGGTCCTGCAGTCAGGACTAGCGAAAAATGATTTGCCTTTCATTGTACGCCCTGATCGCTTCTGCCACGATCCTAGCGTGCGTTCCAGTCTGCTATCGACAGTTTGAGATGCACAAATTCGTCAAGTGCCTCCGGAAATAAGAAATTAATAATGATAGTTTGCATGAGTTGCATGACGGCGTTCATTGCGGCTAGTTTGATTGCTTGTGGTCCCATAGTACTGGACACGTATTGGCCCAAGAGATGTCCGAACAAAAAAGAGCAGAATTCACCGCAGCCATGCAAGAGTCCCTGCTGTCCAAAACGATCTCACCATAGCTGAGAAATTAATTTGTAGATTGTATGCTTACTTAAGTTGTATTAAATATTTGTATCATCAATCTTTGTTTAACTGGTTTATCGTACAGGTTGTAGTCCAAACTTGTAGGAAAAGGCCGATTTCTCGTTAGCAGCGTGACAGTGGCGCGGCAGAAGTTTTTACAGACGCCAGTATTTCAACCTACCTTTATTTATAGGTAATTTTTAACCTTATCACAATAGTGGAAGGTTAATATTCAATTGATAATACTTGACAGTTTTGAGTAGGCCTAGGTGCTGGCTAGCGTCTGTATATTCCCTCATATTTTATAGAATAATTGCGCGTTATCAGCGTATATCGCGCAACTGTCGTGCAGAAATCACATGTTGAAGCAGTCAACAGTCAACTCGTTATTTCACCCCGGTCATACATAAGAAACAGCTCACTTGTTATAACACTATCTACACATACCTACTCGTAATTACACTCGTATCTTATCTATCTATGTGATCTAATATAATTATGTTTAAACGAGCAATTCTTGTATATTTTATACTAGCTGTTACCAGCGGCTTCACCCGCTACAACTTGAAAATTATCCCACGGGAACATAAAATCGGGATAAAAACTATCCTATGTGTTAATCCAGGTTATAAACTATCTGTATACCAAATTTTAGCCAAATCCGTTCAGTGGTTTTTACGTGAAAGAGTAACAAACATCCATACATCCATACTTACAAACTTTCGCCTTTATAATAGTAGTAGGATATAATCAGGATCTCTGAAACGGCTCCAAGGATTTTCATGAAGGTTACAGATTAGGGGTTTTTTGGCTGAAGGAACCGATTTATCAAGGTCCCAGGTTCGAGAAAAGCTCGGTTCCCAAATAATTTTAAAAACCGAGCTAAGCTCGGTCAACCAGATATTAGATATTAAACCGTCATCCTTTTAAAGTTCCAAAGATTCTATTTCAAACAATCAGCAATTATTGAATGCAGACTGTTCTTGACTAAACTTTCGAAGTTATTTTTGTTTATCTTCTTCATTTGGACTGGAACTACTAATAACTACTACTACTTTGAACCACTCTCAGTGCGAACTAGAAGCAGTAAGGGCCGAATCACACCGGAATGGCAGCGGCGGCAGCGACGCGGCGAACACTTTCAGTGTGAAATATTTTTAAACTTGAACAGCTTGAAAAGGTCGCGAGGCCGCCCGCGGCTTCCAGCGGCGACGCGAGGCGACACCCCGCCCCCGCCGCATCATTGGCTGAGCGCACCAGACTGAAGGTCGCGTGAGGGCGTCGCCAGTGGGCGCCAGAATCGCCGCTGGCGGCCGCTGGCCTCGCCCGCGGCCGCTGCTGGCCTCTGCCATTTCAGTGTGACTCGGCCCTATGGATCAAGCCACATTGAATTAGCAGCGACGATCAGTTTTATTAACAAGACAATAAAAGTATACAAATTGTTACAAGAGTTTGCGCGTTTTCCATTAGCCGGTACCGTGCCGGTGCCGGGGAAGCAAAAATGTATGAAAATGTACGGCTCGCTTTGGCACTTACCGGCGCCGGCACGGCACGGCGTTCATACATTTTCACTTCCCAGCACAGGCACTACGCAGGCGCCGTCGCTGGTGCCGGTGCCGTGCCGGCAAATGGAAAAACGCCCTTTCTCGTGAGGCGGTTTAAGCCAAGTCGCGATTCTACTCCACGGCTTGTTCATTCTTTACAGCGCTTCTATGATCTTGCAAAATTGTACAAAATGTCTATGGTTTCTTGTTATTAAAACTACAATGCTATGCAGGGCCCCTCTTAGAGGGCCAAAGCCTGCCGGGGTCGTGGGAGTATCGGGTAAACATAGCCCCGCAACTTAGAGGCTATTGAAGGACACCGTGAATTTTAGTCAGTACAAGTCTGACAGTCCCTCCCGTCGTGCCCTGGGTAAGAGGAGTTTTATGATGATTTTACGTTAAAAAAGACACCATCAGCATAAACTTCTGAAGAGACGAAAGCTCCAACTCCTGCTCTGCAGTTCGTGCAGTTCAATGGACATCTTCACGGGACTATCTGTAAATTACGCCTGATCCTAAAACGGAAAGGACAGCTGAATAAACTTTTTGTACTCTTACATTTCCGTCCACTCTAGGTGGAAGGACACATCAATTGATGATATTACCACTCAAAAAACATGGAGAGGAAAGTGGAGTTGAACCGATGAAATGTAAACGCTGATACATGACCACAGAGTTTTACTTGAAACAGAACACCTATACAACCTCTCTGAACTCTTTTTTCTCTATGACATTGACAGAGTTTTACGAAGATATTTTAAATTTAGAAAATATGGTGACTTTTCCTTTTGTGTCGTGACTCAAGCAAAATTTTGCATGTATTAAAATTCAGTGAAAAACAATATGATTGTTAAATTATTGTGGAATGTCGCTAGGATAATCTTGGTATCGGGATTATCTTTTGGCGTTTGATTGAAACAAATGATAGCAAAATTCTAGTGTACCCGTCAAAGAATAACAGACTGGTCTTTGCATGTGAGTACTGTAAGTTTTTAATAACGTTAAACCCACTCCCAGCTGCTGGTCGATGGCTATCAGCTACAGCGGTCAAAAGTCACGATTGTTTTCGCTGCATGAAATTGGACCAAAACCTTTTTAGGCATCTTTCCTAATTTAAAAAGCATCATTTTCAAACGCTAGGAATAAGGTATCATAAATTGCTGTAGTGACGTTACTGTTTCGTCATCAGACAGTTTCAGTGCATTCTATCATGTAAAGTGAAATTGAACTTCAGAAGAAAGATATCTACAAGATCCAAGATAAGCATTGTTTTAATTTATTTGTAAAATTCTGTGGTTTTCCAAAATTACTTATATTTTTGTTTCAGACTCTATGATTTTTGGTCCAGTTGGTGCTGTTTTGGCTGGTGCGGTGCTCTTCGTTTGTATCAACATTGCGGGAAAGTACCTGGTGCAGAGAAACCCCAGAAAGAATTGCGCAGGCTGTGGTATGCAACAGTAACTTGAAGCTGCCATACGGGTCTTTGTACTCCTAAGGTTAAGTTAAACTACCAAGATGGTGTGTATCTCTTGCTCCACTTTTCTCGGCGTCTTGGGACTACTGATACTCGGACCTCTTATATGTGAGAGATTACTGTGTTGTTTGAATAAAAAGAGGCAACCTTGTGGCTAACTGCCGAAAACCTACTTATGTATTTTCGCTTCAATTTTTTCGTTTTACCATTTAATTTTGGGATTCAATAAATAATTTTACAAACGTTTACTGTCTTTGATTGTTCTATTTGTTTAATTAACTTTATTCGTTTATTTGTGCTATTTTTATCATTGATTTGTGTTTCCTCATATGAAGCTCCGTTATCACCAACGTTAAGTTTGTCAAACTTATTCAATTGTTTGTCATTTATTTGTTACTCTTTTTGTAATTTTCCAAAATGAAGAGATGCATTTCTTTTGTTTCAGAGTGACTGCCTTGCTTCGCTTTCCTGATTTACTCAGTGCTGCTGTTTTTGGGACTACCGGGGATCTTTGATCTTCACATTTGGATAAACAGGTGCTTATGAAAGACTTAAGTAGTTGCTTGATAGTATCGGAGTTTGTTTTTCTACTCCTGAGATTTCTTCTGAACTCTAAATAACATAATATATATTATTTTCTTCTTGTGTGAGTTTTAAAACATCTTTCGTGATGATTTGTATGAGTTGCACTACTGCCCTTGTGGCAGCCGACCGAGACGCATTGCTCTTTTAGTTTTCGATAAAAGTATACAAATTTTAATGCATATCTTAATTCATTTCTTAATTTATACTATCTATATCATAATAAATTGATGTTAACTGTAAATGCATTGTTTTACTAAAAATATAGGTTTGTTCAGAAATCTTATGGGTATTTATTATATGGTTAGAACACGGTATAACTATAATAAAATCAACTTCATGAGTACTTAAGTTCTTGTCTACACTGATTGATAAATAAACAGCCTTAACCAAATTAAATTTGACGCACGCTTTTTTTCTACTTCGCGAAATCTTTGTACAGCCTTTTAAAAGCAAGTATTTTTAAACTAATCGTCTATTATTGCCATCACTGATGGATATTTTTAATAAGCTACTTCATCACCAATTTTTGTTTCAGAAAATCTACTGCATTACACCGCGTGGATGATTTGCTTATCTTTGCTGAGTGTTGTGAGTGCCATAGCACTGGTCGTCTTTCTACCTTATTGGACTCGAAAGTTGTTCAGAAGTAAATGTAACTGTCCGAAATCACCTTTATGCCCTGACTGTGGTCTGTCTATCTGACCGCCGTAGTAAGAAGCTTGTTATTAAAGTTTTTTTTTTCTGGTTTTAACAATTTAGAAGTGATTGAGTGGCCAGTCTTTTGATTTAAGAAGTTGGATTTATCAATCGACAATGATTTGTATGAGTTGTGCAACCGCTTTAGCAGCAGCAGGCCTTTTGGTCTGCGGGCCCATAATTTGTGACACACTGTTAAAGTGTCTTATGAAAAGTAAATCCCGAGCGAAGTGAGAGAGAATTATTTTATGTCAAATCTGTGGTTATTATGTTTGTTGTAAATAAAATAGTGTGACCGAAATTTTTGTTTTATTTATCTTCATATTGCCGCCTTTTGATAATTTTACATAAACTGTTGTTTGCACATGACATACACTTTTTTGACCAAATTAAGTTTTCTGTTAGAATTAATGTCATCTTTGCAATTCTCTTTTTTTAATTTATTCACCAAGAACACATTGACAGACTTTTTATTCGTTTAAATGACACAATATTATTTTACAGAAATACAAAATTTGGGATGTTTGATAATTAAAAAATGTGTGTAACATTTTTTTAAGTTTCAGTAGTTTTTTTTTATTTATTTATTCTCTCATAATGGTACAAGCTTATAAATTAAGCCCCACAAAACCGTTGTAACGGAACTATGTAGATGTGTCCTATCCTCCCCTTTGAAAGTCTTTCCTTTCATTGGGCAGATGGGAGCAAGTCAAATAAAATAGTGGACCATTAGGCAGGCTAGGTCTTATAATGAAATTCTTTCTGGTATTTAGGCAGAAACATCACGTTCACTGAAATCTCAGTTTATGTCCTCCATCGTTTCTTACAGTCCCTTCACTGTAATTCCACTTCACACTCTGACAACAACCGAATAACGACCTTACTGTTGCGTCTCTAAAGACGACTTTTTATTGACATTTATTTCGCAATCACTTGTAATATTCTACAAACTGAGTCTTCTATAGTTTTAATATTCAATTTCCAACTTGCTTGTCTGTTTAAAATTTTAGCAAATTAAGTATTTTTGTGTTTTCTTATACGAAGCCCTCGTTATCACTTACGTTAAGTTTATCAGACTTATTAAATTGTTTATCATTTACTTTGTTTCTGCTTTCTCTTGTCTTAAACGTACTATCTATTGTTTCAGAACCAGGACTGCGTCTCGCCACTAATCAGTGCTGCTATTTGTTCAGATTATTAAGGGATTTTTTATTTGGAAAGAAACAGATGCTTATGTGAGACAAAAGTAAGCTAGATCGTCTACTTCTGAAGTTTCTTCTGGAACTGTGGATGAAACAACTGGTGCTGACTGTCATAAAAGTCTTTCATAATGATTTGTATGAGTTGCGCTACGGCCCTCGTGGCAGCCTGCTGCATAGCATGTGGACCTTTGGCTTGTGATAAGATTTTAAAATGTTTCATCAAGAGTAGACGTAAACGTTGTTAAAAAGTGAATTTTCAGTCTTACAATCAATGTGTCTATAATTCTGTTTTGAAATAAATTGATGTCACTTTATACGGTTTGTTTTTGTTGTTATTTTACTAACCGATAAGTTTATTTGTAAAGTTCTTCTCGGTGATATTAAAACACGATCTTTCACCTACGTTTATTTCACATTTGATCATCATCGACATCATTATACAAATCAACTGAGACATTATTTTTAGTCTCTTTACATAAAAACTTCATTTAAATACACTCAGTGTCGCTAAATATGGCTGAAGTACCAAACCCAAACATTTTAATGGAAATAAAAGCCAATAATTAGTTTCATTAATGGATGGTTGAATTAAATAACTTGTTGTTTGTTGCTTTAAATTACGAAGTACGACAAAACTTTATTGATTTTAGTGCCGCTAAGTGTAGATTCACAACTTCGGTAGATCCGCTAGGTTGTAACACAATAAATTCAAAAAACGAATACAACACGCCATGACCTTACCAATGTGAAGTGACCACAACATTTTATTTTATTTAGATCTCTATTAAGCAAGTATGTTTAAACTAATCATCTTTTGTTACAATCATTTGTGGATGTATTTTTATGACTACTTTTTGTTTCAGAAAAGCCTAAAATTTCACCGGATTGCATGATTTGCATATCGTTGTTGAGCGTCATCAGTGCTACAGCCCTCGTGATCTGCCTTCCATTTTGGACACGACACCTCTTCAGTGGTAAATGTTACTGTCCGGAATCACCTATATGCTCTGATTGTGGAATGCCGTTCTGATCGCCCGATTAAGAAGCTAATTTAAATGAAACACTGGAATTAAGTCACTGATTGGCGACCCCGGTTCTTCAAATTGGTGATTATTTATTCAACAAATTGAATTGATTCAGCTAAAATGATTTGTATGAGTTGTGCTACTGCTTTGGCGGCAGCAGGCCTTATGGTGTGTGGGCCAATCATCTGCGAAAGACTCATGAAGTGTTTAATGAAGAGTAAATCAAGAGGGAAGTAATTTATTTTTTTATCTGTTAATGTCTTTCACAATATTCATTGTAAATCTCTTGCTATTATACTGAAACGACCAACAAAATTTCTTTTATTTGTAGGAAAATCTCATGGTATACCTACCTACCTACCTCAGTACTTTTTGATGGCTTTTTAGGCTAGTTTAGCAATTGTTTCTAAAAAACACATTAGGACTGCCTTGATTTCACATAGAGTTTTTTTTACTGAGCAGATATTTACCAGAAAGTAGATTTTTAAATGGGCCAAGTGCCTATCTGACCTACTCCTATACCTCTAATTATGATACCCCTTGGTAAGACTGGTCATCAGACAGCTTTGACCAACTCGGCAACGTCTAAAGCCAAATTTTCCAGACATCTTTCATCCCGTGATCCTTTCGCTTGACGTCGTTTGTGATCAAATACAGGACTCGGGACATCTAAGTAGTTAGTCGATGCTAGTAAAAACTGGGTAGTTTGAACAAGACAAATGTCGAGCAACATTGTTCCACAAAGTCAGGGGGCATGCCTTGTAAAAGTCTGGTAACTTGCCTACGACATGTCCTGCTTTATGAAGCACGAGGTAATCGGACAGCAACACTGAACGCATACACACACGGGCAAGTACGCGTAGGAGAACGCAAAGGGCTTGCAGGCAGAACTGTGGGTATTATAGCCCGTCTTTTAATACATTGATCTAGAGTTGTATCAAGCCAATTTTGTACTTTAACAGTCTCTTTTTACCCTTTCATCTCAAAATAAAACACACATAGAAATTAGGAAAATTTTACTAAACAACTAACATACACCGTAATATCACTTGACTCCATTCAACTAGACTATAAAAGTACAAAAATTGAGCAAATACATGTCCACACGATATGTATCGGCGAAATAAATAACTTACTTATGACACTTAACAATTGACTAATATCGGACTACGTTTTTGGACTATGTTTTTCAGGCGTTACTATTGCAATGGCCTGTTTCTTCGTCCTTATTTTACCTAAAACGGCTTCGTCTAATTTAGCTATTGTTGCACTCGGCGTAGAATAATACCCTACGAATCTTGTTTGAGCCGTTGGACGTACTATCTGTACTTTCTCGTTATTAACTATCGCCATTTCTTTATCTTCATATTTTTCTGCACTTGATCTATAGAATCTTCTTACTGGTGCTGTATTTGCCGCATTTGGGTTAACATATTCGATTTGGTCTGTTAGTTTCTCTTGTCTTTGAATATTCTCTATTGGTTGTATATCTAGTTTAACTATCTCTATACTAGATGTTGTAGTTTCCGGTCTTTGTGTTGTAGTCGACGTCGTTGTTGTTGTTGTTGTGGGCTTTGCAGTTGTAGATGTAGTTGTGTTTACTGAAAAACTGCTCTTCAAAGTCATTCTCCTTCTGTGCTTTCTTTCTCTTGAATCATTTTCTGTTACATTTCCTTGGCCTATATTAATACCAGCGTTAACCGTTATGAGTTTGAAATCAGAGGTATTTTCTGAAGAGGTTGTATTTCTTCTGAAGCTCCTTGTAGAATTTAGGTTCCTAGTACCTCTGTATACGGGGGCAGATTCAGTAGTAGTTGTTGTTTTGCGATTTCTCTCATCAATGATAGGTGTAGGGGTGATGAATTGTACATGGTTTGATGAGCCAGCCGTATTTTGTACATTAGCAGTATCAGATACGCTAGGGAAGTTGACAGTATCAGCTGTGTTTGGTTGAGCGGCTGCAAATGGACGAGGAGTATCTTGATTAGCATTTTGGAGAATTGAAATAGCTGCTTTTATGTTGTCCGCGTCTTCAGTGGTATGCTTTTGACCTGGAAGTATAAAGTAAAATATTAAAGTGGATGTTTGTATGATGATTACATGAAGTATCTCGAATTCTGTCTAAGCTTCAAATAGTGAACTACGTCGAGATAACTAATATAATTATTACAGACACAAATAGTATCATTCTCTTTTGTAATTAGAATAATAGTTAAGGTAATAGGCGAAATATTACATTACGATAACTTTATGCCAGTAAATTCCTGAAAAGTTAGGTAGAGGTTTATCTAACAGCACACCTACAGTGCTTCAATTATGTGTTAAGTAGGTACAATGAAATAGACGGTGTACCTATCACCATTAATTAATCAAGCCTCTGCTGATATTTCAGAGAAATACCTAATAGGAAACCTAATATAACATTTTGCCCGGTAATCGAACCCGTCATGCTCAGCAGTCGCGATTACCACCTTTATTGAAAAAGAAAAGTTGTCTTACCATCTTCCTGCATCTCCTTCTTGTAAGACGAGAAGAAAGTAAGTGCTTTCATCAACTGGTAGCTCTTGGACACGGGAATGTTGGTATCATACAGCTTCTTAGTATTCTTGCAGTCAACGTAGAACCACCAGTTGCACTTGAGGATAGTTTGATCGAAAAGTGTGGACTCAGGACAGAGGAAGGATTTCATGACGAGACCATCGTCTGTTAGGGCACAGACGTGGAACACCTGAGGAATGAAAATGAGTTTGTTAGATTTTGGTACCAACTGTGAAAATTAGTTTATTGATGTTATAAAAGGGTTCATTTTATTTTGTGTGTCAGTTTCATCGTAAATTCGATGTAGATAATTTTAAAGATTCCTGGATATATTTATATCCTAATATATCCTTTTTTTTTTTACGTGGCAAAATCATCAAATGAGTCCTCCAACCCTGGGCAGGGCGGGAGGGACTGTCCGCCTTAATCCAAGCAGACTGGAAAAAAGAAAGGTGGTCGATTGACGGCGAGATGGGTAGACGATTTTGTTGCCATTGATATAAAAACTTGCATAAAGTTTGCACAAAAACCTAGAGATTGGCAAAGTATACGAGAAAACCACGTTTAGCGGTAAGTGATAGGTTGCGGATCTGATTATAATGATAACGAGGTATCCTACACTAAAAAAATAATCCATCCCTGTGAGAAAACGTATAGCAAATTCTTTTAAAAGCAAGATATTGATATTGTGCCTATTTATGCCAGATTCAGTGAACTATAAATACACATGCCCAGATTATAAGTCTTGAATTAGGGATGCGCACTCCAATTTATAAATTTTCAGAAAGAAGAGGGCTTATTAAAAATGTCAGTAGGTATCTACTTACCATACACCCAAGACTCTCATCGCCATACAATCCAGGGAAGTACTTCTGGTCACCGCAATGGAAGTTGGTATCCGGAAGATCAACCTTAGACTGGAAGTGGTCGTCGAAGTTTTTCTCATAGCCGACAGGATAGTACTCTCGGGGAGCGTTCATCACCTTGCCAGATACGGGGAATCTGAAAACCATGATGATGCAGTTGTAAGAAATTGAGAATGATGGAAGACTATTGCCGCCGTACTGGGAGACATCCAGGGTGTCAGACATAATGGGGTTATACCACTGACCGACCGACCACCGTAGGCATGGGCTTGAAGGCGTCAACTCATGTGAAACTGAAGTAGTCTTGGAGATGCATAAAAGCTCAGTGCTAGAGGCTTTTCTATTTTTTTTTATTGCCCATGACACAATGCGTTACAATAAGTCGCATTGCTATTGAATTGCTTCAATTGATAAGTTTGTCTATAGCAGCATCTTTATTTCCATTGCAATGAGAATAATGACCGTATCATTTTTTTTTCACAATTAAGTGCACATTGATTTTAACTTTCGTAATAGTCGCGCACCACATAAAGCACTCATAGCAGCGTTTGGTGTTCGTAAGCAAATGTTGCCAGTAGGTACATTCAATGATTTATTTTACCTCATGTTGTCGATCCTCCAGAGAAACTAGATGTAACAGATGATAAGGATTAACAAATTCAGAAAAAGGATTGTTAAGACTAAAATATTTAAGCAATTATTATTGAAACTTTATACGAACCTCTTCAGCGGCTTCTGAGGCAAGGCAGAAGTTAAAATTTCAGGTTCAGGCTCTTGTTGGAACACGAATGGCGGCTCAGTTGTCGTTGTCGTTGTTGACGAAGTCGTTGTAGGCGCTGGCACAGGAATGTTCGCGTATTTGCTCAACAACTGTTGTTGCCTCAACGCTATCGCCGCTTCGACAGCCTCCATTGAAATGTTCCCGGCTTTAGCAATCTCTGCTATCTTCGAATTGATATCATCTTTATTAAACTTCAATACAGTATCGTCTCCATAACCGGTTATAGAATTGTAATCGTCGACTTTCTTCGTATTATATACAGCGCTGTTTGCAATATCGTGGACTTGATGAGGAACAGGGTCTACAAAGTTAGAAAAAGGATGTTTTCGGATGACAGAGTTAGGTGAGTAAGAGGGTGGCATTTCTTTGAAAACTGGAGCAGGTATGAGAGAGATAGCTTGAGTAGGTGGCATAGGTACGAACGGATTATTAGAATGCATGGAGTAAAGTTTCGGATTTTCTACATTGACGGGATTTTGTGTGAATTTGACTGGAGAGAATTGCTGTGCTGTCATTTGTGATACCATTTTTGATATTTGATTGTGTGATGGGTATATCTCACTTTGGTATGCGAGTCCTGGGCCCTTGGACTGTGGGACTTGCAGAGGCGTGTAGGTCTTTCTAGTTGATGATATAGGTATAACGGCAAGGGTTTCTTCTTTCGGTGGTAGGGGTTTGAAGGCTGGTATCCCCATGGGCATGGGTTTGGCCATGGTGACGGTCGGGACAGGCTTGGCGATGGGCTGTTCTACGGGGCCCTGGACGACGATAGGCTGCATGGTGGTGGAAACTCTTCGGTGCAGGCTGGTGAGCTTGTCCATGGCCGATTGGTTGGATCGGTTAGCAGGAGGCATAGGGCGCATGATCCTGTTCTGTTTGCCACGTTTCTGGAATGAGATATGAATATTTTAAAGATGCTGGCTTAAAAGATTGACATAAATAAAGATGTAATTCAAAACTGGCTATTTAATCCAAAGTTAATGTTCATTAAAATTTTAAGCCATTCGGTTAACTAATAACGATAAAGCATAAACGCAACCAAAATTACAGCTACACGACACACCATAAAAAAGCATCGTTGCACATTTTTAAGCCATTTGAACCAAATATGGCAAGATTTCCTCTAATGCTAGTCATAATGGACCAATCAGATGTCGGTTTTTAGATAATAATATAAAGTTGCATTACACTGTCAGGTGGTAATAACAGTTATTTTTAACATAATTGTGTAACAAATTCTCTTGGCTACTAAGTTTGCTTGTTGCAATCTCAATTGTTATGAATGGAGTGTTGTCTTCTTTTTTTGTTCCGGGTCAGTATTTTTTTGCTTTTTGTTTCCACTCTAACATTTATGGATTGTAAATCACTTTCGGTATACAAATCAAGGTAAACGTTGTAGTTTGTCTTTTTAAGAAAGAATTTAGACTGGTACGGCCTGGGGACACATTATACTAGTTTCAAGCGCCTACGTAATTGAGTCATGCAATGTCAATTGCTTACAATTTGACAGGCTCTCAAAGTTTTAATGCTTGTGGACAATAAACTCAAGTGTTACATAAGTTCTAAGGTATTAATAAAGTATTTACGAATCCAATTCCCAGATTCGGACATGTGTTATTTTGTTTTCAGTAACACTAGGACCACACGAACGGAAAATACCGTTAATTTATCGCGTTAATAGATTATACATACGAACGTTTAAAGACTTTATCGCGAAAATCAACGGGAAATGCTTTTAATGTGGCCCGAGTTTCTCAGTAGAAGCTTGAATTCTATCAGGTGATTGACAGTCAACTCGCCCTCGAGTACAGACGCCACCACACCCCACCTTACTCCAATCTATCAAATCTCAATCGAACATGAACCTTTTACTTTTGTAATAAGGTTGAAAATAAAATCACACATCTGACAAATCGGAGAAGCTGCGGTATAATTGGCAAAATTTTGGTGTACTCCAGGGTACTATTAAAGGTCCACGAATCAGGAAAACTTTCTCACCTCCTGCTTTACATTAGTTCTGGATGGGTCAGCGAGGACATTGGCTGGAGGTCCATTCTTGACGCTGACAGACCGCCGCCGGCTGGGATCCTGGTTTGTAAGAGACTGCTCGAAACCCAGCTCGTCACCCAAACTGAAACCTGGAAAGATAATTTTGATTAGGATAACCTTATGTATCATATAAAATCTCTATATCTGTACTTTTGTAAAAACATTTGCATTAGACTAGTTAAAACCCGCGACATTTCCCTCGGAAATTATTCCTTGGTAATGTCATACCAAAATAAAAGTATTATATTGTGAAGTGCTAATTTAGGTTATGAACTATCTGTACTCTTTTCATTTAAAACCGTGTGTTCATGTGTGAAAGAGTAACCAATATCTATGCATCCATCCTACCTTAAAAACTTTCACATTTATTTAGCTAGTAGATTTCATTTGCTCTTTTAACCTTCTTCAAGTATAAATTGTAGCAGTTTCTAAACTCATATTCGATTCAACAAATTGAAGCAACCGCAGAAGCTTGTAATTACCATCAAATTGTTCTCCGACTTTCACTTAGCAGAGATGTGTTGACCATGAGTAGTGGTCATTAAGCCATTGTTCAACCTCCAGCTTCTCGGAATTTGGCAATGTGTGTAGACATTGGTGGCTAAGAGATTAGAGATGGTGATCTAAAGCGCGGGCCACATAGAAAAGACGTAAGACGCAGACGGGGCGGAGACACATGAATCTTCGGCGTCTCTTTCATACAAAATGTGTGTAAAAAATAGATGCTCACGTCTTTCTAGAAAATTACATGAAATAGTGAACCTTACCTCTATTACTCACTCAGCCAAAGACCAATAATTTTATATACTGTTATAATTCATACATAAGTAAGCAAAGTATATTTAATTTGACGCTATAGTATATTTAAATAGTAGAGGTATGGATATCTTGCAGTGGAATGTTAATGGTTACTTCAAACGGTTAGAAAACATTAAACTATTAACAAGTCGATTACAGCCAACTTGCATTTGTTTACAGGAAACAAACTTTACTTCTGATTATTGCGCTTCTATGATAGGATACAAAAATTTCTATAAAAATCGATCACATAGTAGTCGGGCTAGTGGCGGTGTTACTATATTCATAAAATCCCATACATTTGCTGAAGAAATACAATTAACCACAAATCTAGAAGCGGTAGCAATAAAAATTAAATTTCCTTTATCAATTACAATTTGCAACATTTATCTTCCAAATAGTAGCCCTCTTAACAAACACGAAATGAATGCTCTGATTAATCAACTTCCAACACCTTTCATTATTTTAGGTGATTTTAACAGTCATCATTTTTATTGGGGCTCTGAAAAATGTGATACTAGGGGTCGGATAATTACTGAATGGCTTGACGAACATGATAATATATTGTTACTAAGCAATGGTCAACCGACTCATTTTGATAGCAATACTGGTCATACTAGTATTATAGATCTTACTCTAGCTTCGCAAAATATAGCGTCATATTTTGAATGGAATGCTTTAGACGATTTGTATGACAGTGATCATTTCCCAATTTCAATAACATCCCAAATTTGTCATGATTTACCTAAAAAAGTCAGACTACCACAGAAATGGAAATTTGATAAAGCAGATTGGTTATTATTTAGGGAGGAATTTGATAGAAGTATTCCAGATTTAACTCCTTTAAACAATATGACTGATAAATCCATTAATAATATAGTTGACCAATTCACAAAAGTAGTCCTTGAAGCAGCAAACAAAGCAATACCTAAAACATCGGGTGTTTTGAGAAAATATAATGTACCGTGGTGGAATGATGAGTGTCAAACAGCAATCAAAGAATCTAAAAAAGCTCTAAAACAATTTAGAAAATATGCAGGAAACGATCCTAATTCAATATATAAAATTGATTATAAGAAGAAGAGAGCATACTGTAGAAGACTTCTCAAAGAAAGTAGGAAAAAATCCTGGCAAAATTGGGTATCTTCTATAAACAACACGACCCCCATAGCGGAAATGTGGAAAAAGATTCAAAAACTTAACCACCGTAATATTAGATACAGTAATATTGTACTCGAAAAACAAGATGGATCATTCATATCAAACGCTGCTGAAACTTCTCATTTATTGGCTACAACTTTTGCAACAAATTCTAGTTCAGATAATCATGATGATCAATTTAAAGAATTTAAATTAAATCAAGAAACTGAGTCGAATTTCAATTTATCTGATAACTCCAATCTAATTAATTCGGAAATACACATGCATGAATTGTTACTAGTTCTCTCCCAACTAAGTAATTCTAGTCCAGGCCCGGATAATATACCTAATATTATAATTAAATTCTTACCAACCAGTGGACTTGAATACTTGCTTCAGTTATACAATTATATATGGAAAAATCAAGTTTTTCCAATGAGCTGGAAAGAAGCTTTAGTAGTTCCCATATTAAAACCGGGAAAAATATCAAGTTTACAATCAAGTTATAGACCCATATCCCTAACATGTAATCTTTGTAAAATACTTGAAAAGATAATTAGTAAAAGATTTAGATGGTACTTAGAATCGAATAATCACATTGCAGATTTCCAATATGGATTTCGTCAATTTAGATCAACAATAGATCATTTAATGAACATTGAAAATGAAGTACTTGACAGCTTTGCAAATGATAATTATACAGTGATTGTTGCCCTAGACATAGAGAAAGCTTATGAAATGGTTTGGAAACATAGAATCTTAAATATATTGCAACACATGGATATTAAAGGAAATGCCCTAGCATTTGTCAAGAATTTTCTTTCGGACAGATCAATTCAAGTAAGAATCAATGATGTGGTATCAAGCTCTGTCCCTACAGAAAATGGTGTTCCTCAAGGTTCTGTACTCAGTGTAATTCTTTTTTAATTGCCATTAACGATATTCTTTCATTTATAAAAAAACCTGTTAAGGGGTTCTTGTTTGCTAATGATCTGACTATAGTTTGTAGTGGTAGAACTTTGAAACCTACGTTAAAATTAATTCAAAATACATTAGATAATCTACTAGAGTGGTCCAAAAAATCAGGCTTTAAGTTTTCAAAATCTAAAACCGAATTTATGATATTAAGTAAGAAAAGAAATAAAACTAGAAATGTACAATTAAAATTAGACGAACATATAATAAAACAGGTAAACAACTTAAAAATTTTAGGCTTAACATTTGATAAAAAAATGTCTTGGAATTCACATATAAACAAACTTAAATCAGATGTCTATAAAAGATTAAACTTAATAAAGGTTTTATCATCAACATCATGGGGATCTGACAGGAATTGCTTAATTAATACTTATCGCGCAGTTATTAGACAAAAAATAGATTATGGCTCAATTATTTATGATTCTGCCAAAAAACGTACTTTAGATTCCTTAGAAAGCATTCAAAATACTGCCTTGCGACTGAGTATAGGTGCGTTCAAAACTAGTCCGATAAAAAGTATCTTAGCGGAAGCCGGAGAAATGCCTTTAGAATTTAGGAGGAAAGACCTTATTTGCGTTTATGCTATAAATTTATTGTCGCAACCTAAAAACCCTTCCCATAACTATTATATGAAATCGACAGCTGTAGATACTGAATATGAACTTCGACCTTATTTATTGCAACCCTTTCGCATCAGGGCCGCCAAATATTTAAATGAGTTAAACCTTAATATCCCACCAATATTTTCAAAGAAACTACTTACCTGTGGTCCTTGGGAAATCCACAAATTTCCCATTATTTTTGAACTAGCTAAACATCCAAAAAATAAAACCTCTCAACTTGTATATAAAAAATTGTTTAATGAAATTAATAATAGGTATTCAGATTGCAAAATTTTCTACACTGATGGATCAGTTATGAATGGACGAACAGGATGCTCAGTAGTGTCGGGTAATAACTGTTACCGGTACAGACTCTGGGACTTTTTCTCGATTTTTAGTTGTGAGGCTACAGCTATCCTCAAAGCTTTAGAATTGATACAAAATGAAAGTAATTTAGATAAATATATCATTTATACCGATTCAAAATCATGTTTAAAAGCGTTACAAAATGCAAAAAATACAGACCCTCATATAATTGAAATTAAACAAAAAATTATAAATCTTTTAATAAATAATTACAACTTTGAAATTATATGGATTCCAAGTCATCAAGGGATAGTAGGCAATGAAAAAGCAGATGAAGAAGCCCGAAGTGCAATAAACGAAAATAATATTTACAGTACAATTAAATGTACCCCAACTGAATTTCAAAAATATGTAAAATATAAAATCAAACTTCTCTGGGATCATCACTGGAAGACAGAAAACACAACAAAATTATTTGATATCAGAAAGTCAATTTTTCAGAAATCCCCAATTTCATTTACTTGTAGAAAAGACCAAACAGTTGTTACTAGATTACGTATTGGACACACAAATATGACACACATACATTTAATAACTAAAACTGACAGAAATAAATGCAAGTGTGGTTTTGATTTGACCGTTTATCACCTTTTAATTGAATGTTCAGCTTATGATAATGAAAAACGTTTGTGTGACCTTCCTGATAGCATAAAGGATTGCTTAAGCGGGAAGGGATGTGATCGGGTGTTGATGTTTCTGAGGATGATTAATATGTATAGTTTGGTTTAGATTCCGGGGTATAGCCTGATTTGTGTGGCATAATGATATTTAGCTACATAATGTTGGGTTGCATTCTCGGAGTTCTGCTGGACTGTAAGTGTTGGTCGTTTTCTGGGGCATTGGTGTTTGATTTTGTCCCTGCTTGATTAAGTATTTTGTTTTGTTTCCATACAATTAATCAATGGGGATTGTCTTAATTTTTTAAACATTCGATTTTATTTTATTTTCTGCAAATATAGAGCATTTTGAGAAACTAATTTGAATATTTTAATGATTGGCTCAATCGTTTTTTTTATTTTTAATATTTTAATTTTTAAGGTAGGTGACGTCACCATTGGCCTAAAAGTAGTGCCGTTTCCTTACTAGAGCAAAATTAAAAAACTGTCAACACAACGTCAACTGTCTAAACGTCACTTACATCCCGCGAGGTTATTGTTTACAAAACAAAATTAGTTTTTAATTACTCCTAGATGAACATACAAAGGAATCTAAGGCTTCTGAAATACTAACATCAAAGTGATCTTCGCAACAGTACATTGTATAAACCTTGCAACATTCCACACCGTCATCACACACCACTTTTCTCTCAAATCTTCTTCAGTACGAAGAAAATGTTGTTTAGATTAATATAAGTATTATTGTTGCAAGTTGGGACAAAGCACTTCCTGTATTCTATTTTACTTGTAGTTTATGTTATATTTCCGATGCCGATTTAACAGATAAAACCGAGATAATGAAGCAATTTGCAGTTACAATAAAAACTTGTTTGTTTACATCTTTGACATTTACAAATTGACACTTGAGAAAATTAGGGATGTCAGACAGCCACTGTGGTGTACCAATATGAAATATTGGTACCTACATCGGTAAAATGTGTCGAAAATCAAATACGAATGAAAAATTTTTTTTTTTTTTTTACTGTTAATAGAGTGCAGTAAACACTAAACGTACCGTTTAACGTTTAACCGTTTTACCAAACGTATAGTGGATAAATACTAACAACCGACTGCGATTTTGTCCGTGCTATATTTGAATACATGTTCAAAAAAAAAGATTTTTTAGTAAGCGATACTCGATTGTAACTAAAGAAACAGATAACAAAGTACAGTTAGCGTGGAAGAGATATTGGTCACACAAGATTGTCAAAAATCCTCGGGTTCCTTCCAAATCTAAGAAAATATTTGATTCCTTCATTTTACCTATAATGACGTATGGATGTCAAACTTGGAGCATTACTAAACAAAATATGCGAGATCTAGAGCCTTGTCAACATAGCATGGAGCGTAGCATGCTCAACGACAAGTTAAAAGATAAAATCAAACTAGAGACATTACTAAACCAAACTATAAAATCAACGAAATCACATATTGCATGAGGAAATTGAAATGGAGATGGGCAGGTCATATGTTGAGGAGTACTAATAATAAATGGGCTAAGGACGTAACCAAATGGTATCCAAGATAATATAACAAAAGAAAGAAAGGAAGGCAACGTCTAAGATGGGAAGACGACTTTCGAAAGATGGCTGGTGCTACTTGGAGGAGGATGACCCATAATCGGAAGAAGTGGCAAGCTCTAGGGGAGGCCTTTGCGAAGTCGCAAGACAATCTCAATACCTGTGTAATAATACTTATATACTTATATAGATATATAAAAAGAGGAAAAAAAAATGTTTAAATATTAAAACAACTTTTTAATATTTTTATGTTTTGTAAGATTGTTAAATAAAGGCTATAATAATATAATAAATCGAGTATTAGTACCATAAAATTTGTCGTTTATTCTGTATTGTTGGTCAACGGCCAATCTTGGGTTTTTTTTCTCGAGTAATAGTCTTGGTACATGGTACGTGACACTGAAAACTGGTATGTGTACCAGTAATTGGTACTTATGTCTGACATCCCTGGAAAATACTTGTCACTACTTGTCACTTACTTTTTAGGGTTGCGTGGCAGAAAACGGAACCCTTATAGATTCGTCATGTCTGTCTGTTGGTTCGTATGTCACAGCCACTTTTTGTCGAAATTATAAGAGATAGCTCTTATAATTTCGACAAAAAGTTGAAACTTTGTAAGTAGATGTATTATGTGAACCGCGTTAGGACTTTCACACAAAAATAAAACAAAAAACAATTTTGGGGGTACCTCCCATACTTAGAATTGAAACACAAAATTTTTTTTTTCGCCTTACCCATTCGTGTGGGATATCTATGAATAGGTCTTGAAAAATTATATTGAGGTAGTACTATTATTCTGTGATTGAGGTTACAAACATATTTTTTTATAAACTGAACAGTTTGCTCGAGAGACACTTCCAAAGTGGTAAAATGTGTCCCCCCCTCCCTCTGTAACTTCTAAACTAAGAGAATGATAAAACAAAAAAAAATATTTGATGTACATTACCATGCAAACTTCAATTGAAAATTGTTTTGAACGAGATCGAGTTATTAGGTTTTATTTTTTTTTAATAAATCGTAAGCCGCAATTTACCTTGCAAAGTTACAACCAACTACAAGAACTTTACTTGCTGCTACGGAACCCTTTATGGGCGGGTCCGACTCGCACTTGGCCGGTTTTATGTTTTTTAAATTTTCTGTTTTCTGAGGCAAAGATACAAAACTGTGTATAGCCAAAGGTTTGAAGAAGGTGTTAAGCATTTGAAGGGCAAGGAAGGTCAAACGTATTTTATTAAAAATATCAATGAAATATGAATATTTTTCATTTTTAATTAGTACACAATGATCAGTAACGCTATTCCTCGAAATGGTTTTTCAATTACAGCATGTTAAAAAAAATGAACAATGCCCATTGTATAATGATGTATGTATATTATAATATCGTTAAATGTGGTCGTTGATGACCCTTGTTGTTAAAAAGCGACCTAAAATAAATAAATTAAAAAAAAAAAAATGTGTGTAAGCGTCACGACGTAAAACATACAGAAGCTGCGCGTCGTTTTTGTTTTTTGCCAAAATATTCTTTAACCATCGTAAAAGTTGTTCTCAAAAACAAAGAAACCATTATGGAATGTAATTCTATTTGATTTTGTATTAACTTTAGTGGAGACACTCGCTTGTTCTGGGCGTTCTATCTGCCTATTTCTTTGATCTGAGGTTGTAGCATCATTCTTCTGTCCTTTCCTCCAATTTACTTGAGGAAGCTGAGCACGTCTTTTTTTCCATATTTCTTTACCTTGACATCTCAAAATTCAGTTCTTTTCTATTCCTACATTTGTTAAATATATTTTATATTTCTATTCAAGCTAAATCATTACTCATGATGCAAAATACCTTTAAAGAAATCTATGTAAATGGTTCTAGCAGTCATCACAATTTCTTAGATTGGAGAAACACGTTTGATTTGTATATAAATGTGATTTCCATTCATAGATCTCGTCAAGTGTCGAGTGTTTCCACTCAGGCGCCGATTGCTAACGGTTTTCTTCATTTGAATAGTTATTGTATTGGCTTGTTACATTCTAACAAACTGTTGGTGTATTTATGTAGGAGAGCCCCTGCGTAAATTATTTTTTACAATAATACTAATCTTAGATCTGTGCTTAGATCACTTTGTGTGTTTATATCCCTTTAGACGATGCAAAACACAAGACCACATCTAAATGCCTATGCCTAAATAAAAGCGCACTTTTTTGCAAATTCAGGTATACAATTAGGGTTCACGTAGTTTCAGTGAAAAGTATTTGTCTATTTTATGATATTGACATGACTGAAATTCTAACCTTTTCCTAAATTTTCTGTAGAATCAAGATGTCTTCTAGACACGTTACATCTATCAATTAACTGGGCTCACATTGTAACGTTGGAAGAGCCCTGAGAGTCCCCGGAGAGGGAGCATTATGTGGGCTGATTACATAATTGATTCTAATAAAGAATTGGGAACTGCCTTCCTTACACATAGGTCCGGTATCTACAAAGCGGAGAGGAGAGGAGATGTGTTTGAATAACCAATCAGATGTCCATAATTATCTCCTCTCCTCTTATTGACAGACGCCTATTACAGACATCTGATTGGTTATTCAAACACATGTCATCTCCTCTTATTCAAATCCTCTCCGCTTTGGTGGATGCCGGGCCATAAGGATGTGTAGGGAAAGAAGTTCTAGAATTTACTACTACTCGGAGAGTTTAAAAAGAATGCATGTAAAACTCACCTATACTAGCATGTGCCTTGACGCCTCCCAGATTCCGCACCCTGAATAAACCAGACTTTTTGAAGGCGCAGTTGATTTTGAAGCCGAAATCTGATTCTAGGACACATGTTGGTTGCACGATTTCTGAAAATAAAGAAAAAATATACGTTAGGTAATATTTTATACCAGATCGTTTATTATTTAGGGATAAAAGTTAGATAAAATTAAGTAGAGAGTGAGAAATTAATGGCCTATGCTTGTCAAGTGCTGTTTTTTGAACAACCAAGCCAAGAGTGAATAGGGAACTTCCAGGCAAGTGTACTTCACCGTCGATCGCACCATTATTTACCATCAGATTTGTTGTGATCCTATTTTACCTAAAAATATTTTTAAAATAATTGGATTGATGAGAACTGCGTGTATGTGATCATCAACTTTTTATCAAACACAGGCGCAAATAGTGCACCCGTTGCTGCCTTCGAACTGTTATGAAATCAAAAGCTATTTGATCACACTACGCAACAGCCTAATTTGATTATATTATTAACATCAAATTACATAGGACAGTGCAGTAGTGCCTCAAATGCCCGATTTTCAATTCAATTATCGCACAAAGTTATAATCTTGTTCACATCCTTGAAATACAAGGTTTGTGGTTTTAAATGTATTGAAAAATAAAAAATTATATTGAATTTAGAGGGTCAGGCATTAAAGCTGTTAATTTTTTTTACAATCACTCAAGCGAAAATATAGGTAAAGAAATAAAGTGTAAAATTGGTTAGTTAATCATAGTGCGATGTTATTACATATTTAGGCTTCAAGGTCTTTGATTTCCATTCTTTAAAGAATTTTAATAATATCTCTACATGTTTCCTTTAGGCTGCGTTTAGATCGGTCGTAGTGGGTGGTCAAGTAAAATGGCGGGGAAGTAAACGTTTCTTTTTGATGTTCAAAATGTTGCATAGATAATATGATATTATTAAATTGCAGGCCGTTAGAGATCTAGGACTTTTTTGATTAAATGAACTTAAAATAGACTTTAAATGAAATGACGTCGACGTTCTATCAGTCTAAAAGTAAAACTTCTTAGTTTTCTTTCATAATGACTCAATACCTCAAAAAATCAAAGTATAGGACGAGGAGAAATCTGGGTCACTCAATATCCTGAACTTTGTTACTTGCGGCCGGAAAAATGTTCCGTCTGCAATTACGTTTAGTGCTAAATTATTTAGCAATAGGATGCGCACACGCAGGTAGACCGTGCGTTTAGTATGTACATGAGATAACGTAATCGGGGACGCATCCTTGCGTGTTCGGGATAAATTATTTAAGTTGATTGGAGGAAAATGTTAATTATTTTAATTAAGTAATCTTTTTAAAACCCAATAACAGTGTTGTTTGTGTTCCATTTTCCTGCATCGAAACCACTATGAAACCATAAATCAATTCAATTAAAAAACCCCATTCTAGCACTTAATTGTGAGATATACTGTATTTATTGATTTAAATGCACTTTCGAACTTGCCCACAGCAAATTAAAAGCTAGAACCAGTGCACAGTGATTACTGGTACAAAGGCGTCGGCACGGTGCAATGGCTGAGCGATTGGATTGCTGTGCTGCGTGTAGCGGGTTCGATTCCCGCACGTAGCAAATATTACTATGACCTACAAATAGTTGTTTCGGGTCTGGGTATTTGTGTATGTGAGTTTCTATGTTTGTAAACTCACCCACGACACAGGAGAAATTTTTAATGTGGGGCAAGGTTTTTAAAAAAGATTGAAAAAAATGTTTTACGTCAAGGGGTTTCACAATTCCCGGTGGCTAACTAACAAATAGGCTATGATGGATGATGCTACATATCTGATTTTAGTAAATGCTAATCTCAGCATGAATATAAAGGATAGGCAGATGATGATGACAAAATTCTGGCTAAAAGCTAGCAAAACTGGGTAGCTTAAAATTAAATTAGGTAAAAGAAAAATACGGGACTGTGTTTCTTATAGTATTATTTCTTATCTTATTTAAGGTTTTCTATGAGAATATTGTAATTCTTCAAGGTTATAGTAACCTCGAGCTTAGATATAATTAAAGCAAGATCGTAATCAGCAATTCAGCAATTGATTACCTTGGTACTCATTTTTCCCATGACTGAGTAGAGACACCTAGCCAAAGATACAATTCTGAGTTCATGTCAAATTATGCTGCTTAAATCTTTAGCAGAATCATAAAAATATTTATGGCGAAAAAATATTAATTTTAAGAATTTTATCGCAATACAAATAATAATAATTATAATTCTGTAAAAATGTGACCTTTTTTGACCTTCAGGCTTTTATTAATTCACCTTTCAAGTCACAATCATAATTAATTACTCAAATTGTACCCAATTATGTCAAAACCTCAAAACAGACCACCTCAATAATGTTTTTAACGCATTTTTCCTTCACAAAACAGGATTTTATTTCGCAAAATTGGTTCAAGTTTATTTTTAACGAATCCCCGCCCTTAGGCATTCTTTTCCGTGGTACCTTGGGGGGTCATTGAGCCGGATTGATATTTACACGAGATTTAAGTTAAAAGTTATATAATTTGAGGTTTCCGAGTATTGTTGAGGTTAAACACGGATGTGGTGAGAGAGGTTTTATTTGGGGGTCAAACTTGGAAAGGATTTTGAAAGATTTATGACTGTTGCGAACTTGGGAACTGTTTAAACTTACTTATTGATGGAGATTATGATAAGAAGTCATTTTAAATACCACAGCATACTTATATGTATTAGCGCAAAGGTTTACGAAACTTAAATTTTCATATTATTTCTAACAGAAAAACTCATTCGGGCACGCCGCAATTGCGGCGGTAAGACCCCTCTTTGAGGAGTGGCTGGAGAGAAGTCATGGCGTCCTGACCTACCGCTTGACGCAGGTCCTCACCGGACACGGAAGTTTCGGGAGGTACCTGTGTCTGATGCGAAAGGAGGAGACGCCTGGGTGCCACCACTGCGAAGATCGCCCGGAGGACACGGTGGAGCATACGGTGCAAGACTGCCCAGCTTGGGCGGAGCACCGACGTGTCCTCACGGCTGCGATAGGCGGAGACCTCTCGCGCCCGGCATTGGTTGCGGCCATGCTGCGGGGCGAGACGGAGTGGGAAGCGGTCAGCTCCTTCTGCGAGGCAGTAATGCTCGTAAAGGAGGAGGCAGGCCGCGAGCGAGAGAGGACAGCGTCCTCCCTCCGCCCCAGCCGCAGTGGTAGGCGCCCACGGCGACGGACGTCGCAAGATGATCTCCGGCCACCGTAGGCGCGGGCATGCGGGCAGCGAGTAAAGGGCAACTCGCTGCCCGACCAAGGACCATGCCCGGGTCGACGGCGCGTTGTGTCCCACGCGCGCCTCAAAGAGCGTCAGCATAATGACGGGGCCCCCCTCTCAGAGGGCCAAAGCCTGCCGGGGTCGCGGGATTATTCCCTTACCGTAACCCCGGAACGTAACAGGCTATGAAGGACACAGTCCCTCCCGCCCTGCCCGGGGTTGGAGGACTCATTTGAAAAAAAAAAAAAAAAAAAAAAAAAAAAAAAAAAAAAAAAAAAAAAAAACAGAAAAACTCATTTACAATCAACCATTTTTCACAACATTATTTCACAATTTAAAGCAAAAAAAAAACTATAATTTACTAGCTTCTATGCAACTGAATTTGTGCACCCGGTCCACTGCGTCATATCCCATCGCGCTATTAATTGCTAGACAAAATGCGACAGCTTGACTAATTTGTATGATGTAAATATAATTTATAGCCTTTTCCGCTCAGTATTATTTAGTAGCATACTATAAAAATGGCCACATCGCTCATATAACTGACAACCAACGACGATATAATACTAGACTCCTCATGCACGATCTAAAGAACACAAACTATTCTGCCAAGTTGCTGAGGTACTACGTAAGCGAGGGGGACGGGGTACTGCGTTGTGATTGGCTAACTCAAGGTCTGTGCTGTCTCAACGTATGATTACGGCTCACAGGATTGGTCGAAATGAGACGAATATAAGACTTTTTTGCCTAATGTGTTGGCAGACATCGGTCGCCTGTTATTACGAGTCTAGTATTATATCGTCGTTGCTGACAACCAATGGGGAAGAAAAGTTCTCGAATGGCGACCACGAACCGGAAAACGCAGCGTAGGCACTTAGGCAGGCCTCCCACTAGGTGGACCGACGACATCGTGAGGGTCGCGGGCAGCCGATGGATGCAAGTGGCGAATTATCGTTCGGCGTGGTGGTCTAAGGGAGAGGCCTATGTTCAACAGTGGACGTCTTCCGGCTGATGATGATGATACTATTAACATGATTGAATTGGTTGCGGAGATTCAATGATACGTCTTTATAATATTAGCAAAAACTGAAGCAGTATCTCCCTTATTATTTAGAACGCGATTATTTAGAATGGAACTATTGCGTCGCACCTACGTAGTTCAACCTAATAAATTCACTTATAAAGGTCTTTGTAGGCTCGGCTCACGATTGCAAACTGTTTATTTACTTTAATGCAATAATGTACCAAGCTGAGTTAATCTTATGACAGCTATTTATCGTGCTTTGGTACGACAAAAGATGTATGTTATTATGTACGAGTATGTTGCTGAAGACATAAAATGATTTGCTATTAAGACTATAGTCTACCGAGTTTTCGTCCATACAAAAAGAGAAAACGTTTTCCTCCCCCTATATGTTATCCTATCTCAATGATTTTTTACAATGCATCTGACACAGTAAAAAACTAGGTTTATACGTTTTCTTTTTTTCAAAATTTATAATAGTTTGAAAGTAACAGGCGCCTAAATGTTACTATTTTTATGACAAAATCTTCATTGAAGTAAAACCTTTGTATTTAAAAAACAAAGAAATTTAAGAAAAAAAACAAAACGTACAAACCTAGAATATAATATGCTGAAACGATTGACACCAAAATCTAAGAGATTGGTCGTGATTTAGTATGTGAAAAACGTTTTCTCCCGAGAGACAAATTTCATATAAAAAATACTTACATTCAGTCGCGAGTTGGAACGCTCTCTATCGCACGATCGGGGTTTTTGCAACGCGTGAGAGGGACAGTACGAGTTTTTCTAAATACCAATTTTTAGGGTTCCGTAGTCAACAAGGAACCCTTATAGTTTCGCCATGTCCGTCCGTCCGTCCGTCCGTCCGTCCGTCCGTCCGTCCGTCCGTCCGTCCGTCCGTCCGTCCGTCTGTCCGCAGTTTAGCTCAGAGACGCACAGTACTAGAGAGCTGTAATTTGGTGTAAATGTGCGGATTTGTTGTGCCGAAAAAGTGGTAAAATAAAATCTCGTAAAATATTTTTTTTTAGGGTACCTCCTGTACTTACACGTAAAGTGAGGATTTTTTTTTCTCGCGTACCCCTTAGTGTGGGGTGTCATTAAATAGCCCCTTTAAAAAATAATGATAGTTTCCATTTACAGTTTTTTGATAAAAAAATTCGTTTGTGAAATATTAAGCTTTAAAGTGCTAAATTTTGCTCGATTCGAGTGTCCCCCCCCTCTACCAGCTAAACGGTTATGTTTGGGGGTGTGAAAAAATTCACAATAGTAGTATATATAACGAAGTTTAAAAGAAAATTGTCATGACTAAGTAGGCTTTACAACTTTACGAGTAATAGTCGACCAACTCATAAAATGTACTTGGAAAATAGGTTTTCTTAAACAAAATGTATCGGAGAATATGTACTTCAACTGCAAATGTAAGTTTGTCAACTTTATTTTTACAGCTTTAATTATGTATGTTTTTACGGTATGTGTTTTGGGGATAGGTAGGTTTTTATCTTCAACTATTTTTAACTAACTTCTTAAAAAGGAGGAGGTTCTAAATTCGTCGTAATCTTTTTTTCTTATGTATTTTCCCTGATTTCTCAAAGACTCCTGGACCGATTGTGAAAATTTTTCTTTTTAAAATTAAATTCAGCGAATCAGTTTAGTTAGTTCGCATATTTTGATGGGCAACTACGGAACCCTACACTGTGCGTGGCCCGACACGCACTTGGCCGGTTTTTTGAAATGGCAGCAGCTATTCTTTCCTCTTAAAGCTTTGACATCTCTACATGATCTGGAAATCAACTTTTAAGTAAGAAGATGGTTGTGTATTTTCTTGTTTCCCCTTTTTGGTAAGCGTATGCAATTATAGTCAGAATAATAACTTAAAAGAAAATACTGAAAGGAGTACATAATCAAAACAGTTTCGTTTAAAGCCAGTCTTGGGTGTAGCCATCTTCAAAAATATTATGGTTTTTTTGTAACGGTTTTTTTTAAAGGAGAAAGGAGCATTTTTTGATTCTGCAAGGTTTCAATTTTGAAAGTGTACAGTCACGAGCAATAACATGTAAACATTTATCAAAATTCAAACGCAATTTACTCGTAAAATACATATTCCCACTTTGGAATAAGATATATTTTCTTCTATTTTGGAAGCCATCTATTTCGTAATAGTATGGCTTCCAAAATAGAAGTCTAATGAAAAGGCAAAAGTATAATCAATATGTTAGCAGAACATTGCATTTGATTACTGCTTAGTGTATACATACTATTGCTTGTGTCTGTATGTGTATGCTTTACTATTAATTTATTCAAGAAATGGGCGTGATTAATAACAGTGCTTATTTTATATCATTGGATATAAAAGACAAGTACACATACAATCGTGACCGGTTGTAAATATTCTTATCTGCTTTGTTTCTTAATTGATCGAACGATGATTGATTCATTTTTTAATTTTACTGAAATATAAACAATCTGATAGCTTCGCCAGGCCGCAATAACCTTTTAATAAATTCTCGCAACTACAATAGATATCCAACAATCACAGAACAGTAGTCAAAGAGAAGTTATTATGATGAATACACTCAGATCAAAGAAATAAGCAGATAGAACGCTCAGAACACGCGAGTGTCTCCACCAAAGTTAAAACAAAATCAAATCGAATTACATTCCATAATTTTTTCTTTGTTTTTGAGAACAACTTTTACGATGGTTATAGACACGAGACGGCATATTTTGGCAGAAAACAACAACGAAGCGCAGCTTGGTACGACGCGTAGCTTGGTACTGTCGCGACTTTGTATTCGATTTTGATTTTGTATTAACTTTGGTGGACCCACTCGCGTGTTCTGAGCGCTTTATCTGACTATTTCTTTGATCTGAGATTATCTTATAGAAAAGATGGATAATTTCAAAATCCTCTAAATAAAATTCGACCATGAAGATTATTTTCATACAAAATGATAAGTATTACATATTTTTGCAATGTTATTCATAGTTATTGCAGTGTTGACACGAGTTTATTATACTTTCGATTAGAAGTACATCCGGCAAGGTCAGTTGCCTAACACCTATAAAGTTTATAGCGCAATCGTCGAGAGCTCTGAATGAATAATATTCATCTTTGAGACTATGTTAATCAAGCTATTTATTAACATTTATTTGTAGCTTATGAATAGTAGCGGTGAAATTCTTTTAGTTTAAAGCTAAACGGAACTGCAGTTTCATCATAATCGTGTCTAAGTTATTTAAAGATCCTACTACTATTATAAAGGCGAAAGTTTGTAAGTATGGATGTATGGATGTTTGTTACTCTTTCACGCAAAAACCACTGAACGGATTAAGCTAAAATTTGGTACACAGATAGTTTATAACCTGGATTAACACATAGGATAGTTTTTATCCCGATTTTATGTTCCTGTGGGATAATTTTCGAGTTGTAGCGGGTGAAGCCCCGGGCAGCAGCTAGTACTTAAATATTTTTAAAAGGAATTATAAAATATAATAATCTTATCCTTGACTGTCACACTCGAGTATTTGAACGCTGGCAAATCTTCTTGCAAATCGCTACTTTATATCTTAAATGTACAGTTTAAAAACAAGGGTCAAACATAAAAATTTACAAGGCGTTGGGTTCCACGCGCCAAAAAAAAACGGTCAGCAAACTGACGAAACAAGATAAGGTAAACTGTCCACTGGAGTCACAGGAAGGCACGCAAAGGACAATGAAAGGGCAGAGTGGTTTTTAAGGTTGGTAGTCCTTTTCCTGTTCATCGAGAGCGAGAAAAATGGGAGGACTCATTTCTTACTTGATAATTACGGACTTTCCCCTGGTTCGCGCGCGTTGTATGATGAATGCTCTGCTGACATCGACACTGCCTTATGATTTGCTTGCGTTAAGCTAGATGGACGTAGGTATGTCGCAGATGTTTGAGCTTTTGTTCAGAAGATGGATGTAAGAGTTTTTTTTACTTAACATTTTCTTGTTAATATTATCATTTCCTTTTTTTTATTTACACTATCGTAAGACTTCTTCATATAATATCAAAAAAAAAAAAAAACGAAAAATTCAATCTATATAGAGGCCGTAAATTTTAACGAAAGTATTTAATATGCTATCAAGCACACGGAATGAGTAATTTAATCTACTCGTATGTCAGTTGCTACAAAAATGATTGTATGACCGTGAATTATTGCTAATATTGACATAGTCTAGTCTTAGAACATTTACTTTCTAAGATTCTAGCACCCAATCTATTTGTTTAATTGCAGCATCATAAGAGCAAAACAAACAACAACGAATCATTTTTACAGGTTTTTTTTTTTTGTATACGTTTTGCTCTTGGGCTCAATTTAGCTCATAAACGAAAATGGAGCAAGTTCACCCAAAAGGTACTTAAATGATGACCACCGATGGAGCACAGCAAAATTGTTTGGCGCTGGACTTCGACAGGGTGGGTAGTGTTCGCGAGCTTTGTGGCCCTCGTGACCAATATCATCACTTGTGGAATCAAGAAGCCGTCATCGCAGCTTACAGATGTGTGTGGTACCCGGCAAACCGCTAAGGGAAGCCACAAAAAATAAAAATGAAGCATGTTTATTTTTTATATTCACTTTCACTACCATCTCTGAGAATCCAGTAAAATAAAAACAATTGGTCGAAGGAAAAATCTTGCTAAATATAACAAAATGTGAACATAAAATTGTTTAAATATTTAAATTTAATGCTGTCATGAAGGTTCATTGACTTTAGAAATAGAAACGTATTGATTTGACCCCATAAAATTGTAACATAATAAATCTTTCAGATTTCTCCATTTTATTTATCTTTAAACACACTGTAGAGTGTAGGCAGCCTACCTATAAAATTCGTAAATAGCTTAAGCAATAGAGTAGACACAGAATAGATGGATTAAGAGCCTTATTATCGCAAACTGTATTATGATTCTTTAGACCTTCTGAACTGTCGAATTTCACAAAACAGGAAAAAAACGAGGAAAGTATAGCATAGCGGAGCGAACCGTGACAATATTATTACAGTGTTTTACTTTTTAATTAACATATTTAAAAGAAATGACTTTTCTAATAACTTTCGGTACCATAAGATTTCATAACTCTCTTCAATTACAACGTGTCGGTGATAAGGAATAATTGTGATGCGGTTAGCGCGCACGTAGTAACCGACCGCGGAGGTAATCTGTCGTTTGCGCACATCCAGTTATAATTCAGTTTACTACATCATTGTCATGTTCTCTTATTATTTTTACACCCGTGACTTTAGTATCGTAAATGCGAACTTTAAAAAAACTCGAACGATATAATAAAAACGGAAGCAAGGTCAGCGCAGTGGCTTAGCGATTGAACTGCTGCAAAGCGTGTCACGGGTTCGATTCCCGCACGGAGCAATTAGTTGTTTCGGGTCTGGGTGTTTGTGTTTGCAACACAGGAGAAATTCCTTGTGTGGGGCAAAGTTATATTTAAAAAAAAGAAGTTTGAAATGATGGCTCATAATTATTGTCCATTGGTTGAGTTCGCTGCATCTTTTATTATGGTGGTAATATCATCAAGTGAATCGTCCCACTTAGAGCGGGACGGGAGGTAATGTCAGACTCGTACTGATTAAAATACACGGTGATCTTTAAAAAAGCCTTTACTTTCCAGGGAAAGGGTTACCTAATGGACAGGCCCGCGATACCAGCTCGCTCTATCCTAGGTCTTGTCTTTGTTTTGGGTTTGATGCTAAGATCAAAGTATATTATCATAAATTCCTCTAATAAAACTATGTGTATTGCAATAACATTCAAAACAATACAAACTATAAGCAGTAATCACTAACCATTGTTTGTGTTTTCGCCCACTCAACTTTCTTGACGAAACTTTGTAAGACACAGAACCTCTAAAACCATTGAAAATGGTGTTGTTTATCAATTTATGTTTTAAACTGATATGGACATCAAAACGACTACGCAAAAGAAAGTAGGATGTCGACAAGATCAGTTATCCACCCACTGTATTCCATTTTAGTAAATCTAATGTATCTTAGGTACTTAAGTATCTCGCACAGCAAAGGAATGGACCTCACTTCCCGGGTCGGTGTTCCCGAACGCACACAAAAAAAAATTGACTTCAAAAACCAATGATATGTGAGAGCATGACAAACAAACCACCGTTCGTTTTATATTATTAAAGTTGAGATAATAATAATTAGGATGACACTTCACAGATGTGACTCAGCAGAGGGTCTTGTTTTTTACGTGGTAAAATCATTAAATGAGTCCTCCCACACAGGGCGGTAAGGGAGGGACTATTAGACTTGTAATGACTAAAATTTACGGTGTCAATATCCTGGGGTCAAGATTATCTGGCGAAACAGTCCAACTAACCCGGCAGGCTCTAGCCCTCTATGACTCTATATTAAATTACAGTTGAGATAAGGATAGAATGACACCTCAAGACGAGACTTAGCAGAGCGCCCAAAACGGGTACTTTGAGAAATACTCCTAATCATTCTTCTATTCATTCACGAAGTAAATCATTAGAAATGTAGCTAGAAGGCCGTATAAGACCTGCAGGACTTGTTATATTGGTCGCGGGACTGTCTCATCAAGTAACAGTGGCCCTGGAACGTAAAGGGCTATAGAAGGATCACCCGTGGATTTTAGTCAGTATAAGCTGACAGTCCCTCCCGCCCCGCTTTGGGTAGGAGATCTCATTTTGATGATTGTAGTACAACTATATTAAAATTGGAATTTTTGTATTGTATAACTGGCTGGTATCCGTAACTCCACGTCATACGCGCGTATTTTGCGTGCGAAAGAGTTAAAAAACATCCTTTCTTTCACTATAATATTCCGGTCATTGACTCAGACGAATTACGCAAAATGTGAATCATCTGTCCTCTTCTATGTCCGGCCAGACGGACGGGGAAAGACGACACATATACTAACTCGTTTTAAAACAAAAACAATGTAGTTGTAACATTGGATAACATATCACGGATGTAATCCTCGAAGGGATCAGCAGCGGCATATACGACTATGTAACTAGTAGGCAACTCATATTTCGCCATTTATTGATATCATAGTATCTGAGCCTGTAGCCAAATGGCAAGCGACATTCGCTAACGTTCAGCAGTCGCTAATACATTTCAACTTTATACGATGGGGTACATCCATCGTATAAAGTTGAAAATCTAGTAAAGACTGCTGAGCGATAGCGAACGAAACAAACGAAAACGATTTGTAATCTTTGATAGATTTTCAACTTTATGCAATGGAGTATAAAGTTGAAAATGTATTAGCGACTGCTGAACGTTAGTGAATGTCGCTTGCCATTTGGCTATAGGGCCTGGTATCGACCGGCGCAGTGGCTGAGCGATAGACTACTGCGCCGTGTGTCGCGGTTTCGATGCCCGCACGGAACAAATGTTTGTATGATCTACAAGTAGTTTTTTTGGGTCTGGGTGTTCGTGTATGTGAGTTTCTGTGTTTGTAAACGCATCCAAGAAGGTGGAACTTCTCCACCTTCGTGGATGCGTTTACAAACACAGAAACTCTGTTTTTTCTTTAACTAAAAAAGGGGACCTACACCAGCACATCATTCCACTCATCAAAAAATAGAAGGTTCATATTCGATTGGGATTTTATACATTGGGCTAGATTGAACTGCTAGCCTGGCGTGGTTTGGTCTGCACCTAATATTATAGTCTCATGATGACTCAAAATCTTGAACTCGTCAAAATGCGTACCACATATGATTACGCTATCAGCAAATTTGTCACAACAAAATAAATTCCGTATGCTGACCAATTACCGGCGCTTCCTCATCAAGAAACTCAAACACTAACCAATTAAAATCGCCGATATACTCATTGATCCATAGCCATACATAACTTATACATAGTCACGCTATATACATAATAGTGTCAAAAACAATCAGCTGTCGTCTTGTGTGGCCTGTCAGCCTGCCGGATGTTCAGAGAAAGGCGCCTTACTAACTTGTAGTGTCAGCAAATAAATGTGTTAGAGGGATTCGAGATTTTAAACTTGTAATTTTAACAAATACATAACTATGTTTGAGTATTTAAGTTTTAAGGAGCTTATTTTTAATCCTCTTTTGCAAAATGTAACAGGATGTTGCCAAACAGAAATAATACATGGAGTCAATAATAATGATAATTTATACATATATTTTGTAACATTAAAATTTTAAAGCTTAATGATTTCAGTGTTTCGTACCTGACTACTCTGAGAATAAACAGCCAAAACAAATGCAGAGGTCACAGTCTCTTTTAAAGTCCAGACATTGTTTTGCTCAGGTCATACGAGGACCATGCGGGTGTCTGAGATGGTCTTTTGCGGAAAGAACCACATAGGTTCAGTGGACCTGTCTAGTCAGTGCAAGCATTTGTCGGTTATTGTGTAGCTCAACTCATAACTCAAGGATTTCAACGAAAAGAAAGCAAACACAAAGAAAGTAAAAATTCTATAATTTACTGTTTAATGAACGATAGTATGGTAATTAAAAAAAGAATTGTATTTGCATATTTTTTCTGACTCTACCAATAAAATGCAGAGGTTATGACCGTTCATTATATCGTTAAACTGACCAATGAAACAATACAGGCAATAACAAGTTTAACCAACGATTAAAAATAGGTTAATGTTTATTGAGACTATAACAATTTTGTGCAAAATTACCTGCCTACATTATGCATTGATAGAAATTTTGATGAGCCTTATAAAGCTTACTTATAAAACCTACTTTCTCTTATGTATTTCCGCAAATCACTACACCAATTAATATTTTTATTTATGATCCTTTCTGCTGTTCAATGAAGATTTAAAAGAAATATTAGCTTCATAAATAACATCGAAGAATCAGTGTGAAAGTGTATGAAAAACTGAGTTATTTTTATTACAGATTGCAACTTATTTGATTGTCAGCGACTTCCCTCGCTACAACTCTAAAATTATCCCACGGGAAGTTAAAATCGGGATAAAAAGTTATAAACTATCTGTGTACCAAATTTTATCTAGTAGTTTTTGCGTGAAAGAGTAAGAAACATCCATTTATACAAAGAAATTTTCACGTTCGTAATGTTAGTAAGAAGTAAGAAAAAAGATTATTGATGTCTGCTGATGTAGTGCTGTGGCACAGTTTCAGGTACTGAGAAGCTCGACGAACTGAAAGCCAGTCTTACTAAGGGATGAATGGGATGTAAAAGTCAGTTGGTCTAAAACTGTCACTTAAGAATATTCCTAATGATTCACTTCGTGAATGAATAGAAGAAAAGCCAATGACGTTGCTTGAAATGTATGAAGTGAATCGTTAGGAATTTTGTATAAAGTGTCCGTTATTGGCACATGACCCGCAGATAAGTAGTAGGTCCATTTAATATTGTTTTACGTTCTGTATACGCCGACTTCTATAAATCCTACTTATATTATAAATGCGGAAGTTTGTGTGGATGTATGTATGTGTTTATAGGTATGTTTGTTACTCTTTCACGCAAAAACCCACTGAACGGATTTAGCTAAAATTTGGTACACAGATAGTTTATAACCTGGATTAACACATAGGATTTTCGTGTGATAATGTTTCGAGTTGTAGCGGATGAAGCCGCTGGCAACTGCTAGTACATAATAAAATAAAGGGCATAATAAAAGATGGTAATGATTAGAGTATTATGAAATGACTGAACGATAACAGAACCTCCTTTTTTGAAGTCGGTTAAAAATAAATAAACAATTTAAGATATTTAATTAATTTTCAACGTATTAACGCATGCGACGCGTCGTAACGATATTTATTTAGGAAAGGTCAACAAAAATCTATCGTACTGTAACATTATGGTCATATAATACACGCACAAGCACTCAATCATATCATCAATTGCCATAAATCACAACACATAAAACAAGATTTATATTCCTAAACTAAAATGACACAACTATAAAAGCGTTTATATGTAAAAAATTTGTATTTTCGAAAGACATCGCCCTTAATAACCACATTCCTATAGCTGTCACATAATTTCTTCATAGTAGAAATCGGTGGGACAAGTATAGTTTTCTGAAGACACCATAATTGAGATTTATTGAGGAAAAGTGAAAAGAACCGTGAACGATGCGATCGACGGAGCGTGGACAGATGGACGTCAGTGAAATATGAATATGAACATACGGTATGACTATTGTTAGTGTGGAATTGGGTATATAAATAAACATGTTAAAAATAAAAACTCTTTGAGGCGAACGTAATAATATAATATTTTGTTTTTGTGCTGTTTGTTTTTTGTTTACAAATTATTTTTATAGTTTAGTGTTTTAGTTAAAGTATTAATCGTAAGTTATGTTTAAAGTATATTGTGAGTGTTTGCAAACCACTATTATATTGGGTATCTGCCTGTAAAGATAGTGTATGTTTAATAAATAAATCATATCAAACATTTTAAACAGCCCGTCCAACATCTTGGGGAGACCGCCATATTGGTTTTGTTATGACGTTTGTTACCTAGTCATGTATTGTAATCAGAACTCAGAGCGTGTGCAAAATTTCAGCCTGCTAGCTTATTCGAGAAGTGCCTCAAAATTGAGTTGCAAAAATTCAACCGGAACGACAAACAAACTAACAAGAAAAGTGAGTGTAGGTATATAAAAAAAAAACGTAGAAAAAAAGACAGTATGTAACTCATAAGAACAGTAACAGTATCATGTAGTATAATTATTTAAAATTGAACCAGAAGGTAGACAACGCTTAAACATTCCTGCTATAGAAAAATCCTAACGATCAGTACCTATTTAAATCGCGCTCTTAGGAAGACAACTTAAAACTTGTAATACGCTTTCCTTTTTTATACAGCTGAAAAAGAGGGATATGAAAATAAAGGAAGATTCATCAGAAATTCAGAATCCTAGGGACAGTTTTTTTTTACATACGCGAGCGTATCGGCCTCGCGTTTGACCACCAACTGACCTGGTGGCCTACCATGAACTCTTAACGCGGTTTAGGCTGTGGAAAAGAGATGCCGCTAGACGACTAGTATAGCTATGTCTCTTTCCCACAGCTTAAACCGGATCGCGTTAAGAGTTCGTGGTAAGGTCCCTGATGGTATAAAAGATGTGGTCGACGGTAAACCATACTTGCCTAGAAGTAACCTATTGACTTCAACAGAATCCGAAATTCAACTCAAAGCAACAGGAGATCACAAAATCCATGATTATCCATGGTATAACCACACTAACCACAATAATGATGACAATTGGAATCATCGCGTTCAAATCGCCGTATAATGCCATCAATTTGTGCGGCGGTCGCGTAACGATTGCCGCCAACATTCCATTGATACAACGATGTGCCTATTCCGATAGCAAGAAGTAAATTGAATGTGACAAATGACCGCCAAGACAATAGGTGATTTAATTTCACTGGTACATCTGCAAATAACGGGGTTTTGATTCGGTGAAAACAGAAAATTATGGTGTCTGATAATGTGATGGATTTGGCTGAGGATGTTATTCGTTTTGGAGAGTTTCGATTGTGTGATGATAGGTTTATGTTTATAAAATTACCGCTTGTAGACAGTAATTTAGATTTGTTTGAAAAACTAATTAGAAAATACCAAAGTTATAGAAACTGTAGCAAGGTGAAGTGGCGTGGGCTGGTCATGTCTGTCGCAGAACTGACGACAGGTGGAGTAGGAAAGTTCTTGAAAGGAGACATGGTAAATGTACGTTGGAAGGCCTCCTGGCAAGATAGACTGGTGACCTAAGAAAGTAGGCAGTGGTTGGATGAAACTAGGGGGAGATCGTGCGCTGTGACGATCCCTGAGAGAAGCCTATGATGTCTAGCAATGGACCGGGTATGGTGCATGGTTGGACAGCGAGTCACTCATTACTCGCTACCACCATGCCTGAATATTTTTACTTCATACAAGAAAGGCTGATGTCTCTATCAACAGGTTCTTGGTTAATAACAATATATTAAATACTCTTTTTCTCTAACATACAAATGTGCCTTTTTAAATTATGACACTTTTCATGAATGAAAAATTTGTAAACTGACTGATTAATTTGTAAAGAACACTTTATACTTTACAAATTCATCATCGTCAAGTACAAAGGTCAAATTTTACCGTTTGCGTAAAATAACTCGTATACCTTTGTTCTCACAACTGTGTCAAATGCTGATCTTTCATTCTTTTTGTGACACTATTGATGGGCTTGTGTAGTTGCAACATTTGATAAGTTATTGTTTTTAGTTAAACTGACAGGTTGATCACCTATCCCTTGAACTTTCTGTTGATTTCGATATTTCTTTAAAGACTGATTTTTCAATAGCCAGATAACTTTTATCTGAGGAATTAAAATAACGGTTTGACATATTTTCCATAGATAAGCTGTCAAACCGCCATTTTTATTCCTCAGATCAAAGTTGTCTGACTATTGAAAAATCAGCCCTAAATTAGAAATATTATTCATCAAATCAGAGAAGAAACTTAGCTCAAGCCTAAAGCCGAACATTCTCTAATCCAGTACTTCTAAACTACAAAACCGAACCTTGCCTCACGTCCGCATTACAATCACGAACGCTTACATTACAAAACTCCATAATCGCAACTAATCGCAAACAATTTAA
This sequence comes from Agrotis segetum, assembly GCA_036375495.1. Classification (NCBI taxonomy): domain Eukaryota; kingdom Metazoa; phylum Arthropoda; class Insecta; order Lepidoptera; family Noctuidae; genus Agrotis; species Agrotis segetum. Next base: position 17,150 of record JAQSVV010000677.1, on the reverse strand, counting down.
ACCGTTATAATTACTGGCATTATGATGTTAATCCCATGACTGGTGACATTCTTCACGATGACTTTCCATTGAAATGGAAAGTTACCCTGTGGTATAAACATTATATTTTACGGCTACCCAACCATCGTACCAGCGAAAGTTGGGTGTTATGTTCATGTTAATAATCTAGGTGTTTTGTACATGCGCGGGTTTGTGGGCTGCGAGTAATGGGTAGCTCGCCGTCTGATCAAGGACCAGATCCGCCTCAAGCAGCTGTCAGAAAACTGACGAGGCCCCCATAGGACCAATCTTCAGCCACTGTTGCCGGACTGTCTAACCAGGGCCTCAGAATGCAAAGGCATATTTGAAGGAAAGGGTGTTATAGAAAGGAGGAGTCTGTAAGTCCTATCTGCTCTTTAGAGCTCCCGACCCGGACTCATTTGATGATTTTACCACAAAAAAGGGGTATTAAACATGATTGTATACTCCTTCTGTGAAGCAGTCATGCTCGCGAAGGAGGAGGCGGGCCGCGTGAGAGAGAGGACAATTTCCTCCCTCCGCCCCACCCGCGGTGGTGGACGCCCACGGTGACGGACGTCGCAAGACGATCTCCGGCCGCAGTAGGCGCGGGCATGCGGGCAACGAGTAAAGGGCAACACGCTGCTCGACCATGGACCATGCCCGGGTCGACGTCGCGTTGTGTTCCACGCGCGCCTCAAAGAGCGTCAGCATAATGACGGGGCCCCCTCTTAGAGGTCCAAAGCCTGCCGGGGTCGTGGGACTTATTCCATCACCGTGACCCTAGTCAGTACAAGTCTGACAGTCCCTCCCGCCCTGCCCGGGGTGGAGGTCTCATTTGATGGTTTTACGAAGTCACCCGAAGATACTACAAAGAATTATTTCAGGGTGTTCGTATTCACGAACATAAGTCTGTAATATGACAGTTACCAGCACATGACGGCACATTGAAGTGACTGTGCTATTACGGTCATTAGATCACCGGGTGAGCACGCTGTAATGGCGGCTAATGACACTGTATCAACATTGCGTAAGCGCAGGAGATAGGTCATGTTTGCTTTGAATTGGATTTGTTGCTATAATTAAGTTTGTAATTGAATTTTGTTAATGGCTGTTGGCGATTGCCTTTAGCTCCATTTCGATTGAACATTATTATGGCTCGCGAGGCTGCCGCGCGAGCTCATGAGTTCGGTGTCTGTCTGTTCTTTTAAATCGTAATGTTCACGTTTAATAAAAAGCTGATAACTAACCAACCAAAAATCTTAATTTTAAATAAAATACAGGCATGTTTTTTTATTTAGTGTGGCTATGATGATGAGAAGGTGTACAGTTGAACAGAAGGTTTTGGCGGTAGTCTACCACGTAAGCCCAGCACGGATTTGTAGATATTTTCAGAATAAAATGGTTTTGTCACGATTATTTCCTTCACCATTTTGAGAGGAGTGCTGGGGGAGTATTACAACGTCTTAAAACCAGGCTTGTTTCAGTGAGTGAACGAGATGGCGCTAGACGACTTGTATAGCTCTGTCACTTTCACTCGCCGGAACAAGCCTGGTTTTAAGACGTCGTAATACTCCCCTGTGGGATAAATTGCAGTGCAATGCCTGTAATGTTGTTGGGTTCAAACCTACACAAATTTTGACCGATACCAATAGGTCACTTTCTCAAACCTTCAAGAAGAGACTATAAAGTTTAATTTCCACACAAACTTCATGTTTCCACACGTACTTCGAAAGCTTACAAATAAAAGTCGTTCGTAAGTTCGTAACACCACTAAAAGTAAAGTCATCGTATTCTTGGAAGGCACTTGTATGCATAATTGTACATCATAAAAATATACGCCTTTTCAGGAGACAATGGGTCGTAAACTTTGTCGAAACCTCTCTCCGTTTAACGATATTTTCTACAAGACTTCGCATAAGAGACTGACAATTAATTTTACTGAGTTGCTACGTGACAATAGGTTCTTGTGCAAAAGCGGATTTCAGTAACTAAATGTGGCCTTTGATTAAAATATTATTTTGGAAATCGCTGTCGTTTCAAATAATTAATTGTGAAAAGCAGGTGACAGCAGCAAGTACATTGTGTACATATACACAATGTACTTGCTGCTGTCACCTGAAATAATATAATTTGTATATATAACTTGTGTACTTGGCAATATATTTTCTTGAATTCAAATAGTTAAAGACCCCAAAAAGGCTTTATATTTTTTGTTGGTTACTAAGAAAAGTCAGCTACTTCTCAAACTATGCATTATGTACTAAATTAATGTGATACATAAGTTGCGTGACGTTGTCCCTTAATTATAGAAAATATTCGGCACAGCTCAAAAGTGCCAGTCAGAATACGTGTGAACACTAGTTTTTGGAACGAAGTTCCTTATCGCGCGTTGTGAAAGGGGGCTAGACGGAAAAAAATCTTACGAAAAGTTGTCACGACACTTTTTGGAACGAAGTTCCTTATCGCGTGTTGCGAAAGGGTGCTAGAGCTCAAAGAGTGGAGTAGAGCGGAGCTTAGTGGAGCCGCGACGATTATTTTTGTTGAGTGTATACAGTAACTTCGTTCCATCCGGGTGTCCCTTGACACGTCACAAGTTTTTTTTTTATTAGTAGTTGTTTGTCATTTCTTTAGTTTTATAAAACATCAATAAACCTCACACTATCAGTATTCACGTGATATGCAAATCCATTTTGTAACAACTTAATTAAAACGAGTTATAGCCATTAAATAAATGTTACTTCGGACATAGATCATACTATCGCCACCTATTGAACCCGTATTAGTGAAACAAGTAATAAATCAGTCACTTGAAACTTGGAATACCTAAGTTACCTAACTTACTTAAGTCTTACTTAAGCACACGGGTTGGAGGTGACGAAGTAAGCTTTGTTACTTACTTTGTGTCAGTAATAAGCATTTGACATTACGACCTTTTTGCGAAGATTCTTCAAAGACTTGTGTAAAAGGCTGTTGTTAAGAATATTGTGCCGTTGACAAGGATACAATTTCAACAACGCTGTAACATGTGATTCTCTACGCGATCGAATCCGAAATGAGGAGATCCATAGACGAACTAAAGTCACCGATATAGCCCACCGGATTAGCAAGCTGAAATGGCAATGGGCAGGCCATATTGCTCGCAGAGCAGTTGGCCGATGGGGTCGAAAAGTACTAGAGTGGAGACCACGGACTAGCAAGCTCAGCGTAGGACGTCCACTAGCAAGGTGAACAGACGACCTTATAAAGGTCGCCGGAGGACGCTGGATGCAGGTCTCTTTTGACCGGTATATGTGAAAATCAAGAGGGGAGGCCTATGTTCAGCAGTGGACGTCCTACGGCTGAGATGGTGATGATGATGTAACATGTATAATGTAAGGGTTTTATTTTTTTAAAGTTTTTAAAGCTCTGATGAGGTGGTATTAATGAAATACACAGAAAGTTTATCGTGTGAAGCTGTAGACGAGGCTGATACAGGAATAAGAGAGACATTTACAATCTTAAAGCTATAGGTGAAGTGAATGCAAAATATCACTTTCTAGTAGATATTTAATTTGATCAAATACAGTTGTAACCGAAATGTAAAACTATCACTTTTTGCTGTCTTTCATATATATATATATAGGGTATTTGAAACTTTCATCATTTTCTGGAACAGGCGATCTAAAAAGAGTGTCCATGGAGTTTCTTGCACGTTCTTCTCCACAGAGATCTACTTCATGGAACGGGCATCTACGGTACTTTCACAGTTTTCACAGTCTTGTGACTGGGACTGTAGCACCATAACGTTTGTAGTGTTTAAGAATATTCCTTTGTTTGTCTATGAGAAATCAAAAGTGCCTGTAAACTGGTCTACTTGAAATAAATGCTTTGATTTTGATTTTCGTTTTATTTAAACGTGTGACAGTACGTTTCACTTTATCAATTAATCTGTTTCAATTTATAACAATCGAAAGTGTAGGAGGCTAAGATTAGGACATCAAAATAATCCAGGCCACACCATCCTATCAATCACCAATAAATGATCAAATCATTACCAACTTCATTTTTACAATAGTATTTCATTTATCATTAACACTCATCTTACAAAGTGTTACAAAAGATATAATCTGAAAGTCGTTGTAACAAAATGTTCTGTAATTGACATTTTGTACATGGACATTGGTATTTGTTCATCAAAGTTATTTTAAGTATGGACAATGCAACAATAAAAAGTAATGGTGAAATAATGTGAACTATTATCTGCCTAGCCTTTTTCATCTATGATGTTGGGGTCGGCTTCCAGTCAAAGCGGATGCAGCTGAATATCAGTATATCGTGGGTTCGAACCGAGCATGGCGCATTACTTTGTGTAATTTATTTCATCACCACTGCTCCCAAAACGGTGAAAGAAAAGATCGTGAGGAAACTGGTATGTCCTAAAACCATCAAATTCGAAGACATGTGACATCTACCAACCCGCACACAGAGAGGAGGCCTGTGTCCCAGCAGTGGGAACATTGTACGTATACAACATAATTCGATTTTGATTTTAAACTCAACAAGAATCTTAATGAACCATTTAACCAAATGCTACTTGTTAAGTAACTTTGATTATTTATTATTATAATACCTTGTCCACCGGAAACTTCACTGAGTTTTAAACAGAAATCTCGACATAACTTGGTATAGTTATGTCGAGATTTCGACAGAGATAAAGCTCATGGACTATAAAATAATAAGTAATGAACACTAGTACAGTCAACAAAACAATTTGGTAAGCTAGCGTGGAAAAGGGATTATAACGCGGAACTGGGATTATTATTTTCTTACGTTGTTTTCAAAGGCTGATAGTTTCTAATGTTAAATCTACTTATGTTGTTTTGAAATTGATAAATCTAAGAGGGTTTTTTTAGTATCGCATAGTGGAAAGCTACAGTAATTAATGTACAATATAAAAATATGACAAAGTTTTAATAACCAAATAGTCAACATTGTTTACAAAGTGCAATAACCAAGATATAGGCAACCAAAATTGAGGGTGGGCCAAGTGGCCCACCACGACGTCTTCAACCGTGAGTCTTTAGGATTTGAGAAAAAGACAGCTATACAAGTCGTCTAGCGCCATCTCTTTCCCTGAGCGGAACTAATCACGCTTTGTAGGCCACCTAATATGTTCAACATGGTATCAGTAATGTTTATAAACGCCTGTAAATGGTTTAGTTCAAGGAAATGTTTCTTATTCTCAAAGCCCTGGAAGATTTTTTTATTTAGCGTAACCTAGATATACTGTACTACCCAAGATACGAGCATGTCTCAGTTTGGGAGTCGTAGACATTAATTAAAATGCATCTGTACACTAACCTCACTAAAATGGATTTATGTCTTGTAATGCTCTTGTACTTTTCTGAAGAATAAAATTATTATTATTATTTATTTATTATTATTATTCTATTCACTGTTTTTAACATTGTGGCCATTTCCTTTATCAACCGCTATAGTATTATCTGCTAGTTGTTTTATTTTCAAGTTGAACAATTCTCCTGCCTGCACACATTTCGTTTTCGGTGACTGTACCTACGATATTAACCGTCACTGCTAACTATGACCTTAGTACTAATAACCGCAGAGACCTCACGTGTGATTAAAACTTTAAATAATTTGCGCTAATGGTGTCAAAGTTATGGGAACGGTAATGTATCTGTGATTGATCATTGTGCAAGTTTTGTGAACACTGATTGTTTGGGCATGATATTAAACTTTGTACGAATTTTAAGATACGTTTTGTGCAAGATATGAGTAGAAATACTGGCCAGGCCACGAAGTCAGAAAATCTTTCTAGTCATCATCATCATCATCTGCCTAGCCTTTTCCCAACTATATTGGGGTCGGCTTCCAGTAGAACCAGATACAGCTGAATATCAGTATTTTATGTGGAGCGACTGCCTATCGGACCTCCACAACCCAGTAACATGGGTAATACGATACTCCATGGTAAGACTGGTTGTCAGATTTTAGAGTTTCTAACAGTAACGACTGTCAAAAATCTACATATGACAGTCAGGACCAGCGGCTTTACGTGCTTTCCGAGGCACAGGGGAAACTCGCGATGACAGATGGTCACCCATCCACAGACCAACCTCGGCAAGCACGGCTTAACCCAGAAGATCGGCCTATGCGGCTGTATATAATAATATAGCCACGAGCTCCTCAGAAAATCGTTCTAGTATCTTTGATAAGGGTTGTTTGGATCCACTTTACGGATCGCCTGGCGGACACGGTGGAGTATACATTGGAGATCTGCCTTGCTTGGGCAGAGCACTGTCTTGTCTTCACGGAGGTGATAGACAGCAGTGACTTTTCGCGCCCGGCATTGGAAGAGGACATGCTGCAGGTCGAGACGGAATGGGAAGCAGTCACCTCATTCTGCGAAGGAGGGGGTGGAATTCTTAAGGGAGAGGATAGCCTCCTGCAATAGACATAGAAAAATCGATGTCTCAAAGGTGACATAAAACTCAAAATATTATTATATTAATCCAATATACGAGTAGTAAAAGTTATATGTATTCAATTAGTTATAAGCCTACCTACCTAAAAAAACGAAAGAGTAGATTAGAAATTGTAAACCAATATTAATTTATAACAGCCCGCCCCCTAATTAGGGTTCCGTAGTCAACAAGGAACCCTTATAGTTTCGCCATGTCCGTCCGTCCGTCCGTCCGTCCGTCCGTCCGTCCGTCCGTCTGTCCGCAGTTTAGCTCAGAGACGCACAGTACTAGAGAGCTGTAATTTGGTGTGAATATACGGATTTGTTGTGCCGAAAAAGTGGTAAAATAAAATCTCGTAAAATGTTTTTTTAGGGTACCTCCTGTACTTACACGTAAAGTGAGGATTTTTTTTTTCTCGCGTACCCCTTAGTGTGGGGTATCATTAAATAGGTCTTTAAAATATAATGTGAGTTTCCATTAACAGTTTTTTGATAAAAAAATTCGTCTGTGATATATTAGGCTTTAAAGTGCTAAATTTTGCTCGATTCGAGTGTCCCCCCCCTCTACCAGCTAAACGGTTATGTTTGGAGGTGTGAAAAAATTCACAATAGTATTTTATATAACGAAGTTTAAAAGAAAATTATCATGACTAAGTAGGCTTTACAACTTTACGAGTAATAGTCGACCAACTTATAAAATGTACTTGGGTCATATCTTTTCTTAAACAAAATGTATCGGAGAAATAATAAATCAACTGCAAATGTAAGTTTGTCAACTTTATTTTTACAGCTTTAATAGGTATGTTTTTACGGTATGTTTTTTTGGGGATAGGTAGGTTTTTATCGTCATCGCGAATCAGTTTAGTTAGTTCGCATAAGTATTTTGATGGGCAACTACGGAACCCTACACTGTGCGTGGCCCGACACGCACTTGGCCGGTTTTTTTAAATTGTTATGCCCTAGAGGCACAACTTAGCTAATGTATGTATATCCTTATGTACCCTACCACCTAAATTTACATTGTGGAATGCAATAAATGTATTGAATATTGAGTATAGGTAGCAATAGGATCGCATTCTTTATCACTATCCTATATAGACCTACTGGGATAAAAAAAATTATTTCACTTAAATGTACTACTATCCAAAAAAAAACCATCATGATGTTTATATTACGCCTATAGAAACCGACTAAAAAGTTAGATTTTTTCCAACGAATTAATATTATATTCAACGTGTGATTTCACCTTAACACGTTAAGTGGCTGACGTACTAACAAGGTCGTTGGACTTTCGAAACGAACGATTTCGTTTGTTTATAACTTCATATTACAGTTATTAAAGAACGGTTGACAATTTGAATACTCTAATTTATTATAAAATATAAGAATGTACTTAATCTTGTATATATTTTTTCTTGAAAAACTGTTGAATTTACCAACTTATTAAAAAATCTATTTAGAGGGATTACAATAATTTTGGTCTCTCTCATCACCTATGTTATAACATCACATTGTACTGCAAATGTTAGTTTTTGAAGAATTTTCAAAATCGATTGAACTGAACCTCTTATATTTTTTTTTTTTTTTTTTTTTTTTTTTAGGTGGTAAAATCATCAAATGAGTCCTCCCGCCCTGGGTGGGGCGGAAGGGACTGTCAGACTCTTACTGACTAAAATCCACCCGTGTTCCTTCCTATGCCCTTTATGTTCCGGGGCCACGGTATCCTGGGTTAAGAAAAAACCCGCGACCCCAGCAGGCATTTGGCGCGAAACACGACGCGCCACCGACCCGGGCTTGGTCCTTGGTCGGACGGCGAGCTACCCATCACTCACCGTCCGCAAGCCCGCTCCGCCGCTGTGCCCTCTGCTGATCAGAGGGACACGCGTTGGAGCATCCACACGACAGGCTATTTGCATACGGGCAAAGAGACCACTTGGGCACACAGTGCCCAAGGAAGAGTTTTTGCCCGCATCCCAGGGTGCACCGGCCCGAAAAACTGGTCTTCCCCCTGGACGTATCCGAGAGGGAACTCCAGTCCACGGGCGCACGTGGAGGTTTCCTGTCATAGCACCCCAACCTCTTATATTTAAACCAAATAATGCCCGGGGTTACGCTTGCATTTAGTTTCATCATTGTTTTACGGGATCACGGATTATTATTAATAATACATTAAATTGTATCAAAATTCATTCGGTATTTTTGCGTAAAAAAGTATCAAACAGACAATATCTTTACAAACTTTGCATTTATAATAGTGATAAACGTCCTTATACAGAATACAAAATATTTTCCAAATCGTAAAATATTAATTATTAAACATTATTTCTTCAACGTCTTAATTACATTTAATTACTCTTGTGGTTGACAGTCCGCTACTGGTTATCCCCGTCTCAATGTCGCGAAACATTCGATCCGTAACTCAATGACGAATATAAATAGTTTATAAATAAACTGTTTTTAGCATAAACAACAGTTGAAAAGAATTGAATGAAAAAAAAAATCTGAGTTGTTTGAAAACGTAGTGTAAAAGACATCAACGCGCGAACTATTATCGTATTAATTTTTCTTCTGTGCTATAGGTACCACTTTTCACTAAAGATTCAAACCGTATCAATGATTTTAGACCTTATGATACTGCTTTTTGAGTCATCATCAACTTAGTCCGCCTGATCTAGGTGAAAGAGACTATCAGGCTTAACTGACTAAAAATCACACTCAAGCATGCCGATTGCAAGAACTACGAACTCGACCTTTTTGAAGGTAGACACCTACTTCACTTATAAGGTCAGTGTTGGTCTCCTTAGGGCATCCCCTACCAGGATTTTCACTCACCACTGTCTTATAAATTCCTTTTTAATCAATTTGCTTTTTAAAAGTATCAACTAAGTGCGTTTGCTAAAACTCAAGTACAGAAATGTTTCACAAAGCAGAAATGTCAAATATTCACACTCATCACGCTCCGCTGAGCAGAAAAGTATTAGTCAAGATGCTTACCAATTTTGTACAAAAACTGTTTGAGTTAACAATACAAAAGTACTAAATAAAGTGGCCTGAATTAAGGTTTGCAAGAATACTATAATTTTAACATTATGAAAACGCGCTAAATTTACGTTATTAAGTTAGAAGTTCATGAGACTCTCTAAGCAATATACCGTAGTGTTGGAGCGCAAAGGACAAACAAAGGAACAGGGTGGACTTTTAGTGAAGTCTGAGAGTACCACCTGCTCAACCCCAAGGCGGGGGGACACGTCATATTAATGATTTGAGGTCACAAAAAAAAATTGGAAGTGATTTGAACATTTTAGAATATGTGTGAATTATCCGAAAAAGTAAATTATAATATAATAATAATAACTTGGCGGGAGCACTACCGTGCCCCAGATTCCATAACTATCACACAACGCCATCTAGTCCCAAGCTAAGCAGATCTTGTGTTATGGGTACTAGAGAACTGACAAACATACTTAAATATTTGTAAATACATACATATTATAGATAATTTACAATGATACCTTGGATGGTTTACTGAAGGATGACATGACATTTAGACTTTCACCGTATCCTTGCAACCACACATAGTGCACAAACCTCTGAGAGGGTAGAATATAGAGTGATCACGTGGTGACTGGAACCACAAATATATCTTGACTTACCTGTAACAAAAAGAAACAAAATAAATTAGTAAAGAAAACACAAATAAAAGATTATTTAAATAAAGATGCTCAAAATAATGCTACATTGTTTCCGAAATGTGTTTATCAAAACTAGCTTTTGACAGCGAATTAGTTCTCTCACCCCCTTCCCCTTTTTTGCCTATTATGTCACTCAGTATCAAAGCAGCTTTCAACTGGTGAAATACTGGGAATTTTTGAAATCGGTCCAGTAGTTTTTGAGTTTATTCATTACATACACACACAAAAAGATAAAACTTTTTTCTTTATCTAATTGTAGATAAGCTGAACCGCTTTTTGAGCTTCAGCAATCACTAGGAATTTCCGTAGGCTGTTTACAAACATTTAAACAAACAAACACACAAATTCACAACAATACTTGTAGAGCAAGCAAATATTTTGTCCTGTACGGGAATCAAGCGCCAACCTGTACCTTTAAAAATTGAAAAAATTAAGTAATACCGAATACCCGATTGACCTCTTCCCAACAGTTAGCTAGTATACAAGTGTAAGTAGGAGAACAAGTTTTATCGAGCCTCACATCTTTCTATTTGGTCAAAAAAACATAAGAACCATATCCACATCCACACAAACAGACATTCATCACGATCTTTAAAAGGAAACACATCACAACTGAGTCGCTCATCTTTTTTGCTCCAACACATTGCTCCAGTGACTTCAATGGTCTCGCAATATCTTATTAATTGTTTTTTGTTGCAAGAAATGGGTCCATCGGCCATAATGAGCAACGGCGACGTCTCAATACGCATCAGGTCTTCAGATCCGTCTATTGGCCTTGCTAAGTGCAGTATAATAGTATATATCTAGGATAGGATATAATATCACAAAGTATGATATCTTACAACTATCTAAATGCGAAAGTTTGTGAGGATGTATGGATGGATGTTTGTGAGCCTTTCACGCAAAAACCACTGAACGGATCTGGATGGTTTTTGGCACACAAATAGTTTATACCCTAGATTAATACATACAAACAGGGTGTAATCCAAATTTAATCATGGGCAATATTTCAATCTAAGGCTCTACTCACGATGCTAATTGCATCACGGCTAATAAATCGCAAATCAAAAATATTATTAATGCAATTATGGACATCTTTAAAAATGAAGTATTTCGCACTGCAAAGGCATAAAAAAAAAAACATAAGCCCCAAAAATCTTAAAGTATCAAAATTTTAAAGCACATTACACCGCGCGAGGAACGAAAAGTAAACAAACATCGCGAAGATACTTACATTAATAATGTTTTTGAGTTCCGGAATACGATTAGTACCGTTAGTAATGCCCAAGTTTAAAACATTGCTCATTAATAAAATTTCACCCTGTAGAAATACGATCTCGTGCAATAATAACTCAACTCCACGCGAGGGGAGTCGCGAGCATAAACCAGTAATACGGTATTTTCTCTTAATCATTAGATTATTGTTTGTAGATATAGATGATATCTGTGATTATGGTATTGATCTCTAACATGTTATTGTTCGTTCTTTCAATGGGAAAGACAACTGTCAATTTAGTTCCGCGATAATGATGAAGTTTCTGTGACTTTCATTCAACTACCAATGGAGTTTCTTGCTGAAAACTGTGTCGAGTATTGTGCTAAGTGTTTCATCTGTTCGCCTATTGGTTACTTTAGATCAAGAATGATTTTGAAAATATTGGCGAAAACTCTGTTTTCTCCCACGGTGAAGCTTTCAATAAACAAACCTTAATTTTAATATTTTTACTCTAAATACTTGCAAAATTGGAGCTTTTACTGTGTGAAGCAATAACCTCAAATCCGCAATTTTTTTTAAAAGTTAATTGAGTCGGCATGTTTTAATTTCGATCACTGGGTGACCACTAGTTTATTTAAATATCGAACAAAAATAATACAATCGAACAAGTTGGACAAACACTTACACAAAGCAAATAACTCTCAGAACTTGAATACCACTTAGAATCGGTAAGATAATAGTAAAAAGCTTTTACTGTTTACCTTCTGATTTAACCAAACATACATCAAAGGTAGTGTCTGCAAATAAAAAGAGACGAGACACGGTCAAGGGCCCACTTTCTTGTGACGTTTAAGATCATTTTCACCTTGGAGACTGCACCAACAATCTTGGGTTAGGGTGTTCACAACATAACATTCGTTGCCTTGAGGAGCGCGAGATGGATTGATGAGCCAAAATAGACCCGTAGTAGCACGTAATATCCCACGCTAGCCACCTTTAGAAGGGCTTTTTTTAGCGAGGTAAAAACATCAAATGAGTCCTCCCAGCTCGGGCAGGGCGGGAGGAACTGTCAGACTTCTACTGACTAAAATCCACGGTGTTTTTCAATAGCCCTTTATGTTCCGGGGTCACGGTAAGGAAATAATCTCGCGACCCCGGCAGGTTTTGGCCCTCTGAGAGGGGGGCCCCGTCATTAGAGGGGGGGCCCCGTCATTACCATTAGAAGGGCTAAAGTAAGACACCACGAACGTCACTACTACACTTTGAGTGGCAGTTCACGAGCAAGACACAGACAGGAGACAGATACGGTCGCAATCTCCAGTCGCAGTGTTTCCAGTCAGTAAGTCTTCATATGACCTTTACACTCCATAACCGCAGTGGGGAAGGTAAATATGCTGTATACGGCGGAGTACGAGCGTCGGTCTTGGTAATGAGAATTTATGCGTGCAGAACGCGGTTCCTCATAAACAGAGGGGACGCGCACCATCTTAGGCTTACCTCTTACGAAATTTTACCCTAAAGCCTCGCCCTTGAGTAACAGGCAGCTACCGTAAGATCCATAAAGCGCCATTTAGACGGAGCAAGAACTCGTATGCGAGTTTCACTACATTGCGGCATTTGTTTCATTAACTGAATTTGTTCTACCTATAAATTCCGCAATGTAACGCAACTCGCGTTCGATTTCTTGCATCGTCTAAATGAGGCTTTAGAATATTTCCGAACAGTCTAACAAGATTTTGACAACCCTAAGAAATATCGACTCACAAATTTCACCGCCTCACGATGTCTACCCAAATATAAGCATATACTTCAATTTGTATGCAGATTTGTTGACCGGACAGAATTGGAACGTCCATCGGTGGCATGCGCCTACGCCGCCGCCACTGTCTCGGTGAAAGTGAACGTCCACGAATTATGTGTGGATGCGGTAGTTATTATTTTAAGCAATCATTTTAGTAGCACTTTTTAAGTATGTACTTGTGCGAAATATGTAGGTACAAACCATTTTTATTTTTCTACCTATAGTATTTAAGTATACCTGTGAAGATCCAAAGCATAAATTTTCTTTGGAAAGGAAAAATTCGATCCGCGGGCAGGATTCGAACCCACGACCTTCGGATTCAGTACATCCGACGCTCATTTCCAACCGAGCCACCGAGGATCTTATCTGCCGCGGCGATTTGTCCTTCCAAATCTAACGTCTCATGGTGGCGTTCGCCGCGGCAGATAAGATCCTCGGTGGCTCGGTTGGAAATGAGCGTCGGATGTACTGAATCCGAAGGTCGTGGGTTCGAATCCTGCCCACGGATCGAATTTTTCCTTTCCAAAGAAAATCTTTGAAATTCGCTACGAATGCGTTAATGCGTTTAATATAAAAAAAAAAAAATATCCAAAGCATAAGTTGGTAAATTTACATGATTGAAGCATTTTGTTTGTAGAAACATATTTTGCAAGAATTTCAATTAATATCAACTGATTTCTCAATACATTTGGTATACCCAAAGTAACAATTAGGTAAAACCAAGTAGGTAAATTCTCAGTTAAAAGGCACTAATTACCAACAATTTAATTGCTCAACATTTACTGTGGCTCATCCGATACCCATAGCTTTCACAACTCCATGTCAATGACGACATTGACCGGTCAAGGCTACTACTTTGAAACCAGTAATGATCTGACATGTGTGTGTTTAGGTAGATTTCACCGAATTTCGGAATCCAAGTTTTCATTTTGTTCTTGTATATAGGGTGACTGGTAATTAGTGTACGATACTTAAACATGTGATTGTGCTCATGATAACCAACAACTTTTACAATGGGATCAAACCTGAAAACTCGAAAAAGAAATCAGCTGTTCAGTACATTTATGTTTGCTTAATGTACTGAACAGCTGATATTTTTCCACGATTTCGACTTTGCTCCCATAATAAAAATTGTTTGTTATCATGAGCACAATCACGTGTTTAAGTATCGTACACTAATTAACAGTCACCCTAGATAAGGCATTTGCTCCTTGTGACATACTGGTATTTAGCTGTATCTGATGAAACTGGAATCCAGCGCCAACATAAATAATTATTTTTATAAGCATGCGACGCTCGTTGTAAAAATAATTTTTGAGGAAATAATTTCAGTTGCGAGTAGGATTTGAACCCGCGTCTTCTGGATAAATATTCCAGACGCCTTGACAATTAGGCTACCGTAACTGAAACTCAGAAGAATCTTCCATTCCCACGTCTGAACGTTTTACGGTAAAGTATCGTGGACTAGTTCAATTCTTTTTTAGCTTGGTAATATCATCAAATGAGTCCTCTCCACCCAGGGCAGGGCGGGAGGGACTGTCAGACTCGTACTGACTAAAATCCACAGAGTCCTTCATTAGCCCTTTACGTTCCAGGGTCACGGTAATGAGATAAGGCCCACGACACCGGCAGGTTTTGGCCCTCTAGAGGGGGGCCTCGTCATTATGCTGACGCTCTATGAGGCGCGCGTGGAACACAACGCGCGGTCGACCCGGGCATGGTCCATGGTCGCCCTATACTCCCCGCCGCGCCGGAATGCCCGCGCCTACGGTGGCCAGAGATCGTCTTGCGACGTCCGACGCCGTGGGTGTCTACCACTGCTGCTGGGGCGGAGGGAGAACGCTGTCCTCTCTCTCTCATGGCCCGCCTCCTCCTTCACAAGCATAACTGCTGCGAAAAAGGAGGCGACCGCTTCCCACTCCGACTCACCCCGCACCATGGCCTAGACCAATGCCGGGCGCGAGAGTTTCAAATATATAGGGAAATCTTTCCTCGATATCATCTTATGGATAACATTGTTAGAAAAAGGCAGGCTACTGCCAGTGAAACGAAACAAAAAACCTATCAAGCAGCATTAGTTCAGCCTAAAATCCATCTATCGAACGTCAAAGTTTCATCATTAGTCAATATTGTGTAAACTAATAACACATAGTGTTTGCCGTTCACTCGATGAACGCTTTAGTTGTTTTCAAGAGATGGATTTTGCCATGGATTACTGACCTTATAGTGCTACACTTATTAGGATCGGTTCACACTGAGACGCTACGCGTATCTTTCGTGTAGTAAATAGTTAGATTTGAGTCCCTATTAATAGACGCGTTCATGTCGCGCGTTGCGTCATCGATGAAACGTATATCATCTTTACCAGACGCTTGACCTGTCTTATCCCTGTTGGAGGGTCTAGACGCTTTTGCCCTAGTCCTGTTTTAGTTGAGCATTGGGGATTCCCCACTCTGCTCAACTATTCTCAATTGAGCACTTACAGGTTGAGCAGTGGGGAAAGAGAGGTATCCTTTCGTGTAGTAAATAACGTTGTGTAAACAGCGTTCGAAAAACAAGGGTACGAGAAATTCAGCTTTGTGAGTAGTGGTTGCGATGGCCTAGTGGTTAAGGCGTCTGGAGTACCTATCCAGAGGACGCAGGATCGAACTCTGCTCGCAACTCTATTTTTCGTTTCTTTAAAAATATCTTAACGTTGAGTCGCTCTATTGAAATGTGCGCGCAGCATCGCGTCTCAGTGTATATTACCCCTTAGGTAAACCACTTATTAAATGCTTAATGAGTAACGGATTTATTATTCTATTAGAGCTTTAGTTGATTGAAGGTCTTCTGTAGAAAGGGTGTTATTTGTAAAGTGATTGTCAACGTTATCTTTTAGCAATTAGGATTGAATTTTGTTTGTGATTCTCCAGTACACCCCCGATGACCTCTCTGTCCAGAAATTAGCGACTTGGTTTTTGTGCAATAGTACAAAAATGGCCCACATAAATACATGCCTACGAGTAAAATATGGCTGACGATGATATTTTTTATAACACCTGTACTGTACCCATATTTCGCAAAATAAATATCTCTTATTTTTTAAAACACCTACTTCTGTGTGCACTTTTAATTAAGAACACAGGTTTAGTGCTAGTGTGTTTTTTTTGTGATTAATCTAGCTAAGGTCTCTAGAAACCACTGATTTCCGTAAGCACTGAATTTCTGGTAATTTAGAGATTTCAAGCAATTGATAAAATATGAGAAAATGAGGGCAGTTGCGGGTCAGTGGTATCGGTCCCAACTTACGAGTTGTAGGTCGTGGATTCCAACCCCGCCAGGCGCATTTCTTTGTGTAATTTATTTCATCACTAATGCTCTCAAAACGGTGAAGGAAAACATCGTGAGGAAACCGACATGTCCTAGAACCAAAAATTCGAAGAAATGTGACATCCACCAATCCGCACTGGGCCCGTGTGGTTGATTATAACCCAATCCCTCTCACTGAGAGGAGGCCTGTGTCCCAGCAGTGGGAACATTATAGGCTGATGATGATAAAAATAAACAGGGTGGAAACATTCACGAGCTATACCGACTCGTACTTTGCCGCTTTTCTTAATTACAGTTAGTCTTGTAACAAATCGATTGCGTATCACAGTTCATCTGAGGAGAACGATGACAAAACTGTTTCCATATGCATGGGCTAACGGCTTGTCATTTCTTATGGCCACCATCGATCAATCATTCACAGTATTGGTCAACTGTCCATAAGGTCAGATATGACCTGTGCTTTTGTGCCTAATGTGGCCGTTTGTAGGTTGGTACGTGGGTCTTTATCTGGGTGTTATGCGAAGGTCAGAGGCCTTACCACGACCTTTTAACGCGATCCTGTTTAGGCTGTGGGAAAGAGACGGAGCTATACATGTTGTCTAGCGTCATCTCATTCCCACACTAAACTGGAGATTAAGAGTTCATGGTGGGCCACCAGTGGTCTTTCTC